>CM061243.1:95683935-97087935 GCA_030848705.1 Heracleum sosnowskyi
TTGGGATCAATAAAGAGAATGGTTATAAATATATCCCAAATGCACCTAGAAAGTGTTGTTTTAACTGTGGTAACTCTAATCATCTTGCTATTGATTGTAAGAAGAGTAAGAATAAGATTGCTGATATTTCTAAGTCTGATGTTAGGAATAGATCAGTATTTTATAAACCACAGAAGTCCTGTTTTCATTGTGGTAGTATATGGCATTCTATTTATACTTGTAAAGATTATCATGAGTTGTACTATAACTTTTATGATCCATTGCCTAAAGTTGATAAAAATAGTGCAAACTCTGGTAGCATTAAGAATGTCAAGTTGGAACATGCTTTTGTTAATACTGATACTGACAAAGCAAATCCTGATGAAGTAAATCATGTCAGGACTGCTAAGGTCAGAAAGTCTTCTGCTGTGAAAGTTAATAAATTGCATGGAAAAGGAACCCAACAAGTATGGGTTCCTAAATGTTCTAACTAGTGTGTTTCTATTCTGATTGCAGGGTAAAAAGAAAAATGTGTTAGTCATGGATAGTGGATGTTCTGTGCACATGACTGGAAACAAAGCCCTGTTATCAGAATATGAGGAGAAAGCTGGCCCAACTGTGTCTTATGGAGATGGCAACATTGGACAAACTTTGGGATATGGCAATATAATCATTGGAAATGTCATCATTGAAAAAGTAGCTCTAGTGAAGGGACTGAAACACAACTTGTTGAGTATTAGTCAAATCACTGACAGAGGTTATCATGTCAACTTCTATTCCACTCATTGTGAAGTAGTCAGTAAAGCAACAAGCAAGATAACACTGACTGGCTACAGGCATGGTAACATATATGAAGCCAACATTCAATCAAATACTGATGACTCCCCTACCTGTCTGATCAGTAAAGCTTCAGTAGATGAAAGTTGGAATTGGCACAAGAAGCTTTCTCATCTCAACTTCAGCAATATCAATGAGTTGGTTAAGAAAGATTTAGTGAGAGGATTACCAAAAGTGTTATATACTCCTGATGGACTCTGTGATGCATGTCAGAAAGCAAAACAAAGAAGGACGTCATTCCAGAGTAAATCAGAATCCTCTATTGAAGAACCATATCACATGCTACATCTTGATCTATTTGGTCCAGTCAACATCATGTCCATCAGTAAGAAAAGGTACACTCTTGTAATTGTTGATGAATATTCTAGATTCACCTGGGTGTATTTTCCACACAGAAAAGATGAGACTCCTGAAGTTCTGTTGGATCATGTAAGAATGATTGAGACAACCACAAAGTACAAAGTCAAGATACTGAGAAGTAATAATGGTACTGAATTTAAGAATTCAAAAATGGAAGAGTTCTGCAAATACAAAGGAATCATTCAACAATTCTCTGCTCCTGGCACACCTCAGCAAAATGGAGTAGTTGAAAGGAAAAATAGAACTCTTATTGAAGCTGGCAGAACTATGTTGGAAGAAGCAAGATTACCTACATATTTCTGGGCAGAAGCAGTCAACACAGCATGCTACACTCAAAATCTCACATTAATAAACAGGCATGGTGTTACTCCTTATCAGTCACTCAAGGAGAAGAAACCAAGTCTGAAGCATCTGCATGTGTTTGGCTGTAAATGTTTTGTTCTCAGAACTCATCCTGAACAACTAGGGAAATTTGAAACAAAGGCTGATGAAGGAATTTTCATAGGCTATCCTGCATCAAGAGCCTTCAGAGTTTTTAATTTGAGGACAAGGACTGTCATGGAGTCAATACATGTATCTTTTGATGACAAGAAGATAGCTGGAATCAATGAAGACTCTCATGATAGATTGATTTTTGAAAATGAAGCTACCAAGGAACCTGAAGAAAGTGAATCAGATCCTGTCAATACATCAGATCCTGATGGGTCACCAAATCCTGATGACACACCAGATACTGATGGTGCTAATACTGATGATGCATTCAATAGTGATACTTCTAGTAGTGCTAATGTTGAGGGGGAGCAACATCATTCTACTACAAGTTCAGAGTCAACACAATCATCAGGACAGAATTCTTCAGATACTGATTCAAGTGATGATCCTGATAACTTATCAGGAGGAAATAGCAATAATTCAGGGGGAGCTTCAATACAAGCAAGTTCTTCAAATCAAGATAACACCAATCCAGGGAGAGCATCTACTTCAAGAAACAATTTAACACCAGCAAGGAAATGGACTGCAAGTCATACTCCTGATTTGATCATTGGGGATCCTGATGCAGGTGTTCAAACAAGAAGTGCAACTCAGAATGAATGTCTATACAATAACTTTCTATCCAAGGAGGAACCAAAGAATGTTGAAGATGCACTTAAAGATACTGATTGGGTTACTGCAATGCAAGAGGAACTGAATGAATTTGAAAGAAATGAAGTCTGGAAACTGGTACCAAGACCAAAGAATAGATCAATTGTTGGTACAAAGTGGAGTTTCAAGAACAAGACTGATTCTGATGGAGTAATAATCAGAAACAAAGCAAGACTAGTTGCAAAGGGGTATTCTCAACAAGAGGGAATTGATTATGATGAAACGTTTGCTCCTGTTGCAAGACTAGAAGCCATCAGGATATTTCTTGCCTATGCAGCACATAAAAAATTCAAGGTTTTCCAGATGGATGTTAAAAGTGCTTTCTTAAATGGAGAACTGGAGGAAGAAGTCTATGTTGAGCAACCTCCTGGTTTCATTGATCCTAAATATCCAGATCATGTCTACAGATTGGATAAGGCACTTTATGGACTAAAGCAAGCTCCAAGAGCATGGTATGAAACTTTAGCTCTATTCTTACTGGAAAGTGGATTCAAAAGAGGTGCTATTGATAAAACTCTATTTTATTTGAATCATGGTAAGGACTTGTTGTTAGTTCAGATTTATGTTGATGATATCATTTTTGGGTCAATAAACAATAAGCTTTGTGAAAAGTTTTCCAAGCTTATGCAGTCAAGATATCAAATGAGCATGATGGGATAAATGAGTTACTTTCTTGGTCTTCAAGTTAAACAGACTGATGAAGGGATTTTTATCAATCAGTCTAAATATACAAGGAATTTATTGACAAGGTTTAACATGCAAGATAGTTCTCCTGCTACAACTCCCATAGCTACAGCTACCAAACTTGATCCTGATCAAGGTGCTGAGGTAGATGTAACTAACGACAGAGGAATGATTGGCTCTTTATTGTATCTCACTGCAAGTAGACCAGATATCATGTTTGCAACCTGTCTGTTTGCAAGATTTCAAGCAAAACCTAGAGAACCCCATCTGATTGCAGTCAAAAGAATTTTCAGATATCTCAAAGGCACTTCTTCACTTGGCCTTTGGTATGCAAGGGAATCAGATTTTGGGTTGTGTGGTTATTCAGATGCTGATTTTGCAGGATGCAAAATAGACAGGAAAAGTACTTCAGGAAGCTGTCAGTTTTTGGGTGGAAGACTAGTTTCATGGTTCAGTAAAAAGCAAAAATCCATTTCCACTTCAACTGCAGAAGCTGAGTACATTGCTGCAGGAAGTTGTTGTGCTCAGATAATGTGGATGAGAAATCAGTTGTTAGATTATGGCCTGTCATACTCAAAAATCCCTATTTATTGTGATAACCAAAGTGCTATTGCAATGACAGGAAATCCAGTTCAACATTCTCTTACTAAACACATCAGTATTCGATATCACTTCATAAAAGAACAAGTTCTGGAAGGAACAATTGAACTTCACTTTGTTCCTACTGATCAACAACTAGCTGATATATTCACCAAGCCACTACCTGAAGCTACTTTCAATAAATTGGTGAATGAACTTGGAATGATGAACTTTGAGAATTTCTGAGGAAAGCTACAGAGAGGAAATCCTGATAACTGTCAAATCCTGATGGTTATTCAGAAAGGTATGTTTTCTTTGATCAAATCCTAAGTCAACTGGTCAATCCTGATGTTCAGGTCAGTATTTCATTGCTTAATTTGTGCCTAATTTTTCGTCAGTATTTGCGGATGGACGGTTGATTTTTAGTAGGACAACTGTATGCGCGCGTGTGTTGCACTGTTATAAATATACATATACATACACATAAAAAGTGGTGCAGTTTCATTTAAAATACACACGTAATCTGTCCACTAATTATTTGTGCACAAATCATATTTTGCCACCTGTTATTGAGAGTAAAGTTTTGTTCTAACAAAATACTTTTACTTATTCTACATCATTAATTACTCTCTCATCATCAGTTTTTCGATTTTCTATCTCTCTCTGTGCTTACGAACCCTAGCTATATTCACACATCAATTCTCAAGATTTTTTAAGAAATTACAATGGCGTCTTCATCATTCATGAATAAACAAACAGTGATTAGTGGTGTTACTTTTGCCACTAACAATTTTGTGGCTATTCTAAATCATCAAGATTTACCCAATGAGTTTCATATAATTCAAGATTTTCTAGCTTCAAGCCCATTGAAGTTTGCTTTAACAGAACCTGCAAGTGTTTCTTTTAAGGCTGTAATGCAGGTGTGGAACTCAGTTACTTTTGACAAAGGGTATTCTGACACCATCTTGATAAGTTTTGAACATAATGGAATTACTCACTATGTGACTCCTGCAATTGTGGAGGAAGCCCTGCATTTACCTGTTCTTGGTGATGCTATTCCTGCTAATGTTTCGGACTCTAATCTTTTTGAGTTTGTTACAAAGTTGGGCTACAATGGTGAAGTAAAGAGATATGGCAATCTCTTTAGGACAAAACTTAAGAAGGAATGGAATTTCTTCTTTGATACGACCAGCCGCTGTTTCCTGAACAAGACATCAAATTTTGATGCTCTTCCATCAGGATCTCTTAAAATTGGGTACTCTCTTATCCACTCTACAGTGTTTGATTATGGGTCATTTATCTTAAAAGCTTTAAGTGATAAGAAATCAGATAAGTTAGGTTCTGTCTGTTTTCTTAGATTTTTACAGTTGATATTTAATCACTTGTGTCCTAATGTTGTTTTTGAGGATGATGTAATTCTACCAGTCTGTAGAATTACTACGAATAATATTAAGTTCTTAGTCAACAGTGATAAGGCAAATGGTTTCATAGGAAATGCTTTTATTCCTGATGAGGTTAGGTTTTTCTTGCAGAGGAAAATGCCTACTCGTTATGGTTTAATTTCTAATGCTATGGGGCAAGGCCAATCACACATTGTTCCTAACCCAAGCATTCATCCTAAACAGTCAACTGCCACCTCTAATGTCTCTCAAAAGACTTTAGTTGTCAAAGCAAAGAAGTCAGCTAGAACTGATGTGTCAGGAAGGCAATCAGGTTCAAAGGATTTTTCCTCTACACCTATCACTACAAAGAAGTCACAAGGGGGTGTACAAGGGGTCCTGGTGAAGAAAGCTGCAAAGGGAGGTGAGGCTGTTTCTGTTAAAAGAAAATTAGTTCTCAGGGATGAGACTGATTCAGAGGATGACTTACCTATATCCTCTGTGATGAATGTCAATAAGGAAGTTACTGATACTGCTACTGTAGCTGTGGTTCCATTGTCTACACCACAGAAGAAAAGGAAGTTATCAAAAAGCAGGTATCATATTCCTTTAGAAAAGAAGCAGGATACTGATGTATTCTCTTCTGAATGAGCAATCAGTTTCTACTGCTCAAGCAAATCCTGATGTTAGTATTCCTGATACTGCACCAAGTCAAGTGGTTAATATTTCAGACTCTCCAGCACAGGACTCTCCAACAAAAAGACATAATGATATTTCATGGGAGAAGTATGGTGCTGCTGCTTCCAATCTTGGGATAAAACATCCAATGGAAAAGCTAAGGAAGGCAGAAGAGTTAGTCTATCAGAGACAGAAGAAACTGAAAGGATCAAGCCCACAAGAACCTGAACCTCAAAGTGGTTCAGCAGCTCTTTCTGATGATCCAGCCACACAAGAACCACTCAATCAAAGTTTAAGTGAAGGCTTAGCTAGTGGAATGGTCCCACAAGAACCATTTTCTCAAAGGGAGAATGAAGACATCAACATTCCAGCTACACAAGAACCATCTTCTCAAAGTGAAGATGCAGGCCAAGCTACAATTTCTGAGAAATTTCCTGACAATGCTCAAGGGATTTCTGGTGCAGATGAAGTTCGAAGATTGGTCGAGGACACTGTCAATGAGGGAAGCACACAAGAACCTTTGACTCAAAGTGTTGAAGAAGCTTCTGAACCTCAAGCTCCACAAGAACCATTGGTAGCAAATACTGATGCAAGCATATCAAATCATGACGGTGTTCATCCTGACGCTAGTGGTGCTCCTGATGTTGAGCCTATCCTGATACAGCCACTTCGTTCAAGACCAATGGATCATCCTATCACAGATTCACAGGATAAAATGAAAGGTATAGCTATTCCTGATCCTGATGATACTCATAGTACTGATGATGATGACTCTGATGATAGTGATGATGATGAGAATCGAAACGAGAAGGAACAGCTTGCTACAGCACTCAAAATTAGTCTTGGAACTAATTTTGGTTCATCAAGTACATATATGGCTGGCAAAGCTTCCACTGGGAAAGATCAGAGACAAGATTTTTCTATTCCTTCCTTTAATCCTGCTGAGGCACTTAGACAGAATGAATGGAACAATTCATGGCACAGATCTACTGAATCTGTAAGTTATTCTTCTGCTTTGGAACATGCCTATGATGCAGTGAAATCTATAGAGAATCAAGACTTGAAGAATCATCTGAAGGCTACAACTATGTTATCCAAAAGCCTAAAAAGTGAGATTGATTCTATTAAGAACTCAACTGAGTTGGTGAGGAATGATATTTCTCAAAATTTTACAAAGGTGCCTACTCCTTTTCAGCTAAGGGTAGTAGAATCCCAAGTGAAATCTGTTATTTCTGAACAAACCTCTATCAACAGAAGGATTGATTCTTTGGATACTAAGGTAACTGACATTCAAGCCTCTCTTTCCTTAATTTTGAATTTATTGTCAAATCCTGATGTCAAAAAGGGGGAGAAGGTTAGTCGGACAAAATGCACACCTGATCTAGTATTAAGGAATAATGATGATGATACTGGAGATGATGGTAGTGACAAAGTGATACAAGGAGAAACCTCTGATGCTGCTGTTATGAAGTCTACAATTCAAACTTCACAAAGTCAAACAACGCAGTCAACTCATGTTTCTGATTCTGGAGTTAAGACAGTAAGAACGTTGGTGCAATCTCAGATCCTGACGGAAGAACAAATCTTGACACCTGGTCATGGACATACTCTTGCTACAATTCCTAAAGGTGATGAAGATATTTTTATTGATAATCCTGAAGATGCATCAAATTTATTCCAGAAGTTTTCTACAAAAGATGGCAGAATTGTTACTCTATATCACACTGATAAAAGAGTTCAACAATTATATGCAAGAAAAGCACTCTCTACAGCAAGTGAAGAATATCCCGATCTCTCACATGAAGAATTCTTAAGACAACAGAGAGAAATGATGGAAAGCTTTAATAATCCTGCTCCTGCTAGAGGTAGAGGAGGCAGAGGTAGGAGAGGAGATAGAAGAAGTAGAAGAGGTTCTTCAACTCAAACAATACCTAGACAGACAAGGTCTCGAGGGTTAAGAATTGAATAAATTCCTGAACCTATTCAAACTCTAGTAGTTCCTGACAGATCTACTTTTGGTGATGATGGAAATATTGAAGAAGAACCTGAATTGAGAAGAAAATCAAGAAAATCAACTCTATGCAATACAAATCAAATTGAAGAATCTAATCCTGATGTTGTTCCTGATAATATTCAAGATCCTGATGATTCTGAAATTATGCAAGAGATTGATTTGATAATTTTATCTACTGTGGTTGATTCTCACAACAAGGAAGTAGATGAAGAAGAAGAAGCTAGAAGAAGAGAAATTACAAGATCAACAAATAGAGATTTAAATCTCTATGTACAAAGGCTTAAACTCTCAAACAGAAGAGTGTGGAGGAACCCAAGCAGACAAGAATCTTCACTGGAAAGAAGCTATGCATTTGAAAAGGAAAAGGATAAGAATTGGAAACATATTAGCACATTAAGTTGTGATACACTTATCAATTTTCAGTCAGGAGGAATTATTACAAACGCTTCAAGTGTTGTTGATTTATCTGGGATGGTTAGATCAAAAGCACTCTGGTTAAAGATGTTTTCAAATCTGAAGCAATTGACAAGTAATTCAAGAGGAGGTATTGGACACAGGGATGCTGAATATATAAATATGTCATATGTTGATCCTTACTCCTTAACTGAAATTGGAGGTACTTTAACTTCTGAAAACCTGAACAATTTACTAGCTGTTGATATAGTTATAGATTGTCATGATGGTTTTGACAAGAAAGAAAAGCTTCTGTACTTCATGAAAGATGGTAGTGTGAAGATTTTATCTATTCAAGATCTGCTGATGAAAACTACACAGGAACTGAAATATGTTCATTATCTTTTGAGATCGAAGAATCAAATATGCAAAGAATGGAGTGACATGATTTTGTCAACAATAAGAAGAAGACTGGATGGAAACAGTAATTTCAATGGTAATTATACTTCCATGTACTTAAATCAAAGAGGTCAGGATGTGAAAATGCAAAGGGGTACTGCTGTTAAAGAAGTAACTTTTGGCATGACTCATCTTACTCTTAATCCTGATGGGAAGGAAATTGCTTATCTTTTGCTTGAAGAGCATAGTCTTAAGAGAAACTCCATATTGAATCTCAGAGCAGCTATCTACCAGATTAATGAGGAAGATGAAGAACTCAGAAATCTTAAGGAAAGACTGATTCAAATTCTTGAAGAAAAAGAAGAAAATTTGTTATCCAACTTCTTGAAGATGAATCTGTTCTATCAAAGAATTTAAACAGATAAGTTGTTGCTGCAGATTCTGTACATTTTGTATATATGTTTTTGACATCATTGAATCTTAGGAATCTATACTTTATTTCACAAAGTATGAGATTGAGGGAGATTGTTAGATCAGAATTCAATGATCGTCAGGAGCTAGACTCAACTGATCAGGATTGCTGACGTCATCAGAATTACATGGTCGTCAGGATCAAGATACATATCAGGACTGGGATCAGGATTGATCATCAGGACTGGAAGCTGGTCAGGATTCCTACTTCGAGTTATATTTGGAGTCTAGTTAAACATGGAAGTTTATTCTGTCGGTTCCTGGTTTGTAGTATGTAGCTATCAATTATAGATAGGTTTCAATCTTTGTAATTGATTAGGACTTATCATTGATAGAGAAGCTGTGTAGTATATAAACACAGTTTTGGTTTTGGTTCGGTGTGAATCAAGATAGAAGCTCTCAAGAACATAGAATTTCTTGAGAGAGTTTTTGTAAGCTAGCAGCTCTCAAGAACATCAGAATTTCTTGAGAGAGTTTGTAACAGTTTTATATCAGATTTAATAAAGATGTTATCTTTCTTTCATATTTGTGATATATACATTAAGAAGTCGATTATCTTATACTATTGTATTCAACCCCCCTTCTACAATAGATTATTACTGGGAAACATACAGAATAATAAAACTTGAAGTACTAACCACCGCTTCAAACTTCAACTATTTGTATTATCACAAAATTAAAAATTTCTTAAATATTTTTAGACGTCATAATAAAACTTTTAGAAATTAAAATATACAAACAATTATTATCAATATGCAATGTTATTAATGCACACAGGTTATCATAAAATTCTCAAATTTGTGACGTGAGGAAAACTAATCAGTATGTCATGATTTTATTGGCAATTTAAGATATAATAAAGATTAAATTATAAATAGGATTGTAATATAAAGATCTAATAATATTAAATCGTAAACATGATTGTAATATAACGTTATATAATTCTATAAATTCAAATCTAAGTAACAATTATTAAAAACACTACTTTAAGCTAGTATATATAAAGAAGAAGATAAATAAAAGGAGAAATGACATAAAGATTGATAAGACAAAAAGATAAAGATATCGAATATTAAAATAGTATATTTACTTTCCTCCATTATTAAATATTTTAATGGAAAAAATATTAAAATTGTATATTTAGTTTCCTCCATTGACAAAGATTTAAAAGACAATTGAGATTTTTTCTATCTTATAAATTCAAATTTAAATAAGAAACTTTGATTTTATTGAATTAAAATTGAGAGAAATGAAAGAATATTAAAATTATGTTTCCTCCATTAGTAAAGATTTAAAAAGAAATTGAGATTTTTTCTATCCTATAAATTCAAATTTATATAAGGAACTTTAATTTTATTGAATAAAAATTGAGAAAGGAAATAATCTTAAAATTGTATATCAGTTTCCTCCATTACTCCAATAGTAAAGATTTAAAAGGTATTTCATATTTTTCTATCCTATAAATCTCAATTTAAATAAGAAAATTTAATTTTATTAAATTAAAATTGTATATTTAGTTTTCTCTGTTAACAAAGATTTAAAAGGCAATTGAGATTTTTTCTATCATATAAATTCAAATTTAAATAAGGAACTTTCATTTTATTGAATCAAAATTGAGAAATGAAATAATATTAAAATTGTATATTATATTTCCCCCATTAGTTAAAATTTAAAAGGCAATTGATATTTTCTCTATCCTATAAATTTGAATTTAAATAAGGAAATTTAATTATATTAAATTAAAATTGAAGAGCTCTAAAAAAATAAATAAATAATTATATTTAGTTTCCTTTATTAGTAAAGATTTAAAAGACAATTGAGGTTTTTTCTAAAATTGAGACTCCTTTAGTAATGATTTAAAAGGAAATTGAGATTTTTTATATCCTATAAATTCAAATTTATGTAAGGAACTTTCATTTTATTGAATAAAAAATTAGAAAGGGAAGAATCTTGAAATTGTATATCAGTTTTCTCCATGAGTAACGTTTTAAAAGGTATTTGATATTTTTCTATCCTATAAATTCCAATTTAAATAAAGAAATTTAATTTTATTGAATTAAAATTGTATATTTTGTTTCCTCCATTAACAAAGATTTAAAAGACAATTTAGATTTTTTCTATCCTATAAATTGAAATTTAAATAAGTAACTTTAATTTTATTGAATTAAAATTGAGAAAGAAAAGAATATTAAATTTGTATATTCTATTTCCTCCATTAGCTAAAATTTAAAAGGCAATTGATATTTTCTCTATCCTATAAATTTTAATTTAAATAAGGAAATTTAATCATATTAAATTAAAATTCAAGAGCTCTAGAAAAATAAATATATTTAGTTTCCTTTATTAGTAAAGATTTAAAAGACAATTGAGATTTTTTCTATCATATAAATTCAACTTTAAATAAGGAACTTTCATTTTATTGAATCAAAATTGAGAAAAGAAAGAATCTTAAAATTTATATCAGTTTCCTCCATTTGTAAAAATTTAAAAGGCAGTTGATATTTTTTTATCCTATAAATTCGAATTTAAATAAGGAAATTTAATTTTATTGAATTAAAATTCAGGAGCTCTAAAAAAATAGATAAATAGTTTTCCTTTATATATATAAAGATATTGATATTTTTATCTATTTCTTTTATAATATAATATTTTTGAAAAAGGAGAGATTTTTGTAAGGACAAATAGAAAAATAACATATTTTAATAAAAAAGATAATTGTCCGTGATATTTTTGAAAAAAGAGTGAAATTTGTTAGAAAAAATAGAAAAATGTGTTTTAATTATGAATATGTAGGCATGTTAAAATAGGTAAGTTTTTTTAAATAATTAAAAACATTAAAGTATGTTTTAAAATAAATAAGTAATGGTTGCACCTGATATTTTGGGAAAAGAGAGATTTGTGGTATTTTTGGAAAATGAGTGAATTTCTCAGAAAAAATAGAAAAAATGTGTTTTAATTATAAATACGTAGGCATGTTAAAATAGGTAAGCTTTTTTAAATAATTAAAACATTAAAATATGTTTTAAATTAAATAAGTAAGGGTTGCAACTGATATTTTGGGAAAAGAAATATTTTAGTGAGAACAAATGTAAAAAGGTAATATATTTTAATTAAAAAAGATCATTGCCCGTGATATATTTGGAAAAGGAGTAGATTTTGTTAGAAAACAAATTTGTTTTAATTATAAAACGCAATTAGCTAGTTACTATTTTTATATTATTAAATTATTTTTTAATTAAGATGAATGACCAAAAACCAAAAACCAAAACTTTTAATGTTTCAGCTATTATATGATGGTAATAAAAATATTTTGTTAAAAATAATTAAATAAGACAAGTACCGTAAAAAAAATAGGTACCAAAACTTTTAATATTTCGTGTATTATAAGATAGTATAGAAGTATAGATAGATATCATAAAAACTTATCATGTAATTCGAATTAACTTTTTAATAATAATAATAATAACATTTTGAATGGTAGTAAAAGTCGTCCAATTAGTATAACTAGTATATATTTGTCCTAATATGTTATCAAAATAAATATTTATATCAAATTTAAATTTATTTTTATCAAACAAATATGTTTAATTTACATATGGTTTTAATCAAATCTTGTTATTTTTAAATCAGAGATGTGAGAATTGTATTAGATGATAATTGATTATGAATTCTAGTGTTGTAACACAGCTTTTGTAATTTTTATATTTGATTTTTGTATAAAAATAGTAAACAAGCTTATGAGTTGTTCGTAATAGAGTTTGTGAGAATAAACTCGTGAACAATATTGTTAGGTCCTGATATGTTTGTAGAAGGGGGTTGAATACAAACGATACTATTTAATCGAATTTGTCCTTTTAAGATTTAACTATTTAGAACAAATTATTGCGGAATAAAACTGAAACAATATTCAAGTTAAATAAAACTCTATTAAACTTGATGGGTGTTACAATTCTGATCACTGATTACAAAGAACTTGATAAAACAAACCTAGAATAAATTCGACATGAATTTATCTATTTTTGTAATAAAAAGGATCGAATACTAAAAAGTAGTTCGATATAAAATCTAGGGATTATGATCCGCTAGAAAGCTAAAGCAGTACAAGACAATCAGTTCTTATGAATTAAATGTTATGAACTAATCAAGATTTAATTCTCCTGAGGAAATTGAATGCTTTGCTGATGAAGAAGTAATGAAGACAGAGGAATGAAATATTAAGTTGTTGTCTCTTTTTGTTCTTCTGTGTAATGAATGAATCTAATATGTCTTCTGCCTTTGCTTTAATACAAATCAATTCTTTTCTTTAAAAGCCCACGTGCAATGCATTAACAGAAATACATTAGGAAGACTAGTAGGAAAACTATCAATATTGCCTTGGAAGACAATCGGGAAGACAGTCATTGCAAAGGGAAGACAACCGGGAAGACTGTGATTTTCTCTAGGAAGACAATCGGGACTATTTCAAAAAACTAAGTCTTCCTAGTTCAAACCTAAGTCTTCCTAGTTCATTTTTATTCTAATTTAAATAAATTAACTAAATAAATTATGTATTAAATTAATTCTTTACAGAATTAATTTAATAAATAATTTACTTAATAGTATTAATTATTTATAAGAGAATAAATAGAATTAGTTGACTTCTCAAACAATTCCAGAATCACTTAAAACTTAGATAAATAACAAACACAATAGTACGTTGACACTCAATGCACGGTCTGGTTCATGAGTGACAAACGACAATGTTTGTTCTTTATCTGTTTGACTTTAAGCAGTGATTCATTTCCTTCTCATTCAAGAACTCCGTAATCGGTATCTTTTGCTGTCACCACTTGAAATCTCCGTCACTTTAATAAATCCACTGAGCTTGAATACTTCATTGAGGCTTGATCAATAAATTGAGCTTCTTTCAATGTAGAATCACTTCAAGTCTGTAGATGACTTTAATCTTCATTCTTTGACAGATATAATCTTCGGAGATTCCTGTGACATTTGATTTTTATTATTTACTTATTACATCTTAATTAAAGATGAGTAGAATCCTCGGTGTTTACAAATAGGCCTAGACATATGTCTTTCAATCTCCCCCTATTTGTTTGTTAGACAATAACAACCAAATACCTCTAGAGGATAACTCAACTAAAACAAGAAAATATAAGACTTTTAAGAGCCAAGCAAATAATAAAAAGTTCTGGATTAAATATAACAATTTCCAGATTCAAACAATAAAGATAAATACAAGATAGATGTTTCTCTAGACTGAACATATGAATACATTTTCCTATCTTGATTTACCTAGCTCTAAACATATAACATTTACAAATGAGCTAACTACATCATGCCTTAAGTCTCTAATTTCACCTTCTTCAGCTTCTTGCAAGGTGACTAGAAGATCTTTGTCAAGGACACGATCATTTTCAGAAACCACACCACTTGGAATTACTGGTTGAGTGGTGATCTTCTTCAATCTATTCTTCATCTGAGCATACCTTGGAACTTTCTCCGTGCAGTAGTCTGAAATCATATCAGCAACTTCAGACTTCTCTAAAGTAGTAAACCCAGAAGTTCTTAGAAAATTCTCCAACTTCACCAGTTGCATTGCAGTCTGTAGCTTCAAAGAATCAGGATCCAGCCTCACAGTCTCTAAAGTTGTACCTCTGTAGATTTTAACTTCATAAGGAAAGTGCACAACTTGAGGGCTGGCCTTCATAGCAGAATCTCTCAGCCGGTCATACAGAAGCTCGTTCAAGCAAGAAGATCTCTTAACCTTACTCATAAGAATCCACAATTCAGAGAGAGATCTTCTTTGGAGTAGTTCAAGAGAAACGGTGAATGACCCTTCAAGAGCACTTGAGACATAAATGTACAATTCTTGCCTCACTTGATCAAATGCAGACGTAATCCTTAGGATATCTTCCTTCAATGCCTTCATATATAATGAGTTGTCTGGATTAACAGTTCTGATCTTCTCAAGCAGCTTCAGAAAAGTAGCATCATTGTTTGTGCCTCTCTGAGGGATATCAAACATCTCCCTTGCCTTATCCCATTTGCTTCCTTGCTTCATCCTAACATCCAATCTCCTTTCTTTGACATGAATACTATGAAGACGTTGTTTTTCTTCATGTTCAGCCTTTTGAATCTTTAGCTTCTGAGAAATGATGTCGGAGACCTTAGCATTATCATCTTCCTTTCTCCTTAGTTTTGCCTGTTGCTTCTTCAACTCCTTCTGAAACAAAGGGTCAGGTGTGTATAGATCAGCTTCATCTTCCCAATCCTCAAAGTTGGCTGCCTCTTCAACCTCCTCCTCACCAAAAGCTTCTTCAGGTATGGTCTTCCCAAGATCACCAGATTTGTCAAATTGGAAGTCATCCTGTTCACCGTGGTAGTAGTAGGCATCGTCAAAGACAGTCTCCTCCAATGATCGTTTCCCTTTCCCTTTATCTTTTCCAACTCCAGAAGATCCTCCAGCTTCTCTTTCTCCTTTCTTCTCCTTATCCCCCTTAGTTGAGGAATCCTCTACAGATTTAGCTTTGGAAGCCCTAGGATTCACCTCAGAAGTTCTCCTTATTTCTCCTTCTTCTCTTCTATCTCCTCCTTCATCAGCATCATCATCCTCATCATCATCATCATCATCTCCCTGAAAGAATGTTCTTTGTTGTGCTGTAGGTTGATGTGAATTCTTTATCATGTTGTACAAGTGCTTCATACCTTCATTAAGATGCTTCATCCCTCCTTCTATCCTTGATATCCTTTCTTCATTAAACCTTTGATTTTCATCAGCTGTTTGCAGAATAAAGTCCACCTTGGTAGAAATAGACGCAATCTCCTTGACACTCTCCGATATCTGAGCATTTGACGTTGTAAGATCAGAGATGTCTGAAGCCACCAATACTTGAGATTGTTGGATTGTATTCAGCCTCGGGAGTAGATTATTCTTCAGTCCTTGCAAGTCATCATTCACAGTACCCAGCTGATTTGATACAGAGGTGGTAGATTGTGCAACCACTTGTGCTTTTAGAAGAGTGTTCTCAGCCTGGGTGTCTTGTAACTTCCTTTAGAGATCAGCTAGTTGTTTCAACAAAGCAGTGTTTGTGTCAGTGTGTGCACTCACTTCAATTGCTATCAGTGGTGTTTCACTCAACTCACGTGCTTGTGTATCACTCGGTGTTTGACTCATATCTCTCACCACTAACTGTCTTTCTAGATTTTCAGAAGATGTACCTGCATGAAAAATCACCCTAGCCCCTTCAAGAGAGGTCAGTGGTGGTGCAATGGGAGTTCGCAATTCCCGATCCCTGATTGAGTCTGTCAAAATATTTGACATTGTATACTGAATTGCTTCAGGGACAGACTCATCAGGTTGCCTTTCACTTTCTCCAGTAAAAACTGCGAGTGAAAAATCCCTTAGGGGAGCCAGAGATGTTCCCTCTGGGAGGGGAGAAAATGATTCTATTATCGGTGGCGAAGAATCAGATTTTCCCTCTGATGCCTGTGAAGGCACTTCTACCGTAACAATGGTAGGCACTGTTTCAAAGTCAAAATTAAAGTGCTCTCCTTGCATGGTGTCCTGAGTTTCTTCTAGATTGATATCTTCTCCCATTGTGAGTAATGGGAGTGTGCTTGACTCAGTACAAGATGCCATGGCCCTATGGCGAATTTCAATAGATCCACCCTGTTGAGAGGATGTCTCCAGAGTCTGTTCAGTGTCCATATCCTATTGAGAGGATACAGATGGGCTTACAGATGCCTCCCTATAGGTTTTTCTTTTCTTTAAGGGTGGAGACAGAGCTGTGGGAGCACTCTTTGTAGCTACTTCACTAACACTTCTAGAACTGGTTTGTACATTAGGCTCAGGTTGTGTATCATGAGTGTTTGACTCTCTGTTTGGCTCTATGACCTGGGTCAGATACTGTGGTTCTACAATCTCTGGGTCAGCCCTAACAACCACTTGGGTTCCAATTGAAGTACCAGAACAAGAACCAGGGTTAGGAATAACTACCTGTAGTGGAACTGGATGTGGCTCAGGAACTTGTTCACCAAAGATAGGAAGATTAATGAATTGACTCATCAATGGTGAAACAAGAACAGGGATGTTGAGGAATTTGGATGAGACATCAAGTCTGGTGTAGAATTTGGTGTCTGTGGTTGGAGAGGTTTCAAATCTATCTTCCCTAAACAGTTCTACCTGCTCAGCAGTGAGAAGATGATTAATGATAAGAGTGAGAAAGCGATGGTACCAACACATCACTTTCACATGATTATCAGAATCTCTCCTAGAGTGAGCAAGCCTGTTAAGCATAATGTTCCACAGAATTTCAGCAAAATTTAACCTACGACCAAATACTATAGCATAAGCAATATACTGATTAAGACTGGTAATGCAATGAAAATTTGTTTTTGTGCAGTTACCAAATACTCTTGCTATAGTATCAAAGAACAGATCCCATTCCCTTACAACAAAGATTTTAGATAATTTGACCATTTGGAAGGGACCCTGATAATGAATATTCACAAAGAACTGTGATAACTCATCATCAGTGGGTAAGGGATCAAACCTATCCTTTGGAAAATGTAAAACATCACAAAATAACTCAAAAGTGACTGTATATTGCTGATTTAAAATATTGAAAGTAAAAGATTTTGAATCTTCAGCAATAACAGCACTTGAACACAACATCCTTAATGGATCAATTTTAAGAAGTGCATTGGCACAAATAGCATGACTGACACAAGTCTCGCTATTTAAAAATTGAACCCATGGTCTAAAACGTTCCACTTTACACTTAGACGGATCAAAATACCCAACATAATTATTTAAAACGAGTTCAAAATTAGGATCCATTTAGATAAAACAAGAAATTTTAATTAATTTAAAATAAAATTAAAATTTTAGGGATTTTTAGAATTAATTAAAATTAAATAAAATCCACAAAATTAAATTCTATTTAAAATTAACCAATTTTAAATTTTAATCCTAAATATTCGAACTAAAGCTTGAAAAGCAAAGCAAATTGGGTAAATGAATCACAAAACACACAACTCAGTTCAATACACACAGTACTTTTCCTTAATCAAGAACACAATCAAACAAAACACTTAAGATCTTAACACTCAAAAGTCGAAAAGAAAAGAAAAAAATTGGGCAGAGTTTCGACTTAGTGTTAATATTCAAAAGAAGTGAATGAGAGTATTGCCAAGTTAAAACTTGAGCAAAGAACAATAGTGATCAAGGATTCTGGAAAAGCTTTGAGAGAATGTGAAGGGGATTTTGAGAACAGAAGAAAAAAAAACGAAGATAAAATGCTAAGGTAAAAGAAAAAAACTGCAGTGTATGTAATGTATATATATAAAAGCAGTTAAGAGAATTAAAGAAAAAGAAATAACAAAAACTGAACCGTTTTTTTTTTAAAATTTGTACTGGGAAGACAATCGGGAAGACTTAGGATAGTCTTCCCGGTAGTCTTCCTAGAACAAATTAGAAAAACTACGGAAAATGAATAAAAGAAAGAAAAACAGAAATAAAAACATTTATTTTTAAGTCTTCCCGGTAGTCTTCCTAGTATAAAACTGGGAAGACTTAGGAAAACTTAGAATTAAAAAAAAAATTTGAATTAAAATAATAATAATAATAATAATAATAAAAATCTTAGTTTACCCGGTAGTCTTCCTAGTACTAAACTGGGAAGACTTAGAATAAACTTCGAATATAAATAGAATAATTACAGGAAAATGCATACAGCTTATAAAAATGCATGAAAAATATATAAAAATCTAGAAAAATTCACAGAAAATTCCATAAATTCTAGAAAAATATGCAGAATAATATATAAGTGCATAAAAATAATATAAACTTGCAGAAATATTTAAACAACAATATTTACAATCTGAAAAACACCTAAATAATTCTAAATAAATATATTTTCAATAAAAATACATTTCTCCACTTAAAAAATATGAGAAAAATATTTTTAAAGAAAATAAAATATTCAGAAATATTTAAATTTACAAGCATTTAATATTAAATGAGAATTGGCAGAAAATATCAGTTAAATGACAAGAGAAAATGAATTTTTGAAAGAACAAACATGACAGGGATATTGTTAATCACTAAGACTGTTTAACATACCCAATTTACCAACTAACTTGATAAATGTGGATTCGTCAACAGATTTATTGAATATATCTGCAGTCTGTTCTTCTGTGGGTACAAAGTGTAACTCCACAGTTCCATTCATGACATGCTCTCTGATAAAATGATACCTGATATCAATGTGCTTCGTTCTCGAGTGCTGAACAGGGTTGTTGGAGATTGCTATGGCACTTGTATTATCACATAAAATGGGAATTTTGTCTAATGCAAAGCCATAGTCCTTTAATTTATTCCTAATCCATAAGATCTGAGCACAACAGCTTCCAGCAGCAATATATTCAGCTTCTGCTGTTGAATTGGAAACTGTTTGATGTTTCTTGCTATACCAGGAAATCAATCTACCTCCTAGGAATTGACAACTCCCAGAGGTACTCTTTCTATCCACAACACTACCTGCATAATCAGAATCTGTATATCCAATAAGATTAAAATCAGAATCTTTAGGGTACCAGATACCTAGATTAGGTGTACCCTTAAGATATCTCATGATTCTTTTCACAGCAACGAGATGTACATCTCTAGGGTCCGCTTGGAACCTTGCACACAAGCATGTAGCATACATAATATCTGGTCTACTTGCAGTAAGATAGAGTAAGGAGCCAATCATACCTCTGTAGCTTGTAACATCTACCTTGATAGAATTGTCAGAAGCTCCAAGTTTGATGGCTGTTGAAGATGGAGTCCTTGCTGATGATGAATCCTCCATGTGATACTTCTTGAGGAGTTCTTTGAGGTACTTGGATTGACAAATAAATATACCATTTGACCTTTGACTTACTTGCAATCCAAGAAAGAACTTCAGCTCACCCATCATACTCATTTCAAACTTACTCTGCATTAGCTCAGCAAATCTCTTACAGAGATTATCATTAGTAGACCCAAATTTGATGTCATCCACATAGACTTGGACTAATATCATATCACTTTTGTGTTTCTTTGAAAAAAGAGTTTTGTCTATGATACCTCTAACAAAACCATTTTCTAAAAGAAAACCAGAGAGAGTGTCATACCATTTTATTGGGGCTTGTTTAAGACCATAGATAGCCTTGAAGAGAAAGTACACAAAGTCCAGCAGCTCCTAATTTTCAAAGCCAGGGGGCTGTTCCACATAAACTTCTTCATCAAGCTCACCATTCAGGAATGCACTCTTAACATCCATTTGATAGACTTTAAAATTGGAATAAGCAGCAAATGCTAAGAACATCCTGATGGCCTCAAGCCTAGCCACTGGTGCATAGGTTTCATCATAATCAATGCCTTCAGCTTGTGAATACCCTTGTGCAACCAGTCTTGCCTTGTTCCTTGTGACAATGCCATCCTCATCTAGCTTGTTCCTGTATACCCATCTTGTACCAACCACTTTCTTGTTCTTTGGCCTGGGTACCAGCTTTCAGACTTGCTGTTGTTCAAACTGATTGAGTTCATCTTGCATGGCAATCACCCAATCTGGACCAGTCAGTGCTTCCTCAGTTTTCTTTGGTTCCATTTCAGATAGAAATGCTGAATAATGACATTCATTCTGAGTTTCACTTCTAGTTTTAACTCCAACATCTGGATCACCAATGATCAGCTCAAAAGGATGAGCTCTATTCCATACAGTCTGTCTTGGAAGATTTGATCTTGATGATTCGCCTTGAAATTCACTTTGATGTTGTGAGTGACTAGTTGATCCTTCATTTGCTCCCCCTGGGTTGTTGCTTGATTGCCTTGATGATTCTTCTCCAGTGTTGGTGGTATCTCCATTGTTACCAGTGTTTCCACCACCACCACCATGATCATTATCATCATTGTTATTATCATTACCAGCAATAACTTCAGGTGGGGCTGCATCATCTGATTCTGAGTCTGGCAAGTTATCAAACTTCAGCTTCTCAGATGAATCTTCTTTTTGGATATTAGGGAACTTAGTGTCATCAAAAGTAACATTGACACTTTCCTTTACTGTGTGACTGTCAACCAAGTAGACCCTGTAAGATCTTCTGGAATAACCAACAAAAATAGCTTCTTGTGCCTTGGCCTCAAACTTGCCACGTTTCACATTGTCATCTATAAACACAAAGCATTTTGCTCCAAATACATGAAAGTACTTGACAGTTGGTTTCTTGTTGTTCATGATCTCATACAGAGTCTTCATTAAGTCCTTGTTGATTAAAGTTCGATTCTGAGTATAACAAGCTGTATTCGCTGCTTCAGCCCAAAAGTACGTTGGAAGTTTAGACTCACTTAACATAGTCCTAGCAGCTTCAATCAATGTACGATTCTTTCTTTCCACTACTCCATTTTGTTGAGGAGTTCTAGGGGATGAATACTGTCTTTTTATTCCTTTATCAGCACAAAAGTCATTTAGGATTGCATTCTTGAATTCAGTACCATTATCTGACCTTATGGCTCTAACAGGGAATCTAGAATCCAGCTCAATCAACTTTATATGGTCAATCACCAGGTGTGGGGTCTCATCCTTGGAACGTAGGAATAAAACCCATGTATATTTTGAAAAGTCATCACCAATCACAAGTGCATATTGTTTCTTTGACATGGACATCACATTAACTGGACCAAACAAATCCATGTGCAGTAGCTGAAGTGGTTCAGTTATTGATGATGTGTCAGTGCCCTTGTGAGAAGCTTTCTTTGACTTTCCTTTCTGACATGCCTCACACATTCCTTCATGTGTAAATTCCATCTGAGGCAAACCTCTAACCAATTCCCTCTTAACTAAAGAGTTCATGGTTTTTAAGTTAAGGTGAGACATCTTCTTGTGCCATAGCCAACTATCATCTGATGAAGCTTTAGCATAAAAACAATTAACTTCATCTTTGAATCCCGAGTTCAGATCAGCTATGAACAAGTCACCTTTCCTTACTCCTTGAAGAGCAGGCTTTCCATTCTTCTTGTGAAGGATCTGACACTTCTCTCTTTCAAAGGAAACAGCATATCCTCTGTCACAGAAAATTGAACTTCAGACCTTCCACAAACGATACATCTTCAATGATAACATTTCCGTACTTCAAACAGCCATATCCTTTCGTAATACCCTTGCTGTTATCTCCAAAGGTAACTACTGGGCCAACTTTCACAACCAAATCTGATAGCAGGGCTCTATCTCCGGTCATATGCCTTGAACAACCACTGTCAAGAATCCACATAACACGGTTTACCTGTTTAACTCCCTACAATATCAAATTGATTAGTCCTTCCTCGGAACCCAAACTTGATTGGGTCCGGCATACTTAAAGAACTGGCCTTTGTCAGGCAAAACAACCTTTTTAGCTACAACTACTTCAACCTCTTTCACAAAAGAGCGTTTCCATTTATAGCCAGCCTTAACACATTTCTGAGTAGGCTTAGGGATAAATGAATCCACTCTAGTCTTAGGAGGACTAGTAGTCTTAGCATTAACATGCTTCTTATTATTAACATGTTGACGTGGAGCAGTCTTATCACTAGATACATGCTTACTATTAAAATAAGCATACATAACATTGAAAGCACAAGACATGCAATTAATCACACCACATGCTTTATGAGAAGAATTAACAGCAGGCATGTTAGTACTACAGTTGCTTTGAACCAACTTATGAATATCTGATTTAGTCTTTTTAGTTGCAACAACTTTGACTGGTTTATCAGACATACACTTGTTGGACTGTTCAACTTCAAAAGCAAGATCTTCTTCAAGTATCTCCTCTGCAATGATGATAGAGTATTCATTCAGAGTATCTGCCTGGGACTCTCTAAATAAAGGTTTGTCAATACCCTTAAGCACATCTGGAATACCCCTTTCTTTAGCACTGACTCTATTAGGGGTATTTATGCTTAATTTATCAATAGACTCATTATAGTCATACCCTATTCCTAAGGTCTGACTAATACTTTGTTTATTGATAATTTCTTTAGCAGTCTTACAAGAGTTGAAATAGGCATTAGCTTTGGTCTTAAGCTCACTAATCTGATCCTTGAGAATGGTTTCCAGTTGAATATAACATTTAACCCTATTCTCAAGAAATGCTATTTTCTCATTAAGTTCATCCTGATTAACATGCACAAGTTTTAATTCTTTTATCTCCTTTTCAAGAGCTGTGTTCAAAAGAATTATTCTATCATTTTCAGTGCGTGCACAAGAAATAGTACCACTAAGATGACGAATCATTTCAGTGTCAGTGAACTTTACATCTGACATGTATGCAGATGAAGTGCTTGCCTCTTTAGCCACTAAAGCAAGGTTCCCAATCTCACCTGCTTCTTCATCACTGTCAGTGTCATCCCAACTCTTTCCTTCAGCAACATAAGCTTTCCCAATCTTGTTCTTCTTGCTAGAATCAAATGTGTTTCTTGTCACTTGCTTTGGCTTTCTGCATTCAGTAGCAAAGTGACCCAACTCATTGCAATTGTATCATCTGATTGTGCTCCTATATATCCACAGTTCCAGTTTTGTAGCCACCCCTTGTGCTACTTGAAGAGGAAGATCCACCTCTCTGAAATGTGGGCCTGAACTTAAGATTGGGATTCCTTTTGAATCTGAACTTCCCAAACTTCCTGACTATCAAAGCCAAATCACCATCCTCCAGCTGATCAAGTTCCTCTAAAGAATAGAAGTCACCACCAGATTGATCAATGGATGTTAATCCATATTCAGCATCAATAACATTCATGTTAGAACTGGAAGGTTGAACAGCCTTCACTTCCAGTTTCTGTGGGACTTCAGCAGCCAATGCAGTAGAAGTACTAACTATCTTCCCAGTTCCATATAACTCATCATGTTGAATCTGCTCCAGCTCATAGGTCTTCAGAACACCATACAGTCTTTCCAAAGCAATCTCTCCCAGATCTCTTGCTTCTCTAATGGCAGATATTCTGTGCTCCAAATGACGTAGAAGTGTAAGTAGGAACTTCTTGTTAATTTCCTTGATAGTGTAGCGCTTCCCATTGAGATTCAGATTATTGATCAATTTGTTGTATCTCCCAAAAACCTCAAATATACCTTCACCAGGGTTTGATCTGAAATGCTCATATTGAGAGGTGAGAATTTCCAGCTTATTCTCTCTAACTTCCTTTGTCCCTTCATTGATTATCTCTATAGTGTCCCAAATGTGTTTGGCAGTATCACAGTTTAGTACATGATTATGCATGACAGGATCAAGACAATCAACCAGTATTAACTGTAGACAGGCATCCAAGGTAACATCCTCTTTTTCATCAAGAGTGTAGTCCTTGGGATCCTTAGGGTACATCCTAGCAGCCCTAGTAACAACATCATTCTCTATTAGCTCTCCCTCAATAATCATAGGGAGTCTTGGTCCATTCTTCAGCACATCAAAATATTTAACATTAGCAACTTTAAGAAATAGGAGCATTTTCTTCTTCCACATAGGATAATGCTCCTTGTTGAACATGGGGATTTTGACTGTACCCACTTTCTGTGTAGTAGACATCTTTTGAGATTTTTAGGAATAATAAAAATTTCAGAGTTTAAGAAAAAATCTCAAAACAATTGGATCTTTGATTTGTATATTAATCAAAAGGCTCTGATGCCAATTGTTAGGTCCTGATATGTTTGTAGAAGGGGGGTTGAATACAAACGATGCCGTTTAATCGAATTTGTCCTTTTAAGATTTAACTATTTAGAACAAATTATTGCGGAATAAAACTGAAACAATATTCAAGTTAAATAAAACTCTATTAAACTTGAAGGGTGTTACAATTCTGATCACTGATTACAAAGAACTTGATAAAACCAACCTAGAATAAATTCGACATGAATTTATCTATTTTTGTAATAAAAAGGATCGAATACTAAAAAGTAGTTCGATATAAAATCTAGGGATTATGATCCTCTAGAAAGCTAAAGCAGTACAAGAAAATCAGTTCTTATGAATTAAATGTTATGAACTAATCAAGATTTAATTCTCCTGAGGAAATTGAATGCTTTGCTGATGAAGAAGTAATGAAGACAGAGGAATGAAATATTAAGTTGCTATCTCTTTTTGTTCTTCTGTGTAATGAATGAATCTAATATGTCTTCTCCCTTTGCTTTAATACAAATCAATTCTTTTCTTTAAAAGCCCACGTGCAATGCATTAACAGAAATGCATTAGGAAGACTAGTAGGAAAACTATCAATATTGCCTTGGAAGACAATCGGGAAGACAGTCGCTACAAAGGGAAGACAACCGGGAAGACTGTGATTTGCTCTAGGAAGACAATCGGGAGAGTCTTCCTATTTCAAAAAACCAAGTCTTCCTAGTTCAAACCTAAGTCTTCCTAGTTCATTTTTATTCTAATTTAAATAATTAACTAAATAAATTATGTATTAAATTAATTCTTTACAGAATTAATTTAATAAATAATTTACTTAATAGTATTAATTATTTATAAGAGAATAAATAGAATTAGTTGACTTCTCAAACAAATCCAGAATCACTTAAAACTTAGATAAATAACAAACACAATAGTACGTTGACACTCAATGCACGGTCTGGTTCATGAGTGACAAACGACAATGTCTGTTCTTTATCTGTTTGACTTTAAGCAGTGATTTATTTCCTTCTCATTCAAGAACTCTGTAATCAGTATCTTTTGATGTCACCACTTGAAATCTCTGTCACTTTAATAAATCCATTGAGCTTGAATACTTCATTGAGGCTTGATCAATAAATTGAGTTTCTTTCAATGTAGAATCACTTCAAGTCTGTAGATGACTTTAATCTTCATTCTTTGAAAAATATAATCTTCTGAGATTCCTGTGACATTTGATTTTTATTATTTACTTATTACATCTGAATTAAAGTTGAGTAGAATCATCGGTGTTTACAAATAGGCCTAGACATATGCCTTTCAATCTCCCTCTATTTGTTTGTTAGACAATAACAACCAAATACCTCTAGAGGATAACTCAACTAAAACAAGAAAAGATAAGACTTTTAAGAGCCAAGCAAATAATAAAAAGTTCTGGATTAAATATAACAATTTCCAGATTCAAACAATAAAGATAAATACAAGATAGATGTTCCTCTAGACTGAACATATAAATACAAGTTAGATATGGCGAATTTTACGGTCCACAAAAAATTCACAAAGTAATCTTTAATTAGTTGTGGTTTAATAGTTCTTTTTCAATTAAAACTATTCTAAAACTAAAAAGAGAATAAAGTGACGAAGTTTAATATTGAGAATTCTATTCGATTTAGGAAATCTACTTATATGTAGTTTAGATTATTAGAATACCCTTTATTAACCAAATACAGTTTTTAATGTTAAATCTAACGCACCAATCTATTTAAGATTAAAAGATTTTTATTATTTTGATATTAAATGGGTTTCCTTATTTAATTACAACTATTTTTATTTTTTAACTTTTTGGAAAATCTAATCCTAATATAATATCTTTTCACTTATATCATTTTTAGATAACATTTCCTTATTTAATTACAACAATCTTGATCGTATATTTTTAACAGTATTAGATCTAACGGTTGAGAATGTTTTGGCGGCATTTAGGACCAAACTACCAAGATAACATTATTAATTTTTTTAATATTTTTTTTTAATTTTATTTTTTTAAAATATTTATTGCTAAAATATAATATACTCTTTTTTGTACACCGTGACGATCAAAATTCTGTATAAAATTCATTTTTTTATAGTATATCCCGTAAATATCTATGTTATTATATTAAAGACTAAATAATGAAAGCTTTCTTATAAGTGTGGTCGCTTGATCACTCAATTCATAATCGTTGGATCTTTCAAATTAAATTGTTGAGAAACGTTAGATATAACAGTAAAATTATCACGTAGAATGATCTAAGGTTTGAATCTACCAACAACATATTAAAATTTACAGGTTTTTTTTGAAAAATAAGAATTTTTCATTTTTTTTCTTGTAGACATGGGTTATTTGATAATATTTTTTATAAAGTACGATTTTTCAAAAAAGTACTATACTAATTGATTAACAAACTTTTAAAGTTTCAAATTTAATAATTTACAATGTATATAGGTTAAAAAAGTTAGGTCTCTTCTGTAGCTGAGTCTAAAATTTCAAAATACGGTTTTTTTTTAAATATGAATATAGTCATGTTAACAATGAAATTAGGTCTCTATGAGTTCTTATAAAACAAAATCACCATTTGCGTATAATTTATTATTTAATAATAAATAATATTTAATTAGTTATGATATAAAATTTAATAAAATAAGATTAAAAAAATGCACAATTTTATAAAAACATTTCCTCGTATTATTATATTCTTTGTTGATTTGAATTTTTCTTAGATTGATTTGAATTTTTGAACATAGATTTCTAAATTTAAAATAGTTAGAAAAAAGTAATTAAATTGACATTAAAATAATGATAATGTAATAATTATTATTAGAATTTAAATACCCACTTTACTAATTTGGGCTTTATCTTCTGTTTTAAAAATTAGATTTTGACGATTTTACACCCCACATGAAGATAACTAAATTATCTTTAATTAAAAGATGGCTTAAAAAATTTTATGTAACTGGAATTGTCCATGAAAGAGAAAAGAAAGTCACGAATATTTTACATGGAGAATTCTATTCAATATAGAAAACTTATTTATATTTGGTATATTTGGTTTAAATTATCAAAATACACTTTTTAGAATTTAAATATAATCTTATTATTAATAAAATACACTTTTTTAATATTTGATCTAACGATTTTCATTTATCTATTTAAGATCTAAAGGTCCTTATTAGTTTGGTTGTCCAATAGAATCAAAATTTTGGATAAGATCCCTATTATGCTTATTATATAGAAGGATTTAATATAATAAGGATATCAAGTATATACTGATATGAGTATCTTACTAACTGCTTTTACTTTTAATGTTTCGGTTTTATTTACAGTATATATAAAATTTTAAAATACATTATTACTTAAAAATTATTAAATAGAATAAAAATTATGTTATGATTATATAAAATTTTATTCTCATATTATAATATTCTTTATCGATTTGAATTTGTTCATAATTAATTTTAATATTTTATTGAAAGAAACATAAAATTTCTATATTTAAAACAATTAGTAGAAAAATAAATAAATTGGTGCTACAAAAATTAAAAAATAATTATTAAAATTTAGATACTCACTTTACTATTTGGGTTCTATCCTGAGTTTTAGAATTGAATTTTGACGATTTTACAACCCATGTGAAAGTAACGAAATTATCTTTAATTTAATGATGGTTTAATAATTATTATCTAACTTGACCTGTTGACCTACCCATAAACCGAACAGAAAATATGGTTAAGAAATTTTACATAAAAAATTCAATTCAATATAGAAAACCAATTTATAATTGGTTTAAATTATCAAAACACACTTCTTAGTATTTAAATATAATTCTACCTTTAATCAAATACACATTTTAATATAAGTATTATATTCAAAATTATCGTTTATGAATATGAAACCCTCAATATTTTAATAAAATTTTGATATTATCGTTTTATGTTTGTTATATGTAAAATAATATAATTATAATTTGGATTAATCAAATTGTTATGTTCCTTCAGAAAAAAAGTGTTTAAATTTATTTATGTACACGAGTTCTCATAAGTCTCTGTTAGTTCCTGATAAGTTTGTAGAAGGGGGGTTGAATACAAACTATACCGTTTTATCGAATTTGTCCTTTGAATAATTTAACAATTAAGAACAAATTAATGCGGAATATAAATGAAACAAAATTCAAGTTAAATATAAACTATATTAAACTTGAAGGGTGTTGCAAATACAGTACGGATTACAAAGTATTTATCTCAAACTAATTAATACAAATTTAGAATAAATTCAACATGAACTTTACTAATATTTGTAATAAAAAGATCGAATGCTAAAAGCAAAGTTCGAGATAAATTCTAGGGATAAAAATCCGCTAGATAATCAAAGCAATACAAGTAATCAACTTCTAGTGGTTTGGATTTAACAATACAAACTAGAATTAATTGCTTGAGAAGAAATGAGATAAAATGGCTTCTTCGTTCTTGAGAGAGAAATGTCTCTGTATTTGATAATGAAATTGCACTGTCTCTTTTCTGTCCAGCCGAGTTGATATATCACAAATGCATTAGCCTTGTATGACCTGTTAATTAAATTATAATGACTTAATTAAACAATCAACACACTTGTATGACCTGAGATAATCTGCTCAGTAGAACCATTTCAATACCCTTAAGCACATATGGAACACCCCTTCCTTCAGTTCTGACTCTACAAGGGGAATTAATTCCAAGCAATCCAATGGCCTCATTATAATCATAACCTATACTGACATGATTACCAATAGCTTGTTTATTGAGAATCTCTTTAGCCGTCTTACAAGAGTTGTAAAAGGAATTAGCTTTAGTCTTAAGCTCACTATTCTCTTTCTTGAGAATGGTTTCCAGTTGAATATAACATTTAACCCTATTCTCAAGAAATGCTATTTTCTCAGTAAGTTCATCCTGATTAACATGCATTAGTTTTAATTCTTTTATCTCATTTTCAAGATTTGTGTTTAAAAGAATTATACTATCATTTTCAGTGCGTGCACAATCTAAGGTGCCAGCAAGATGACGAATCATTTCAGTATCAGTAAATGTTACCTCTGACATGTATCTGGATGAAGTGCTTGCCTCATTAGCCACTAAAGCAAGGTTCCAAATCTCACCTGCTTCTTCATCACTGTCAGTGTCATCCCAACTCTTACCTTCAGCAACATAGGCTTTCCCAATCTTGTTCTTCTTGCTAGAATCAAATGTGTTTCTAGTCACTTGCTTTGGCTTTCTGCATTCAGTAGCAAAGTGACCCAACTCATTGCAATTGTAGCATCTGATTGTGCTCCTATCCACAGTTCCAGTTTTGTAGCCACCCCTTGTGCTACTTGAAGAGGAAGATCCACCTCTCTGAAACCTGGGCCTGAACTTAAGATTGGGATTCCTCTTGAATCTAAACTTCCCAAACTTCCTGACTATCAAAGCCAAATCACCATCTTCCAGCTGATCAAGTTCCTCTAAAGAATAGAAGTCACCACCATATTGATCAATGGATGTTAATCCATATTCAGCATCAATAACATTCATGTTAGAACTGGAAGGTTGAACAGCCTTCACTTCCAGTTTCCATGGGACTTCAGCAGCCAATGCAGTAGAAGTACTAACTATCCTCCCAGTTCCACATAACTCATCCTGTTGAATCTGCTCCAGCTCATAGGTCTTCAAAACACCATACAATTTTTCCAAAGAAACCTCTGTAAGATCTCTTGCTTCTCTAATGGCAGATATTTTGTGCTCCAAATGACGTGGAAGTGTAAGTAGGAACTTCTTGTTAATTTCCTTGATAGTGTAGCACTTCCCATTAAGATTCAGATCATTGATTAATTTGTTGTATCTCTCAAAAACCTCAGAGATACCTTCACCAGGGTTTGATCTGAAATGCTCATATTGAGAGGTGAGAATTTCCAGCTTATTCTCTCTAACTTCCTCTGTCCCCTCATTGATTATCTCTATGGTTTCCCAAATGTGTTTGGCAGTATCACAGTTTAGGACATGATTATGCATGATAGGATCAAGACAATCAACAAGGATCAGATGTAGACAGGCATCCAAGGTAACATCCTCTTTTTCACCAGGAGTGAAATCCTTGGGATCCTTAGGGTACATCCTAGCAGCCCTAGTAACAATGTTATTCTCAATAAGTTCTCCCTCAATAATCATAGGGACTTTGGGATTACTCTTCGGCACATCCAAGTATTTATGATTAGCAACTTTAAGAAATAGGAGCATCTTCTTCTTCCACATAGGATAATGCTCCCTGCTGAACATGGGAATCTTTACTGTACTAACCTTCTGAGTTGTAGACATTTTTGAGATTTTTAAAGAATAATAAAAATTTCAGAGTTTAAGAAAAAATCTCAAAACAATTGGATCTTTGATTTGTATATCAATCAAAGGCTCTGATGCCAATTGTTAGGTCCTGATAAGTTTTTAGAAGGGGGGTTGAATACAAACTATACCGTTTTATCGAATTTGTCCTTTGAATAATTTAACAATTAAGAACAAATTAATGCGGAATATAAATGAAACAAAATTCAAGTTAAATATAAACTATATTAAACTTGAAGGGTGTTGCAAATACAGTACGGATTACAAAGTATTTATCTCAAACTAATTAATACAAATTTAAAATGGCTTCTTCGTTCTTGAGAGAGAAATGTTTGTGTATTTGATAATGAAATTGCACTGTCTCTTTTCTGTCCAGCCGAGTTGATATATCACAAATGCATTAGCCTTGTATGACCTGTTAATTAAATCATAATGACTTAATTAAACAATCAACACACTTGTATGAACTGAGATAATCTGCTCAGTAGAACCAAGCTTCATCAATATGAGCTGCAGAAAGTGTCCGGTATGACCTGATGTACTTCTACCAACTTTCGGTAGAACCTAGGATCACCAGTATGACCTTCTGAAATGTGCTCGGTAGAACCTAGGAAAAGAACCGGTATGACCTGCCACACTGTCCCTGTATGACCTCAAATCATTCGGTAGAACCTTGTGTTAAAAACACTAGGTCATACCGAGTGCAAAGCTAGGTCATACCAGCTTTAAGATATTTTCTTTTAATTAATTTAGTTAGATTAAATTCTAGATTAAATGAATTCTTTTATAGAATTAAGTTAATAAATAATTTAAACAACTAACTTAATTAATTTAATAAATAAATTAATTCTGATAGAATTAATTTATTAATTAAATTAAGTTAATAAATAAAAAGAAGATAACTTAAAAACATAGCATTCATCTATCTTCTGAAAACCACTGAATATAGATGATTTAATTCCACTGACTGATGTCGTTATTCGATGCACTGTCTGGTTCATGAATAACCGACTTCAATGATAATTCTTCGTCTTTAAAACATTTAAAGCTGTGGCTTCTTTTCTTTAGCTCTGAATAAACTCTGTATCTTGTACTTATTCTGTCACCAACTGGAAATCTCTGTCACTGTAGTAAATCCACTTTCTTGAATACTTCACTGAGGCTTGAACAATAAATTGAACTTCTTTCAATGTAGAATAACTTCAAGTTTGTAGATGACTTTAATTCTCCATTCTCTTGACAGATAAAACTCTCTGAGATTCATGTGACCTTTATTCTAATATTTACTTATTACATTCTTGTTTAAGTTGAGTAGAATCCTCGAATTACAAATAGGCTATTGCATATGCCTTTCAATCTCCCCCTATTTGTTTGTTAGAGAATAACAACCAAATGCCTTTCTTGGTTTTAGTTGAGTGATCCTCTAGGTATTTGGTTGTTATTCTCTAACAAACAAATAGGGGGAGATTGAAAGGCATATGATATAGCCTATTTGTAATTCGAGGATTCTACTCAACTTAAACAAGAATGTAATAAGTAAATATTAGATTAAAGGTCACAGGAATCTCAGAGAGTTTTATCTGTCAAGAGAATGGAGAATTAAAGTCATCTACAGACTTGAAGTTATTCTACATTGAAAGAAGTTCAATTTATTGTTCAAGCCTCAATGAAGTATTCAAGAAAGTGGATTTACTACAGTGACAGAGATTTCCAGTTGGTGACAGAAGAAGTACAGGATACAGAGTTTATTCAGAGCTAAAGAAAAGAAGCCACAGCTTTAAATGTTTTAAAGATGAAGAATTATCATTGAAGTCAGTTATTCATGAACCAGACAGTGCATCGAATAACGACATCAGTCGGTGGAATTAAATCGTCTATATTCAGTGGTTTTCAGAAGATAGAGGAATGCTATGTTTTTAAGTTATCTTCTTTTTATTTATTAACTTAATTTAATTAATAAATTAATTCTATCAGAATTAATTTATTTATTAAATAAATTAAGTTAGTTGTTTAAATTATTTATTAACTTAATTCTATAAAAGAATTAACTTAATCTAGAATTTAATCTAACTAAATTAATTAAAAGAAAATATCTTAAAGCTGGTATGACCTAGCTTTGCACTCGGTATGACCTAGTGTTTTTAACACAAGGTTCTACCGAATGATTTGAGGTCATACAGGGACAGTGTGGCAGGTCATACCGGTTCTTTTCCTAGGTTCTACCGAGCACATTTCATAAGGTCATACTGGTGCTCCTAGGTTCTACTGAAAGTTGGTAGAAGTACAGCAGGTCATACCGGACACTTTCTGCAGGTCATATTGATGAAGCTTGGTTCTACTGAGCAGATTATCTCAGGTCATACAAGTGTGTTGATTGTTTAATTAAGTCATTATGATTTAATTAACAGGTCATACAAGGCTAATGCATTTGTGATATATCAACTCGGCTGGACAGAAAAGAGGCAGTGCAATTTCATTATCAAATACACAGACATTTCTCTCTCAAGAACGAAGAAGCCATTTTATCTCATTTCTTCTCAAGCAATTAATTCTAGTTTGTATTGTTAAATCCAAACCACTAGAAGTTGATTACTTGTATTGCTTTGATTAACTAGCGGATTTTTATCCCTAGAATTTATCTCGAACTTGCTTTTAGCATTCGATCTTTTTATTACAAATATTAGAAAAGTTCATGTCGAATTTATTCTAAATTTGTATTAATTAGTTTGAGATAAATACTTTGTAATTTGTACTGTATTTGCAACACCCTTCAAGTTTAATATAGTTTATATTTAACTTGAATCTTGTTTCATTTATATTCCGCATTAATTTGTTCTTAATTGTTAAATTATTCAAAGGACAAATTTCGATAAAACGGTATAGTTTGTATTCAACCCCCCTTCTACAAACTTATCAGGACCTAACAATTGGCATAAGGGCCTTTTGATTGATATACAAATCAAAGATCCAATTGTTTTGAGATTTTTTCTTAAACTCTGAAATTTTTATTATTCTTTAAAAATCTCAAAATTGTCTACAACTCAGAAGGTTGGTACAGTAAAGATTCCCATGTTCAGCAGGGAGCATTATCCTATGTGGAAGAAGAAGATGCTCCTATTTCTTAAAGTTTCTAATCCTAAATACTTGGATGTGCTGAAGAGTGGTCCCAAAGTTCCTATGATTATTGAGGGAGAACTTATAGAGAATAACATTGTTACTTGGGCTGCTAGGATGTACCCTAAGGATCCCAAGGATTTCACTCCTGGTGAAAAAGAGGATGTTACCTTGGATGCCTGTCTACAGCTGATCCTTGTTGATTGTCTTGATCTTATCATGCATAATCATGTCCTAAACTGTGATACTGCCAAACACATTTGGGAAACCATAGAGATAATCAATGAGGGGACAGAGGAAGTTAGAGAGAATAAGCTGGAAATTCTCACCTCTCAATATGAGCATTTCAGATCAAACCCTGGTGAAGGTATCTCTGAGGTTTTTTAGAGATACAACAAATTAATCAATGATCTGAATCTTAATGGGAAGCGCTACACTATCAAGGAAATTAACAAGAAGTTCCTACTTACACTTCCACGTCATTTGGAGCACAGAATATCTGCCATTAGAGAATCAAGAGATCTTACAGAGGTTTCTTTGGAAAAATTGTATGGTGTTCTGAAGACCTATGAGCTGGAGCAGATTCAACATGATGAGTTATATGGAACTGGGAGGATAGTTAGTACTTCTACTGCATTGGCTGCTGAAGTCCCACGGAAACTGGAAGTGAAGGCTGTTCAACCTTCCAGTTCTAACATGAATGTTATTGATGCTGAATATGGATTAACATCCATTGATCAATCTGGTGGTGACTTCTATTCTTTAGAGGAACTTGATCAGCTGGAGGATGGTGATTTGGCTTTGATAGTCAGGAAGTTTGGGAAGTTTAGATTCAAGAGGAATCCCAATCTTAAGTTCAGGCCCAGGTTTCAGAGAGGTGGATCTTCCTCTTCAAATAGCACAAGGGGTGGCTACAAAACTGGAACTGTGGATAGGAGCACAATCAGATGCTACAATTGCAATGAGTTGGGTCACTTTGGTACTGAATGCAGAAAGCCAAAGCAAGTGACTAGAAACACATTTGATTCTAGCAAGAAGAACAAGATTGGGAAAGCCTATGTTGCTGAAGGTAAGAGTTGGGATGACACTGACAGTGATGAAGAAGCAGGTGAGATTGGGAACCTTGCTTTAGTGGCTAATGAGGCAAGCACTTCATCCAGATACATGTCAGAGGTAACATTTACTGATACTGAAATGATTCGTCATCTTGCTGACACCTTAGATTGTGCACGCACTGAAAATGATAGTATAATTCTTTTAAACACAAATCTTGAAAATGAGATAAAAGAATTAAAACTAGTGCATGTTAATCAGGATGAACTTACTGAGAAAATAGCATTTCTTGAGAATAGGGTTAAATGTTATATTCAACTGGAAACCATTCTCAAGAAAGAGAATAGTGAGCTTAAGACTAAAGCTAATGCCTATTACAACTCTTGTAAGACGGCTAAAGAGATTCTCAATAAACAAGCTATTGGTAATCATGTCAGTATAGGTTATGATTATAATGAGGCTATTGGATTGCTTGGAATTAATTCCCCTTGTAGAGTCAGAACTGAAGGAAGGGGTGTTCCATATGTGCTTAAGGGTATTGAAACACCCTTCTGTAAGGAGTCCGAGGCAGATCCTCTGAATGAATACTCTATAATCATTGCTGAGGAGATTCGTGAAGAAGATACTGCCTTGGAAGTTGAACAGTCCAAAAAGTGTATATCTGATATTCCAGTCAAAGTTGCTACAACTAAAATGACTAAATCAGATATCCATAAGTTGGATCAAAACAACTGTAGAACTAACATGCCTGCTGTTAATTCTTCTCATAAAGCATGTGGTGTGTTTAATTGCATGTCTTGTGCTTTCAATGTTATGTATGCTTATTTTAATAGTAAGCATGTATCTAGTGATAAGACTGCTCCACGTCAACATGTTAATAATAAGAAGCATGTTAAAGCTAAGACTACTAATCCTCCTAAGACTAGAGTAGATTCATTTATCCCTAAGCCTACTCAGAAATGTGTTAAGGCTGGCTATAAATGGAAACGCTCTTTTGTGAAAGAGGTTGAAGTAGTTGTAGCTAAAAAGGTTGTTTTGCCTGACAAAGGCCAGTTCTTTAAGCATGCCGGACCCAATCAAGTTTGGGTTCCGAGGAAGGACTAATCAATTTGATATTGCAGGGAGTTAAACAGGTAAACCGTGTTATGTGGATTCTTGACAGTGGTTGTTCAAGGCATATGACCGGAGATAGAGCCCTGCTATCAGATTTGGTTGAGAAAGCTGGCCCAGTAGTTACCTTTGGAGATGACAGCAAGGGTATTACAAAAGGATATGGTTGTTTGAAGTACGGAAATGTTATCATTGAAGATGTATCTTTTGTGGAAGGTCTGAAATTCAATCTTCTCAGCATCAGTCATTTCTGTGACAGAGGATATGTTGTTTCCTTTGAAAGAGAGAAGTGTCAGATCCTTCACAAGAAGAATGGAAAGCCTGCTCTTCAAGGAGTAAGGAAAGGTGACTTGTTCATAGCTTATCTGAACTCGGGATTCAAAGATGAAGTTAATTGTTTTTATGCTAAAGCTTCATCAGATGATAGTTGTCTATGGCACAAGAAGATGTCTCACCTTAACTTCAAAACCATGAACTCTTTAGTCAAGAGGGAATTGGTTAGAGGTTTGCCTCAGATGGAATTTACACATGAAGGACTGTGTGAGGCATGTCAGAAAGGAAAGTCAAAGAAAGCTTCTCACAAGGGCACTGACACATCATCAATAACTGAACCACTTCGGCTACTGCACATGGATTTGTTTGGTCCAGTTAATGTGATGTCCATGTCAAAGAAACAATATGCACTTGTGATTGTTGATGACTTTTCAAAATATACATGGGTTTTATTCCTACATTCCAAGGATGAGACCCCATACCTGGTGATTGGCCATATAAAGTTGATTGAGCTGGATTCTAGATTCCCTGTTAGAGCCATAAGGTCAGATAATGGTACTGAATTCAAGAATGCAATCCTAAATGACTTTTGTGCTGATAAAGGAATAACAAGACAGTATTCTGCCCCTAGAACTCCTCAACAAAATGGAGTAATGGAAAGAAAGAATCGTACATTGATTGAAGCTGCTAGGACTATGTTAAGTGAGTCCAAACTTCCAACGTACTTTTGGGCTGAAGCAGCGAATACAACTTGTTATACTCAGAATCGAACTTTAATCAACAAGGACTTAATGAAGACTCCTTATGAGATCATGAACAACAAGAAACCAACTGTCAAGTACTTTCATGTATTTGGAACAAAATTCTTTGTGCTTATAGATGACAATGTTAAACGTGGCAAGTTTGATGCTAAGGCACAAGAAGCTATTTTTGTTGGTTATTCCAGAAGATCTTACAGGGTCTACTTGGTGGGCAGTCACACGGTAAAGGAAAGTGTCAATGTTACTTTTGATGACACTAAGCTCCCTAATATCCAAAAAGAAGATTCATCTGAGAAGCTGAAGTTTGATAACTTGTCAGACTCAGAATCAGATGATGGAGCCCCACCTGAAGTTATTGCTGGTAATGATAATAACAATGATGATAATGATCATGGTGGTGGTGGTGGAAACACTGGTAACAATGGAGATACCACCAACACTAGAGAAGAATCATCAAGGCAATCAAGCAACAACTCAGGGGGAGCAAATGAAGGATCAACTAGTCACTCACAACATCAAAGTGAATTTCAAGGCGAATCATCAAGATCAAATCTTCCAAGACAGACAGTATGGAATAGAGCTCATCCCTTTGAGCTGATCATTGGTGATCCAGATGTTGGAGTTAAAACTAGAAGTGCTACTCAAAATGAATGTCATTATTCACCATTTCTATCTGAAATGGAGCCAAAGAAAACTGAGGAAGCACTGACTGATCCAGATTGGGTGATTGCTATGCAAGATGAACTCAATCAGTTTGAACAACAGCAAGTCTGGAAGCTGGTACCCATGCCAAAGAACAAGAAAGTAGTTGGTACTAGATGGGTATACAGGAACAAGCTAGATGAGGATGGCATTGTTACAAGGAACAAGGCAAGACTGGTTGCACAAGGGTATTCACAAGCTGAAGGCATTGATTATGATGAAACCTATGCACCAGTGGCTAGACTTGAGGCCATCAGGATGTTCTTAGCATTTGCTGCTTATTCCAATTTTAAAGTCTATCAAATGGATGTTAAGAGTGCATTCCTGAATGGTGAGATTGATGAAGAAGTTTATGTGGAACAGCCCCCTGGCTTTGAAAATCAGGAGATGCTGGACTTTGTGTACTTTCTCTTCAAGGCTATCTATGGTCTCAAACAAGCCCCAAGAAAATGGTATGACACTCTCTCTGGTTTTCTTTTAGAAAATGGTTTTGTTAGAGGTATCATAGACAAAACTCTTTTTTCAAAGAAACACAAAAGTGATATGATATTAGTCCAAGTCTATGTGGATGACATCATATTTGGGTCTACTAATGATAATCTCTGTAAGAGATTTGCTGAGCTTATGCGGAGTAAGTTTGAAATGAGTATGATGGGTGAGCTGAAGTTCTTTCTTGGATTGCAAGTAAGTCAAAGGTCAAATGGTATATTTATTTGTCAATCAAAGTATCTCAAAGAACTCCTCAAGAAGTATCACATGGAGGATTCATCATCAGCAAGGACTCCATCTTCAACAGCAATCAAACTTGGAGCTTCTAACAATTCTATCAAGGTAGATGTTACAAGCTACAGAGGTATGATTGGCTCCTTACTCTATCTTACTGCTAGTAGACCAGATATTATGTATGCTACATGCTTGTGTGCAAGGTTCCAAGAGGACCCTAGAGATGTACATCTCGTTGCTGTTAAAAGAATCTTGAGATATCTTAAGGGTACACCTAACTTAGGTATCTGGTACCCTAAAGATTCTGGTTTTAATCTTGTTGGATATACAGATTCTGATTATGCAGGTAGTGTTGTGGATAGAAAGAGTACCTCTGGGAGTTGTCAATTCCTAGGAGGTAGATTGATTTCCTGGTATAGCAAGAAACAGCAAACCGTTTCCAATTCAACAGCAGAAGCTGAATATATTGCTGCTGGAAGCTGTTGTGCTCAGATCTTATGGATTAGGAATCAATTAAAGGACTATGGCTTTGCATTAGACAAAATTCCTATTTTGTGTGATAATACAAGTGCCATAGCAATCTCCAACAACCCTGTGCAGCACTCGAGAACGAAGCACATTGATATCAGGTATCATTTTATCAGAGAGCATGTCATGAATGGAACTATGGAGTTACACTTTGTACCCACAGAAGAACAGACTACAGATATATTCACTAAATCTGTTGACGAATCCACATTTATCAAGTTAGTTGGTAAATTGGGTATGTTAAACAGTCTTAGTGATTAACAATATCTCTGTCATGTTTGTTCTTTCAAAAAGTCATTTTCTCTTGCTGATATTGAATGATATATTTTGCCAATTCCTGTTTAGAGTATAAAGCTTGTTAATTTAAATATTCTGAATAATTTATTTTCTTTAAAAATACTTTTCTAATATTTTTTTAAGTGGAGAAACTTATTTTTATTGAAAATTTATTTATTTAAGAATCATTTAAGTTAGTTTCAGATTGTAAATATTGTTGTTTAAATATTTCTGCAAGTTTATATTATTTTTATGCACTTCTATAATATTCTGCAGTTTTCTAATGTTTGTGCATAAATTCCTGTAAATATTTTTTCTGCATTTTATTTCATTTTATTTTCTTTCTTTAGTTTTCCTCTAATAGTTTTTATCTGTATATAATATTTTATATGTATATATATATTATTGTATTTTATTTTTATTGCTTATTATTTATTATCTTTTATTTTCTATTTGTCTTAGTTGTTTTTGTAAATATATTATATATATTATTTCTGATCTAGCTCTTGCTTAGCTGGAACTTCAGTGCCAAATCCAATTCAGGTATTACTTTCTATCTCCAATCCACTTCTTTTACTGTTGCTGAACCCAAGTGGTTGTTAGGGCTGACCAAGGGATTGTAGATCCACAATCTCTATCCCAGGTCTTAGAGCCAAACAATGAGTCTACAACTTAATTACTTGACCTCTCAGCCTAAACAGAAATCAAATGTTAAACAAAGAAGTATTTTGATTGAAACAGTGAGTGATCCCACAGCTCTGCCTCTTCTAAAGAAATTCAATATATATTGAGGTACCTGTCAGCCCATCTGTATCCTCTCAATAGGATATGGACTTTGAAATGGCCAATGAACTGTTTCTAGAGACATTCTCTCAACAGGATGAATCTATTGAAATTTTCCATAGGGCCATGGCACTTTGTACTGAGTCAAGCACACTCTCATTACTCACAATGGGAGAAGACAATTCCATTAGATGAAACTCAGGACACAGTGAAAGCAGAGCACCTGCAACTAGTTACAGTGCCTACCATTGTTACGGCAGAAGTGCCTTCATAGGCATCTGAGGGAAAATTTGATTCTTTGCCAAATCAAATAGAATCATTTTCTCCCCTCCCAGAGTGAACATATCTGGCTCCCAAAGGGATATTCCACTCGCAGATTTATCTGGAGAAAGTGGAAGGCAACTTGGTCAGTCTATCACTGAAGCAATTCAGATTTCAAATCCAAGTGATTTGATAGACATGATTGAGGATCGGGATTTGTGAACTCCCATTGCACCACCACTGACCTCTCTTGAAGAGGCTAGGGTGAGTTTCAATGCAGGTACTGATCAAAAAGGAGCAAACAGACAGCTAATGTTGAGTGATGCGAGTCAAACACTGAGTGAAACACATGCACGTGAGATGAGTGATACACTTACAAGAGAAATTCAAGTGAGTGCACACACAGACACATACACTTCAATGTAGTTAGCTCACATAGCTGATCTACAGGAACATCTATTCAAAACCCAGGCTGATAAAGAACTTTTGCAACCACAAGTGGTTGAACGGTCTTCTTCTTCCACCTCTGTAAAAAATCAGTTGGGACTACTCAAGGAAATTTCGAAGACAAATTTACTACCCAAGATCAACTCCATCAACTATCTAAACTCCTACTGGCTTCAGAAACTCAAAATGTTATATCTGTAGAGAATTCCTCAACTAAGGGGGAGAAGTTTCTAGAGAAGTTTCTAGAGAAGTTTGGAGAAGCTAGGAAGAGGGAGCTGAAAAAGATATAAAAGGAAAATGAGGAGTTTCAGGGGAGTAAAGGAAAGTTAGCTATGTTTTGAAAATGTTATATGTATAGAGCTTAGGTAAATCAAGACAGGTTCAATGTTATCATATGTTCAGTCTAGAGGAACATCTGTCTTGTATTTATCTTTACTGGTGAAATCTGGAAATGTCATATTTGATCCAGAACTTTCTAGTATTTACTTAGGTTTAAGAGTCTTATCTTTTTCTTGGTTTTAGTTGAGTGATCCTCTAGGTATTTGGTTGTTATTCTCTAACAAACAAATAGGGGGAGATTGAAAGGCATATGCTATAGCCTATTTGTAATTCGAGGATTCTACTCAACTTAAACAAGATTGTAATAAGTAAATATTAGATTAAAGGTCACAGGAATCTCAGAGAGTTTTATCTGTCAAGAGAATGGAGAATTAAAGTCATCTACAGACTTGAAGTTATTCTACATTGAAAGAAGTTCAATTTATTGTTCAAGCCTCAGTGAAGTATTCAAGAAAGTGGATTTACTACAGTGACAGAGATTTCCAGTTGGTGACAGAAGAAGTACATGATACAGAGTTTATTCAGAGCTAAAGAAAAGAAGCCACGGCTTTAAATGTTTTAAAGATGAAGAATTATCATTGAAGTCAGTTATTCATGAACCAGACAGTGCATCGAATAACGACATCAGTCAGTGGAATTAAATCATCTATATTCAGTGGTTTTCAGAAGATAAAGGAATGCTATGTTTTTAAGTTATCTTCTTTTTATTTATTAACTTAATTTAATTAATAAATTAATTCTATCAGAATTAATTTATTTATTAAATTAATTAAGTTAGTTGTTTAAATTATTTATTAACTTAATTCTATAAAAGAATTAATTTAATCTAGAATTTAATCTAACTAAATTAATTAAAAGAAAATATCTTAAAGCTGGTATGACCTAGCTTTGCACTCGGTATGACCTAGTGTTTTTAACACAAGGTTCTACCGAATGATTTGAGGTCATACAGGGACAGTGTGGCAGGTCATACCGGTTCTTTTCCTAGGTTCTACCGAGCACATTTCAGAAGGTCATACTGGTGATCCTAGGTTCTACCGAAAGTTGGTAGAAGTACAGCAGGTCATACCGGACACTTTCTGCAGGTCATATTGATGAAGCTTGGTTCTACTGAGCAGATTATCTCAGATCATACAAGTGTGTTGATTGTTTAATTAAGTCATTATGATTTAATTAACAGGTCATACAAGGCTAATGCATTTGTGATATATCAACTCGGCTGGACAGAAAAGAGGCAGTGCAATTTCATTATCAAATACACAGACATTTCTCTCTCAAGAACGAAGAAGCCATTTTATCTCATTTCTTCTCAAGCAATTAATTCTAGTTTGTATTGTTAAATCCAAACCACTAGAAGTTGATTACTTGTATTGCTTTGATTAACTAGCGGATTTTTATCCCTAGAATTTATCTCGAACTTGCTTTTAGCATTCGATCTTTTTATTACAAATATTAGAAAAGTTCATGTCGAATTTATTCTAAATTTGTATTAATTAGTTTGAGATAAATACTTTGTAATCCGTACTGTATTTGCAACACCTTTCAAGTTTAATATAGTTTATATTTAACTTGAATCTTGTTTCATTTATATTCCGCATTAATTTGTTCTTAATTGTTAAATTATTCAAAGGACAAATTTCGATAAAACGGTATAGTTTGTATTCAACCCCCCTTCTACAAACTTATCAGGACCTAACATTTTCTGAATCACCTGATGAAAAAATATTGTATTTCTATCCCCTTCCTTAAGCCAATCTACTCTAGCCTTCTGCTTCAGCATATTGTCCCTGGTTAAACAAAGTTCTTCCAAGGACATTTTCAATATGGCTAATTCATTCCTAGGGCCATTATCTTCCTCTAGCTTAGCCACCTTTTCTTCCAATTCTGAGATCCTATGGAAAATGTTTCCATTCATAGACAAGTTCCAGGTCTTAATTACATGCTTGCCATTTCTCAATTTTTGTTGTATATGCAGATTGGGAAGACTAGCAGGTTCTGAGAAATAATTCTCTAGTTTCTTTTTAAGACTGGGATTTCTTAACCAAACATTGAAAACCCTGAAGGGTTTCGAGCCCCAATTCTGCTGCCTTGCTCTTAGTAGAATTCCTCTTTGGTCTGAATTTTTTCTAGGTAAAACTTTCAAAGTCCAGTCAGCAAGGTTGGGCCAAACTGAGTTAGTAAAAGCTCTATCCAGCCTACTCCTTTTACCACTTGGACCAATCCAAGTGAAATTTGCATTCTCTAAAGGAATCTCCAACAAGTTAGAATCCTCAATCCACTTATTGAACTCCCTCATTTCCCTTGGTCTAGTATTGCAGTTAGATCTCTCCCTCTGAAATCTAACCTCGTTGAAATCTCCAATGAAAATTGTAGGCGATGAATCAAGAAGAGCAGATATCCTCCTAAAGTCTTGCCATAGGGCCAACTTTTCCTGAATCCCATGAGGGGCATACACATTAAAGATATTAAGAGTACTACCCCCATTTCGAAATTGAAGTGAAACCCCTACCCAGTTTGCTCTTAATTATGCATTTATTAAATCAAATTCCCCTTCTTCCATACAGTCAAGATGCCTCCAGAATGCCCCAAAGGTGGCCGGAACACCCAGCTCAACTGTTCATTGGGCCAGCAGAAACTTATCAATTTTTCATCTATCCCAGAAGTAATGGTTTCTTGAATACAGATCACCCCAGGCTTCCACTTAGAAATGAGACTTCTCAGGTTTTTTTTTTGTTTTCCAATCTACCCAAACCCCTTATGTTCCAACACATAATTGATACACTATCCATTAAAATTAAGTTCTAAATAGTACACTAACCTCTTTTTTTTCAAATCTGGCCCTTGGCTAGTTGCTCCTTAATAGTTTCTAGGTTTTTCTCCTTATCTTCCTTCAAAATCAAGCCTATATCCATTGCTGATTCCAGAATAAGTTCAGCTTCTGCTGATTCCCGAATAAGTTCTAACATGTTTTAATTAAAATAAAGTAACTACCTATAATATTTTTAGATGTGTTTTAATTATATTAATTGTATTTGTTAAAAAAATACGTTCATTTGTTAAAATAGGTAAGTTTTTTTTAAATAATTAAAAGTAGTAAAATAAGTTTTAAAATATGTAAGTAAGGGTTGCACTTAATATTTTTAGAAAAGATAGATTTTAGTGATAACAAATATAAAAGGTAATATATTTTAATTTAAAGGTAATTGTCCGTGACATTTTTAGAAAAGAAGTAGATTTTGTTAGAAAAAAATATTTTAATTATAAAAGGCAATCAACTAGTTAATATTTTTATATCATTTTATTATTTATTAAATAGAGTATTAAAATAGATTTTAAAATAAATAATTAAGGATTGCACCTCATATTTTTGGAAAATAGAAATTTTAGTGATAACAAATATAAAAGATATTATGTTTTAATTTAAAGGTAATTGTCGTGATATTTTTAGAAAATGAGTAGATTTTGTTAGATTTTTTTTAAATTATAAAATGCAACCAGTTAGTTACTATTTTTATATTATTTTATTATTTATTAAATAGAATATTAAAATAGGTTTTAAAATAAATAAGTAAGGATTGCACCTCATATTTTTGGAAAACGTAGATTTTAGTAATAACAAATATAAAAGGTAATATGTTTTAATTTAAAGATAATTGTAATTATATTTTTGGAAAATGAGTAGATTTTGTTAGAAAAAAAATATTTTAATTATAAAAACAAATCATCTAGTTACTATTTTGGTAACTTGACAATAATACAATTCTATAAAAGATTTGATTTGTATTAGCTTTCGTTATCCTAAAAATAAAGAAGTATATTTGTAGCAGTGTATCCTAAATTTAAACAAATTAGATCCCACATTTCAATTTTTTTTATTAGATTTCAATATTATTTGATTTTTAGGTAGTAAAATATAGTTTGATTTTTACGTAGTAAAATATAGTGAAATATTAATGTAGAATCAAAGTTTCCCGAATTTTGATTATATTATTAATTTATTAATTAGAAAAAGTACCGAAAACCGAAAACCAAAAACCAAAACTTTCAATGTTTCGGCTTTAATAATATAGTATATATATATAATTCAAAACAAAACTTAATTTTATATTAGAAATATTATTTTATTTAAAAACGTATTTTGTAGAATATTTTTTGAGAAAATTTAAAGATATTATTATAAAGCCGTTGCGAAGCGCGGCTTAGTAAACTAGTACTTATATAAAGGAGAAGACGAGTGTGGTGATGTGGCGTCTCTCAAATCGCTTCGATCTATTTATCTAATTTTCTCAAATTTTTGAATAAGTAATGTTAAACATTCGAAAATATCTCAATTGACTTTAAATTTTTTACTAATGGAGGAAACTAAATATACAATTATAATATCCTTGCCTTCAAGATCTTTATTAATGGAGGAAACTAAATATACAATTCTAATATTCTTGCCTTTAAAATCTTTACTAATGGATGAAACTAAATTTACAATTTTAATAGTCTCATAAAATATTTTATTAGAAAATATCTTAATTGCCTTTTAAATTTTTACTAATGAAGGAAAGTAAATATACAATTTTAATATTCTTACCTTTATAATATTATATAAATTCTCAATTTATTTTTTACTATTTTCTAACGGATGAAACTAAATATAGTATGTTAATATTCTCATCAACGCTCTTTATTTATCCAATCAATATCAATATACTTATATAAAGGAGAAGACGAGGGAGGTGATGTGGCGGCTCTCAAATCGCTTCGATCTATTTTTCTAATTTTCTCAAATTTTTGAGATATTAATTGTAAAAATTCGAAAATATCTCAATTGTCTTTAAAATCTTTACTAATGGAGAAAACTAAATATACAATTTTAATATTCTCACATTTAAAATCTTTAATAATAGAGAAAACGAAATATATAAGACTTATACTAATGGAGGAAACTAAATTTACAATTTGAGGAAATGAAATATATAGGCCTTTAAGATTTTTACTAATGAAGGAAACTAAATATACAATCTTAATATTCTCATAAATTTTTTATTTAAGTCAAATATTATTTATGAATTTTTATAATATTCTCAAAATTTTGAACTAATAAATATTAAAAACTAGAAAAAAATTATTAACTTACATTCTTCTGAACTTTCCTCTGTTACCATCTTAATATCATCCTCTCCTAAACTTTCTTTTCAAATATAAAATTTTAATTTAATAGTTTTTTAAACTTTCTCTTCAAGTCAAATTTAAAACCTCCTCAATATTTATATATTTTTCTATATATATATCATTAATGGAAAATCGCGACCGTTTTTTTGATAAAACTCTTACCTTTGTTATACAAAATTTTCGTATATACGATGTCTTGCATAACAAGTTAATAATTTTTTTTTAATTTCCTCAAAAATTTGAATTAATAATATCAAAACTTAGAAAAAAAAAACTCATTTGCCTTTTAAATCTTTACTAATGGAGGAAAATAAATATATAATTTTAATATTATTGTCTTTAAAATCTTGAAAAATGGAGGAAATTAAATATACAATTTAAATATCCTACTAAATTTTCGACTAGAAAAAATCTCTTTTTTTTTTGAAAAGCAGGAAAATGGATAAAAGAAAGCGAAAAAGGTTACAATAGCATACTGGCTCTACTTACAAAGTACCAGAACTGGAGCCAGAATACCATTTGAAAATTTATCGAACCCTTACAACTCAAATTAAAAACTAAAAAACCATAAACTTATCTAGTAGACTAAATGGATCACAGACCCAAACTATTTTCCATAAAAAAAAAACATCTTCCAGCAGCTGGGGAGTTCAAAGCATTTCATTTTCATTTACCGGCTCAAAGTCAATCACGTCATTCTCATTTATCCCATCATTTTCCTCATTAACCACGCCTTCATCATTCATTGCATCCTCAAGATCCTCATCATGTATTGCTTGAAAGAGAGGATCTACGGGCCCTAAACCCATATCCTCAAACCACAACTCTCGAACTCGTCCAAAAGGACCCTTGATAGTTACCATTTGTGTCCAATGACGAGCGCCATGTTCCGCCAGATAAGCTGCAAGCCTGTTGCTTTCTTCATTGATGAGAGTCACATCAAGCGCTACGTTCTCATCTTCTTTCCTTGTATTTAGTTGTCTCACAATATATTGATGTTCAAGCCTCACACCATCCCTATTAGACAACTTCCATTCCCAGTATGCTCCTCCATGATCAGTCTCAAGCTCCAGCAGATTGTAGTTTTCAAAAAAAGCTCTTCTTAATGCATAAAGCATGGCATATAACTCATTTAACCTTCTGTCTTGAGAATCCATAGAGAACCTGCCAAAATACGCACCATGGAACCTCTGTCATTTCTAAAAACTATTCCAATCCCCGAACAACCTTTCCATTCCCCAAGGACAAGAGTAAAAGATAAAATTCCCTCCTAAAATCTAACCTGTTCGTATTTCCTTGAAATGGGATTCCCAAAGAAGCTTTCCACAAAAGATCTTATTAATGTTGGCCTCTTTTTACTTGGACTAACGGATCAGGCCCAACAAAATACAAGCCCTCTACTATGGGCTCCTTTTCTAGCCAGAAAATCTGCTTCTTCATTCAACACTCTATCTATTTTCCTTATTTTAATTTTCGCATTTGCCAAAGAAAATCTTAATCTCCGGTTCATGATACTGTGTTGATTTTGGAACACTACGAACTTTTCAATCTCTTCCACTAGAGATGCATTATCTGATAAAACCATGCATTTTGTTTCCCTCCATTTACTTCCTTTCATAGCTTCTAAAGCTAATTCAAGAGCTTTACATTCTACTTCAAATGCACCCTTCTCAAGGACTGGACCATTAAAAGACATAATTTTTGTTCCGTTACTATTCTTTATCACACCTCCCACCCCTGCATAAACAATTCCCGTCTTTTGAATTTTCCATGAACCATCTATAAAGAGAGTAAGCTCACAATCATGAACTAATAGTTCCTTTAATCTTAACTCCTTGGTTCTAGTCAAAGAGCCTGTGGGATTTAAATCCCACCAGACCATTGCTTCTTTTTTAAACATGTTACCCGCCATAAGCCACTCTCTCACTCTTACTTTAATAAGAAAGAAAACATCATTACCACTTAGCTTACCTCCCCTGAATTTTTTTTCATTTCTCATAAGCCAAATAGACCATAAAGTCGCTGCTACAACTGATTTCCATGCTTTCTTTAAAGAAGCATCCTTATATCTCTCTATGATCTCATGAAGAGCTCCCGGGAAGTGCAAATCTTGATTTAAAATAAGACTCCACCAATTAAAAATTAGACTCCATACCTCCCTAGCGATTTTACAAGTCCAAAACAGGTGAACCAAAGACTCTTCTTCCCCATCACACAGACTGCAAGAAGTGCTTCCAAAGTGCGTACCAATCCTTTTTTTCAACAGCATTCTGGTAGGTAGAACTTCCCTTTGAAATTTCCAGAGGAATATGTGCACCTTAGGGGGGCACAAATTTTCCGGATGTACTTCCAGTTTACAACTTGCAGATTCTGTTCACTTAACATCCATCGTACTCCTTGCCTTTTAAATCTTTACTAATGGAGGAAATTAAATATAAAATTTTAATATTATTGTCTTTAAAATCTTTACAAATGGTGGAAAGTAAATATACAATTTAAATATCCTACTAAATTTTCGATTAAAAAATATCTCAATTGCATTTTAAATCTTTTCCGATGGAGGAAAACTAAATATACTCCCTCCGTCCCAGTGAATTCTATACAAAAATGAGTAAAATTAGATGAAAAGTGAGTAAAGTGGTGGGACCTATCAATATTTAATAATAGATTTGAGATAGTAGAGGAAGTAGTGGGTGTAATAGTGATTTATATTGTTATAGAATAGAGATAGTGGAGAAAGTAGTTGGTGTAATAGTGTTTTATATTATTAAAAGTTACTATTTTTGGAATGTATAGAAATGAATGGGACGTCCCAAAATGGAAAGTGTATAGAAATGAATGGGACGGAGGGAGTACCATTTTAATATTTTTGCCTTTAAATCTTTAGTAATGTTGAGATATTAATTGTAAAAATTCGAAACTATCTCAATTGCCTTTAAAATCTTTACTAATGGAGGAAACTAAATATACCATTTTAATATTCTCACATTTAAAATCTTTAATAATAGAGGAAACGAAATATATAAGACTTATACTAATGGAGGAAACTAAATTTACAATTTGAGGAAATGAAATATATAGGCCTTTAAGATTTTTACTAATAAAGGAAACTAAATATACAATCTTAATATTCTCCTAAATTTTTTATTAGAAAATATCTCAATTTTCTTTTAAATCTTTAATAATGGAATTCTAAATTATCTTATATTCACCTAAACTTTCTTTTTAAGTCAAATTACTATCTTAATATTCTACTAAATATTAAATCTCATTTGCCTTTTAAATCCTTACTAATGGAGAAAATTAAATATAAAATTTTAATATTATTGTCTTTAAAATCTTTACAAATGGTGGAAAGTAAATATACAATTTAAATATCCTACTAAATTTTCGATTAAAAAATATCTCAATTGCCTTTTAAATCTTTTCCGATGGAGGAAAACTAAATATACCATTTTAGTATTCTTGCCTTTAAATCTTTAGTAATAGAGAAAATTAAATATACAATTTTAATATTTCAGTAAATTTTTTATTTATTAATATACTTGTTAATCAATATCAATATCTTTTTAATTATTTTATTATATTTATCTTTTATATCTTTATATAAAGGAAAATCGCCTGGCGCTCTCAAATCGTCTGTATTCTATTTATCTATTTTTCTAGAGCACCTCTATTTGAAATAATAAAAAATTAATTTTCTTTTTTAACTCATAATTCAAAAAAAAATTGAAGTAATAAAAATTAAAATTTTCTTTTTTAACTTATAATTCATAAAAAGAGAAACTTATACAAGATAAGTTATTCAGAAATTATGAATCTAATCAAATTCTACATTCAGTTGACTATATCTATAAATCTATAATTATAAACTTTATTAAATTCTATAATCTATATAAATAAATTATAAGAATTAAGAAGAAGATGTCAACTATAAAGATACGTGAACAGAAGTCAAAGTTCTGTTATACTACAAAGAATAGAAATTTGATGACATTAGTTGTATTATCAAACAAAGAAAGTGAATGCATGTATTATGGCATTTTGCAAATATCAATTCCAATTCACACAAATGTACTCAGACTCAATTATAGATGTTAAGGTGGAGATTTCTCGCCATCAAATTTAGTTTTTATATTATTTTGATAAAAGTTTTGGTATTTATTCTCTCTTTTTGTATGTTTTTTTTTCGAATTTTCTCTGATTTTTCAATGTAGTACATATCATCGTTATTAAATATAGTTTCTGGTCCAAAATTCTTCAAAAAATTTTAAAAAAAATCATCTTCAAAACTATAGTAATTATTTGTAAATATTGTATTATATATCATGAAAACAAAATAAATTTGAAAATCATGTAATTTATAAATTAGAGTAATGTTAATGTGTTATCTTTTAATTTTTTTAACATTGAGAGAGCGACTCATTGGGAGAAAACATGTTTAAAGGGAGAGCATCGTATTATATGCTAGAATTAAGTATTGATGTTATATTATGTATTTAAAATTAAGTTGGGATATAAATTTTGAAAAAAATATAAAGCTAATCAATATAATAATATTCGATATAATATTAAAATAATGAAAATATTAAACAATTGCATTTTTATATTTATTCAAAATTTTCGTCAATGATCAAGACGACACGGAAAATTAAAAAAAAACTTATGTTAGAAATATTATTTAAAAAAATATTTCGTAGAAGGTTTTTAAAAAAATTTAGATAAATTATTATAAGGCCGCTGCGAAGCGCGGCTTCGTAAACTAGTACTTATATAAAGGATAAGACGAGGGCGGTGATATGGCGCATCTCAAATCGCTTCGATCTATACTTCTATACATATAGTTTTCCAATTAGATACATAATTAAGTCATTTTTTAAATGAGTGACTAATTTGATACATTTGAACCAAATGAGTGATGCCTTTGACTAAATATACAATTTTAATATTCTGGCCTTTAAAATCTTCACTATTTAAGGAAACTAATTATACAATTTAATATTTTCTTAAATTTTTTATTAGAAAATATCTCAATTGTCTTTTAAATCTCTACTAATAAAGGTAACTGAATAGATAATTTTAATATTCTTAATTTTAAAATCTTTATTAATTGAGTAAATTAAATAATAGTTTTAATATTCTCCTATATATTTTATCAAAAAATATTTCAATTATCTTTTAAATCTCTCTTAAATGAGAAAAGTAAATATACAATTCTTATATTCTTGAATTTAAAGTTTTAATTCAAATTAATATTATCTTAAACTTTCTATTTAACTCAAAGTTACCCTGTTAATGTTCTCCTAAATTTTTTAGATTTCTACTAAAGTGACATCTATACTATATTATTAAAGCCGAAACATTTAAAGTTTTGGTTTTCGGTTTTCGGTCGGTTTTCGGTCTTTTATTCTATTTAATAAATAATAAAAATATATAAATATAGTAACTAGATGATTGTCTTTTATAATTAAAATATTTTTTTGTCTAACAAGATCTACTCTTTTTCCAAAAATATAATGACAATTATCTTTAAATTAAAACATATTACCTTTTATATTTGTTATCACTAAAATCTCTGTTTTTCAAAAATATGATGTGCAATCCTTACTTAATTATTTTAAACCTATTTTAATATTCTATTTAATAAATAATATAAAAATATAAAAATAGTAACTACCTGATTGCTTTTTATAATTAAAAAAAAATTGTAAAAAAATCTACTCATTTTCCAAAAATATCATGACAATTACCTTTAAATTAAAATATATTATCTTTTATATTTGTTATCACTAAAATCATTATTTTCCAAAAATATGAGGTGCAATCCTTACTTATTTATTTAAAAACCTATTTTAACACTCTATTTAATAAATAATAAAATAATATAAAAATAGTAACTAGTTGATTGCCTTTTATAGTTAAAACATTTTTTTCTAACAAAATCTAATTTTTTTCAAAAAATATAACGGGCAATTACCTTTAAATTAAAATATATTACCTTTTATATTTGTTATCACTAAAATTTCTCTTTTCCAAAAATATCAAATGCAACCCATACTTATATATTTTAAAATCTATTTTAATACTTTTAATTATTTAAAAAAACTTACCTATTTTAACAAGTGAATGTATTTTTTTAACAAATGCAATTAATATAATTAAAACACATCTAAAAATATTACTGACGGTTACTTTTTTTTAATTAAAACATGTTAGTTTTTCTATTTGTCCTTATTAAAAACACTTACTTATTTTAACATGTCAACGTATTTTTTTTAATATAATTAAAACACTTCTAAAAATATCACGGACAATTACTTTTTTTTTTTAATTAAGACATGTTAGATTTTCTATCTATCATTATTACTAATATTATTTTATTATAAAATAATATTAATAATACCTCATTTATCTTCCTCAGCATCTGTATTTTTTTATGTTTCAATTAATATTTAAGTTTCTCATTTTATAATTTATCATGTTAATTTTTACTTTTATTTTAATAATTTTCGTTCATATTAAATTTTTTAGTTTATTATTTTTTAATGAACGTGCCTTGCACGGGTTATAGGCTAGTTATTATAATATACATAAAATACCAGTTTCTAACATTAATTAAATTAATCTACTTATATAAAGGAAAAAACGAGGATGGTGAGATGGCACATCTCAAATCGCTTCAATCTATTTTTCTAATTTTCTCAAAATTTTGAATTATTAATATTAAATATTCGAAAATATCTCAATTGTATTTAAAATCTTTACTAACGGAGGAAACTAAATATATAGTTTTAATATTCTGGCCTTTAAAATCTTCACTATTTAAGGAAATTAATTATACAATTTAATATTTTCTTAAATTTTTTATTAGAAAATATCTCAATTATCTTTTAAATCTCTACTAATGGAGGTAATTAAATATATAATTTTAATATTATTGCCTTTAAAATCTTTACTAATAGAGAAAACTAAATAACCATTTTAATATTTTCCTAATTTTTTTATCAGATAATTTCCCAATTGCCTTTTAATACTCCACTAATTGAGAAAACTAAATATATAATCATAATATTCTTGAATTTAAAGTTTTAATTAAAATAAATGTTATCTTAAACTTTCTCTTCAACAAAGTTACCATCATAATATTATGCTGAATTTTCTAAATTTCTACTAAGGTGACATTATCATCTTAATATACATAAATTAAAAGTTTTTAACATTAACTAAATTAATCTTTAAAAATATTAATATTATCTCTTAAACTTTCTCTTCAACTGAAAATTTCTATTTAAATATTATCCTAATTTTTTTAAATTTCTCTTAAAGTGATATTACCATCTTTATTAAAATGACATTACCATCTTAATACAAGTTTCTAACATTAATTAAATTATTTTTTAATTATATATTTTTTATAATTAATATATTTAGTAGATTAATGTTTCATATGTTAGATTTAGTAACACTGAAAAAGCGGTTCATTGGGACATAACATGTTTAAACGAGATGGTGGTTCGTATTATATGCTACAATTTAATATTGATGTTATAATATATATTTTAAAATATAAGTCAAAATTTGAATTTTCAGAAAATGAAATGGTGATAAATATGATAATTTTTAAGAAAATATTAAATAATGAAAAATTTCGGACAAAATGAAAAAATTAAAATTTATGTGAAAAATATGAATAATTAAAAAAATGATTACACTGCCGCTGCGAAGCGCGGCTTATTTTTTTTTTTTTGACGAAAAGCAAAAGATTTTATTAAATCTCCATCTCAGACTCGATACAATCTCTAACCTCAATAGGTACAGACCACCTATCGAAACTACGATCTGGATAAAAATATGAAGCTTAGCAAGTGTATGAGCTACCATATTAGCAGACCGCTTAATAAAATACAAAGAAATTTTGTTTGAATTATGAAGATAAAACCTGCAATCTTCAATGATCTCTCCCAACCTTGACCTCATCTGCACTTTGCTTCTTATAGCTTGAATGACCACCAAACAGTCCGATTCTACCACTACTTTCGGCCAATCCATCCTGTCAATCCAGCTGAGAGCTTCCTTGATAGCCATAGCTTCCGCTAATTCTGGCAAGACATCACCCTGTTTAAGAATCGACTTTGCTTGTATCACTACTCCTTCCGAGTTCCTAGCAACCAGTCCAAAACCAAACTCCTTCCTTTCTGTAAAAATAGCAGCGTCCACTGTCACCTTGACTTCATTCTGTTGAGGCTTTACCCAAATCTGAGCTCCATCTCCATCAACTGTAGGGGTGAGAAGAGCACTTGTTGATCTCCCTTGGGCTGCATTCCACTGTGCAAGATATTGTTTAGCAGCAGCTACTACCTTATACACCTTAGGATATTTCTGGTTCCAAACTAAGTCGTTCCGAGCACGCCATAAAGCCCAGCACAAAGTAACCACTGAAGCTTCTTGAGACTTGTTAATACCACTTAATGTGTTATCAAGCCACTCTGCAAACTCCCACCTTCCACCAGTATAAATATTAGCATCCAAAATCTTCCAGCACTGGTTAGCAAAAGAACAACCAACCAAGGCATGAAAGATCGTTTCTTCTTCGTTTTTGCAGATAGGACACACAACTTGAACAGCCACATGTTTATGATATAACTGAGTTAAAGTTGGAAGACAGTTTGACAAAGCTCTCCAAACTAAATTCAGGACTTTTGGTGGAGCTTTAATCCTCCACAAACTTCTCCAGATATAGTCATTCTCTTCAGCCCTCCACTCACCTTTCTGAACTTGCAGAAATTTATATGCACTTTTCACAGAGTAAATACCCGTCTGTTCCAGCTGCCAATATAACACATCCTCTACCAAGTTATTTTCAACTGGCGTATTAAGAATGCAAACCTGATCCCTTCCATCAAACACATCTCTCACAACCTCTTCGTCCCAGTCTCTTCTATCCACACAAAGCAATGAGGCTACATACTGATTATCTATGGCAGGAGAAACTGTGGCAATAAAAGGGTCATTTCCATCTGCCAACCAAGGCTGCCCAAAAATTTTAACACTAGTACCTGGTCCTATCCTCCACCGAACACCAGCTGCAACTATACTTTTTGCTTCAAAAATGCTACGCCATATGAAGCTAGGGTTGTTACCCAACGAAGAATTCAAAAAATCAGAATCTGCAAAATACCTGGCCTTGTATAATCTTGCGACCAAACTCTCTAGATTAGTAAGAAACCTCCAACCCTGTTTTCCTAACATTGCAAGATTGAAATCTCTGAAATTTCTAAACCCAAGCCCACCTGCTTTTTTATGCCTTGCCATTCGATCCCAACACATCCAGTTTATACCTCTATCTGCATTTTGAGCTGATCTCCACCAAAACTTAGATAAACATTTTTCAATCTCCCTAGTTATGTCAAGAGGTAACAAGAACACGCTCATGGCATAAGAAGGTAGAGACTGAGCCGCTGATTTCACTAAAATCTCTTTACCAGACCTGGATACATAATTGTTATTCCAACTTTTAATCCTGGCATAAACCTGCTCTTTCAAATAACCCAAAATTGCAGTCTTATTCCTCCTCAGAATGTTTGGCAACCCCAAATACCTACTCTGATTATCAGCTTCATTCATTCTGAGCACCTGACACACCAACTCCCTGTTGTATCGTATGACATTTGAACTAAAGAACACCGACGATTTATCAACATTTATTTTCTGTCCCGAAGCCTGTTCATGCACACCAAGCAACTCCATCACTTTACTAGCCTCCACTGTATCTGCCTTGCAATAAAGGTAGCTATCGTCCGCAAAAAACATGTGTGACACCATAGGAGCCTTTCTACATATCTTAACCCCGTGAACCCAATTCTTAGCTTCATACTTACGAATCAAAGCTGACAAACCCTCTGCACAAATAATGAACAGATAAGGGGAAAGCGGATCCCCTTGTCTAATCCCACGGCTTGGCAAGATAGGTCCCATCTCATACTCCCCATGAACCACATTATATGAAACTGTTGTTACACATCGAAGCACTAAGTGAACCCACCACTCATCAAATCCCATCTTTAACAGAATACTTCTAAAAAAATCCCACTCAATACGATCGTAGGCCTTGCTCATATCCAACTTCAGCGCCATATACCCCTCTTTTCCCCATTTCTTTCTTTTCAGATAGTGCATTATTTCATATGAGACCATAATATTATCCGATATAAGGCGTCCCGGAATAAACGCACTTTGAGTGTCGGAAACCACCTTATCTAACAATTCCTTCAGTCGATTCGCAAGAACTTTTGTAACCACTTTCATCAACACGTTACACAATGATATTGGTCTCAAATCACCTACTACTACTGGATTATTCTTCTTAGGGATAAGAACTATATTGGTTTCATTAATTCCATCTATAAGATTTCCCGTAAGAAAAAAATCCCTGACCAACTTCACAACATCTTTACCTACGACAGACCAATGTTTTTGGAAAAAAGCCGGAGTTATACCGTCTGGCCCAGGGGCCTTATCCGGATGCATTTGAAACACCGCAAACTTAACCTCCTTCTCAGAAACTGGCTTAGTAAGCTCTATGTTTTGATCCATTGTAATCGACCTGTCCACACACTCTATTACCTCATCCCCTTGCATCTGATTTGTAGTGAACAATTTTTGAAAATAAACTTTAATCAGATTTGGCAAACCCTTCTGCCAACTACACCAATCCCCCTCCTCTGATTTCAGCTTATGGATCTGATTCTTCCTCCTTCTAGTGCTACTTGAAGTATGAAAGTATTTCGTATTTTTATCCCCAGATTGTAACCACAGCTGCTTTGACCTTTGTCGCCAAAAGATTTCCTTCTGGTCTAAAATCAAGAACAACCGTTGTTTTATGTCATTGTACTCTGCAATCGACCTTTCGTCTCGTTTCCCTCTGAGCTGTTTCAGAGCAATTTTGCATTCCTTTATGCGTTTGCTAAAACATCCAGTAACTTCTCTTCCCCACACATCCAACAGCTCTCCACAGTAATGAATCTTCTGCAGGACATTTGCTTCATTATTCGACTCCCAACTGTCTTTGACTAACTGAAAACATAGAGGCTCCGTCAGCCAAGCGTTTTCAAAGCGAAAACGTTTCTTCCCCTTCACCACTTCTTTTGCCTTCGGTTCTAGATAAATGGGGTTATGATCTGATGGCGAACCTTCCATATTGTAAAGTTTTACTAACGGAAATCTCTGCAGCCAAGTCACATCAACCAAACTTCTATCCATTCTTATTTCTACCCAGTGATCCGTATTCCTTCCACGTTCCCATGTGTACTGGTGCCCTACAATCTCAAGCTCCTGTAGTCCCACATCCTTTAAAACTTCATTAAAATCCTCCACAAGCCACCGAGGATAAGCCGCACCTCCCTTCTTCTCACATTGAGCCGTAATATTGTTCATGTCCCCAATGACACACCATGGTAAATTTGAATCCCTTGCCAAATTTCTAAGCAAATCCCAAGTTTTCCTCCTTCTGCTCCTGTTAGGTTCCCCGTAAAAACCTGTTAGTCGCCAAGGCTGCATTCCATCAATATTGGTTTCTACATCTATATGATTCTGAGAATAACTTATAAGATTAGCTTGATTGACACCCCTCCATAACAGAGCTAGCCCACCGCTATGACCTTGACAATCCACTACCACCATACCATCATATCCTAGTTTCAGACGAACACGTTCCATACTTTCTCTTCTACTTAGGGTTTCACACAAAAAAACGAAGTTGGGCTTTAATTGACAGACCAAGTCTTTAAGGAACTGAACTTTCCGAGGTAGGCCTAAACCTTGGCAGTTCCAACTGATACAACTCATAATGAGAGGCGGGCCTGCAATGCAGCACCCGCCAATAGCCCGTTTTTTTGGTTCTGTCCAATGTTATTATTTAATTCCTCATCCAGCCCATTACCAACTCTTTCTGTATGGCCCAATACTGAATTTTGAATTATAGCATCTTTGCGCGGTCTTTTTGAATTTGAGACAGTAATCCCCTCATTCTCGCCCATGATCACATCTTCTGTTAACTGATCTTTATCACTTCCCTGAACAACCGCGTCTGTTAATCCATTTTCTTCTCCCCTAATTTCGGTTGACCCACCAGCACCTTTCTTCTCACCTCCGACATCCACCTTTACCGGAATTACTCTACCCCCATCCGCATCTCGGATCCATTGATTTTCTCGATTAACAGATCCGCGGCTTATTAAACTAGTTATTGAATAATAAGTCAAACGGTTATTATTTGCTTTACGATATCTAACCACCAAAATAGAGATAATCAAATATTTGGAAAGTTAAGAATATTTATGTAAGGAGTACTATTTAAATTGAAGAAATTTAATTTATATTTGGTTTATATTATCAAGATATTTTTTATATATATTAAATATAATCCTACTAACAACTAAATACACTTTTTAATAATGAATTCGAAAGTCTATCAATTTATAAGAAGAAATAACTGTATTTATCGTTTTGACGGATATAAAGGATTTCTTGAATCCAAATCGTTATTCACTATAAATTACTAAAAAGAAATGTTTTCTATTGATAGATATAATAATTACTAACTATTTGATCACAAATCAGACGATTATTATTCGTCTAACACTACTAACGACCAAAGTAGTGAGGATAAAAAATTTGAATAAAATAAATTTTACGCCTACTATATATAGGATTGTAATTGTGATCATTTATTGTAATGATTAAAATTTGGATAAAAATTTTATCACAATTATTATATTATTATATTTATAATAAAATAATATATATTCTCTCCGTCCCATTCATTTGTTAACGTTTGAGGTGGAGGACTCAACACGTATTTTAAGGCTCTTATAAAATATAGTTTCATTACTTATTTTTTTAAAAAAATTGAATAAAAATCCAAACATTAAACTTTTATTCAGAAGAAAATAAAATAAAATAATTAATAGGAGTAGAACTTTACTTTACAGGAGTCTTAAAATGCATGTTGAGCTCTACATTCCAAATGTTAACAAATAGATGAGACGGAAGAAGTATAAGATATTAATTTGTTAGAGTATCTCCAACGACATTGACTATTATGATTGACTAAAATAATATAAAATACTGATTATGTAAAATGTGTTGAACCCGTAAAGTGACGTGCTTCAATGGAGTTGGCTATAATAGTTGGCTATATTTTAAAAATAGTATGTTTTTAATATTTTAAGTTGTTATAAATAGAATATATTATTTTAATATGGCAATAGATGATGTGTCATTTCACTACAGGTCCTAGAGGTTCAACAAATTTGACCAATCTGTTGGGGTTGTCTAAATATTTTGCTAAGAGTTTTGTATCATTGGAGTTGTGTAAATTTTACATAATATCTATAAATCTTATTTTATAGCATGTCAACTAATATTTTAGCTAAAGATTTCACTCCATCGAAGATGCTCTTACTTTTCTAAATATCCTTTTACATGTAAAGTAAAAGTTTGGTAAATTTGACCACACAAATTCAAAACAGGACTATTATTTTAAAACGGAAAAAGTATATTTTAAAGATAATTATAATATTATGATCAATTATGCAGCCTCGTACATTCAAATTAATTTTTTTTATCTTATAAGTCACATCACTTAGGGGCCATTTGTTTATGTCTTAATACATCTTAACAATGCAAATCTTAAGCGTTAAGATGTTAAGATCATTTGTTTTTTACCCATCTTAATTGAATGATTAAAATATGTCTTAATCGTTGAGAAATGAAATGCTAGCCTAATGGTTAAGAAATGAAATTTCATACATTTCATGAACAGCACCAACTACAATTGTCAGGTCCCAATGCAGCTCAAATATATTGAATATTTTTTATTTAACTTTGTATTTGAATATTCACAGTTTAATTTTTTATTTCAAGTGATAATTTACATATATTATAAATTTGAAAATTTAGAATAATTATAATAATTAATTACCATGGTTATAAAGTTTTTGAATTTGTATTTTACTTATTGTTAGTCATTATATTTTCTTTGCATCATACAATTATAAATATATTACTAGCTTATATCCCGTGCGATGCACGGTCTTCTTTAATATTTTCTTATTTTTTATTTAGATTTTAGTTATTATATATAATTTGATAAAATTTTAATATATATATATATATATATATATATATATATATATATATATATTGGATTTATAAATCTAACAATATAATATTTAAATTTAATATATTATTGACGTAATAAATAGTAGTATTTTAGATATTAAAATATAAAATATTTTAAAATAACATATCTAATGATTCGTATTTTTTTACTCTTAAAAATCTAAAAAGGGACTCAAGTGCAAATATCAAAATATGTGCTTGTTCAATATACCGAGTTTATTTGAATATACTGTTACTTTTATTTTCATTAATTATCTCGTTTAAATTGAATGTTAAAAAAATTATAATAAACATGAATTTTATAAGTTTAATATAATAATATTACCAATATATCTATCTTTTGCCCGTGTTATTTTTAATTTGAACATGAGTTGTTTCAGTTAAAAAATATAAACAGGTAATATCCTTAAAAAGACAATTAGTCACTTATTAACAATTATATAAAATTATATTAATTTTTTTATATATACGTCTGCATTACTTTTAGAAAATTAGTTGTTTAAGTTAGAAAATATAAAAGAGGTAATTTGTTTTAGCTGAAAAGAATAACTTGTTATTTATTAATATTTATATAAAACAATATTACCATTGTATATTTATTTTGCATGTATTATATTTAGAAGATAAGTTGTTTTAGTTAGAAAATATAAAACACATAATGTGTTTTAGCTGTCGGTTATAAATATATAATATTATTACCATTTTATATATATATATATTGCCCGTCTTATTTTTAGAAAATGATTTGTTTTAGTTAAATAGATATATGAAATAGGTAATATGTTTTAGCTGAAAAAGGTAATTGGTTATCAATAACTTGGTTTTCATATATGTGTCCTATTTATAAGATGAGTTGTTTTAGGTAAAAAATATAAAAATAATGTGTTTTAGGTGAAAAAGGTAATCGGTTATAAATATATAATAATATTACCATATTTTATATATGTTCCCCGTTTTATTTTTAGAAGATGGGTTGGTTTGGTTTTTAAAAAAAATATAAAATAGGTAATGTAGTGAAAAAAAGGTAATTGGTTATTAATAAATTGATTATAGCCCGTGAATCGGCCCAAATACCGACCGACCGACCGACCGACCAAAACTTTTAATGTTTCGTCTTTAATAATATAGTATAGATATTCATTAAAAGTGATAATATTAAAGAAAAAGAAAAAGTCATTCAGTTATTATAGAAAATTTTTCCAAAATAATATTATTCATTCAGAATTCAGATTTCTCAATCGTTCAGAAATTTTAATTATTCAGATATTTATATTCAGATTTACCAAATGACCCCTTACATAGGTATTTTACTTAGGATTAGCACACCCTCTTTTTTTTTAAGAATCAAACCCTTCTTTTTAAAAATTTATAGATATATAATTGCACAAATAATTTTATGTCATCCTTACGTTTTTCATTCTTCAATTAAATAATAGGGTTCGACTTTCTTCGTAACTGAGGTCTGCCCGTGGACAGAAATTGCATTGCACTATTTTTACTAAATGAAATTGGATTGAATCTTGTGACTTGTATTTTGGTATCATCGTTGTCGTATATAGGTGGACGCGTGTGGAATGCGTGGTTGCTTCTTCACAAGAAAATTAATAAGCTAGTTACCAGGTCTAAGCCGGTGGATCTGTTTTCACATGATTCAATTATTTCTATAGTTTGTAGTTCATGTTTACATCATGCTTGTCGCATGATGCTTGGTATATACTATTAATAAGATTTTGTTCTCTACTCAGGCGCTAATATTCTTAAGTTTATATAAACTCATTCAAGACTAGTTAACAATCTGCAAATCTAATCTATATGTACAACAATATGTATCTACATGATGAATAAGAAAGTTTATCTTATTGATCAAGTCTCAGTTTACAAAAATAGAATTAATTTGTTTCTCTTTATCCAGAATAATATATACAGCCTGGAACATAACAGAAATCAGTTATGATAAGCAGGGTGAATGATAAGCAGTAGTGATAAGAGGACTGTGATAAGTGCTGACTATATAACTGCAATATTCCCCCCTCAGATTGAAGGAGGTTGACGAACATTCAATCTGGACAATAGGTTTCAATGAGAATGTCGACTGAGGCCTTTAGTAAAAATGTCAGCAAGTTGATGTGAGCTTGGAAGATAACGAGGTTGGATAAGCTGAGATTGTACTTGTTCCCGGACAAAATGACAGTCCAAAGCAAAATGCTTTGTTTTTGGGTGAAATATAGGATCTGCTGTGATATCGAGAGCTGCCTGATTATCACTATGAACGATGACATGTAATGTCTGGGGAATCTGCAATTCTTACAGAAGGAGATTAAATCAGGAAACTTCACAAGTAGTATCAGTAATGGCACGTAGTTCAGCTTCGACAATAGAACGGGACACAACCTTCTGTTTAGAGGAATGCCAGACAACAAGTGAAGAACCAAGCTTAAGGCACATGCCAGTTATGCTTTTAAGCATACCAGAAGAATCAAGTGTGGAACCCCAATCACTATCACAAAAAGCCTCAAGTTGAAGACTTGAGTCTGCAGAATAAAACAACCCTTGAAATGGTGTTGATTTCAAGTATCGTAGTACACGTTGGACACCAAGCATGTGTGGAACACGTGGTGCTTGAAGAAACTGACAGAGATGATGCACGACATATGTGATATTCGGTCTAGACACTGTGAGGTAGAGTAATTTACCAACAAATTTCCGATAAACCGAAGGATCATCTAACAAGTCACCATTTGTGGGAGATAATTTCACAGCAATGTCAATAGGAAGAGACAGTGGCTTAGAGTTTTCAAGACCCGCTTCAAGTAACAAATCATGTATAAACTTGTGCTGATGAAGGTACAAGCCAACGTCAGTTCTGTGTATTTCGGGACCAAGATAATACTTGGCTAAGCCCAAGTCCTTGATTGTAAAAGTGTCATGCAAAACAGTTTTAACATGAGAAATAAAGTCTGTAATGATACTAGCGAGGAGAATATTGTCCACGTAGACTAAAGCTGTGACGAAAATTCCATCAGATTTATATACAAACAAGGAGTAATCTGCAACAGTTTGGGTAAAACCAAGTTCAAGTAAAACAGAAGCAAGCTTTTCGAACCAAAGTCTGGATGCATGTTTAAGTCCGTAAATGGACTTATTTAGTTTGCAAACATAATTGGTACCATAAAGGGGGTGTCCTTTGGGAAGCTCCATATAGACTTCATCTGGTAAATCATCGTGTAAAAATGCGTTATTCACATCTAATTGATGAATATCCCAACGCTTAACAGCAGCTAGAGCAAAAATGGTACGAACAGTAGCCATTTTGGCGAAAGGATAAAAGGTATTATCATAATCATGGCCCTCAATCTGAGTATACCCCTTAGCAACTAAACGAGCTTTGAATTTTTCTAAGAAACCATCTGCTAAACACTTCACTTTATAAACCCACTTGCAACCGATTACCTTTTTGTCAGATGAAAGAGGAGCTACTGTCCAAGTGTTATTCGTTTCCAAATCATGTAACTCTTTTGTCATTGCATCGACCCATCGATCATCAGAGACAACTTGATTATAAGTGAAAGGTTCGCGTATGGCTGTTTGAGGACTAACAACACAAGCAAATATATGACTGGGTGGAGAATAATGTGACATGTTATATTTTGTAGAGTCAATGGGACAATAAAGAAGTATTGTATTAGCTTTTACTGGACCAGTAGTAACATAATCTTTCATCCAAAGGGGCTGAATCTTGTGTCTAAGAGAAACACGTGGTGCGGGAATAGGTGTGTCAAGAGTAGTAGATGTATTAGTAGGAGTAGATATAGATGGAGATGTAGATGTAAACGTATCAAGCATTGGTGGATTGGAAGATTGTTGTGGAATAACAACCTCAGTAGAATGAGAAAAGAAATCAACGTTACCAAGAGGAGTAGTTGAAATGTCATTCTCAGAAGAAAAAAAAACAAGAAGAGTCTGGTGGTGAATAAGGAAGTGGACTAGACATTGTGGAGACATTAGCAAAAGGAAAAAAACATTCATCAAAAGTAACGTTTATGGATATATGAAACTGATTTGTGATAGGGTTAAAAAGCTTATACCCTTTCTGAGTAAAAGAGTAACCCAAGAAAACAACGCGTACAACTCGAGGAGAAAATTTGTCCGAACTGTGTGTGGACATATATGATAAGTAGCCAAAAACTTTCAAATGTGTATATGCAGGTGGTTTATGAAAAAAAAATTCATATGGAGAAATGTGACCAAGAACGGTAGTTGGAATTCGATTGATAAGGTAGGTACAAGTGAGCAAACAGTCACCCCAAAAATAAGTTGGCATGTGTGCTTGAAACATAAGAGCTCGTGACATTTCTAATAGATTGCGATGTTTAAGCTCTACTCGCCCATTTTGTTGGGGAGTATGTGGACAAGTAGTGTGTTGAATTGTACCATGTAAAGATAGAAAAGAGTGTAAATCTTTATTAAAAAAACTCGCCACCATTATATGTTCGAAGACACTGAATAGTAGCATGAAATTAAGTATGTACATAAGCAAAAAAATCCTTTAAAGTTTGAACCACGTGTTGTTTGCTGGGTAAAAGAATAGTACAAAGACCTCTAGTACATTCATCAACTAGAGTTAAAAAATATTCACACGCATTGTATGTAGGAGTCCTATATGGTCCCCAAACATCACAATGTACGAGAGCAAAAGGAGTAGTAGCATGGGACTGACTATTAGCAAAAGAAAGTTTACATTGCTTTTCTAGTGGACAAACATTACAAGGGGTAGAATCTTTTGTACATTTTGTAACCAAATCGGGAATTTTAAACAACATTTTAGAAGGAATATGTCCTAGTCTCTTATGCCAGATTGAAAAATCAGATTTAGTATGAGTGACTGCAAGCACGGAAGGAGATGGATGAGGATTATTGATAAGTTGATAGAATCCTCCAATGAGGTTACCAAGAACCAATTCCTTCGTCTGGTATTGGTCCTGCAGACAACAATCAGAAGAGGTGAAGAGAATTGGTGTATGAAGTTGTGTATAAAGGTTACTGACTGACAACAAATTAAAGGTGAAAGATGAAATATAAAGAACTTCATGAATACTCATAGACAGTGGGTGCAAATACTCTGAATCCATGTGTGTGACAGTAGTTTTTTCTCCATTTGGGAATTGAACAGTCAAGGGTGTAGAAAGAGAATGAACATTATGCATAAAATTTAGGTTACAACACATGTGATTGGTGGCCCCAGTGTCAAGGACCCAAACATTTATTGGAATATGTGTTGAGGAAAATAAAGAAAAGGTTGTACCTGCTAGATGAGTATCAAGGCTAAACTGTCCTGTAGTAGAGGACTGTGAAGTACCAGTTCCTTTGTTTAAGCATTGCATAATATAATTCAACTGAGATTGCAACTCATCCATCTTGGTTGTCAAATGCTGAGAAGTTGTATAAGTGGTGTTGTCAACAGAGGTAGCATTGGAGACCTGTAGAGCATGTGGTTTAGTAGCCGAAGGTTTAGAAGGTGCAGAAAAATGGTGTTTGCCTTTGTTGTTTGGGTGATAAGGTTGATCAGGAGGGTAACCAACCAACTTGTAACATTTCTCTTTAACATGGCCTTTGAGGTGGCAATGAGAACACTCAAGTACTGGGTGTGAAGTTCTATCACTGAATCTGTTGGGAACATAAGAAGGTGTTGTAGTTTGAGGAGTCTTAGACATGTTAACCATCATGGCAACTGGTGAAGAAATAGTAGAATGAGTTTTTCGTTGCCTTTCTTCTTGTTTAAGTAACATAAAAGCCTGATTCACTATCTCCCATGGAAATATCTCTAGTGGAAGGTCTCAGAAACCTTGTAGCAGAAGCTCTCAAAGGAGAGGAAGAAAGAAGGAAGAAAAGAAAGTCTGAAGCTCAAAACTAGGTAAATATTTCATATTTGCTCATTCATTAAGGAGCACCTATGTTTGTATTCATTCTGATCTTTGTTAGTTAAGTTGTCAGCATGTATAGTTTGGAAATTTGTAGTTATTATCCATAAAAACAAATTGGGGGAGATTGTTAGGATTATGGGTGATAACTTAGAAAACAACTTAAGTTTGTATTTTGTGATACTTAATTTTTATTAAGTAGAACATACTGTCACAGCCAAAGTATGTTCTTGTAGCCATTTCCATTGATGTAATAAACTTGTTTATAAATCTTGGAAGAAGTTCATTCGTTTGTTCAAGCCTCAAGAAGCATATCAGGATGACAGCAAGAATAAATGTTACTGTCATATCACTGATAGTAAGGTTACAAGAAGACAACATGTTGCACGTCAAGACAACAAATTTTCTCTGACAACAACATTGGCGGAAGCCTTGAGACAACAACTCTCTACTCTCCTGACAGCAAGTTTAGAACTCCTGACAGCATCTATTGCTGGGATTTCTTACTGTCACCAAAAACACATTCGTGTGACAGCAAGCTTGAAGATCAGGATACTGTCTCAGAGGGATAAACTTTGAATTGGGGATCTACCCAATCAAACATGTGACAGTTTGGATGTTCAAGAAACAGGCGTGCTGTAGTATCCCAACACTGCATCAGGTCTGCAAGACTACGACAGAAGCTTGAGAGATCACATGACAAAGCTCACCAATTCAAGAGTATGACAAATCAACATCTACTGAATTGTGTTAGCTAAAAATAGAATGTATCTAGATTGCTTTTTACAGTAATGATAAACTTGTTTGTATAGCAATTTAGGTAAGACACACGGGTAGACAAATTGTAAGAAGCTGCCACATGAAAATGACAACAGCTTCACAAACCCGTGATGATAGAGATAGGATTAGTTTACTCAGACTATCTCTCACTTCATTCTATGCATCACTCGAGAAACTAAAGCTTGAGAAAAATACACATTTCTTTCAAGGTTGTAGCAACACTTTCGCAAGATAAATAAAATATTTATTTTGTGAGAAAACTACTTGTGATTGCATTTCTTCTACTGATAGGATTTAATCTTAGTTTTAGTTGTTGAAGCATAGATTGAATTTTATCAGTATTGCATTCAACCCCCCTTCTACAATACTCAAGGACCAACAACTGGTATCAGAGCAACAGATTGATATACAAATCTGAGATCATGACGAGTATACAGAAGTCGAGTAGTATCAAGATCCCAACTTTTGATAAAGAGAACTACAATGTTTGGAAAAGAAAAATCTCACTGTTTATCAAAGCTGCGAATCCACTGTACGTTGGAATCCTCGAGAATGGTCCCTTTATTCCACAGAAAGAAATTGTAGCCTCGATTGTTGATGGTGTTGTTATTCCAGCACACTGGGTTCCCAAGAAGCCATCCGAGTTCTTTGAGCCAGAAAAGGAAAAGATTGTTCTGGATGACTACTTGCAACTCATTCTGCTTGACTCCCTCACTTTGGATAAAGCCATGTGTGGGAATGTCATTGGATGCTCATCAGCCAAGGAAATATGGAACAAAATTGAGCTGTTATGCGAAGGAAGTGAAGAGGTCAGGGAGAACCAAAGACAGATTCTTGTGTCCCAGTATGAAGCCTTCATGACAAAGCCCAGTGAAGAACTTACTCAAATGTTTGAGATATTTAGTAAACTTATCACAGAACTCCAGATTCATGGCAAGTTCTATGAGAAGAAGGAACTCAACCTTAAGTTCTTACTCACACTTCATGAGCACCTTGAGTACAAGGTCACTGCAATTAGAGAAGGAAGAGACTTGAAAAGTGTCTCTCTTGAAACACTGTATGGTGTGCTCAAGAAGTCATATGAGCTAGAACTCTTTCAAAAGAGAGCTATACAAAGTGGATCAAAAGGGAAGATGGCCAACATATCATTCACACGTTTCTAATGGGAAAATAATGGCGAGGATTCATCAGGTGAAGCAAATTCACCATTAACAATCATAAATTTATTATTAGCTGAAAGAGCAATCTGCATAGAACGCTTCCAGGAAGCATAATTTTCTGAACCTAAAAGTTTCTTGGCAATAAGAACCATTCCAGGTTGATCTTTGTTATGTAGATAGAGTGGATGTGAGTTATTGTCAATGAGTTATGTGTAAAGAGGAGGATTAACAGGATTTGCAGGATTACGAGTAGTATGAAGTGGTGAATTAGGATCAGGAGATGAATTAGGATCAGGAGATGAGGTGTTTGTTGTACGATTGTTAAAAGATGGATTTGTCATTGGTAAATTGCCTAGAACAGCATTAGCATACGTACGTCTTTGAGACATTCAACACTAAAATGATCAATACAAAACAAGAGATCAATACAAAGCGATGATCGATAATTGCAGAAAATAGATCGAATTTGCAGAAAACGGATCAAATTTGCGGAAAACAGATCGAATTCGCAGAAGAAATTGATAACAAATGTCAATAACAAGATCGATGATCAAATGACATTCATCACAATAACATAATAGCATATTTATAAAGAACACGAATTAAATCCATGGAGATTCACTAATTTGCAGATTGAAGTAGAATTATCAGTAAAAATGCGGAAGAAGAAGACGCTAAAACTCGAAATGCGGAAGGATTCACTCTGATACCATCTTAAGTTTGTATAAACTCATTCAAGACTAGTTGATAATCTGCAAATCTAATCTATACGTACAACAATATGTATCTACATGATGAAGAAGAAAATGTATCTTATTGATCAAGTCTCAGTTTACAAAAACAGAATTAATTTGTTTCTCTCTATCCAGAATAATATATACATGCTGGAACATAACATAAATCAGTTATGATAAGCGGAGTGAATGATAAACAGTAGTGATAAGAGGACTGTGATAAGTGTTGACTATATAACTGCAATAAATATCTCCTCAAGTATCTCTAATGCTACATTGCCCTTAGCTAAAAAAATGATGTGGCATTAATTGTACCTAAAAATTATTAGTTTACTCATCTCCAACCCTCTCTCTCCTTGTCTAAAAATTTAGATAATTTATTTCAAGTTGGCCATATATATAGTCAATATTTATATTTTTTTACAAAAGCTCTAAATTGAAAACATCATCGTGATATCATCATTTGTATGTATTTCTAGCATATAACCAATTATTTTACATAATATCATTGGAGTAAGTTAGCTTACAGGTTCAACAATTTTTACAAAATTACTATTTTACATAATTAACATACATAACTCCATTGAAGATGCTCTTATTTCTTAGTATAAACAATTATAAAACTCCAAATCATTAGAGCATCTCCGATGTCAATGGCTATAATAATTGGCTAAAAAAATTTACATTAGGAAATAGTTAAAATTTCACACAAGGGGAACAAGAAAAACTCTGATGGCCTTGGCTATAATTTTTGCTAAGAGCTTCTCCAACCATGAGAAACTCTTGGCTAAAATATTATGTGGCATGATTTAAATAAAAAATATAGAGATTTTGTAAAAATATTGGCACTGCAATGAGTCATAACCCTTAGCAAAAAAATAGCCAACGTCTTCGTATTGGTTATATTTGGCCAACCTCCAGTGACCTGTAGAAAAATTCCACGTCATTTATTACCGTACTGAAATAATAAATTCTGTTTATAACAACTTGAAATAATAATAACATGCTATTTTTAAAATATAGCCAATCAGTATTGTCAACCCCATTGAAGCAAAACACCTTACAAATTCAGCAAATTTTACATAATTAGTATTTTATATTATTTTAGTCAATTATTTTAGCCAAATCCATGGGAGATGTTCTAAGGGGAATTTTGGTTCGACAAATATAACCAATGAATTATGATTATTTATAATTTTTGCTAAGGAAGATGATGCATTGAAATGGTAATTTTTTAATTAATATCTATGTATGTGCCACCTATGATATTATAACTAGATTAAGGATTATTCATTTTCGGAGATGCTCTAATATTGCATGTTCTATATATCCGCACAAAATTTTCATAAATTTACAAGAACATTTTCAAGAAAAAAATAACACACCACTTTGAACAAAACAGACAAACATTTTTGTTTTCAGTTGATTTTAAACAAGATTAACAAGCAATATGGTAAAGTTAAACTACTTAAACAAGGTATTTTGTTAACAATTTTGGTCACTGTGTTTAACAATAATTGATACTCCGTATTTTAGCAGCAAAACAATGATAGACTATTTTAGCATCAATTACCCGAAATTGACGTCCCTGACTCGATCTACTAAATATTCACCCACCAACCAGCGTTCCACAGCCGGGAGATACAGTAATACAAAAATCTATTGAATACATCTCATAATTTGTACTACATATATAATTTTTTGCGGGCAGTTAAAAAGATTACACGAACGGCGAAATTGAAAACCTAAAAGGTAAAATTAAAAAATACGTCAAAATCCATCGATCAGCAAATACGAATTATTCACATACAGCATCATAAATAATTGCATAGAAATTATCTTCGCACCTGCAAAAAAATCTCCGCCATTTGTCGAACCAGCCATCCCTACTTGTTGTTTTGTCAAACCAGCCATCCCATTTCCCACTAGTTTTTATTTTTTTGATGGATACTTTCTTTGATCACTTAACATTGCACATTGCTTTATCAATACTTTTAAAAGACTTGTACATATCTGCGAATTGAAGGGTCCAGTAGTTAGAATTTGTAAGAGCATCTCCAACGTCATTACCTGTTATGATTGGCTAAAATAATATAAAATATTGATTATGTAAAATTTGTTGAACTCGTAAAATGATGTGCTTCAATGGAGTTGGCTATAATAGTTGGCTATATTTTAAAAATAGTATGTTTTTAATATTTTAATTTGTTATAAATAAAATATATTATTTTAATACGGCAATAAATGATGTGTCATTTAACTACAGGTCCCTAGAGGTCGAGTCCGAATAAACCAAAACCTACTGGCCCAAATGCAGCCAACTTGGGTAACAACAAGCACACGACAGACCTCAAAAGATCATGATTTATTAGTGCTAATTAGTAGTAGTACTTTGCCTTATAAAATTAACAGAAGTCCCAAATCTCCTCGATGTGAGACTTGGGTGTTACAAACTTCCCCACTTAAACTCTTGACGTCCTCGTCAAGCCTGAACGGATAGCCCATAGATTCTAAGATCGTTCCTCCCTAGCCATTGTGGGATAATACCGGTTGGCTTCGTGTCCCCACCTCTGGATCTCTGTCCATTGTGGGATAATACCACCAGCCTTCGTGTCCTCACCTCCGGCAACTTGACGAATCAAGCTTTCGAGAGTCGACTCTGATACCAGATGTGACAACCCGGGTCAAATCCCGAGCGTTTTTTGAAAATTGGGTCAAAGTCCCAATTCCGAGCCCGAATAAACCAAAGCCTACTGGCCCAAATGCCGACAACTTGGGTAACAAAAAGCCCACCACAGGCCCCCAAAAGATCATGATTTGTTGGTGTTAATTAGTAGTAGTACTTTGTCTTATAAACTGAACAGAAGTCCCAAATCTTCTCGATGTGGTATTGGGGTGTTACAGGTTGGCTAAATATTTTGCTAAAAATTTTGTACCATTGGAGTTATGTAAATTTTACATAATATCTATAAATCTTTTATAGCATATCAACTAATATTATAGCTAAGGATTTCAGTCCAATGAAGATGCTCCGACTATGTTATTAAACATGGCAGAAGTTAAATTATTGTTTTCTCACCGAAAACGAAGTCCTACCACTTTTAAAATTAAAGAGTTACATAAACACCACAAACGTAATTACTAGCATGACTATCACCCGATACCACGATCAGTAATTCAGTATGCACGAGAGTGGAGTAAAACCTAGCCTGATTTTGAAACTAAGATCACCTTTTGTTGTAACAGAACAATATCTTCATGTATAATTGTATGTTGTATCAAGGATCTTATACTTAAAAGGATCCCGATCCCTGCTATAGCAAATTTGTCAAGTGTGTTTGCCGCATTAAATATTCGTAACAAGTTTGCTACAACAAACGATTGTTCTAGCGGAATATTGTATCGCACACGCATAGTAGATAAGAAAAACACAGCTATATCTTCAGGTATAAGCAGAGAAACAGATTAGCAATGAGCTTATAATTGAATTGAATATTATTTCGTACTGTGATAAAACAAATAAGCAACATGTGGTGGGCAAGTTGCAACAATTAAAAACACATTATAATCCAGCTTATCTCTTAATTAACCAACCAATAACCAGATCACATATAAGAGACATTCTATCTCATCCCATTATAAATAAATACAAAGTACACAGCAGTAGTGGTAGACAGATATATATATTCCAATTCCAATTCATTGAAGATTGATCAATCACAGCCCCTTAAAAATTGATCAATCAATTCTCAACACTCAAATTAAACACCCACAATAATTACCCTAATTATTTAATTAACCAAAACATTTTTTTTTTTAAAAAGGTTACACAACATCATCTTTGTTGTTGTACCATCATAAGTGAAAAATCCTGAAAACAAACAAACCCATCATTATTTTTATCAACACCACTTATCATCCTACGGCAATCCTCTAAGGTACACCCACCATCTCCAATAGACGTGAACACACCATATAATTCCTCCGCCGTTATCTTTCCGTCACGATCGTTATCAAAAAAATCAAACGCTTCTCTCAACTCAGCGTCACATGACGGCGGCCCAAACGCCGAACTTATCGCACCAAACTCTTCTAAACTAATACACCCATCCCCGTTTCTATCCACTTCACTTAACATCAAACTCAACTCCTCTTCACTCGGCGGACTCACTCCGAGTCGACTCAGTACCGCGCCGAGTTCGTCCCGAGTTATCTTCCCATCACCGTCTCTGTCAATCACCTTGAACGCCTGGACCAGCTCGTACAACTCGGAGGTCGACTCGGAGGATGACTCGGACGAGTCACGGATCGGTAACACGCTAGTTGGTGTAGCTGAGCCGTTGGATTTGAGATTGGGCAAGTCAGAGGAAGAGGAGGTGACGGAGCTGAAGGAAGACGGGTCGGATCTTGAGACGGATCGGGTCTTTTTGCGGAAGATTTTCTTGGGATTGATGTTAGAGAGTTTCATAATTGTTATGAACTAGTTGATTGTATTGGAGAGAGGAGAGGGGGGAGGGGGGGGGGGGGGATGTAAAGTAATTGTATGATTGTGATTTGGAGAAGAGAGTTGGGGATTAAATGGGGGAGAAATAGAGGAGCCATTGTTAGCTTCCGCGAAGTTTCCTGGAGGAAATTTTGTTTGTACACAGTATTTATAACTGTCCCTTTTTATACTACGTGTGTGTGTGTGTGAAATCTAGAATTAATATTGCCGTAGCTTAAACGACATGTTGATGTTTTATAAACTTATATTATACGGAGTACTACATTTCCAAAATCGAATAAATCAATTGATACCCTCAATGGTGATTTTTTTGAAATAATAAATTAAAATTAAAAATTTATTAAAAATTTATTATTTTAAATATGTTTAAAATATTAATTTTGTTTATAATAAAATATAGTATCATTCAAAAATAATTCGTAGCGATAAATCGAATTTAAAAAATCGAATCAGTCAAATATTTTTAAATAATAAATCAACAATTTATTTTTTAAACACTGATCATACTTGGAAAATGTTGGTTTCACATAAATTTTATCGAACAAAACTTGTTATCCTTAAAATTTACTGTGTTTATTTGTCCTAGCATATATATTTTTAAAATATTCATAATTATATTAATTCATGAAAATTTCAAAAATATTTTGTAAATTTTATTTTATTTTTTATATATTATTGTGTTTTTTGTTTTAAATTTTAATAGGATCAATATTCTTTTTTAATATAATAATTATATAATTTTGAAATTTTAAAGAATAATTTATCTATTAAATATAACATTCTTTTTTTTACTAATTAATTTTAATGGAGCTAAAATTGATATTTGATATGGTCAGAAAAGTAATTATAGAAATATAATTGACGGTCCAATGAAAAGGCGTGATATTTAATGCTCAAATCCCTAATTATTCATTAATTTCGTAATTAATGAAAAGGGAAAATATATAGCTCATTAAAAGGGCCCAAATTATGGGTAATTAATGAGGATCCAGAATCCCAATTAAGGGCAATTAATGAGTCATAACCTTTATCAACAAGGAAAAGACTTATCCTGCAAGCAATACAATGTTTATCCAATATCGAAAATGAGACTTATTCGCTAAGACTCCTAAACATACCATAAATACTAGGCTCCAGACGCCTATATAAGGTCCCCGATCCTACAATCAAAACTACGTCTTTGGCTTGATTCTCAATAACGATTTGAGATACGTAGGCATCTTGTGAGGACCAATTTAGTCCGGATACACGAGTGCAGCCATTAAAGCTCGAAGCTCATTAATCCTAGCATTAAATTCACAAAGCACGTTTTTTAATTCATAACATTTGGCGCCGTCTGTGGGAAGACAACATCAACCATGGCAAACACACGAAGAACAGCTCGGGATACTCAAACTCCCGATGATCGCCCTATCACCTCTGAGGCTGATCAGCCACCGCCGACTACTGGCACACAAGGGGCGAATATCCCCACCAATACTCAAGGACCGGAAATCCCGATTTCGGTTGAAGGGACGAATCCCCTGCAGATGGTCATTCATGGATCTAATCCACAAGAGACCGTTCACCAGCAACCAATCACGACCTCCCCGCTGCTCATGAATGCACCAAGGAGCTTTCAACTCCATACTACTGATCTCCCTCAATACGTGAATCAGACTTTGGGGATGCCAAGCTATGGTATGCCCCCTCGACCCATGGCGGGCGGTAGTGGAACTAATCCAATCTACCATAAGGCATATGTGCCCCCTTATATTCAAGGTCTGGGACCCCAACAACAACAAACTCGTCAGACCCCTCTCATTCAAGATTACTCTGGTCCATACACCGAGGACGAGGGTTATACAACTGGGGAGGATGTCGTCCCAAGAAGAAGACGTTCTTCCCAGACAAATCGGGAGCCACCCCAAACTACTAGGGAGAAACTTGCAGCCCATGAGGCAGAGACTGCAAGGCTCAAAAAACTTCTTGCTAAAGAAGAAGCCGCTCAATCTCGGGGCCGAACGACTGAAGGGATCCCGATAATCAACTTGGATCCACCAAGAAGGACCAAGAGGGCTGAAGCCCCAAGGGGTGATCCTAGTATTCTGTTGCCCCTAGGAGATCCTGATGATCCTACACCACCGTTTACTCAAGACATCATGAAAACGACCATATCCAGAAAGTTTAAGATGCCTTCGATCAAAGCCTATGATGGAACGGGAGATCCCGCAAATCATGTAAGGACCTTCTCCAATGCACTGCTGTTGCAGTCAACCAACGATGCGGTCAAGTGTAGGGCGTTTCCACAAACCTTGGCAGGCATGGCCCAACGTTGGTATAGCCGTCTACCTCCCAACTCTATTGGGTCATTCAAGGAACTAAGCAAGGCTTTCATCAATCAGTTCATTAGTGGAAGGGTGCATGAGAAAAGTTCTGCATCACTCATGGCAATCCGGCAAGGGCAGAATGAGGCCCTAAGGGACTACATTAACCGATTCACTCGTGAGGCTCTGAAAGTCCCGGACTTAGAGGACAGAGTGGCTATGATAGCCCTGCAACAAGGAACCACTGATGACCACTTCAAACGGTCGTTAGCTAAACATCCCCCTGAGAGCATGCTAAAGCTCCAAGATAGAGCCGGAAAGTATATCAAGGCTGAAGAAAGTATGAGAAAATATGAACCCACTACTGGCGGTAGTGGAAACTCAAAGAAAAGAAAAGAAACTCAGGAGTACGACGTCAAGGAAAAGTTTCCCCGAGCATCAAAGAACTCCGATTCTCCCCCCAAGAGAAACAATTTTGTGCCAAAATTCACAGAATATGCAAGATTGAATACTCCCAGGAGTCAAATTCTGATGGAGATAGCCAAGGAAGAAGATATCAAATGGCCAAAGCCAATGAGGGCTGATTTGTCCAAACGGAACCAAAATCAGTTTTGTCGGTTCCACAAAGAAGTCGGTCATGACACCGACGATTGTAGGCAATTGAAAGATGAGATTGAGTTTCTGATACGAAGAGGAAAACTCAGCAAGTTCACTAAGGATGGAAGCCAAGGGAGCCAAAGGGGGAACTATGAAAGGAAGGATTATGATAGAAGGGACAACGATCAAGATCGGAATCCCAAGCCCCGAGGGCCAGTGATCAACATGATATTCGGAGGGCCAACTGCTGCTGGGTCCTCCCGAAACTCAAGAAAGGCTTATGCCCGAGAGGTAATGACTGTGGTTGGAGAAGCACCGAAGCGTGCCAGGACAGAAGTGTCAATAGGTTTTGACGATTCAGACTTGGAAGGGGTGAAGTTCCCCCATGATGATCCTCTTGTCATAATACCTGTGATAGGCAACTCCGAAACAAAAAGAGTCTTGGTTATTAATGGAGCTTCAGTAGATATCTTGTTCCACGATGCCTTTATCAAGATGGGTTACACAGACTCTCAGCTAATACCCTCAAATATGCCTATATACGGATTCAACGGGGTGGAATCAAAAGTGTAAGGCACTATCCAACTCCCGATGACTATGGGACAAGGGATGAATACGTCTACTCAGATGTTGAACTTCATAGTTATAAAAGCGACTTCAACCTACAATGCAATCCTGGGAAGGACTGGTCTTCATGCGTTCAAGGCTGTTGCCTCATCTTATCATCTAAAAATCAAGTTCCCAACGAGGAATGGGATTGGTGAAGAACGAGGAGAACAAAAGATGGCTAGAAGTTGTTATGTAGCCGCGTTAAGGCCTGATGGAACCGGGGGGCAAGTTCTCCCCCATTGAAGACATGAATATCAGCGACAACGAGGACAGAAGGGGGAAACCGGCTGAGGACTTGGTTCCAATTCCCCTAGTCCCAGGAGAACCAGAGAAGGTAACTTATATTGGGGCACTACTGCCCGAACCATTGAAGAGCAAACTCACGTCTTTTCTTCAAGAAAACAATGACGTTTTTGCTTGGACAGCGGCCGACATGCCAGGGATTGATCCCCAATTGATATCTCACAAATTGAATGTGGATCCAGAAAGGAAGACAGTGAAACAAAAGAAAAGAAATTTTGCTCCAGAGAGGCTTGAAGCCATTAAGCAAGAAGTGAATAAGCTTTTGGAAGCTGGGTTCATTGAGGAAATCTAATTCCCAGAATGGTTAGCTAACCCCGTGATGGTCAAAAAGGCTAACGGGAAGTGGAGGATGTGCGTCGACTTCACCGACTTGAATGATGCATGTCCTAAGGATTGTTTTCCCTTACCAAGGATTGATGCTCTAATAGATGCCACTGCTGGGCATGAGATGCTAAGTTTCATGGATGGCTTCAGTGGATATAATCAAATCAAGATGCACAAAGATGACATCGCCAAGGTATCATTCATCACTGACTTTGGTGTCTTCTGTTTCTTAGTCATGGCTTTTGGGCTTAAGAATGCAGGAGCGACCTATCAAAGGTTGGTAAACAAAATCTTTGAGCACCTAATTGGAAAAACCATGGAGGTCTACGTGGATGACATGTTAGTCAAAAGCCTCGATAAGGCCGATCACATTAAGCACCTCCGAGAGGCATTCGAAGTACTAAGGCACCACAAGATGATGTTGAATTCAGCTAAGTGTGCCTTTGGTGTAGGCTCGGGAAAGTTCTTAGGCCTGATGGTTTCCAAAAGAGGAATCGAGGCTAATCCCGACAAAATCAAAGCGATCCTAGACATGGAACCACCAAGGACTGTCAAAGATGTCCAGAAATTAACGGGAAGAGTGGCAGCATTGGGGAGATTCATCTCCAAGTCAGGAGAGAAGTGTTTACCCTTCTTCAAAGCACTCAAAAAAGTGAAAAATTTTGAATGGACAACTGAAAGCCAAGAGGCCTTTGAGGCCCTGAAGAGATACATGGCTGAAGCACCGCTATTGGCAAAACCCAAGCCAGGGGAAACTCTCTACTTGTACTTGGCAGTTTCTAACACAGCCCTTGGAGCTGTACTGATAAAGGAAGAATTGAAAGTACAGAAGCCCGTCTACTATGTGAGTAAGATTCTTCATGGGGCAGAAATAAACTACTCAACGATTGAGAAGTTTGCCTTAGCCTTGATAATGGCCTCAAGAAAGCTACGCCCGTACTTCCAGGCTCACAAGATAGAGGTCTTGACTGATCAACCTCTAAGAAACATCTTGCATAGCCCTCAAGTTAGTGGAAGATTGATCAAATGGGCTATTGAATTGGGCGAATTTGACATCAAGTATAAGCCTCGAACGGCCATAAAAGCTCAGGCACTTGCTGACTTCATGGTTGAATGCACCATTGACAACCAAGAAGTCGGGGGGCAGGAAGTAATAGTGGAAGATAAGAAAGATCAAGAAATGGACTTCAAAGAATATTGGGTGCTATATTTTGATGGAGCATCAAAAACAAAATCAAGTGGAGCTGGTTTAGTGCTACAAAGTCCTGATGGATTCCTCATTGAGTATGCACTAAAACTTGACTTCCCAACAACAAACAATGAGGCTGAATATGAAGCTCTGATAGCTGGCTTAGGGCTGGCTGGAGCCTTGAGGGTCAAAACTCTGAAAGTATGTGGAGACTCGAGGCTAGTGGTTTCCCAAGTAAATGGGGAATTTGAGGCCAGAGATGAAGTCATGGCCAAGTACTTGAAACTTGTTAAGGCCATCATGACTCAATTTGACGAATGCTATGTGGAGCACATTCCAAGGGAAGAAAACATAAAGGCTGATGCCCTGTCTAAGTTTGCTTCTTCTGAAATTGAAAACTATGCAGGGAGTGTATACTTCCAAGTCTTGAAGACCCCAAGCATCAACGGAAAGTTGGTAGCACCCATTGATGTTGGCAACTGTTGGATGGATCCCATCAAAACTCATCTGGAAACTGGGTGGCTACCCAACGATACTTCAGAAGCACGAAAGCTATACGTCAGAGCACTAAGGTATACCCTGATTGAGGGACTCCTATACAAGAAGTCTTTCATCATTCCATATCTGAAATGTTTGAGACCTCAAGAGGCAGAATTGGCCCTAAAGGAAGTACATGAAGGAATCTGTGGGCAACACTTGGGGGGCAGAGCCCTTGCTCATAAAGTCACCCGTCTAGGTTTCTATTGGCCAAGCATACTTGCTGATGCTAAAAGCTATGTGAAGAAGTGTGAACGGTGCCAGAAACATGCACCAGTGGTTAGACAACCACCAGAGATGATGACATCCATTAACTCACCTATCCCCTTTGCTATGTGGGGAATGGATATACTCGGGCCGTTTCCAATGGCAAGTGCTCAAAGAAAGTTCTTGATAGTAGCAATCGACTACTTCACCAAGTGGATTGAGGCTAAGCCCTTAGCCAAGATAACCACCAAGCAAGTAAAGCAATTCTTCTGGGAAAATGTGATATGCCGATATGGAATTCCACGAGTTCTGGTCACGGACAATGGAACTCAGTTTAACAACGATGAGTTTAAGAAGTATTGTGATGAGAGCGATATCAAGTTGCGCTTCACTTCTGTTGCCCATCCTCAAGCAAATGGGCAAGCTGGGGTTGCAAATCGAATTATCCTGGATGGACTAAAGAAAAGAGTTGAACGCTCCAGAAACACTTGGGTAGACGAATTACTCCCCTTACTTTGGGCATATCGTACTACTTGTAAAGTCACCACCGGGGCAACTCCATTTCTATTGGCTTATGGAGCAGAGGCAGTGGTCACGGTGGAGATTACCCACACCTCCCCAAGAGTTGAGGCTTATGAACCAGAAGAAAATGAAGAAGGCTTGAGGCTAGCTTTGGATCTAATTGACGAAGTTAGAGATGAAGCAAACGCCAAGATAGTTGAACATCAAAAGAAAGCCTCTTTCTACTACAACCTAAGGGTTAAAGAAAGGTTCTTTCGTCAAGGAGACTTGGTTCTCAGAAAGATTGAAGCATCCGGAGTTGGACAAAAAGGCAAGTTGGCCCCAAATTGGGAAGGACCATATCACGTCAAGAACGTATTTGGTCGAGGCTCATATAAGCTAGAAACCCTTGAAGGGCATGAGGTGCCAAGGACTTGGCATGCCTCCAATTTGAAAGTTTATTATGTTTAAGGTGTTTCCTAGGAGGACTCACTACTACGAATAAGGTTTGATAAAACCAACCTGAGTTCTTAAACTTGGGTACTATGTAAGGGTTGATCCCATTTTCAAGTTGTGAATAAATTCAGTACTTTCATGTTTTAAAGCTTATATACTATGAGTGTTGACAAACATTCAAGAAGCAAGAAAAACAACACAAGCCATGAATGGCCACCAGACATAAATAAAAACTTAAATAAGAGTTAAGTTAAGCCCGTAGGCCAAAAGTACATAAACAAAAGTACAAGCCATGATGGCCAAGAATGAAACTACACCTAATCTTCCCTGTCTACGTCCTCCTCCTCCTCTTCCTCTCTAGAGGGAAAGACAGCATCATCAGCTCCGGCAGTCTGACCAGGTGGGGAAGTGTGATCCAGGTCTAAGATCCTGTCATCCTCCTCCATCTCGTCCTCTCCAGCCAAAGCCATCTCCAAAGGAGTAGGAAGGTGAGGGCTTGGAAAATCAGAAATAAGGAGAGATCCAGGCATCTTCTCCAAAACAGCAGAAAGAGCGTCATCCCATCCCTTAGTATACTGAACTGGGACGAGGAGCTCATCATGCTTATCAATCAAGTCCTCGTACTCCGAGGAGTCAAGGTACTCGTCGATGAAGTCATCCTTGCCTTTCCTCAAAGACACCAGCTCAGCCTGGGAGTCAGCCAACCCCTTCTCCTTCCTAGCCAGAGTGGCCTTCACTGAAGTCATTTCCTCCTGGGACTTCTCAAACTTGCCTTGGTTGGCCTCAGAAGATGAGCGCCAAGACTTAGCTTGAAAGAGAGCCCCTTGGTAGTTGGCATTAAGCTGCAAGCAAGTTATAAGTCAAAAACTTAAACTTGAAATACATCAAAAACTACAAAGAAAACAAGGAGAAAAATGCTTACAGCAGCCATAGCTTGGGATCCAGCATGCTCCACCCCTTCAATGGTGGAGTTGGAGACAAAATCCTTGTAGTCACAAGGAGTCAGAGAGTGATAAGACCACTCCACATCATGCTTGGACACTCCAACTACAGTGTCCTTCTTCCTAAGACCCCAATTGGGGCGCCAAACTGCACTCTTGCCCGAGGCAGGGCCCTCAGCATCCTCAGTAAGGTCCACATGAGGCCTTATGAAAGCTGGAACACTAGAAGCACGGGGGTCCTTCCCTCCCAAACGTGCCCTCTTCATCCTAGCTGTCTCCCCATCTTCAGGCTCGTTGGTCTTATTGATAAAGACCGCAGCTGCAAAAGATACAAGGAAAGAAACAGTTGGTATAAGTTAATCTTAAATAAATAAAGAAAGATATGAGGTGAGAATTACCCTTATCAGAAACGTTGGAAAGTCCCAAGGACTTAAGCTGGAATTCATTCAGGAGCACCCAAGCCATTGTGGCATAGTTATCCTTTGTAAGTTCAGCATATGCATGGGCCTCCTCATCACTCAGGATGATATCACTAGGGCTACCATCTGAAATCCTACTAAAGGAACTACGAAAAAGGGTGCCCCAATCCCCTCCTTCCCAAATCAAATACACAAACTCCTCTTTCCACTTGGGGTTGTTATCTGGAATAGATTTGGGGTGAAATATGGGGGGAGTGGAAGGACGGTGGTTGATATAAACCCAACCCAAAGTAATGGCTGAGCTATTCTTAAATTGGAAATTTTTTCTAAACAAAGCTACAGACAAAGGAAAATTGTTCTTCAAACAAAGGACAATGAAACACATAATGATTCTCCAGGCGTTTGGAGGAAGTTGGCAAGGGTTGATCCCAACATCAGCCAAAAGCCTGGGAACAAACTCATGAAAAGGGAACCTGAGTCCCGCGACAATGGCATCCTTGTAAATGCATAAAGAATCAGGACGCCAATGGCAAGAACGGTCCCCTGGCCCGGCAGGAACTAATCTATAAGGGGACTTAACCCTATACATTTTGTTATAGTCCCTAATTAAATCGATTTCGTGGAATTTGTTACTACAGTCAAAAGAATCTAGGTGGGACACAGAAGGATATTCATCACTACGTTCTAAAATCATATCTTGAAGTGACATATGAGAAGAACGAATGGTGATACCTCTCTTAGAAGCTTTGTTCATTTTCTGGAGGCGTTGAGCAGTTTTGTCAGATATCTTCAAATCTTCAAGAGAAATCCCAGAAAAATCTTCAAATCTTCAAAGAAATTCTCAGAAAATCTTCAAAGAATCCCAGAAATCTTCAAGGGATGAAGGTTGAGCCCAGAAAATCTTCAACGGAAGAAGATTGAACCCAGAAAACCACCACAAAAACTCGCCGGGAATCGCCTTACCACGGAATAAAAGAGAGAGAAAACTAGGAAGACTAGAGAGAAATTTTCGGAAAGAAAGAAGTATGAAGTGAGAGTGAAATGAGAAATCTCACTCTTTTATAGTAAAAATGACTGGAAGCTCAACCGGTTACGGTATGGCAACCGTCTATAGCCTGTAAGGCCCATAAAATCCATTTATGGATTGCGAAGGCAAAAGCCCAATCAAGTTAAGTCTCAGGCAAAATCGAAGCCCAAATCAAATAAGGCCCAAGGCTAGAAATATTTAAGCCCAATTAGGCTAATCAAAAGCCCAAAGAAAGAATCTTGGAATAAAACCAAGGTAAAAACAAAATTGAGGTCGAAAAAGACCCTTGATCGACATCGAAGGCTTGAAGTCGAAAATATATGAGAAAACGAGGTCGTATCAAACGACCTAACTCCCAAATAAAGGGAAATAATTAAAGATTTGAGGTCGAAAAGGCCCTAAATCGAGGTCGTGCGACCCAAGTCGAAAATACACACGGAATTGAGGTCGTGACCATCGACTTCGCACCAAAATCAAATCAAAAAACTGGAAAAACGAGGTCGAAAAGACCCTAGATCGAAGTCGAGAGATTGACATCAAAAATACATGGGAAATCGAGGTCGTATTGTACGACCTCGTACCAAAATAAAGTCAGGAAATCAGAAATTCCTGATCGAAAAATGGCTAGTTGAAATCGAGCAAACGAGATCGAAAATGCATGGGAAATCGAGGTCGAAACATACGACCTCGTACCAAAACAAAGCCAGGATAACTAAGAAATCCTGGTCGAAAACACATGGAAATGAAGTCGACACGTCGAGGTCAAAAAAAGCTTATGAAGTGAAGTCGACAGCTTCGACCTCACAATCAATTGAGGTCGAAAAATGGATGCTCGAGGTCGAAGAATTCCAGTCGAAAATGACTGAAGAAATGAGGTCGAAACAAAAGACCTGGAACTAGAAACGAGGTCGAAAAAAGGATGCCCGAGGTCGAACGATCCTGGTCGAAAATGACCGAGAATCTGAGGTCGAATCCTTCGACCTGGGACCATTCCTGGTCGAAATTCCAGGTCGAATTTGTATTGATTCCTGGTCGAAATTTCAGGTCGAATTTGTACTGATTCCTGGTCGAAATTACAGGTCGAATTTGTACTGATTCTTGGTCGAAATTCCAGGTCGAATTTGTACTGATTCCTGGTCGAAATTCCAGGTCGAAATTCCAGGTCGAATTTGTACTGATTCCTGGTCGAAATTCCAGGTCGAATTTGTACTGATTCCTGGTCGAAAATCCTGGTCGAATTTGTACTAATTCCAGGTCGAATTCCTGGTCGAAAATAACCTAGTTTGAGGTAAAAAAATGCCCTAAAAATGGAAAAATTTGGGAAAAATGCGCCGTAACTTCTACGAAAACCCCAAGGATATTTTCCCAGAAGTTGGGGGGCAAATGATATGGTCAGAAAAGTAATTATAGAAATATAATTGACGGTCCAATGAAAAGGCGTGATATTTAATGCCCAAATCCCTAATTATTCATTAATTTCGTAATTAATGAAAAGGGAAAATATATAGCTCATTAAAAGGGCCCAAATTATGGCAAATTGGTCAAAGGAGGATCCAGAATCCCAATTAAGGGCAATTAATGAGTCATAACCTTTATCAACAAGGAAAAGACTTATCCTGCAAGCAATACAATGTTTATCCAATATCGAAAAGGAGACTTATTCGCTAATACTCCTAAACATACCATAAATACTAGGTTCCAGACGCCTATATAAGGTCCCTGATCCTACAATCAGAACTACGTTTTTGGCTTGATTCTCAATAACGATTTGAGATACGTAGGCATCTTGTGAGGACCAATTTAGTCCGGATACACGAGTGCAGCCATTAAAGCTCGAAGCTCATTAATCCTAGCATTAAATTCACAAAGCACGTTTTTTAATCCATAACAATATTTATTAGGTTTCAACGTTGCTTACTTTTTTTTACTATTTTTTGAGTTCTAAAAATTATATTTGAACAAATTTACAGAAAACACGAAACTTACAAAATAAATTTTAATTTAGTAAAAGAACTTTAAATGGAGAGAGAAAATAAATTACGAATTTTTAAATTGAGAATTTTATCAAAATAAAAAAAATATATTCATATTTAATTTATATATTATAATAAACTTTTTTATATTTAAATATAATTTTACCAACAATCAAATATAGTTTTTGATCTTAAATCTAATAATTCTCATTAATCTATTTTAAAATCAACTATTTTTATTGATTTGACATGTTATTTGTAAAATGTATCCGCTCATTATCCCTCCATCAGAATTTTAAAATTTTATTTTGATTATTTTTATAAATATTTTATGATTGTTTATTAAAATTACTTACTATATAATAAACCTTTTTATATTTCAATATAATTTTACCAATAATCAAATATAGTTTTTGATCTTAAATCTAATGACTCTCATTAATCTATTTTAAAGATCAACTATTTTTATTGATTTGACATGTTATTTGTAACATGTATCTGCTCATTATCCCTCCATCAGAATTTTAAAATTTTATTTTGATCATTTTTATAAATATTTTATGATTGTTTATTAAAATTACTTACTATAAAAGTAATAGAAATTTGTTATTTAACACTTATAATAAAATTATGTTTGATATTTTGGTGGCTTTCGGCTGGTTTTTTTTCTGTAAAGCAGAATTTGAATCCAATTATCTTCAAACTGAAACTTAAAATTGTTATGGTCACTAAATCAAAATGACTTCTTTTTTACTGGGATTATATTACTACAAAATGTTTTGCATCAACATTTTGACCGTTGTAAGATATATTCGTTCTCGCACTAAAATTGAAATTAAACTTGATTGTTATGTATACCAACTCGTTTTATTTAAACGCCACCTGCTCCACAAAGGGAATAAAATAAATAAATAAATATATAAGAGAGAGACTTTCTTATATAGAGAAATTGGGGAGAACCATATATTCTATTATAGAATCTCATAAAAAATTTAAAATATATAATCTGATTCTAACTTAGAATATTAACATATACACATTTTATAAAAAAATTAACATTTAAAATTTAAATAAAAACATTGATTTTAAATTTGATTCTGGTGCAGAATCATTTTGGATAGATTTGATTCTCTTGTACAATCACTCTGGACTATTTGACTAATTTTCAATTAATTTTTTCAAAAAAGAGTTTAATTTAATTTTTTGATTTAATAATTAAAATTTATAATCATATCTAATAAAAAATGTGATAAAAATATGTATTATGAATATTTATGTAATATACTCTATATAAAAAGTTTTATCTGGAATATATATTTTTTCGGCTAAGTATAAAATAGAAACTCTTATGTGATAAGTTTAAACTGTAGATATATAATGTTGCTAAATTTGACCCCAGCAAAGTTATCCCTAATATTTCCGGATAAACACAGACTTTAAATTATCGAAGGAAGATATCAAATCTAGGGGCAAACTATTGTTTAAATTCTTTACGACTGCAAAACAAACTGTGTGCCGGGCAAAATTTTTATTATGTCACCTCGTTCCCAGTTGGACCTATATTTTTTATTAACAAATAGTAGCCGAAAATCATTGAAATGAAAATTTCAATATCAAATTTATTGAATTATTGAAATTAAAATAAATAAATAATTTTATATTATCAATACTATTATATAATAGATGAAACATTAAAAGTTTGGTCGGTCGGTATGGTACGTTGTGATTTTACTTAATTACCCTTAATTAATTAACTATACTTCGTGTTTTTACTTAATTAACCTTACTTATTTATAGAAATATATTATTAAATAATAATATTACCTATTTATAACCAATTACCTTTTTCACTTAAAATACATTATTTTTTCTATTTTTTTTAACAAATTCTCCTACTTTTTCAAATATATCACGCGCAATTACCTTTTTTTAACTAAAACATGTTTGTTTTTCTATTTTTCTTTACTAAAACCCCTCATTTTCCAAAAATATCACGGACAAACCTTTAGTTATTTATTTTTAAACCTATTTTAATATTATAATTAGTTTTTAAAAGTTTACTTATTTTAACATATCTACTTATTTTTCTTAACAAATGCAATTACTAAATAATTAAAATAAAAATAATCAAATACTTATTTATAACCAATTATCTTTTCATCTAAAGCACATTATATATTTTTTCTAACAAAGTCCATCCTTTTCTAAATATATCACGGGAAATTGCCTTTTACAATTTACTTTTTCTATTTTTCTCACTAAAATCCATTCTTTTTCCAAAAATATCACAGAAAACCCTTTACTTATTTATTTTAAAACATATTTAAATAGTTTTAATTATTAAATTTTAAAACCTCATTTTCCAAAAATATCACGGATTACCTTTTAAAACTAAATATATGTTACATTTTTTATTTTTTCTTACTAAAACCCTTCATTTTCCAAAAATATAATGGGCAAACCCATACTTATTTATTTTAAAAATCTGTTTTAATGTTTTTAATTAATTAAAAGTGTTTAGCTATTTTAACATGTCTACTTATTTTTTGCACAACTACAATTAATAAAATATTAAAAAAATAATAAAATAACAATTAACAATCCGTGCATCGCACGGGTTTTAAGCTAGTATTATTAAAAACGAAACATTAAAAATTTAATCAATACCCTTTTGATAGTTCGTACCTTTACTTAATTACCTCTATTTATAAAGTTTAATATCTTATTAAAAAAATTAAAAAATGTACAATTTTAATATTGTATTTAGAAAAAAAAAACACCCCTTCAACTTGTCCTCCTAATACTCTTTTCAACCCTAACACACTCAAGTATCTCATTCTCATTCTTTTAACTTTATGTAACTCGTAATATTTTTTTTAAAAATTATACTTGATGGCATGTTTTGTCACGAAAAATTGCAGTGGTTGTAATTTGTATATACAAACCACAAAGTACAAATTATGATCTAGTTTCAGAATCTTAATACTTCAAATTTATCTTTTAAATATTTTTTACCTCGCAACACCGGAACTATGGAACACAGTGGATTTGGAGGTCACACGGAGAAAATAAAATTGAATATTTAAAGATGTGCTACAGAAAAATGATAAGGGCTTGAAGACTGAACAGAGCTGTGTTGATGAGTTCGATGGTTAAATAAAGTACTGCAAAATAAGCTATCACATTTCAAACAAAAAGAAAAAAAAAACTAAGGTTGCCACAAATATATATATATATTTTAAAATATATGGTGGAATACAGGTCTGATCAGAGCTGTGTTTGTTGGAAGCAACGGACAATATATCAGGAAGAAATTGGTGAACGGAAAGTGATAGTGCCAGAATTAATACAGCAGACAAATGAAGTGATTGAATTGATTCAGAAAAGGTTGATAACAGCTCAGAACCGGCAGAAGAAATATGATGACATAGCAAGAAAGGATATGGGATTCGAAGTCGGAGAACAAGTGTTACTGAAAGTTTCACCATGGAAATGATTAGTTAGGTTTGGAAAGAAAGGGAAATTGAGTCCGAGATACGTTGGACCATTTGAGATTTTGAAGCAGGTTGGGAAAGTAGCTTACGAGTTAGCATTACCCCCGCATATGCAGCACGTTCATAATGTGTTTCACGTATCCATGCTTAAGAAGTATCGACCCGATTCGAACCATGTAATAGAATATGAACTCATAGAGGTCTAGTCAGATTTATCTTATGTAGAACGATCAATTCAGATATTGGATCGTAAGGAAAAAGTGTTGAGGAATAAGACTGTAGTGATAGTAAGAGTTCTGTGGAGGAATCCTAAGGTGGAAGAGTCTACCTGGGAGTTAGAGAATGATATGTTAGAGAAGTATCCCCAGTTGTTTCCTTGATCTGATTCTGAGGACAGAATCCTATTAAGGGGGGAAGGATGTAAGATCCGTGAACTTTATTACTTATATAATTTGTATTATATGTGTAGAATAATTATTATGAAGTATTTTGAGTTTAATGATAAAGGTTGTTAAGTGATTATGTGCTAAATTGGTGTGTCGGAAGCCCCTTTCAAATATCTTGTCTTTTGAAAATATCTTCAATTTTGAGCCCCGTTTTGAAAATTCAAGGGCCCCGTTGAAATTTTGTATATCATTATTATCCCTTCGTCATTCGTGTCTGAATCATTATCGGAAGATTTATTCGTATCATTATATCCCTAGTTATCTGATCTTGTCAATATAATCTGTTTTATTCAGAAAGGAGAAAAATTATTCCGTACCTAATTGTTCAGGGCAATTGATATATCGTCCGTATCAATAATACATCTGTTATAGCCCCAGTATTCTTGAACATTAGTTATATAAATGATATGTATTGATTTTGATAACTATCAGTCTTTGTGGATAGTTATCACATCGTAAAACGTGTATTTTACTTTATTAGGGTTTTAAAGCGATCCAGTGGATCGATATCGATCCAAAAATGTCGTTTGGGGTATTATTTTCCACTAAGTATAAAAATAAGAATCGTACATTATCCTTCGTATAATCCGTATTTCATATTTACAAAAATATAAAAATTCCCGAACCGTGTTCTTCGTGTTCTCAAAAATCAAAATCAATTTTGAAGGTGTTATTGAAATCCAAATCACAAGTTCAAGTACTCAAATCAAAGATCTTGAGCTCTAGTTTCAGAATCTTCCAACCATATCATCATCTGGTAATTTTTCGATTTTATATGAATTTTTCAATATTTGAATTAAAATTAGGGTTCTTGTTCGAATTGGGGATTTTCATTCTGTTGATTCTTCGTTCAATTGATTGCTTCTAACATGTTCCTAGGATTCTAATTAGTAGGAATCCATGCTTTAATTTCATGTTTATGTTCGATTTTGAGAAATTCTGGATAAGGGGTATTTTATGTTATTATTATATTATGCATGTGCTATATTCAGGTATGTTGAGTTTCGTTGGTCGAGTGACTCCCCAAATCTGTACCCCGGGTTTGGAGTGGCGTCACAGGTTGGTATCAGAGAAACAGGTTATGGCATTTGAAACAAGTTAGGATTTAGGGTCCAGGATAACATAGAGGGTTAAGAATTCACCTAATGGTCATAGAAGGTCGATTAGAGATATTATGTGTAGTAATTGAGTATGGTTATAATTGCAGCCACCTAGCTCTAGTTCAGACTCAGATCCGTCAGAGCATCCGAGAGAGGAGAGACCTGTACCAGATATGAGAGCAGGACCGTCGCGACCGACACTACCTCAGTCTGGACCTATTGTGGTCCGGAGGGATCCTATACCTTGTCCCGTTCCACTTCGACGCATACCCGCAGCACCGCGGTCTCAGGCTTCAGTTTCCGGACCTTTGTTCCAGATCTCTGAGCCACCAGTTCCACATCACCGTTATCAGAGGATGAAAGAGGAGAGGGATTACTTTCATAGACAGGTGTTAGAGATGCGTGGGATGCGTTCAACGGAGGCAGTTATAGCCAGTGATAGATTCAGAGATCAGCTAGGAGAGACACGAATGAGACTCAGGGTTGTGAGGACATTGGTAGAGACGAGGTTGCATGGACTAGCTACTAGCAGAGAGGGAGAGACTACAGTAGGGATGAGAGAGATTTTGGACTTTGAGATGAGGGAGATTGGGGAGATTGCCGGACCAGCACTATGGGAGACTAGAGATGATGATCCATGAGCCGGTAGAGACGAGGTTGGGATATTATGTGGATTCCAGTACGATAGTACATAGATGCATAGTATAGTAACAGCAGTGCATCAGGCTTATAGTATCGCCTTGGATTGTTGTTGTATTTTGTTGTTGTACTGTTGATCGGCAGTTGTAGTTCAGCTATGACATACTTTACTTTTGGAAGCGTTCTACGCTTGTATCGAATCTTTATATATATGATCACTACTTTTGCAGAACTGTCATTATTTTCTTGTCATGTTATTTCAGCATCATGATTGCCATTCTATTTATTGCAACAGTTGTTTTTTTTTGTATATACCATTGGAAACCTGTAACCGTCACGGTACCATTTGACGATTTGTAACTCTTGATTCTATCAACCGCATTGTTTTCCATTTATGAATTGTTTGATTAAATCAGTTATTTTTGATTCATCAGCAATATGCCACCTAGACGAAACACCCGTGCGAATAGTTCCACTGACCAAGAAGGTCAACAGAATACACCCCCAACGGGTCATTTAGATCCGGTTGTAATACAGCTTTTGAACACCCTCACTCAACAAACTACTGCTCTAGCACAACAACAACAACAACATATCCAACATCAGTTACTACAGCAGCAGCAGCAACAGCAACAACAACAACAGCACCAGCAGGTATTACCCGTGGTTACGTTTAAATCTTTTCAAGCAGAAAAACCTCCAGATTTCAAGGGATATGCTGATCCAGTAGAGGCAAAGGCATGGTTAAAGGAAATGGAGAAAACTTTTACGTTGATAGAGGTAACGGGAGAAAAGAAAACTGAGTATGCTAGTTATTTTCTGAAAAATGAGGCAAGTTATTGGTGGGAAACTAGTAAGGCTTTAGAACCTGAAGGGTTAATTACGTTGGAGAGATTTACAGAATTATTTTTAGAGAAGTATTTTCCTGACTTTATTCGAGATCAAATGAAGTTGAAATTTCTAGAATTGAAGCAAGGTAGTATGACTGTTTCTCAATACGAGACCAAGTTTACCGAGTTGTCTAGGTTTGTTCCGACATACGTTGATACGGAGAAGAAGAAGGCCAAGAGGTTCCAACAGGGACTGAGGTCATGGATTTGTAGTAAGTTAGCAGTTTTGGAATTAGATACATATGCAGCCGTAGTACAGAAGGCAATGACTGCGGAAGGGGAGAGTGATTCATACATGAGAGAGAAAGAGAATAAGAAAAGAAAGGTAGGGACATCTGATAAGGTACAGTCACAGGGAGATCTTCAGAGCCATCCAAACAAGAAACCAGGATTTCAGCCGGGCAGAGGTACAACTTTCAAGAAACCAGATACCGGAAATGCAGGACCAATCAATCGTCCACCAAACAATAATCAACAAGTAGTTTCCAGACCTCCACTTCCAGAATGCAAGACATGCGGGAAAAGACATCCAGGTATATGCCACAGATTGAGTATCACATGTTTTAAGTGTAACCAGAAGGGGCATTATGCCAGGGATTGCAAGACATGTATTGTGTGTCATCGATGTAAGAGACCAGGCCATATGATCAAGGATTGTAAAGCGCCAGCACCCGTGAACAACATGATTCGAGCAATAGAGGCACCTCCAGCTGTTGATGTTCAGCCGCTAGCCAGAACCTATAATATGTCAATGAGGGAAGCAGTGAGAGACGCCGATGTGGTGGTAGGTACAGTTCTAGTAAACTCTGTTAATGCTAAAGTGCTGATAGATTCAGGAGCTACTAAGTCGTTTATTTCTGAAACGTTTGCTCGTAAATTGAATTGTTTAATGGAACCCTTAAGTGGAGTGTTGAGTGTAGAAATAACTAACCAAGATCGTATACCGGTCAGTTCGTATTGTCCCCGTTGTGAAATTGAGATTTTAGGGAATCGTTTTTATGCTGATTTATTACCTTTCAAGTTGGGAGAATTTGATGTGATTTTAGGAATGGATTGGTTAACTGATTATGATGCGCATATTGATTGTAAGGACAAGAGGGTTACATTAGTTACCCCGGAAAAGAAAGAAGTGGTATTTAAAGGAGAGAAACAAACGAAGAAATTTTTGACAATGATTCAGACTAAGAGGTTATTAAGACAAGGATGTGAGGCTTATCTCGCATATGTGATAGATACAGAGAAGGAAGTTTCTAAGTTAGAAGATATTCCAGTCATGAGTGAGTTTCCAGATGTTTTTCCAGAAGAGTTACCAGGACTACCTCCGGATAGAGAGATTGAGTTTGCAATAGACTTAACACCAGGCTCAGAACCAGTATCCAAAGCCCCATATAGAATGGCACCAGTGAAGATGAAGAAATTAGTTAAGCAATTGCAGGAATTGGTAGACAAAGGAATTATCAGACCTAGAGTTTCTCCGTGGGGATCACCAGTGTTGTTTGTCAAGAAGAAGGATGGAAGTATGAGACTTTGTATAGATTATCGGGAGTTAAACAAGCTAACCATCAAGAACAAGTATCCATTGCCCAGAATAGATGATCTGTTTAACCAGCTAAAAGGAGCGGTTTATTTTTATAAGATTGATCTACGATCAGGATATCACCAATTGAAGGTTAAACCAGACGATATACCGAAGATAGCTTTTCGAACAAGGTATGGACACTATGAGTTTTTGGTAATGGCATTTGGATTGACGAATGCACCAGCAGCTTTTATGGATTTAATGAACAGGATTTTCAAGAAGTATTTGGATGAGTTTGTAGTAGTATTCATCGATGATATTTTGATATATTCCAAGACGGAAGAAGAACATATGAACCATTTGTGGATTGTGTTGGAGATTTTAAGACAAGAAGGATTATACGCAAAATTTTCAAAGTGTGAATTCTGGTTAAGAGAAGTTCATTTCCTAGGGCACATGGTAAGTAGTGAAGGCATCAAAGTAGATCCAGCAAAGATCGAAGCAGTGAAGGCTTGGGAAAGACCAAGGACACCAACTTAAGTTAGAAGTTTCTTGGGATTAGCCGGATATTATCGGAGATTTGTACAGGATTTTGCAAAGATAGCTACTCCAATGACCAAGCTGACAAGGAAAAGCGAGCAATTCATATGGAACGACAAATGTGAAGAGAGTTTCCAAGAGTTAAAGAAGAGACTAACTACGACACCAATGTTAATGTTACCAGACGACCGAGGACATTTTGTAATCTATAGTGATGCGTCTTACAAAGGATTGGGATGTGTGCTTATACAACATGATAAAGTAATTGCTTATGCGTCAAGACAATTGAAACCTCACGAACAGAAATATCCTACGCATGATTTGGAATTAGCAGCAATCGTATTTGCTTTGAAGATTTGGAGACATTACTTGTACGGAGAGAGATGTGAAATTTACACCGATCACAAAAGTCTGAAGTATATCTTTACTCAGAAGGAGCTGAACATGAGACAGAGAAGATGGTTGGAGCTAATCAAGGACTATGATGTTTCCATCAATTATCACCCCGACAAGGCAAACGTGGTAGCAGATGCATTGAGCAGAAAAGAAAGATTGAATATGCTGACGATGACCAAAGAGCTTTACAGAGAGTTTGAAAAGTTAGAGATAGAAGTACATATTCCGAAGGACGCGACATAGATGATTTATGCCATAACGTTTCAACCTTAATTGTTGGAAAAGATACGGAAATGCCAAGAGCAAGTCATGAACGACAATGCAAATAGTTTACCAGGAGAGGAAATATGTAGCCAACTGGACGACAAGGGAATCTTAAGGTTTGCTTCTCGAATATGGGTACGTAATGTAGCGGAACTAAAGAATGAAATTTTGCACGAAGCGCATAACTCAAAGTATTCAATTCATCCTGGAAGTACGAAGATGTATCGAGATCTTAAAATGAACTTTTGGTGGCCAGATATGAAAAGAGAAATTGCTGAATGGGTGAGTAAATGTTTTACGTGTCAGAGGGTCAAGGCGGAACATCAAAGACCAAGTGGATTACTGCAGCTGTTAGAAATTCCTGAGTGGAAGTGGGAACACATCGCAATGGACTTTGTAGTAGGATTGCCTAGAACGAAGACTAACCATGATGCTATTTGGGTTATTGTGGATCGATTGACGAAATCTGCACATTTTCTTCCAATTAACGAGAGATTCTTGCTGGATAAGTTAGTTCACATATACATAAAGGAAATCATGGTACAACATGGAGTTCCAGTGTCAATAGTATCTGATCGAGACCCTCGATTCAACTCAAGATTTTGGAGAAGTTTTCAAGAATGTTTAGGCACCGAATTAAAAATGAGTACGTCTTATCACCCGCAGACAGACGATCAAAGTGAAAGAACGATTCAAACCATCGAGGACATGCTTAGAACATGTGCAATTGATTTTAAAGGTAATTGGGACGATCATCTACCCTTAGTAGAATTCTCATATAATAATAGATTTCACGCGAGTATCGGGATGCCACCTTACGAAGCTCTATATGGACGGAAGTGTCGATCTCCAGTATATTGGGAAGAAGTTGGTGAACGGAAAGTGATAGGGCCAAAATTAGTACAGCAGACAAAGGAAGTGATTGAATTGATTCAGAAAAGGTTGATAACAGCTCAGAACCGGCATAAGAAATATGTTGACCTAGCAAGAAAGGATATGGGATTCGAAGTCGGAGAAAAAGTGTTACTGAAAGTTTCACCATGGAAAGGATTAGTTAGGTTTGGAAAGAAAGGGAAATTGAGTCCGAGATACGTTGGACCATTTGAGATTTTGAAGCAGGTTGGGAAAGTAGCTTATGAGTTAGCATTACCCCGCATGTGCCACACGTTCATAATGTGTTTCACGTATCCATGCTTAAGAAGTATCGACCAGATTCGAACCATGTAATAGAGTATGAACCCATAGAGGTCTAGTCAGATTTATCTTATGTAGAACGACCAATTCAGATATTGGATCGTAAGGAAAAAGTGTTAAGGAATAAGACTGTAGTGATAGTAAGAGTTCTGTGGAGGAATCCTAAGGTGGAAGAGTCTACCTGGGAGTTAGAGAATGATATGTTAGAGAAGTATCCCCAGTTATTTCCTTGATCTGATTCTGAGGACAGAATCCTATTAAGGGGGAAGGATGTAAGATCCGTGAACTTTATTACTTATATAATTTGTATTATATGTGTAGAATAATTATTATGAAGTATTTTGAGTTTAATGATAAAGGTTGTTAAGTGATTATGTGCTAAATTGGTGTGTCGGAAGCCCCTTTCAAATATCTTGTCTTTTGAAAATATCTTCAATTTTGAGCCCCGTTTTGAAAATTCAAGGGCCCCGTTGAAATTTTGTATATCATTATTATCCCTTCGTCATTCGTGTCCGAATCATTATCGAAAGATTTATTCGTATCATTATATCCCTAGTTATCTGATCTTGTCAATATAATCTGTTTTATTCAGAAAGGAGAAAAATTATTCTGTACCCTAATTGTTTAGGGCAATTGATATATCGTCCGTATCAATAATACATCTGTTATAGCCCCAGTATTCTTGAGCATTAGTTATATAAATGATATGTATTGATTTGGATAACTATCAGTCTTTGTGGATAGTTATCACCTCGTAAAACGTGTATTTTACTTTATTAGGGTTTTAAAGCGATCCAGTGGATCGATATCGATCCAAAAATGTCGTTTGAGGTATTATTTTCCACTAAGTATAAAAAGAAGAATCGTACATTATCCTTCGTATAATCTGTATTTCATATTTACAAAAATATAAAAATTCCCGAACCGTGTTCTTCGTGTTCTCAAAAATAAAAATCAATTTTGAAGGTGTTATTGAAATCCAAATCACAAGTTCAAGTACTCAAATCAAAGATATTGAGCTCTAGTTTCAGAATCTTCCAACCATATCATCATCTGGTAATTTTTCGATTTTATATGAATATTTCAATATTTGAATTAAAATTAGGGTTCTTGTTCGAATTGGGGATTTTCATTCTGTTGATTCTCCGTTCAATTGATTGCTTCTAACATGTTCCTAGGGTTCTAATTAGTAGGAATCCATGCTTTAATTTCATGTTTATGTTCGATTTTGAGAAATTCGATTTTAGGGTTTTTGCCCGATTTTTCTTTTGAATAGTCCGTTCATATGAATGATCTGACATTATTTTTGATATAGGGCTTTTGTTGTATGTGTTCTTAGCTTCATTTTAACATAAAGAACGTAGAGTTTCATGTACGATTTTAGTAGATCGGAAAATTTGTTCGAGGTCGTCGGAATTTGATCAGGATTAGGATTCCGGCTGTGTTTTGGTTTGTTTTTGATCAGAATGGATTGCTGAGTGTTTAAGGAATGTTTTGATGTAAAAAGCCCCAATTTTTATTGCGTTTTTGAGTCGCCGGAATCTGGAAAAACCCACCGGATTCTGGAAAATTCTGGTTTGTTCTTCCCGACCCGTTTTTGTTCTTCCCAACCGGTTTACCCGAATGGTTGACCCGGTTTCAATCTTCGAAACCCTAATTCATTTTCAGAAAACTGTTTTTGAATTTTATTTTTAAATTTAATTCGAAAATAGTTTAAAATTCTATAAAAATCATATTTTTATTTTTAAAATACATTTTTAAATTCAGAAAATTCTGAAAAATTATATTTATTTATTTAAATTCGAAAACTGATTAAATTTAATTATTTTAATTAATAATTAATTTATTTAATTAATTGATTAATTCTTTTAATCAGTTAATTCTTAATAATTAATAATTAATTAGAGTTAATTAATTTAAATTAAGTTTAATTATTTTCTAACTTGATTTAATTATTTAAAAATAGTTTGAGTGTTTGAAAAGTGTTAATTAATTTTTATTAATTGATTTAAATTGTTTTTAAATACTTATATTGGGATTAAAAATCCGATTTTTGATTTAAAAATTGTTTGTGACTTATTTAAATACAAATAAGCCTCGAATATTGTTCTAAAAATATTTATAAGTGCTATATTGTTTATATGAGTTAAATAATGTGTTTTATAGTCCGTAAATGCCCGTACGAGGGCTAATGTTTGAGTTTTAATTACCGTAGATTAGATCGGGCATCCGATAGGAACCCGATTACTTGTTTAAATTTGAAAATAGTTATGAGTGTATATCGAGGATAGAACGAGGATAGTTAGACTTACTGTAATGAGTTGTTTATTATAGAATCGAGTTCTCGGAGCAAGGGAAAGGAGAAGGTAGAGTAAGCTTGGTAGAATTCTCTGTCAGCTCGTAGATCAGGCAAGTATCTGTGCCTTTATTTGTAGATTCAATTATTATTGTTCTTAATGATTACAGGTATGTTACCATCAGAACGATTCAGATTATTCAATCTTCACCCGTATTGAGCAACTGATGCTATTTCCTTGAATATTCCTAAATTCTTGATTAAATCCACAATCGTGTCGAATATCATAAATCTTCATTTCAATTCACTTGTATTGACTATATTCATTATTGACCTTCTTAAATGTGTACTTACGTACCATTGAAACCATTTCGAATCTATTTCTCGAACTTCATTTGATATCGAGCAGTTGAAGCTCTTTTGCAACTATTGCACCATATCATTGTGTACTTATCTTGTTATGCATGTTATTGCTTATACTCTGTGATAGAATTGACATGTTTTAAAATGGGACCAATAATGGTCGGAATAATTTAAGGCCAAGATGGCCATGGATCCTAGTGGAGGACTTTGCTATAAGCTAGTCCGGGGTTGATGCGTGACTGATCAGCAGCTCAACCTTTTTATTTGAAAAATGTAGAAGTCCAATTTTATTCCCTCTTTCTTCAATAAAGATTGTTAAAAGCATATGTTTCACTTTTATATTGTTGATTCAGATAACTGTGATCCTTCCTTTCATTATGGAACTGTGATTGATATATATATTATGCTTGCTGAGCACTTGTGGCTCATACTTGTTTTGTTTCTAACCATATTCCAGTTAAGCGAGAGTATGAGCAGACACAGCGTGAACGATAGTTCTCCAGGAGCTAGGAGATCACCAAGAGTGGTTGTCATTGGCAGGGTAGTTGTTTGTTTTGATAGTTAGACTAGATGTATAGCTTTGTATATTAAGTTGTGTAATAATAACTTTGAACTGGTTTGTAATAACAACGTTGACTTAGAAGCATGTTTCATGCCATAATCTGGATGCGGTCTTGGATAAGGGGTATTTTATGTTATTATTATATTATGCATGTGCTATATTCAGGTATGTTGAGTTTCGTTGGTCGAGTGACTCCCCAAATCTGTACCCCGGGTTTGGAGGGGCGTCACAGGTTGGTATCAGAGAAACAGGTTATGTCATTTGAAACAAGTTAGGATTTAGGGTCCAGGATAACATAGAGGGTTAGGAATTCACCTAATGGTCGTAGAAGGTCGGTTAGAGATATTATGTGTAGTAATTGAGTATGGTTATAATTACAGCCACCTAGCTCTAGTTCAGACTCAGATCCGTCAGAGCATCCGAGAGAGGAGAGACCTGTACCAGATATGAGAGCAGGACCGTCGCGACCGACACTACCTCAGTCTGGACCTATAGTGGTCAGGAGGGATCCTATACCTTGTCCCGTTCCACTTCGACGCATACCCGCAGCACCGCGGTCTCAGGCTTCAGTTTCCGGACCTTTGTTCCAGATCTCTGAGCCACCAGTTCCACATCACCGTTATCAGAGGATTAGAGAGGAGAGGGATTACTTTCATAGACAGGTGTTAGAGATGCGTGGGATGCGTTCAGAGGAGGCAGTTATAGCCAAAGATAGATTCAGAGATCGGATATGAGAGACACGGATGAGACTCAGGGTTGTGAGGACATTGGTAGAGACGAGGTTGCATGGACTAGCTACTAGCAGAGAGGGAGAGACTACAGTAGGGATGAGAGAGATTTTGGACTTTGCGATGAGGGAGATTGGGGAGATTGCCGGACCAGCACTATAGGAGACTAGAGATGATGATCCATGAGCTGGTAGAAATGAGGTTGGGATATTATGTGGATTCCAGTCAGATAGTACATAGATGCATAGTATAGTACCAGAAGTGCATCGGGCTTATAGTATCGCCTTGGATTGTTGTTGTATTTTGTTGTTGTACTGTTGATCGGCAGTTGTAGTTCAGCTATGACATACTTTATTTTTGGAAGCGTTCTACGCTTGTATCGAATCTTTATATATATGATCACTACTTTTGCAGAAATGTCATTATTTTCTTGTCATGTTATTTCAGCACCATGATTGCCATTCTATTTATTGCAACAATTGTTTTTTTTTGTATATACCATTGGAAACCTGTAACCGTCACGGTACCATTTAACGATTTGTAACTCTTGATTCTATCAACCGCATTCTTTTCCATTTATGAATTGTTTGATTAAATCAGTTATTGTTGATTCATCAGCAATATGCCACCTAGACGAAACACCCGTGCGAATAGTTCCACTGACCAAGAAGGTCAACAGAATACACCCCCAACAGGTCATTTAGATCCGTTTGTAATACATCTTTTGAACACCCTCACTCAACAAACTACTGCTCAAGCACAACAACAACAACAGATCCAACATCAGTTACTACAACAGCAGCAGCAGCATCATCAGCAACAACAACATCAACAACAACAGCACCAGCGGGTATTACCCGTGGTTACGTTTAAATATTTTCAAGCAGCAAAACCTCCAGAGTTCAAGGGATCTGCTGATCCAGTTGAGGCAAAGGCATGGTTAAAGGAAATGGAGAAAGCTTTTACGTTGATAGAGGTTACGGGAGAAAAGAAAACTGAGTATGCTAGTTATTTTCTGAAAAATGAGGCAAGTTATTGTTTGGAAACTAGTAAGGCTTTAGAACCTGAAGGGTTAATTACGTGGGAGAGATTTACAGAATTATTTTTAGAGAAGTATTTTCCTAACTTTATTCGAGATCAAATGGAGTTGAAATTTCTAGAATTGAAGCAAGGTAGTATGACTGTTTCTCAATACGAGACCAAGTTTACCGAGTTGTCTAGGTTTGTTCCGACATACGTTGATACGGAGAAGAAGAAGGCCAAGAGGTTCCAACAGGGACTGAGGTCATGGATTTGTAGTAAGTTAGCAGTTTTGGAATTAGATACATATGCAGCCGTAGTACAGAAGGCAATGATTGCGGAAGGAGAGAGTGATTCATACATGAGAGAGAAAGAGAATAAGAAAAGAAAGGTAGGGACATCTGATAAGGTACAGTCACATGGAGATCTTCAGAGCCATCCAAACAAGAAACCAGGATTTCAGCCGGGCAGAGGTACAACTTTCAAGAAACCAGATAACGGAAATGCAGGACCAAACAATCGTCCACCAAACAATAATCAACAAGTAGTTTCCAGACCTCCACTTCCAGAATGCAAGACATGCGGGAAAAGACATCCAGGTATATGCCACAGATTGAGTATCACATGTTTTAAATGTAACCAGAAGGGGCATTATGCCAGGGATTGCAAGATATGTATTGTGTGTCATCGATGTAAAAGACCAGGCCATATGATCAAGGATTGTAAAGCGCCAGCACCCGTGAACAACATGATTCGAGCAATAGAGGCACCTCCAGCTGTTGATGTTCAGCCGCTAGCCAGAACCTATAATATGTCAATGAGGGAAGCAGTGAGAGACGCCGATGTGGTGGCAGGTACACTTCTAGTAAACTCTGTTAATGCTAAAGTGCTGATAGATTCAAGATCTACTAAGTCGTTTATTTCTGAAACGTTTGCTCGTAAATTGAATTGTTTAATGGAACCCTTAAGTGGAGTGTTGAGTGTAGAAATAACTAACCAGGATCGTATACCGGTCTGTTCGTATTGTCCCCGTTGTGAAATTGAGATTTTAGGGAATCGTTTTTATGCTGATTTATTACCTTTCAAGTTGGGAGAATTTGATGTGATTTTAGGAATGGATTGGTTAACTGATTATGATGCGCGTATTGATTGTAAGGACAAGAGGGTTACTTTAGTTACCCCGGAAAAGAAAGAAGTGGTATTTAAATGAGAGAAACAAACGAAGAAATTTTTGACAATGATTCAGACTAAGAGGTTATTAAGACAAGGATGTGAGGCTTATCTCGCATATGTGATAGATACAGAGAAGGAAGTTTCTAAGTTAGAAGATATTCCAGTCGTGAGTGAGTTTCCAGATTTTTTTCCAGAAGAGTTACCAGGACTACCTCCGGATAGAGAGATTGAGTTTGCAATAGACTTAACACCAGGCGCAGAACCAGTATCCAAAGCCCCATATAGAATGGCACCAGTGAAGATGAAGAAATTAGCTAAGCAATTGCAGGAATTGTTAGACAAAGGAATTATCAGACCTAGAGTTTCTCCGTGGGGAGCACCAGTGTTGTTTGTCAAGAAGAAGGATGGAAGTATGAGACTTTGTATAGATTATCGGGAGTTAAACAAGCTAACCATCAAGAACAAGTATCCATTGCCCAGAATAGATGATCTGTTTGACCAACTAAAAGGAGCGGTTTATTTTTATAAGATTGATCTACGATCAGGATATCACCAATTGAAGGTTAAACCAGACGATATACCGAAGATAGCTTTTCGAACAAGGTATGGACACTATGAGTTTTTGGTAATGGCATTTGGATTGACGAATGCACCAGCAGCTTTTATGGATTTAATGAACAGGATTTTCAAGAAGTATTTGGATGAGTTTGTAGTAGTATTCATCGATGATATTTTGATATATTCCAAGACGAAAGAAGAACATATGAACCATTTGTGGATTGTGTTGGAGATTTTAAGACAAGAAGGATTATACGCAAAATTTTCAAAGTGTGAATTCTGGTTAAGAGAAGTTCATTTCCTAGGGCACATGGTAAGTAGCGAAGGCATCAAAGTAGATCCAGGAAAGATCGAAGCAGTGAAGGATTGGGAAAGACCAAGGACACCAACTGAAGTTAGAAGTTTCTTGGGATTAGCCGGATATTATCGGAGATTTGTACAGGATTTTGCAAAGATAGCTACTCCAATGACCAAGCTGACAAGGAAAAGCGAGCGATTCATATGGAACGACAAATATGAAAAGAGTTTCCAAGAGTTAAAGAAGAGACTAACTACGACACCAATGTTAATGTTACCAGATGACCAAGGACATTTTGTAATCTATAGTGATGCGTCTTACAAAGGATTGGGATGTGTGCTTATGCAACATGATAAAGTAATTGCTTATGCGTCAAGCAATTGAAACCTCACGAACAGAAATATCCTACGCATGATTTGTAATTAGCAGCAATCGTATTTGATTTGAAGATTTGGAGACATTACTTGTACGGAGAGAGATGTGAAATTTACACCGATCACAAAAGTCTGAAGTATATCTTTACTCAGAAGGAGCTGAACATGAGACAGAGAAGATGGTTGGAGCTAATCAAGGACTATGACGTTTCCATCAATTATCACCCCGACAAGGCAAACGTGGTAGCAGATGCATTGAGCAGAAAAGAAAGATTGAATATGCTGACGATAACCAAAGAGTTGTACAGAGAGTTTGAAAAGTTAGAGATAGAAGTACATATTCCGAAGGACGCGACATAGATGATATATGCCATAACGTTTCAACCTGAATTGTTGGAAAATATACGGAAATGCCAAGAGCAAGTCATGAACGACAATGCAAATAGTTTAACAGGCGAGGAAATATGTAGCCAACTGGACGACAAGGGAATCTTAAGGTTTGCTTCTCGAATATGGGTACCTAATGTAGCGGAACTAAAAAATGAAATTTTGCACGAAGCGCATAACTCAAAGTATTCAATTCATCCTGGAAGTACGAAGATGTATCGAGATCTTAAAATGAACTTTTGGTGGCCAGATATGAAAAGAGAAATTTCTGAATGGGTGAGTAAATGTTTTACGTGTCAGAGGGTCAAGGCGGAACATCAAAGACCAAGTGGATTACTACAGCTGTTAGAAATTCCTGAGTGGAAGTGGGAACACATCGCAATGGACTTTGTGGTAGGATTGCCTAGAACGAAGACTAACCATGTTGCTATTTGGGTTATTGTGGATCGATTGACGAAATCTGCACATTTTCTTCCAATTAACGAGAGATTCTCGCTGGATAAGTTAGTTCACATATACATAAAGGAAATCGTGGTACAGCATGGAGTTCCAGTGTCAATAGTATCTGATCGAGACCCTCGATTCAACTCAAGATTTTGGAGAAGTTTTCAAGAATGTTTAGGCACCGAATTAAAAATAAGTATGGCTTATCACCCGCAGACATACGATCAAAGTGAAAGGACGATTCAAACCATCGAGTACATGCTTAGAACATGTGCACTTGATTTTAAAGGTAATTGGGACGATCATCTACTCTTAGTAGAATTCTCATATAATAATAGTTTTCACGCGAGTATCGGGATACCACCTTACGAAGCTCTATATGGACGGAAGTGTCGATCTCCAGTATATTGGGAAGAAGTTGGTGAACGGAAAGTGATAGGGCCAGAATTAGTATAGCAGACAAAGGAAGTGATTGAATTGATTCAGAAAAGGTTGATAACAGCTCAGAACCTGCAGAAGAAATATGTTGACCTAGCAAGAAAGGATATGGGATTCGAAGTCGGAGAACAAGTGTTACTGAAAGTTTCACCATGGAAAGGATTAGTTAGGTTTGGAAAGAAAGGGAAATTGAGTCCGAGATACGTTGGACCATTTGAGATTTTGAAGCAGGTTGGGAAAGTAGCTTACGAGTTAGCATTACCCCCGCATATGCAGCACGTTCATAATGTGTTTCACGTATCCATGCTTAAGAAGTATCGACCAGATTCGAACCATGTAATAGAGTATGAACCCATAGAGGTCCAGTCAGATTTATCTTATATAGAACGACCAATTCAGATATTGGATCGTAAGGAAAAAGTGTTAAGGAATAAGACTGTAGTGATAGTAAGAGTTCTGTGGAGGAATCCTAAGGTGGAAGAGTCTACCTGGGAGTTAGAGAATGATATGTTAGAGAAGTATCCCCAGTTGTTTCCTTGATCTGATTCTGAGGACAGAATCCTATTAAGGGGGAATGATGTAAGATCTGTGAACTATATTACTTATATAATTTGTATTATATGTGTAGAATAATTATTATGAAGTATTTTGAGTTTAATGATAAAGGTTGTTAAGTGATTATGTGCTAAATTGGTGTGTCGGAAGCCCCTTTCAAATATATTGTCTTTTGAAAATATCTTCAATTTTGAGCCCCGTTTTGAAAATTCAAGGGCCCCATTGAAATTTTGTATATCATTATTATCCCTTCGTCATTCGTGTCCGAATCATTATCGGAAGATTTATTCGTATCATTATATCCCTAGTTATCTGATCTTGTCAATATAATCTGTTTTATTCAGAAAGGAGAAAAATTATTCCGTACCCTAATTGTTTAGGGCAATTGATATATCGTCCGTATCAATAATACATATGTTATAGCCCCAGTATTCTTGAGCATTAGTTATATAAATGATATATATTGATTTGGATAACTATAAGTCTTTGTGGATAGTTATCACCTCGTAAAACATGTATTTTACTTTATTAGGGTTTTAAAGCGATCCAGTGGATCGATATCGATCCAAAAATGTCGTTTGGGGTATTATTTTCCACTAAGTATAAAAATAAGAATCGTACATTATCCTTCGTATAATCCGTATTTCATATTTACAAAAATATAAAAATTCCCGAACCGTGTTCTTCGTGTTCTCAAAAATCAAAATCAATTTTGAAGGTGTTATTGAAATCCAAATCACAAGTTCAAGTACTCAAATCAAAGATCTTGAGCTCTAGTTTCAGAATCTTCCAACCATATCATCATCTGGTAATTTTTCGATTTTATATGAATTTTTCAATATTCGAATTAAATTTAGGGTTCTTGTTCGAATGGGGGATTTTCATTCTGTTGATTCTCCGTTCAATTGATTGCATCTAACATGTTCATAGGGTTCTAATTAGTAGGAATCCATGCTTTAATTTCATGTTTATATTCGATTCCGTCAGCTACGTAGACCAGACAAGTATCTGTGCCTTTACTTGTTGATTCAATTGTTATTGTTCTTAATGATTACATGTATGTTACCATCAGAACGATTCATATTATTCAATCTTCACCCGTATTGAGCAACTGATGCTATTTCCTTGAATATTCCTAAATTCTTGATTAAATCCACAATCGTGTCGAATATCATAAATCTTCATTTCAATTCACGTGTATTGACTATATTCATTGTTGACCTTCTTAAATGTGTACTTACGTACCATTGAAACCATTTCGAATCTATTTCTCGAACTTCATTTGATATTTAGCAGTTGAAGCTCTTTTGCAACTATTGCACCCTATCATTGTGTACTTATCTTGTTATGCATGTTATTGCTTATACTCTGTGATAGAATTGGCATGTTTTAAAATGGGACCAATAATGGTCGGAATAATTTAAGGCCAAGATGGCCATGGATCCTAGTGGAGGACTTTGCTATAGGCTAGTCCGGGGTTGATGCGTGACTGATCAGCAGCTCAACCTTTTTTTTTGAAAAATGTAGAAGTCCAATTCTAATCCCTCTTTCTTCAATAAAGATTGTTAAAAGCATATGTTTGACTTTTATATTGTTGATTCAGATAACTGCGATCCTTCCTTTCATTATGGAACTGTGATTGATATATATATTATGCTTGCTGAGCACTTGTGGCTCATACTTGTTTTGTTTCTAACCATATTCCAGTTAAGCGAGAGTATGAGCAGACACAACGCAAGCGATAGTTCTCCAGCAGCTAGGAGATCACCAAGAGTGGTTGTCATTGGCAGGGTAGTTGTTTGTTTTGATAGTTAGACTAGATGTCTAGATTTGTATATTAAGTTGTGTAATAATAACTTTGAACTGGTTTGTAATAACAACGTTGACTTAGAAGCTTGTTTCATGCCATAATCTGGATGCGGTCTTGGATAAGGGGTATTTTATGTTATTATTATATTATGCATGTGCTACATTCAGGTATCTTGAGTTTCGTTGGTCGAGTGACTCCCCAAATCTGTACCGTGCATCGCACGAGATATAAACTAGTATATTATTAAAGTCGAAACATTAAAATTTTTAGTTTTTGGTTATTTATTCTATTTAATAAATAATAAAATAATATAAAATAGTAACTAACTGATTGTATTTTATAATTAAAACACTTTTTATTACAAAATCTACTCATTTTCCAAAAATATCACGGACAATTAACTTTAAATTAAAATATATTTTATTTTATATTTGTTCTCACTAAAATCTATCTTTTTCAAAAATATCAAGTGAAACCCTTACTTATTTATTTTAAAACATATTTTAATACTTTTAATTATTTAAAAGAGTGTACCTATTTTAACATGACAACGTATTTTTTTAAGAAATACAATTAATGTAATTTAAACATTTCTAAAAATATACGGGCAATTACTTTTTTTAATTAAAACATGTTATCTTTTCTATTTGTCATTATTATTAATATTATTTCAATAAATAATAACAATTTAATAATATAAAAATAGTAACTAGCTGATTGCTTTTTATAATTAAAATACATTTTTCTATTTTTTTTAAAAAAATCCACTCATTTTCCTAAAAAATTGGGCAATTATCTTTTTCAATTAAAATATGTTACCTTTTCTATTTATCTTTACTAAAATCTCTCATTTTCCAAAAATATCACGGGCAACCCTTACTTATTTATTTTAAAATATATTTTAATATTTTTAATTATCTAAATTTTTTTACCTATTTTAACATGCCTACTTATTTTTTTAAGAAATTCAATTAATAAAATATTAAAACATAAATTAAAAATAATTTAATAATATAAAAATTGTACAGTAACTAGTTAATTGCCTTTTATAATTAAAAAACATTTTTCTATTTTTTCTAAAAAAATCCACTCATTTTTAAAAAATATAACGGGCAATTACCTTTTTCAGTTAAAACATGTTTTTCTATTTGTCCTTATTAAAATCTCTCATTTTTCAAAATTATCACGGACAACCCTTACTTATTTATTTTAAAACTTATTTTAATTATTTAAAAACGTTTACTTATTTTAACATACCTACTTATTTTTTTAACAAATATAATTAATAAAACTAGCTTCAAACCCGTGCGATGCACGGATTGTTAATTGTTATTTTATTATTATTATTTTAATTGTATTTGTTAAAAAAATAAGTAGACATGTTAAAATAGCTAAAATAACTAAACACTTTTAATTAATTAAAAACATTAAAACATATTTTAAAATAAATAAGTAAGAGTTTGCTCGTTATATTTTTGGAAAATTAGGGGTTTTAGTATGAAAAAATAAAAAATGTAATACATATTTAATTTAAAAAGTTAAATGTCTGTGATATTTTTGGAAAATGAGGTTTCAAAATTTAATAATTTAAATTGTTTAAATACATTTTAAAATAAATAAGTAAATGGTTTGTCCGTGATATTTTTAGAAAAAGAATGGATTTTAGTGAGAAAAATAGAAAAATTAAATTGAAAAAGGCAATTTCCCGTGATATATTTAGAAAATGAGGGACTTTGTTAGAAAAAATCTGTAATGTGTTTTAGCTGAAAAGGTAATTGGTTATAAATAGGTATTTGATTATTTATATTTTAATATTTTTAGTAATTGCATTTGTTAAGAAAAATAAGTAGGCATGTTAAAATAGGTAAACTTTTTAAAAAATAATTATAATATTAGGTTTAAAAATAAATAACTAAAAGTTTGTACGTGATATATTTGGAAAATGAGGGGTTTTAGTAAGAAAAAATAGAAAAACTAACATGTTTTAGTTAAAAAGGGTAATTGTCTTGATATATTTGAAAAAGTAGGGGAATTTGTTAGGAAAAAAAAATGTATTTTAGGTGAAAAAGGTAATTGGTTATAAATATGTAATACTATTATTTAATAATATATTTCTATAAATAAGTAAGATTAATTAAGTAAAAACACGAATTTAAGAAAGGGCAATTAAGTAAAATCACAACGTACCGTACCGACCGACCAAACTTTTAATGTTTCGTCTATTATATAATAGTATTGATTGATATTAAAACGTACATAATAAAATAATAACGGTTAAAAGCAATGTGAATCACAATAACGGAAACATTGAAAGTTTTGTTTTTTGGTTATTTATTCTAATTATTATTATTATTTTATCGAATTAAATTTAATTATTCATTTATTATTTTATATTCTAATTATTATTTTTAATTTGTCATTTTTAAAATATCATTTTTGATAACCCGTGTCTTGCATGGGTTATAAACTAGTATAGGATGATAAACAAATTGCACCAAAAATAATTTAGTACGTTATTAAAATATAAAAATTAAAACCTAATAAAACTTGTAGCTAGTTCTAAGTTAATGTGAATATTACATACCGGAATGAATAGCACCCGATGCTTAATTGTTTTTTATATACTAGCTTATAGCGCGTGCGATGCACGGTTACTTAAATTTTATTTATAATTATTCTGTTTATAATTATATTTTTATTACGATGCAACACACGATTGTTTTTAATATTTATAATTATATTTATTTATGAATATTTTAATATTTAAAAGTTATTAGTTTACATGATTAAATTATTGTTAAAAAAGATTTAGCCAAAAAAAATTATAGTTAAAAATTTGATATTTATTATATTTTACACGCTCAATTTAATATTTGTTTATATTGAGTTATAAAAGTTAGATTTGGCCAATTTTACGGTTCATATGAAATTCACAAAATAATCTTTAATTTAGTTGTGGTTTAATAGTTCTTTTTCAATTAAAAACTATTCTAAAACTAAAAAGAGAATAAAGTGACGAAATTTAATGTTGAGAATTCTATTCGATTTAGGAAATCTAATTAACTTATATGTAGTTTAGATTATTAGAATAACCTTTATTAACCAAATACAGGGTTTAATGTTAAATCTAACTGTTTATATCTATTTAAGATTAAACGATTTTTATTATTTTGGTTATAAATGGGTTTCCTTATTTAATTACAACTATTTTTATGTTTTAACTTTTTGGAAAATCCAATCCTAATATAATATCTTTTAACTTATACCATTTTTAGATAATAATTTCTTTTTATATGATATAATCTTGATCATCTATTTTTAAAAGTATTGGATCTAATGGTTGAGAATGTTTTGGCGGTATTTAGGACCAAACTACCAGGATAACATCATTAATTTTTCTTAATATTTATAATTTTTTTAATTTATAATTTTTTTAAATATTTATTGCTAAACTATAAGATACTCTTTTTTGTAATATGTTAATGATGCGGGAACTTTGAACTTTTAAGAAAATAAATTATCAATTAATATATATTTTTTTGTAATAGTTCTTCTTTTAAAGTAGTACACCGCGACGATCAAAATTCTGTATAAAATTCATTTTTTTATAGTATATCCCGTAAATATCTATGTTATTATATTAAAGACTAAATAATGAAAGCTTTCTTATAAGTGTGGTCGCTTTGTTTGATCACTCAATCTATGATCGTTGGATCTTTCAAATTAAATTGTTGAGAAACGTTACATATAACAGTAAAATTATCATGTAAAATGATCTAAGATTTGAATCTACCAACAACATATTAAAATTTACAGGTTTTTTTTTTGAAAAAAAAAAAGAATTTTGTTCATTTTTTTCTTTCAGGCATAGGTTATTTGATAATATTTATTGTAAAGTACGATTTTTCAGAAAAGTACTATACTAATTGATTAACAAACTTTTAAAGTTTCGAATTTAATAATTTACAATGTATATAGGTTAAAAAAGTTAGGTCTGTTCTGTAGCTGAGTCTACAATTTCAAAATACGGTTTTTTTTAATATGAATATAGTCCTGCTAACAATGAAATTAGGTCTCTATGAATGCTTATAAAACAAAATCACCATTTGCGTATAATTTATTATTTAATAATAAATTATATTTGATTAGTTATGATCTATAACTTAATAAAATAGGATAAAAAATATGCAGAATTTTATAAAATTTTATCATCTTATTATTATATTCTTTGTTGATTTGAATTTTTCTTAGATTGATTTTAATTTTTGAACATAGATTTCTAAATTTAAAATATTTAGAAAAAAGTAATTAAATTAGCGTTAAAATAATGATGACATAATAATCATTATTAGAATTTAAATACTCACTTTACTGATTTGGGCTTTATCTTGTGTTTTAAAAATCAGATTTTGACGATTTTACACCCCAGGTGAAGATAATTAAATTATTTTTAATTAAAAGATGGTTGAACAATTTTTATCTAACTGGAATTGTCCATGGAAGAGAAAAGAAAGTCACGAATGTTTTACATGGAGAATTCTATTCAATATAGAAAACTTATTTATATTTGGTAAATTTGGTGTAAATTATCAAAATACACTTTTTAGAATTTCAATATAATCCTATTATAAATAAAATACACTTTTTTAATATTTGATCAAACGATTTTCATTTATCTAGTTAAGATCTAATAGTTCTTATTAATTTGGTTGTCAAGATCAAAATTTTGGATAAATCCCTATTATGCTTATTATATAAAAGAGTTTAATATAATAAGGATATCAAGTACATACTCATATAAGTATCTTACTAATTGCTTTTTCTTTTAATGTTTCGGTTTTATTTATAGTGTATATAAAATTTTAAAATACATTATTACTTTAAAATTATTAAACAGTATAAAAATTATGTTATGATTATATAAAATTTTATTCTCATATTATTATAGTCTTTATCGATTTGAATTTGTTCTTAATTTATTTTAATACTTTATTGAAAGAAAGATAAAATTTCTATATTTAAAAGAATTAGTGGAAAAATAAATAAATTGGTGCTACAATTATAAAAAAAATAATTATTAAAATTTAGATACTCACTTTACTATTTGGGTTCTATCCTGAGTTTTAGAAATTGAATTTTGACGATTTTACAATCCATGTGAAACTAATGAAATTATCTTTAATTTAATGATGATTTAATAAATATTATCTAACTTGACCAGTGACCTACCCATAAACCGAAAAGAAAAGATGGTTAACTATTATATTCAAAATTATTGTTTATGAATATGAAACCCTCAATATTTTAAAAATATTTTGATATTATCCTTTTATGTTTGTTATATGTAAAATAATATAATTATAATTTGGATAAATCAAATTGTTATGTTCCTTCAGAAAAAAAATGTTTAAATTTATTCATGTACGTCTCTTATAACGCAGGGTCCACATGTATCGATATGAATTGTTATCTGATATTTGGTTTAATAATTATTATCTAACTCAAACTATACATAAATTAAAGAGAAAAGATATTTAAGAATTTTTACATAGAAAATTTTTAAATTATCAAAATACACTTTTTAGTATTTAAATATAATTCTATTATTAATCAGATACATTTTTTAATATTAGATCTAACAATTCTCATCGATCTATTTAAGATCTAACTTTAATAATTAATTTGGTCGTATAGTGGTCGTACACGGACCAGATCGATTTTAATTTTTTCTTAAATTGATTTTAATATTTTATTGAAATAAACATAGAATTTATAAATTTAAAATAATGAGGGAAAAAAATTAAATTGGTGCTACAATAATAAAAAATATATTAAAATTTAGATAATCACTTTATTGTTTGGGCTCTATCTTGAGTTTTAGACAACAAATTTTAACAATTTTACAACCCACGCGAAGCTAACAAAATTATCTTTAATTTAATGATGATTTAATAATTATTATCTAACTGGAACTATCCATAAACTAAAGAGAAAAGGTAATTACGATTTTTTACATAAAGATTTCTATTCAATATAGAAAACCTATTTATAATTGGTTTAAATTAAAAAAATATATATTAAAATTTAGATAATCACTTTACTGTTTGGGCTCTATCTTGAGTTTTAGACAACAGATTTTAACAATTTTATAGTCCACGCGAAGCTAACAAAATTATCTTTAATTTAAGGATGATTTAATAATTATTATCTAACTGGAACTATCCATAAACTAAAGAGAAAATATAATTACGATTTTTTACATAAAGATTTCTATTCAATATAGAAAACCTATTTAGAATTGGTTTAAATTATCAGAATACACCTTTTAGTATTTAAATACTATCCTATTATTAATCAAATACAATTTTTAATATTATATCTAACAGTCCTCATCTATTTGAATATTTATAGTTTTATAATCCAACGGATCATATACTTTTGGTAGTACAGTGACCGACCAAAGTTTTGGATAAGATCTCCCTTACGCTTATTATATATAAGGAGTTAATTTATAATATTAAATTTTAATATAAAGTTTTATATTATAAATGTTGTTAAGGTTGTAAAATATATTTTTTTTTCAATTTTTTTAATATTTGTGTGAATAATATACTTAAAGTAGATATAGTTTATTTAAAATATTGAGTTGTAAATAGTATACGATAATATTGGTAAAAGATGGTATAGCTATTATTTCTGATTTTTATCAAAAGATTCCTTGATGACATTAAATGACTTTATTATTCAAAATAACATGGATCTAATCATCAATATCTTCAATATATATATATAAAGGAGGATACGCGGGAGATTAGGTGGCGCCCCTAAGATCGTCTCAATCTATTTTTCTAATTTTTTCAGAGGTTTACAATTTTAAATACTAATAAATCAAAAAATATTCTTTAGCATATTAGAAGTAGAATAGGTGTTCGAAGTTATAGAGAAGAGTTCGAATTTATAGAGAAGACATATAAATAAAGTTCTATTTGAAGTAGGTGTTCGAATTTATAGAGGAGAAGAGTTCGATTTATAGAAGACATATAAATAAAGTTCTATTTGAAGTAGAGTAAGTATTCGAATTTATAAAAGAGAATAGTTCGAATCAATACTATTATATAATAGACGAAACATTAAAAGTTTGGTTAGTCGGTATGGTACGTTGTGAATTTACTTAATTACCCTTAATTAACTGTACTTCGTGTTTTTACTTAATTAACCTTACTTATTTATAGAAATATATTATTAAATAATATTACCTATTTATAATCAATTACCCTTTTCACCTAAAATACATTATTTTTTCTATTTTTTCTAACAAATTCTCCTACTTTTTCAAATATATCACGTACAATTACCTTTTTTAACTAAAACATGTTTGTTTTTCTATTTTTTTTAACTAAAACCCCTCCTTTTTCAAAAATATTATTGACAAACCTTTAGTTATTTATTTTAAAACTTATTTAATATTATAATTATTTTTTTAAAAGTTTACCTATTTTAACATGTCTACTTATTTTTCTTAACAAATTCAATTAATAAAAATATGAAAATATAAATAATCAAATACCTATTTATAACCAATTATCTTTTCAGCTAAAACATATTATATATTTTTTATAACAAATTACATCCTTTTCTAAATATATTGTTAGGCTCAAGACATGTCTGAATACCACTATTAACAAGCCTACACCATGTGACTATGTCACATTACATGACCTAGTGATTTCTATCACTGGGATATAGTATAGGTCTCTAAATGTACTTGTCTTGTTCTCATGAACATTAGCTTGATCATGTATGCTCAAATTTATAATGAGCTTAGTAAAGTTTCTTGCATCTAGATTGTATATAGGCCATTGAATAATTATCCTGGTAGAAGTTCAGAAGTGTTCATGCAGCAGGATAGAGTTGAATAAGGCTATGAAGAAATAAGTTGCAGGAATTTGTCTAAGGCATTATATAGCAAAGTCAAAAGAAAGCTATGTCGTGAAGTCACCAATATCCATGTCGTGAAGTACTATATCGCATAGTCCATTTTGTACTATGTCGAGAAGTCCTCAAGACACATGTCGTGAAGTGTTGAAGTCAGCAAAGTCAAAAGAGCCTAGATCGTGAAGTCCTCAGAAGCCCTTTGTCGCATAGTCATCAAATGACCTATGTCGCATAGTCATCAAATAACCTATGTCGCATAGTCATCAAATGACCTATGTCGCATAGTCATCAAATGACCTATGTCGCAAAGTCTTCAAAGGCTATATCGCGTAGTCCTCACAAGGGAGATCGCGAAGTCAGGGATAAAGTGGAGTTCACGATATCAACACTTAGACGTTTATAACAAGACAAATCAAGGTACAGAACCAAGAATCAAAGGAGACAAATACTGAAGCATTTGTTCTGGCAAGGTGGTCCAAAGAACAGATGGCAAATCTACAGCTAAACTTGGAGAGAAAGATAAGAGACAAGCAGCTACAGAAACGGGAAAGACTCCGAAAAGCAGGTGGTCCTTCCTGACACAGTGAACTTCTTATGGCAGGACAAGTTGGACCTTCAGAAGGGGTAGCTGTGTAATATTGTGTGTGCCTAGTTTGTATAGGTGAATATATATATCGTGCACACACAACTGTAAGAAGTAAGAGAGATACACATAGTAATTTGCTAAGCTCTTTTATCTGTAAGCAAGCAAGTTCAGACTGTTCTTGTTTAGAAGCCAGAAATTCGATTGTGAATTTCCTGGAAAGCTGTAGTATTTAATTTGCTTATACAAAGTAGATTAAAGTGATTGTGTGTGTTATTTACTTTCTGCATATTACATATCATAATCACATACAGTTGTTTACTTAGTTTTCAAGAATCAAAAAATATATCAAACTATCCATTCACCCCCCCTCTGTCTAGTTTCTAGTGGTATTCATTTCTAACAAGTGGTATCAGAGCGAAGGCTGTTAACGTACAAACAGGAAAAGATCAAGAATGAGTTCACAGAAACTAAGCAGTATCAAGATTCCTCCCTTTAACAAGGAGCACTACAGTTTATGGAAGAAGAAGATGTTGCTTTTCATCAAAGCTTCTAACCCCATGTATTTAGATATTCTAAAGCATGGTCCCTTCATTCCAATGATCGAGATTGGTGAATCAACCAGTGGCACTGAGATTGTACCAGCAAAACATGTGCCCAAAGATCCCTCAAAATACACTGATCCTGAAAAGGAAAAAGTTGCCCTGGATGGACATCTTCAACTTATCATTTGTGAATCTATGGACTTCAACATGTATGGCACTGTTGCTCATTGTACTAGTGCCAAGAAGATGTGGGATCTTATAGAAGTGCTCTGTGAAGGAACTACTGAAGTAAGAAAGAACAAGAAGCAGATTCTTGTTTCACAATATGAAGCCTTCATGGCTCAGCCAAAAGAGGGAATCACAGAAGTGTTTGAGAGATTCAACAAGCTGATAAACGAGCTCAAACTCTATGACAAACACTATGAAACAGAAGAGCTCAATATGAAGTTTTTACTAACTCTTCCAGATCACTTGGAACCAAGAATCTCTTCCCTTAAAGAAAGAGATCTAACAAAGATTGGTTTTGATGTGTTATATGGTGTTTTGAAGACATATGAGTTGGAGCTGTTTCAAAAGAGATCTATTCAAGCAAAGCAAGGATTAGTGGCTAATACCTCCTGTGCACTTATTGCTGACAACCTAAGTCAAAGAATGGACTCTCTTAAAGTCAGTCAAGTGAAGATTGAGGAACTGGAAGTTGAAGACACTGGTGATGAGGTCCAGGTCATCTATGATTTACCTGAGCAAGATGAGTTTTACAGCATGGAGGAACTGGACAAAATGGAAAACAAATCTTTTGCTTATATGGCTAGGAGATATCCTAACATAAGGTTTAAAAGAAAGCAGCCATTCAGGTCCAAGTTCAATACTGGAAACACTGGTGGATCTAGTGGCTCAAACACCTTCAATAAAGGAAAAGGGATTGCTGGTGCTGCTAAGGGTGGATACAAGACAGGAAGTGTGGATAGGACCAAAATAAGATGCTATAACTGCAATGAACTTGGGCATTTTGCCACTGAGTGCAAAAAGCCTAAACAAGTCAAGAAGGACAAAGCATACTTAGAGCTTGAAGCTAAGTATGAGGCTCTACTCAAGAAACAACAGGGCAAAGCTTTTATTGCTGAGGGAAAATGCTGGGATGACTCTGATGAAGAAGAAGAACAAGAGTACTCAAACTATGCCTTGATGGCATTTTCTGATAATGGTGATTCAAGTCAGGTACCCATTCTTACTTCTCTTGATATGACTCCCATTCAATATAAGCAAACTGTTGAAGATATGAGCACTGAGATGTTTAATATTCATACTAGCATGTTAGTAGCTAATGAAGAAATTGATAGACTAACTGCTAAGAATGTTGAGCTTACAGAAAAGAATGAGAAACTTGAGTTAATGGTTGTGAACCTGGATGGTTTGAAAAAGGAGGTTGAGTATCTTAAAAACAAAGTGATTTGTGCTGAGCAGATAGAGAAAGCCCTTAGAGAACAAATTGCTGAAACTGAACTGAAACTAAGAAGCTTCAAAAACTCCTCTGAACTTATTCAAACCTACCACAAGGAACACACTGAAGACTGCAAGGTTGGAGTTGGTTTTGACTATGATAATGACAAAGGAAGGAAGAAGGTCAAGGGCAAAGGAAAGGAAACTTTTACAAACAAAAATGCCCCAACCATTCTGTCAAGTGTTGAACAGCCCATCTTCAGAAAGAGTGCTGTTGAGTTTGATGAGGAACTACTGATCATCAAGCAACAACTACTTGAAGAAGATGAGGCTGCTAAGAACACTTCTTCCTTTCCTGAACTTGTCAATCAGAAAGAGACCAAAGACAATCTTGTCAAGAGTCCTAAAGCAAAGAAAGAAGTTGTTAAGAAAAGGAAACAAAACAGAAATGGTAAAGTTGGTGTTAACAAAGGAAACAACTATGCTTATGTGCCAAATGCTCCCAGGAAACAATGTCAAAAATGCCTATCTGTTAATCATTTGACTCATAAGTGTAGTAAGTCTGAAATTGTTGAAGTTGACAACCTAAGTAACCTTTCTGCTAGCATAAATTCTAGTCATGATTCTTTCTGTGGTAAGTCAAACTGCATGACATGCTATGTGACTGTGATTGCTAACTGTTTATCTCTTAAACATAAACTTGATTCTGCACAATCTGGTGAATCACACACACACATACATTCTCATAGGACAGGGTCCCCAATCAGGGTTGAGAGGGTGAAAACTTCATGTGAGCCCAAGAGTGTAAACTCCAAAGCCACAGAAAAAGTGAAGTCTCCTACTATGAGAAATGCAATTTATGACAGAAGAATTATTAATCAAAATGTTTCTAAATCAACTGGACCCTACCAAGTGTGGGTACCAAAAACAACTTAGTCATTTTGTGAATGCAGGGCAACAGGAATAAAAGAGTCATATGGATCTTGGACAGTGGATGCTCAAGTCACATGACTGGTGATATAGCCCTGCTATCACATTTTGAGGAAAAGGCTGGCCCATCAGTAACCTTTGGAAATGACAACATTGGTTATACAATGGGATATGGCAGTGTTAAATCTGGAAATGTCATTATTGAAGATGTAGCATTTGTTGAAGGACTGAAGCATAATCTCTTGAGTATTGGACAGTTTACCAACAGAGGCTTCAAAGTGGAATTTGATGAAGACCTTTGTTCAATCTCAAAAAGGGAAAGTGGTGAAGTTGTTCTAACTGGTGTGAAGAAAGGAAGCTTGTTTGTAGCTAATCTCAAGGCTGCAGATAAGGGAGAAATTTGTTGTTTCTACACAAAAGCCACAAATGAGGAATTCTGGCTGTGGCACAAAAAAAAAACTGTCTCACTTGAATGTTCAGGCAATGAACTCTCTAACCAAGAGAGAACTCATCAGGGATTTGCCTGCCTTGGAGTTTGTGCAAGATGGAGCTTGTGAAGCTTGTCAGAAAGGGAAGATTAAAAGATCAAGTCACAAGAACAAGTTGCTCAATACAAACTCAAAACCTCTGCAACTAATTCACATGGACTTATTTGGCCCTGTGAATGTAATGTCCCTCTCCAAAAAGAAATATGCTCTGGTGATGGTAGATGACTATTCAAGATATACTTGGGTGGAGTTCCTATTCTCCAAGGATGAAGCACCCCAAGTCATAATAGAGCATATCAAGAGAGTTGATAAAGAAGCACAAAGCACTGGTTCCTCTGTAGTTGCTTTGAGAAGTGATAATGGGACTGAGTTCAGAAATTCAACATTGTATGAGTTTTGCAAAGATAAAGGAATTTCTCAACAATTCTCAGCTCCTAGAACACCTCAACAAAATGGAGTAGTTGAGAGAAAGAATAGAACTCTCATTGAAGCTGCAAGGACAATGCTGCTGGATGCAAAGCTACCCACTAGCTTTTGGGCTGATGCTGTTAACACAGCATGCTATGTGCAAAATAGAACATTAATCAATAAGAAGTCTGGCAAAACTCCTTACTCATTAATGACTGGAAAAAGAGCATCCTTCAAGCACCTGCATGTGTTTGGAAGCAAGTGCTTTGTGATGAAAGATACCTCTGAGCATGTTGGAAAATTTGATGCTAAGGCATTTGAAGGTATCTTCATTGGATACTCTCTGGAAAGGACAGCATACAGAGTGTTTGTACCTGAGCAACACAAAGTCATGGAAAGCATGGATGTTACCTTTGATGACAAGAAAACTCCAGGACTGAAAACAAGTGATCAAGACAGTGTGCTATTGAGATTTGAGAATCAAGGTTATCTTGAGGATTCTGAAAGTGAAGATGAACCCCCTGTTCAAACTGTTCTAGAAAATGAAATTCTTGAAATTGACAATCTTCTTCAAACACCTGTGCAAGGATTCACAAACACAGGGGGAGAAGAAGAGAATGCAACTGTCAACCAAAATGAGATTGGAACAGATCAAGGAAATGAACAGGGGCACACAAGGAAATGGGACAGAGCCCACACTAGGGATCAAATCATTGGAGATCCTAGTGAGGGAGTTAGAACAAGAAGGGCAACATTAAATACATGTCTGTATAGCTGCTTTCTGTCACAAGAGGAACCTAAATTAATTGAAGAAGCTTTGAAGAATTCTGATTGGATTGTTGCCATGCAAGAAGAGTTGAATCAATTTGAGAAAAACAAAGTATGGGAACTAGTGCCACCTCCAAAAGGAAAGAATGTTATTGACACCAAATGGGTGTTCAGAAACAAGATGGATGAAGAAGGAGTGGTAGTAAGAAACAAAGCAAGGCTGGTTGCCAAAGGATATTGTCAGCAAGAAGGCATTGACTATGATGAGACATTTGCACCTGTAGCTAGACTGGAAGCCATCAGAATCTTTCTGGCTTTTGCAGCTCACTCAGATTTTAAGGTGTATCAAATGGATGTGAAAAGTGCATTTCTCAATGGTGATCTTGCTGAAGAAGTTTATGTGTCTCAACCACCTGGCTTTGAGAGTGAAGACTTCCCAAACTTTGTGTATAGACTGCTCAAGGCACTCTATGGACTCAAACAGGCACTAAGAGCCTGGTATGAAACTCTATCTCAATTCCTTCTTGAGCATCAATTTACCAGGGGTACAATTGACAAAACCCTATTCTTCAAGAAGCATGGAAATGATATCATTCTTGTTCAAATCTATGTGGATGATATCATCTTTGGCTCTTCAAATGAAAAACTCTGTGAAAGGTTCTCTAAGTTGATGCAAAGTAAATATGAGATGAGTATGATGGGAGAGTTAACCTATTTCCTAGGCCTGCAAGTACATCAAAGGGAGGATGGCATCTTTATAAACCAATCCAAGTATGTCAAGGATCTTTTAAAGAAGTATGGTTTAGAAGAGTCATCCCCAGCTAAAACTCCTATGTCTACTGCAATCAAGCTGGATGAAGACAAGAAAGGCAAGAGAGTTGATATCAAGGTCTATAGAGGAATGGTTGGATCCCTACTCTATCTCACAGCTAGCAGGCCAGACATCATGTTTGCCACATGCCTTTGTGCAAGGTTCCAGTCTGATCCCAAGGAATCTCACATGATGGCCATCAAAAGAATTTTCAAATATCTGAAGGGGACTCCTAATCTTGGGCTATGGTATCCAAAGGGCACTGGGTTCAACCTGGTTGGTTACACAGATTCTGATTATGCTGGATGCAGGATTGACAGGAAGAGCACCTCTGGAAGCTGTCAATTCCTAGGTCAAAGGTTAGTGTCCTGGTTTAGTAAGAAACAACAGTCCACAGCAACATCCACAGCTGAGGCTGAATATATTGCTGCTGGAAGTTGCTGTGCTCAATTGCTTTGGATTAGAAATCAACTCATGGATTATGGACTAGTGTTAGAACACATTCCTCTGATGTGTGATAATACTAGTGCAATATCCATTGTAGCTAATCCTGTTAATCATTCTACTACAAAGCACATTGAGATCAGGTACCATTTCATTAGGGAACATGCTGCAAATGGTACCATAGAAGTCTCTTATGTTCCAACTGAGAAACAATTAGCTGACATATTTACTAAACCTCTGAATGAAGCAGTCTTCAACAGACTTGTGAGTGAAATTGGAATGCTCAATCCTTCATTCAGTTGTTCTAAGTAAATATGCTGGTTAATAGTTGCAGCAGTAAATTTTCACTGTATTTAAATGATCTATTTGTTTGGAGTGAAAATTAGCTGAGATATGATTTATAAATATTTCAGTATTTTACTGCATATTTTTCAAAATCATATTTGTTAGTGGAGTTGTGAGCTTTTGAGACATCTCGATATAGATGATTTTCAGAGTTCACGACATAGTTCAAATTAAACAGACTTATATCGCAAACTGTTGAGATTGTGAGACTTCGCGACATAGTTCATTTCATGAGTTTGCGACATAGTTAATTTTATGACTTCGCGACGTCGAATAACTATATCGACAAGTCTCCATAATTGACAGAATTTTGATTTAAATTAATTTTATTTCAAAATTTGATAAAAGTCTGACAAATTGCTTAAAATTCCTAAAAGAGAGCTTTAGACAGGGTATTTCTACTATATCGCAAAGTCTCCCCGATCCTTTCATTTTGAAGACTTTGCGACATAGTTCATTGTTGAGACTATGCGATATACTTTGCAAGACTTTGCGGTACAGGCCACTTTTGACTTCGCGACATACAGATAGACTGTACACATTCATAACTCCATATCGCAGTGTCTCTATCATATAAATACCTTTTTCTAACCGTTTGCAACTTTTCATCTTGTCAATTGCTCTCAAACTTTCTAACCTAAGCACAAATTCTCTACTCTCTTTCTTACTCTCTCTCTTGAAATGGCACCCAAATCTCAAACAGTATCATCCTCTATTCCTTTAACCATCCCCAAAGAAACAAATCTTCTCACCATTCCCTCTGAGGCTGAGGCTAAACCCAGGTACAAGTGTTTTGTACGGTTCCTGAACGATTCCTACCTCAGCCAAGCCCTAACCTTGAACCCCACGTTGTATGTTGATGTATTGGAAGGATTTTGGCGAACGGCGTTGGTTTCTACAATGGCCAGGGAAGATGGAACTTCGTTCCAGGAGATAGCTTGTTCAATTGGAGGCAAACACTTCCAGTTTGGGGAGAAGGAGATAAATGAAGCTTTAGGGTTCAAGGTGGAGGGTCATGACCAAGAAGCTACTGATGCTCAAATAGTAGACTTCATGACCTTCATTCAGTATGCTGATGAGATAGATACTGGAAAGCTGAATAAGAAGTTTGTAAGAAGGGAGTGGTCATTTCTATTTGATGCACTCCAGAAGGTGTTCCTTTGCAGAAAGACAGGATGGGACCATATCAGCCACATTGCTGTGAAGCTGGCCTATTCCCTAGCCTACAATCAGGAAATCAATGTTGGAGCAATAATCCTCAAGGAATTGACTCAAAGGCTAGGGAGGACAGTCCGTGGAAGAGGTAATGACATCTTTTACCCTCGCTTTCTTCAAGTTATTTTAAATTATCTTGATGCTAATGTCCATGACTTGGAGGGTATTGATAAATCAAAGATGGCTTATTCCAAGTCCATGTCCAAGATTCTGTTTGGTTCATTGGACACAAGGAATCAAGTGGATGTGATCTTGAGTGTGACCCCGCATATGCAGGACACATTCGCGTCTTATCCACTTGATAAGCCCATATACCATGCTCTTTCCTGGACAGGGGAGGCTGAGACTGAAGGAGCATCACAGTCTAACCCAAGCCTCCCTATCCCATCCAGCAACCCCACTGTAAACACCACTGTAGAGGTTAGTCAGCCAAGTGCATCAATCTCTCAAAAGGTTGATGTTACTAAAAAGAAGAAGAAGAGAACCTTAGCTATTATCCATGAATCTGTAGAGTTAGCAAGTGAGATTCCTGAGTCACCTCTCACCAGACCAAAGAAGAAATCAAAATCTGTAGCCACCACTGCATCCTCTCAACAGGATTCAGATGTGCAAAAAGGGGTACACCTGCTACTGTCCATGGCCTCTCAACAGGTCATGGGTATTGAAAAGAGCAGCCTCCCCACTGCAAGTTGTAACGAGTCTGCACCGGGTCAAGACCTCACTCTTGACCCTAGGAGTGATAAGGGTGATCAAACACTAAGTGGAGAGCACATCAATGTTGAAACTCCTCCTATTTCTCAGGGGGAGTTGCCAAAATCTAATCTGCACCCCACTTCTCTCTCAGATTCTTCCACTAAAATTTCTTCTGAACAAGAGAGTCATTCTCATGACAATCTTGCCCTTGATCAATCACAATCCAGCCCTGTGATTGAGCCAACTTCAAGTGACATGGTGCTTGACACTGTGCTCACCACTCAGGATCCACATTCAGTTGGTCAGGGAATGCATGCTGAGGCATATCCTAATGACACCAACACAAACATGGAGGATTCACCAGTTTTCACTGGAGACTCTGTGCCAAATTCTCCCATCCTTAGGGATGTGGAACTGTCTTCACAGACATATAGGGCTGATGTTGTAACACATCCCATTTCAATGGAGACAACATCAGACCCTACAGCCATTCCAAGGCTGGAGGAGACTCAAACTCACACATCTCATGAAGTGCCTAGCACTAGCTCTCACTTGGCTCAGGCCACAATGTCAGAATGGCTGAAGCCTGTGCACCATGACAGGCCTTCAGGATCATCATCTGTGCCTTCCCAAATGACAGAAGAAGCTATTCAAGATCTCCATGTGGCACAGATTGATGAGTTCTCAAAGATAGCTCAACATCTCCTCACCTCCAACCTTCCCAATGCTGATTATGAAGCTATCCTGCTATGCCATAAGGAGGATGTTGAAGCTCAACAGGAGAAGATTGTGGATGCAGCTGAACCAGAGGGGAATGTGGATGCCTGGTTGGATGCTAAGAGGACTCTCAAACTCAAAGATGCCCTGGCTTTTGTGAGAGAAGAATACCTCACCTCTCTGGGCTCCAATGCTAAGGATCTTTCTCCTGTTGCCATCTATGAGGCTGTAAATGATGTGTACAAGAACCAGTTGAAGGCTCTGCATTATCTTGGGAAAGGGCTTCAATCAGAGATTTCTTCAATTCAGGAGGAGACAGACAGATCCCTCACTAAGCTCAGGAACTCTTATCTCTCTGATTTTCCCAAGGTGGATGGTATCCTCAAAGAAGTCCAGAAAACCTCCACAAATGTGTCCATGATGGATGTGACTCTTGCCATGGTCACAGACAACATCAAGAAACTGGCTTCTACACTGGAAAATCAAGCAAAAACTACCATCACCACCAATGCTATGTTGAATGTCATGTGGAAAAATCAGTATGGTGATAAGCTGGTGGATGAAGTCCCTCTGTCAGACATCTCCAAATATGACTTTGCCAGGGTCAAAGATCAATCTCTAAACTCCTTCAAGTCTCAACAATTATTCTCCAAGGTGGATGGCTTAGAAAGAGAAGTGGCCTCTCTCAAGGATGAAAACAGAATACTATCTACATCCTTAAGCCAACTCAATGACAAACTAGATGATCAAGGCACCAACACAACAAACATTTTGCTGGTGCAGCAACAAATGATGACTTCAATGATGAGATCCATGAACCTGCCTATTCCTGGGGAAGCTCAAGACGTTTTGTCTGATCCCAAGCCTAAGGGGGAGAAAGGAAAGGAGGCCATTGTGAAAAAGAAAGGGGGAGTACCTGCCAAGCAGTCAAAGCTTAAGGGCAAGCTCACTGAAGAGACAATACAGCCAATCATACTTCCCCCTGTAGAGGTCATAAATGAACAAGGTCAGAAAAGCACAGTCACCACAACCTTCTATCCATCCACAATGCCTAAAAACATCTCAACCTCTCAACCTGCTATACCTACTCCTATTGCTAAACCTATCCAAGCTACACTTATCACTGAAGCCAAGCTACAGGAAGTTGCCAATTCTCACATCTATCATGATGAGGCCTTCCTGGAGTTTCTGAAAGCCACCTACAAGAATGCTCAAGGAGATGCACAAGCATACAGACAGAAGCTCAGGGAAAGCATCAAGTACTTCACAGTTGCAGTAAGGAAAATCAGGGATGTTTATCTGAGAGAAATAATCATGGTATGCAAGGACAACTGCTTGTGGCACTTAGCATTTCAAACTCTGGAGAAACTGAAGTTCACTGAAGTATCAATAATTCTGGAGTTGATTGAGAAGAGTGGGGTTAACAATAAAAGTCTTTATAATGACTTGGAGATGGACCAAAATCAAAGACTGCCTGAGGTCATACCAAAGCCAAGGACAGTAATTTTTCAAAGTCTATCCAAAGTCAGAAGTATTGACCAACTTGTCATTCCCAAAGATCTGACAATGAAGAATAACACAAAGATCAACCAGGTGCTGCAAATGCTAAGAGCAAAGAAAGGAATCAAGACAGCAGAGGAATTAGAGATGATTAACATTCTACAATCTTTTCTGATTCATGGTGCTTTGCCTGATTCTGTCAAAGAAAAGAACATGAAGAAGGATGGGGAGGATGATGATGAGGAGAAAACCTACAGGAGGAGATCTCATTCAAGGAGTGATAAGGATGGACCAAGTGACAGCAGCAGGAGCAAATCTTCCAAGAAATCTAAAGATGCTGGTGATGACACAAAGGGGGCAAAGGAGACAGTGAAGAGAACTAGGAGTGGAATTCAGCAAGTCAAGGACATTGCTAGTAGTACTTTAACCACAACACAAGACTCTAAGTCTAGGGTGGGTACTGTTAGCAATGATCCTCCAAAATCATTATCCATGACTTCTGAACCTGAATTGCCACAGAAGAAAGATGAAGCCACTAAAGTAATTTCAAGAAAACACTTCCACAAAGTCACAGCTAGTGGAGTGTTACAGTGGATGAAGGGGAAAGGAATGAAGCTACTTCCAAATGATGTGGCAGTGAAAATAAAGTCACCTTGTTCCAGAAAGGTACCTCTTGTGAGGCATATGAAGATCAAGAGTATACCCAAAAGAATAAGGATAACAAAGAAAACTGGAAAACTCACAAATGTTGTTGGCATTCATGTGTTTCCACTTGATGAAGACTATGATGAAGATGCCCTAGCATTTTTGAGAGCTCAAAGGATCTTTGAAGTCAAACTGAAGCTAGATCATCTAGAGATTAAGTACACTGATGGAAGAGAGAAGATAATGAAGCAAGGAGGCTGGCAACATTTCTATAAATATGAGCTTGAAAGGATAAATGCCTTGCTGAACTTTGAAGAAAAGGAAGAAAGGACATGGAAGATAGATATTGCCAGGTTCTTGAAAATGCATGCTGATCATGAAGAAGACCTGAGGAGAGAAAATGAAGAAAGGAGATGTAAGAAAGAGAAGGAGTTGGCCGAGATAGAAGAAAGAGCAAGGGAGCTAAGAAAGAAAGGGCTGTGCAGGGTAAAACAAAATCCTTATACTGTGGAGTACAAAAATCATTATGGAGGAAAAAGCAAGATAAGGATGGAGTTTATACACTCATATGTGGAGAGTGCCCTCAGAACAGCAGCTGAAGATCTAAAGGACTCTCCTCTCATTGAAGAAATGACTGCTAGAGATGATATTCTAATGGCAATCTCTGAGATAAAGAAGAATGAAGAAATGAGGAAGAAGAAGATCTATGATGACTTCTTAGAGAAACAATTGGAGACAGAAGCTATGTAGCTCAAGGAAGAATTCTGTAAGCTTAAATTTCCAAGTTGTTATCAAATTCTGTGCTTAACTGTATCTTCCTTATATCTGTTCTTTTTATGTTAGTTAGGCTTGTTATCAGACATGAAATTGTGCCTAAGGGTCTTACTCACAATTTGGGGGAGATTGTTAGGCTCAAGACATGTCTGAATACCACTATTAACAAGCCTACACCATGTGACTATGTCACATTACATGACCTAGTGATTTCTATCACTGGGATATAGTATAGGTCTCTAAATGTACTTGTCTTGTTCTCATGAACATTAGCTTGATCATGTATGCTCAAATTTATAATGAGCTTAGTAAAGTTTCTTGCATCTAGATTGTATATAGGCCATTGAATAATTATCCTGGTAGAAGTTCAGAAGTGTTCATGCAGCAGGATAGAGTTGAATAAGGCTATGAAGAAATAAGTTGCAGGAATTTGTCTAAGGCATTATATAGCAAAGTCAAAAGAAAGTTATGTCGTGAAGTCACCAATATCCATGTCGTGAAGTACTATATCGCATAGTCCATTTTGTACTATGTCGAGAAGTCCTCAAGACACATGTCGTGAAGTGTTGAAGTCAGCAAAGTCAAAAGAGCCTAGATCGTGAAGTCCTCAGAAGCCCTATGTCGCATAGTCATCAAATGACCTATGTCGCATAGTCATCAAATAACCTATGTCGCATAGTCATCAAATGACCTATGTCGCATAGTCATCAAATGACCTATGTCGCAAAGTCTTCAAAGGCTATATCGCGTAGTCCTCACAAGGGAGATCGCGAAGTCAGGGATAAAGTGGAGTTCACGATATCAACACTTAGACGTTTATAACAAGACAAATCAAGGTACAGAACCAAGAATCAAAGGAGACAAATACTGAAGCATTTGTTCTGGCAAGGTGGTCCAAAGAACAGATGGCAAATCTACAGCTAAACTTGGAGAGAAAGATAAGAGACAAGCAGCTACAGAAACGGGAAAGACTCCGAAAAGCAGGTGGTCCTTCCTGACACAGTGAACTTCTTATGGCAGGACAAGTTGGACCTTCAGAAGGGGTAGCTGTGTAATATTGTGTGTGCCTAGTTTGTATAGGTGAATATATATATCGTGCACACACAACTGTAAGAAGTAAGAGAGATACACATAGTAATTTGCTAAGCTCTTTTCTCTGTAAGCAAGCAAGTTCAGACTGTTCTTGTTTAGAAGCCAGAAATTCGATTGTGAATTTCCTGGAAAGCTGTAGTATTTAATTTGCTTATACAAAGTAGATTAAAGTGATTGTGTGTGTTATTTACTTTCTGCATATTACATATCATAATCACATACAGTTGTTTACTTAGTTTTCAAGAATCGAAAAATATATCAAACTATCCATTCACCCCCCCTCTGTCTAGTTTCTAGTGGTATTCATTTCTAACATATATTATAGGAAATTGTCTTTTACAATTTACTTTTTCTATTTTTCTCACTAAAATTCATTCTTTTTCCAAAAATATCACAGGAAACCTTTACTTATTTATTTTAAAACATATTTAAATATTTTTAATTGTTAAATTTTAAAATCTCATTTTCCAAAAATATCACGGGCATTTACCTTTTTAAACTAAATATATGTTACATTTTTTATTTTTTCTTACTAAAACCCCTCATTTTCCAAAAATATAACGGGCAAACCCATACTTATTTATTTTAAAATCTGTTTTAATGTTTTTTAATTAATTAAAAGTGTTTAGCTATTTTAACACGCATACTTATTTTTTGCACAATTACAATTAATAAAATATTAAAAAAATAAAAATAAAATAACAATTAACAATCCGTGAATCGCACGGGTTTTAAGCTAGTTTATAGATAAGTCATAAAATTAAAAATTCTATTAAAAGTAAAATATGTGTTCGAACCTATATAAAAGAGAATTCGCAAGTAACTATAAATAACTGAATAGATGTATATCTTTTAACGTTTACAAATCTTTGCTATTGAGAATGACTATAAATAACCCATGACTGTAAATTAAATACGTGTTTTTTATATTTCGAATTAAAATTAATATTTGTGTTTCTTTTATGCATGCCGAAATCACGAACCAAACGAGTACCAGGATGAGCCAGTAACAGTATATATTGTACAAACTACAAACTAATGCATGTAGACCGGGAAAAACCAAACTTTTTTTTTGTAGGGTTTAAGCTTTTAGCTGAACATGCATGTATGTCTCTCACTCTCTCTATGTATATAATAATTTTATTTGTTTATCTATTTATCTATTACTTGCAGAAAATATGTGCAATTATGTTACATAATAAATTGACATGTTTTGTTCTAATTAAAATTTTGTGAAGAAGATTTATTTATGGGTTGTGATTTTCTTGCGGGTTCTCTATTTTATCGATAAGGATTATATAATCTTTTAAGCTAATAATCCTATTTGATTTTTCGATCAATCAATAATTATGTCACATTATTATTTAGATTATAATTTTACCTCAATTTGTTATATATTCACGTGCTATAGGTACCTAGCTAATAACAAAGCTCAAATTGTTTCTCGGTGTATATAAAAGAGAGAACGAAGTCGTTAATATGTCTAATTTACAACCGCTTTGAAGTATAGTAGGTGTTCGAATTTATAAACGAGAATAGTTCGAATTTATAGATAAGCCATAAAATTAGAAGTTCTATTAAAAGTAGAATAGATGTTCGAATTTATAGAGGAGAAGAGTTCAAATTTATCAAAAATACATACAATTAAAAGTTTTATTAGAAGTAAAATATGTGTTTGTAGATATAATTAAAAGTTTTATTCGAAGTAGAATAAGTGTGCGAATTTATAAAGGAGAAGAATTCGAATTATAGGAAAAACATATCGTTAAAAGTTATTTTGGAAGTTAAATAGGATTGTTAATTTATATAGGTATTTTTTCAACAAAAAAATGGCTCATTAGAAGGGATATGTTAACATAAAAATTAATATATAAGACAAGTATATATTCAATATATTAAATTTGAAATTTTGATCTGAAAAAGGAATGCGTGTTTCACGGGAGAACAACTATTATGGAGTAACAAGTAATTTTTGTAATTTAATTGATAGATATATTTTTTCTAACGAGAGAGTGACTCATTAGAAAAAGGAGTATGTTAACATGATAGTTAATATATAACACAAGTATTCAATATATTAAATTTGAGATATTGATATTAAAAAGGAAAGGCGTTTTACGGGAGGACGGCCTATTAGAGAGGACCGAGTAATTTTTGTAATTTAATTAATGAAGTTTTAAAAAAAAATTATGACGCCGCCGCGAAGCGCGGCTTTTTCAACTAGTATATATATATAAAGGAGGATACGCGGGAGATTAGGTGGCGCCTCTAAGATTGTTTCAATCTATTTTTCTAATTTTCTAGAATTTTTGAATTTTAGATACTAATAAATCAAAAAATATCCTTTAACATATTAGAAGTAGAATAGTTGTTCAAATTTATTGAGGAAAAGAGTTCGAATTTATAGCGAAGACATATAATTAAAAGTTCTATTTGAAGTAGAATATGTGTTTGAATTTGTAGAGGGGGAGAGTGTTGGGTATAATGACTAACTACACAGCAACAATAGGGCAGTTATATATATAATTGTATTAACAAGAATAGGCAAAATACCAATAAACGAAACAAACACAAAGGTCGAAACAAAAGTTTAATCAGAGACTGAAAATAACAAGATAAGAAAGAACACTTATCTATCAGGAGCTTTAACACAAAACTGAAAGATAAAGAAACAGCTGAGTCGCCAAGCCTTCGAGAAGTCTTGACTGTTCTTGAAGAGATTATTGCCCCACTTACGCTGTGTTGGGTTGCAGCAATATCACTCCCAGGATAAAACAGCATAGATCAATCCACTCACAGATATGGCAATGATCAACAGCGACCAGCACCTCACTTCGCCCAAGAACTATGTATTCTGTATGTGTTGAGAGAAAACAGAGAAGTTGATAGTTGCTAGGGTTTTCAGAGTTACGTCTCTGTCTCTACTGTCAAACGTTATATATTTTGTATCTATATAAAATACAAAATAAAACGTAAACAGACAAAATATTGTAACTGAAGATATGACATTTAATACTAATTATTCTGATTTAATTACCATAACAGTAGTCATCAGGATTTAACAGCTCAGTCCATCAGGATTTGATCATCATCAGTACTCCAAGCCATCAGGACTTGCAGTCCGTCAGGAGTGGCATCAGTACTTGATCGACCATCAGGATTTCGTCAGGACTGGACCATCATCAGGATTTAACTCCGTCAGGATCCAAATACTGACGCAGGCCATCAAGATTTCACTCCAAGTACTGACCAGGCCATCAGGATTTGATCCAAGAACTGGTCCATCAGGATTTAATATAAATCCTGACCCAATTCATATAGCTGTTACAAATAAATACTGATACTGTTAAATTAAATCAATAAATAATATTAAATAAACAGGTAATAAAATTTCTCGCCCAGGTCGCCTCGCGTACGCGAGACGCCGAGACATACGCCCAAATCGCCCTTCGACCCGACCCGAGTCGAGTCGTGACGTGGCGTGGCGTGGCGAGGCGAGGCTGCGGCGGCGCGCGCGTGTGTGTGTGTGCGTGAGGCACATACTAACACCATGCTCACCCACATGCCTTAGTAGTTGTACACTACTCTTGCACATGTTTCTATATAAACCCATCAACCTCTCATTACCATTTCTATGTGGGATACAAGTTATTTTAATATAACCAACCCACATAACCCATTTCAAGCAACCTATTTCAACTCAATTTATTTATGGATTACACTAAGAAAATGTCTTAGATCCAAACATGAAAGTTTAAGTCCTCATTACAAGGAACAACCTCCACTTGTTAGTTTCCAGAAATTCCATCAGAAACATATATAAAATATGTCTCAAACTTTCCATTTTCTAACAATCCCCCACAAATCCATACAGAAATGCTTACATATCGGTCCTTATCATGACTTGTTTTTCAGAGTCGGTACCCTTCCGGGTTTGAACCCTCCTAAGTCCTCTACTTCGATGGCTACCGGATCTAGATGGAATGTTTCACCTTGAATCTTTATCCGTTTGGTGTAACCACACTCCATTGACGACGACAAATCAAAGGCTATGGTGCTGATCTACGGCTTTGAGACGTTAATGGTCCTGTCTCGATCCTGTTCGTCGAATGCTTCAAGGAATAACCCTTTCCTCTAATTGCGACCACACAATTACATTCGCTTAGCTGGGCATCTCCAGAGATGTACTGCGATCATCTCGTCAAATGACTTGACCCCATTCAGAGTTCAAATAACTCTTGCTATACTGGCAGTTACAGTACCTTTTAGGTTTTCAGGGGATAGACTCAGATACGTGCGTATCAAGGTATATAGTAAAGGTACTACCAACTCACCCTCACAGCTTGTTATTACCACATTGAATACACTTCAAGGGATCTCCTCTCAGGTGTATTGGGTTCCCGCTGCTGATGAATCATGATGGGCTATCAGTCCCATCCCCAACCTAGACTTAAGGACTACTGCATGCTCAAGTCCTTTAGTCAAAGGATCAGCTATATTATCCTGAGTTCCAATGAACTCTACAGCAATAATCCTCTCAGACACTAGACCCCTTATAGACTTAAGTCTAACTTGGATGTGTCTCTTTGTTTTAGCATTATACTTTTCACTACTGATCTTGTCGATAGTTGTACGGCTATCACAATGAACAGCAATGGCTGGAAGCGGTCTGCTTACTACAGGTAACACTGACATAAGTCCATGCAACCATTCAGCCTCCGTCCCTGTGGCATCTAGTGCACACAACTCAGCCTCAAAGGTAGACCAAGTTATCAAAGTCTGTCTAGTAGACTTCCAGGATATTGCTCCACCTGCTAGGGTAAACAAATATCCAGTCACTCCATTGGTGCCAGATTTCTTAGCTATCCAACTTGCATCACTATATCCCTCGAGTACTCCAGGGAATCTTCGATAATGCAAACCAAGGGAAATCGTTCCCTTAAGATATCTAAGAACTCTATCCAGTGCCTCCCAATGAGTCTTGTTCGGACAGCTTGTATATCTAGCTAACTTAGACACAGAATAAGAAATATCTGGTCTAGTCACATTAGCAAGATATTGCAAACTCCCAATAATCTGAGAATACCTTAACTGAGACACAGGAATTCCTGAACTATTCTTGACTAGGGCAACTTTAGGATCGTACGGTGTACTAGCGATTCTACAATTTGAATAACCATACTTCTCAAGTATAGATTTCTCTATATAATGAGATTGTGACAATGTTATTCCATCAGTTGACTGTGTCAACTTGACCCCAAGAATCACACTAGCCTCACCCATATCCTTCATTTCAAAATGCCTTTTCAAGAAACTTTTTGTCTCGTTAATAATCTCAATATTGGTTCCAAACAATAAAATATCATCCACATATAGGCACACGATAATACATTCATTTCCTTTAACCATATAGTAGACACACTTGTCACTTTCATTAACTACAAATTCTGATTCTAAAACAGTATCATCAAACTTTTTATGCCAGTCTCTAGGAGCTTGTTTTAAGCCATATATAGACTTGATTAACTTACATACTTTTCTCTCGTTACCCGATGCAACAAATCCCTCAGGCTGATCCATATAAATCTCTTCTTCAAGATCACCATGAAGAAAAGCTGTCTTTACATCCATTTGATGGATGATAAGACCATGTACGGAAGCCAATGCTATAAGCATTCAGATTGTTGTCATCCTTGCAACAGGAGAGTATGTGTCAAAGTAATCAATGCCTTCCTTTTGACTAAAACCCTTAGCTACCAGCCGAGCTTTATACTTATCTATTGAGCCATCAGGATTCATCTTCCTTTTGAATATCCATTTACATCCTATAGTAGTACACCCAGGAGGAAGATCAACCAACTCCCATGTTCCGTTAGAAACAATAGAGTCAATCTCACTCTTTACAGCACCTTTCCAGTGCCTTGACTCCGAAGAATCCATGGCCTGTCTGAAAGTTAAAGGTTCATCCTCGACATTGTAAGTGACAAAATCACTTCCAAAGTCCTTGACTACCTTTGCACGCTTACTCCTTCTAGGTTCATCTACTTCGTCAGGAGTAGAAGTACTGTCAGGATCTGCCCCCACATTTGTCATCTTTTCCACATGATCAGGAATAGAACTTGATGTGTGAGTAGGATCATCATTAGAAATACCTTGAGGTATGCCAGTCTTCATAGGGAACACATCCTCAAAGAATGTTGCATCACGAAACTCAACTATAGTGTTAGCCACTATACCGTCTATGTCAGATTTTAATACTAAAAATCTCATAGCCGTAGTGGTTTCAATATAGCCCAGAAAGATGCAATCAACAGTTTTCGGACCTAGTTTCTTTCTCTTGTGTTCAGGGACAAGCACCTTTGCAAGGCACCCCCACACACGAAGATACTTTAAACTTGTCTTTCTACTTTTCCATAATTCATAAGGTGTCTTGTCCATATGTTTCAGAGGAACTCTATTCAGAATATGGCAAGCCGTATTCAAAGCTTCTCCCCACATGTACTTAGGCAACCCAGAATTAATAAGCATGCTGTTAATCATATCTTTAAAAGTTCTGTTCTTTCGTTCAGCCACCCCATTAGACTCAGGTGTGTATGGTGGAGTCACCTCATGAACTATACCATTGCTTGCGCAAAATTCATTAAACGAGGTACTAGTATACTCACCACCTCTATCAGATCTCAAACGTTTAAGTACTTTACCAGTTTGTGTTTCAGCTTCAGTTTTGAACATAATGAATTTTTCTAGTGCTTCATCCTTATGTCTAAGTAAATAAACATAACAATATCTACTACAATCATCTATAAAGGTAATAAAATATCGTTTATTATCCTTAGTCAACATGCCACCAAATTCACATATGTCAGTGTGTACTAAATCCAATACTCCTGAATCCCTAACAACATTATGAAAGGGTTTCCTAGTTTGTTTAGCAGTCACACATACTTGACATTTAGATTTCTTTTCAATAGCATATTTTGGAATCAACTCTAAGTTCATCATATTCTTTAGAGCACCAAAATTTAAATGACCAAGTCTAGCATGCCATAAATCAGATGATTCAACACAATTAACAGAAGGTGCAACACTATCATTAATAAAACTGCCCAAAACAGGTTCAACATTTATTAAAAATAAACCATCAGACAAATAACCTTTGCCAAAGAATGTACCAGTATGTGTAATAACTACTTTATTACATTTCAAAGAAAGTTCAAATCCACTCTTAACTAAACAACTTCCACTTATAATATTTCTACGAATATCAGGAACATGGTGCACTCTAGTGAGGGATAGAACACGCCCAGAAGTAAACTTCAGGTCCACGTTTCCTATTCCAAGAACTTGAGCCGCACTAGCATTCCCCATCGTCACTGTCACTCCATGACTCTGTTGATAAGATACAAATAAACTAATATCAGTACAAATATGTACATTAGCTCCAGTATCAATCAACCATTCATGTGACAGATAAGTGGAAAGAAGTACAGGGTCATAGGTAACATACCCGTCATTGGTTCCAGAGGCAACATCCTCACCAACAACCATGTTAACCTTAGGCCCATCAGTGGTTGCAAGCACTGTATTAGCTTGTGCTACCACAACAGCTTTCTTTGCTTTCTTTGTAGGACAGTCCTTGCTCCAATGACCAACCTGTCAACAAGACCAACATGGTTTGTTTGTCTTTGGTTTCTTAGCCTTGTTCTTGTCATTTTTGGTTTTAGTGTTATCCTTCTTAGTGACAGCCTTTCTTTTCTGTCCAACAGTCACTACATTCACCTTTGAACCCCCATGTTCAGCAGGCATCACATGTCCCTGTTTGGACTTGTGCTGTTCCTGCACAGAGATGTCCAACATCAGGTTTGTCCAAGTGATCTCTCCTTTCTGTCTTTTCAGGGAGAGAGCAAACTCTTCCCAAGACTTAGGGAGCTTTTCAATCACAGCCATAACCTGAAACTTCTCAGGAAGGTCCATTCCGGACTCCTTCAAAGCATGCACCAACATCTCAAATTCATGTGCCTGCTCGGTCATGGACTTTGTATCCACCAGTTTAAAATCAAGAAACCTAGCCACATAATACTTTTCCAACCCTTGCGAGTCAATATTGTGTGTCTGGTCCAGCTTCTCCCATAAAAGCTTAGCAGTGAAGGAGTCAGATGAATACACATCAAATAGAGTGTTCGCTAAAGCTGCCAGTATAGCAGCCCTAGCCACCCCATCTTTTTCCTCCCACATAGCATAAGCCTTAACAGTTTCAGCCTTCTCTTGATCAATAACCGGTTTCTCATACTGTACCACAGGCCATAGACCCTTTACCGTAAGCCACAGTTTCATCTTTTTCTGCCAACGAGAAAAATCAACACCCCCACCGAATTTATCAGGCATTCCTGACAAATCAATAGGCTGTGGGAAACGGTACGTGGTCCAATCAATTGTGGGTACAGTAACACCAGAACCAGAAGCAATAGCAACATCAGGAGTTACAGTTCCGTTAACCATCTTGTTAATTAACAATATATAACTCAGAAATACTAATCTCTTCAAGATTGTTGGGTATAATTACTAACTACACAGCAACAATAGGGTAGTTATATATATAATTGTATTAACAAGAACATGCAAAATACCAATAAACGAAACAAACAAAAAGGTCGAAACAAAAGTTTAATCAGAGACTGAAAATAACAAGATAAGAAAGAACACTTATCTATCAGGAGCTTTAACACAAAACTGAAAGATAAAGAAACAGCTGAGTCGCCAAGCCTTCGAGAAGTCTTGACTGTTCTTGAAGAGATTATTGCCCCACTTACGCTGTGTTGGGTTGCAGCAATATCACTCCCAGGATAAAACAGCACAGATCAATCCACTCACAGATATGGCAATGATCAACAGCGACCAGCACCTCACTTCGCCCAAGAACTATGTATTCTGTATGTGTTGAGAGAAAACAGAGAAGTTGATAGTTGCTAGGGTTTTCAGAGTTACGTCTCTGTCTCTACTGTCAAATGTTATATATTTTGTATCTATATAAAATACAAAATAAAACGTAAACAGACAAAATATTGTAACTGAAGATATGACATTTAATACTAATTATTCTGATTTAATTACCATAACAGTAGTCATCAGGATTTAACAGCTCAGTCCATCAGGATTTGATCATCATCAGTACTCCAAGCCATCAGGACTTGCAGTCCGTCAGGAGTGGCATCAGTACTTGATCGACCATCAGGATTTCGTCAGGACTGGACCATCATCAGGATTTAACTCCGTCAGGATCCAAATACTGACGCAGGCCATCAGGATTTCACTCCAAGTACTGACCAGGCCATCAGGATTTGATCCAAGAACTGGTCCATCAGGATTTAATATAAATCCTGACCCAATTCATATAGCTGTTACAAATAAATACTGATACTGTTAAATTAAATCAATAAATAATATTAAATAAACAGGTAATAAAATTTCTCGCCCAGGTCGCCTCGCGTACGCGAGACGCCGAGACATACGCCCAAATCGCCCTTCGACCCGACCCGAGTCGAGTCGTGACGTGGCGTGGCGTGGCGAGGCGAGGCTGCGGCGGCGCGCGCGTGTGTGTGTGTGCGTGAGGCACATACTAACACCATGCTCACCCACATGCCTTAGTAGTTGTACACTACTCTTGCACATGTTTCTATATAAACCCATCAACCTCTCATTACCATTTCTATGTGGGATACAAGTTATTTTAATATAACCAACCCACATAACCCATTTCAAGCAACCTATTTCAACTCAATTTATTTATGGATTACACTAAGAAAATGTCTTAGATCCAAACATGAAAGTTTAAGTCCTCATTACAAGGAACAACCTCCACTTGTTAGTTTCCAGAAATTCCATCAGAAACATATATAAAATATGTCTCAAACTTTCCATTTTCTAACAGAGAGTTCAAATATAAAAGAAGTACTTGCAAAGTTTTATTTGAAGTAGAACAGGTGTTTCAATTTATAGAGGAGAAGAGTTCAGATATTAAAATATCCCTCAACCTATTAGAAGTAGAATAGGTGTTCGGATTTATTGAGGAGAAGAGTTTGAATTAACAGGGAAGACATATAAATAAAAAGTTTGATTTGAAGTAAAATAGGTGTTCGAATTTATAAAAAAGAATAATTTGAATTTATATATAAGACATAGAATTAAAAGTTCTATTTAAAGTAGAATATGTGTTCGAATATAAAGAGAAGAAGAGTTTGAATATATAAGAGATACTTGCAATCAAAAGTTCTATTGGACGTAAAATAAGTGTTCGAATGTATAGAGGAGAAGAGTTCGGTTTTATAGAGACTTTATACGTTAGACATATAATTAAAAGTTCTACCGGAAGTAGAATAAGTTTTTGAATTTATAGAGTAGAAGAATTCGAATTTATAAGAAATACATATTAAAAAAAAGGCTATTAGAAGTAGAATATGTGTTTGTGAATTGTAAGGCATGTAAAAAATTTATTTAAAGTAAAATAGGAGTGCGAATTTATATAAGTGTTTTTTCAACGAGAGAGCGGTTCATTAGAAAGGAGTATGTAAATAAGAAAATTAATATATGAGACAAGTATTCAAAATATAAAATTTACGATTTCGATCTTAACAAGGAAAATGTATTTAACGGGAGGACGGCTTATTAGGGAGAAATGATTGATTGTTGTAATTTTATAGACAGAGTTTTTCTAAAAAATTATAACGCCGCCGCGAAGCGCGGCTTTATCAACTAGTTATATATATAAAGGAAAACCCTCTAGAATCGCTCTATTCATATTTATCTAGTTTTCTAGAGCTCTTCAATTTTAATTCAATAAAATTAAATATTCTTATTTACATTCAAATTTTTAGGAAAGACATTCCTTATTTACACTCGAATTTTCAGGAAAGACAATAAATATATTAAAGTCAATCCTATTTAAAATTTAATTACACAAATATTACCTTTTTTCCCAACTAACTTAAATCCTATTTAAGTTTTAATCTATTTTTCTTGAGTTTCAGTATTTTAATTCAATTCGAATTTTTAGGGAAGACAATAAATATATAAAAGTCAATCATATTTAAAATTTAATTAAACAAAAGTAACTTCTTTTCAAAACTAAATTAAATCCTATTAAACTTTAATATATTTTCTAGAGTTTCTCTATTTTTATTCAATAAAAATTAAATTATCTTACTTAGATTCGAATTTATAGGGAAGACAATAAATATATAAAAATCAATATTGTTTAGAATTAAATCTTTATTTTAACGTTATATTACAATTCTATTTTAGGATTTAATCTTTATAAATCTTTATATTATAATCCTAATTAGAATTTAATATTTATTTTATCTTTATATTATATCTTAAATTTCCTATAAAAGTATGACATACTAATTACTTCTCCTCACGTAAAAAATGAGAGGATTTTATGATATTTCGTGTGCATTAATAATATTGCTTATTGATGATAACTGTTTGTATATTTTAATTTATTTTCTTTTTTCTAACATTTGTAACTTGAAGTTTTGCAGGTTATATATGTGCATCTTAAAGACTATTGTTAATCAGGTTTTTGATTTGTGTAAAGAGAATCTACCTGACCCTAGAAAAATTCTCTATCTAAGCGGCTTAAAATCATGTTTTTATCAATTATTTCGTAAATCTAACCACACTGATGAAAAATTTATGGAAAAATAAGTAGGTGTGCAAAATTTTATTAATTTTACCATTTAAGAATACATTTAATTTAACATGGTATTTTATATATCGTTTACAATATGAATGTAACGGCTGAGGTTTTATATCATTTTTTGATTTAAAATGACATCATATACAAAATCAATTTCTATGTAATTTTGTATACCCACTAATTTTTGCGTAATCTTTTAATCCGTGTGGTTGGATTTTCGAAAAAAACTATTGAAAATATGAATTTAAAAACGCTTAGGTAGAGAATTTTTCTACCGTTGGATATGTTGGAACACAAATAGAGACATATTGTATATTGTAATACGCTGCACAAGAAGAGTGTGTTGATACAATTTTTTCTAATTTCTTTTAGTTGATTTCTATATTTAATAATAATTATATTGAATGTTATCTTTTTATATAGTTTTTGATATAATATTTTTGTGATTTTGGGAATAAATTATAGTTATTCAATACCATTATCTCATAATTTTTTTAATTAATCATATTTAGATAATTGAATTTATTTATTTACATTCAAATTCATAGTAAAAACAATAAATATATTAAAATCAATAATGTTCAGAATTCAATTAAACAAATGTTAAGTTTTTTTCTTAACTAAACTAAAATTGAAATCCCTTACTTACATTCAAATTCACAAGAAAGACAATGATTATATAAAAATTAACTATATTTCCATGATTAACCTTTTATATTATAATGATGTACATGTACGAACTAAAAAAGTTTTATTATAACGTCTAAGAATATTTAAGAAAATTTTAATTTTTGTGATAATACAAATAGTTGAATTTTGAAGCGGTGGTTAATAATTAAATTTTTATTATTGCTTACTTTTATTATTTTTAATTTATATGTATTTAGTGCAATGGGCGTCGGCCGAAGAAAGTATGACACAAAATCGGCATATAAATTCTAGGGATATTTAAGAAATTTGTAATTTTTGTTATGATACTAATAGTTGAAGTTTGAAACTGTGGTTAATACTTAAATTTTATTGTTGCATTTTTTAGTATTTTTTTATTTGTATGTACATATGCAACGGGCGTCGGCTCAAAAAATATGACACAAAATCGGCATATAAAAATCAGAGATATTTAAGAAATTTGTAATTTTTGTGATAATACGAATGGTTGAAGTTTGAAGTGGTGGTTAATACTTAAATTTAATTAATTGTATTTGATAAAAAATAAGTTGACATGTTAAAATATGTAAACTTTTTTAAATAATTAAAAGAATTAAAATTAGTTTTAAAATAATTAGGCCCGTAAACTGGTCCTGGTAAATAGGTCTTGGAAATGCCTTTTAATTAGAATAGATAATTTTTTTAATTATTATAACTTTTTAAAATAATTAGGTCATTAAAATATGTTTAAAAATAAATAGGGCTGTTACTCGAACCAAGTATATGATATGAACTGAATTTTGTTAAAAACAAATAAGTTCATATAGAAATTTTATTTGCATATTCATCTATCTATCTAAACTATAAAAGACGAAACATTAAAAGTTTTGGTACCTGTTTTTGGTACGGTACTTGCCTTATAAGTACCGTACCGCCTTACAACGAAATTATTGACCATCCTCTTATCATGTAAGAAATTAATTTAATAACTTTATTTTATATTTTGTTTATACATATATTAATCTTACTATGATTTGTGTGTTTATACAGGTTTAGAATACAAATAAAAGTTAAGGATAAGACGTGAGATACAACTTTTGTACTATTCAACAATATAGCAGAACCATTGCTAGACATATCAGCAAATAAGATAGTTAATAAATTATCTTTAGAAAACAATGATATTCCAAAAGAGCTTGAAGGATTATTTAGAAAAGATATAGTGTTTAAGTTACGATTGAATGCTTATAATCTCAAAGAAGGATTACACAGTTTTACTGTTGCTGAAATATTTGAGCCAAAAGAAATTTTGGAACAAGAGTACAAATTGAAGAAATCAGTCAAGGTACATTCTAATTTATTATAACTTATGTGTAATTAATTAATTAGTTTAAAAGTCTAATATCATATGCACTATATAATGTAACAAATAAGTTGTACATGATTTTTGTTCTTCATATCAAAAATCTGAAAGTTGTTTCAAGTACAGGGAAATATAGACCACTATCACATGGGTATAAATTGCTCTTCATAAGCATAACGTGGCCTAAGAGATTTGAAGAAGACATCGTCAACATATCACTGCACGAATTTCAGTTCATATGTGTTATTCCCAAATGACCTAACAGAATTGTAGAAGGGGGGGTTGAATACAATTCTTGATATTTTCTTGAAACTAAACACTTTATGAAATTAAACTGAACTGAATAAACAAAAACACAAGATATAAATAATTCAGTTGGATTGTTTGATGATCCAACTGAAGTGTTTTTATTGCGGAAATAATCTGTGATACAAATGTTCACAGCTGCTCAGTTACAATGTTGTAGAGAAGAATGCTCTCAAAAATAGCTAATACAATCTATTTGTTTTTCTTCTCTCACTTCTAAAGTAACTGCTACACTTGGTTATATAATCCCAAGTTTACAATTCTACGTTTGGTTAAACTAAAGAATAATAGTAGTAACCATCAGTAGCTTGCTTTTCATTCCTTTTGTCCAATGGTCCTTGGAGATCTTAGCTTTTGTCTTCATGCTCATTATAATCATTCCCAAGAGCCTTATTGGAAATTGGAATGTTTCCTTATTTCCAGTAACCACTTTGATGGCTTCCAATGCAAAGTACACTTCCATATCTCCTTTTAGATCTGTTCAGTAAACTGTCACTATCACTTTGTCAACTGTTCAAAAAGCAACATTGATTCGTTGATAGCAAGGAGATGTGTTTCGTTGATAGCTTCATTCTTCATTCCGTTGATGGTGTTTCCCTCGTTTCGTTGATGGGTAAACTCCATACCGTTGACAGAGTAATCTTCATACCGTTGACATGTCTTCACTTAGGCAGAATTACAAGGCATAACATATTTACAATTAACCAACCTATTTTGCCTATCTAGTACATAGTCAACATGACTTAGAAAACCTATCTAAAACATATAATAGAATGCCTATCATACTGTGAAGTATTGTACAATGCAATTGCTACAACACTCATTTCGTTGATGAGCTTCCTGTCAACGAAACACTGCTAAGCATGCTATTTCGTTGACAGCTACAAAATTGACTTTACACAAATTCTACTAAGTGTTTTATGCTTATCATCAAGAACAACATATTCCTAACAATCTCCCCCAATTTATGACTGATAGAATAACAGCCATAAATCAAGAGACTTGATGATAACAAAAACACTCAGATACATCATAAATTACAAAAGTAGAAAATGTATTAAGCTTCAAAACTTTATAGACAAAATATAAGACTTATAAGACTAATGCCCACAAGTGCTCCTTTAGTCTGAGCAAATGTTTCATCTGTGACTTCTTTGTGGCATAGTCTTCTTCCCTCTCTTGGAGTTGTTTTCCTCAATCTGGGCCTGTAGTCTTCTGTAGAAGATTTTCTCCTCTTCATCTTGATCACCAAGCTTGGATTGCATCAGCTTTAGAGTTTGATTAGATGCCTTCTCCAGCTGGTCTTCCATTCTGAAGAATCTTCTGCAATTGTCCTTGTCCTTAAACTCCATCATCCAATAGGGTTGAAGATGGATTTTCTTTCCTGTTGAGGGAACTCTAAGTATCCTGGGAAGAGCCTCAGGCTTGTTCCAGCTAGCCTTTATCTGACAGATTTTGGAGACCACCTCAGACTTGGCTGTTTTGGTGAAACCAAAGTCCTTTTTCAAGCATCTAAACACTGAGAGTAGTGTTTGATAGTCTTCTCCTAAAATTCTGTAGAGAGGCCACACTTGTTCTCTACCTCCCTTGAATATGAACACTAGTCTTTCAGGCAACTTTTGAGAAGCTGCAATTCCCCTTACTTCCACCAGGTTGTCTAAGTCAAGATGTAGACTGGATTCTTCCCTGATGTCAGCAATGTACATGCAGTCCTCTGGGTTTGAAGGGGGTTTTTGAGATTGTGGCTTTCTCACAAGAACAGGCTTTGCTTTGACAGGCCTCTTCTTTGTCTTCATTGGTTGGTCCTTTTCTAACAGGAACTTTGGAAAGTATGCCTCATCAAAATCAATTGGTTCCTTTTTTGGCATGATTGGTTGATCATGAAAATTGACAGGATGTGCAGGATCACAGGCCAACTTTCCCTCAAAAACTGGATTAGCAATTGTTGGAGGTGCAATAGGTATAGAAGAGTCTGATGCAGTACTCTGAGAATCAGCACTCTCAAAGTCTATGTTTCTCCTAGCTCTCTCTTTGGGTTGCCTTGTGCTCTTCTTTGAACTCCTTTCCTCTCTAGTGCTTTCCTCTTGCTTCCTTTCTTCTTCATCTAGAGCTTGAGCTACTGCAAGAGCTTGCATAGCTGCTCTTTCTGATTCCTCAGCCTTGGCTTCAGCAAAGTTTGGATGACCAGCCCAAACACAGATTTGTTGTCCATTCCTGTAGACAATTGCCCTTTGCTTCCTTATCTCATAATCATTACTTTCCTTGCTTTTTGTGATGAGTAGACCAAGAAGCTTGTGCTCATCTGGATAAGGTGCAGGATAGAAAGTCCTTGCTATGTTTTTGCCCTTTGGTTTAGCAGGGGACTTGGGAGATAGGCTTCTTTGAATTGTAGCTTGTTCCACATCCCTAATGCATGAAGTTTGTCCTTTTTCCTTCCTTGGTCCTTGAGTGACTCCATGTAGAAGGGGCTCTTGGTGATAGAAAGAATTTGTCTGTGGCTCCCATTCCGTTGATGCTAGTGCCATGGCATTCGTTGATGGCTGTTCCGTTGATGGATTTGAGTCCTTATCTTCAGTAATCTTCTTGAACTTTGCTTCTATGTTGGACCAATGTTCTTTGATTTGTTCTGCAAGTCTCATCCTCATAGAAGCTTCTTGTATAAGGTCAATACCATCCTTTTTCTGCTTGCCAAGCTCCCCCATTGCTAATGGCTCATTTGGTAGGGAAATGGCTGGGACCATAACCTTGGTAATTTGAATGTCTAGCTCCTTAGATTTCTCCCCCTTTTTGTTATCATCAAAAGAGATGACTGGGAGTCCTTGAGCTGCCACTAGCTGGGCCAATAGTTGAGTTTGTTTCTCCTGTTCCTTTTGCATCTGTGAGAGAGTGGCTTCCACCTTGTCCACTCTAGAAGAGAGAGTCTTCAAGGAGGACTCCACTTCAGGTTCTTTAGAGAAAAACCTGTTCATCCTGGACACAGTGAGAGGAGGAAGCTTTTCATCTAGCCTCCTATCATTAGCAGCCCTAAGGTTGCTGATTGAATCCTTGATCTCTGTAGCCTCAATCCTTGTCTGCAACATTTGTAGCCTTTGAATTTCCAGAGAATCCATTATGGCTTTGTAGAATTTCTTGTCCCTTGCTTCTGCAGACTCATGAGCTAGATATGCTTCTTTGTACTGCCTTGTGATAGCAGCATCCAAATTGCTTCTACCATGCATATCTTGAGAAAGCCAGTTTGGTGTAGGAGGCACCACAGAACTCCCAGTCTGTGCAGTAGTGGCCACCTGTAGAGTGTCACCAAAGCTATCCTCACTATCAGAAAAATCAAAGTCTCCACTTGCTTCAGCTCCTGGAGGTAGATTGGTCAAGGCATCCTTTGCTCTTTGCATTGATGCTGTTGTGTGAATTAGTTGTAGTGACCTCTCTGCCTCCACATTGCCCTGTTGAGCCAAAATTTGATAGGCTGACACAGGATGAGTAAAGGTCTCAGGATCCAGGGAAATACTATCCAGAGTTTGCTGATAAACCTCTTGGAAAGTAAGTTCCCTTTCTCCCTCACTGACCTCCATTAACTCATTAGCAATGGCTGCTTCCATCCTTATTTCTCCTGTAGTCCCTTCTCTCTCTCCACTCTGTTCTTGCATCATGGGCTCCCCATGGCTCACACCTCTCACACCCTCACCTTCACCTTCTAAGGTGGAACTCTCAATCTCCCCTTTTGCCTGGCTGGAAGAAATAGCCAGCCTCTCACTCACATTCTCTCCTTTTGCCTGGCTGCAAGCCAGCCTCTCAGTTTCACTCCCTCTCAGTCCTAGAAGTGTCTCAACTACCACTAGATCATCTGCACTAGTTGTGGGAACAACTTGATTTTCAATTAAAGGTGCAGAGTGAACTATCAACGGAATGGTAGTTTGAACTGTCAACGGTATGGATACCGTTGATGGAGAAACACTTGTCAACGAAATAGACTGTTTCGTTGATGAAGTCAAGAAAGCACTTTGAGAATGAGAAATTACAGTAGAGTCTGTGGTGATTGATTTTAAAGATTGGTCCACAGATCCCCTTGCAACTTCAGGAAAAATTGGTTGATGGCCCAACAAATCACTTAACAAGTGATGGCCACCAGCTTCAGAGTGGGGCTTCTCCAAGATTAGAGTTGGAGAATCAGGAATAGATGTATGGATCATGTCCACATCTAAAGATTGAGTTGGTGAATTTGATGGAGATAATTCAAGATTGATGTTTAGAGAATGGGACTGTAACCCCAGAGTAATGATAGGGGTTACATCAAACTGAATTTGAGAAACTGGAAGTGTTGCTTCCAGTGTGTGTGCACCCTGTGTACCCTTGGACTTTTGCTTCACTCTCCTTTGGTATTGGGAAAATGTAGACTTTGGGCTTGAAGTGTCCCTTACCCTTTTGGACTGTGCTCTAGGAGGAGAGCTTGTTTCAATAATCACATCCTTTTGGGAGGATGCAATTAGACTTGTGCTTAAATCCATGTTACTCATTGTGCCTTGTTGGGAAGACACAATGGGGCTTGGCTGGTACACACTAACCTGTCCTTCCTTATCCTTGGGGTTTCTTTGATGTTCACCCCTTCCCTCACCTCTCACAACTCCAGACTCACTCCCCTTAGGTTGTGTGGTAGTTTTTACAACAGGTGCCTTTTGAGAAGCACCTGAGGTTGGCTTGAAGGATTTCTTTGATTTTGGTTTTGTTGCTAGGGCAGGAGCCTGTTGGGTCACAGCTACAGACTCCATAGCAACATTGGAAGATAAAACAGTAGAGGTGTTAGCTACACTAACAGGGATAGTAGTAGTTACCTCAATGATTGGCAGATACACCACTGGAACATCACCATTGTGGTTCAGCCTCAGTATGTCTGTCAATACTCTCTTTTCTTGCACAAAGCACTCGAACCTGGCATTAGGGTTAGAGATAACTAATGGTGCTGGACTAACATGGTTAGCCAACATCATCAGAAACCTAGCATAATAGATATTTTTCTTCCTATTTGCTTTGTCACCCAACTTAGCACCAATTTCATACATAAGTTGGGTGCTAAAGTTGTGATATCTATCATTTAGAAGCATGGTTAGGAGAATTAACATAGAGTTAGTTAATGCATCAAAATTACTAATCTTTCCAGAAAAGACCTTAATGAATGCATCAGCTAAATAACTGTATTCCCTAACCAAACCTCTCCTAATTATTCTACCCAGATTATCAGTAGGCAAAGAGTAGTTTAAAGAATTTAACATGGTAGTTATTTCAGTGTTAGTAGGCAAAGCATCACAGTTATTATCAGGAATATGTAAACATGCTTGCAAAACATCAGAATTAACTATGTACTCATTACCTTGAAGAGTGAATTTTAGTGTGCAGTGTGTTCCACTATACTCACATGAGGTCCAAATTTCCTCGATTATCTCATTGTAGAGTGGTGTAGAGTGAAACATTGCATAGCTCAACTTGCAATTCTTCATGAAATCCATCATTTTGAAGAACAGTCTGTTCGGGTTTTCCTTGACAACAAAAGGGATGGAGTTGTTCTTCTCATAGATGAACCCTCCAGCAGACATAAGCTTAACTATAGGTGCCATTGTTGATTAAAGGAAAGCTTCGAACTGAATTGCTTGTTAGAGAGAAGAAGAGAGAAAAAGCCTTTGGAATTTTTGAGAACAGGTAAAAAGAAATAATAAAAATAAAATTTCTTAAATACTCCCCCAAAAATTCTCAGAAAATGAATCCAATAATAAATGTAAATTACTGGATTGGCTTAAAAATATAACCGTTACTCTTAAAGTATTACCATGATTTATACTTACAGGGGTGTATGCATAGATCGTGGTAAAAGACGTGTCAAATTTCAACGGTTCAGATAAAAAGCGCTAAATCAACGAATCAGGATTGGGCGGTTAAAGTCCCGTCTTATTTCGTTGATAAAGCTGCGTTTCGTTGATATAAAAGAGCTATCAACGAAACACCCAGAAAACTGCTAAGACTGTCAACGAAATGGTGCATTCCGTTGGCATAGTAATTTTGACTTAGACAAAATTTTACCTTTTCCTGAGAAAATTCATTCACAGAAAAACATAGCAAATTTCTGGCTGCATTTTAACTTGCAAATATCTCAAGGATAATTAAGAGAAATTTAGCATACCTAGCTCACTTACTAATCTTGAGAATGTTGATTCATCAAGTGGCTTGGTAAAGATGTCTGCAAGTTGTTGTTCACTTGGAACAAAATGTAACTCCACAGTACCATTCATAACATGTTCTCTAATGAAATGGTACTTGATGTCAATGTGCTTGGTCCTTGAATGCTGCACTGGATTCTCAGTAATGGCAATGGCACTAGTGTTGTCACAGAAAATAGGAATTTTCTCAACTCTTAATCCATAATCAAGTAGTTGGTTTTTCATCCATAAAATCTGTGCACAACAACTTCCAGCTGCTATATACTCAGCCTCAGCTGTGGAGGTAGAAACTGAGTTTTGTTTCTTGCTGAACCATGACACAAGCTTGTTTCCTAGGAATTGACAGGTTCCAGTTGTACTTTTCCTGTCAATTTTACATCCTGCAAAATCTGCATCTGAATAACCAATTAGTTCAAAACCAGATTCTCTAGGATACCAAATGCCAAGGTTTGGTGTTCCTTTGAGATATCTGAAAATTCTTTTAATAGCAACTAAATGGGATTCTCTAGGATCAGCCTGAAATCTAGCACATAGACATGTAGCAAACATAATATCAGGTCTACTAGCTGTTAAATATAAAAGTGAGCCTACCATGCCTCTGTAACTTGAAATGTCCACAGATTTTTCCTTAGTATTCAATTCAAGTTTGGTGGCAGTAGGCATGGGAGTTTTGGCAGGAGAGCATTCCATTAGGTTAAACTTCTTTAATAAATCATGAATGTATTTTGTTTGACTAATGAAAATGCCTTCATTAACTTGCTTTACTTGAAGACCAAGAAAGTAAGTTAATTCTCCCATCATGCTCATTTCATACTTACTTTGCATAAGCTTGGCAAACTTTTGACAAAGTTTCACATCTGTAGACCCAAAGATTATATCATCTACATAAATTTGAACAAGTAAAGTAGAGCCATTTACAACCCTGTGAAAAAGAGTTTTATCTACAGTACCTCTAGTGAAATGATTCTCAAGGAGGAACTGTGAGAGAGTGTCATACCAGGCTCTAGGTGCTTGTTTCAAACCATAGAGTGCTTTGAGAAGGAAGTACACATAGTCTGGAAAATCATCATCTTCAAAACCAGGAGGTTGACTTACATACACCTCCTCTTCCAATTCCCCATTCAGAAAAGCACTCTTCACATCCATTTGATAGACCTTGAAATTGGCATGGGCTGCATAGGCTAGGAAAATCCTTATTGCTTCTAGTCTTGCAACAGGAGCAAAGGTTTCATCAAAATCAATTCCTTCTTCCTGTGAATAGCCTTTTGCAACCAATCTAGCTTTGTTCCTTGTGACTATGCCATTTTCATCCATCTTGTTTCTGAACACCCACTTTGTGCCTATAACACTCCTGTCATTAGGCCTGGGCACCAGCTTCCAAACATTGTTTCTCTCAAATTGGTTTAGCTCTTCTTGCATGGCTAAAACCCAATCTGGATCTAGAAGTGCATCCTCAACTTTCTTTGGCTCATCTTGAGACAGAAAGCTACTATATAGACATTCTTCTTGAGTTGCTCTTCTAGTTTGGACTTTTGAAGAGACATCACCTATAATAAGTTCAAAGGGATGATCTTTAGTCCATTTCCTTGAGGGAGGTAGATTTGCTCTTGAAGACGTAGCTTCATGATCATGATTGCCTTGATTGGATATTTGTCCTTGAGAAACTCCCCCTGAGTTTGTTGTCCCTAATTGATCACTTCTAGAAGCATTCCTATGACTATCAACGGTATGACCGTTTTGGCTGTCAACGAAACGCTCATTCTGACTGTCAACGAATCCACCATCATGACTATCAACGAAATGACCATTTGGTCTGCTAGCTGCTATCCTTTTTAACCTTAATGCAGCAATTTCATCTTCACTGCTACTTTCATCTGTGCTAGATACAACAACTTTAGGCTGTTTCTCAATAGCCTTATCATGATTCACTTGTTCTCCTTCCTCATTCTCAAAAGAGAGACTTTCATGGAAACCTTCATCACAGAGACCTTGTATTTTGAGATCATCAAAAACAACATGTACAGATTCCATAACGATGTTGATTCTGAGATTAAAGACTCTGTAAGCTTTCCCTGCTGCATATCCCACAAATATTGCTTCATCTGCCTTTGCTTCAAATTTCCCCAAATGCTCAGCTTGATTTCTCAGAACAAAGCACTTGCATCCAAAGACATGAAGAAAATCTAATAGTGGCTTCTTTCTTTTGAGTAACTGATAAGGGGTCATTCCTTTGGCCTGATTAATCAAAGAAATATTTTGAGTAAAGCAAGCTGTGTTAACTGCCTCAGCCCAAAAATATGTAGGTAACTTTGATTCATCTAGCATTGTCCTTGCAGCTTCAATAAGTGTTCTGTTTTTCCTTTCAACTACACCATTTTGCTGTGGTGTTCTTGCTGCTGAAAACTCATGCAAAATACCATTTTCTTCACAGAACACCTTCATGCTTGAATTCTTGAATTCTGTCCCATTGTCACTCCTAATTCTTCTTACTTTGAAATCAGGATGATTGCTTACCATCTTGATGTGATTGATAATGATTTCACTTGCCTCATCTTTAGAGTGCAAAAAGAAAGTCCATGTAAATCTAGAAAAATCATCAACAATCACAAGACAGTATTTCTTCTTTGAGATGGACATAACATTTACAGGGCCAAATAGGTCCATATGAAGCAATTCAAGCTGCTGGACAATTGATGACTCTGTCTTACTTTTGAATGATGCCTTCTTCTGTTTTCCCTTTTGACAGGCATCACACAAACCATCCTTGGAGAACTCCACCTGTGGAATTCCTCTAGCAAGATCTTTCCTCACCAAATCATTCATAACTTTGAAATTCAGATGGGATAACTTTTTGTGCCATAACCAACTTTCATCCTTGCTTGCCTTGCTGAAAAGACAAGTGATGGTGTCTGAACTTGTGCTACTAAAGTCAGCAATGTACACATTCCCTCTTCTGAATCCAGTCATTACCACATTGTTGTTTCCTCCTTTAGAAACAACACAGGCTTCTTTTGAAAAAGTAACTAAAAATCCTTTGTCACAAAGTTGGCTGATACTAAGCAAGTTGTGCTTAAGACCATCCACCAATGCAACCTCATCTATGATGACATTCTCTTTTGAAATCAAGCCATATCCCTTTGTGTAGCCTTTGCTGTCATCTCCAAAAGCAATACAAGGGCCAGCTCTTTCCTGAAACTCTGTGAGCAGGGTAGAATCACCAGTCATGTGTCTTGAACAACCACTATCCAAGTACCAAAGATTCCTTTTGTCTCCCTGCACACAATAAAACCAAATCAAGTTGATTTTGGTACCCAAGTTTCCTTGGGTCCTGTCTTGTTAGCCTTTGCATTCCCTTTTGTACCATTTTTCACTTTGGGCTCAGATTGATTCAAATCAATCTTTACCCTTGGTGTTGATTTCTGAGGGTTGCTCATATTTTCATTCATAGCATGCATAGTTGGAGGAACAATCATGTTATTCATGTTCCATGGCATTTGTGGCATGTTAAACATATTCATGTAAGGATTAGACACAAATGGCATACTAGCATATGGATTCTGAAATTGTGCATATGGAGCAAACATGTTAGACATAACAGGCATTGTAGGCATGGAACTGTTCATTGCAGGCTTGGGCATTCTCACATTAGGAGTTTTCTTAACAGATTTGCAGTTAGTAGACAAATGACTAACACTTCCACAATTAACACAAGTCTTTCTAGGAGCATATTTATCAGGTGTGTAATTGTTGTGTTTGTTAATTCCTACTTTGCCATTCCTGTTATTCTTTTTATTTCCCTTAGCCTCATTATGAACTTTCTCTACCTTGTCTTTCAATTGCTTGTTAGACAAGTGACCTAGATTAGCTCTCTCAACAGGCTTCTCAATTTTCTTTAAAGTACTAGACTCACCTTGAACAAAGTTCTTGGTGACAGGACCATACTTGTCATTAAGTCTAGTGAGTTTATCTTTTATTTTGTCTGTCAACGAAACAGCCTGATCGGTTGATGGTTCATGTGTCAACGAAACATTGCATTCCGTTGACATATCAACCTTCAACAAATGATCATTGTTGTTTGTTGACTCTGTTTCTGATTCTAAGGTTTCACCAACATACCCTAGCTTCTCTTTGTTCCTTTTCCATGATTGCTCACAGAAGGATTCCACGCCTTGAACATTAATTATGTTGGCAGCAACATTCCTGGCATCCTTCCATTTTGCAATCACACCTTGTTCTATCTCAAGTTGTGTTTTAAGAATTTCTTCCCTTTGTAACACGTTCTCAAGTTCCTTCTTAGCATCCTTACTAACACATCTCATTTTCTCAAATTCAATGAGCTGTGCTTCTAACATTGCATTCCTATCACTTAAGAGCAGATTTGTTTCTTTTATTCTTGAGTTCTCTTTAGTAAGTGATTTAAGAGTAACACGCAAATTATATAATACAGTAGACATTTCATTTACTGCATTGTCGCATTCCTCTTTAGAAAGCTCAGAAAGATTAGTAATTGTTACCTGGTTGCTTGAGGAACTTGCTTCCTGCTCATGATTGTCAGCCATAAGAGCCAAGTTGACATACTCAACATCATCATCAGAATCTTCACCATTACCAGCCCAATCATACTCCTGAGACATGAACGCCTTTTCTTTTTGTTTGAGAAGTTCAAAGTATTTCTTTTTATAATCAACAGGCTCAAATTTCCTGTTGCCCTTCTCAACCTTGGGCTTTCTGCAGTCTCCAGCAAAGTGACCAAGCATTCCACAATTGAAACATTTTGACTTAGACTTTTCAATCCAGTTTGTTTTGCTAGGTTGAAAGTCTCTTCTTGGTGGCCTTGCTTCTGAGTTTCTTTTGAACTTGAACTTAGAGAATTTTCTAGACAGAAAAGCAATGTGTTCATCAATCTCATCTAAGTCCTCCAAGTTGGCTGGTTCTGATTCTTCTTCTTCTGTCATCTTGTCTTTACCCTTGCTAACATCACTCCTACAACTAGATCGACTAGTTGTGGCCTTTGCAGCTTCTTTATTGTCATCTTCAAGTTGGTTCACTGATGCAATCAATGCAATAGATCCACCCTTCTTCTGTACCTTTTCAATTTCCTCATCTTGCTCCATTTCCAGCTCATAAGTCTTCAAGGTTCCATAAAGCCTTTCAAGAGTGTAGTCTTTGTACTCTTGAGTGTTTCTGAGAGAAACAGTCATAGGCTTCCATTCTTTTGGAAGAGCTCTAAGAAATTTAAGGTTTGAATCCTTGGTTTGATAGATCCTCCCATACAACTTTAATCCATTCAAAAGCTTTTGAAACCTACTAAACGTGTCATTTAGGGTTTCACCAGCTTTAAAATGAAAATGCTCATATTGTTGTATAAGGAGTTGCATTTTATTTTCCCTGACTTGCTCAGTTCCTTCACAGAGAGTTCTAACAGTATCCCATACTTCCTTAGAGGTTGTACAGTTGATAACATTGTCAAACATCTCTTGCTCCAAACCATTAAACAGAATGTTCATGGTCCTTTTGTCTTTATGAACTTCTGCAATATCTTCAACAGTCCATTCTGAGACAGTTTTTGGAATCTCTACATCAGGTGCATCATCTGGCAGTCCACTCTAGAATCAAGCTTCATGGGAACGTGTGGACCTTTCTCAATGCAGTCTACATACCTCTCATCCATAGACATGAGATGTAAATGCATCTTTACTTTCCAGTGAAAGTAATTGTCTTTATCAAGAACTGGTATCTTCACACCTGCATCCTTCTTCACCATGGTTTCTGTTTTTGGTCTTGATCTTTAAACTTCTTGTATGTTAGAAGCTCGCTCTGATACCAATTGTTATTCCCAAATGACCTAACAGAATTGTAGAAGGGGGGGTTGAATACAATTCTTGATATTTTCTTGAAACTAAACACTTTATGAAATTAAACTGAACTGAATAAACAAAAACACAAGATATAAATAATTCAGTTGGATTGTTTGATGATCCAACTGAAGTGTTTTTATTGCGGAAATAATCTGTGATACAAATGTTCACAGCTGCTCAGTTACAATGTTGTAGAGAAGAATGCTCTCAAAAATAGCTAATACAATCTATTTGTTTTTCTTCTCTCACTTCTAAAGTAACTGCTACACTTGGTTATATAATCCCAAGTTTACAATTCTACGTTTGGTTAAACTAAAGAATAATAGTAGTAACCATCAGTAGCTTGCTTTTCATTCCTTTTGTCCAATGGTCCTTGGAGATCTTAGCTTTTGTCTTCATGCTCATTATAATCATTCCCAAGAGCCTTATTGGAAATTGGAATGTTTCCTTATTTCCAGTAACCACTTTGATGGCTTCCAATGCAAAGTACACTTCCATATCTCCTTTTAGATCTGTTCAGTAAACTGTCACTATCACTTTGTCAACTGTTCAAAAAGCAACATTGATTCGTTGATAGCAAGGAGATGTGTTTCGTTGATAGCTTCATTCTTCATTCCGTTGATGGTGTTTCCCTCGTTTCGTTGATGGGTAAACTCCATACCGTTGACAGAGTAATCTTCATACCGTTGACATGTCTTCACTTAGGCAGAATTACAAGGCATAACATATTTACAATTAACCAACCTATTTTGCCTATCTAGTACATAGTCAACATGACTTAGAAAACCTATCTAAAACATATAATAGAATGCCTATCATACTGTGAAGTATTGTACAATGCAATTGCTACAACACTCATTTCGTTGATGAGCTTCCTGTCAACGAAACACTGCTAAGCATGCTATTTCGTTGACAGCTACAAAATTGACTTTACACAAATTCTACTAAGTGTTTTATGCTTATCATCAAGAACAACATATTCCTAACAATATGCCCGGATATGATTGATGCACGTATTAATGACACCCACATACTCTTAGGTATTTTGATGCAGTAATATATTAGAGTAATATATAAGTAATACTATTATATAAGTTAAAATTCAAACTATAATGTTTTAATATTATCTTTTCTAATAATACTATATAAATATAAGTAATATTATATGTTTATATTGATTTTTATCAATATAATTTTTTTCATATATATATGGCAATGGTATCGGTTCAAGAAAATAAAAAATCAAACTATATAAACAAAAAGAATATATAAATAATTTATAATATTACCTACCCAAATGCAATTTTTACTGAATATATTTTATTTGATAATTTATATAATTTTGTAGATATTTATTTCATAAATTTTGTTCTAATATTCTTTTTCTTTAACAAATATATTCTAACGCCGCTGCGAAGCGCGACTTAGTAACCTAGTACTTATATAAAGGAGAATACGGGGCGGTAAGGTGGCGGTTTTCAAATCGCTTTGATCTATTTTTTTAATTTTCTCAATTTTTTGAATTAATAACACCAAAAATTAGAAAAATTCTCATTTGCCTTTAAAATGTTTACTAATGGGGGAAACTAAAGATTAAAAAAAAATCTCATTTGCCTTTAAAATGATTACTAATGGAGGAAACTAAAGATTAGAAAAAATCTCAATTGCCTTTAAAATCTTTACCAATGGAGAAAAAAAAAACACAATTGCCTTTAAAAGGTTTACTATGGAGGAAACTAAAGATTAGAAAAAAAATCTCAATTGTCTTTAAAATCTTTACTATGGAGGAAACTAAAAAACACAATTGCCTTTTAAATCTATACTAATGGAGGAAACTAAATTTACATTTATAATATTCTTGCCTTTAAAATCTTTTTCAATAGAGGAAAGTAAATATGCAATTTAAATATCCTATTAAATTTATTTTCTAATTTTCTTAAAATTTTAAATTAATAATAAGCAAATATTAGAAAAAATCTTAATTTCCTTCGTACTATCTTGTAGTGGAGGAAACTAAGTATACTATGTTAATAATTTCCTAAACTTTCTCTACAATACCAATTTATTTACTCATTTCGTTTTAACTATCTTCTAACGGAGGAAAGTATAAGTAAATATTAGAAAAAATCTTAATTTCCTTCATACTATCTTGTAATGGAGGAAACTAAGTATACTATGTTAATAATTTGCTAAACTTCGTCGGACCAATTTATTTACTAATTTCGTTTTAACTACTCCCTCAGTCCCAACCAATTCTTTACACATTCTTTTTTGGGATGTCCCTTTCAATTCTTTACATTTCTAAACTTTCCAAAAGTAGTAAAGTTTTACAATATAAAAATCAACTACACTTCCACTACTTTCCTCCACTGTACTCACTTTATACATTAAATATTGATTGATCCCACCACTAAACTCATTTTTTCTAATTTTTCCACTACTTTATTAGTTTTTCTTAACCTCCGTGTGTTATTCCCAGAACAATGCAACCTAGATTGTAGAAGGGGGGGTTGAATACAATCTAGTTAATTTTACAAAAAATTTTCAAACTTTTTATAGTATGAACATATGTGCTTGTAAATTAACTATAGAAATCGAGTCAAGCCATGAACATAAATGAATTCTTCGAATTAAAAAGAAATGCAGGAGACAAGCAAACTTTTTAAATTTTTCAGGTGGGTTTCTCGGAAAAAGCCCACCCGAGGTGTATATTGAAGAATTCTCTGGTTTTGTTTTTCAACAAACTCCAGCTGCTTACACATATGATGAAAGAGAGCCTAAGTGTTTTACATTCAGCTTTGTGCTCTCTTCACACACTTTTCTATGCTACTCCACACAGTCTTATATACATCGACTGTGTGTTACAAACAAAACCTACAACATAATATAATATTACATTTTTGGTTCTGCTTGATTACATGCTCGTCTCAGAAACTATCCTATTCGGAAAATGCCTTGGCTGGCATCACAGATAAACTTGTATAATCCTAAATGGTGCTTTCTGATTGAGTGTGCTGCTCTCTTCAAAAATTACTAAGTCCATGCAATTGACCTAGCTTCCAAGCCCATGTGACATCTGCATGAAAGAGACCTTTCCTTGGTTACCCGACTGTGAAGTCACTATCAGCTGAGATAAGTGAACATGTAGTATTGCAAATAGGTCTTCATGCTTGTCAAGCTTTTCCTTTGTGTCCAGTTAGAAGGTAAACTTCTAGGTAGCCGCCTTAACTCTTATTTATCCATCGAGACATAAAAGACAATAGATGACTTCACATTTCATTTGTAGGAATTTGAGCCTTTGAATATTTACAATGTGACTCCCTATTCCATACATCTTTTGCGTCATTATCCAACATCTTTAAGTCACGGGTGTGTAATGATGATCTCTGAGACTGTCCTCCATTCAACCTGTTAAATAAAGAAACCTACAAAAGATTCCATTACATAGATTTGTTTTTCATGCTGAATGAGATGAACATCAGTAGGCGTATTAATTCCTTATGCGTAGATTACCATTCTACGTCAGTTATCCGTAGAAAGGCAATTTCAGAATATCCGTATAAGTAATATTCCATAACTGTATCCATAGAAGGGACATGACATTCTTGGCTGCATCCATAGATATACCATAACCTCCTTAACTATATCCATAGATAAAACATGACATCCTTAGATGTATCAGTAGATCAACTTTCTTCAGCTTTTATCCGTAGATATGATGTCCCCAGCTTTTGTCCATAAATGAGATAAGATGTCCTCGGCTTCTATCCGTTGATGAGATAAGATGTCCTTAGCTTCTATCCGTTGATGGCATTTGATGTTTTCAGCTTGTATCCATAGATGAGATAAGATTTCCATAGCTTTATCCGTAGAACGGATATACTTAGCTTCATCATTAGATAAAACATCTTGTCATCTTTATTGATTCACCATTACTGAGTTGTTTAGGCAAGCTTACCACTGAAACACTTGGTGCTTAATTAGACGTTTGTTGGCTTGCTTCTGAATTGCTTCCTAACTTGATGACAGAGTATCTTCCATTCATTTGATGTGGCTTTTTAGACCTTGGATAGATAAAATGCCTTCTAGTTAGCTTCCTGATTTATCAGCTTCTGTGAACTAGCTTTCTGACAATCAGCTTCGGTAACAAGATCAAATTCTTGTCTTAAGCATTTTGTTATCATCATTCCAAATGTGTCAACCCTAACAATCTCCCCCTATTTATGACTGTTAGAACTGGCATAAATCCTTAAGTTGATGATAACAAAACCCTTTAATGTTCTCAGTGATCTTCAGATAGAGATTAATACTGGACATAATTTGATGATGCTGCAAAAAGAAAAACAAACAACTTGAAGCTGTCAGATTCCATATACTTTCCTGTAACTTAGTCTATACCTTCTTCTAAGGGGTTCCAATAGATTGTAATCGAGAGTATAGAAATTCTGAAGTCTGAGATCTCCTTCTAACTCCCCCCTAGGAACAACCTATCTTCTCTAACTTCTCCCCCTTTTTGTTATCAGCAATTAGGATAGAAGAGGCATTAACTTAGTTATTGAATAAGATATTTGGGTACAGGAATCCAACAATTAAAGGATCGAAAGATTTCTCTCAGGAATCTCTCTATTCTTGCATCAGGATCTCATCCTGGCTCACTTCACACAACTCACCTTCCCTTACTAAAGGGGTACTCAAAAACTCTCCTTTTGCCATGCTGGAAGAATTAGCATGCCTCTCATTCTCTCCTTCTCCTTTTGCCTGGTCTCAAGCCAGCCACTCCACTCTATCCCTTCCCACAAACCTATAGATGTCTCAACGATATTAAATTCCTTGATACTCAGTTGGAATGAGCCGAATGATTTTTCTAGAAAGAGTCATGGAAATCAATATTAATGGTCTACGAATAATTGCTGGTTAGGCTTATCCGTAGATTGAGAGACATCTTTCTACGGATGAAGGATATCCGTAGAGGATTTTGAAGAATGGGCTTGTGAAGTAGAAATTGATGTAAGTTCTGTGAAGATTGAATGTGACATTTAAGTGCACAGTGCTTACATCAAGATCATCAAAAAGAGACAAGTGATCCAACGAAATTCTCTGAAAGAGAATGATCACTAGGTGAATGGAGCTTCTCCAAGAGTTCAGAAAATGGAGAATCAAGTACTGATGAGTTGAATGCTGCAGTTATCACTTAATGAGAAAAAATGGATTGGGGACTGCATCCTCATATTTGAAGAAGATGCATCAAACTGAATTTAAGAATAGTGTGTGCTCCCCCTGTTCCTGTGCATATATTTTCTTTCTACTTCAAGAAACAGAAATGATAATAAACCACATTATGCACACAGTGTCCCAATCCCTCATTAGTGCTCCTGGATAAGAGCATTTTTCAATGATCATAGTCTTTTGAGAGACTACAACCAGAAAAGAGCTAATCTTTTTTAACCATTATGCTTTCTTGAGAAGACATAAGGCAGTTTGGCTGGTAATCTCACCCTCACATTTCTTCTAGTGGTTTCTTGATGTTCACCACTGCCCTCACCCTCACTTAACTCTTTCATCACTCCCCACTGGTTAAGATTTGCTAGAATTTTGCAACTACAGTTTGTTGAGAAACTGTAGAGGGGGTTAGGAGTTGTTGATTACATTTAGGGTGTAACTGATAGGGTAAAGAACTTGGGGGTCATTCCAATCAGTTCTCATCTCAGTTTTTGAAAAGGCAAAGAAAAATGATATAGATTTTAACAAGTGAGAGTTTGATAAAGATTAGATGAATACCTTCCCTTTACCAGTGATGAACTTTTAAGAGCCTTCTCCATTAAAGGTTTATTCTCCTAATAGTCCAAGATTACCAGTTTTCCCGTTAATTGTTACAACATCCTCCATTAAAGGTCATCAGAAGCTGCAAATACCTAACTTGATAGATTGTCAATTTCTTTCAAATTCCTTCAAGTTTTCTTCTGATGTTTCTTCATTGAGTTCATGCAAAACAGATAAAACAGTTTTTGTGTTGCTCAGAGAGCTCACTAGTCTGTTAGTTGAACAATTAGGGCTTCTTGATAACTTAATCAAAGTTGATCCTTAAACAAATAGATTCTATGATTCAACCTTTGATCAATTCATCGAAAAGAAAAGAAATATGTGTAATTAACCTTTTTTTTGTTGTTGTTTGTGTACATGAGACGTTTGTTAAGGGTTCTCCTTTCAATCTGGTTAACATGCAAGCCATTTTTAAGAGGATAAACATGTCAATGAATTCAAATGCAGAAAGAAAAAGACTAAACAATCGTATCACACAACAATATAATAAACAAGGGGGGGGGGGGGAACCCCTAAATTAATTAAAAAAAATTGATTACATCATAAAAAAAACTTAAAAGCAAAAACTGGAACATAACATCCCAGCCCCCCAATCCCATGCCCTCTCCCCGGAGAGACAGACAGTCAACAACTATGCTGCTGCTGCCGCCTCCCCGGATGCTCCTTCAGGGCCTCCATCAGGACCTCCCCAATGGTTGCGAGCCATAAGAGTATTGAGAGTGGCTCTCATCCTCCTAATCTCATCCTTCTCCTCCCGGATGAGGAGATCAATCTTTTCTTGCAGCAAAAAGATCTTGTCCACTGTGGACAGTGCATTGAACTCCTCAGGGTTGATGTTAAGAATTGTGGAAGCCATTTTAGAGAAGTGTTTAGAGATTAAGATGATGAAGATAGATCAACCTTTGCCTTTAAATTGGCAGGGAGCTACAAGATAACCCTTGTGTTTAACTAGGGTTAAACGGGGGTTAGGGAAACTGAAGAGACATGCATTAAATCACTCTAGTGTAAATGAAGAGACTACTCGAGTTCCTAGAGTGAAAAATGTGTCTCAGCTCAGATTACAAAGATTATCATGACAGAGATATTTTGAATAAAGATAAGAATAAAACTAAATAGCTGGTCATATATATATGTTCAGCTAAATAATATTAAACAAAAATCTCTAGACAAGAGACATTCAAGAAAATCAATATCTTTTGAATAATGTAGCAAGCGAGTTGTTTGAATTTTCGAGACACTTATTCAGCTGACATCATTCATTAAATGTATGACATTTGACAAATGATATCCCTGAATATTTATCTATGGAAAAATCAAAGAACAGCAATGCACTTAGCTTGTTAATGTCTAGAGATGATCAACTATTTGATATCAGTGAGAAAAGTAGCTTGATATCTCATTGAATATTACTCAGAAGATCATTTCCAGACAGCTTCACATAGTGCATAACATCATTCAATTGTACTGACTTGTCATGATAACCAAAACAAAAACAAACAAATAAGACACACAAAACAAACAAATAATTCCAAAGATTGAAATCACTGGCTGCATGCATTTAACACAGATATGTAAGAGAATAAGAAATCATTACCTACCAACCTCATTTGTCAACTCAAGTGAGTTGATGCATTAAAAGCATTGGCAAGATATCTGGTTAAATGTTGTTCCCTTGGAACACAGTGTAGTTCCACTACAACGTGCACATCACTTCTTCCAATAGCATGGTGCATGAGGTTTGTGTACTTGACTCTTTTGAGAAATGCTTGGATGCTTCAACTGCATCTTTCGATTTGACATTAAGCTGAGCATTTCTTTTGAGTCATGACCTGAACTCATTTCCTTGGAGTTGGCATGAATTATGCTATGTCTTCTTGATTAGGAGATTATACTGCAAGTATCAACATCTAGGCAGCCAATTAGAGCATAACAAGTATATCTTGGATTATCAAGTACTGAATGGTTGATAATCACTTGAGATACAACAAAGATTCCAGGAAAAGTTAAGGTACTAGTACATAAACAAGTGGTTAACATAATTTCTAGCATTCTGTTACTTAGTCATGAAAGAGATCACCAACTAACTTTTCAAAACATGAATTTCCTACCAAGGTATTCAATTCAGTTGTGTCAATAATTGGTATGAGAATTCTTAAAAGAATACTCATTCATCTCCTCAGAACTACTTTGCATGAGCCTTTCAGCTTAGCAGCAAAACTACTGATCAGTGATGCTAGATATTATGTAAACTACACGTATCTCAGCTAAAGATATATGACTTACAAAGGCTGAGATTTAGATTATATTTTTCTACAGACATAGACACTACCTTTTTGCATTATCCGTAGAGGAGCAAAAGTAGTATCCATAGATGTAGAAAATTATCTACGGATAATCAGTATCCATAGACAAAGCAATGAAACTAATCCAGTGTTATGAATGACTATCTACGGATAAGAATATCCATCGATAAAGTAAATTTTGACTTAGACAAAATTTTCACTTTTTCTGGAAAACTTAGTTTTCAAGAAAGTCATTTCAACACTGGCTGCATATGAGACATCAAGAAAAATAAGGAAGTTTATTCATACCTTACTTACTTACCATTCTGGAGAGGATGGTTGACAAGTAGCTTGGTACTGATGTCTTCTTTACTGAGTCACACTTGGATCAAAAAGTATTTCCACTGTACTGTTCAACACAGAATCCCTCTAGAGAAAATCCTTGAAGAACCTGATCTGAGCACAATAGATTTAGAGATTTGCGAGGCAGATGTTCCACTCATTTCTTTAACCGAGATTTTAACTCAAGGAGAAAGATTAGATGTCCAGTAAGTAGACATGGAGAATTGTAGGAGCTGAAAAATCTTGCCTTGATCCAAGTGAACATCTTATTCCTTCAACCCAATAAATGTCTTCAAGAGGACTTTCTTCTGGATTTTGGAACAAGCTTCTTATGGTAGGTTCAGGTCTTGAAGATGCAATAATATTCTCATCAGTATGATTATGTGAGGTTGATCTTTGAGTCAGAGAAACTCCCCCTAAGTTCATTGGGGTGATAACTCAGAGTTGTGATCCACCTACGGATGTTTCATTGTGGCTTCCTACGGATGCTCCATTTTAGCTTCCTACGGATGCTCCATTTTGGCTTCCTACGGATGCTCCATTTTGGCTTCCTACGGATGCTCCATTTGGCTTCTAATCAGATGCTCCATTTGTCCTTTCCATAGATGACTCATTTGGGCTTGAATCATTCATAGTCTGAGACAATTATTCTTGAAGGAACTGATTCATCCACACAATCATCATCTTCTTCATACCAAAAACCACCTTCCATTTCAAACTTAAAGCTGAGAACTCCAGAAACTCTCTCATCAATAAGTTTGATTTATCTGGCATCATCAGAAACAACCTGTGTTGACTCCATAACAATGTTGATTCAATGACTTAAAGCCTTGTAGGCTTTTCCAGCTACATGCACTCTCTTTGAGTAGCTTACCCAAACTGGGCTATTGAGTAGATAACCGATTTAATCTTTGACATGATGTCTTCTTGAAGTTGCAGAAGTAGATTAACACTTTCTGAGAAATGCTCCCCCTGAGTAGATGTTCCAACAGAGAACCCTTCAGAGAAGAACATAAGATACCATGGATGGCTGCTTATTTTCCTCTACATATGATTGCCATATAGAAGAAACCACCACTCCCAGCTTCACTTCTACTTCCACTAGCAAAGATCTTTTGTAATATCCCCAAATTTTGTACTTATTTAAAAACCACTGATGAATAGTAATTTTTGTCGTTTAGAAAATTTTCAGACCACCCTATGTACGAGTCGGGATAATGAACTTTCGAAGTCGTATTAGTGATCTACTATGTAAATGAGTGAATGCAGAAGCTGTCAGAATCAGAAGAAGAGCATTTTCTGTTTTCGCCGAAATTTCACCTATTATTGATGGATTAATCATTATTGAAATATATTGGAGGATTTTATATTATCAATTCCATGGATATGGATTTAGCAAAGTTATTAAGATATCAAGAACGTTTACGGTAAACTACTTCGATAGAACACTTAAGAAATCCCTGCGAGCGTTCAACGAGATTAAAGTGGTAACAGACCAAGGCGACACAAATGAGAGTATACAAATCCCATTTATATTCCGAGATTCACGCTCGAACCATTTTAATTAAGTATTCGATTGTTAGGACGAATAGTGAATAGTTACTATTCACTATGAGAATCGCGTAGAGTTTTATTCGCTCTTTTTAGGAAATATTTTTGAATCGTTTCAAGAGGAACAAAAACAAGGATGAATAGTAACATTGATGAATAGTACTCCAAGGCGAATAGTAAAATTTTATAGTCTCCGATTGATTCTATATTTCAGCGGAAGTTCAGGAATAATAAACGGTTACTAATCGCGTAGTCAGAAATCGCAAACGAAAACGAGAATCGAAAATCCGCTTGAAGGAGCAACCTTGGACGTATTATAACTGAGGAATTAAAGAAGAATATATGTATTAAAAGAAAAAGAATGGGTGGAAGAATTATGTGGAAGAAGCTTTGTAACTTAGCAAACTTGAGGGGCTAGTTTGCAGTGACTAACTTGCAAATTTGGTAAACTAAACACATCACCTTTTTAACCACTCATCTACCACACTTTTATCACAAAAGTAGCAGCTCCCCACCCCAATTTTCTTGAAGAAAAACCGAACCTAAGGAATGAGGAAGAAGGAGCTTGAAGCTTGAGCAATTCTCCACCAAACTTAGTGTTTAATAGCTTAAAACAAAGAAGAGCTCAAGCCCATTCTTTTAAAGGTAACATCTCCAACACCCACCATCTCTAGCATGATCTTTTATTGATTTTAAGAAGATGATGAATAGTATTTTGTTGAGTTTTATGTTTATAATTGAAAGATGGAAGCATGAATGTATTGTTAAGGTCATGAGTAAGTGGATTATGTAGTTTGTTTAGTTGTTGGATGAGTTGTGGATGGATTTTGAATGTGATACCAACTGGTTTGGCTCGGTTTGAGATTGATAATGAACTTTAAGTGTTTTAATTGATGTGTATGATGATTTGTGGTGAATTGGAATGAGATTTGAATCTCGGAAATGTTAAGTTTTAAGCCGACGTAATGCCCGATTTTTGGTAACGCTAAAAACTGCCTAGAATCCGAAAACTTAAATACCTCTTTTGGTTCAATTATGAACATGAGTGTGTAGATCTTTGTTTCTAGTTTACGTGAGTGCAAGAATCATGTCATTACGATTTACGGTTTAGGAGAAACATGCGTTTTAGTGTAAGGCGTTCATAAAACCAAACCGCACCACTTAGTCAACTTTGAGGCTATGATCGAACCACTTAGAAGTCATAATAAAATGTGAAACTTTGTGATAACATGCTAGGTACGTTTAGGAAGAACCTCGAAAAGATTTCGTGTTAAAAGGATTAAATCTCAATTTTATAAAAATGCGTGAGAGAGCATGCTCGAGTAGAGGATCTTAAAGAGTTAACTTGAAAATGGACTTTGTACTTGAGTTAGTATATACTTAGTATGGTGAAAGCGTTTACGTTATTAATCTTGAACCTTGTGTTGATTCTAGATTACTGGGCCAACCTGAGACTTACTGCTACTTCGGGATTTCCAGGCAAGTTTACTAACCATTACTCTATTGTTCAGAGTAGGTATATTTTCAAACGTATAATACTTGGTTGTTCAAATATTTATGTATACTCTTTGTTCCAAGTATCGTGCAAGTTTCTCAAAACCCAAAGCTCTAGCATTCGGCTATATTTTTAAATTGTTGTTGTTGTGATATGACTGCTACAAATGCACGAACTGTTTTACTTATCGTATAAGCTTTCAAATGTTGAACGGTTGTTCATATGATATTTATCGATATAGATATAAACTGGAGTACATGAGGCTCTACGATGTAGAGCGTACTATATTCTACTTATCAAAATATTTGATTCATCTTGGTGCAAGTTTCCAAAACCTATGACTTTCTACAGTTGTTGTGATGAAAAATGCTTCGATTATACTTTGCGTATGTAATATAATATTGTTGTTATACTTGAATCTTTCGAGACCTTGATTGGTTTATATGCAATATGATATGGCAGTTATAAGCCGGGTTTTAAAAAGGGCTCTTAGAGTAGAGCGTGTGGATCGTATTTTGAACTTAGACCGGGAGTCGGTATATTTTCTTTAGACCGTTGAGGTTTATTTTCCGATAAGTATATTGAATAGATATATTCAATTGTTTTATTTTCAAGGGAATATTATTTTAATATTCACCTAGAGATTATTAAATATTTATTGAGCGAATGATTATTAATTAATCATTTATTATTTATTATATTCTTTTAATCAATTTAAAAATGATTTATATTATTTAAAAATTATCTTTGACCTTCAATAACTATGAAGAATATTTCTGACCTTTATAAAATTTATTTTTTTATTAAAGTAGGGATTCCCAAATATTGTTTTGATTTAAATCTATCTTAAGAGATGATTTAAATATTCGCTGACCACTCAAATGTGACGGGAATACCCTTAAAGATTTCAAAACAGTTTGACTCCCTGGTCGTAATCTTTTTAAAGAGGATTCTCATCTAATTCTAATTCTATTGATAGAGGTCAACCCACATGGTAACTTACTTCCTCTATTATTCCGGAAGTAAGGAGACCAAGAAATGTTTTTAAAGAGGGACAAGTATCACATACGTGGGGAAACAAGATTAACTTCTGTTTCCTGTGACGTTGATTTTCATCTGGGGACTGGAATTAACTCGTGCTCGGCAATGAAATAGGTGTCAGTATGGTACGAGGTCGTACTCGGCAATGAAATAGGTGCTAGTATAGTACGAAGTCATGCTCGACAATGAAATAGGTGCCAGTATAGTATGACTCCATGTTCGGTAATGAAATAGGTGCCAGTATAGCATGAAGGGCCCAGATGCGGCCAGGGTGATAACCGAAATAGGAAGTCGTCCTTCTACTAGTAGAGAAAGTGTTTATGCGGTACAACGATTGATCATCGCTTATCGTGGTGTTTTCCGGTAATAGCCCCCATCTTCCAATTGGAATTGTGTTTGCAACATTGTAACAAAAGCCTCGTAGCTCAGTTACCGATAATGTTGGCAGTATTTTGAGAAATATTCAAAACTGGTATTTTCAGTAAGCTACTTGATTTAGCTTGATTTAAAATTTATACTTTGAACCTTTGTCTATGATGTGCTAGCAAAGGATTTCTAAACTTTATAGAAATGTTTAAAGTTATTTTTATCCGCTGTAGATTATATATTTTGGTGGGAAGTGTTTAGACTTCTGATATAGTATCTCGAACTATATGTTATTTTCAGATATTGTGGAATCTTACTATTCCTAGTACAGTATTTTGAACTGTATGGTATTTTAACTCAAATGTTATACTTTAAAGGTTTTGGTTGTTATACCAACAAAGGTTATTGGATTTCAGACTTTATAGTTGTGAAACTATTTATTTTAGTATGGGATACTTGCTGAGCATTCTTTCGCTCATTCTTGCTTTACTTTATATTAACTTTCAGTGAAGAGAGAACCTAGTCGGTTATTCCGTACTACAAGAAAAGAGAAGTGGAAGATTCAGCCTTGAGGTAGTCCAATTCAAAATGGTTAATGATACTTATGTGACTCGTTTCTGAAGCTATAACTGGTGTGTGTAAGAGATTGGGATCTTTTGGTGTTGTATTATTGGATTATTGAGCTAGTACATGTATTATTGTTGGAATTGAGGACGTGACAACCCGGATCTCCGACCCCGGATCTGTGGGTGTTACATCTTTTCTTCCACTCATGAATTACTTGATGGTATTTATCCAGATGTCAGTTAAACTTAACAATTGTGAAATGTTAAGTATTTGATCATGGACTAGATGTTCTTCAAGTAATTTCCCACACAGATTCCCTTATCTCCTTTAGCTAAGCTTCTATTACTTCCTTGGCTAAGGAAAGTGATAAGAGAAAATTGTTGGCTTCATTTATTCACACAGTTTGATGATTCCTCCTTCAGGTGCTTGAATGATCAAGAAAACATTCTGGCTGCAATAAGTAGCATCAGCCATAACTTTCCAGAGCTCAACGAGTTATCCTGATTTTCCAAGCAAAGTCTCTGCAGATATTGTCATTTATTTCATAAGACCTCTTCACAATGAATTCTTGAGCTAAATCCCTTGAGGAGATTTCATGTGCAGTGGCTAAAAGAGTTTATCAAACGTATGATCTGTCACGTTCTTGATAGAGGTCTTCTATTGCTTCCCTTAATGACATGCATCCTTTAACCCATCCTTGGCAAAACTTGGGGTTCCTCTAATCAAGACTCTTCCATCAGACAGCTTCTTATGCACTGGTTACTATTGTCCTGATTTTGCCTTGTCACAAAGAGGTCAAGACATACAATCCTCCAAGGCAGTATTCAAATCAGCTACACACACTTTTCTATCAAGTGTCCAGTGCTTACCACTTCATTGTCTTTCTATTGATAGACAATGCAGGCTACAAATACAAAGTTTCCTTTGTCACATGCTTGATTGATACATAGGAAGTTATGCTTATATCTATCAACTAGTGCTTCAACCCTAACTGATGATATTGTTTGCCAAAGTCATGCGTCATTTCTTAATCATGACTACAAATATCATCTCCACATAATAGTAGAGGGGCTACGTTCCTCTGAGCAATCAGTGAGCAGGACAGAAACTCTAGTAGGAATCTAGAGCTTCCATATCTTCCTCCTGCACACTTTCAAAACCGAATCAAGCTTGCTTAGGTACCCGAGTTTCCTTGAGCTTTGGCTTTTTAGCTTTTATGATTGTCATCTTCTCTTTCTTAGCTTTTAGCTTCAAAGGATTCAAACCATTTTCATCCCTTGGTTCTGACTTTGAAAGATTGGCATCCACATGTTGCTCTTGAATATCAAAATTTGATGCTCGACAAGGAAATATTTGAGCATACAGATCATTCAAGTCATGCATGCTCCATGACATTTGAGGCATATTGAATTCATACCAATATGGATGAGGAACAAATGGCATGTTAGCATATCTTGTTGAATCTCGAGCATTGTGAGAAAAAATGTGATGCATGACAGGCATATCAGTCATAGGTAGTTGAATAGATCTTGTTTGAACAAATCTGCAAGAAGTATACAAGTGATTAATTCTACCACATCGAATGTAGGACCTTCTGGAAGTGCTTTCTTCTAATGGGTAGCTGCTACTACAGTCAATCATTGTTGGTTCATTCATGCTTTCCTCTTTATCTGCCTCTGAATCTTCTTCCTTGATGGTTTTTCTTCTTAGTGATTGAACACGGTTTTTGAAACCTGTTCCAACCTTATTGCTCAGTTTCTCTAGAGTCTGATTACTCCTAAATGGTTTTACCATCTTTGGAGCAGTCTCCACATCCTCTAGCTTCTTGTTATTGCAATTTCAGGTCTCGTTACAAAATGTGTCCATTCCTTGAGATTTGATAATGTTGGACACAATGTAACTGAAATTATTCCATCTTGCAATAACCTTTTGTTCCTTTCTCAGCTGCTCTTTCAAAACCACTTCTCTTTTTAAGACAGCCTCAAATTCATGTTTAGCATTCATGCATTCAACAAGTGTTTCCTCAAACTCAGAGACTTGAGTTTCCAACATAGCATTTATCTCACTAAGCATAACATTAGTTGCTTTGAGTCTGGCATTTTCTTCAATAAGATTGTTAAAGGAAATACGCACAACATGTAATTCATCAATTAAATTCCTTGTAGTGCTGCAACATATTTCTTTAACAGGCTTAGTTGGCTCCAGAGAAACTACCTGATTTCTGGTTGAACTTGCTTCTTGATTGTCATAGGCTGTGGGTACAAAGTTGATAGATTCTTCTGTTGATGTTGAACAACCCTCTTCAGTTGAAACCCTTCGCTCAAAAAGGACTTCATCTTCCAGTGCCATTCCTTCCTTGCCCTTGTCTGATGTGGTTCTGATACATTCACATATCTTCAGGTTGAATGTTGAGCTTGCTGCTTCTGTTCTCTCCTCTTCTTTCAAATCTTGGTCGGAGATGACCACATCTCTTGTTTCTGTCTCCCCTTCTTTATTGATAATATTTGCATCCTGCATAGCCTCAAGAATAGTGTCTTCAAGAGTGCTTAACAGATTGCTAAGATCTAGATCTTTGGACTCAGGGGTATTATTGATAGTCACAGAGATATGCTTCCATTTTCTAGGTAGAGATTTTGCAAACATCAACTTTGAGTTCTTGTTTGTCAACTCCTTCCCAGCTTCTTCGTTGTCACCTCTCTCCATGGTTGCAGTTGCTTTTGATCTTTAAACTTCAGGTATGTTTGAAGCTTGCTCTGATACCAATTGTTATTCCCAGAACAATGCAACCTAGATTGTAGAAGGGGGGGGAGGGGTTGAATACAATCTAGTTAATTTTACAAAACTTTTTCAGACGTTTTACAGTATGAACATATGTACTTGTAAATTAACTAGAAATTGAGTCAAGCCATGAACATAAATGAATTCTTCGACTTAAAAAGAAATGCAGGAGACAAGAAAACTTTTTAAACTTTTCAGGTGGGTTTCTCGGAAAAAGCCCACCTGAGGTGTATATTGAAGAATTCTCTGGTTTTGTTTTTCAACAAATTCCAGCTGCTTACACAGATGATGAAAGAGAGCCTAAGTGTTTTACATTCAGCTTTGTGCTCTCTTCACACACTTTTCTATGCTACTCCACACAGTCTTATATACATCGACTGTGTGTTACAAACAAAACCTACAACATAATAAAATATTACATTTTTGGTTCTGCTTGATCACATGCTCGTCTCAGAAACTATCCTATTCGGAAAATGCCTTGGCTGGCATCACAGATAAACTTGTATAATCCCAAATGGTGCTTTCTGATTGAGTGTGCTGCTCTCTTCAAAAATTACTAAGTCCATGCAATTGACCTAGCTTCCAAGCCCATCTGACATTTGTATGAAGGAGATCTTTCCTTGGTTACCCGACTGTCAAGTCACTATCAGCTGAGATAAGTGAACATGTAGTATTGGAAATAGGTCTTCATGCTTGTCAAGCTTTTCCTTTGTGTCCAGTTAGAAGGTAAACTTCTAGGTAGCTGCCTTAACTCTTATTTATCCATCGAGACATAAAAGACAATAGATGACTTCACATTTCATTTGTAGGAATTTGAGCCTTTGAATATTTACAATTTGACTCCCTATTCCATACATCTTTTGCGTCGTTATCCAACATCTTTAAGTCACGGGTGTGTAATGATGATCTCTGAGACTGTCCTCCATTCAACCTGTTAAATAAAGAAATCTACAAAAGATTCCATTACATAGATTTGTTTTTCATGTTGAATGAGATGACCATCAGTAAGCGTATTAATTCCTTATCCGTAGATTACCATTCTACGTTAGTTATCCGTAGAAAGGCAATCTCAGAATATCCGTAGAAGTAATATTCCATAACTGTATCCATAGAAGGGACATGACATTCTTGGCTGCATCCATAGATAGACCATAACCTCCTTAACTACATCCATAGATAAAACATGACATCCTTAGCTGTATCTGTAGATCAACTTCCTTCAGCTTTTATCCGCAGATATGATGTCCCCAGCTTTTGTCCATAGATGAGATAAGATGTCCTCAGCTTCTATCCGTTGATGAGATAAGATGTCCTCAACTTTTATCCGTTGATGGCATTTGATGTTTTCAGCTTGTATCCATAGATGAGATAAAATTTCCATAGCTTTATCCGTAGAACGGATATACTTAGTTTCATCCTTAGATAAAACATCTTGTCATCTTTATTGATTCACCATTACTGAGCTGTTTATGCAGGCGTACCACTGAAACACTTGGTGCTTGATTAGACGTCTGTTGGCTTGCTTCTGAATTGCTTCCTAACTTGATGACAGAGTATCTTCCATTCATTTGATGTTGCTTTTTAGACCTTGGATAGATAAAATGCCTTCTAGTTAGCTTCCTGATTTATTAGCTTCTGTGAACTAGCTTTCTGACAATCAGCTTCGGTAACAAGATCAAATTCTTGTCTTCAACATTTTGTTATCATCTTTCCAAATGTGTCAACCCTAACACCGTGCCCAACCCAAATGTAAACAAATGGGTGGGACGGAGGGAGTATCTTTTAACAGAGGAAAGTATAAGTAAATATTAGAAAAAATATTAATTTCCTTCATACTATCTTGTAATGGAGGAAACTAAGTATGCAATGTTAATATTTTGCTAAACTTCATCTACAATACCAATCTCTTTACTAATTTCGTTTTAACTATCTTCTAACATAGGAAAGTAGATATATTATATTTAGGTGGTGTTGGAAAATCGTCACAATCATATCTATTTATTTTTCTAAAAAAATTTCTTTAAAATTTTCAAAGTTAAAATTGCCTTTTTTTCTTTCATTCTCATTTCCTAATCCCCCCCCTTTCGTAGTCATGTTGATATATAATTCAACTTCATCTTTTATCATCTTACTCAGAACTTGTTTTCACTGTATATACAATACAAAGTTTTATCAATCACAACCTTTCTAATTTTCATTCTTTATCGTATGTCATTATAGATTAGATTAGTTTTGCAACTTTTTATTTTATTTTTATCGACGATGTGAACCAATGTGCTGATACTTGATTATATTTGTTATTCATGTGTTTGTTTTATTACAAGGTTGAACGGAATCATGTGGGTTTTTATTACATGCAGGATTACAGATTGGAAGATAGGGGAAAAATTGGAAATTGCGCGAGTACGAAGGGAGTTCCACCTAATTTCTTCATGTTAGATCAGGATTCAATGATCGTCAGGATCTAGACTCAACTGATCAGGATTGCTGACGTCATCAGGATTGCATGGTCGTCAGGATCAGAATGAATATCAGGACTGGGATCAGGTTTGATCAACAGGACTGGAAGCTGATCAGGATTCCTACTTTGAGTTATATTTGGAGTCTAGTTAAATAAGGAAGATTATTCTGTCGGTTCCTGGTCTGTAGGAATGAAGCTATCAATTTAGGATAGGTTTCAATCTTTGTAATTGATTAGGACTTATCATTGATAGAGAAGCTGTATAGTATATAAACACATTTTAGGTTTCGATTTATGAAGAGAACATAGGTGAACATAATCGCATACACGAGTATCTTTGTAACCTAGAAGATCTCAAGAACTCAGAATTTCTTGAGAGAGTTTGTAACAGTTTTATATCAGATTTAATAAAGCTGTTATCATTCTTTCATATTTGTGATTCAAATCTTATTAAGTCGAGAATCTTATACAATTGTATTCAACCCCCCTTCTACAATTGTTTATTACTGGGCAACATTTCAAGCCTTATTTTTTTCACTTTCGGAAAATGTTTTCAAATTTCGCGTGCTATCATTATTTAAGATTGTATATAATTTTGTTCAGCACATAATTTATGATGATAGGTTTGATATTGCCGGGATTGGAAGCATCAAAAGTTTAAAACATAATAATAATTTTTTTCTCACTATTTTTTCTTTGTTACTTAATATTTACAACACGATTTTTCATTATTATTATTATTATTATTATTATTATTATTATTATTATTATTATTATTATTATTATTATTATTATTATTATTATTATTATTATTATTATTATTATTATTATTATTATTATTGTGTTTGGTTAGGATTTTGTGATTAATTTTATGTTTACTTTTATGTACATTCGTTTGTATACAAGAAAATTTGTTAAGTACGAGTCTCAAATAATTATCACTTTGTGATTATATATTAATTGGTTAGAAAATTATTAGATTTCATATTTTCTTTACAGGAAATTAGGTTTAACTTAAGAATGCGTGTGCATATTTAACAACTGCAAGTTAAATTTATCTCAAATTTGAGTTTTGATGCAGATCCTAACTCAAAGATAATACACGGTACCTGTTGGCCATCATATTATAAAAGTGTATTACCGGTTATTTTAAAATTTTATATCCTTGTATATAATAAGTATATGAGGATTTATTATTAGATGAGATATTTAATATTAAAAAATTTATTTAGTTATTAGTAGGATTATATTAAAAACAAAAATGTGTGTTATAATCAGGAAGCTGTCAGTTTTTGGGTGGAAGATTAGTCTCTTGGTTCAGTAAAAAGCAAAAGTCAATTTCTACTTCAACAACAGAAACTGAGTACATTGTTGCAGGAAGTTGTTGTGCTCAGATAATGTGGATAAGAAATCAGTTGTTAGATTATGGCCTGTCATATTCAAAAATCCCTATTTATTGTGATAACCAAAGTGCTATTGCAATGATAGGAAATCCAGTTCAACATTCTCTTACTAAACACATCAGTATTATATATCATTTCATAAGAGAACAGGTTCTGGAAGGAACAATTGAACTTCACTTTGTTCCTACTGATCAACAACTAGCTGATATATTCACCAAGCCACTACCTGAAGCTACTTTCAACAAGTTGGTGAATGAACTTGGAATGATGAATTTTGAGAATTTCTGAGGAAAGCTACAGAGAGGAAATCCTGATGGTCATTCTGCAAGGTATGTAATTTTGATCAAATCCTGATAGGACTCAATCCTGACAGGAAGTCAACTGGTCAATCCTGATGTACATGTCAATATTTCATTACTAGATTTGTGCCTGATTTTTCGTCAGTTACTGATGAGAAACGTTTGAGTTTTTAATTGGACAACTGTCTGCGCGCGTGTGTCACACTAATAGATATATACATATAGATACACATAAAAAGCGGTGCAGTTATGTTTAATTACACACGTAATTTGTCCACTAATCATTTTTGCACAAATCATATTTTGGTATGCAAGGGAATCAGATTTTGGTTTGTGTGGTTATTCAGATGCTGATTTTGCAGGATGCAAGATAGACAGGAAAAGTACTTCAGGAAGCTGTCAGTTTTTGGGTGGAAGACTAGTTTAATGGTTCAGTAAGAAGCAAAAGTCTATTTCTACTTCAACAGCAGAAGCTGAGTACATTGCTGCAGACAGTTGTTGTGATCAAATAATTTGGATGAGAAATCAGTTGTTAGATTATGGCATGTCATACTCAAAAATCCCTATTTATTGTGATAACCAAAGTGCTATTGCAATGACAGGAAATCTAGTTCAGCATTCTCTTACTAAGCACATCAGTATTAGATATCACTTCATAAGAGAACAGGTTCTGGAAGGAACAATTGAACTTCATTTTGTTCCTACTGATCAACAATTAGCTGATATATTCACCAAGCCAATGCTTGAAGCTACTTTCAACAAATTGGTGAATGAACTTGGAATGATGAACTTTGAGAATTTCTAAGAAAAGTTACAAAGAAGAAATCCTGATGACTGTCAAATCCTGATGGTCATTCAGAAAGGTAAGTAATTTTGATCAAATCCTGATAGGACAAAATCCTGACAGGAAGTCAACTGGTCAATCCTGATGTACAGGTCAGTATTTCATTGTTTAATTTGTGCCTAATTTTTCTTCAGTTACTACTGAGAAACGTTTGAGTTTTTATTGGACAACTGTATGTGCGCGTGTGTCACACTGACAGATATATACATATAGATACACATAAAAAGTGGTGCAGTTATGGTTCATTATGCACGTAATATGTCCACTAATCATTTGTGCACAAATCATATTTTGCCACATGTCATTGAGAAGTAATATTTTGTTTTAACAAAATACATTTGATTTTCTAAATTTCTGATTACTCTCTCATCATGAGTTTTTCATCTTCTTTATTTCTCTGTGCTCAAGAACCCTAATTTCTAAATCTCAATTCTCAAGTTTTTGATACTGTTTTAATGGCGTCTTCATCATTCATGAACAAACAGACTGTGGTTAGTGGTGTTACTTTTGCCACTAATAATTTTGTAGCTATTCTAGACCATCAGGAATTACCCAATGAGTTTCACATAATTCAGGATTTTCTAGCTTCAAGCCCATTGAAGTTTGCTTTAACAGAACCTGCAAGTGTTTCTTTTAAGTCAGTCATGCAGGTGTGGAACTTAGTTACTTTTGACAAAGGGTATTCTGACTCAATCTTGATGAGTTTTGAATATGATGGGATTACTCACTATGTGACTCCTGCAATTGTGGAGGATGCACTGCATTTACCTGTTCTTGGTGATGCTGTCCCTGATAATGTTTCGGACTCTACTCTCTTTGAGTTTGTTACAAAGTTGGGCTACAATGGTGAAGTAAAGAGATATGGCAATCTTTTCAGGACAAAGCTTAAGAAGGAATGGAATTTCTTCTTTGATACGATCAATCGTTGTTTCCTGAACAAGACATCAAATTTTGATGCTCTTCCATCAAGATCTCTCAAAATTGGGTACTCTCTTATTCATTCTACAGTGTTTGATTATGGCTCTTTTATCTTAAAAGCTTTAAGTGATAGGAAATCAGATAAGTTAGGTTTTGTCTGTTTTCTTTGATTTTTACAGTTGATATTTAATCACTTATGTCCTAATGTTGTTTTTGAGAATGATGTAGTTCTACCTATCTGTAGAATTACTGAGAATAATATTAAGTCCTTAGTCAACAGTGATAAGGCAAATGGTTTTATTGGCAATGCTTTTATTCCTGATGAGGTCAGGTTTTTCTTACATCAGAAAATGCCTACTTGTTATGGATTACTTTCTAATGCTATGGGGCAAGGCCAAACACACCTTGTTCCTAACCCAAGCATTCATCCCAAACAGTCTAAACATTTAACAGCCACCTCTACTGTCTCTCAAAAGACTTTAATTGTAAAATCAAAGAAATCAGCTAGAACTGATGTGTTAGGAAGGCAATCAGGTTCAAAGGATTTTTCCTCTACACCTCTTACTAAAAAGAAGTTACAAGGGGGTGTACAAGGGGTCCTGGTGAAGAAAGCTGTTAAGGGTGTTGAGGCTGTTTTTGTTAAAAGGAAGTTAGTGTTCAGGGATGAGACTGATTCTGAGGATGATTTACCTATATCCTCTATAATGAATGTGAATAAGGAAGTTGCTGATACTGCTATTGAAGCTGTGGTACCATTATCTACACCACAGAAGAAAAGGAAATTATCTAAGGGCAGGTATCATATTCCTTTCGAAAAGAAGCAGGATACTGATGTACAGGACACTTCTATTCTTTATGAGCAATCAAATTCAGCTGCTCAAGCAAATCCTGATGTTAGTATTCCTGATGCAGCACCAAGTCAAGTAGTTACTATTTCAGACTCTCCAACACAGGACTCTCCAACAAAAAGACATGTTGATATTTCATGGGAGAAGTATGGTGCTGCTGCTTCCAATCTTGGGATTAAACATCCAATGGAAAAGCTAAGGAAAGCAGGGGAGTTAGTGTTTTCTAGACAGAAGAAACTGAAGGGATCAATCCCACAAGAACCTGAATCTCAAAGTGGTTCAGCAGCTCTTACTGATGATCCAGCCACACAAGAACCACTCAATCAAAGTTTGGGTGAAGGCTTAGCAATTGGAATGGTCACACAAGAACCATCTTCTCAAAGTGAATATGCAGGCCAAGCTACAGTTTCTGAGAAATTTCCTGACAATGCTCAAGGGATTTCTGGTGCAGATGACGTTCAAAGATTGGCCGAGGACACTATCAATGAGGGAAGCACACAAGAACCTCCAACTCAAAGTGTTGAAGAAGCTTCAGAACCTCATGCTACACAAGAACCATCAGTAACAAATACTGATGCAAGCTTATCTAATCCTGACGGTGTTGCTCCTGATGCTAGTGGTGCTCCTGATGCTGATCCAATTTTGATACAGCCACTAAGATCACGACCAATGGACCATCCTATCACAGATTCACAGGATAAACTGAAAGGTATAGCTATTCCTGATCCTGACGTTACTCATGATACTGATGATGATTCTGATGATAGTGATAATGATAATAACGAAGAGAAGGAACAGCTTGCCAGAGTTTTAAAATCTAGTCTTGGAACTAACTATGGTTCGTCAAGCACCTTCATGACTGGCAAGGCTACTACTGGAAAAGACTTCAGACAAGACTTTTCTGTTCCTTCTGAGATTGATCCTGCTGAACAGCTGAGAATGCATCAATGGGAAAATGAATGGTACATGTCTGATGATTCTGTAAGCTATCCCTATGCATTGGATCATGCTTATAATGCTGCTAAGTTGATTCACAATGAAGATTTGAAGAATCATTTGAAGGCTACTACTCTGTTATCCAAAAGCCTGAAACGTGAAATAGATTCTGTCAAAGATTCTACTGACAACGTGAAATAGAGCTTTACAAAGGTGCCTACTGCTCTTCAACTCAGGGTAGTGGAATCCCAAGTTAAGTCCATTATTACTGAACAATCTTCAATGAACAACAGGATTGATTCTCTTGATATAAAGGTAACTGACATTCAAACCTCTCTTGCCTTAATTTTGAATATATTGTCAAATACCGATGTCAAAAAGGGGGAGAAGGTAAGTCAGACAAAATGCACACCTGATCTAGTAGTATTGAGAAATAATGATGATGATGATCATATTGGAAATGATGGTGGTGACAAAATTCTACAAGGAGAAACCTTTGATGCTGCTGTTATGAAGACAATTCAAACTTCTCAAAGTCAAACAACGCAGTCAACTCATGTTTCTGATTCTGGAGTAAGGATAGTAAGAACATTGGTGCAATCTCAGATCCTGACGGAAGAACAAATACTGACAGGTAATCAAATCCTGATGCCTAGACATGTACAGACTCTTGCTACAATTCCTGAAGGAGATAAAGACGTGATTATTGATAATCCTGAAGATGCATCAAATCTATTCCAGAAGTTTACTACAAAAGATGGCAGAATTGTTACTCTATATCACACTGATAAAAGAGTTCAACAATTATTTGCAAGAAAAGCACTCTCTACAGCAAGTGAAGGATATCCTGATCTCTCACATGAAGAATTCTTAAGACAACAGAGAGAAATGATGGAAAGCTTTAATAATCCTGCTCCTGCTAGAGGTAGAGGAGGCAGAGGTAGGAGATGTGCTAGAAGAGGTAGAAGAGGTTCTTCAACTCAAACAATACCTAGACAGACAAGGTCTAGAGGTTTATTAATTGAAGAAATTCCTGAAGCTTCACAAAATCTAATAGATCATGTTATCAAGGATATCATTGAGAAGGAAGACAAAGAGTTTATTGAAGAAGAACCTGAATTGAGAAGGAGACCAAGACAATTTATTCTCTGAAATACAAATCAAATTGAAGATTCTAATCCTGATATTGTTTCTGACAATGTTCAAGATCCTGATGAATCTGAAATTCTGCAAGAAATTGATTTGTTAATCTTATCTACTATGGTTGATTCTCACAACAAGGAAGTGGATGAAGAAGAAGAAGCCAGAAGAAGAGAAATCACAAGAAGAACAAATAGAGATTTCAATCTCTATGTACATAGGCTTAAACTCTCAAACAGAAGATTGTGGAGAAATCCAAGCAGACAAGAATCTTTACTAGAAAGAAGCTATGCTTTTGAAAAAGAGAAAGATAAGAAGTGGAAAAACATAAGTACTCTGAGGTGTAACACACCTATCAATTTTCAGAATTGAGGAATTATAACAAGTGCTTCAAGTGTTGTTGATTTATCTGATTTGGTTAGATCAAAAGCACTCTGGCTACGAATGTTTTCAAATTTGAAGCAATTGTCAAGTAATTCAAGAGGAGGTATTGGACACAGGGATGCTGAATATCTGAATATGTCATATGTTGATCCTTACTCCTTGACTGAAATTGGAGGTACTTTAACTTCTGAAAACCTGAACAATTTATTAGCTGTTGATATAGTTATAGATTGTCATGATGGTATTGAAAAGAAAGAAAAGCTTATGTACTTCATGAAAGATGGAAGTGTGAAGATTCTATCCATTCAAGATCTGCTGATGAAAACTACACAGGAACTGGAATATATTCACTATCTGTTAAGATAGAAGAATAAAGTGTGCAAAGTGTGGAGTGACATGATCTTGTGAACAATAAGAAGAAGACTGGATGGAAACAGAAATTTCAATGGTAATTATACTCCCATGTACTTAAATCAAAGAGGTCAAGATGTGGAAATGCAAAGGGGTACTGCTGTTAAAGAAGTAACTTTTGGTATGACACAACTTAGTCTTAATCCTGATGGGAAGGAAATTGCTTATCTTTTGCTTGAAGAGAACAGTCTACAGAGAAGCTCCATACAAAATATCAGAGCATCTATTTACCAGATTAATGAGGAAGATGAAGAACTCGGAAATCTTAAGAAAAGACTGATTCAAATTCTTGAAGAAAAAGAAGAAAGTTTGTTATCCAACTTCTTGAAAATGAATCTGTTCTATCAAAGAATCTAAACAGATAAGTTGCTGATGATATTTGTACATTTTGTAAATATGTTTTTGACATCATTGAATCTTAGGAATCTATACTTTATTTCACAAAGTATGAGATTGGGGGAGATTGTTAGATCAGGATTCAATGATCGTCAGGATCTAGACTCAACTGATCAGGATTGCTGACGTCATCAGGATTGCATGGTCGTCAGGATCAGAATGAATATCAGGACTGGGATCAGGTTTGATCATCAGGACTGGAAGCTGATCAGGATTCCTACTTCGAGTTATATTTGGAGTCTAGTTAAATAAGGAAGATTATTCTGTCGGTTCCTGGTCTGTAGGAATGAAGCTATCAATTTAGGATATGTTTCAATCTTTGTAATTGATTAGGACTTATCATTGATAGAGAAGCTGTGTAGTATATAAACACAGTTTAGGTTTCGATTTATGAAGAGAACAGAGGTGAACATAATCGCATACACGAGTATCTTTGTAACCTAGCAGCTCTCAAGAACTCAGAATTTCTTGAGAGAGTTTATAACAGTTTTATATCAGATTTAATAAAGCTGTTATCATTCTTTCATATTTGTGATTCATATCTTATTAAGTCGAGAATCTTATACAATTGTATTCAACCCCCCTTCTACAATTGTTTATTACTCGGCAACATTTCAAGCCTTATTTTTTTCACTTTCGGAAAATGTTTTCAAATTTCGCGTGCTATCATTATTTAAGATTGTATATAATTTTGTTCAGCACATAATTTATGATGATAGGTTTGATATTGCCGGGATTGGAAGCATCAAAAGTTTAAAACATAATAATAATTTTTTTCTCACTATTTTTTCTTTGTTACTTAATATTTACAACACGATTTTTCATTATTATTATTATTATTATTATTATTATTATTATTATTATTATTATTATTATTATTATTATTATTATTATTATTATTATTATTATTATTATTATTATTGTGTTTGGTTAGGATTTTGTGATTAATTTTATGTTTACTTTTATGTACATTCGTTTGTATACAAGAAAATTTGTTAAGTATGAGTCTCAAATAATTATCACTTTGTGATTATATATTAATTGGTTAGAAAATTATTAGATTTCATATTTTCTTTACACGAAATTAGGTTTAACTTAAGAATGTGTGTGCATATTTAACAACTGCAAGTTAAATTTATCTCAAATTTGAGTTTTGATGCAGATCCTAACTCAAAGATAATACACGGTACCTGTTGGCCATCATATTATAAAAGTGTATTACCGGTTATTTTAAAATTTTATATCCTTGTATATAATAAGTATATGAGGAGTTATTATTAGATGAGATATTTAATATTAAAAAATTTATTTAGTTATTAGTAGGATTATATTAAAAACAAAAATGTGTGTTATAATAATTTATACCAAATATTAGTAGGTTTTGATATTGGATATGATTCTCAAGAATTGGATTAAATATTAAAATTTTATTTTTTTAATGAGAAAACAGCTCACTCGAGGAAATATGTTCAACAAGAAAGTAGTTCATAAAATTGATTCAATTTTAATGTTTTAATTTTTATTTATACCTATTTTAAATACATAGAAGTGGCATTTGAGTTTTGAGAATAATAAATAATATTAATAGATAATAATAAAATAACAAAAATTCTAAACAATTGTCCTTTTATATGTTCATTAAGAATTTCGATGGATGATAAAAAAAATCTTAAAGTTAGGTTAAAATATAATGGTTTATTTAATTTAAAACACATTTTATATAATAAATAAATTTCAATCAGGTTTTGTTTTATCCAGTTGGTCCAGTTTCTAACTTTTGTCCCCAATTCTTCACTTTATATTTTCTCATTATAATTTTCGTTGTTCTTCTGTAAAGGAGAAGACATAAGAGGGGTGAGATGACGCTTTTAAATCACTTCTATCTATTTTTTTAATGATCTCAATTTTTTGAATTAATAATATTCTTGATTCGAAAATATCTCAATTGCCTTTAAAATCTTTACTAGTGGAGTAAACTAAATGTATATAATTTTAATATTATTGCCTTTAAAATCTTTACCAATGGAGGAAACTAAATATACAATTTCAATATTCTCCTAAATTATTTATTAGAAAATATCTCAATTGCTTTTTAAATTTTTACTAATGAAGAAAACTAAATATACAATTTTAATATATTCTTCTTAATTTTTGTTTAGAAAATATCTCCATTGCCTTTTAAATATGTACTAATTGAGAAAACTAAAGATACAATTCTAATATTATTTCCATTAAAATCTTTACTAATGTAGGAAACTAAAAATATAATTTTAATATTTTCTTAAATAAACATAAGAAAATAAATATATCATCTAAATTGTCTTTTAAATCTATATTAATGGAACTCATAATTACCTTATATTCTTCCAAACTTTCTTCTAAAGTCAAATTATTATCTTAATATTATAATAAAATTTATCTTTAAGTCAAATTATAATGTTGATATTTTCATAAAATTTCTTTTAAAATCAAAGTTATCATCTTAATATTCTCATTTTTTTTAATTGAAGCTCTAAAATTTATCTTGAAATTTATCATCTTAATATTAAAAAAAACTATTAGAAATAACGTTCTCCTGATTTTGTTGTAAAAAACCTCACGTTTAATTTATCTATATATTAAAAATATTTTTCTTGAGTTTTTTTAAAAAAACCGCATGTTTATGCAGAAGAAAACACTTAAAGAAAATGCAAGTTTCTATAAAATAAAATAAAATAAAATAAAGAAGTCTATTTTCTTTTCATTATTTTCTCGAGTACTCATATTTTAAATAATAAAAATTAGATTTTTTAAAAAATCTTTAAATTAAATATTATGATATAATAAAACTGATTAATAGATTATGTAATTTATGAAACCATAAATTTTTTATGATCACAATATATCAGCAAGCTGGATATTTGTGGTGAACTAATTATGTTTTGCAGGAGTTTAAATATTGTATTTTTCTAACAAAAACAGGGTTAGCAGCTAGCTGACATACTAAAATTTTTATGTAGACAACAAGCTGGCAACACTTTATAGAGTTTCAGTCCTATTTTATAGGAAATTTTCTACGAACTGAATTGTTAGGACTCTATCAGTTATATAAGTCGTGTATATATATATGAGCTCAAATAATTTTGAATATATTTTCATATATATATATATATATAATCTCTATTAAATATGTAGTTTATTTACCACGTTTTACTCTTTAAACAAACTCTATTTTCTGGGCTTGGTATTAGTTGACCGTGTCTTTTCTTAAACGTTCTTATTCTCAAACGTTCTTCTATCTTTCTAAACGTTGGTTTTATGAACGTTGAGTTTGAATTAATCAAGGAACAAAAACGTGAGACTTGGAAGTCAAGACCGTTAATTGTTGTTAGACTAATTCAGAATCTTGGGTTCAATATAAATATACTTGTGTGGTTTTTACTCAGTTTGTTGGACAACATTCAAAAGAAAACACAAGTGATTTTCGAACTGCTTTGATATATCTTTCTTATACTTTCGAGCTATAATATATATTATATCTTATATCTTTGATTAGAGTTCATAGTTTCAATTATAATTGATTGTCTTTGTATTGTTCAACTTGTAAGTTGGTAGTTGTTGGTTTTGTGAGCATTGGAAACAAGGGTTCAAGGAAATTGATAGCTAGAGGAGTTTATACTTGGTTTAATATAGTACTTAGAGAGTTGCATTCAAGGAACAAGGTGTTTCAGCAAGCTGCAAACAGTAACTGGAAGTTCAGGGAGATATATTATTGTATTGTGTACTTGTAATTCACTTTGATCAATAATATATTCCTTTGCCGTGTTGGTAGAGGACCACGACGTAGACCAATAGAAGATAGGGGTCGAACCTTGCTAAAATTGTTGTGTGTTCTTTACTTTATGCACATTTTACTTACTGATTTACATATCGTAGCTAGCTGCCACTTTATATTATCTGTGAATCCAGTAAGCTGTCAGACAACAAAACAGACTGATTTTTGCTTTTTCAGTCACATAACTTGGTAATAATTAAAATCCGTCATTGTTAGTCATAACACCTATTCACCCCTCCCCTCTAGGTGTTGATTTTCATTTAATATCAGAGCTTTGGTATACTAATATTTCTGTAGCAGGAAAAGTATCGATCAAATGGTTGACAATTATCCCGAAGGAAAGTCTGACTATCGAGCTCCTCTTCTTATTGGAACGGACAATTACAACTGGTGGAAAAGGCGTTTGGAAACATATTTATCCAGAGATCCACTTGTTCTAAGGATTGTTCAAAAAGTTCCATATGTTTTCCTTGATAAAGAGGGCAAGCCGAAGGATGTTGATGAACTCACTCCCAATGAGTTGGTTAAATTTGGTTACAATGGAAAGGCAAGGAATTCTCTCATGAATGGACTCAATCAAGCTGAGCATGACAAAGTATCATCTCTTAAATCAGCAAATGAGATGTGGGATGCATTGAAAACCTATCATGAAGGCTCAAAATCTTTGAAGAAAGTCAAACTCAGCAAGCTGATGAACGAGTTTGGGAACTTTAAACTCAAAGAAGGCGAATTAATCAGAGAAATTCAAGCTAGATTTCAAGTGAACATCAATGCACTTGAGAGACTTGGAAAAAAGATCCCTCAAGATGAAATCAATATGAAAGTCCTAAGTGCGGTGCCATTTATCTTTGAAGCCAAAGTTACTTCCTTGGAGTCTTCATGAAATATTGATACTATGGATCATCTAGTTGTCTTTGCTGAGCTAGAACAATTTGAAACCAAGATACTTGAAAACAAGATGGAATATGTTAGAGCTCTAGTTGAAAAGATGAAGAATCTGGCCTTACACTCCAGTAGCAGCAAGCTAGTCTCAGATGCAGAATTAGAATCTGATGAAGAATTGGCTCTTATGTCCAGAAAAATTAAGCAGATGATTGAAAAGAGGAACAAGCACAAGAAGGAAAAAGGAAAGGCTTTTGGAGCAAGAAGAGAGTCCAGAGATTCAAAGGATGATGCATGTTTTGAATGTGGAAAGAAGGGACACTTCAAAAGGGACTGCTAAAAGCTGAAGAATAAGCCTAAGCAGCAAGCTGCCTCAAAGGACAGAAAGAAATCTAAAGATCTTTTGACATGGAGTAATGATGAGAATTCAGCTTCTGATGATGAATCAGGTGATGAGATGGTGAACCTAGCTATTAGATCAAGATTCAATGATCGTCAGGATCTAGACTCAACTGATCAGGATTGCTGACATCATCAGTATAACATGGTCATCAGTATTTGATCAAGCGTCAGTATCAGGATTGTCATCAGGATATCTACATCAGGACTGGGATCAGGATTGATCATCAGAACTGGAAGCTGATCAGGATTTCTATTTCGAGTTATATTTGGAGTCTAGTTAAATAAGGAAGCTTATTTTGTCGGTTCCTTATTTATAGTAATGAAGCTATCGATTTAGGATATGTTTCAATCTTTGTAATTGAATAGAACTTATCATGTAATTGATAGAGAAGCTGTGTAGTATATAAACACAGTTTAGGTTTCGATTTATGGAGCGAACATAATCGATCACATACACGAGTATCTTTGTAACCTAGAAGCTCTCAAGAACATCAGAATTTCTTGAGAGAGTTTGTAACAGTTTATATCAGAATTAATAAAGCTGTTATTATTCTTTCATATATGTGATATATACTTTGATAAGTCGAGAATCTTATACAATTGTATTCAACCCCCCTTCTGCAATTGTTTATTACTGGGCAACAATTGGTATCAGAGCAGACTGATTTAAATTTGAATCAGATACGATCTAAGATGTCGACAACCAAGTATGAAAGCATGAAAATTCCCATCCTGAAGAAATCAGAATATCCAACATGGAAGGTAAAGATGTTGATGTACCTGGAGGCTATGGATCCTGATTATTTGGACAGGATTCGTGATGGACCATATATTCCTTCCAGGATCATAGAACGAACAGAAACTGTACCAGAACACTATGTGTCAAGGCTAAGAGTGAATGGACTCCAGAAGAAACAGCTCATGTACTCAGGGAGGCAAAGATAAATAACATCCTGCACAATAGTCTTGATGCTGTCATGTCCAACAGAGTGATTGCATGCAAATCTGCAAAAGAAATCCGGGATACTTTGGAAACTCAGTGCCAATGATCTGTATCTGTCAAGAAGAACAAAAGGGCTCTTTTGATTCAAGAATATGAAAAATTCGATGCTAGACCTGATGAGAGCCTAACTGATTTATATGATAGATTTCTGACACTTCTGAACAGTTTATCTTTAGTTGACAAGGAGTATGAAACTGAAGATTCAAACACCAAGTTTCTAAGAGCTTTACCTGAAGGATGGGATACTCAGACCTCGATCATTAGACATCAGTATGATCTCAACACTGTGTCTCTTGATGAAGTCTATGGAATGTTAAGAACTCATGATCTTGAAGTTCAACAGAGAAAGAATAAGAAAGGCAGCAAGGCAAAATCTATTGCTTTGAAAGCAGAGGCTAAATCAAAAGGAAAAGATGTGGAGGTCTCTAGAAGGAAAACAAGAATAGTTGAGTCAGATCCTGATGACTCATCATCAGATACTGATGGCAATCCTGATGCCAATACTGATGATGACTCTTCTGACTCAGACATGGAAGAGATGGTTGCTATGATAGTCAGAAGCTTCAAGAAGATGAAGTTCAGGAAGGATCTGCATCTGTCAAGAAAAACAGAAGGGCTCTTTTAATTCAAGAATATGAACAATTTGATGCAAGACCTGATGAGAGCCTGAATGATTTATATGATTGATTTCTGACACTTCTGAATAATCTATCTTTAGTTGGCAAGGAATATGTTTCTGAAGATTCAAATACCAAGTTTCTAAGAGCTTTACCAGAAGAATGGGATACTCAAACTTCTATCATTAGACATCAGTATGATCTCAACACTGTGTCTCTTGATGAAGTCTATGGAATGCTAAGAACTCATGATCTTGAAGTTCAACAGAGAAAGAATAAGAGAAGCAACAAGGCAAAGACCATTGCCTTGAATGTAGAGGCTAAATCAAAAGGAAAAGCTGTGGTGGTCTCTAGAAGGAAATCAAGAATAGTTGAGTCAGATCCTGATGACTCTTCATCAGATACTGATGGCAATCCTGATGCCAATACCGATGATGTCTCTTCTGACTCAGACATGGAAGAGATGGTTGCTATGATTGTCAGAGGCTTCAAAAAGATGAAGTTCAGGAAGCCTAGAAGACAAGGCAACTTCCAGAAAAGGACCTTCAATACAGACAAAGACAAGTATATCAAAAAGGACAACAATGGTAGCAAATTTGACAAGTCAAAGATTAGATGCTACAAGTGTAATGGTATGGGACACTTTGCTAGTGAGTGCAAGAAGACAAAGGCACTCATCACATCAAGCAAGGATTGGATGGACTCTTCCTCAGAATCTGATACTGAGGTGGTCAACTATGCCCTAATGGCCAATACTGATGAAACTGCTATTCCTGATGATAAGGTACTAAATACTGTCTTTGATTTTGATACTGATAATGCTTTTGAGTTAAGACGTTTTCTAAAGTCATTGCATATTAGCTTTAGAAGTCAAACTGCTGAAAATACTAGAATCTTATCTGAGATTTCTGAACTTAGGAAAAGGAATGAGCATTTAGAAGCTGAATTTTCTCGCATGCAAAAAGTACAGATAGAATGTGATAATGCTAAACACATGTACTTAGAGATGAAACTTAAATGTACTGCTCTTGAAAAGGAAATTGAATATGCTAATGAGAAAATCAGATCCTGGACAGACTCTGGTAGAAAATTTCATGAAATTAATACTTCTAAGAATTGGAAAGAGTGTCTAGGGTATAAGTCAGATGAAGATAAGAAATTGAAAGAGAAAATTGTTGTTGATAAGACAGTTAGTCCAAAAACCTATAGACATGTTATAGACAAAACCAAATCTAAGATTACTCCTGTTAATTTTGTTTTTGGTAAGGATTCCAATTCAACTTTTGAAAAGGGATCTTCTTCTGTTCAAAGTGTTAAAATTATTAAGTCTAAACCTGTCATGAGTAAAGTTACTAAGAATGTAGGTTTACTGTCTCAGAAACAACTAAAGGATAAAATCTGTGAAGTTACAGATAAGAAGAAGGAAGCTATTGTTAAGAGAAACATGAATGGTAAAATTGGGATTAATAAAGAGAATGGTTATAAATATATCCCAAATGCACCTAGGAAATGTTGTTTTACCTGTGGTAACTCTAATCATCTTGCCATTGATTGTAAAAAGAGTTTAAAGAAAAGTACTGAACTTCCTATTTCTGATGTCAGGAGTAGATTAGTATTTTATAAACCACAGAAGTCCTGTTTTCATTGTGGTAGTATATGGAATTCTATTTATACATGTGCAGAATACCATGATTTGTACTATAACTTTTATGATCCATTGCCTAAGTTTGATAAAAGTACAAAGTCTGGTAGCCTTAAGAATGTCACAGTGAAGCATGCTTTTGTTAATACTGATATTGACAAAGCAAATCCTGATGGAGTTAATCCTGTCAGGACTGCTAAAGTCAGAAAGTCTTCTGCTGCTAAAATTAATAAATTGCATGGAAAAGGAACCCAACATGTGTGGGTTCCTAAATGTTCTAACTAGTGTGTTTCTATTCTGATTGCAGGGAAAAAGGAAAAATATGTTAGTCATGGATAGTGGATGTTCTGTGCACATGACTGGGAACAAGGCCCTGTTATCAGAATATGAGGAAAAAGCTGGCCCAACTGTGTCTTATGGAGATGGCAACATTGGACAAACATTGGGATATGGCAATATAATCATTGGAAATACCATCATTGAAAAAGTAGCTCTAGTGAAGGGACTAAAACACAACCTGTTGAGTATTAGTCAAATCACTGACAGAGGTTATCATGTCAACTTCTATTCCACACATTGTGTAGTAGTCAACAAAGAAACAGGAAAGATAACACTGACTGGCTAAGAGCATGGTAACATTTATGAAGCCAACATTCTCTCAAATACTGATGGCTCCCCTACGTGTCTTATCAGTAAAGCATCAGTAGATGAAAGTTGGAATTGGCACAAGAAGCTTTCTCATCTCAACTTCAGCTATATCAATGAGTTGGTTAAGAAAGATTTAGTGAGAGGATTACCTAAAGCTTTGTACACTCCAGATGGACTCTGTGATGCTTGTCAAAAGGCTAAACAGAGAAGGACTTCATTCCAGAGTAAATCAGAATCCTCTATTGAAGAACCATATCACATGCTGCATCTTGATCTATTTGGACCAGTCAACATTATGTCCATCAGTAAGAAAAGGTACACTCTTGTAATTGTTGATGAATATTCTAGATTCACCTGGGTGTATTTTCTGCACAGAAAAGATGAAACTCCTGAAATACTGTTGGATCATATAAGAATGATTGAGACAACCACAAAGTACAAAGTCAAGATACTGAGGAGTGATAATGGTACTGAATTCAAGAATTCAAAGATGAAAGAGTTCTGCAAATACAAAGGAATTATTCAACAATTCTCTGCTCCTGGCACGCCTCAGCAAAATGGAGTAGTTGAAAGGAAAATTAGAACTCCTATTGAAGCTGGCAGAACTATGTTGGAAGAAGCTAAATTACCTACATATTTCTGGACAGAAGCAGTCAATACAGCATGCTATACTCAAAATCTCACATTGATAAACAGACATGGTGTTACTCCTTATCAATCTCTCAAGGATAAGAAACCAAGTTTGAAGCATCTGCATGTGTTTGGATGTAAATGTTTTGTTCTCAGAACTCATCCTGAACAGCTAGGAAAGTTTGAAACAGAGGCTGGTGAGGAAATTTTCATAGGCTATCCTGCATCAAGAGCCTTTAGAGTTTTTAACTTGAAAACAAGAACTGTCATGGAGTCAATACACGTATCTTTTGATGATAAGAAGATAATTGGATTGAATGAAGACTCACATGATAGATTGGTTTTTGAAAATGAAGCTACTAAGGAACCTGAAGAAAATGAATCAGATCCTGTCAATTCATCAGATACTGATGGGTCACCAAATCCTGATGACACACCAATTCCTGATGGTGCTAATACTGATGATGTAAATAATTATGATTCATCTAGTAGTGCAAATGTTGAGGGGGAGCAACAGCAAACTGCTACAAATTTAGAGTCAACTCAATCATCAAGACAAAATTCTTCATATACTAATTCAAGTGACAATCCTGATAATTCATCAGGAGGATATAGTAACAATTCAGGGGGAGCTTCTAATGAAACAAATTCTTCTAATCAAGATAACACTAATCCAGGGGGAGCATCTACATCAAGAAATGACTTACCACCAGCAAGGAAATGGACTGCAAGTCATACTCCTGATTTGATAATTGGAGATCCTGATGCAGGTGTTCAGACAAGAAGTGCAACTCAAAATGAATGTCTATATAATAACTTTCTGTCAAAAGAGGAGCCAAAGAAAGTTGAAGATGCACTTAAAGATGCTGATTGGGTTACTGCAATGCAAGAAGAATTGAATGAATTTGAAAGGAATGAAGTCGGGAAACTGGTACCAAGACCAAAGAACAGGTCAATTGTTGGTACAAAATGGATTTTGAAAAATAAGACTGATTGAGATGGTGTAATTATCAGAAACAAGGCAAGACTAGTTGCAAAGGGGTATTCTCAACAAGAAGGAATTGAATATGATGAAACTTTTGCTCCTGTTGCAAGACTAGAGGCCATCAGGATCTTTCTGACATATGCAACTCATAAGAAATTCAAGGTTTTCCAGATGGATGTGAAAAGTGCTTTCTTAAATTGTGAACTGGAGGAAGAAGTATATGTTGAACAACCTCCTGGTTTCATTGATCCTAAATATCAAAATCATGTTTATAGATTGGATAAAGCACTTTATGGACTAAAGCAAGCTCCAAGACCATGGTATGAAACCCTAGCTCAATTCTTACTGGAAAGTGGATTCAAACGAGGTACCATTGATAAAACTTTATTCTATTTGAATCATGGAAAGGATTTGCTTTTAGTTCAGATTTATGTTGATGATATCATTTTTGGGTCAACAAACAATAAGCTGTGTGAAAAGTTTTCTAAGCTTATGTAGTCAAGATATCAAATGAGCATGATGGGAGAAATGAGTTATTTTCTTGGTCTTCAAGTTAAACAGACTGATGATGGAATTTTTATCAATCAGTCAAAATAAACAAAGAATTTGTTGAAAAGGTTTAACATGGAAGATTGTACTACTGCAAGTACTCCCATAGCTACAGCTACCAAACTTGATCCTGATCAAGGTACTGAGGTAGATGTAACTCATTACAGAGGAATGCTTGGCTCTTTATTGTATCTCACTGCAAGTAGACCAAATATCATGTTTGTAACCTGTTTGTGTGCAAGATTTCAAGCAAAACCTAGGGAACCTCATCTGATTGCAGTTAAAAGAATTTTCAGATATCTCAAAGGCACTCCTTCACTTGGTCTTTGGTATGCAAGGGAATCAGATTTTGGTTTGTGTGGTTATTCAGATGCTGATTTTGCAGGATGCAAGATAGATAGGAAAAGTACTTCAGGAAGTTGTCAGTTTTTGGGTGGTAGACTAGTTTCATGGTTTAGTAAAAAGCAAAAGTCTATCTCTACTTCAACTACAGAAGCTGAGTACATTGCTGCAGGAAGTTGTTGTGCTCAGATAATGTGGATGAGAAATCAGTTGTTAGATTATTGCCTCTCATACTCAAAAATCCCTATTTATTGTGATAACCAAAGTGCTTTTGCAATGACAGGAAATCCAGTTCAACATTCTCTTACTAAACACATCAGTATTAGATATCACTTTATAGGAGAACATGTTCTGGAAGGAACAATTGAACTTCACTTTGTTCCTACTGATCAACAACTAGCTGATATATTCACCAAGCCACTGCCTGAAGCTACTTTCAATAAATTGGTGAATGAACTTGGAATGATGAATTTTGAGAATTTTTTAGGAAAGCTACAGAGAGGAAATCCAGATGACTATCAAATCCTGATGGTCATTCTGCAAGGTATGTAATTTTGATCAAATCCTGATAGGACTCAATCCTGACAGGAAGTCAACTGGTCAATTCTGATGTACAGGTCAATATTTCATTGCTTAATTTGTGCCTAATTTTTCATCAGTTACTGATGAGAAACGTTTGAGTTTTTATTGGACAACTATATGCGCGCGTGTGTCACACTGATAGATATATACATATAGATACACATAAAAAGCGGTGCAGTTATGTTTAATTACGCACGTAATTTGTCCACTAATCATTTTTGCACAAATCATATTTTGCCACCTGTCATTGAGAGTAATATTTTGTTTTAACAAAATACATTTGATTTTCTAAAATTCTGATTGCTCTCTCATCATCAGTTTTTCATCTTCTTTCTCTCTCTATGCTCAAGAACCCTATTTTCTAAATCTCAATTCTCAAGCTTTCTATATTGTTTTAATGGCGTCTTCATCATTCATGAACAAACAGACTGTGATTAGTGGTGTTACTTTTGCCACTAATAATTTTGTAGCTATTCTAGACCATCAGGAATTGCCTACTGAGTTCCATATAATCCAGGATTTTCTTACTTCAAGTCCATTGAAGTATGCTCTAACAGAACCTGCGAGTGTTTCTTTCAAGACAGTTATACAGGTATGGAATACAGTTTCTTTTGAAAAAAACGATTCTGGCTCAATCCTGATGAACTTTGAATGGAATGGAGTTAATCACTGTGTGACTCCTGCAATTGTGGAGGAAGCCCTGCATTTACCTGTTCTTGGTGATGCTGTTCCTGATAATGTTTCAGACTCGACTCTTTTTGAGTTTGTTACAAAATTAGGTTACAATGGGGAAGTTAAGAGATATGGTAATCTCTTCAGGACAAAGCTCAAGAGGGAATGGAATTATTTCTTTGATACCATCAGTCGATGCTTCTTGAATAAGACATCTAATTTTGATGCTCTGCCATCAGGATCACTCAAAATTGGGTACTCTCTTATCTACTCTCAAGTTTTTTATTATGGTAGTTTTGTGTTGAAAGCTTTAAGTGATAGAAAAGCTGATAAATTAGGCTATGTCTGTTTTAGTAGATTTTTCCAATTAATATTCAATCACTTATGTCCTGGTGTTACTTTTGAGGATGCTGTAATTCTACCTATTTGGAGGATTACAGAGAACAACTTGAAGTCCTTAGTCAATTGTGATAAGGCAAATGGTTTTATTGGCAATGCCTTTATTCTTGATGAGGTCAGGATTTTCTTGCATCAGAAAATGCCTACTCGTTATGGTTTAATTTCTAATGCTATGGGGCAAGGTCCATCACACCTTGTTCCTGACCCAAGCATGCCACCTAAACAATCTAAATAGTTAACAACCACCTCTACTGTCTCTCAAAAGACTTTAGTTGTAAAATCAAAGAAATCAGCTAGAACTTATGTGTCTGGAAGGCAATCAGGTTCAAAGGATTTTTCCTCTACACCACTCACTAAAAAGAAGAAACAAGGGGGTGTACAAGGGGTACTGGTTCAAAAGAAAGCTGAGAAGGTGACTGAGGCTGTTTCTGTGAAGAGAAAATTGGTATTAAGGGATGAATCTGATTCTGAAGATGACATGCCAATTTCCTCTAAATTTAAGATAATCAAGGAAGTTGCTGATACTGCTGTTGAAGCTGTGGCACCATCATCTAAGCCACAGAAGAAAAGGAAATTATCTAAAAGAAGGTATCATATTCCTTTGGAGACACAGACTACTGATGGTCAGGATCTATCAATTCCTGATGAGCAGTCAAATCTTGATGCTCAAGCTAATCCTGATGTTGGTACTCCTGATGTCACTCCAACAAAAGTTGTCTCTGTTTCAGACTCTCCAGCCAAATCCTCTCCTACTACAAGACATGTTGATATTTCATGGGAGAAGTATGGTGCTGCTGCTTCCAATCTTGGGTTTGTACATCCATTGGAGAAGAAAAGGAAAGCAGAGAAAAAGGTCTTTCAGAGACAGAAGAAGCTGAAAGGATCAAGCCCATAAGAACCTGAATCTCAATGTGATTCAGCAGCTACTAAAGATCCTGCCACACAAGAACCACTCAATCAAAGTTTGGGTGAAGGCTTAGCTATTGGAATGGTCACACAAGAACCATTTTCTCAAAGGGAGAATGAAGACATCAACATTCCAGCCACACAAGAACCATCTAAAGATGCAGGCCAAGCTACAGCTTCTGAGAATGCTCAGGGGATTTCTGGTGAAAATGAAAGAATGGTCGAGGACACTGTCAATGAGGGAAGTACACAAGAACCTTTAACTCAAAGTGTTAAAGCAGCTTCAGAACCTCATGCTAAACAAGAACCATCAGTATCAAATCCTGATGCAAGCTTATTGTTAGGTCCCGAAGTATCGTAGAAGGGGGGGTTGAATACGATAATCACAAATAATTCAATTTCGTTCGCGGATAATTCATTCAGTTCTATAACGAAATCAAACACACCAAACCAAACCAAAAGTCGGGGAATATATCTTTTTATAAATATAAACCTCGAGGGGTTCTACAATTTCTAATCCGTAGATTAGCTTCAATGAGTTCTAGGTTATTCATAATCAATACAATGAAAGAATTCTGAGCACTATAAATTTCTATGATCTTCTCCGGCTCAAACTTCTCTCTCAGTAGTTGCTACTATGAACTAACCTCGACTGAGGAAGACACTTCATCTCTCTGTGTAATTATAGACTTAGTTTTTAGAAAACTATCGAACCTTAATTGTTAAAACAATCTTGGCCGTCCAATTCTCATCAACCTGACAAACAAAGAAAACTTTTCACCCACTTTCTAATTTGAAAAGTATCGAATGAATAAAGTAATTATTCAATTCGATAGTTTTTAAATAAAAACTATCAAATGTAATACTTACTTTATTAAAGTATTCATTTACTTTATGATTTTCATTCGATGGTTTTCTAATTTAGAAAACTATCGAATCCTTTTCTTTTGATTTTCTTTATGTCACCTTCGATGGTTTTCTTAAAAGAAAAACCATCGAACTCTTTTCCTTGTCCTTGACTTTTTAGAAAATCCATTCAGCTCCAGGGTGTTTCAGTTTTAGACTGTATCAATTTCTTCTGAGACGATAAAACAACTTGATCTTTTTAGTGCCGTCACCTAGTGCAACTGGTCTGGTTCACAGATGAATAACACTTGATCAATTCTTCTTTTATGTCTTCAATTCAATGCTGCTGATAAGTCCTTTGTCGTTCTGGTTGCTTCATCACTGGAATCCTGTGGTACTGAACCCTAAATCATTCACATACTTCTGTCGTCTTGAAAGTCTTGTTTCTTTTGTTGTCACTGAGGCTTGAACATTTTCATGAACTTCTTTCCGTGACCTGTTTACGGACTTCAAGAATACATAACGTATTTTGATTTTTTGAGTTTACATTTTCTTCTTTGATTCTGGATTCCTGTGCTTCTATTAATACTATTGTCTGTCTTGTCCTTTGTTGAGTTGTAGTTATCTCTTTTACATCTTATGATACATTATGCTTTACAATCTCCCCCTATTTGATTGGATAGAGTTCGACAAGCAAATACTTCGAGGATAACTCAACTAACTAAGGAAACATGAAACTACTTAAAGTAAGACAGCGTAATAATATTAACTGCATTCTGGATCAGATATATATACATTTCCAGATTTCATAAATCAAAAAACAATAAAACTTTTCACTTTGAAGTTGCTCCTCTTGATTGAGATGATAGTTCTTTTGTTCTTTGCTTCAATCTTCAGTCCATTCCAATCTCACCTTCTTCACTCATTGGATCGGAGTTAGCAGCGTGATAATCAATCACTGATAGATAGTGCAGTGGTTCTCCAGGTTTAAGGATTGCTCCTTGGATGTGTCTTCCAATATATTCAACCTCTTGACCCACTCCAGTCCATAACCATGCAATGTTAACATCTTTCTTGTTTAGCTTTGGCATGTTTGGCAGTCTGGTATTCACTTCCAATCCTCTTTCCACTCTTTTCCTATAGTAAGGAACATTCTCCATTAGAAATCTTCTAAGAGTGTCTGCTGCTTTGTCCTTCTCCGTTGATGTGAATCCAGTGGATCTAAGATACTTCTCAACTGATATTAGATATTCGTTTGGCTAATCTCTCAGTTTGTCCTCCGTCATGTAGCAGATTCTGAACAAGTCATTCGTCATGAATCTAACCATAGGAGGGTTTTCAGTAATCTCTGGACTGACCTTCATCAAGATTTCCTTAACATGCTCACGGAGCAGTTCATTTAGCTTTGTAGTTCTTTGGATCTTGATGAGAATCACCTTCAGTGGTGTCTTTCTCTCTTAGTGATAGAGAATTTGCTTCTTCTTCCATATCATCATCCAAGATAGGATGTCCTATTTGGCTCCGTATGATATGGCTCATGCTCCTCCTGAATCGGTTGCTCTTGCATGACTTCAAATCCCTCTTCACTTTCTTCTAGTACTATGTCCTCAATCCAGGCTTCATTGGTTTCCCAAACTCCCCATCCAGTTGTTTTCCAACCTTCATTAGTCACTTCATTACCATTTCCCCTTCTCCAACTTTCTCCCCCTTAGTTGAGGAATCCTCGATGAAGTTATCCTCATTATAAAAGGTAGTAGAAGGATCAGGTTGTTGTTGTGAAGGTCCGGGTTGTTGGTTCCTCAACATATTCCATAATCTTCTTGAGGGTGGATTGAACATGTACCTCCAGGTAATAGCAAATCTTCAATATTTGAAAGGGTTAGGGTGTCACTCCTCACGTTTGGCTCTGGGTGTACACTCAACGTTTCTGTTAGTGTTTCACTCATTTTTCCTTTCCCACTCAGGCCAGGTGTAAGTGTTTTTGTTTCACTCAATCCCTTTGTGCTAGTTGTACCTGCAGAAGAAAACACCGTAGCCGTCCTTAAGGAGGTCACCGGTGGTGCAATGGGGCTTCGCAAGTCCCCGTCCTTGGATAAACCAAGTTGCTGATCATCCGTAGATGATGTATCCTTTGTAGGATCTAGAGTTTGAATCTCTAGGAGGGTAGAATCAGGCTCTATTAACAGCAGAGATCCTGAAACTTCCTCAATAGTCTGTGAAGACTTTACCTCAGTTAACTCCTCAATTAAAATTGATTCATTGTCACCGAGTTGCCGATCTGCACCTACGTCAGACCCTTTACCCGCAGGATCCAGATATGTTCCATCTGGGGAGGTAGACAATGACCTTTTAGATTGTGCATTTAGGTCAAAGCCTTCTCTCGACGTCTGTGAAGACCCTTGGTTCTTAGAATCTTCAACCAGTGAACCTGACCGTAATATGGTCGGAACACCAGTTGCTTCCGTCAATTCTTCCTTACTTGATTGAGCTATTGGTTCAGATATTGCTTTCGTAAGAGCTGCCCAATCAGCTTCAGAAAAATCAATAAAGGGCGCTTTGGAAGTTTGAAATAAAGTATCAACAGTTGCCTCGGTTTCTATTCTTCTCCTTTTAGAGGAAGGCAGAGCTGTTGTTGAAGGGTGTATCTCCTTATGTGGTGCTGCTATGGCACTCTCTCCCTCTACACTCATGGATGTCTGAATATTGGGTATAGGAGGGTAAGGAGGCTCGTTTATGTTTTCATTTGGCACTTCCAAAGGCTCTTCGACCGTGGTTAGAGATTGTGGGTTGCAATCTCATGGTCTGGAATGGCCACTGAGGGCTCTGGATCAACATCCATTGTTGTGGTTCAGGAGCCAGTTCAGGTTGAGGAATGTTACCTTCATTTACCTGTTCCCCTGGGGGTAGAAGAGGTAGGGGCACCGTTCTTAGATATTCAAGTTTGAACAGTGGGTACCCCTGGAAGATATTCTTTCTTATCAGAGCGGTTATTGCATTGCTCTTCATCTTCATGCACTCCATGGTCTCCTCTTCAGCGAATGTCTCACGCTCATCATCTGTTAAGATATCATTGAGAATTAGCTGTAGGAACCTAGGATAGAAACAAAGCACATCATCTATGCATGTTCTTTCATCCAGTGGTCCTATGTCAGGTAATGCTTAAGGAACTCTCCCACAAAGAAGTTAGGTTGTTGACTTCTTATGAGAGTGAAGAAAGCATGTATCTCCTCAGTTGTGGGATCCGGAACATGGTTTTCTATAGAAAAATGTAGTATTCTGTTAAAGTCATGTTCCGTCACCCTTATTGTTCTGCCCCCTGGCACAACAAAACTGAAGGATCTTACGTTATTCTCACTTGTATCCGTGGCGGTTGTGTACAACGCAGTCAATTGATCGATGCAAAGGACTACGGGAGTACTCAAGGCATATGCCACTAATGAACGTGTGTTCAGAAACTCTGCCCATGCACGAAACTGTAAATTCGCAATGGCTTGCAAGTTTTGAAACGAGACATGATTAGTCTTGGTTACTTTTAAACCAAAACTAAAACCAATTAAATTTAATTAATTATTACTAATTAATCAAACTTGACACAAAATACCCTTAAAACAAAATTACCCCTTTTTCTTAAAAAAAACACAACTTCGAATCACTATTATCAAGAACCCTACTTTTGGTAACACAAATAATCAGAATTATCTGAAGAAATCAATTGAAAACAATTAACTTCTAAAGAACAATAGTGAAAATAGTTTTCTTAGAAACAAGTTCTTGAGGCAGTGATGTTCTTGGTTATATGTATTCTAGTAAGTATAAACAAAAGCCCTTAGATCTGATAATAAGAAAAAAAACGTAAGGGGTTGTTAAATACTTATTGAATTGACAGGGGCAATATTGTCTTTACAGTGTTCGATGTTTTTTTAATAGTATGTTCGATGGTTTTCAGTTGGGGGTAAAACTGTCAACTTTACTTCGATAAATTTTGAAAAATAACGAAGAGTTTGAAAATCAGAATTTAAAAAGTTTTTCTGAAAAACTATCGAACTTGTTATCTTTTAAAGCTTGAAAAACTATCGAGGGATCCTTTGTGGAAAAACTATCGAGAATTAAAATAAAGGAAAAATTAATTCTCTCAGATAGATTTTCATTTTAATTCAAAAACCATCGAGAATTTAGATAAAGAATAATGAAATTCAATTCGATGCTTTTTCAAATTTTCCTCAAAAAGTATCGAGAAATGTTTTCAATAGTTTTTCTTTTTCCTTTTCAAAAACTATCGAAAATTTGTTTCGATAGATTTATCTATGTACTTGAAAAACTATCGAATTTCCTAAATTCGATATTTTTTGCTTCTGTCTTCATTTTAAAACCTGTTCTTGTTTTAAAATTTAGACTGTTTTATTTCCTATCAAGTTTTAATTCTAATAAATCTTTTCAAATTTACCAAAATCAATTGTCAACAGAAAATTCACAATTTTCTCAGAATAAAATCGACTAAATATCATTGAATGATATTAACCAATTAAAATCCAATAAATTATGCTGCATATTTATTTTATGTATTTTAAATTATGGAGCAAATAAGATATTGAACTGCTTCAATTTCCATAATTCAAATTTCATTAAATAAATAATAATAAATTAGTACTAAATATCTATGAGTTAGATATTAGCACTAAATTATTAAGATGAGGACTGGATGTTAAATAAATTCACAAGTCCTTAAAATATGAACAATTTTATACTTGTGAACTTATTTAAGAGTTTCTTGCAGATGAGATTTTCAAATCAGGTGCGTGTCTGCAAGTTACTCTATGAATTGAAGACATTCTCTCGAAAGAAATGATACCTGTTGTCAAGGTGCATTGTCGTGGATTGTTCCACAGAGTTGTTGGAGATAAAGTTATTTCCTGAAATAATAACAAGAAATCAATCTTCCTCCACGAAGTTGACAGCTTCTAGAGATGCTCCTCCTATCATTCAGAGATGCTTCTCCTGTCTTTCTTACAACCTGCGTATTTTATATCTAAATAGCTAAACATGTTAACAAGTATCTTTAGGGTACCATATACTGAGATTTGGTATTCCCTTAAGATATCTCAAAATCATGTTGATAACTATAAGACTAGATTTTTGAAATCCACTTGGAACCTTGCACATTGGCAACTTGAGAATAAAATATGTGTTGTCAATTTGCAGCTAATAACTTAATGAGACGCATACCTCTCTAGCTTGTCATTTCTGTCTTTTACCTGATTTGTCCTGATCAAGCTTTAGTGGCTGCTGTTGGTAGGGAGTCTTGGCATGTCTAGAATCTTCTCAATTGTGCACATTCAAAAGATTCTTGACTTACTTTTATTGCCATCACTCTTTTGGCTTACTTGTGCTCCTAAAAGAATTAATCTTCTGGCTTGCTCAAGGTAAATCCAAAAAGAATTGCAACTTTCCCAACATACTCATCTTGTACATTCTCTGCAATGACTTGGCAAATTTCTTGCACAAGTTTTCGTTAGTAGACCAACATATAATATAATCATGATATCACTGCACATATATGACATTATGTTTGTGCCTTATGACAACTCTAATAAATTCATATTCTGTAAAAGTTCAGTTAGAGTGTCATACCATGTCTTTGACGATTGCTTGAGTATTGATACCGGTTCATACCAATCTGTAGTGATCTTGTGAAGAGAAGTTATACAACGTCCAATTGATCTGCAACAGCAAATGCCAGGATCTGTTGTACATTGACTTCTTCTACTATCTCACCAATCAGGAGTGCACTTGATCATATTCACCATACAGATATATCCTGATATCCTCAAGTCTCGTCACTGGTGCTTCTTGTTAGATACTGCTTCCTAATAGTAACCTAGCATCTAGTTTGGCCTTGTCCCTCATAACAATGCCAATTTCATCCAGTATTCTGGATACCCATCTTGTTCCAATAACAGATTTTCCCTTAGGCCTGGGTACCAGCTTCCAAACTTTCTGCCTTTCAGATTGATTGAGTTCATTTTGCTTTGCAATCACCCAATCTGGATCCATCAGAGCTTCTTTACCTTTCTTTGTTTCTTCTTCAGAAAGAAAACCAAGAAAATAATCATTCATACTCTATAGCTCCAGTCTTTACTCCACCACTAGGATCACTAAGAACTAGACATCAGGAATGATATTAAATCTAAACCCTTTGTCTTGACAGATACGTTCTTGAAGTGTCCTCTAGATATTCATTGTGGTGTTGATCTGACTAATTGATCCTTCTTTTGCTCCCCCTAAGCTATTGCTGGGATTTCCTGAGAATCCTCATCCTCGCTGAGTGGTTCTGTTGAAGTACTGAGCTGTGTAGTTAAACTACCATTACCACTGCTTGGATTTGAATAATCATTACCATTAATTTCACACATAACAGCTGAGAGCTTGGAGTTGTTGAACATCATATTCAGACTTTCAATCACCTCTTGTTGATTAATCAAATTTACCTCGTAGGCTTTAGATTCCACTGATTAGCCGAGGAAAATATCCTTAAGAGCCTTAGCTGCCAATCTTGCCAAGATGCTTACTTGTAAAACATTTTCCTCCAAACCCCTGAAAGAAATTCAGAGTTTGCTTCTATTGGCCAATTCAGGGTCTTCCTGTATTTGTTACTGATTATGGAAATGTGATTAATCTCATCTGTGATGTCCTGTCCTTCAGATTGAACGAACAACACCAGTTTGTATTAAGAGTAGTCATCAACCATCACTGAAGTATATCTTTACTTTGTTGTAGATAAGACATTAACTAGTCCGTAGAGTTCCATACGTATCATCTGAAGCGGCTCAGTAATGCTTATCACATTATAGCTTTTCTGTGATGTTTCTTTGACTTCCCTTAATGACATGCCTCATATATTTCATCTAGCTTGAATCCTAGATGAGGCAGTCCTCTCACCAATACCATCTTTAGAAAAGAGTTCCTTGTATTGTCATGCAAGGGTGAGAGCTTCTCAACCTTCCTGCTTGAGATAAAACACTGCTCCTTCATTGAATAAAAAGATTTGTGCTTTGAATCTTCAGCAAGAGAGTTGCTTCTAATTGTTATCCTTGACTCCAATTATTAGTTGTTATCAATGATACCAATTATTGTAAACATGATGACATTCCATTTCAAACATAGCCATGTCCCGTGATGAAAACCTTTGCTGTCATCTCCAAAGATTATTAACGGAACAACTTTCTCAATCACATTTGATGGCAAGTTCTTTCTTCGATCATATGTCTTTAGTAGTAAAGACCAAGAAAGCATATAAATCGATTAACCTGATTTGCCTGCACTCACAAATGGATTGACAGTTCTTGGTACCCAACTTATTTGCTTGGGTCCAGATGGATTAGAGATTTTGCTTTTAAAAGTGGTAACAACAGCTTCAACCTATACATGCTTATTCTTATCTCTGACTGACCTTGCAGTCGTTGCTCTAATGTAATTCTTAAACATGCTTTTTCTATGATTAATGCAAGTTCTAAGATATGCATTCATAATATTTAAATAAGCAAACATGTTAATAAGAATAAATGGCATACATTGAGCATTTTGACATTGCAGATAAGAGATGTGCAAATTAGGCATGTTCTGCAATTTAGAAAATTCAGTACTTTCTACTTTAACCAATATACACAAGTGTAACAGGTAGCACGTAGATTTACAGATATTCAATAATTTTCTAAGCACACATGGAATAAGAGAATTAACAATTAAATCACTAATTCTATCTAATCCATTCTGTTGTTGTATGGCATCTAACTTTCTCTATTACCTAAGTCAGTTTTAGATACAGCTTGGTGTTCTACAAATTCTACTGACTCTAAAGGTAATTCCTCCATTCTTCAAACTGATTATCCCTTAACAAACAATTCAGAATAAATGAGCAAATCTTGTTCTACTAGGGATACTGAAACTTAGCTTTACTAAGATCTTATGTGCCAGAAACTTAACCCCTAAAACTAAGAGTTGTTTCTTAAGAAAGCTTCTATCTCACATGTAAATCTTATTCTACAAATATTCATACACACATATATAAGATCTCCTATGTACATGCTTTGAATATTGAGGATTAAATACTGCATTGGTTCAAGGAAAAGATACCTGAGATATGTGAGGTGAATCATCTTCAGAGATTGCTATGAAAGCAAGATATCCATGATCTTCTCGTCATCTGATCCATCCCAACTCTTTCCTTAAGCAACATAAGTTTTGTGCTGATGCTTCTTCAACAAAGCATTCCACTTCTGTTTCAGCTATTAACTGAGTCCCTATTCTTCTTTGTTTGTTAGGCTTCTTCATTGTGTAGCACACCCTGATAGTTTCTCGTTACATAGTTCTTATCAAAGTTGAAACTATCACTCTTGTTTTTGTTACCATCTCAGTCTGTAACTACCTCTTTGAACTGAATCCTGAAGAATCTTTGCTTCGTAATAAATAAGCCTGATCCATGGATGTGGCTTTTGTACTCCTTCTGAATCTGATGTGACTAAACTTCCTTGACAAGTGAAACACTGATCTTTAGTCTAGTCTCTCGAGGTTTTCTACCTGAGCTTCTTCTGATTCAGCTACTAGTAATTCTTCTATTCTGTTCTGAGGTTCCAACATTAATAAACGTTACTGAGATATTTGTTTGTCCGTTCAATTCTCTAACACCCTTTATTCCTCCCTTCATAATCTCTTTTGATTAAATCTCCTTAGAAAAAAAATATATCCGTAGAAACTTCTTCCTGAAATCAGCTTCATGGTCATCTTTTTCTTCGAAAGATAAAAATCAGTTTAACACCCGGAGGAATCTTCAACAAGCCCTTGAGCACCCTCAATTTAATACTTAAGAAAAATTTAAATATTCAGAATTTTTAATTTTCCTTAAAAATAAATTAATCAAAAATAAATATTTACAAAACATTTAATTTTCAAGAATTTCGAATTTTCTTAAAAATTAAATCATGTAAATTAATATTTAAGAAAAATTAGAATTTAAGAAATTTTTTTAAAAAAAATTCGAAATAAATAAATAACTCAGAAATATATTAATTCGGGGTGCTTTTGTAAAGCTGGCCAATTCAAGCACTTCGATTGTTTTTAAAACAAAAACTATCGAAGAAACTATCATCCATTTCGATAGTTTCTGAAAACTAAACAAATGGTTAATGGCTGACCATTTTTGAATAAATTAAGAGCATTACCACTTCGATAGTTTTAAAAAAAACTATCGAAGTCACCATACTACTCAGACTCAAAATTGGCCACCTAAATTGACTACAATTCACAAATTCTAAGGGGTCTCTTTAGCACACTACAAATTGCTCTGTGCCGCACCTCTAAAATAAATTCATAACATAAATTAAATTTACTTAAGTTTAAAATATAAATTTATTTAACTTGAATTTATAAAATAAATTTATTTAAATTAAGTTAATCAAATAAACTTATTCAAGTTTAAATAATGAACTCATTTAAATTAAATTTATAAGATAAATTCATTTTAACTTAAATTTATAAAATAGACTTATTAAAATATAAATTCATAAAATAAATTTATTTAGAAGTTGGCCTCCTCAGAATTCTTGTCTGACTGGTCTGAAATACCCGGATCTAATCTGTATGTCGATTAACAAGCTCTGATACCAATTGTTAGGTCCCGAAGTATCGTAGAAGGGGGGGTTGAATACGATACTCACAAATAATTCAATTTCGTTCGCGGATAATTCATTCAGTTCTATAACGAAATCAAACACACCAAACCAAACCAAAAGTCGGGGAATATATCTTTTTATAAATATAAACCTCGAGGGGTGCTACAATTTCTAATCCGTAGATTAGCTTCAATGAGTTCTAGGTTATTCATAATCAATACAATGAAAGAATTCTGAGCACTATAAATTTCTATGATCTTCTCCGGCTCAAACTTCTCTCTCAGTAGTTGCTACTATGAACTAACCTCGACTGAGGAAGACACTTCCTCTCTCTGTGTAATTATAGACTTAGTTTTTAGAAAACTATTGAACCTTAATTGTTAAAACAATCTTGGCCGTCCAATTCTCATCAACCTGACAAACAAAGAAAACTTTTCACCCACTTTCTAATTTAAAAAGTATCGAATGAATAAAGTAATTATTCAATTCGATAGTTTTTAAATAAAAACTATCGAATGTAATACTTACTTTATTAAAGTATTCATTTACTTTATGCTTTTCATTCGATGGTTTTCTAATTTAGAAAACTATCGAATCCTTTTCTTTTGATTTTCTTTATGTCACCTTCGATGGTTTTCTTAAAAGAAAAACCATCGAACTCTTTTCCTTGTCCTTGACTTTTTAGAAAATCCATTCAGCTCCAGGGTGTTTCAGTTTTAGACTGTATCAATTTCTTCTGAGACGATAAAACAACTTGATCTTTTTAGTGCCGTCACCTAGTGCAACTGGTCTGGTTCACAGATGAATAACACTTGATCAATTCTTCTTTTATGTCTTCAATTCAATGCTGCTGATAAGTCCTTTGTCGTTCTGGTTGCTTCATCACTGGAATCCTGTGGTACTGAACCCTAAATCATTCACATACTTCTGTCGTCTTGAAAGTCTTGTTTCTTTTGTTGTCACCGAGGCTTGAACATTTTCATGAACTTCTTTCCGTGACCTGTTTACGGACTTCAAGAATACATAACGTATTTTGATTTTTTGAGTTTACCTTTTCTTCTTTGATTCTGGATTCCTGTGCTTCTATTAATACTATTGTCTGTCTTGTCCTTTGTTGAGTTGTAGTTATCTCTTTTACATCTTATGTTACCTTATGCTTTACACTTATCTCATCCTGATGGTGTTGTTCCTGACGCTAGTGGTGCTACTGATAAGCCAATCCTGATACAGCCACTAAGCTCAAGACCAATGACAGAGTCTATCACAACATCTCAGGATAAGCTAAAAGGTATTGCTATTCCTGATCCTGATGTTACTCATGATTCTGATGCTGATGATAGTGATGATAATGATGATGATAATAATGAAGAGAAGGATCAGCTTGCTACAACAATCAAAGCTAGTCTTGGAACCAACTTTGGTTCATCAAGCACATTTATGGCTGGCAAGGCTTCTACTCGAAAAGATATCAGAGAAGACTTTTTTGTTCCTTCTGAAATTTCTCCTGCTGAGGCACTTAGACAATATGAATAGAACAATTCATGGTACAGATCTTCTGAGTCTGTTAGTTATCCATGTACTTTGGATCATGCCTATGATGTAGTGAAATTAATTGAGAATCAAGATTTGAAGAATCATTTGAAGGCAACTACTCTTTTATCAAAAGGCCTCAAACAAGAAATGGATTCTATCAAGGCTGCTACAGAATTAGTAAGGACTGGCGTTTCTCAAAACTTCACAAAGGTGCCTACTGCTCTTCAACTAAGAATAGTGGAATCCCAAGTCAAGTCAGTCATTACTGAACAAACCTCCATCAACAGCAGAATTGATTCACTTGATTCTAAGGTAACTGATATTCAAACCTCTCTTGCCTTAATTTTGAATATATTGTCAAATGCTGATGTCAAAAAGGGGGAGAAGGTAAGTTCTACAAAATGTACACCTGATCTAGTATTAAGGAATAATGATGATGATACTGGAAATGATGGTGGTGACAAAGTTCTACAAGGAGAAACCTCTGATGCTGCTGTTATGAAGACTATTCAAACTTCTCAAAGTCAGACAACGCAGTCAACTCATGTTTCTGATTCTGGAGTAAGGACAGTGAGAACATTGGTACAATCTCAGATCCTGACGGAAGAACAAATCCTGACAGGTGATCAAATCCTGATGACTGATCAAATCCTGACGCCTGGTCATGGACAAACTCTTGCTACAATTCCTGAAGGTGATGAAGATGTTATTATTGACAATCCTGAAGATGCATCAAATCTATTCCAGAAGTTCAAAACAAGAGATGGTAATGTTGTTACTCTTTATCACACTGATAAGAGAGTTCAACAGTTATTTGCAAGAAAAGCACTCTCTACAGCAAGTGAAGAATATCCTGATCTCTCACATGAAGAATTCTTAAATCAACAAAGAGAAATGTTGGAGAGTTTCACGAATCCTGCTCCTGCTAGAGGTAGAGGAGGCAGAGGTAGAAGAAGTGCTCAAAGAGGTAGAAGAAGCTCATCAACTCCAATTATGCCTAGACAAACAAGGTCTAAAGGATTAAGGATTGAAGAAATTCCTAAACCTACTCAAACTCTTGTAGTTCCTGACAGGTCTACTTTTGGTGATGATGGAAATGTTGAAGAAGAACCAAAATTGAGAAGAAAAACAAGAAAATCAACTCTCAGTAATACAAATCAAATTGAAGATTCTAATCCTGATATTGTTTCTAACACAGTTCAAGATCCTGATGAATCTGATATTCTACAAAAGGTTGATCTGTTAATACTTTCTACTGTGGTGGATTCTCACAATAAGGAAGTAGATGAAGAAGAAGAAGCCAGAAGAAGAGAAATCACAAGAATAACAAATAGAGATTTCAATCTCTATGTACATAGGCTTAAACTCTCAAACAGAAGGTTGTGGAGAAATCCAAGCAGACAAGAACCTCAACTAGAAGAAGTTATGCCTATGAGAAGGAAAAAGATAAGAAGTGGAAACACATTGACACACTTAGGTGTGATAGATCTATCAATTTCTAGTCTGGGAGAATTGTCACAAGTAACTCAAGTGTTGCTGATTTTTCTGAGTCAGTTAGATCAAAAACACTCTAGTTTCAAATGTTCTCAAATCTGAGGCAAATGGCAAACAATTCAAGAGGAGGTATTGGACACAGGGATGCTGAATATCTGAATACACCTCATGTTGATCCTTATGCCTTGACTGAAATTGGAGGTATTTTAACTTCTGAAAACCTGAACAATTTATTATCTGTTGATATAGTAATAGATTGTCATGATGGTTCTGAAAAGAAAGAAAAGCTTCTGTATTTTATGAGAGATGGTTCTGTGAAGATTCTATCCATTCAAGACTTGTTGGTGAAAACTACAAAGGAACTGAAATATGTTCATTATATGTTAAGATGGAAGAATGAAGTGTGCAAAGTGTGGAGTGACATGATCTTGTCAACAATAAGAAGAAGACTGGATGGAAACAGAAATTTCAATGGTGATTATACTCCCATGTGCTTAAATCAAAGAGGTCAAGATGTGGAAATGCAAAGGGGCACTGCTGTTAAAGAAGTGACTTTTGGCATGACTCAACTTACTCTCAATCCTGATGGGAAGGAAATTTCTTATCTTTTGCTTGAAGAGCACAGTCTTCAGAGAAGCTCCATACAAAATCTCAGAGCAGCTATCTACCAGATTAATGAGGAAGATGAAGAACTCAGAAATCTTAAGGAAAGACTGATTCAAATTCTTGAAGAAAAAGAAGAAAATTTGTTATCCAACTTCTTGAAGATGAATCTGTTCTATCAAAGAATTTAAACAAATAAGTTGCTACTGTAAATATTTGTACATTTTGTAAATATGTTTTTGACATCATTGAATCTAGGAATCTATACTTTATTTGACAAAGTATGAGATTGGGGGAGATTGTTAGATCAGGATTCAATGATCGTCAAGATCTAGACTCAACTGATCAGGATTGCTGACGTCATCAGTATAACATGGTCATCAATATTTGATCAAGCGTCAGTATCGGGATTGTCATCAGGATATCTACATCAGGACTGGGATCAAGATTGATCATCAGAACTGGATGCTGATCAGGATTTCTATTTCGAGTTATATTTGGAGTCTAGTTAAATAAGGAAGCTTATTTTGTCGGTTCCTTATTTATAGTAATGAAGCTATCGATTTAGGATAGGTTTCAATCTTTGTAATTGATTAGAACTTATCATGTAATTGATAGAGAAGCTGTGTAGTATATAAACACAATTTAGGTTTCGATTTATGGAGCAAACATAATCGATCACATACACGAGTATCTTTGTAACCTAGAAGCTCTCAAGAACATCAGAATTTCTTGAGAGAGTTTGTAACAGTTTTATATCAGAATTAATAAAGCTGTTATTATTCTTTCATATATGTGATATATACTTTGATAAGTCGAGAATCTTATACAATTGTATTCAACCCCCCTTCTACAATTGTTTATTACTGGGCAACACTAGCTCTTCTTGATCTTGATGATGAAGACACAATACGAGGAATCATGGAAGATGGCCTTGTAAAAAGTGATGCTTCATATTCGGATGACCATAGTAGTGAGGTAAACTCTATAAACTCTGATTCAAATTCTAGTAATCATTCATTAGATGAACTAACCTTGCAGAGACATAGTACTATATCTATTATGGAGTTCATGGAATTAAAGAATGTGAACAACAAGCTTGAAAATAAAAATGCTTCTCTTTGAAAGATAATTTATGAGCTAATGGCTGAAAAGACTCCATCAAACAATCATGAAGATCTCATTTCTGATCTCAAGGGAAAGCTAACACAACTTGAGGGGTTCAACAAATTACTTCTCAAAAGAAATGATACATTGATAAAGGAACTCAGCGAGCTGCGTGCAGAAATTGAAACAAGAGATGTATGTCTTGAAAATTTTAAAATCCGAGAATCCATCTCAATTGAAGCTACTCAACAAGTTGAGAAGATAAAGGAACTGGAAGCTGAAGTTGCAAAGCTTGAGAAAGGCATGGGAAAATTTGTTCAAGGAGAGGAAGTATTAAAGACAATCATGAAACAAACAAAGGTTCCTATGGATAAAAAAGGACTTGAAATGGCTTTTACATCAAAGGACAAGGCTTTTCAATATGAAAGCAAACATGGTATTCCATATAATTATGCTATGCCTTGGAGAATCTACTACAAATGTGGAAAGAAAGGTCATTTGTCACACCAGTGCCCAAGTCAGAATGCTAAGCCAGCAAGCTGGAACAAACATCTTGTAGGCAGCAAGCTGACAGAACAAGGAGAATCGGAAATCGAGCATCCAAAGTGGTCCAAATGTGGATCAAGAAATCTGAATTGAATGTTCTTTAATTTTATCAACTAACCATGCCGGACCCAAACAAATTTGGGTACCAAAATGTTGAGTTGTTTGTTCTTTGTTTTGTAGGTATGTCTTGTGGTCAAAGTCAATTCAAATCAATGGATATTGGATGTACGAGACATATGTGTGGTGAAAAATCTCAGTTCCTTAGCCTCAAGATGAAAAAGGGTGAAAGTGTTACAATTGGTGATAGCAAAACACTCCGCATACTTGGAAAAGGAAAAATCGGTAATAGTAACATTTCTATTGATAAAGTACAATATGTTCAAGGTCTTAAGTATAATTTGATTAGTATAAGTCAGTTATATGATGATGTACATACTGTTGTTTTTGATAAAGAGAAATGTACTATTAACGTTGGCACTAACAAAGTCCCCCTAGTTGCTAGAAGGGAAGGAAATATATACATGTTGGACTTTGAGATGCAGGAAGTAGGCTACTGTTTGGCTACTGTTAATACAAACCCAGATCTTTGGCATAGAAGGCTAGGACATGCTCATATGGACTTACTCAAGATCGAAACATGTTCGGCTTGTCAAATAGGCAAACAAATCAGGACTCCACATAAGTCAAAGAAAATGGTATCAACTTCTAAACATTTAGAGCTTCTCCATTTGGATTTATTTGGTCCAGAAGCATATAAAAACATTGGAGGTAAACAATATGCATTTTTTATCGTCGATGATTATTTTAGATATACATGGGTATTGTTTCTTAGTACTAAAGATTGTGCTTTTAGTGAATTTGAGAAGCTAATTACTTTACTTGAGAACAAGTTGACTACAAGACTTTTAGGTATAAGAAGTGATAGAGGAGGTGAATTTATTTCAAAAGACTTCATTGATTATTGTGAAGAAAGAGGTATTTCACATGAATTCTCTGCTCCAAGAACAGATCTTTGCAAGAAACAGCGAGGACTTTGCTACAAGAAAGCAAGCTGCTAAGGAGTTTCTGGGTAGAAGCAGTCAACACATCAAGTTACGTTCTTAACAAGGTGCTTATCAGGCCTATTCTCAACAAAACTCCATATGAATTGCTGAGGAATAAGAAGCCAAACATTGGATATTTCAAATTATTTGGTTCAAGGTGCTTTGTTCTCAAAACTATTGATCGAGATGGTAAATTCGATGCTAAATCTTATGAAGCAATATTTTTGGGTTATTCTGTGACAAGTCGTACTTATAGAGTTTATAATGTATCTAAACGTATTGTTGAAGAGTCTATAGATGTTTCATTTCAAGAGTCTAATGTTGATCTGTCAAGAGATGAGGAAGATATTGCAGGTGCAGGTTTTGACAGCCAGCTGCCAGTGACAAATACTATGTCGCAGCAAGCTGCCAAACAGCCTAAGACAACTACAGAAGCTAAAAAGCTAGCTGAAACCTCTTCTCCGGTAGATAAAACTATTGCTCAGTTGTCAAAGCTTACCTCGAAAGGTCCAAGAGGTCAGAGGTCACAAGAAAAGATGCCTATCTATAAAGGTGGTGAAGCTTCTCCTCCATCCAAGAGAATTTGAGTACATGAGGAAGTCACAGCTCAACATTCATTGCCAAATTCAACAAGGACAGTGAAGAACCATCATCCAGAGTTGATCATTGGTGATAAATCAGAAGGAATCAAGAACTTGAAAGGTCAAGCCAACTTTTGTGCATTTGCAGCCTTTCTAGCTCAAGAGGATCCAAAGAATGTCAAAGAAGCAATTCAAGATGAAAATTGGATCATGGCAATGCAAGAAGAACTTAATAAATTTGAAAGATGTGATGTTTGAGAACTCGTGGAGCCTCCTAAAGATGCTTCAATTATTGGAACTAAATGGGTCTTCAAGAACAAAGTTGATGAATTTGGTACGGTTACTCGAAACACAGCGAGACTTGTTGCACAAGGATATAATAAACAAGAAGGAATAGATTTTGAGGAAACTTATACCCCGGTTGTAAGGCTCGAATCAATAAGGATGCTACTTTCATTTGCATGCTTCAAGAAGATCAAGCTACATCAAATGGACGTGAAAAGCGCATTTCTTAATGGATTCTTAAAGGAGGAAGTCTATGTCAAGCAACCCCCTAGTTTTGAGAATAGGCAATTTCCAAATCATGTTTTCAAGTTGAAGAAGACATTTTATGGATTGCGGCAAGCTCCTAGATCATGGTACGAGAGGTTAAGTAAGTTTTTGATGAAAAATGGATTCATTCGAGGTAAAATCGATCCCACATTATTTACTAAACATGATGATACTGATATTTTAGTTGTAAAACTATATGTGGATGATATTATTTTTGGATCTACTAATGATGATATGTGCAAGTGGTTTTCTAAGTGTATGCATAGTGAGTTTGACATGAGCATGATGGGAGAGCTCAACTACTTTTTGGGTCTTCAAATTAAGCAAACTCCAGAGGGTATTTATGTGCATCAATCCAAGTATATCAAGAATCTACTGAAAAGATTTGGATTTGAAAATATCAAGCCGAAATCAACACCAATGACTCCTGCTAGCAAGCTGACAGCAGATGAACAAGGTATAGATGTTGATGTTCGCAAGTATAGAGGTATGATTGGTAGTTTATTATATCTTAAAGCCTCTAGACCTGATATAATGTATAGTGTTTGTGTGTGTGCGCGGTTTCAATCTAAACCAAAAGAGTCTCACTTGAGTGCGGTTAAACGAATATTCAAATATTTGAGTGGCACCATTACTCTTGGTTTATTTTATCCAATCACAAATGCTTTTGATCTTGTTGGGTTTAACGATGCAGATTATGCAGGTTGTCAAACTGATCGCAAGAGTACAAGTGGTGTTTCTGCATTTTTAGGACAAAGTTTGGTGTCTTGGCAAAACAAGAAGCAAGCTTCTTTGGATGAGACAAACACTCAAGAACGAAGCATATTGACATTCGACATCACTTCTTGAGAGACAATGTTGCAAAAGGAAAAATTGAGCTGCTATTTGTTTCTACAGAATACCAGCGAGCTGACATCTTCACTAAGCCATTAGCCGAGGAAAGATTTTCTGTTCTTCTTCGCGAACTTGGCATATGCAATGTCTCGGTAGCAAGCTGCCAATAAGTTATCCTGGTTTTATCAGCCTATTCTTCTTCATATTTGTTATGCATCATGATTAACTCAATTTGTTTGTGCACTATTGATTTTTTTGCCATCTTTGTCTATATGCATTTTTTATGTTTATTAATTTTTATTTGAAATTTGCAATATCTGTTATTTGGATTATTTTTATTCTTGCAATTTTTTTTGTGATAAACACTTTTATTTGTGCTCCGTATATTGTGTTACATTTTTTTATCCTTATCAGTTTTTTTACACCTTACAATTGTTACGTGTTTATTTTTTTCTCATTATCTCCGTGTTTGGGGTGGGTAGCTATTTATTTTAATTTTATCCTAAAACTACAACTCCCCTTTATATTCTAAAAAGAGGATTAAAAGTTATACGAAACTTCTTGACTTCTCAATTCTCTCTCGCCCCAAATCGTTCTCACTTCTCTAATTAGGGTTTTTTATCTCCACCTTCTTTACGTCGTTCTCTCTGTTTTTCCGTTCGATTCATCATGAGGTCCACTAGATCGAAGAAAGGGTATAGTTTGGTTGATTTGAAGGTTAATAAGGGTAATAATAAGCGTTTGTTTGCTGAAGATGGTGATACTAATCTCTCTCCAGTTCGTCTTGATTGTGGCGATGAACTCTCCGGTGTACAATGGTCCGGTGATGATGATGTTCCGTCGGTGAAAAGGCTCAAGTACGAGATTACATTTGTTCCAAAGGGGCTTGAAGCGAGGTTCAAAAAGTTGGATTTGGGTGAAAGATCAATCATTTTCGGCCATCCTCTTGCAGGTAACACGTATTATAAGCGTGGTGCTGTTAAGTTGTTTACGCAATTAAAGTTTGACTCGTTTTTGATTTGCCTCGTGAATGTTATCCTCCGTATGTGTACGAATTTTATGCTAATTTGGATGTTAAGAATGGGGTTTATGCTTCTTCGGTTCGTGGGGTTAAGATTATGCTTACTGTTAATGTGTTAAATGATATTTTGGGTCCAATTGATGTTGAAGGTTTTACTGCTTTAGATAAGTTGAAAGTGGTTCGTAATCTTTATGATTTGTTACAATATGTTGCCCCTGCCACTAAGATTGTGATTCTGATGGCTCATTTACTGTTTAAACTGTGTTTGGAAAATATCAATCCTCGTCTAGGCAATAGGTCTAATTTTGCGGGTCAAGATGTGACTATTGTTGCAATGCTATTATCTGGTCGTAAGTTTGATGTAGCTGGATTAATTCTGAAAAATATGATGGATGTTTTTGATGCTCACAACCAACCGGGTTTGTCATATGGTCTTCTGTTAACTCGTATATTTGAGTGGTATGGTATGAATTTGCGTGACGAAGGTAAAGACACTGCCAAGGAATTTTTAGATTTTCCTAGTCTTAAACAGTCACACTTGAAGGTGGAAACTGATGGTACACTGATTCAGCTTGAGATTCCTACTCCACTTCCTCCACCACCAGTTATTATTGAATCTGATAAGATGTATATCCAAAAAGTTGAGATGGCTGTGTTCATGGATGAGGTTTGTGATTCCTTCAAGGCTGTCCATGCTCGCCTTGATGATGTGACTGATGAGATGCGGTATGTTCGTGATTTGATTTTTGGTCCTAAATCTGTGGGAAAGCTTCGTGCTGCTTCTTGCCTTCAAGCCTTTGCTGCTGTGGTTGAAATGGCGGAATCTCCTCTTTGTGCAACTCTTGGTACTATTTCTACTGATGCGGATGTTACAAAGGGTTTAACTAATGATGCTGTTAAGGATGCTACTGTAGCAGACCAGGATGATGTGGGTGATCAGGATGAGGTTGAGGAGAATGATGATCAAAACGACGCCTAGATTTTCTTCTTTTTATAATTAAGGGGAAGAATAATTTTAGGATGTTTGGGGATTTATGTTCATTTGCTTAACTGCTTAAGTACTTATTTTATGGTTTCTGAACTTATTTTGCGCATTCTGAACTTAGTTTCATTATTGTTGGTTTAAGACTTATTTTGTGAACTGTTGGTTTATGCAATATGACTTTTTATATGATGGTTTGAAGTTTGTTGGGATTTATGGGTGATAGCATAGAAACAACTTAACTTTGATTGTACTTAATTTTTCAAATTAAGTAGAACATACTGTCATAGCCAAAGTATGTTCTTGTAATCAGTATGTAATGTTATTCTAGTTGTATTGTTTGAAAGAAGTTCACTTATGTGTTCAAGCCTCAAAGAATGCTTTTTGGATGACAACATGAATAAAGGTTACTGTCCTAAAGCTGTGACAGTAAGATTACAAGAAGACAGAATGTTGCAAGTCACGACAGCATATTCACTCTGACAGCAACATTGGCGGAAGACTACGCGACAGCAACTATTGCCCTCGACAGCAAGTTTGGGATCCTCGACAGCACTCTATGCGGGGAACTCATACTGTCACCAAAAGATCATTCCTGTGACAGCAAGCTTTGCGGCAAAAGTAACTGTCTCAATAAAGATCCTTGTGCTAGGTATCTTTCTCAGTCAAATCCCGTGACAGTTTAAATGTTCAAGAAACAGGCGTGATGCAGTATCCCTAAGCTGCACCAAGTCTGCAAGACTACGACAGAAGCTTCAAGCACTGCAAAACAAAAGCGAATCAATTCAAGAGCAAGGTCAAGTCTTTATCTGCTGAATCGGTTTAGCTGGAAATGGAATGAATCTAGGTTGCTTTCTTTGTAATGTATATCTGACATGTTAGCAATTTAGGAAAGTCACATGGGTAAGACAATCTGTAAGAAGCTGCCACTTGACAGTGACAGCAGCTTCACAAACCCGTGACTGATAGTGATAGGGTTAGTCTTATACCTACTATCAATTCATTCTAGAAATGTAACGAAGACAAGCAAGTGTCTTTGAAGAAAACCCGAAGCTCGAGAATTCTTTCTTGAGGTTGTAGCAACACTTTGCAAAATAAATAAAACATTTATTTTGTGAATCTTGTTCTTACTGAATACTGTTCGTGATTGCATATATTGCTGATAACGTTTAATCTTGATTTTAGTTGTTGAAATTTAGATTGAATTTTATCAGTATTGCATTCATCCCCCCCCCCCCTTTTGCAATACACAAGGACTAACAACTGGTACCAAAGCTTTCAGATTAACATACATATCTGAGATCCCGAAGAAAATGCAGAAATCAAACAGTATCAAGATCCCAGCATTTGATAAAGAGAACTACAGCATTTGGAAAAGAAAAATCTTGTTGTTTATCAAAGTTGCAAATCCACTATACCCAGGTATACTCGAGAATGGTCCTTTCATACCAAGAAAGGAAATTGAAGCCACTACAGTGAATGGTGAGATTATCCCTGCACATTGGGTTCCCAAAGATCCCTCAGAAATCTTGGAACCTGAAAAGGAGAAAATGGTGCTAGATGATCATTTGCAACTTATCTTGCTCGATTCTCTCACGCTGGATAAAGCCATGTGTGGAAGTGTGATAAGCTGCACATCAGCCAAGGAGATGTGGATCAGGTTAGCCTTACTCTGTGAAGGAAGTGAAGAGGTTAAGGGCAACCAAAGGCAAATTCTAATATCTCAATATGAGGCATTCATGGCCAAGCCTGGTGAAGACTTAACCTCCATGTTTGAAAGGTTCAGTAAGCTCTTAACTGAATTACAGATACATGGCAAGTACTATGACAGAAAAGAATTAAATGTCAAGTTCCTGCTCACACTGCCTGATCACCTTGAACACAAGACAACAGCCATACGAGAAGGAAGAGATCTCAACAATATAACCTTTGAGACACTTTATGGTATTCTGAAATCTTATGAACTCGAACTCTTTCAAAAGAGAGCCATACAAAGTGGAACAAGGAACAAGATGGCTAATATGTCAAGTGCCCTAGTAGCACATGTGCCAAGGATCACACAGCCAAGTGAAGTACTACAGATCACACCATCAACCCCAACACAGACCTTGAAGATAGAAGAGGTGGTTGAAGATGATGAGAAAGTGGTACTACAGCTCAAAGATGTGGAAGATGAAGACTTCTACACAATGGAGGAACTGGAAAGCATGGACAACCCTACTATGGCTTACATGGCCAAAAAGTTCAAGAACTTTAGGTTCAAGAAGGATAGGTCATACAAGCCTCAAGGCCAAGCATCCAAGTTCAGCAAAGGAAGCTCATCAAAGGCTGCTGTGGGAAGTTCAACCAAAGGAGGATACAAAACTGGATTTGTGGATAGATCAAAGTTCAAATGTTACAACTGTGGAGAACCTGGTCATTTTGCTACTGAATGCAAAAGACCCAAACAGGTTCAAAGATATGAGAAAGGAACTGGTGGATACTCCAAGAAAAATCAAGGTAGAGCCTATGTGGCTGAAGGAAAGTGTTGGGATGATTCTGATGATGAAGAAGAGGAAGAATATGTCAACCTAGCTCTCATGGCTAGCACTGATGAGGTAGCATCAACACCTTCAAGTCAGGTACCTTCACTTGTCTTACTTGATATGTCTACTGATGAGTATAAGAAAACCATTAAAGACTTAAGTGCTGAAATGTTCAATGTCTATACTAGCTTGTCTGCTGCTAATGAGGAAATCTCTAGACTAAGTAAGCTAAATGAAACACTTCAGTCTGAAAATGATTCTCTTGTTCTCAAAACCAGTTCACTAGGCTCTTTAGCTCAAGAGAATGCTAAACTTAAAAATGAATTAAAATGTGCTAAGGAGGTTGAGGAATTCCTGAGGAATGAGATTACTGAAAATGAATTTAAGATTAAGGCCTATAGAAACTCATCAAAGATAGTTCAGGATTACAATGATAAGCATACAGAAAATCAGTCTGTTGGTATAGGTTTTTCTTATGGTAGAAGACCTGGAAAGGAAACTGTGATTCAAGATTGTCCTGGAAATGCTGCTGTCAAACCCACCATTCTCAAGAAAGTTAAAACTCCTATTTTCAAAGCTGCTAAAATTGAGTTTGATGAAGAAGCCATGCTCATCAAACAAGAAATTCTTGATGAGGATGAAGGTGTTGACAGCACATTCAAGGATGGAAAGGATACTGTCACAATCCCCAAGACAGTAAACTTACCAAGCAATCAGACAGTAAGTTCAAAAGATGCTGTCACAGTTGGCAAGACAGAATCTTTCAAAGATACTGTCAAGAATGGTTCCAAGACAACAACTTTCAAACCTTCTGTCAAGACAGTAGGAATAAAAGATACTGTCAAGGAAAGTTCGACAGCAACTTCTGAACATATTGTCAATCCAGTAACTCCCAAGTCTAAAAACAGGAATGGTAAGGTAGGTGTCAATAAAGGAAATGGATACACTAATGTTGGAGGTGCTTCTAGGAAACTGTGAAATAACTGTGGATCTACTCATCATTTAACACATGTTTGTAAGAAACCAATTGAGGATAAGATCAATGCTACTGAACTCAATGGTAACTTACACAGAACCCCCCTTATGCATAGAACTATGAGTGTCTGTAATAACATTGATTGTATGCCATGCAAAATCACTGCCATGAGTACATGCTTTAACTTACCTGTTCTCTCTACTGAAAAATGCTCATACCTAAACACTGTTGAGACTTCTGAGCCTGCTGGCAACAGCAAAAAGGCTTCATCCACTAAGAAAAGGACCAAGTCCAATTCTAAACCTAAGTGGGTGAAAAGAGAAGTCAAACAGGAAGTCTTTGATAATGCTTGTGATGTTGTGACTGAAAGAAACTCAGGAAACACTGAAACTGCAGGACCCAACAAAGATTGGGTACCATATGCAACTTAGAAACATTCTGTTTTGCAGGGTAAGAAGAAAAATCAGGTCATGTGGATTATTGACAGTGGTTGCTCAAGACACATGACAGGTGATAAAGCCCTGCTATCACATTATGTAGAGAAAGCTGGCCCAATCATAACCTTTGGAGACAACAGCAAGGGTTACACAGTGGGATATGGCTGTCTGGAAATTGGAAATGTTGTCATTGAAGATATTGCTCTTGTGGATGGATTGAAGCACAACCTACTCAGTGTCAGCCAATTCAGTGACAGAGGATTTAAGGTTGACTTTGACATGATGGTGTGCAACATCTATCACAAGAAGGATAGAAGCCTCTCTCTAAAAGGGGTTAGAAAAGGAAGCCTGTTTGTTGCTGATCTAAGCTCAACAAAGAAGGATAAAGTTTACTGTTTTTACAGTAAAGCTACTGTTGGTGACAGTATGCTTTGGCACAGGAAGCTCTCACATCTCAACTTCAAGACAATGAATATTCTGATGAAGAAGGAGTTAGTGGGAGGTTTGCCCCAACAGGAATTCTGTCAAGAAGGACTGTGTGAAGATTGTCAAATGGGCAAACTGAGAAGAGCTGTGCACAAGTCCAAACAAGTAAACACCAACACAGAAGCACTCAAGTTAATTCACATGGATCTCTTTGGACCAGTCAATGTACCATCTATGGCCAGAAAGAGGTATGCCTTAGTAATGGTGGATGATTACTCAAGGTACACTTGGGTGAAATTTCTTGAATCCAAAGATGAAGCTGCTCAAGTGATTATTGATCAAGTCAGAGTTCTTGATAGAACCCCAAACTCAAAAGTTCAAATCTTGAGGAGTGACAATGGTACAGAATTCAGAAATGCCACACTTGGAAATTTCTGTAAAGATGAAGGAATTGTACAACAATTCTCTGCTGCAAGAACTCCACAGCAGAATGGAGTTGTAGAAAGAAAGAATAGGACTCTCATTGAAGCAGCTAGAACTATGTTGCATGATGCTAAGTTGCCAACATATTTCTGGGCTGAAGCTATCAACACAGCCTGCTATACTCAAAACAGAACCATGATTAACAAAACTCATGCAAGCACACCTTACTGTCTGCTAACTGGAAAGAAACCTACTGTCAAATATTTTCATGTGTTTGGAAGCAAATGCTTTATGATGAAGGACAATCATGAGAAGAAAGGAAAATTTGACACCAAGGCTTTTGAAGGACTATTCATGGGTTACAGCACAGAAAGGACTGCCTACAGAGTTTATGTTATGGAACACAGGATTATTGAAGAAAGTGTTAATGTCACATTTGATGAAACCAAGTTTCCAGGACTGCATGAAGAAGGAAAGATGCAGACATTCAGATTTGAGAATCAAGGATACCTGGAAGCTGAGGAGATTGTAGATGAAGAACCTAGCTTCACTCAAATTGTTGAAGTTGACAAAGATGCTGTCAACACCACTACTGTCAATCAAACTCCAGCTCAATCACACACCATAACATCTAACATTCAGAACAGTGATAACTCTGGAGACAATGAAGAACATGGTGGAGACAATGGAATTGATGAGCATTCAACTCAACAAGCTGAAGCAAATGTTCCTGTTCAATCAAGTAGCTTGCCCAGAATCACCAGGTGGAACACGGATCACACAAATGACCTTATCATTGGTGATCCTAATTCTGGAGTGAGGACAAGGAACAAAGTCTCTGCTGACAGCATGTTTTCATGCTTCCTGTCACAAATGGAACCCAAGACAATTGATGAAGCATTGTTGGATTCTGACTGGGTGATAGCCATGCAAGAAGAGCTAAATCAGTTTGAAAGAAACAATGTATGGAAATTGGTTCCAAGACCTAAGGGAAAGTCAGTTATTGAGACCAAGTGGGTTTTCAGAAACAAACTTGATGAAAATGGATTGGTGACAAGGAACAAAGCAAGGCTAGTGGCTAAAGGTTACTGTCAACATGAGGGAATAGATTATGATGAGACATTTGCTCCTGTTGCAAGACTTGAAGCTATAAGAATCTTTCTAGCTTATGCTGCACACTGCAACTTCAAAGTATTTCAGATGGATGTCAAAAGTGCCTTTCTAAATGGAGAGTTGGAAGAAGAAGTGTATGTGGAACAGCCACCAGGGTTTGAGGATGCTGAAATGCATAATTTTGTGTACAAACTCTTCAAAGCTTTGTATGGACTAAAGCAAGCACTCAGGGCATGGTATGACACACTTTCCACCTTTCTTCTGGAAAACCAGTTTACCAGAGGAGTTGTGGACAAGACACTTTTCTACAAGCATCATGGCAAGGACATCATTCTGGTACAAATCTATGTGGATGACATCATTTTTGGTTCTACAAATGAGAAGCTGTGTGAGAAGTTTTCCCATCTCATGAGCAACAAATATGAGATGAGCATGATGGGAGAACTGTCATTCTTTCTGGGGTTACAAATTCTTCAACAAACTGATGGAATCTTCATAAGTCAAGCTAAGTATATCAAGGAACTTCTCAAAAAGTTCAACTTGGAAGATTCATCTCCTGCAAAGACACCAATGTCCACAGCAACTAGTCTGGATCTTGATCCTAAAGGAAAGAAAGTTGACTCAAGCACCTATAGAGGCATGGTAGGATCCCTCCTATACCTAACTGCTAGCAGACCTGACATCATGTTTGCTACATGTCTCTGTGCAAGGTTTCAAAGTGATCCAAAGGAGTCACACTTGGTAGCCATCAAGAGAATCTTTAGATACTTAAAAGGCACTCCTAACCTAGGCCTTTGGTATCCTAAGAATACTGGATTTGATCTAATTGGTTACTCAGACTCAGACTATGCTGGATGCAAGATTGACAGAAAGAGTACTACTGGTAGCTGTCAATTTCTTGGTGGAAGATTGGTCTCATGGTTTAGCAAGAAGCAGCATTCAGTTTCTACCTCAACTGCAGAAGCTGAGTACATTGCTGCAGGCAGTTGCTGTGCACAAATTCTATGGACACTACGCCATAGATGACCTATTGCAACTTTTGGGCATGGGTGTTACCACTAAGGATGTTACCATAGGTATGACATTTTTGAGCTATCGCAACCTTGTGATTGTGGTGTTACCAAATCCTCAAAAGTATGTTACTATAGCTATAAAGGTGTTAACAGTGGGTAACACCATGTGATGTGTTACCATAGGGTATTCATAAACAAAATTTTTATGTTATTTAAAATTAATGATTTAATAATTATTTGAATTTAGAAAATAATTAATTTTGACAAAATTGTTGATGAACAAATTAAATTTTATTTTATTTATAATTAATAGTTTGATAATTTTTTCAATTTAAAAGTAATTAATTTTAATAAAATCATTGAAGTTGTCATTAGAAAAAGTAATATTCCATCCAATTATTGAATTATTTATTCAATAGTATTTTTAAATATTATTAAAAATTAAAATAATAATATTATTGAAGTTAAAATATTTTTAATAAATTTAGAATAAAAATATTTTAAAATAATATTCAAGAATTTTAATTGAAATCTTTAAAACATTTATTGCTGAAAATAAAATTAAAAGAAATTAAACTATATATTTATATGTGATAAATAAATTAATGCAAATTAATTAAACTATAATTTATTGTAATAATTTTAATATCAACAAATTAAAAATGTTTTGATATTTTTCAAAACAAGAAATTGAAAATAAAAATAATAGTGACACAGATATCGATGAATTATTTGGGCGGTGGATGAAATATTGGGGAGCGGCAAAACCAAATTGGGGCAAAAAAAATTTCCTTATCTCTCACCGCTCACCGCTCACCACTCACTCACATCTCACCTCTCACCTCTCACCTCTCACTCGTCTCTCTAAACTCACTAATTAGGATTTCGGTTATATCGCTAATTGAACATTTATGGTTCAATTCAACGGATTATTTTTCAATTCGAAGATTAATTAGGATTCGAGCTTTGAATCGGATTGTAACAGATTTGAGTTTTGATTCAACATCTATAGTTCAATCTTAATTAGTTTCTTTGGTTTCGATATTTGAGGTATACCCTAACTTTATACTCTATCTCCCTCCTTCTCTATATCTCTAACTCCCTCCCCCCCCCCCTCTCTCGTTCGCTGCATCTTTTGAGTTTAACGATGAAGTAATCTTTTACTGATGAAGTATTAGTTTTTATTTTCTATTTTCAAACTTTTCGGTTTTGGTATATTTTCTTGTTGGTATTGGTGAATTCTGGATATATTTAGTTTGTACCACATAAAACACAGTGAATACTGCTGAATTGGATGCGGAACACCATCAAAATCACTACTGTCTGGCAACTAAGTTCATAGATGATAGATTGCTTGCTCAAGTGAAAAATATAGACGGAGTTAAGCAGGTACAGAGTGCTAGCCTGTTCCACTCTGTATCTATATGTATTGGTATATAAGTGAGTGACCAAGAAAGCACTTCTCTTTCTTGCCTTTATTGCTATTCAATCTCTTCACTCAAGGTATCTTCTTGCTGCTCAAATACATATTACATATATATATGGCCAAGTTGTCTGCATTTATTTTTGTTGCAATAACTAAACATTTCTTTAACACACACATTTGAATGTCAAAAGTGAATGGATTGGGTATTTGTATGACATGTCTCTGCTGTTTTTGACTGATCTGTGGTGATTCTGCAATGGGTGCATTCATTTTCTCAGTTTGTATTGTCAATTGGTGTTCTTTTCAAGCATATAAATTTCTGGAATTTGCATAGCCAACAGGTTGAAGATTCTACCATTAGTTATGTGTTGGACTGATCATTTCCGGACTTCCGAATGAAATTGTTGAACCCTTTTTTTCCTAATCAATTTTTTCTCCATAACCCTCATACTTGGGTTAGCAAGAAAATGAACTCGATTTGTTCTGGGAAATTCAAAATGTCCCTTCGGTTTCAATCCTAAAGTTGGACTGCAGTTGCCAAGCTGAGCATAATTGATTCTTCCTAGAATCCCTAAATGCTGATAATGAAACTGAATGATTACTAATATTTTCGTATTATATGGTATTGGTCATTGATTGGTTTTTTGTGTGTACTAAAACCTGAGCAAGAACTATTACTTAAATTCATTCCTCGTCTTGTAGACTGAACATTCGACCTTGACTACGAAGCCCTTATGTAACATCAGCAAGAATCGGCTGAACACCGTTGCTATTGAAGGTACAAACAGTGACCTTTATGGCCAACATGTGCTTCTTTGGACAAAGATGAGAAAAGAATGGAGTTTCAAGGGAGGATCAACTTCTATTGCTGTTCCGACTATTCAAAGATCTGTTCTTTACAGAAAAAGCTCTGAAGTGCACGCTTCATGTAAGCCCCCTTTATTTGATTCCTTTAAGGACCTTATTTGTGTCTCATATTGAGTAGTTACTGCAAATTCTTAGAAACATGTGTATTTACCTTTCATATGCACAATTTTTATTCTATGAACAGAGCAATTAGTTTTAACCATCTATGATCTCTTACAAATAATATTTAATGAAATATACATATTCAATGATGCAAAATTATGTTAAGTGTGAAAACATCTACCGAAACAAAGTTTTGATCTGATGTAATTTTGGAACAAGGAATGGTCCAGTTGTTTGATAGGGGCACTTAATGTGATCGACGTGTAGGTTTTTTTATTCTAGGAAACTGGTGGAAGGTAGTTAGGAACCTAGTAAGAGCTAATTATGCCATATTACTTGCATGTTCTCGGACTTGATGTGTACAATTTGCTGCTAAAACTGAAATCTGCAAGTTCATAGCATTTTGATTTTTGACTGCCAGTTTCACTGTGGCCTTGCAGGGTTTACGAATTCTCAGATTGCAAGTAGTGTTTTTACATTGGCAACTGCAGCTGTTCTTCCATTTTACACCCTCATGGTTCTGGCTCCAAACGCTAACCTGGTAAAAGAATTCGTTCAAACATGGTGACTGCTTTGACAGGATATTAAATACTTAGGCTGGGTGGCTAATACTTTTCTTTATATACCAAATTCAGACTAAAAAGTGTATTCAAAGTACACTTCCATATGTTGTTCTTGGACTTCTATATGCATATCTACTCTACCTCTCTTGGACACCTGATACATTTCGGTTGATGTTTGCAAGTCAGTATTGGTTGCCTGAGGTGCGTTTCAGACTAACTAAAAACAAAAGCTTAAGCATTCAACCCCTTGTTTGAATTCCAAAACATTTTGGAATTTATTTTTGAGATAAAACTGATGATTCTAGTCCATCTTTTGCTCAAACCTTTGTACTCTGCAGTTATCTGGTATAGCTAAGATGTTCTCCAGTGAGCTGACACTAGCTTCAGCATGGATACATTTGTTGGCTGTGGATCTCTTTGCAGCAAGGTATGTAAGTGTGGCATCTGTGTAAGTGTGTGTGCAGTGTATTAAAATATATCTCTCACGGTGCAGCCGTTTTCTAACTATAAGCAGGCATATCTTTCAAGACGGACTGCAGAACTATGTTGAAACGAGGCATTCTGTTTCTTTCTGTCTACTTTTTTGTCCTATAGGGATTTTATCTCATGAAATTACCAAAGCTCTAACCAAAGGTGGAAGAAATACTCAACGCGAGATTCGTTGATGCAGAAATGAGAAGCTCACTTGGTACTCATCTCCGTAGGACAAAGATAGTGAGAGCTTTCTTGAAATTAGTTATTGTGTTTTAGAGAATTAGTGTGCAGTTAATAAAAAAGTTTCTAGTTTCTACAATTTTTTAATGCTTTTTTCTTTCCTTTTAGTTTCCGTCTTTTATCTTGTTTGGTTTTTTATGGCCTGTTTGGTCATAACTCATTCGTTATTACTCTGAATTGCGCAAAATCAGTTAATATAGGAAGCTAATAGAACCCCTTATAATTGTATACAGGAATCAAACCATGTTGGAGTTGTCAACATAGTGCAAAAACCACATTTGTGTCATCTGGACAGATTCGCTGTTACGGTTTGTTTTGCCTATAATTTGTTCGTTATAAATCCGAATTTATCGAAATTAGTCAATATAGAAAGATTATAAGATTCTCTACACTTATATACATATGACCAGACCTTAATTTTTTGTTTTTATAGTGTAAACTCCAGTTTATTAAATTCTGGACAGGTCCAGCTCCAGCTCCAACCGATTCATACGTGCAAGAGCTGACAAAAAAGATAAGGCAGGAAGTTGCTGTCGAAGTGGAAGCAAAGGTAAACCAGAAGGTCTGCGCTGAAGTGGATGGCAAGATCAATCGGAAGGTCCAGGACAACTTGACATTGGCCCTAAAAAAATTAGCTGAAGCAAACCCCACTCTAAATGTTGATATTGGTGAAATCTGTGCGACGATTTCCAGTGATGTTGATATTGATATTGCTGGTGGACAACTTAGACTTCTATTGCTTTGTCTATTTTAGTTATGTATAAAACTGCTGGTGGATTTGATGTATTGCTGGTGGATTTGAATTGTTGGTTTGGATTTTGATGTAGTTGCTTTTGGATTAGAATTGTTGTTGGTTTGTTTTATGGGAATTAAATATTTTGTTGGTGCATTTTTATTTGGTTACATTTATGGTGTTACAATAGGTAAAATGTGTGTTGCAATAGGCTATTATATTTATCACTGTATGTGTTGCATTAGATAATATTAGGTGTTGCAGTAGGTAATATTAGGTGTTACAATAGACCTTGAACAGTGAGCAGGTGGGCCCCACTGCAGGCACAAAAAGTGGGCCCCGCATGTGGCCCCTACCCAGAAGTGGGCCCCACATGTGGGCCCCACGTGTGGGCCCCACTGTTGTGCAAATTTGTATCATCTATTGTAACACACAAACTATGTTACTATAGAATGTTTAAGATGTTACTATAGAGGTTTTTTGCAACCACATTTGCTATGTTACCATAGGCTGTGGTTTTATGTTACCTTAGATACCTGTAGTTACTGCTGAGAACGTAACACAGCTTTGGTGTTACTATAGCCCAATTTTGGCCTATGGTAACTTTAAAACGGGTCTATGGTAACACAGTTTGGGGGTTGCTATAAGCAATCTATGGCGTAGTGGGATGAAAAGTCAACTTCTAGATTATGGTCTAGTGTTAAGAGAAATTCCAATTTACTGTGACAACACTAGTGCCATAGCCATCTCAGACAATCCAGTTCAACACTCTAGGACAAAGCACATTGATATAAGACATCACTTTATCAGAGAGCATGTTGAACAAGGAACTGTGAAGCTGATTTATGTCCCAACTGACAAGCAACTTGCTGACATCTTCACTAAGCCATTGGATGAAGCAACCTTCAACAGGTTGGTAAGTGAATTGGGAATGCTGAATCTGGTATGTTAATTTACTAAGGTTTCTAAATTTTCAATTCTTATTGAAGCTCATGACAGCAACTTCAAACCTGCTGTCAAGAGAAGTTACTGTCTACTTGGTTTATGTCTGTTATGTGACAGCATGTGTTGATTTGACTTTTCATGTCAGTATTTTGTGCCAGTCTCATACTTTTAAACCGTGTATGACTTTAATGTGGTTATCCGTTAAGTTTGAGAGTTAAAAATATGTTCCATTGGACTTTCACACTCTTTTGCATTAATCTGTAGGATTAAAGGAGGACACGACCATTAATTACTTTTGTGGTAGTTGTATGGGTACTCTAACTGTTGACCATTAGACTTTAATCCTTAGACGGTTTTGCCTATAAATTAACCTTAGGTTTCACCAGTCTGCTCTCAGTTTTAAAGTAAATAATGGAAAACAAAGTAGGAATCGAAGTTGGTCTAAAGAAGTGTGATAGTGAACCCGACAATGAAGAGATCGATGAGCTCTTTGAAATGTTGCTGGACGCCATGGATGAGATAGACGAGGAAAAGGAGGCCAAGGCTAAGGAAGAGGAGGCCAAGGCTATGGAAGAAGAGAAGGAGCTTCAGGCACTTCTTGAAAAAGAAGGCCGCTCTGAAGAAGAGATTAAGGAAGAAGTCTTAGAACTAGTTGATAAAATCATAGAATGATGTACTCAATGTTCAATATTAATGATTTTATTAATAATAATAAAAGTTCCTGTTTATGTGGTTACTGAGTTTATGACTTGTCTGTGTAACTTGTTTAATATCTGTGTTTGAAAGATTACATTGCTAAATTCATATTCTGTTAATTTTAGGTTAAGTATATGAGCAACGCATCCTAATTAGTTCATGACAGAAACAATTTCCCATTTAAATTACTGTCACAAAGAAGGATACTGTCCTGTGTCTCTTGACAGCAACCTTCTTGACAGCAGGGAAAGACTTTCTGTCACGACCTTTAAAGGATACTGTCACTCAAATGCTTAACGGTGACAACAAGTTTTTGCGCAATAGTTGCTGTCGCGCAAAACCTACTGTCACCACCACTTCTTACTGATAGATTGTTTCTAGCGCACAGGTTACTGTCAACAATAGTGGACCGTTGTAATTGGATATTCACCCCACGATTGACAGTGAATAACGGGCAGTAACTCACGTGTTAAGAGAGTGGGTTAAGACACGTCCTTTAACTCCACTTTTTGAGCAAACGTTTGAGATACCCATATTTATTCTCCAGTTACTCAGACATATCACTCTCACAAAACTCAAGGCAAAATACTTTTCTTCAAGCAAAAAGCTACTTTCTCACTTTCTTCTTTTCTTGAAATCTCCATGGCCCCCAAACAGTCTCTCTCTCAAACAAACTTTGCTGGCATCTTTTCCCCAAATGATGCTGGTGAAGGTTTCAAAGGACTGGTGTTTTTCTTGAACAAGTCCTATCTTCGTTCAGCCATTACCTCAACTCCACATCTCGACCTAGACAAACTTGAGGAATTTTGGCGAACTGCTGTTGCTCTAACTGTGGGTGAAAACCCAGCTATTCAATTCAAGATTAATGGGCAACAATACATTCTCACAGCTGAGGTCATCAATACTGCTCTTGGAATTACACTGGAAGAAGGCCAAAACTTTGCTCCACTTGCTAATGATGACACTCTGAAGAAGCTCTTCTTGAAGATTGGGTATGCAGGCCCTATTCTCGAAGAGGGAACAACCAAGTGGTACCCGTCTGGTGAAATGGACAGGAAGTATCTAAGGAAGGAGTGGAGCATGATATTTGATGCAATGGTCAAGGTGTTCTCTACCAAGTCCACAGGCTGGAATGGGATACCCTCCTACATCAAGAAACTGACACATTCTCTTGTCCATGGATACAAGGTGAATGTTGGAGCTCTCCTCATGGAACAACTCAAAGCTGCCATAGGTAAGAAGGTATCACACTACCCTCGCTTTCTTATGATGTGCATTAATTCATTCTGTGATTTTAATGATGCTGCTCCTCGTTTAGAGGCTTGCTCAGTTTTGAAAAAGAACACGCACACACTGTTATCTTCACAGGATCTAAATGCACATATTCCACTTTGCTTCACTCAGCACATGGTTGATCAAGTGTCCAACCTTGATTATCCATTACCTACTGGTTATGATTCTTTTTCTCTTGAGGATGAAACTGAATTAGACCCAAATTCAGTTAACCCACATTCAACACCATACACTCAGCCTAGGCCCTCTAGACTTCCCAAAGCCCAAAGAGAAGCCTTGCAAGAATCCAGAAAAAGGTCCTTAGAAGCTGATGTTGGTGGTAGCTCTGTTAGTCAAGAGGGAGACACTGCACCTAGTGCAGCAAATAAGGAAGGTAGTCAAACAGAACCCACAGTGGTTCCCCCTGAGCCTAAGAAGAAGAGAGCTAGGAGGACCAAAACCACTGTCAGCCACCCTGCAGTCTCCCAAAAGACTGTAGAGGAAACCAGGGAAATAAACTCCTCCCTAGATGTGCCTTCTCAACAAGGGACATCTATTGAAATTGGACTGTCTCCCAAGGCACCCTGTACAGAGTCTGCACAAACTCATGGTTCCCAACCTGAGATACCCCCACTTGAAGAAACACACAGTGAGTTAGGGCACAGTGAGGATTTCTCTACTCCTATTGATGGTTCACATGTTTCATCTGTGAATCAGCCCCCACTCTCTACTACACTTTCACCTTCTTCCTTCCCTACACATTCTTTTGTTTCTTCTCCACAACCTAGAGAAGGGGACAGTCCCAACCCTTCAGGTTTTGATCATCCATCTCCAATCATGGATGAGCCCCCATCTAGTGGTCCACAAGAACCCATTTCTCAAAGTGAGATGGACACCACTCCAAACACTGAGCTAGGGCAAAGTGGTATTTTGTCAGAAAATGAAACAGCCAACACTTTGTCTGATCTCCAAAGAGCATCTTACCTTCAGGAAGATGCTGTCACAGCCTCTGTTGCTGTCAAAGACACTGGGGATGCTACTGTCCTGGACACAGCTACTGTCAAAGATGGAGAGAAAGATACTGTCACTACAGAACCTACTGTCACTCCACCTCCCAAAGATGCTGTCATGCCAGAACCTGCTGTCCAGACTCCAACTGACAGTACCATTCCTACTCAAGATTCTGTCCAACCCTCCCAGCCTAATTTTGATGCTGTACTTGTTGAGGATGCCTCTGATGATGACCTACCTCTTGCCAAACTCCTAAAGGTACATTCTAAATCTTCTCCTTCCATGCATGTTAGTACTGCTCATACCCATGCATCTAGGTTGAGTGAGGGTGTGCAAAAGAAAAGAGAGATAAAAGAAAAGAGAGGTGAGCATAAAAATGAGAGGCAGCCAAATGAGCTGGCAAAAGGAGAGGGACTTGAGCATGTCCAGAGAGATATTGAGGGAGCCCACACTATTCAGGCACTAGGCCTTGAGAGTCAAACTGTGAGGGGTGATGAGATCACTCAAAAACACCCTGAGAGTGTGAGAACTCCCATAGCCTCCAAGCCCCTGTCTTTTCCTTCCCCTCAAAGAAGGTTAAGGTCTGGTGGCCCCTCTGCTACTTTTGGTAACAGGATTGCAGCTCTTGAAGGACAGTGTGCTACTTTGGACTCCAAACTGGACTCTCTCTCTCAACTGGTGGTTGATGGTTTTGCTGCTACTCAACTCTCTATTCAGTTCCTTACTGACCTGGTAGATGCCAACTCAACTAAGGGGGAGAAGGTAGCAAGATCAGAATCATTGCCTCTTCAAGAATCAGGTGGAACTCAGGGGGAGCCTGTAGCTGTGGAGACCAGAGGGAGAGCTAAAAGGAAAGCAATGTCTAAGGGGGAGCAAGTCAAACCAAGAAGTGCAAAACCACAGGATAAAGCTGAAAAGCCTGTTGAAGTGGAAATGGATGGAGAAAGGGTGTTAATGTCAAAGGAAACTCAAGATGCATTGCAAGGAAGACCTGCATCTAGACATCCAATCTTGCCTCCTGTGGTGATTAGAGAGCCAACTCAAGAAACTCAAGAAACTGCTCTACAAAAGAAATGGAGAGAAATGGAGGAACAAAACAAACTTGGGAAAGGTAAAGGGAAACTGCCTGAATCCATTCATGGTGGAATTATATGGACAAATGGCACTGAATTTGATCAAGAGGAAGCCAATGTCTTGATGGTGGATTACAGGGAGAGCACATTACACAACCATGACAGTAAGTTTAGCAGTTTGGTGGAAGAAGCAATGAATGCTCCTAACAACCGTCCAACCAACACCACAAAACTGTTAAAGGAACAAATTACTAGTGTCAGTGTAATGGTGAATGATGAGAAAAGATGGGCTGTAAGTATTTATCTCACTTCTGGCATATCTTATTTCATCACAATGCAGCTATTGCAGAGTCTGCCAGCAAAGGTGTTGTGTGCTTTGAAGGGAAAGATCAGGGCAACTCAAACACCATTCAATGAAATATTGGATATGCAAATCCAGAACCTGATCATACAGAAGCTACCTGAAGTCTACTCAAATCCACCAAGTGTTTTCTACAGATCCAAAACTAAGGATGGCACAAGAAGGAACAGCTTCATGAATTTGGGTAGCCCATCCAGAATGGAAACCAAGTCAATTCTGAAGGTACTAGATGGAATACTCAGTTCAAATGCCAATCCAGGAAGAGTTCATGCTGTTCAAGAAATCTACAAAATGCTGGTGTTGAGAGACAAGGCACTGGGAGCTAGAATGAAGGAGCTAATCACTAGAGCCAATGCCAAAAGAAATGATCAAGGTGGAAGTTGCTTCTATAACATTCCTCCCCATGATGATGATGATGATGAAGATGGTGAGGATGGAGGTGGTGAAGCTTCTGGAAATGCTGAAAATGCTGGTGGAAGTAATTCTGGGAATACTTGTATTCAATCTCAGAATGAAGGCAATGAAGAAACTCCTAGCCAGGAAAAGAAAGATGCTGGTGCAACAGATGAAGAGGAGTCAAGAATACTGGAAGCTTTGGAGGCAAGCATTCTTAGATGTGCTATTGACTGCATAAATGCTGAAAAAGATGCTGTCACCAAAGGTACTGTCGACAAGGAAACTGTCAAAGAAGATGCTGTCCAAGAAGATACTGTCGACAAAGGTGCTGTCAAGGAAGGTTTTGTCAAGGATGAAGCCAAAGCTGCTGTCAAGACCATGAGACTGAAAGCTAAAGCTAAAGCATGGTTTACTAGACAGAAACCTGCAGGAAAGCACATGTGCTCAGGAAAGGAAAAGGCCACTGGATTAGGCAGAAATTTGAAGATGCCAATTCAATCAATTCCTCCCAACAGTCTTAAAGTTCAACAGATGCAATCTTGGGAAATCAAGAGTGTTGAGGTTAAATTGGATGCAAATCAAGAGGCCACTGAGTACATTCTGTGGTGGGAAGGATCAAGATCTACCAAGGTTGATAAGGACTTCAACCTGGTGTCCACATCAATCAGTGGTAGGACATCAACCATAGATAAAAGGAGAATTGATTTCTTCTACCTGGAAAGAATGGTAGAGTTGCTGGAGAGCTATGATGATGTTTCAAAGGCTGTCATGGAACATGTTCTAAAATATCAGGCAGATAGGGATGCTGAATTTTATCAGAAATTTGGCTATAACTTTGCAGATTTTGATGATGCTGATATTCTTACTGATCTCCCAGCCTCTCCTATACCATACCACTGGTACTATGAGTTTGATGACTTACCCACAGAAGAAGGGCAAACCCAACCAACTCAGGAAGGGGAACCCAAGCCAAGCAAAGGACCTGAATCTTCTGAATATTCTCAAACTCAGTCAGAGCTTGATAAGAAGGAAGCTGAATTACTGGAAAAACACAAGGCCTCTAACAAGGCAGAAAGTGAAGCTCCAAATTATCAACCATATATGCTGGAAAATCCCCTAAGAGTCAAGTTCCTAAAAGAAGAAATCTATGTTTGCAGCTTGCATAAGCTCAAAACATCCACTCTGAAGGACTTACAGTATATGGTAGCTGGTTCAATTCATCCCTTGGAACAGATTTGTTCTGATGAGATAGAGAAGTTATTGGAAGGGAGAAAAGGAGAAGACTCAAAACTGGACAAGCAAAGAAGGAAGTCTCTCAATGCTTATCCTGGAAGTAGATTCAAGCTCATTAATGAAGAACTTCATTTCAGAACCTATCCATATGATATAGAGCAATGGCTGAATCTCAGGGATGTTAGTTCTCTCATATCCCCTTCCATAAAGAAGATCATTGATGAAGTAGAGGATGATGCAGTGTCTGCTGCTGAAATTTCTCTTGTAGAAAGTCTAAGAGGCTGCTTGGCAGAAGCTCTCAAAAGAGAGGATGTAGCAAGACAGAAGAGGAGATCTCAAGCTAAGTGAAAATTCTTAATCCATTCTGATCTTGTTAGTTAAGTTGTCAGCACATATTGTAAATTTGTTGTTATTTTCCATAAAAACAAATTGGGGGAGATTGTTGGGATTTATGGGTGATAGCATAGAAACAACTTAACTTTGATTGTACTTAATTTTTCAAATTAAGTAGAACATACTGTCATAGCCAAAGTATGTTCTTGTAATCAGTATGTAATGTTATTCTAGTTGTATTGTTTGAAAGAAGTTCACTTATGTGTTCAAGCCTCAAAGAATGCTTTTTGGATGACAACATGAATAAAGGTTACTGTCCTAAAGCTGTGACAGTAAGTGTTAATCCCAAATGACCTAACAGAATTGTAGAAGGGGGGGTTGAATACAATTCTTGATATTTTCTTAAACTTAAAACACTTATAAATAAAGCTGAACTGAATAAGTAAAAACACAAGATATAAATAATTCAGTTGGATTGTTTGATGATCCAACTGAAGTGTTTTTATTTCGGAAATAATCTGTGACACAAAATGTACACAACTGCTCAGTTACAAGGTTGTAGAGAAGAATGCTCTCAAAGATAGCTAATACAAACTATTTGTTTTTCTTCTCTCACTCTTAAAGTAACTGCTACACTTGGTTATATATTCCCAAGTTTACAAAGCTATTTTTGGCTACACTAAAGTACACTAAAGGTAACCGCCAATAGTTTGCTTTTCATCCCTTTGTCCAGTGGTCCTTGGAGATCCTTGCTTTTGTCTTTATGCTTATTATGATCACTCCCAAGACCCAAATGGAAAACTGGGATGTTTCCTTATTCCCCATGTCCATTTTAATGGTTTCCAATGCAAAGTACACTTCCACATCACCTTTAGATCTGTTCAGTAAACTGTCACTATCACTTTGTCAACTATTCAGAAAAGCAATAATGATTCGTTGATAGCAGGGAGATGTGTTTCGTTGATAGCTTTATTCTCCATTTCGTTGATGAGTAAACTCCATTTCGTTGATGAGTAAACTTCATTCCGTTGATGGTGTATCCTTGTTCCGTTGATAGAGTAATCTTCATACCGTTGACATGTCTTCACTTAGGCAAAATTACAAGGCATGATATACTTACAATTGACCAACCTATTTTGCCTATCTATTACTTAGTCAACATGACTTAGAAAACCTATCTAGTACATACAACAAAATGCATATCAAACTGTGAAGTATTGTACAGTGCAATTGCTACAACACTCATTCCGTTGATGAGCTTCCTGTCAACGAAACACTGCAAAGCATGCCATTCCGTTGACAGTTACAAAATGACTTAATACAAAATCTACTAAGTGTTTTTATAATTATCATCAAGAACAACATATTCCTAACAATCTCCCCCAATTTATGACTGATAGAATAACAGCCATAAATCAAGAGCCTTGATGATAACAAAAACACTCAGTCAAATTACACATGTTAAAAGTAGAAATTGCATTGAGCTTCATTGAATTTAATTAAAATTCAAAGTAGAAAATCTTACAAAACAAGTGCACAGAGTTGCTCCTCTAGACTGAGCAGATTTTTCATCTTTGCCTCTGTGGTCTTGTTTTCTTCCCTTTTCTTGCATTGTTCTCCTCAATCTGAGCTTGAAGTCTTCTGTAGAAAATCTTCTCTTCTTCATCTTGATCCCCCAACTTGGATTGCATTAATCTTAGAGTTTCATTGGATGCCTTCTCCAGTTGGTCTTCTATTCTGAAGAATCTTCTACAGTTGTCCTTGTCTCTGAATTCCATCATCCAAAAAGGTTGGAGATGAATTTTCTTTCCTGTTTGAGGAACCTTCAATACTCTGGGAAGTGCACCAGGCTTGTTCCAGCTAGCTTTGATTTGGCAAATTTTGGAAACAACTTCAGACTTAGCTGTTTTGGTAAAACCAAAATCTTTCTTCAGGAATTTAAACACAGATAGCAGTGTCTGATAGTCTTCTCCCAGAATTCTATGTAGAGGCCAAACCTGTTCTCTCCCACCCTTGTAGACAAACACCAATCTCTCTGGTAGTTTGTAAGAAGCTGCTATTCCTCTTACTTCAACTAGGTCATCAAGATGGATATGTAGGTCAGACTCCTCCCTGATATCAGCAATGTAGATGAAGTCTTCTGGGTTGGTAGGAGGTTTCTCAGCTTGTGGTCTCCTTACTAGAATTGGCTTAGCCTTGGTAGCCCTTTGCTTAGATTTCTTCTTTGAATCCATCTCAAAGAGGAATTTTGGAAAGTTGGCCTCATCAAACTCAATTGGCTCTTCCTTTGGCTCAATTGGCTGATCATGGAAATTAACAGGATGTTTAGGATCAAAGGCTAACTTTTCCCCTAGAGCTGGATCAGGAATTGTTGGAGGTGCAGTTGGTACAGAAGAGTCTGATGCAATACTCTGAGAGTCATCATTCTCAAAGGCTATATTTCTCCTAGCTCTTGCCTTTGGTTGCCTTGTGCTCTTCTTTGCACTCCTTTCCTCTCTGGCTTTTTCTTCTTGTTGTCTTTCTTCTTCATCAAGAGATTGAGCAACTGCAAGTGCTTGCATTGCTGCTCTTTCTGACTCTTCAGCCTTAGCTTCAGCAAAGTTTGGGTGACCAGCCCAAACACAGATTTGTTGTCCATTCCTGTAGACAATTGCCCTTTGCTTCCTTACCTCATAATCATTGCTTTCCTTGCTTTTTGTGATGAGAAGACCAAGAAGCTTGTGCTCATCTGGATAAGGTGCAGGATAGAAGGTCCTTTCTGTGTTTTTGCCCTTTGGTTTAGCAGGAGACTTGGGAGATAAGCTTCTTTGCAATGTAGCTTGTTCCACATCCCTGATGCATGAAGTTTGTCCTTTCTCCTTCCTTGATCCTTGAGTGACTCCATGCAGAAGGGGCTCTACCTTATATGAAGAATTGGTCTGTGGCTCCCATTCCGTTGACACTAAAACCATGGCATCCGTTGATGGCTCTGTTGAAGAAGCTTGATTCGTTGATGGATCTGAAGTCTTTGCAGAATCAGCTAACTTCTTGATGCTTTCATCTATCCTGGACCAGTGGTCTTTAATCTGTTCAGCAAGCTGTAGCTTCATAGATGCTTGCTGAATCAGGTCAATGCTGTCCAGTTTAGCTTTGCCTGACTCCCCCATAGCTAGTGGCTCCTTTGGCAGGGAAATGGCTGGGACCATAACCTTTGTGATTTGAATGTCTAGCTCCTTAGATTTCTCCCCCTTTTTGTTATCATCAAGAGAGATGACTGGGAGTCCTTGAGCTGCCACTAGCTGGGCCAACAGTTGTGTCTGCTTCTCCTGTTCCTTTTGCATCTGAGATAAAGTAGTTTCCACCTTGTCCACTCTAGAAGAGAGAGTCTTCAAGGAGGTAGCCACCTCAGGTTCCTTAGAGAAAAACCTGCTCATCTTGGACACAGTGAGAAGAGGAAGCTTTTTCATCTAGCCTCCTGTCATTAGCATCCTTGAGATTGCTAATTGAGTCCTTGATTTCTCTAGCCTCAATCCTTGTCTGCATCATCTGTAGCCTTTGGATTTCCAGTGAATCCATAATAGCCTTGTAGAATTTCTTGTCATTGGCATTTGCAGACTCATGAGCCAGATAGGCCTCATTGTACCACCTTGTGATTGCAGCATCCAGGGAGATCCTTCCTTGTAAATCTTGAGAAAGCCAGTTTGGTGTAGGAGGCACCACAGAAGTCCCAGTCTGTGAAGTAGTGGCCACCTGATTGTCACCAAAGCTATCCTCATCATCAGAGAAATCAAACTCACCACTTGCTGCAGCTCCTGGAGATAGATTGGTCAAGGCATCCTTTGCTCTTTGCATTGATGCAGTTGTATGAATTAGTTGGAGTGACCTCTCTGCCTCCACATTGCCCTGTTGAGCCAAAACTTGATAGGCTGACACAGGATGAGTAAAGGTCTCAGGATCCAGGGAAATACTATCCAGAGTTTGTTGATAATGCTCTTGGAAAGTAAGTTCCCTTTCTCCCTCATTGACCTCCATTGACTCACTAGCAATGGCTGCTTCCTCCCTTATGACTCCTGTAGTCCCTTCTCTCTCTCCTCTATTTTCTTGCATCATGGGCTCCCCATGGCTCACACCTCTCACACCCTCACCTTCACCTACTAAGGTGGAACTCTCAATCTCTCCTTTTGCCTGGCTGGAAGAAATAGCCAGCCTCTCACTCTCATTCTCTCCTTTTGCCTGGCTGCAAGCCAGCCTCTCAGTTTCACTCCCTCTCAATCCTAAAAGTGTCTCAACTACCACCAGGTCATCTACACTAGTTGTGGAAACAACTAGATTTTCAATAAGGGGTGTAGAATGACCTATCAACGGAATGGTAGTTTGAACTGTCAACGGTATGGATACCGTTGATGGAGAAACACTTGTCAACGAAATAGACTGTTTCGTTGATGAAGTCAAGAAAGCACTTTGAGAATGAGAAGTTACAGTAGAGTCTGTGGTGATTGATTTGAGAGTTTGGTCCACAGATCCCCTTGCAACTTCAGAAAAAATTGGTTGATGGCCCAACAAATCACTTAACAAGTGATGGCCACCAGCTTCAGAGTGGGGCTTCTCCAAGATTAGAGTTGGAGAATCAGGAATAGATGTATGGATCATGTCCACATCTAGAGATAGAGTTGGTGAATTTGATGGAGATAGTTCAAGGTTGATGTTTAGAGAATGGGACTGTAACCCCAGAGTTATAATAGGGGTTACATCAAACTGAATTTGAGAAACTGGAAGTGTTGCTTCCAGTGTGTGTGCACCCTGTGAACCCTTGGACTTTTGCTTCACTCTCCTTTGGTATTGGGAAAATGTAGAATGTGGGCTTGAAGTGTCCCTTACCCTTTTGGACTGTGCTCTAGGTTGAGAGCTTGTTTCAATAATTACATCCTTTTGGAAGGATGCAATTAGACTTGTGTTTAAATCCATTTTACTCATTGTGCCTTGTTGGGAAGACACAATGGGGCTTGGCTGGGAAACTCTTACCTCACCTTCCTTATTCTTGGGGTTTCTTTTATGTTCACCCCTTCCCTCACCTCTCACAACTCCAGACTCACTCCCCTTAGGTTGTGTGGTAGTTTTTACAACAGGTGCCTTTTGAGAAGCACCTGAGGTTGGCTTGGAGGATTTCTTAGATTTTGGTTTTGTTGCTGGGGCAGGAGCCTGTTGGGTCACAGCTACAGACTCCATAGCAACTGGGTTGGATGAAACAATGGAAGTAACAGCTATACTAACAGGGATAGCAGTAGTTACCTCAATGATTGGCAGATACACCACTGGAACATCACCATTGTGGTTCAGCCTCAGTATGTCTGTCAATACTCTCTTCTCTTGTACAAAGCACTCAAACCTGGCAGTAGGGTTAGAGATAACTAATGGTGCTGGACTAACATGATTAGCCAGCATCATCAGAAACCTTGCATAATAGATATTTTTCTTCCTATTTGCCTTATCACCCAACTTAGCACCAATTTCATACATAAGTTGGGTGCTAAAGTTGTAATATCTATCATTTAGAAGCATGGTTAGGAGAATTAACATAGAGTTAGTTAATGCATCAAAATTACTAATCTTTCCAGAAAAGACCTTAATGAATGCATCAGCTAAATAACTGTATTCCCTAACCAAACCTCTCCTAATTATCTTACCCAAGTTATCAGTAGGCAAAGAGTAGTTTATAGAATTTAGCATGGTAGTTATTTCAGTGTTAGAAGGCAAAGCATCACAGTTATTATCAGGAATATGTAAACATGCTTGCAAAACATCAGAATTAACTATGTACTCATTACCTTGAAGAGTGAATTGCAGTGTGCAGTTTGTTCCACTATACTCACATGAGGTCCAAATCTCCTCGATTATTTCTTTGTAGAGTGGTGTAGAGTGAAACATCGCATAGCCCAACTTACAGTTCCTCATGAAGTCCATCATCTTGAAAAAGATGCTGTTCGGACTCTCCTTAACAACAAATGGAATAGAATTGTTCTTCTCATAGATGAACCCACCAGCAGACATAAGCTTGACTATGGGTGCCATTGTTGAGTGAGGAAAAGCTTCGAGCTGTATTACTTGTTAGAGAGAAGAAGATAGAAAAACTTTTGGAATTTTTGAGAACAGGTAGAAATGAAATAAAGAAATTGAAATTTCTTAAATACTCCCCCAAAAATTCTCAGAAATTAAGTCCAATAATTAATCTAAAATTACTTGATTGGCTTAAAAAGTAACCGTTAGAATTAAATATTACCACGATTTATACTTACAGGGGTGTATGCATAGATCGTGATAAAGAACGTGCAGTTTCAACGGTTCAGATTAAAAAGCGCTACATCAACGAATCAGATTGGGCGGTTAAAGTCCTGTCTTATTTCGTTGATAAAGCTGCGTTTCGTTGATATAAAAGAGCTATCAACAAAACACCCAGAAAAATGCTAAGACTATCAACGAAATGGTGCGTTTCGTTGACATAGTAATTTTGACTTAGACAAAATTTCACCTTTTCCTGAGAAAATCAATTCACAGAAAAATCATAGCAGATTCCTGGCTGCATTTTAACTTGCAAAAATATCAAAATAATTAAGAGAAATTTAGCATACCTAGCTCACTTACTAATCTTGAGAATGTGGATTCATCAAGTGGCTTGGTAAAGATGTCTGCAAGTTGTTGTTCACTTGGAACAAAATGTAACTCCATAGTACCATTCATAACATGTTCTCTAATAAAGTGGTACTTGATGTCAATGTGCTTGGTCCTTGAATGCTGCACTGGATTCTCAGTAATGGCAATGGCACTAGTGTTGTCACAAAAAATAGGAATTTTCTCAACTCTTATTCCATAATCAAGTAGTTGATTTTTCATCCATAAAATCTGTGCACAACAACTTCCAGCTGCAATATACTCAGCCTCAGCTGTGGAGGTAGAAACTGAGTTTTGTTTCTTGCTGAACCATGAGACAAGCTTGTTTCCTAAGAATTGACAGGTGCCTGTTGTGCTTTTCCTGTCAATTTTACACCCTGCAAAATCTGCATCTGAATAACCAATTAGTTCAAAACCAGATTCTCTAGGATACCAAATGCCAAGGTTTGGTGTTCCTTTGAGATATCTGAAAATTCTTTTAATAGCAACTAAATGGGATTCCCTAGGATCAGCCTGAAATCTAGCACATAGACATGTAGCAAACATAATATCAGGTCTACTAGTTGTTAAATATAAAAGTGAGCCTACCATGCCTCTGTAACCTGAAATGTCCACAGATTTTTCCTTAGTATTCAATTCAAGTTTGGTGGCAGTAGGCATGGGAGTTTTGGCAGGAGAGCATTCCATTAAATTAAACTTCTTTAATAAATCATGAATGTATTTTGTTTGACTAATAAAAATGCCTTCATTAACTTGCTTCACTTGAAGACCAAGAAAGTAAGTTAATTCTCCCATCATGCTCATTTCATATTTACTTTGCATAAGCTTGGCAAACTTTTGACAAAGTTTCACATCTGTAGACCCAAAGATTATGTCATCTACATAAATTTGAACAAGTATAGTAGAGCCATTCACAACCCTGTGAAAAAGAGTTTTATCTACAGTACCTCTAGTGAAGTGATTCTCAAGGAGGAACTGTGAAAGTGTGTCATACCAGGCTCTAGGTGCTTGTTTCAAACCATAGAGTGCTTTGAGGAGGAAGTATACATATTCTGGAAAATCATTATCTTCAAAACCAGGAGGTTGACTTACATACACCTCCTCTTCCAATTCCCCATTCAGAAAAACACTCTTCACATCCATTTGATAGACTTTGAAATTGGCATGGGCTGCATAGGCTAGGAAAATCCTTATTGCTTCTAGTCTTGCAACAGGAGCAAAGGTTTCATCAAAATCAATTCCTTCTTCCTGTGAATAGCCTTTTGCAACCAATCTAGCTTTGTTCCTTGTGACTATGCCATTTTCATCCATCTTGTTTCTGAACACCCATTTTGTGCCTATGACACTCATGTCCTTAGGCTTGGGCACCAGCTTCCAAACATTGTTCCTTTCAAATTGGTTTAGCTCTTCTTGCATAGCCAATACCCAATCTGGATCTAGAAGTGCATCCTCAACTTTCTTTGGCTCATCTTGAGACAGAAAGCTGCTATATAGACATTCTTCTTGAGTTGCTCTTCTAGTTTGGACTTTTGAAGACACATCACCTATAATTAGTTCAAAGGGATGATCTTTAGTCCATTTCCTTGAGGGAGGTAGAATTGCTCTTGAAGAGGTAGCTTCATGATCATGATTGCATTGATTGGATATTTGTCCTTGAGAAACTCCCCCTGAGTTTGTTGTCCCTAAATGATCACTCCTGGAAGCATTTCTGTGACTGTCAACGGATTGTCCATTTTGACTGTCAACGAAACGCTCATTCTGACTATCAACGAAACGCTCATTCTGACTGTCAACGGAATGTCCATTTGGTCTACTAGCATCTATTCTTTTCAATCTTAATGCAACAATTTCATCTTCACTGCTGCTTTCATCTGTGCTAGATGCAACAACTTTAGGCTGTTTCTCAGTAGCCTTAACATGATTCATTTGATCTCCATCCTCATTTTCAAAAGAAAGACTTTCATGGAAACCTTCATCACAGAGACCCTGAATTTTGAGATCATCAAAAACAACATGTACAGATTCCATAACAATGTTGGTTCTGAGATTGTAGACTCTGTAGGCTTTCCCTGCTGCATAACCCACAAATATTGCTTCATCTGCCTTTGCTTCAAATTTCCCCAAGTGCTCAGCTTGATTTCTCAGAACAAAACACTTGCATCCAAAGACATGAAGAAAATCCAATAGTGGCTTCTTTCTTTTGAGTAGCTGATAAGGGGTCATTCCTTTAGCCTGATTAATCAAAGAAATATTCTGAGTGAAGCAAGCTGTATTAACTGCCTCAGCCCAAAAATAAGTTGGTAACTTTGATTCATCTAGCATTGTCCTTGCAGCTTCAATAAGTGTTCTGTTTTTCCTTTCAACTACACCATTTTGCTGTGGTGTCCTTGCTGCTGAAAACTCATGCAAAATACCATTTTCTTCACAGAACACCTTCATAATTGAATTCTTGAATTCTGTCCCATTGTCACTCCTAATCCTTCTTACTTTCAAGTCAGGATGATTGTTTACCATCTTGATGTGATTGATAATGATTTCACTTGCCTCATCTTTGGAGAGCAAAAAGAAAGTCCATGTAAATCTAGAAAAATCATCAACAATCACAAGACAATATTTCTTCTTTGAAATAGACATGACATTTACAGGGCCAAACAAATCCATATGAAGCAACTCAAGCTGATGGACAATTGATGACTCTGTCTTGCTTTTGAATGATGCCTTCTTTTGTTTCCCTTTTTGACAGGCATCACACAAACCATCCTTGGAAAACTCCACTTGTGGAATTCCTCTAGCAAGATCTTTCCTCACCAAATCATTCATAACTTTAAAGTTCAGATGAGATAGTTTCTTGTGCCATAGCCAACTTTCATCCTTGCTTGCCTTGCTGAAAAGGCAAGTGATGGTTTCTGGACTTGTGCTACTAAAGTCAGCAATGTACACATTCCCTCTTCTGAATCCAGTCATTACCACATTGTTGTTTCCTCCTTTAGAAACAACACAGGCTTCTTTAGAAAAAGTAACTAAAAATCCTTTGTCACAAAGCTGGCTGATACTAAGCAAATTGTGCTTAAGACCATCCACCAGTGCAACTTCATCTATGATGACATTCTCTTTTGAAATCAAGCCATATCCCTTAGTGTAGCCTTTGCTGTCATCTCCAAAAGCAATACAAGGGCCAGCTCTTTCCTGAAACTCTGTGAGCAGGGTAGAATCACCAGTCATGTGTCTTGAACAACCACTATCCAAGTACCAAAGATTCCTTTTGTCTCCCTGCACACAATAGAACCAAATCAAGTCGATTTTGGTACCCAAGTTTCCTTGGGTCCTGTTTTGTTAGCCTTTGCTTTTCCTTTTATATCATTTTCACCTTGGGCTCAGATTGATTTAAATCAATCTTTATCCTTGGTGTTGATTTCTGAGGATTGCTCACATTTTCATTCTTAGCATGCATAATTGGAGGAACAAACATGTTATTCATATTCCATGGCATTTGTGGCACATTAAACATATTCATGTATGGATTAGACACAAATGGCATGCTGGCATATGGGTTTTGAAATTGTGCATATGGAGCAAACATGTTAGGCATAACAGGCATTGTAGGCATAGAACTATTCATTGCAGGCTTGGGAATTTTCACTTTAACAGTCTTCTTAACAGATTTTCAGTTAGTAGATAAATGACTAACACTTCCACAATTAACACATGTCTTTCTAGGAGCATATTTATCAGGTGTGTAATTGTTGTGTTTGTTAATTCCTACTTTGCCATTCCTGTTATTCTTTTTATTTCCCTTAGCCTCAACTTGAACATTCTCTAACTTATCTTTCAATTGCTTGTTGGACAAGTGACCTACATTAGCTCTCTCAACAGGCTTCTCAACTTTCTTTGATTTACTAGACTCACCTTGAACAAAGTTCTTGGTGACAGGACCATACTTGTCATTAAGTCTAGTGAGTTTATCTTTTCTTTTGTCTGTCAACGAAACTCCCTGATCGGTTGATGGTTCATCTGTCAACGGAACATTGCATTCCGTTGACATATCAACCTTCAACAAATGATCATTGTTGTTTGTTGACTCTGTTTCTGATTCTAAGGTTTCACAAACATACCCTAGTTTCTCTTTGTTCTTTTTCCATGATTGTTCACAGAAAGATTCCATACCTTGAACATTAATGATGTTGGTAGCAACATTCCTGGCATCTTTCCATTTAGCAATCACACTTTGTTCTATTTCAAGCTGTGTCTTAAGAATTTCTTCCCTTTGTAACACGTTCTCAAGTTCCTTCTTAGCATCCCTACTAACACATCTCATTTTCTCAAATTCAATGAGCTGTGCTTCTAACATTGCATTCCTATCACTTAAGAGCAAATTAGTCTCTTTTATTCTTGAATTCTCTTTGGTAAGTGATTTAAGAGTAACACGCAAATTATACAATACAGTAGACATTTCATTTACTGCACTATCGCATTCCTCTTTAGGAAGCTCAGAAAGATTAGTAATTGTTACCTAGTTGCTTGAGGAGCTTGCTTCCTGCTCATGATTGTTAGCCATAAGAGCCAAGTTGACATATTCAATATCATCATCAGAATCTTCACCATTACCAGCCCAATCATACTCCTGAGACATGAAAGCCTTTTCTTTTTGCTTGAGAAGTTCAAAGTATTTCTTTTTATAATCAACAGGCTCAAATTTCCTGTTGCTCTTCTCAATCTTGGGCTTTCTGCAGTCTCCAGCAAAGTGACCAAGCATTCCACAATTGAAACATTTAGATTTAGACTTTTCAATCCAGTTACTTTTGTTAGGTTGAAAGTCTCTCCTTGGTGGTCTTGCTTCTGAGTTTCTCTTGAACTTGAACTTAGAAAATTTTCTTGACAGAAAAGCAATGTGTTCATCAATCTCATCTAAGTCATCCAAGTTGGCTGGTTCTGGTTCTTCTTCTTTTGTCATCTTACCTTTACCCTTGCTAACATCACTTCTACAACTAGCTCGACTAGTTGTTGCCTTTGCAGCTTCTTCAGTGTCATCTTCCAGTTGGTTTACAGATGCAATCAATGCAATAGATCCACCCTTCTTCTGTACCTTTTCAATTTCCTCATCTTGCTCCATTTCCAGCTCATAAGTCTTCAAGGTTCCATAAAGCCTTTCAAGAGTGTAGTCTTTGTACTCTTGAGTGTTTCTGAGAGAAACAGTCATAGGCTTCCATTCTTTTGGAAGAGCTCTAAGAAATTTAAGGTTTGAATCCTTGGTTTGATAGATCCTCCCATACAACTTTAATCCATTCAAAAGCTTTTGAAACCTACTAAAAGTGTCATTTAAGGTTTCACCAGCTTTAAAATGAAAATGCTCATATTGTTGTATAAGGAGCTGCATTTTGTTTTCCCTAACTTGCTCAGTACCTTCACAGAGAGTTCTAACAGTGTCCCATACTTCTTTGGAGGTCGTACAGTTTATGACATTGTCAAACATCTCTTGCTCCAAACCATTAAACAGAATGTTCATGGTTCTTTTATCTTTATGGATTTCTGCAAGATCTTCAATAGTCCATTCTGAGACAAGTTTTGGAATTTCTACATCAGGAGCATCATCTGGCACTCCAACTCTAGATGCAAACTTCATGGGAACGTGTGGACCTTTCTCAATGCAGTCTACATATCTCTCATCCATAGACATGAGATGTAAATGCATCTTTACTTTCCAGTGAAAGTAATTGTCCTTATCAAGAACTGGTATCTTCACACCTGCATCCTTCTTCACCATGGTTTCTGTTTTTGGTCTTGATCTTTAAACTTCTTGTTTGTTAGAAGCTTGCTCTGATACCAATTGTTAATCCCAAATGACCTAACAGAATTGTAGAAGGGGGGTTGAATACAATTCTTGATATTTTCTTAAACTTAAAACACTTATAAATAAAACTGAACTGAATAAGTAAAAACACAAGATATAAATAATTCAGTTGGATTGTTTGATGATCCAACTGAAGTGTTTTTATTTCGGAAATAATCTGTGATACAAAATGTACACAGCTGCTCAATTACAAGGTTGTAGAGAAGAATGCTCTCAAAGATAGCTAATACAAACTATTTGTTTTTCTTCTCTCACTCTTAAAGTAACTGCTACACTTGGTTATATATTCCCAAGTTTACAAAGCTATTTTTGGCTACACTAAAGTACACTAAAGGTAACCGCCAATAGTTTTCTTTTCATCCCTTTGTCTAGTGGTCCTTGGAGATCCTTGCTTTTGTCTTTATGCTTATTATGATCACTCCCAAGACCCAAATGGAAAACTGGGATGTTTCCTTATTCCCCATGTCCATTTTAATGGTTTCCAATGCAAAGTACACTTCCACATCACCTTTAGATCTGTTCAGTAAACTGTCACTATCACTTTGTCAACTATTCAGAAAAGCAATAATGATTCGTTGATAGCAGGGAGATGTGTTTCGTTGATAGCTTTATTCTCCATTTCGTTGATGAGTAAACTCCATTTCGTTGATGAGTAAACTTCATTCCGTTGATGGTGTATCCTTGTTCCGTTGATAGAGTAATCTTCATACCGTTGACATGTCTTCACTTAGGCAAAATTACAAGGCATGATATACTTACAATTGACCAACCTATTTTGCCTATCTATTACTTAGTCAACATGACTTAGAAAACCTATCTAGTACATACAACAAAATGCATATCAAACTGTGAAGTATTGTACAGTGCAATTGCTACAACACTCATTCCGTTGATGAGCTTCCTGTCAACGAAACACTGCAAAGCATGCCATTCCGTTGACAGTTACAAAATGACTTAATACAAAATCTACTAAGTGTTTTTATAATTATCATCAAGAACAACATATTCCTAACAGTAAGATTACAAGAAGACAGAATGTTGCAAGTCACGACAGGATATTCACTCTGACAGCAACATTGGCGGAAGACTACGCGACAGCAACTATTGCCCTCGACAGCAAGTTTGGGATCCTCGACAGCACTCTATGCGGGGAACTCATACTGTCACCAAAAGATCATTCCTGTGACAGCAAGCTTTGCGGCAAAAGTAACTGTCTCAATAAAGATCCTTGTGCTAGGTATCTTTCTCAGTCAAATCCCGTGACAGTTTAAATGTTCAAGAAACAGGCGTGATGCAGTATCCCTAAGCTGCACCAAGTCTGCAAGACTACGACAGAAGCTTCAAGCACTGCAAAACAAAAGCGAATCAATTCAAGAGCAAGGTCAAGTCTTTATCTGCTGAATCGGTTTAGCTGGAAATGGAATGAATCTAGGTTGCTTTCTTTGTAATGTATATCTGACATGTTAGCAATTTAGGAAAGTCACATGGGTAAGACAATCTGTAAGAAGCTGCCACTTGACAGTGACAGCAGCTTCACAAACCCGTGACTGATAGTGATAGGGTTAGTCTTATACCTACTATCAATTCATTCTAGAAATGTAACGAAGACAAGCAAGTGTCTTTGAAGAAAACCCGAAGCTCGAGAATTCTTTCTTGAGGTTGTAGCAACACTTTGCAAAATAAATAAAACATTTATTTTGTGAATCTTGTTCTTACTGAATACTGTTCGTGATTGCATATATTGCTGATAACGTTTAATCTTGATTTTAGTTGTTGAAATTTAGATTGAATTTTATCAGTATTGCATTCATCCCCCCCCCCTTTTGCAATACACAAGGACTAACAAAGTTTAATATATTCTGTACATGCTTAGATATTTTATTCGAATAATGCTGCTACCTGAATTGTTTAAGTTTTGAGCAAGTCTTATGTTAAATTTATTAGATTTTGGTGTGTTGGTACTGTTAAAGTACTTGGCTGAGTATTATGTTTTTTTTAAAGTTGGTTTAAGTATGGGATAAGTTAATTACCTAAGTGAAATGCATATCTGTTAAGTGATAAATTGCTGCAAGGTTATTAGATTTAGGGGGAGAATTATTCTTTCCTAAAATTGTTGTGTAATCATCAAAAAATGGGAGATTGAAACCCTGAAGTTTTGATGAGCACACTATAGCAGCAAGCTGGATATTTGTGTTGAACTAATATACTTTGGACTTAAGAAAGATCCATGATTCACTCTCAAATCCGGATTAAAATCATTGCTATCAATTTGGATTGGGGGGAAAATATCAACCCAAATTTTTTCTAAGTTACCCAAAGATTCACAAATTTGGACTGAAGAAAGAACCCTGATTCACTCTCAAATCCAGATTAACGTCATTGCTACCAATTCGGATTTAGGGGAAAATATCAACCCAAATTTTTTCTAAGTTACCCAAAGATTCACAACCTTGGACTTAAGAAAGAACCCTGATTCACTCTCAAATCCGGATTGACATCATTGCCATCAATTCGGATTGGAGGGAAAATATCAACCCAAATTTTTTCAAGTTACCCAAAGTTTTACAACTTTGGACTTAAGAAAGAATCCTGATTCACTTTTGAATCCGGATTGACATCATTGACATCAATTCGGATGGGGGGGGGGAATATCAACCCAATTTTTTTTGAAAACTCATATATAGAGAATTCTACTCCCCCATCCAAAAAATCTGAATAAGGGAGTGGGGGCAAATGATAGGCTATGAAAGTCCAGACTCAGATGTGAGTCCTGATTCAATACACAACTCGGATTCTTGTGACCATATTTGGCGAAGAGTCCTGATTCAACCACTAGCTCAGACTCCCGGCTAGGACGTATCCAAGCGCGCCTCCAACCCTGGCTCGTTGGCAACCCTGACTCGTCTTTGAGACACGACTTAAGGCAAACCAAATTCCACACCATTCATGAATAGATAAGCTCAAATGACGTGATATAAGATCATCAACTATGACATTAAGAATACAGGTCATGACCAGGAACCACACCTGGCTATGACACCTCTGAATAACCAATGATTGACACAATTATGTCTTACCTAAATCACGTGCCAGCAGGAGCCTGGCACACAACACCATAATTTTCACCTGGACACGTGTAACCCATCAACATCACCCAGGTGTCCTACCTACCTAGGATTCAACGTTCATGATTGCAGGTACCTCCCTGAACCCTAATCATTGGCTTATAAATAACCCAAAGAGGAAAGGTTTAGGGGTTACTTACTCACTCTCTACTATACACACTATACATACACCATCCATACTTAGATTTCTCTACATCCCTATCTATTCTTCCAAAGCCTAGTCTTATTTTCACACCGAAGGCGCCGCCAGGGTCAAAACCCTCATCCAGTGTTGTTTTGCAGAAATCCACCAGCAGTTGCATCGCAACCAGGCGTGGGAACGGCGATGAAGGACTGAATTATTATTATTATTATTATTTCTAAGTTACCTAATGTTTCTACAACTTTAGACTTGAGAAAAAACCTAGCTCATCCTCAACCCCAGATTGCCATCCTTGATACCAAGCCGGGTTGGGGGCAACTATCATGCCAATTTTTTTCTAAGTTACCTAAAGTTTCTACAACTTTAGACTTGAGAAAGAACCTAGCTCATCCTCAACCCCGGATTACCATCCTTGATACCAATCCGGGTTGGGGGCAACTATCAAGCCAATTTTTTTCTAAGTTACCTAAAGTTTCTACAACTTTAGACTTGAGAAAAAACCTAACTCATCCTCAACCCCGGATTACCAACTTGATACCAATCCGGGTTGGGGGGCAAATATCAAGCAAAACAGACTGATTTTTGCTTTTTCAGTCACATAACTTGGTAATAATTAAAATCGGTCATTATTTTCACCCCTTCCCTCTTGGTGTTGATTTTCAATTTATTTAGTAAATTAGTTTGTTATCTGTGTAGATTCATTAAAATAACGAGAAATGAGGTTATTGGAAGGAAACATGTTTAACAAGAGAGCGATTCATTAGGAGCAGCATATTATACTGTAGAATTTAATATTGATACTATATTATGTATTTTAAATAGAAGTTTTGAGAAAAATAAAAATGGTGATAAATATACTAATATTTGATATAATTTTAAAATAATGAAAAAGGTAAAACAATTAACCTTTTCTAAATTTACTCAACATTTCGGTAAATGACCAATAAAAAATAGAGAATTCAAGAAATCTTAATTTTATGTTATATATATATATATATATATATATATATATTATGTTATGTTATTAAAAATCATATGTTTAGAAAAATTTAGAGAAATTATTATAAAGTAGCTTGATGAAGCGGCTAAGTAAACTAGTTTTTATTAATGATTACTACAATTTTTTTATGTGAAATAAGTTGTCCCAAACATCTCTACAAACTTTAAAACATATGACAATTATATAAAAAAATTCTTTAAAATAACAACATACTCTATTACTTTTTCGATTAATATTTTATTAATATATTAATAAAATAATACTTTATATTTCCCCCAGATCCAAAACATATTAACTGCATGAGAATTAGGTAAATCAAATTACTTTGGGAAATCATGGTTGATGGGAGTAGATACAGCTGGTAGGAAGTAAAAGACATTGGCATGCGGTCTTAATTTCAATTATTTGAATAAAAGTCAGTCCGTGATTTTGCTATGAAGCTTCCTGGGAGGTGAACAAATTCACAAATTGTCAGATTTACTGGACTACAGAATACTCATAAACAAAACATTCGTGACTGCAATCTTTCCACTATGCGGGGCGGCACAGCTGTAGTTTCAGGATAACAAGCGTTTTGTTTGCGACCTAAGTTCTTTTAGTCGGTCACAATAAAAAAATGTTCGAGCCCCGTCGGATATAATTCCAAATCAGTTCCCAAAATGATAACCGAATCTCGTAAACCCAATTAGTTTTGAGTTGAGTTAGATTCAGTTGAGCTTCAACTCGTTTGAGTTTTGCATGCAGGTTCTCTTGCATTAATTAATCAATCCTTAAGTTGCAGTAGCTAAAATGATACGAAAATGACAACACTCGTAACGAGGGCAAACCAGTTGCCCCACAACCTGCTGGTAACAGCACCACATGTGCTCTTGGCTTCTTGCTTTGCTAGTAATAATTAATTTATTTGATCAAAGTAGTAAGCATGCCTTTAGTTTGGATGGTCAGTTATTTATATTTCTAAACTGATTAAAGTAACGCGAATTTGGACTATTGGTTGTATTTGGAATCCTGTACAATTTTTGCAGTTTCGTTCCTTTAGTTTTTTTCTAATTTTCACTTGTCCTGAAAACAACCTAAGTAACTTAGAGCAACCCCAACAAGCTCTTAAATTAGCTCCTAAGTTATTTTTTGAAGAATTTGAACTTGAAATGATCTACAACAAGCTCCTTATCTTTCCTCCTAACTTTAGGAGCTTCATTTGCTTCCTCAACATTGAGGAGGACATATTCTCTCCTAAATCATCTTCTAATCATTTTATTGTTTCCCTTTTCCGAATATACTCCTCATACATGATCTTGTTTATATGTTTGTGAGAATAAATAGTAAAATATAGTTAGAGAATAGATTTAAGGAAGATTGTTGGAGTGAATATACAAATCTAACTCTTAAATAGTTAAGAGTCAATTAAATTATATTATTTTTAGAGAAAATTTAAAGAGATTGTTGGAGTTGCTCTTATATACCAAATTAAACCAGATCAAATATCTCTAGTATTTTCGTTTAGAGCTTGATGGATAAAATGTATGGCAGACTATGGGCATGTTTGGCTTTACTTTTAAGTTATAATTTATGTATTATAAGTTGATAAAAGTTTATGACGATTATTTGTGTACTCAGCTTATTTGATTATAACTTATAACTTATAAATTATAAATTGATAAGTTGAATGTTAGAAATCACTAACATTTTACTTAACTTATCAACTTATTCTTTGATTTCTTTATTTTTCTAATATTTTATAGTTTTAAATTTGTGTTTTTAAATATATTTTTAATTTAAAATACAAGTGTTGAAATCATTGTATTTAAAAATTATTTTTTCAAATTTAATTTAGCAAATTTTTCACTAACTTATAAGTAAATGTTTCCAAACACTCGTATAACTTATAAGAATTCATCAACTTATCACTTATATATATAGTAACACTTACTCATTTTAAGTTATAAGTCAACTTTTTTGTGATACCCCAAATACGCACCATGTACATCTATTACTATTATAAAGCCTGTTGCCATTTTGCCCTCTAATTTACTAAGTTACCCTTTCCTTTTCTCCGTATTTACATCAGATGCCATTTGACCTGCTGACTTTATACGTTCATTTCATCTCAGCCTTTCCTTTTATTACTTTCCCAAATGTTTCTTACACGTTCCATTCAATTAAAAGTTCAAATGGATTCAATTGAGATGACAATTTGAATCTGGCGCTTCATACCTTTCTCCCTCTTCTCCCGCTTCTGTCCTTTCCTTCAAGTTTATGGTTGTTGATCTATGTTGTAATGGAGAAGGTAGTATTAAATTTTAAATGTAATTTGTTCCTTAAGCTAATCGTTTCATGGATTAAGCTTCTGTTTTGTTTGATTTTTGGTGAAGCATCTAAGTGGATATCATGAAGACCCGTCATCGGTGTTTTCATCGTCGATTTTGGGAAATGGATCTTTATTGTTCAATGTCTGTAAGTTAAGAATGAGCTATGAACTATTGATTTGGATTACTTATTGTTTCCTGTATGTAATAGTGGTTATAATTTGTTAATAGTTATTGTTCCCAATTTTGAATATGTCGTTGTTTTTACCTACCTTTCATTCCATGTTGTAGTCAATTATGATTTGAGCATGATGAAAGGAAAATTGAATTCCGAGTCAGAGATTAGTCCTCTGTCGGAACGACTTTGTAAGTTTTTTTTAGTCACGCAAATGTTGTAATGATTTCACGATTGTTAAATTGAGAGGGTGTATTTTAAATGGTTAGTAAATGATGACGGTGAAATGATGGAAGAAGATGTTGCCCCTTCAAATACGATTCCTCCCCTTCCTGAAGAGAATTGTAAGAAAAAGACACCCAACATTTGAAGTCCTTAAGTTAATATAGTGCTTAAAGTTAATTTACTGCCTTATTAATGAATATACATTAATCAATTTTGTCATGTAGTTTTCAATGAAAACATTTCATTTGGCAAAGAAACAGGGCATGAAGGTTTCCTACATTCAACAACTCCCTTGCTGTTTAATGTTTGTGAGTAATTCTTGCTAAGATGTTGTCCATTTGTATCCAATAAAAAATTTTGATTAATGTGTTTGTATTATGTTTCATATAGTTCATTATGATGTTAGCATGATGAAAGAGAAAGAAGGACTGATGAAAGAAAAATATAAGCCACGGAGAAATAAGGAAAATGTAGACCCACAACAACAAATTTCTCGCCATAAAAACACGCCACAAACAGGAAAATGTATTTCTTCTTGCAGAGTTTGGTTTTTCTGATTTGTTTTCCTAAATTATTTATTTTCTCTAACTTTTTGTATTATGTGTCTTAGGTTTTTCGCCTCACACTCCATTTTCTAATGTCTCAACTGAAAGTAGAAAACGTAATTATTTCCTCAAACTTTGCACTTTCATATTTGGTTTCCTATCATTCTACTTTCTTCTAACTTTTGAAATCATGGGTCTCAGGTTTTCCTCCGCGAACTCCACTTTCTGATATGTCAAGTATTTGTAAGTTTGAATATGCAAAGTCCAGTTTTATGTAGTTTCATCAACTATGTAATAAACTTTGATTCATAATAATTGTATACAGCCGATTCTTCCTCACGTTTACCAAACGAGAATTGGGGATTGAACAGGCCACAAAAGAGAATTGATAGGAAAATACCTGACCCGGCAGTGTCGACTCTGACTTCTATTTGTAAGTTGTTTTATTTTAATTAGAATATGAGTTATTTATTTAGTATTCTATGCTAATTAGTTTTGTTTCATTCTGATTTTTATAGTTGATTCGAATATTAAAGATTGCTCTTGGGGACAGAACAGAAGTTTGTTGAATACCGCCCAAACATTAGATTTTGATAATGTTACAGAGTGTGCGCAAAGTGATCGTACCATTGATGAGATGGGTTAGTTTTTCCACATTAGATATAATATTTTGATTCGTGTAGGTCAATCTGTTATTTTAAAACTATTATGTTTAACTGTTTAAAATATGTTTAGATTATTCTCGGATTGTTGGTTTTCACGTTCAAGAACCTGACTTCTATTCTGATGAAGGTTTGTTGAGATGCACTTTTATAATTGCTTATTACTTATTAAATTCTATTATGATTTAAAAAAACTTATAATTATGCAGAGGATGTGGAGGATTTCAACAGTGCGTCATATGATAATGACCGCCATTCTGGAAAATGTCAGTAACAACCAAATAGATAAAAATCTGTTGTGCATCAATTAAACAATCTTCTACGTGTATCTTATATTATGTGTCTTATATGGGTAGGTATTGTACCCATTGAATACGCAAGTCTTGGAGCTCCTAATGTACAGTGTGACAAATGTGAAGCATGTATGTGGAAAGAGGAACACACAAACAAAAATGTGAGACGTGGACGTCCCGAGTTTTCTTTATGTTGTGCTAAAGGTGAAATACAACTTCCGAAGGAAAAGCCAATACCGTCGTACATGTGGCAGTTATATAATGACTCCAAGAAGGGACCTAGATTCAAGGAAGGTATTCGACTGTACAATAGCCTTTTTGCCTTTACTTCAACTGGCGGTAGAGTTGATCATTCTATCAATTGTGGTGGTGCACCTTATATTTATCGATTAAATGGGCAAAATCATCATCTTTTTGGTTCTCTCATTCCGGACAATGTGACGCCCCCAAATCCGGGGTCAGGATTTGGTGCCACTATCGCTCTGAATATAACATAATTATACAGACGACCCCTCAACAAAGGATCGATCACAGGTTATGGTATGAAACAAGAATCTAAAATATCAATGTTTATTACAACATCTAATTCAGTTTATTACAAACCATAAGCCACCATCTAACCGTTGGTGAGAACTAACATGAATTCTATCTGTCTGGCAACATGGAGCCTAAATTCTCGAATCAGGCCTTCTCACGGTCCTCTTAGCGGTTACTCGAAAACGGCATACTCCATTCCTAACTGAAAGGTTAGGGAATAATAAAAACAAGAGTGAGCCAAAAATTTGCCCAGCAAGTGAAATCAATGTAAGCAGTTTTCATTAGATAAATCCATCAACTAGAAATTCATTAGTAATCGAATGGTAATCAATTGGTAATCAATAGGAAATCACATGGTACTCAACTGGTAATCAAATGAGAATCAAATGGTATTCAACATGGTAACAAGTTTCAAGATATACATTTCTGTTCAAAGAATAAGATTAAGCAATTGAATTGGAACTTCCGATAAGACGGTACGAGCTATACGGGTGATCAGCCACGTAAAGCTCCAGACCATGTTTTCACAAGGTCCTAACATTCAGGATCCATAGGCACACATTGGCCATAAAATACATACATAAGTAACCAGGACCGCCGCCACGGTCAAAGGTTGTTCCATTCATAAGTAATTTAACAAAGGGATTAATGAACAATAGGCTTTCAACATTTCCGATATTCACTTCAGGGTATAAGCAATTTCAATATTTTATTGCAAGGGTTTAAAGAATGAACAATTGAAAGGCATGGTAAGTAAGTGAGCAAAGGAATAAGTAAGCTTTGGGTATTCAAAAGTTAATAGAGGTCAACAAAGTATAAGTCAAGATAAAGGTGCGATTAAGCATGGTAAATAAGTTAACAAGGAAATAAGTACGTATCAGGGATTTAACGGTTAACAAGAAAGTTCAGGGGATAGTGCAAAGTAAAGGTATCATATGAACATGGTAATGGCATCATACGAGTTACATGAAGATAAGGGATCAAATGTAGAGTTTGTAAATAAAGAGCAAGGTGTAAGGGTACAATGGTATAACAAACGATTGCATCATAATGGTAAAGGATAAGTAAAGGTTATACGTATACTTGTAACATAATCAAAAGGTATCATTTGCATCATAATTTAAGAAAACTACCACTTGAAAGATAAGTGGAGGGAATAGACACTTGCCTCAAAAGCCGATAAACTAACTCAATAACTTGCACACCACTCTGACTTTACGTACACGGGCTCCTTTCCTGGCCTCCTACTTGTACCTATATAAAGGTATAATATCGTCTTAGTCTTTATAACTTAGTACCTCAGCTTTGTTTACGTAACTCTAAGTACTTCTACCCCATCGTCATACAATCACATGTACTTATATATATATATACAATCAAGAAGCACATAGTGTCTTCACAACTTTAATTAACACTTAGACATGTAGTCACTTAACACATATTTGCTTAATGACATCAACAAATCTAGTCAAAATGACCATATACACTTTCAACACATTCAACCTTTACGACATAACCGACCTTTAATCATTTAACACGTACCATATGACGTCACATGACTTTCCTCAACATATTGATGAAAGGCCTCAAGATAAAGACTTCTAACATTTCTATCTAGTTCCTTTTTGACCATAGATAACACTTGATCACATAAAGCCACTTATACTCACAACATGTTTAGTTAACCAATACATAACAACTTACGACCAATTTATAGTTGACTAACCAAGTCTAGATTCAAGTTACTATAGCAATGCTAATTCTAATTAAAGACAACCATATTGGTTTAGCACATATGTAACTATTCAAATTACATCATAGCGACGTCTTATACCAATTAAGATACAATTAAGCACTAACACATAATTGACCATGTATACCACATAAGATCATCAATTAACAAACTACTATACGACACCACCAACTCAACCAATCTTCTCCGCTCTACTTCCTTTTCTTTTCTCTCTTCCTCGGCCTCTCGGCCTTTCTCCCTCTCCTCACTCCCTCTTTCTCGGCTTTACACTAACACCAACCACACACATAACAAGTATACTCACACACCCTCACACACATCATATATTTTGAAAGAAATACTTACGCGAAAAGAAATAATTTTTCTAAAACAAGACACACTCATACTAAATACATTTTACTAAATTGACACACTTCCTTTGTAAATACATTTTCAAGAACTTAGTTTTAAAAGAACTCACATCACAATTATAATTTTAAATCACACACACCTAAGAATACATTTTGAACATATACACACCTATTCATTTTGAAAATACACACCTATTCATTTTGAAAATATACACCTATTCATTTTGAAAATATACACCTATTCATTTTGAAAATACTCACACCTATTAATTTTGAAAATACACACACTCATTAATACATCTTGAAAATCACACTTCCAACTCAAAGTTTTGAAATCAATTTATTCCTTCCCAACTTCATCTCTCTCTCTCTCTCTCTCTCTCTCGGCCTCCCTCTCCCTCTCTCTCTCTCGGCCTTCCTCTCCCTCTCTCTCTCTCTCGGCCTTCCTCTCCCTCTCTCTCTCTCTCGGCCTTCTCCTCTCTCTCGACCTCTCTCTCCCCCTCTCCTCCTTCCACCTTAACTCCCATCCTTCAAACCACAACCAATACAACTTCAAGCCAAAGTTAAATCAACAAATGTTTTAATTGCAACTAACATTTATAAACAAAATAAAATCATACTTTCTTTTAAACTAACATGCAACTTATAATCTTACAAATCCTTACTACTTACATCACATACAACATACATACTAAATATAAAATCAAACCCACTAACAAACTTTAATCAAAATCCTCTTAGATCATAAAATTAGTAACATGCATCAACTAAATGAACTTGAGTTCAACTTTTAAACACAAGAATCAAGACCATGGCTCACAAGGATCATTGCCATGGTCGGGTTTCTTCTCGGATGTGCCCAAAACAATGGGTTTCATCGAGAGTGACCCTAAATACACACAATCAACCTTTGCATGTAAGCTTTAAGCATAAAGACCCTTAAATCCGAAAATTTCAGATTTTGAAAACATGTTAAAACTCGAAATTAGTACAAGAGGGTTGTAGAGCTTTGAGAGAGGAGTGTTTTGGTTACTCACACTTGTAATTTGGATGAGAGAATCACAAGTTATGGAGGTTTTAATTTGTAGAAGATGAAGAACAAGAGAGAGAAATGGTGTTGGGGAGAGAAGAAGAAGAAAAGAAGAAGAAGGAGAAGAGAGAACGGGTGGGGGAGTAAATGGGGGTGGGTAGGGGTTTTTATAGGGGAGTTAAATTAATGTAAAAGTAAACACTTTTTAGTTATTTAATTATCAAATGACAAAAATGTCCAATAGAATAAAATACCAACATGATAAAAATCAAGGGCTTACATGTAAATTCATAATCCCATTTCTAGATCAAGTAGAAATATTATTCTACAAATATCTTTTGTAGATTAGATAATTAAAATTTCATTTACATAGAAATAATCAAATAAAATGTCTTTTTATCTCAAAAATAATTTTAAATATAAATTTACCATTCTCTAGATAAATAAATAAATTACCCACTGAAAATAAATAATCTAGAAGGTGTAGCGTCCCTCAAAATAAGTATTTAAAATAATAAAGTGATTATAAAATTTAAATCATGAGTTTAACACTAAAATAAAATAAAAATAATGCTAAGAAATATTTCATGCTACTAATTAAATAATTTAGCATACTCTAAATTTAATATAAATATTATATGACCCAAATAAATTTTCAGAGCACTTGAATAAAATTTAGAAACCACATTCATAATTAATTAATTATTCACCACGCACATAATTCACATTTTAAGCACATAACAATTATGGCACATAAAGAAATTTCAAATTATAGGACTATATCAAATAATTATTTTTTTCTCAAATAAGTATGACTAAAATATGAGCTTACACATAAATCACATTATACCAAGATCATCATTGCTAACTAAAATTTCAAGAATAAAATCTCAATTGCTATTACTAGCAATAAATATAAAATAATTTTAAATAGCTCTTAAAATTAAGGGTACTCAAATTAGCACAAAGAGCCTATTAAACAATTATCATACACATATAAAATTAATGGTATTCACATATTGATAATAATTTACAAGTCAAAAATTCTAAGGCGTTACAACCTTCCCCCCTTAAAAGGATTCTGTCCTCAGAATCTATTACGTAAACAGCTGAGAGTACTTTTCTAACATTTCATTTTCTAGCTCCCAAGTTGATTCTTCAACCTTGGGGTTTCTCCACAAAACTCTTACTAGTATAACTACTTTTATTTCTAAGCACTTTCTCTTTCTGATCTAAAATTTTTACTGTTTGCTCAACATAGTACAAATAAGTTTGAATCTCTATCAACTCGTATTCTATTACATGGTCAGAATCGAAATACTACGTCTTAAGCATAGACACGTGAAATACACTATGGATATGTTGCATAAGGCTAGCTTATACGCAATCTTACCCACACACTTCAATATCTTATAAGGTCTAACTAATTTTGGACTAAGCTTTCCTTACTTACCAAATCCCGTTTTCCATGGTGACACTTAATATGACTGACTCTCTTACTCTATAATCTATACCTTCCCTGGTTTAATCCTCATATTATAGTCGTCGATTCCGAGTAGCTATTAATCCTTTTTGGATGAGCTCAATAGTTCTTTGGTCTGATACATTAACTCTGGTTCCAATCTCGTGCATTTATCAACTTCTTTTCAACCTAATGAAGATCTACATCTTTCTCCGTACAAGGCTTCATAAACTGGCATTTCAATATTCGCGTGATAGCTATTGCGGTAAAAGAATTCCACTAATGACAAACGATCATCTCAATTATCTTCAAAATTCATCGTACAAACTCTAAATTTGTCTTCGATTGTCTAAATAGTCTATTAACTTTGACCATACGTGGTACACATGTTCAACTTGGTTTCTGAACATGCCGACAACTTTCTCCAAAATCTTGAATAAAATTGCGGGTCTTGGTCGAATTCGTTTAATACTTGAATCATATGCCTCACTACTATCTCTTATAGTCGATAAACCAATTTGTCTAATGAAAGTTTCTCGTTGGTGGGAAAGAAAGGTACCAACTTGGTAAATCCGTCGATCATAACTCAAATGGCATCATGAGATGTTCATTCTTAAATTCAGGAATTTCTAATGGTTGTAATAGTCCACTAAATCTCTGATGTTCGATTTTAACTCTCTAACAGGTGAAACACTTACTCATACGAAATCATATTTTGAAATAACACCCTCACACTTTTACAAGATTACGTTTTTGAATGACACACACACACACAAAGTCACATTTGTGAAAAGAACACGTTTAAAAGAATACGCACACACACATTTTTAAATCGTATTTTAAATCATACTCATAAAATCTTATTTTTGAATAACACACTCACACCTTTAGAAAATCATGTTTTAAAGTACACACACACCCAAAAACACATTTTGAAAGTACACCTACCTACTCACTCAAAATCCCATCTTTAGATTTCTACCTAAAAGTAAACCTTTAGGAAAACTCTTTCTTTATAAAAACTTACTACTTTTCTTTAAACAACACCCACACCTCAACACCTTCATGAAAGATTACACACACACTTTTAAAATCGTATTTTGAAAACACACAAAAGTACATTTTAAATTTACACACACAAAATCAACTTAAATCCTCTTTTTCCTAAGATCTTGCAATTGAATTGCTAACCTTTACATTTATACTGGTGCCATTCTATATGGTGCCTTTGAAATTCGTTCTAATCCGGGTGCTAAGTCTACAACAAACTCTATTTCCATTTCCCCATACTCTGTTAACCAATCTATTCTTAGAATTTACATCAAATCTCCCTAACTTGACGGGAATCAAGTAATCCTAAGAAAATGGTGATCTGTCATATCAATCTCACAGTGAGGAAAAACTAGATGAATCGATATACGCTCCTGATTAGATATTCCTATAGTCAAAGCTTTACTTAATAGTTGAATCGTACAACGCGGTTTATGATCAAATTTTATAGAGGTAAAAGACTTGGTAGATCCAAAATAAATTAATACTTGGCATTTCCGTAATCTATTTGAAACCGTATCTGTAACTACATCCTTATTTTCACTATATCGCTCATGGTCATATTAAGGGTTCTTGTCCTTGGTTACTTAGTAAATGGTGGTCCATTCATCCTTAGCATTTTGCTTACTGGACTTAACGATTGCCATCTCTTAAGAAAAGTCACACCTCTCCATGCTTGTTACACGTAACTCTAGCCTTCGGTTTATAGCGCTCATTGGCGTAATGTCCTCTCTGATTACACTTGTAACGTACTATATTGATCTTATTACGAAATCCCAGTTGTTTATTTCCACAAGTTCTACATTTTGGTATCGGAGGTCTCAGAGGTCTTTGTTGATCCAAATCTTGTGGACGGTTCCCTTGACCATCACTTCCAGTTTCTATTCTTCTATATCCAGCATTCCTATTTGACTGATACTCAGGCCTTATATTGAAACGGTTCTGAAAATTCCTTAATTATTGGTCTTCTTCCCGTGTCTCCACCTTCCCTTTTCTAGCTTCTTTTGTTTGTAATCAATAACTTTACTCCTAATCCATGATCTTACTTCATGTTGGAGTCTCTTAACTCTCTTCTCATCGATTTTCACATATTCGAACACAAACCTGACTAGCTCTATAAACTTTGCTTCATATTACGCTATGCTCAACTTATCCTGCTTCAGTTCTAAAGTTTACATCCAATATGTGGTCTCAAGACGTTCAAAACCTTGTAATAATCTAACTACCATATTCAAAGTGAAATATAGAATAAACGGGTACTCATATATATACTTGCCCAACAAGTAGAATAACAGTCCTCTATAAACAATAACCAATGCCTCTCCAATATCACTTTATTTCATACTTCATCGTGATTAGTATTGGTATATCCTTGTTACCTTCTCCTTATCCATACCAAATTCTCGGTAATAATAAACCTTGTAATCGTGTTGTAAGTCTAATGAGCAATCTGACTCGACGTTCAGTCCTCCTTTTAAAACAATTTCCTAAACTCGATCAAAACAAATTTCCAGTCAATGTAAGTACAGCTTAACACTCAGAATGCCGTCATTTTCGCCTTTGCGACTTCCAATCTTTGATACCTTTAAGAGTCGTAAGAGTTTCCGACGAAATGAACCAATAGATACGAAGGTGTCAACAAACATGGAAATATAACAAGCATGTTTAGTAAGAATTTATGGTAAAAAGAATTTAACTAAGAGATCAAGATGATCATCGAACTTTATCAGGTTGCATTTGTCATTTTAAACAACACAGTACAGAAGGTGGCCAACCTTTAGTACTTTTGTGACAAACACACAACCAGTGGCGTCCCACCGGACTTCTATCACGCAGATAGAAAGTCCCTGAATCCCCTATATATATAGGGTTGTTCATCTTAGTTACAACAAGGAGGATCAAAAATTTAAGAGGAATATATGAAAGGTTTAAGAGTTTCAAAAGTTTATATAATATTGGATCAAGTAGCCCCTGAACAATAGAGGTATTTCGTAAAGAATAAAATAATAGAAGTGAGAAATTGAATCTTTGAAAAAGGTAAATTGAATAAAATCAATGACTAGTTGTGAATAGACTTATCCTTACATCGAACGAATGGAGGTAATCACGCCTTGTCTCATGTAGATGGTCCTTAGGGGAGTAAATTTCTAGTCTGGGCTTATAGGTATGTCCCGCTAATAAATCAACTTATGGAATCTTGTATAAGAAGGAATTTACACTTTAGCCGCTCCTCTGGATGAATGTCCCTATCACGGGGGTAAAATCGTCATCATATCGCAAAGAATCTATATAAGTCTTTCTAAACGTTATCTTAGAGCTTCTACTCTCAATCAACTCTAACTATACTTGGTTCGGAACTCTGCGCGGTGTTTCCTATAGCGTTCGCGATGTAGCCGAAGTCGCAGATGAAATTCGGGAAAGTATATAAAGATTTACAGGTGATGTCTTCTGAACTGGTAGCTCTGACGCTCCGATTGACTCTTCCAGCTTCGAATTAGTTTCCTCGTCCGCAACCCGATCTTCAGATAGTTCCAGCGTATACTCGCTCGATATGTTGGAATACGATATAACGTGGAAGTGCGTGACTTAAGTTAATATTTGTACAGAAAATTCAGCATGACCTATTCGTAAAATGGACTATGCCCTGTTTTAACAATATCTCAAATACTTACTCAATCATCCACACATAATCCATAATTCGTTCAATATTCCATCCATCTCCAATCCCTTTCATTCTACATGTAAGAAATAACTCTGCCTTGACATGCAGCTATACTATAAGAAAATAAATTTACCTAAGGGGTAATGGAAATCTCCACTTGGTCGGGTGCATGCACTGATACTGATATTGACGACTCTGGCTTAAGAAAAAGGAATCTCAGATGAAGGTTAATCTCTCAAAACAGCCATTATCTATAACCACACAATAATAAGCCAAGAAGATACTTAAACGGTAAAGGGTTATCTTAATTCTACTAATACTCATCCTAAAGGTAACCTACATCTACAAATCCTATTTTACCTATGAAGCTTAAGTCCTAGAGCGAACCTATCCTATTGGTCAAAACTATATTCATAGATCCTAGCTCAAACTCTATGTGAGTTTTCTCATTGTTTTTCCTATCTTAGACTCTTCTACCTATTCTTGTTTCAGTGACCAATAACCTGTAGCTCTGATACCAACCTGTGACGCCCCCAAATCCGGGGTCAGGATTTGGTGCCACTATCGCTCTGAATATAACATAATTATACAGACGACCCCTCAACAAAGGATCGATCACAGGTTATGGTATGAAACAAGAATCTAAAATATCAATGTTTATTACAACATCTAATTCAGTTTATTACAAACCATAAGCCACCATCTAACCGTTGGTGAGAACTAACATGAATTCTATCTGTCTGGCAACATGGAGCCTAAATTCTCGAATCAGGCCTTCTCACGGTCCTCTTAGCGGTTACTCGAAAACGGCATACTCCATTCCTAACTGAAAGGTTAGGGAATAATAAAAACAAGAGTGAGCCAAAAATTTGCCCAGCAAGTGAAATCAATGTAAGCAGTTTTCATTAGATAAATCCATCAACTAGAAATTCATTAGTAATCGAATGGTAATCAATTGGTAATCAATAGGAAATCACATGGTACTCAACTGGTAATCAAATGAGAATCAAATGGTATTCAACATGGTAACAAGTTTCAAGATATACATTTCTGTTCAAAGAATAAGATTAAGCAATTGAATTGGAACTTCTGATAAGACGGTACGAGCTATACGGGTGATCAGCCACGTAAAGCTCCAGACCATGTTTTCACAAGGTCCTAACATTCAGGATCCATAGGCACACATTGGCCATAAAATACATACATAAGTAACCAGGACCGCCGCCACGGTCAAAGGTTGTTCCATTCATAAGTAATTTAACAAAGGGATTAATGAACAATAGGCTTTCAACATTTCCGATATTCACTTCAGGGTATAAGCAATTTCAATATTTTATTGCAAGGGTTTAAAGAATGAACAATTGAAAGGCATGGTAAGTAAGTGAGCAAAGGAATAAGTAAGCTTTGGGTATTCAAAAGTTAATAGAGGTCAACAAAGTATAAGTCAAGATAAAGGTGCGATTAAGCATGGTAAATAAGTTAACAAGGAAATAAGTACGTATCAGGGATTTAACGGTTAACAAGAAAGTTCAGGGGATAGTGCAAAGTAAAGGTATCATATGAACATGGTAATGGCATCATACGAGTTACATGAAGATAAGGGATCAAATGTAGAGTTTGTAAATAAAGAGCAAGGTGTAAGGGTACAATGGTATAACAAACGATTGCATCATAATGGTAAAGGATAAGTAAAGGTTATACGTATACTTGTAACATAATCAAAAGGTATCATTTGCATCATAATTTAAGAAAACTACCACTTGAAAGATAAGTGGAGGGAATAGACACTTGCCTCAAAAGCCGATAAACTAACTCAATAACTTGCACACCACTCTGACTTTACGTACACGGGCTCCTTTCCTGGCCTCCTACTTGTACCTATATAAAGGTATAATATCGTCTTAGTCTTTATAACTTAGTACCTCAGCTTTGTTTACGTAACTCTAAGTACTTCTACCCCATCGTCATACAATCACATGTACTTATATATATATATACAATCAAGAAGCACATAGTGTCTTCACAACTTTAATTAACACTTAGACATGTAGTCACTTAACACATATTTGCTTAATGACATCAACAAATCTAGTCAAAATGACCATATACACTTTCAACACATTCAACCTTTACGACATAACCGACCTTTAATCATTTAACACGTACCATATGACGTCACATGACTTTCCTCAACATATTGATGAAAGGCCTCAAGATAAAGACTTCTAACATTTCTATCTAGTTCCTTTTTGACCATAGATAACACTTGATCACATAAAGCCACTTATACTCACAACATGTTTAGTTAACCAATACATAACAACTTACGACCAATTTATAGTTGACTAACCAAGTCTAGATTCAAGTTACTATAGCAATGCTAATTCTAATTAAAGACAACCATATTGGTTTAGCACATATGTAACTATTCAAATTACATCATAGCGACGTCTTATACCAATTAAGATACAATTAAGCACTAACACATAATTGACCATGTATACCACATAAGATCATCAATTAACAAACTACTATACGACACCACCAACTCAACCAATCTTCTCCGCTCTACTTCCTTTTCTTTTCTCTCTTCCTCGGCCTCTCGGCCTTTCTCCCTCTCCTCACTCCCTCTTTCTCGGCTTTACACTAACACCAACCACACACATAACAAGTATACTCACACACCCTCACACACATCATATATTTTGAAAGAAATACTTACGCGAAAAGAAATAATTTTTCTAAAACAAGACACACTCATACTAAATACATTTTACTAAATTGACACACTTCCTTTGTAAATACATTTTCAAGAACTTAGTTTTAAAAGAACTCACATCACAATTATAATTTTAAATCACACACACCTAAGAATACATTTTGAACATATACACACCTATTCATTTTGAAAATACACACCTATTCATTTTGAAAATATACACCTATTCATTTTGAAAATATACACCTATTCATTTTGAAAATACTCACACCTATTAATTTTGAAAATACACACACTCATTAATACATCTTGAAAATCACACTTCCAACTCAAAGTTTTGAAATCAATTTATTCCTTCCCAACTTCATCTCTCTCTCTCTCTCTCGCTCTCTCTCTCGGCCTCCCTCTCCCTCTCCCTCTCTCTCTCTCGGCCTTCCTCTCCCTCTCTCTCTCTCTCGGCCTTCCTCTCCCTCTCTCTCTCTCTCGGCCTTCTCCTCTCTCTCGACCTCTCTCTCCCCCTCTCCTCCTTCCACCTTAACTCCCATCCTTCAAACCACAACCAATACAACTTCAAGCCAAAGTTAAATCAACAAATGTTTTAATTGCAACTAACATTTATAAACAAAATAAAATCATACTTTCTTTTAAACTAACATGCAACTTATAATCTTACAAATCCTTACTACTTACATCACATACAACATACATACTAAATATAAAATCAAACCCACTAACAAACTTTAATCAAAATCCTCTTAGATCATAAAATTAGTAACATGCATCAACTAAATGAACTTGAGTTCAACTTTTAAACACAAGAATCAAGACCATGGCTCACAAGGATCATTGCCATGGTCGGGTTTCTTCTCGGATGTGCCCAAAACAATGGGTTTCATCGAGAGTGACCCTAAATACACACAATCAACCTTTGCATGTAAGCTTTAAGCATAAAGACCCTTAAATCCGAAAATTTCAGATTTTGAAAACATGTTAAAACTCGAAATTAGTACAAGAGGGTTGTAGAGCTTTGAGAGAGGAGTGTTTTGGTTACTCACACTTGTAATTTGGATGAGAGAATCACAAGTTATGGAGGTTTTAATTTGTAGAAGATGAAGAACAAGAGAGAGAAATGGTGTTGGGGAGAGAAGAAGAAGAAAAGAAGAAGAAGGAGAAGAGAGAACGGGTGGGGGAGTAAATGGGGGTGGGTAGGGGTTTTTATAGGGGAGTTAAATTAATGTAAAAGTAAACACTTTTTAGTTATTTAATTATCAAATGACAAAAATGTCCAATAGAATAAAATACCAACATGATAAAAATCAAGGGCTTACATGTAAATTCATAATCCCATTTCTAGATCAAGTAGAAATATTATTCTACAAATATCTTTTGTAGATTAGATAATTAAAATTTCATTTACATAGAAATAATCAAATAAAATGTCTTTTTATCTCAAAAATAATTTTAAATATAAATTTACCATTCTCTAGATAAATAAATAAATTACCCACTGAAAATAAATAATCTAGAAGGTGTAGCGTCCCTCAAAATAAGTATTTAAAATAATAAAGTGATTATAAAATTTAAATCATGAGTTTAACACTAAAATAAAATAAAAATAATGCTAAGAAATATTTCATGCTACTAATTAAATAATTTAGCATACTCTAAATTTAATATAAATATTATATGACCCAAATAAATTTTCAGAGCACTTGAATAAAATTTAGAAACCACATTCATAATTAATTAATTATTCACCACGCACATAATTCACATTTTAAGCACATAACAATTATGGCACATAAAGAAATTTCAAATTATAGGACTATATCAAATAATTATTTTTTTCTCAAATAAGTATGACTAAAATATGAGCTTACACATAAATCACATTATACCAAGATCATCATTGCTAACTAAAATTTCAAGAATAAAATCTCAATTGCTATTACTAGCAATAAATATAAAATAATTTTAAATAGCTCTTAAAATTAAGGGTACTCAAATTAGCACAAAGAGCCTATTAAACAATTATCATACACATATAAAATTAATGGTATTCACATATTGATAATAATTTACAAGTCAAAAATTCTAAGGCGTTACAGACAATGGTGAAGATCCTAAATTCTGTCAGCTTTATATTTATGATACTGGGAATGAAGTTAGAAATCGGATGAAATGGATAAATGTACGTGATGGTCAGACTGTTCATGCTGAAATAGTGGAGGGTTTAATGAAAATGTTGGATGAGAAAAATGAATTAGTGAAAGAATTCAGAACACAACGAGATCGTTTCAAAGATGGGGAAGTTACTGATTTGGAAGTTACAGAAACGAAGTTACCCTTCAAGCTTTTGAGAAAACAAATGCCTTTGCAGATCTGTTATGTAATGACGATCAATAAATCTCAAGGACAATCATTAGAAAATGTTGGTTTGTTCTTACCAAAACCAGTTTTCAGCCATGGCCAATTGTATGTTGCAGTTAGTCGTGTGACGTCTCCAGAAGGGTTAAAATTTTTTATAGAATCAGAAATGGGGTTGCCTACAAATATAACCCAAAATGTTGTATATAAAGAAGTTTTTCAGAACTTACCTTCAAATTAGGTTGTATACCATTCACATGCGTAGACATTGGTATGTATAACCTGTTACTGTTTTGTAATAGCAGTTCAAATGAATCCAGCAATTTTGTGTTGATCAATGAAAAAGCCTTTATAATCTAAATGGATGAAAATTTCTGTTGATAACATGAACATTATTAACGTGGACACAAGTTGCCGAAATGAATAGCATTTACCAAGAAGATTAAAAAAATTTCGTTGCGAATAAAATTAGGCTGATTTTATACTCAATTTTAAAATGATTATAACTTTATAGGGATATAAGTATTATTATATTTCAGTTGTACAATACAAGCATTTAGAAACCATCGTTGTTTAACCTATTAACTCCACAGCCGCCCAACTACACACAACAGCCTAAATACTAAAGCTTCCAACCAACAAGGTATGATTAATAGTCATTTAATGAAGAAGTAAACTGTTGTCTTCTTATCATTACAATCTATTGTTTTAATTGCAAATGTTGATTTTGTAGGTGTTCATCATAATGTCATTCAACAAATATGATACAGTTGAAGATTTAAATGACTCCAAACATGATTGGCTCCTCCGTGTAAGGGCCCAAGCCATATGGAAAGGAATAACAAAGGAAACAAAAGAGTTTCGCGGTTATAATGTTATCTTCGTCGATGATTGTGTAAGAATCAGTCACTGAAATCTGTTTACATAAAAACTTTACACTTTTTTCCAATGGCAGTTTATACATATTAAATTTATGTTTTCCTTAGAATGGTAGGATCCATGGTTTTATTGCTGCTGCGCTGTGTGTGAAATATGAAGGTTACCTCATAGAAGGACAAATATATAAATTGAATGATTTCTCGGTAAAGTATTATAATGGAGATGAAACAAGTCGTTCTGTTCGGACAGATAAACATATATACTTTACAAATGAGACCAAATTCATGAAAGATGAAGAGGACGGTATGAAAATTGAACAGCAATCTTTTGATTTATTTTGTTTGGAGGATGTCCAAAATACCAAAAACGACAATCGATATCTAATTGGTAAATTTCTTAACTTCAATTTGAAATCCTATTTTTGTCCTTATAGTACACTGTTTCACATTATGTTAATTTTATACCACATGTTACTAGATGTTGTGGGTGTCCTTGATGGTACTCCTACAAAGATCGCGTATAAAAAGGATGGTGTTGAAAAATCAAATGTGAAGTTTATGCTTCACGATGGAAGGTATTGTAAATATTGAATAAAGTATATATGTCCTCAGTGTTATGCCATTTCATTTAATGTTCTTTGAAACATGTGTGCTAGGTGTTATGCAAATGTCACATTCTTCAACGAATTTGGAGATTCATTTCTCAAAGCAATGAAAGAGGATGTGGAACATCCGGTCATAATTATAATAGCAAGTGCAAAGATTAACGAATGGAATGGTACATTGCGATTCATGTCATTTTCAACACTTCCACTGTTTTCCCAATTTATTTTGCTTACATTGTTTTACAGATGAAGTGTCCTTAACAAACTATCCAGCCACGAGATTTTACATTAACAGTTCGCACCATAGTGTAAAAGAAATCAGAAGCAGGTAATAGAAGTAACATAAATAATATAACAATAATCTAAAACCATCCAAGTGAATTTAAATAATTTACGATTTCTGATATAGGATTGCAGACAATTCATTCTATGTGACAAAGTTGGAAGACCAAGATGATAAAGATATTCCTGCATTTACTGTTAAAGATTTATTCAATTTGACAGAGGATTACATTGAGGTATGGTTTTAAATTTTAAACAACCTATAATATGATAATAGAGCTCATACTCCTCAAAATCTTTGATCATACAGAAAATAGTTCAATGCAAAGTGATAGTGAAAAAATTTGACAAAAAGGTGAAGTGGTATACAAATTTTTGTGCCAAGTGTGACATAGACATTGAATTGATTGAGAAAAAATACCAATGTCGAGAATGTCGCAAAATATATCCTTATCCCGATAAGAGGTAAACACTGAAATTCCTCTCTACAAAACTCTTTCCATAATCAAGTCTCAGTAAACTCATCTATAGCATTCTAATGTGTAGGTATCAGTTAACTTCTTTATGCTCGGACAATACTGGGACTGTTCCTATTATTTGGACTGATGAGGAAGTCATCCGTTTATGTGGAAAGACCGTTTATGATATCATAGCAGATGATGAAGAGGTTTGTAACATCTCCTAACAACACTGTTTTAAAGTACAATACTTAAAAACAATATTTAACTTATGGTACATTAGGTAGAAGATGGTGACAAATTCCCAACAACACTTCAAGAATTTGAAAAAAAAGAGTACAACATCACTCTCATTGTAACAGAAGAAAATGTGAAAGAAGGGTCCAAGGTGTATACGGCAACAAAAATCGCAGCTCCAAATGAAATGTCTGGAAACCATTCACCGACCCAGAAAAAAAACACTGAAGTTAAAGCAACAGAAATATCAAATGTATGTTTGTCAATATATAATTGTATAAAATTATTTATCAACCAACATATACTTATGCTTCAATTTATACATGCAAACCAGTTGACCATGAGCAGCCCCCCCACTGGCAATTCTACTACTGAGAAAGTTAGGGTGAGGAAAAGGCCAGATGTGATTCAATGTAAATTACAAGAGACAACTGTAACAAATGTTGGGAAGTTGAAATGTCTTAAGACAGAATCCGTAAGTTACTTTGTTTGATATTTTCAGAATTTGTAAAACTGTGTCAACACTTTTAACCCCCTCCTTTGAATAAACATTTTCAGAATTGAAGATATACATTCATCAAGGTTTGCAGTTCTTCAAGTTATGATAGCAGATACGGATGGTTGGTTGTAGTACAATGTTTCAACGCTTTGTAACATTTTGTAACCAAGTAAAGTTGAAAAGTGTAATGAGATTCTATGGTAAATGGTTGAACTTTTGGACAATTTATATGTACTATATGTGGTACTTCATTTTCCATGTACACACTATTGTCTTCTTTCACAGTAAATATACCTTCCAATAGTAAATAACAACCATCATAGTTATTCAGTTGTTCACCAAACCACCAACAATTTTAATACACCTTTCAAATCAAAAGCAGCCAACTAATAACATTTAAAAGAGAAATTTTATATATATGACCATCTTAAAGCTCAGTACACAAAGTAGTTCAACAATCTATCCACGAAAAAAAGAAGAAGCAAGTAGTTATGTCAAGTAACAGCTATGTACACTTAAGAAATGTGGAAACAGGAAGAATAGATTGGAAAATAAAGATCAGAATAATTAGAGAATGGAGAGGCGTATCACTCACTGGTGAAAGGTTCAAAGGTTACAATTTACTTCTACTTGATGCAAAGGTACGCTATACATACAGGTTCTTTTACTCTATCAGAAAAATGACTTCTACTTCAAATACATTTCCAGTCTAACTAATGTTTCATCCACACATACAAAATGTTAGAATGGTAGCATATGTTCCAGAATGGCTCACTGAAAAGATGCAGAAACTGTTTACAGTTGGGAACATGTACACTGTGACAAACTTTCAAGTCAAACAATACACTGCGAATGACAAGTGGAGATGTGTAAACAACGACAGACAGATCCTCTTTACGAATAACACCGCAGCCAAACAAATTCATGAAAGTGAATATTTCATTCCAAATAACCATTTTGATTTCTTTGAAATGGAAGAACTCAGCAACCTAGCAAAACAGAATGTGTACTTGGCAGGTAATTTCCCGTTCTAAGAAACTTATCCTTTCTTAGGTAAGGATAATCAAATAATACAAACACTTCAATTTCCTTATTATGTAGATGCAGTGGGAGTGGTTATTAAAAGAGATAATCTAAGACCTGTAAGGAACACAAAACTTGGAACAGACCAGATGCAAGTTAGGATGAAGATGACGGATGGAAAGTAAGACATTGCATGACAAATTTAATCTCTGATTCATTGCATGACTAACTCCTGTTGTTTCGTTATTAGAAAAAAAATCAATGTCATTTTTTGGGACAAGTTTGCGGAGGATTTTCAACAGGATATTGATAGCAATCAATACGAAGAACCTCTAATACTCATTATCGCAAGCGGCAAAGTTGGTGTCTGGAAAGGTATGTCCTTATAGGAAACCACTCTTTTCTGCATTCTGTTAACTAACAATCTCAGTTCTCAAAACAGAAGAAACAGATATTTGCAATTTCTCTCCTACTGCGTACTTCATCAATTACAAACATCATAGTGTGCAACAACTACGCAAATTGTTAGTACCTCCAAATTTTATAAATTTCTAATTTACACACTGTTACAACAATCTCAGTTCTTTCGTCTGGATGTTCTTCATCAGGATATCAGAAGCAAACTTCTCTCTCGATATAACCTACTCCACCTCCCAACCCAGAAAACCTTTAAGGTTCTGTACAGTTGAAGAAATCAAGAACTTCAATCAAGACTACATATTGGTAATATTTTTAAATTTAAGAGTAACCACGAACACCATACAACTTCTTTTTCTGCTTCTTATAAATGATGGATTTGTCAGATCCATCCGTCATGTGGAACTTGACATTGGTCGGGAGTTCGTCCGCAAAATAATGGAGAAAAGGTGGAGGTAATACCTGCACAAAAATAGTATGATTTATTTTCATGACAATTGACAAATTGATAAACTGTAAACTGCCCGCACTACCATCTTATTCGATTCTTCTGTGGTAACTGTGGTAATCCGGCAGAAACGAGGAAATAGTGCTCCATTCTCTGCCATCTCCATAATATACACAGACAGTTGAAGCTTCACGAATGATAGTTACATTGAGAATTATTATTAGTACATCCAATTGACAAAAAAAAGTAAAAAAATCAGTTTTTCTTACTTCAAATGGGTAGACAGAAGAAAGCCCTATTTCCAATTCCCACACCTGTGATGCAGTGGAAGTAAATGATGTTTACGTTTTCATATGCAAGCATTCAATGAAAAACAGTTGGGAAACTTTAAATAGCATAAACATTTTTGCACACTTAAGTCAACCCACTACACTTACAAGAATATTAACATTTTCACTTTTCAATTCCTAATTAGATATTTACCCATTCTTAGTGTAATCGTTTTTTCCAAAACAAAATACTTCATTGGGCCACACTGTTTACTGACCGAAGTAACTGTGCACAATTATATTACAAACACAAACACATATTTCATTGATACTTGAACGTCAACACAAAGTACTACTGCAACAACCATTTAAAGCAAAACGAAATCCTGATAAGCACTGCAAATCCTAAAGAACACATTACAAATTTATAAACTAAGTCCTCATCAACACAGGGAAATATAACAAATCCGATGGAATCAGAGGAACACATTTCCATCAACTTAAATGTTGTTCTTGAAATCGAACAGTTGCCCGACAAGGGTCCTTCTCTGATCCGTAATGTGTTCAGCCTGTTTTTTCATTTCAGTAACTTTACCCTTCCAGATAGCACTCTGTTCATCGATTTCTTTAATCATGCCTTCCACTTTATCTACGAAAGCCTTGCTATGACCATCCAGGGATGCAGCAGTATCATCAAGAAATTTAGATGTATCAGATGCATACGAAGCTGGGAGATCTACCCTTTGCCTTGAGGTTTACCCAACATGCATCACCTCTTCACCTTTTAACAGTGCAATCAACTCTCTACAGTAATCATATCAATTCAAAAAACTTACTTTGCAGAAAGTATGAACACTTTAAAAATACAGAAAACTAATGGAAGAACATATTACCCATATTTTTTCATCCAGACCAAGCCAACGTGCATACATTTCAGATTGCCTTTCTCCGATGCTCTTGAACATCAGAAGAAAATCATCATTTTCTGATTGAAGATCTTCATTGAATTGGAATGAAGTCATTGTCAGATTATGCAGTTCTTCAACCAACGTGTTCTTCATGGCTCCACACCGCTTCCTTTTGGATGATCTTGACTCCATAATTAATAACTTTCTACTGATACTAAACAATATATTTGATAATACAAAGGGATTAAGAAGCCTACCATTTATATAGACATGTAGTAGCAGTTACGTGGTGGCAGTTAAATGGTTGCAGTTACAGAAGTGTGGTACCACTCACAAACTGCCATTATCTTTTTGTAAATTGTCCATTATCTATTTGCAGTTAACGAACTCAAGTCACAGACAGTTTACAACAGTATAAAACTATACACTATACCCAAATTGTTTTATTTAGTTCCAAATTATTCCATACTAAAAAAATATAAAATGACTGAGAAAGAAATTTTTAGAAAACCAAAAAACAATTCAGATTGTAATCTGACAAACAAACATTTCTCAAAACAAACCATCATTCAGTCGTACTGCAAAATGAAACAAAAGTACCACCTGCAGAAATTCAGAAAATCGACAGACTTCACCACGGAGAGTTTTTCTATTCATCATTCCGCGGTTTTCGTATGACACTAACTGTGAAATTGGAGTACGATTCACTACAGCAATGAAAGGAATATATATCCCCAACAGAGAGTCCCAAACCATCTCTAAATTGAACCCACCCACCATTAATTGTTGTACGCTTCCGGTCACTTCTCTTCTTAACCTGAAGCCTCCACGACAAATCTCCATACTTGACATTTATATAATCAATTCTATCCAACCGGTTACATAAGTCTTTATACTGAGTAGAGATATCCTGTCACATATTAGGTACAACATTAGTATGGGCAAATGGTTACTATATAACATGAGTTCTAAGGTTTCGTTCTAAACTTACTACCTACCACACCATAACAGTAGCTCAGCATATGACAGGGTTGGATTGTAATCTGAAAACTATAACCTCTGTCCAAACCATCAACACTCTCATCTACATGCAGACAACAAACAGTTCACCAAACGGACGCACATACCAAAATTAAAGATAAATATTTATATATAAAAATCTTACCAGTAAAGGTAGCTGATCCAGGATACAAAACCTCGCACAGGTTTTCATCAAAGACAGATACATTTACCAGTCCAACACCGTTATATGTGAACAACAACATATAAAAGGGTTTCAAATCAGCCACTCCTAAAACATCGCACATACTGCGCAGACAACTTATTTTACCCGTCTCCCGACGGTAGGAACCACAAAATACCTTCCCATTATTTAAAGCAATTTCTGGCCACCTCGGAAATGTAGAACCACATCGTTCAATGAATGGGGTAGGTGGTTCCTATAATTACCATTTATTAAACAAAATCACACCGACAAACTTTCTTAGAAATATTTAAATTCAAAAAGGACACAAATTATTTGAAATAAACATTTTTAATAAACAATCTTTACTTACAATCTCATCAACAAGCAATGAACTTGGATCAACAAACCATATGAATCGCCAACCACCATTACCCAAGGTAACTGATTCAAAGTACAATAAAAAACTTATGTACCTTCTACCAAAGATTATAATAACAGGTTCAAACGAAAAAATTATAACTTTACCTATTCGAGGGTGACATGTCTGCAAATGGTGAACAATGTGACGGTACTCAATCTCGGAACAATGACTACCTATAATGTACACATTCAAATCATAACGCCCATAATACTCAAACAAAAGCATTTCTCCCCCTTTTAGATTAAAATGCTTAAAAAAATTTAAAAAACCCTTCAAATTCCCTTTACTACAATCTAACTCAACAGGAAGTCGATAACCATTGCGCACAATAACGTGCACACTGCCGGATAACCGATTACCATACTTCGTACAAAAATCAGATGGAATTCTCTGCAAAAAATTAAACCATTTCAGACTTCGCCTGATTACACAAACACAAATAATTATATGGTAACAGACAACCCCTAACCATTTCATTCCTCCAAGTATCACTGTGAGTAAGGAATCTCACAAATCTTTCACATACCAACCCGGAGGAATCCATTTCTAAACGAATAACACAGAATTAGTAAATCAGTGCTTCACAATTGTACTAAATTAAAAAAAAACGAACAGAATTATTCAATCAAAGATAAACTAACATGAGGAGCAATTGGTCGGCCACCACCAGCTGAAATCAAACGTTAATTAAGGAAATAAATAATGACTAACCTGAGGAGCAATTGCTCGCCGAGCAGCAGCTGAAAGAGGAGCACCCAATGACCTAACCCGGTAAGGTTAATACGAAATAAAGGTAAGGTTAAAGGTAGTTCAAACAAATACTTTCCAAACAATTATTTTTTTCTTCATATTTTCCTTAAAAATTTACATACTTCATACTTCTTTTAAAAATATAAAATCAAACAAATCAACAAAATAAACAAATAATTTTTTCTTCATATTTTCCTACAAAATTTACGTACTTCAAACATTTCACTCTTTCCAATTTACATTACAAAAAATCAACATACATTACGACAAAAGGGACAAAACTAAAAATTAAAATTAAAAAAAAAAAAAAAAAAAAAAAATTTGCCCGGCCTTTGCGGAGCGGGCAAAAATACTTGTAACAATATGAGTGACAATTGGATATGTGCGATACATGAAAAGAGAACAGTAACGATATATAAAATACGTACACGTGATAAAAAGCAAGCAATAATTTTAGACAAACATTAATTTGATTTGTAAATTTACTAAATAATTTGTATATCCAAGTCATTATTTAATTTCTATACAGTATTTATTTATTTATTTGTAACAAAAAAGTATCAACAATATGTACGTTAGACAGGTTCAAGGTCAGGCTGTCAGCCAACCAAAGAGGTTTGATACTACCTCCGCCCAATAGTTATCATTTGGGTTGGGCACGGAGTTTAAAAAAAATAGGTAAAATAATGGACAAGAGTAAAGAAAAAGAGTAAAGTGGTGTGACCCGCCAATATTTAAAGTATAAAGTAAGTAAAGTAGAGGAAAATAGTGGAAGTAATTGATTTTTATATTATAAAACTTTACTATTTTAGGAAAGTTTTGGAATGTAAAGAATTGGATGAGACATCCCAAAAAAAGGAAAGTGTAAAGAAATGGGTGGGACAGAGGGAGTATTTTATATGGTGCAAACTCTTTATAAGAGCAAATCCAATACTAGATGCAAAATTGCTATAATGTAATATTAAAAAAATAATTTTTGATATTAAAAAATAATTTATATTCTAATGTTAGTTGCATTTTTTGCAACTAAATAATTTTATATTTAATTAATTTTTTGTCCAACTCATCACCAAAATTTTATTTGGAGTGGACCAACTTGTATTACATTTATGGTTGATTGATGATGTGGCTACATGCATATATGCATCATTGTATGCAAATTTGATACCAAGTATGCATTTATGTATATTTACATCTAAATATGTAACTCGTTTTGAGTTGATATTTTTTGTATTTGATGTCAAAATTATAGCAATGAAACCATATTACATTGGACTTGCTCTAACAGCAACTTCAATGAAGGGTGCCAACTTATTATCACTTGTGGGACAGGGTGCCAACTTGAAGTGTTAAAAGTTTTGCATTATAGAATGCCAATTTTATTTGTGGTTCAAATAGTAAATAAAATAGTAATTTTCTAATATATTTATATTATTCATTTGTTTTAATTTGGCATTTAGGGATGCCGATCATTGAAGTGTTTTTTTTAAATATAATATCAAAAATAATATAAAAAAGAGAATGCAATTTATTTTTTTTATTATGTGATAAAGTTGACACCCATTTTATTAGAGATGCTCTGAGACGACCAACACGGCTCTAGTTTTTCCTGTTGAGGGGAGTGCTAATAATAATAATTAAGTTGGCAAAATTCCCGACAAGGTGGTTTTAACAATTACATTATTTATTATTGTAATGACCTACCAAAGCAAATGTGAGAAGTGGGTGGCCAGCCAAGAGAAGCAAACTCAATTATTCCATGTAATTGGGTTCTCAATTCTCGCACACAACATTATTGAGGTCACCAACATGTGCTAGTCTGTTAGTGTTGCTATACTTGATTGTGCATTTCACCGCATAGTATGTTGAAGACCTAAGCCTGAAGTTTAAATTTTTCACTGATATTTTAAAAAAAATTCACTTTAATTTTTAAGGATGAAGCATGACTGAAAATAAGTCGTTTTACTTTCTTTTTTTTTTTCAATTTAAATTAACCCCTTACTAAATCCGCAGCTGCATAGACGTGTACTCCACTCCTGTATGATCATACCTTAGTGCTATGCAGGTGTTTCTAATTCTAAACAGTGCATGGTATATCTTCAATAGAGACATGACCTTGAAATATGATGTTTGACTCTTGTGCATCCACAACTTTTTTCTCTCTTTTGATTTCTGGTGTGAAATGATCTTCTACTCAACCAAAAGCTTATCCTTTTTTTGGAGGACATACAAAACCAATGATTTTGCGTGGTTGCTTTCCTTTGAAGCCGTTGTATTGTTTTGATTAGAGTCTATTGATTTTACACCGTTTAAATAATTGGCACGGTCACTACTAAAAAATTTATCCAGCGTTTCTGCCATGATTTACTATGTTTTTTTCTTCACCTAGGATATGTTCAAATATGAAATACAATGACCAATGTTAATCTTTAATTATAAGGAATAATAAAGTTCCTGAGGTATTTCACCAAACTTATCTAAGACAATGCAATGAAATTCAACGATAAGGAGATATTTAATATTTACATAAATATAATTTATAAAACAAGTGAATAATATTAAAATTTTATAAAAATACACAAGTGCATAGAATCAGGGTAATTGATTGTGTTACCTCATATAAGTTTCATAAGATAATCTTAGGAACTTTATTCTCTTAATCATAAGGTTTTTTTTTTAATATCTTTTTCTTTTTTTTTTCTTTTTTTGTCAAAGAGGAAACTATTTTCATTGATAAATAGTATCAAAGATACAATGTCCGGGGAACATAGTTTCCTTCATTCAAAAAAGTACTCCCTCCATCCTCCTCAATTCTTTACATTAGGGGGACGGCACGGAGGTTAAGAAAAAATGTAAATTAATAGGAAAAAGTAAGAAAAATGAGTAAAGTGGTGGGTCCAATCAATATTTAATGTATAAAGTGGGTATAAAGTAGGTATAGTGGAGGAAAATAGTGAATGTGATTGGATTTTATATTATAAAATGTTACTATTTTTTGTATGTAAATAAATGAGAGGGACGTACCAAAAAGGAAAGTGTAAAGAAATGAGAGGGACAGAGGGAGTATATCATCTAGCCGAAAAGTAAGCAAGTACTCCCGGAAGTTTAGACAATATCGCCTTTAATGTCTGAAAAGATAACCCACCAAAAGAAGGCCTCGTTAAAACCTCGCAAGAGTAAAACCCGATGGGAAAAAACTCAAGCAGGAAAAAGAGTGCCCTACATCGTTTACAAAAGACTAAAATTAAAGACTAATTAGAGCTTCTTGTTGCTTTGTGATTCCACAATGTCTTCCGTTATTATAGCAGCATTGCTTGTGCTCTTTTACTATATCGAACATCCCAAGTATCCTGAAATTAAGATAAATAAATGAACAGAACATAAGTGCATAAATACTACAAAAAAAGTAACTTTATCCTAACTCGTATAAAATATAACGATTTAAAGTAAAATAACTCATATAAAATATAAATTAATAAAATAAAGAGATCTAACCAAAGGAATCCGTTTGGTTAGAAATCTATTTTAATACACAAAACTCTCAAATTATAAAAATAAGATCTCATATGACACAAAGATATCCAAATGATACATAACAACCATCATATATGGTCCAAAAAGCTATCAAAATATGGCACCCCGTATAGGTACAAAATTCACCAAATGTGACACAAATTTCATTTAATCACACAAATACATATATTTAAATACATTTAAACTCATCTATTTATAATTTTTAGCTTTTTAATTTAAAACTTCAATTAACAGTCAATCAACCAGAATTTGTTTGAAGAATAATTAAGTAAATGTTAGCATTTAAAAGAAGATATAAACTACCTATTTAAAAAAACCTAAAAAACACTTTAGTTTCATACTCCTTCGGTTCAAAACGTAACGAAGATAGCTAACAAGGATAACTAACAAGATATAATAAAACAAGAACAAAAAACATTTAATCCAAATAAAAAATATCAGATATAGAAACGTAAATTTGAATTTAATAAAATTTGAAAAAAGTAATGCTAAAGAACCTTAAATTTTGAAAACAAATAACATCCTAAAATTAATGCTACAAATATGACATAATTATATATATATATATATATATAATAAAAGGAGTATTAAATGGTACCGATATATGACACCAAATGGATTATTTGTTCCTAAAATAGTTGATTTGTTTTTTTGGAAAATAGTTTTATTATTAATGCAAATTAATAACAATTAATAGCATAGAAGACAATCCAAATCAATTAGTCATCAGGTATTAAATCTATCACAAATCATGTAAAGTTACAAGAATAAAATTTGATGTATTAAATGCCATTAACAAGAAAGCTAAAATCATGCATAAATCATGGTGTAAACGAAAAACATTGAAAATCATTAAAACTTAGTAATTAATTTCAAAAAAACATAATTGCAAAAAAATTAGAGGATACAATGGCATGCATAAATCATGCCATATTGTTTTGATTTTACAAAAACAATTTACAAAAACAGAGTTGGGGACTTTAAGATCAAACACACAAAACTGCACACACACACTAAGAATACAATGAATATTCACTGAAAAATCACCGGAAAATCGCTGATGACCCTCCGTTCAATATTCCGACTACTGCCAACCCCCAAATTGACCCCAAAACAACATACCAATCTGAATTAATCAAATCAATTAATCAACAACACAATCAAACCAAAAGCAACCCATCAGAATTCAATTTTTCCGATTATCAAACTCAACTTCGACTTTTACCAATCAACAACTCAAAAATCAAACTAAAACATGGCATACAATCGAAATTAACTCAGGAACACGAATTAATCATTATAATTCCTACCCAATCCACATATGATTCATACGAAATCCGAACCAAAATGAAAGATTAACTTACTAAACTAAAAACTACTAAAAACATTGCATGCAACACAAATTCAACACATATTCGGACTATAAACTACTCTAAACACACAAACACAACGAATCGAATGTCACCGGTTCACCGGAGATCATCACCGGTGACTATTCGATCACATTCAACCCCCAAAACGGGTGGTTTCGCTGCGATTCGACCACCAAAACACTCATCTGCATCTTATCAAACCATGTATATCAACTAATCATCAATAATAACAAGAATTACGAAATCCTTAAAAATTCTCCTAATTTTCGATTCTCATGAATCTCTACAAAAATGGTACGGTTTTGTAGAGCTTCAAGAGAGGGTCGATTTGATTACTAATACTATAACATAAACTGATGAAAACATAACGAATTTGAAAAAAAAAGAAAGAGATTAGAGAGAGGAAAAAGAAAGAGATTAGAAAAAAGGCTAGCAATCTTGATAGTAGCACGAGTCTCCTCTCGAATCTTCTGAATACGACTCCCTTTATTCCCAATCACCTTTCCAATTTGTCTCGACGACAACATTATATGATTTATCAATGAGTATCTAGATAAAATTTAACCACTTGATATGTATCATCTTGTTTATCTTTAATTTTGTTGGCGTAAAAAATATACGAAAAATGCTAACATTTCATGATCATAAATAATAAAAATCTGCACCGTATTATCACCCGGATAAAATATTTTATAATTTCACATTACCCCTAAAACAATTTTTATTACCACACATGAAACCTCTCAAGCCATAAAGTAAACACGCTGTAGTTTCAATAATTATATAGCTGTAAAACACATCTACACAAGATTGTGCCCAACAACTCCTCGTATTCCCATGTGATTAGTCCATTTTAGAACTCGTTCAGTTCTATGCTATCGTAATAGAATATAGCAAGTTTTCCCGTGGAGTTACATTGCAAATTTAAAGAAATCCAAATTAATTTGATTAGTACGTTTATAAAAACTTTTAAATCAGACTCTCAAGTCCAAAATATTGATGTTGGGAAATGACTTGACTTGTTTTTTTTTGTTTTTTTATTTTCCTTTTTGCCCAAATTAAAGTCTGATGTAGAAAAACTCAGGCAATTCTGATTGGAACAGGATAACAAGCTGATGTTTGGAATATGTAGTAATAACAGTTATGTGAACGAGGATAAGAGCAATTAGATTGCCCAATATGAAAGGAATGTTATGAATATCTTGAATATGAGTGGATGTCTCGTAAATATTTAGACTCTTGACTTTTCTATAAATATCTAAACTTTTGACTTTTTAATTTAGTTGTAACTCTTAAAACTTTTGATTTTTCATTGTACTTATAACTATCATATATAGCCTATATAAATGCTTTGTGTATAGTTGAGAAGTGTACATCAATAATAAGAAAATGTTATCTATCCCTCAAACTCTCCATTTTATACTATATTCTATAATATCTTTATAACACGTTATCAGCACAAATTGTTCTTCCATATCGTTAGTATGATGGTGGATTAAAATCAAGAAGTTTCAGGTTTAAAATTTTGTTTAAAAGAATTAAGGTCCAAGTACAAGTGTATCATCAAGGTGATTAATTTAAAATTTTAAAGAATTGATCTTCATACTTTAAGATTATAAGGTACACGCCTCTATCTTTCTCTTCATTTTCTTGGTGTTCATTTATTCTAGTTACCTAAAAGTTTTGAACCTTTGACATATTTCAAATTCCTCTATTTAGTATGTCAATTTTTGCATTATAGAAAAATTATCTTGTGACTACGACATTAGTATATCTACACTTTGAAAAATCATATAAAATTGAAATTACATCAAAAAATTATGTGCAATATCAATTCGGAAAGATCTTCTCGAGACCTTTATATCATGCTTAAAATTTACTACCATATAACACGTTTACTATCTCTAACAGTTAAAATAGAAATCTGGCCAGAAGTTGATTTTTATTGTGTTGCAGCAGTCTGTGTTTTATTTTATTTTGGATTCGTTACATCTTTGTTTTTGATGAGCCTTAGCTTTTTGGAACGATTATTGGATTGTATACGACTTTTGAGTTTTACATGTTTTCACATATAATCATTTAATTATTAAAAATTGTTTATCTTCATGACCGATCAAATCTGATTTTGTTCATGTACATTGTGTTATATTTGGAGTAAGATAATGTTTAATCTTCTCGGTAAATGCAATTATGTTGATATGTTAGTATGGTGAGTATAAAACAACGAAAGCAAAACCCAAAGCGAATAAACAAGAACAAGAAAATAAATGACAATGTTATTCCCAGACAATGAACCAAGATTGTAGGAGGGAGGGGGGGGGGGGGGGTTGAATACAATCTTTAAAAATTTCTTTGATTCTTGATAGTAAACATATGAAAGTAAAAACAAGAACAGAAAAACAAACGAGATAAAATCACAAGAATTAAAAATTCAGGTGGATTGTTTTGTCCACCTGAGAGATTTTTATTTGAAAAAATCTATGTGATGTTTATGAATAAACACACAGCTGCAAGTACACAATTCTAGCTTCAGCAATTTACAAAGGATATTGCTTTGTGCTCTCTAAATTGCCTAACTGATTCCTTACACTAGAATTATGCTTCACTTGGTTATGTATCCCAAGTTTACAAGATATTTTGAACAGTCAATAATACAAAAAGTAAATCTGTTCAAGATCCTTGTTTCTCCATTCTGAGTAGTGGTCCATGTGTTGGTAGCTTGCCTTTTTTTGGCTGACTGTCTTTTATGGAAATGCTACTTTTTGACCATATAAACAGAATGCTACTTCTTCTCGTGACCTTTCCAGAAATACTGGCTTCCATGCTTTGTGTAGTCTGTCAACCCATGCGCACTGTCTGACTTGTCCATTTCACAAGGTGTGTATCCGTAGAAGCTATTTGAGTTGTATCCGTTGAGAGTATCTTGATCACATCCGTAGACATCTAGTACTGCTATCCGTAGACAGTACAATGTCCACATCCGTTGAAGGCTAATTAAGCTATCCGTTGACAGTCAATTTCACTTTTGTAAAATTACAAGGCATAAACTATTTAAAATTAGCCTCCATATTCTACATATCTATTAATAGTCAACAATCAACATGACTTATTCAGCCTAAAAAGAGTACTTCAACTTCAACATCAGAAATACGAAAGCATGTTACATTGAGTCTTATCCGTAGATAAACTTCCCATCAATGGATACTGCATAAGCATGCTTACCGTTGATGGCTACATTTTACTTGTACAATTTTTACTAAGTTAATTTAGTTATCATCAAGAAGCAACATAGTTCCTAACAGACAATCACACGAGACAAAGATTTACGTGGTTCGGAAATTCCTACTCCATAAGCCGCACTAATTTTGTATTGATCTCTCACAACTATGTTGTGTTCTGATGTGTTGGTGTTTTACAATTACATGAGACTATTTATAAGAGAAAAAACCGGGCCTAAACTAATCAGAGTCTAATTCTAAAATTCTGAAATTACTAACTCTAATTAGAATTCAAATCTGGAAATTCTAACTCAAATCAGAAATCAATTCTGAAACCTGTTAGACTCCACAAACCCAACAATCTCCCACATGGAGTATGACCACATCTTCTCTTCACTCTTGTAAATCTTGTAACACCCGATACTTCGCTATACAAAGCACTGTCCACCTGTTTCTTGCCCAACTCTTCAAGAAAATTCTTCAACCAAATCATCTCCTTACTAGCTTCAGAAATAGCCATATATTCTGCTTCTGTGGTTGAAAGAGCAACACTCTTTTGAAGTTGAGACATCCAACTAACTATTGTACCACCCAAAGTGAAAATATATCCCGTAGTACTTTTTCTTGTATCCAAGCATCCACCCAAATCTGCATTAGAGAACCCTTCCAAGATAACATCTTTCTTGCTGAAACATAATGCAAACTTGGATTTGCCTTTCAAGTAGCGTAACAACCACTTGACTGCTTCACAATGCTCTTTTCCTGGATTAGACATGAACCTGCTAACAACTCCCACTGCATGAGAAATGTTTGGCCTTGTACACACCATAGAATACATCAAACTTCCAACTGCAGATGCATACGGAACTTTAGCCATATCTTTCTTGCCTTCATCCGTTTTAGGTGACTGCTTCTTCGTGAGATTAAAGTGAGTTGCCAACGGTGTACTTCTGGTCTTCGCATCCTGGACACTGAATTTCTGCAATAATTTCTCAATATACTTCTCTTGAGATAATTTCAAAGTACCTTCAGATCTATCCCTTATGATGCTCATACCAAGTATCTGTTGTGCTGCACCCATATCCTTCATCTCAAACTCTTCAGACATCTGTCTCTTTAGCCTGTTGATTTCCCTCATGTTTGATCCTGCTATCAACATGTCATCAACATACAACAACAATATGATATAAGATGAATCAAATTGTTTAAAGTAACAACAATGATCCATAGCACTCCTCGTGTACCCATTCTTCATCATAAAGCTGTCAAACTTCAAGTACCATTATCTTGGTGCTTGCTTCAAACCATACAAGCTTTTTATAAGCTTGCAAACCAAGTTTTCTTTCCTAGCTACCTGAAATCCCTCTGGCTGAACCATGTAGATATCTTCCTCAAGATCACCATGTAAGAACGCGGTCTTAACATCTAGTTGCTCTAGATGTAACTCCTCTGCAGCCACAATGCTTAGCACAAGTCTAACGATAGTCATCTTAACAACCGGAGAAAATATATCAGTATAGTCAATACCCTTTTTCTGTTGATATCCTTTGACTACTAACCTTACTTTGTACCTTTTGCTGCCATCAGGTTCTTCTTTGATCCTGAACACCCACTTATTATGTAAAGCCTTCTTTCCTGCTGGTAATTCCGTTAAAGACCAAGTCTCATTCTTCTCAAAAGAATTCATCTCTTCTTCCATGGCTGATTTCCACTTAACTGAATCATCCACCTGAACTGCCTCTGAATAACACTGAGGCTCTCCGTCCTCGGTCAATAACATGTAATATGCTGAAGGAGAAAATATGTGTGGCGGCCTCACAGTTCTGCTTGATCTTCTTACCTCGGCCTGTGGAGTAACTGAACCTGTCTCATCAACATTCCCATAACTCCCACTATTTCCTGCAAGATCTTATTCAGTAATATCTTCAAGCACTGCTTTCTCTTTTTCAAATTGTTCCTTTGTAAACTCAGAATCGACTGCAAGCTTATCCTTGTACACCGCATTTTCATTAAAAGTAACATCTCTACTTCTAACGACCTTCTTCGTCAGTTCATCCCAGAAACAGTAACCCATATCATATGAGCCATAACCAATGAAGATACACTTCTTTGCTTTCGGATCAAGCTTGTCTCTGTCTGAATCTTTAACACGCACATAAGAAACACAACCAAATACTCGCAAGTGTGAAAGATTTACCTCTTTTTTCTGCCACTCTTCTTCGGGAATCTTGAACCCCAAAGGAACTGAAGGTCCTCTGTTTATGAGAAACGTTGTTGTGCTAACTGCATCTGCCCAAAAAATCTTCGGCAACCCTGCATGTAACCTCATACTTTTGGCCCTCTCATTCAAGGTTCTATTTATGCTCTCTGCAACACCATTCTGCTGCGATGTCTCTGGAATAGTTTTAATCATTCTAATCCCATACTCCGCGCAATAGCTTTTAAACTTATCACTAATATACTCACCACCATTATCTGACATCAAACTCTTAACCTGTAGGGTTTCAGGCATGAAAACGCAACGGAAAAAACGCGTAAAAATAGAAAATAACGAAACCCTCCGCAGGATCCATGTGAAACACGATGTTTAATTCGTGAACATAATTGTTTACCTTTTAATGAGCTTTACGAATGGTTGATAGATAGAGGTCCTTTTCTATGATCACCACGTGTCCCGCCTTGCGATACACGTCTCTAATCAGTCCACACGAACGCCCGATCGTCCAACGATCACCGGAGTTGGTACTAGCCAAAAACTGCCCTCGGAAATCTCTCCCTCTCTCTAGCCTCTCTTAGATGTAGAGCAGTTAGGGTTTTTTAAGAAAAACGTATTTTCAATTAACCCTAAAACAATACATCTTAATGTATTTATATGGAGAGAATTCTGGGCCTATACCTAATCTGACTGGGCTTCCAAAACCCAATCTGATTATTAGTAGTATTATTTATTATATTCGAATTATTATATAATTAATCAAGTCCTACTTAATTAATCCAATAATTCAATTAAATTCGAAATTTAATTAATGCTCCGTTTAAAACGTTCTTAGTGTGTGACCCTTTAGGTTATTATTACGTTGGCAATAATTTTAATATCTCATAATAAAATTATAAACAATGAGCGGCATCTAGTAATAAATCATTGCTACCCAAGTAATAATAATAATTGGTGATCCAATTAAACCTTTAATGAATAATGTTCCATGTAATATAATCATTTTAACCTTATATTATAGATTAACCTCGAGGCATGGTTTATGTCATCCTCTTCAACATTTAATCCCGGTTTACTTGATCGATGAGTAGACTATTAAACAAATCACAATTTGAGCATGGCCATGCATTTCATAGTCTCACTCAATCAAGAGGCCAATAATATCACTCCTAAAATAGGAGGGTTAAATCCTATATCTATCATTCATATTTCTCATATGATTCATAATATACCCAATGTCCACCTTTATCATTACCCGGTCAAAGGTAACTTATGTTCTGCTAACATGCACTTATGTCTTTGACTTTAGTATCACCATACTTATGACCAATGAGATGTGGTCATCAGTCAACAAACATACTAGTCTTAATGCATTATTATTGTCCTCAAATAATAATACTCGACTAGGGATCTTTTAGGATTATAAACACTACTCATATAATCTCATTTCTAAGTCACATACTTAGAGATATAGAATTCATGCTTATATTCCAAGGACATTTATTATTCTAACATTTATATCTTAGTTAATAAAGACATAATAAATTATTGAAAGAAAATCCATAGAACATATTTATTAATAATCAAAATGTCTTCCCTAAGAACATTATAGTATTGTCTCTAGGGCACAAGCACTAACATAACCTTCGAACCAGTCTGAGTTTCAACTTCAGTCTTCCACTTCTTGAAAGTATCAAACACATCTGATTTTTTCTTCAAAAAATAAATCCATACCTTTCTAGTGGAATCATCAATGAAAGTGACATAGTAGCGAGATCCTCCCAACGATGCAATTGTTGTTGGACCATATAAATCTGTATGAACTAGCTCTAACTTCTTAGACTTCGGGGTCCTCCCTGATTTTGCAAAAGTAACTCGTTTCTGCTTTCCAAGAACACATGGCTCACAGAACCCAACTTCCACATTCTTCATCTCTGGAATCTTCCCCTTCGAAGTTAACAGCTTCATACCCTTTTCACTCATATGACCAAGTCTTTGGTGCCACAAAGTTGAAGACCCAATCTCATCAGCAACTGCATTAGCTTCATAGCTAGATTGTTCAACTATGTACAAAGTCCCTTTCTTCTCTCCTCGAGCAGCAACTAGATTCCCTTTATAACCTTCCACTGTCCGTTTCCGAAAGAAACTCGATACCCTTCCTTATCTAACTGACCCACAGATATCAACATCTTATTAAGTCCAGGAATGTACCTTACATCTTTCAACATCCAGCTAGTCCCCAAAGAGGTCTTGAAATTAATATCTCTCATGCCCGCAATATCCAAAGTCTCATCATCAGCAAGACATGTTAGGTCCAAAGTATCGTAGAAGGGGGGGGGGGGGTTGAATACGATACTCACAAATAATTCAATTTCGTTCGCGGATTAATCTTTCAGTTCTATAACGAAATCAAACACACCAAACCAAATCAAGTTTCGGGGAATATATCTTTTTATAAATATAAACCTCGAGGGGTGCTACAATTTCTAATCCGTAGATTAGCTTCAATGAGTTTAAGGTTACACAAATACAAAACAATGATCAAATTCGGAGCACTATTAATTCTCTGATAATTTCTCCGGCTCAGTTCTCTCTCTCAGTAATGTTTCTGTGTTGAATGCCTTAACTGAAGAAGACACACTCTTCTCTCAGTATTAATTGTAGTCTTCAATTGAAAAACCATCAAACCAAACTTGAACAAACAATCTTGGCCGTTGGATCTTCATCAACCTGTCAGACAAAGAATACTTTTCACCTGCTCCACAATTTAAAAACCATCGAATGGTTTGAAAAACCATCGAATGAAATAAATCATTTTACCATTCGATAGTTTTTAAAACAAATCTATCGAATGCCAAATTGATTCATTTTGGTTTACTTTGAATCACTTTTCATTCCATTCGATAGTTTTCTAAATAGAAAAACTATCGAATCATTTTCTTGTCTTTTGACTTTTAATGATTACTCTGAGCTCCTGGGTGTTTAAGTAATAGACTGTATCAATTTCTTCTGAGACGATAAAACAACTTGATCTTCTTAGTGCCGTCACCTAGTGCAACTGGTCTGGTTCACAGATGAATAACACTTGATCAATTCTTCTTTTATGTCTTCAATTCAATGCTGCTAATAAGTCCTTTGTCGTTCTGGTTGCTTCATTTAAATCACTGGAATCCCGTGGTACTTAACCCTAAATCATTCACATACTTCTGTCGTCTTGAAAGTCTTGTTCCTTTTGCTGTCACTGAGGCCTGAACATTTTCATGAACTTCTTTCCGTGACCTGTTTACGGACTTCAAGAATACATAACGTATTTTGATTTTTTGAGTTTACCTTTTCTTCTTTGATTCTGGATTCCTGTGCTTCTGTTAATACTATTGTCTGTCTTGTCCTTTGTTGAGTTGTAGTTATCTCTTTTACATCTTATGTTACATTATGCTTTACAATCTCCCCCTATTTGATTGGATAGAGTTCGACAAGCAAATACTTCGAGGATAACTCAACTAACTAAGGAAACATGAAACTAATTAAAGTAAGACAGGATAATAATATTAAATGCATTCTGGATCAGATATATATACATTTCCAGATTTCATAAATCAAAAAACAATTAAACTTGTACAATGAAGTTGCTCCTCTAGTTTGAGCTGATAGTTCTTTTGTTCTTTGCTTCAATCTTCAGTCCATTCCAATCTCACCTTCTTCAATCATTGGATCGGAGTTAGCAGCTTGATAATCAATCACTGATAGATAGTGCAGTGGTTCTCCAGGTTTAAGGATTGCTCCTTGGATGTGTCTTCCAATATATTCAACCTCTTGACCCACTCCAGCCCATAACCATGCAATGTTAACATCTTTCTTGTTTAGCTTTGGCATGTTTGGCAGTCTGGTATGCACTTCCAATCCTCTTTCCACTCTTTTCCTATAGTAAGGAACATTCTCCATTAGAAATCTTCTTAGAGTGTCTGCTGCTTTGTCCTTCTCCGTTGATGAGAATCCAGTGGATCTAAGATACTTCTCAATTGAGATTAGATAGTTGCTTGGGTAGTCTCTCAGTTTGTCCTCAGCCAAATAGCAGATTCTGAACAAGTCATTCGTCATGAATCTAACCATTGGAGGATCTTCCGTAATCTCTGGACCGACTTTCATCACGATCTCCTTAACATGCTCACGGAACAGTTCATTTAGCCTTGTAGTTCTTTGGATCTTGATGAGTATAGCCTGCAATTCTGTATATGTCCTCTGTTCTAAAAACTTAGTGGAAATCACAAATGTACCTTTTTCCAGAAAACTGATTAATAAGCTCCAGGCACCATTTGCTTTAACCCCAGCATTCAGACAGATTATAGAGCTTCTCAGTGCTTTAAAGTAAGTCTGATCTTCAAGATTAGCACTTCTGATGTCCTGAATAATAACTTCCACCTCAGCATTGTCGTTGACTTCTAATCCGTCTTCAACTCCGCAAAAGGTTTTATAAGCCATTTCCCATTCAGTACCATCTTTCTTTGCCAGATCTATCATCTTCTTCTTCCTCACTTCATTATACACTTTGAATCTCTTCAGTTTTTCACTCCTCAGAATTTCTTGTTGTTTCTCTTTCTCAGCTTGCCTGGCATCTATTGCAGCTCTCTGAGCTCTTATTGCTTCCAAGGCAACTTCTTCTTCAGGTGATAGAGAATTTGCTTCTTCTTCCATAATATCCTCCCAGATTGGATGTTCAACGGGCTCTGGATAATATGGCTCATGCTCCTCTTGATTAGGTTGCTCATGCACGACCTCAAATTCCTCTTCACTCTCCTTCTCTTCTTCTACAAGTTCCTCTATCCAGTACTGTCTGATAGGAATAGCTTCAACTGTCTCCCAAACTCCCCATCCATCCTTAGGCTTCTCTTTCTCCCCTTCTCCAACTTTCTCCCCCTTAGTTGAGGAATCCTCGATAAAAGCATCCTCAGCATAAAAGGTAGTAGAAGGATCAGGTTGCTGATTTGAAGGACCAGGTTGGCTAGTTTGTTGGTTCTTCAGCATAGTCCATATCGACTGTACTCCATCACTTTGATTTTCCATGAAATCTAGCAGATCCTTATTCATCTCTTGCATAGAAGCCAGCTTCAGGTCAATGTCATCCAATCTGGAGTTGGTAGTCTTCTCAATTTTGTCCAATCTCTGGTTCAGCTTAGACTCCACTCTAGAAAGGGTGTTCATTGCATCTTTTACCCTAGCTTGACCATCCCGGATAACCAGAACGTCTTCTTTCAAAGCTTCTTGTCCTTGTTGCAAAGCATCCACCTCATTCATGAAACCATCTTTAAGTTCCCTTACGTCCGTCCTCAACTTGATCAGTTCGTCCATAGCTTCCTTCTTTAAGGAGTCCACTGCCTGCTTCGTACCTGTTATAGTGCCAGATGCACTGCCAATGACCCTGAATGTTCTTCTGGAATCAGCTGCAGCCAAGTCAACCTTCTCTTGAATAGTCTTTAAAGAAGCATTGGCTTGGCTAGAGGAGATCTCTTGGTCAAAGGAAGGTCGCAGTGGAACCTTGAATAATGGAGTTCCTTCTTTGTCATGAACTGTCATCTCCTTGAGGGAAGATTGAACTTGTAGCTCTCTTTCTGTCGGTAACAGCAAATAATCAATATTAGGTAGGGTTAGGGTGTCACTCCTCACATTTGGCTCTGGGTGTACACTCAACGTTTCTGTCGGTGTTTGAATCATTTTTCCTTTCCCACTCAGGCCAGGTGTAAGTGTTTTTGTTTCACTCAAATCATTTGTGCTGATTATACCTGCAGAAGAAAACACCGTAGCCATCCTTAAGGAGGTCATCGGTGGTGCAATGGGGCTTCGCAAGTCCCCGTCCTTGGTTAAACCAAGTTGCTGATCATCCGTAGATGATATATCCTTTGTAGGATCTAGAGTTTGAATCTCTAGGGGGTTCGAAACAGGCTCTTTTAACAGCAGAGATCCCGAATCTTCCCCGATAGTCTGTGAAGACTTTACCTCAGTTGACTCCTCAATAGTAATTGATTCATTATCAACGAGTTGCCGATCTGCACCTACGTCAGACCCTTTACCCGCAGGATCCAGCTATGTTCCATCTGGGGAGGTAGACAATGACCCTTTAGATTGTGCATTTAGGTCAAAGCCTTCTCTCGACGTCTGTGAAGACCCTTGGTTCTTAGAACCTTCAACCAGTGAACCTGACCGTAATATGGTCGGAACACCAGTTGCTTCCGTCAATTCTTCCTTACCTGATTGAGCTAATGGTTCAGATATAGCTTTCGTTAGCGTAGCCCAATCAGCATCAGAAAAATCAATAAAGGGCGCTTTGGAAGTTTGAAATAAAGTATCAACAGTTGCCTCGGTTTCTGTTCGTCTCCTTTTAGAGGAAGGCAGAGCTGCTGTTGAAGGGTGTATCTCCTTATGTGGTGCTGCTAAGGCACTATCTCCCTCTACACTCACGGATGTCTGAATACTGGGTATAGGAGGAGAAGGAGGCTCATTTATTGTTTCATTTGGCTCTTCCAAAGGCTCTTCAACCGTGGTTAGAGGTTGTGGGTTTGCAACCTCCTGGTCTGGAATGGCCACTGAGGGCTCTGGATCAACATCCATAGGTTGTGGTTCAGGAGCCAGTTCAGGTTCAGGAATGTTACCTTGATTTACCTGTTCCCCTGGGGGTAGAAGTGGTAGGGGCACCGTTCTTAGATATTCAGTGAGAACAGTGGGTACCCCTGGAAGATAGTTGTTCTTCCTTATCAGAGCGGTTATGGCATTGCTCTTCATCTTCATACACTCCATGGTCTCCTCTTCGGCGAATGTCTCACGCTCATCATCTGTTAAGATATCTTTGAGAATTAGCTGTAGGAACCTAGGATAGAAACAAAGCACATCTTCATCTATGCCTGTTCTTTCATCCAGTGGTCCCATGCATATGATTACTTGATCAATCAGTAACCGTCCAATGTTAATATGCCTATTGTTGGCAATGGCAAACCCTATCTTTTGAAGGAATAAGGGAATACCATGCAGATTTGTTAGCTTGGCAGTAAAAACATGGATTAGGGTATGAAAGAAAAAGTTCCATGCCTTTGGCAAGTAATGCTTCAGAAACTCTCCCACAAAGAAGTTAGGTTGTTGACTTCTAATGAGAGTGAAGAAAGCATGTATCTCCTCAGTCGTGGGATCCGGAACAAGGTTTTCTGTAGGAAAATGTAAGATTCGATTAAAATCATGTTCCGTCACCCTTATTGTTCTGCCCCCTGGCACAACAAAACTGAAGGACCGTACGTTATTCTCACTTGTATCCGTGGCGGTTGTGTACAACGTAGTCAATTGATCGATGCAAAGGACCACGGGAGTACTCACAGCATATGCCACTAATGAACGTGTGTTCAAAAACTCTGCCCATGCACGAAACTGTAAGTTCGTTATGGATTGCAAGTTCTGAAACGAGACATGATTAGTCTTGGTAATAATAAATTCTCCAGCCATTATGTTTCAAATTTCCAGAAAATTCAAATAAACCAAAACTATTTTTCACTAAAATTTAATTAATTATTTTAATTGACCAAACTTTTGGCAAAATCACCCTAAAAACAAAATAACCCCTTTTAACACTAACACAAAAATTCGAACACTTGTAAACTTTAGAACCCTTGAATACTAACCAATATTCAATTCAAAAAGTCAAGTTCGATGGTTTCTTTCTCAGAAAGTGCCAAAAACAAAAAAAAAATTTAAGTTCTCACGGTTAAAAGTTAATCAGCAGTGACAACCAGTAAAATTTTTAAGGTTTTCTTGCTTAAAAATGGAGAAATCTATCGAATGTGTTCTTGTTTTTGTGTATCTCTTTGTAAGTATTATAACCGGCTATAGCTTTTCTTAGATCTGAGAAAAATGAGAAGAAAAAACAGCCAAGTGCCATTTAAATACTTTTTGAAATTCAGGGGCAAAATTGTCAATACAGGTTTCGATAGATTTTTAATGTACTATCGATAGATTTTCAGAGGGGCAAAAGAGTCATCTACACTTCGATGGTTTTTTAAAAACTATCGAGGAGTTTGTAAATAGGAATGCAAAACACTTTTCTGAAAAAACTATCGAAGTCTAATCTGTTTAAATTCCAAAAACTATCGAACTATATTGGAAAAACTATCGAGAATTTTATCATTAAATTAATTCAAATTCACTTCGATGCTTTTCCACCTGAATTACAAAATCTATCGAGAATTTAAATATTGAATTAAGTAAATTCCTTTCGATATATTTTCAATTCAATTTCAAAAACTATCGAGAAATGTTTTCGATAGATTTTCTTTTTCCTTTTCAAAAACTATCGAAAATTAAATTCGATAGATTTATCTATGTACTTGAAAAACTATCGAATTTCCTAAATTCGATATTTTTTGCTTCTGTCTTCATTTTAAAACCTGTTCATGTTTTAAAAATCAGAATTTTTATTTCCTGCCTAGTTTTAATTCTAATAAATCTTTTCAAATTTACCAAAATCAATTCTTAACAGAAAATTCACAATTTTCTTAGAATAAAATCAATTAAATATCATTGAGTGATATTAACCAATTAAAATCTAATCAATTATGCTGCATTAATCTACAATGTGAAAAACAAAGCAAATTAATTCAAATTAAATAGATGCTAGAATATTTAGAACAAATATTAGCACCTAAATAATTTTTAGAATTAATAACCAATTAAATGCCAGAAGATATATCATCCATAATTATGACATAAAATTAGTACAAAAATCCTAACTACGAGAATTGCTCCAGAAAATAAATTCACGAGTCCTAAGGATATAGCAATTCTTAAACTCATGTATTCACCAGGACTCTCTGCAGTTACTGACTTCTAATCAAAATCAATTAGAAAGATTTAACATCCCAAGTTCACCAACCAGCTTATTGAAAGTGGATTCATCAAGCGGTTTAGTAAAGATGTCTACAATTTGATCCTCTGTGGGTACAAAATGTAACTCCACAGTTCCATTCATGACATGCTCTCGGATAAAATGATACCTGATGTCGATGTGCTTCGTCCTCGAGTGTTGCACTGGGTTGTTTGAGATTGTTATGGCACTTGTGTTGTCGCAAAATATTGGAATCTTTGTCAACAAAAGTCCATAGTCACGGAGTTGGTTTCTCATCCACAAGATCTGAGCACAACAGCTACCAGCAGCAATGTATTCAGCCTCAGCTGTTGATGTGGAAACTGAATGCTGCTTCTTGCTATACCAGGAAACTAACCTTCTTCCAAGAAACTGACAGCTTCCTGAAGTACTCTTCCGATCAATCTTACAACCTGCAAAATCAGAGTCTGTGTATCCAATAAGATCAATTCCTGTATCTTTGGGGTACCAAATTCCAAGATTTGGGGTTCCCTTAAGATATCTAAATATTCGCTTAACAGCTATTAGATGAGATTCTTTAGGATCAGACTGAAATCTAGCACACAATCATGTTGCAAACATTATATCTGGTCTACTTGCAGTGAGATAAAGTAATGAGCCTATCATACCTCTGTAGCCTGTGATGTCAACCTTCTTACCAGTTTCATCCTTATCAAGCTTAGTGGTAGTTGGCATAGGAGTCTTTGCTGTAGATGAGTCTTCCATTTGATACTTCTTCAGAAGATCTTTGATGTACTTGGACTGGCAAATGAATATACCATCTTGTTTTTGGTATACTTGCAGTCCAAGGAAGAATGACAATTCACCCATCATGCTCATTTCATAACGACTCTGCATTAACTTAGCAAATCTCTTGCATAGATCATCATTAGTAGAACCAAATATTATGTCATCAACATATACTTGCACCAATATCAAATCATTTTTATGCTTTTTGACAAAGAGAGTTTTGTCTACAACACCTCTTGTAAAATCATTTTCAAGTAAGAATTCAGAGAGAGTGTCATACCATGTCCTTGGAGCTTGTTTGAGTCCGTAGAGAGCTTTGAATAGAAAGTACACAAAGTCTTCCAGTTTTGAATCCTCAAAACCTGGAGGTTGTTCCACATACACTTCTTCTTCTAACTCCCCGTTCAGAAAAGCACTCTTCACATCCATTTGATATACCTTGTAATTGGAATGTGCAGCAAATGCCAGAAACATTCTGATGGCCTCAAGTCTTGCTACTGGTGCATAGGTTTCATCATAATCTATACCCTCTTCTTGAGAGTAACCTTTAGCAACCAGTCTGGCTTTGTTTCTCGTTACAATGCCATCTTCGTCTAACTTATTTCTGAATACCCATCGTGTTCCAATAACAGATTTTCCCTTAGGCCTGGGTACCAGCTTCCAAACTTTCTGCCTTTCAAACTGATTGAGTTCCTCTTGCATAGCAATCACCCAATCTGGATCATCTAGAACATCTTCAACTTTCTTAGGTTCTGTTTCTGAAAGAAACCCAGAATAGTGACATTCATTTTGTGATGTTCTCCTAGTTCTCACTCCTGTGTACGGATCACCAATGATCAAGTGAAAGGGATGATCTCTATTCCATACCCTTTGTCTTGGCAGATGCGATCTTGATGATTCTCCTTGTTCTAGATGTTGTGGAGTGTGACTAGTTGATCCTTCTCCTGCTCCCCCTGAGTTGTTGACGGTTTGATCTGTTGATTCTGAAGACTGACTAGTGGATCCTGTATGTTGAGGATCTCCACTTTGGTCACCACTTTGTCCAGAATCATTATCATTATGATTATTATTAATGACTGTAACAACTTCAGGTACTTCTTCATTGTCAGAGAGATCTCCTGATAGATTTTCAAATACCAAGGATTCAGAGTTCTCTCCCGTTTGCAGGCCTGGTCTTTTGGTGTCGTCAAATGTTACATTAAACCTTTCCAACACCTTCTTATCTTCAATCACATATACCCTGAAAGCCTTAGATTCCAGAGAATAGCCCAGAAAAATGCCTTCATCTGCTTTGGCATCAAACTTGCCAAGATGTTCTCTATCTTTAAGTACAAAGCACTTTGCACCAAACACATGAAAGTACTTCAGTGTTGGTTTCTTGTTGGCCATTAACTCATACGGAGTCTTTTCATGATCTTTGTTGATCAGGGTTCGATTCTAAGTGTAGCAAGCTGTATTCACTGCTTCAGCCCAAAAGTAAGTGGGAAGTTTTGATTCACTCAACATGGTCTTTGCTGCTTCAACCAAGGTCCTGTTCTTCCTTTCCATTACTCCATTCTGTTGAGGAGTTCTTGGTGCTGAAAACTATCTTGATATTCCTTTCTCTGAGCAGAAATCATTAAGAACTGCATTCTTGAATTCAGTTCCATTGTCTGATCTGATTGTCCGCACAGGTAGCTTAGCTTCCACTTCTATCTTCTTGATGTGATCAATGATTAGTTGTGTTGCTTCATCCTTTGATTGTATGAACAACACCCACGTGTACTTGGAGTAGTCATCCACCATCACCAATGCATATCTTTTCCTTGAAAGTGACATAACATTAACTGGACCAAATAAATCCATATGAATCAGCTATAATGGTTCAGTAATGCTTGTCATTCCTTTGCTTCCATGTGATGCTTTCTTCGACTTCCCTTTTTCACATGCTTCACATAGTCCCTCCTGATTGAATTCCATCAGGGGCAACCCTATCACTAACTCTCTCTTTACCAAAGAGTTCATAGTTTTGAAGTTCAGATGTGAGAGCTTCTTGTGCCATAGACAACTTTGTTCTGAAGATGCCTTTGCATAAAAACATGTAACTTCTCCTTCACTGGTAGAACTTAAGTCATCTATAAACAAATTTCCTTTTCTCACTCCCAGTAGAGTAAGCTTCTCATCCTTCCTGTTGGTGATCAAGCACTTGTCCTTTCTGAAATCTACATTATAGCCTTTATCACAGAACTGACTGATACTTAGAAGATTGTGCTTTAATCCTTCAACAAGAGAGATGCTTTCAATGATGACATTTCCAGCTTTCAATTTACCATATCCCGTAGTGTATCCTTTGCTGTCATCTCCAAAGGTTACAATCGGGCCGGTCTTCTTAACCACCTCTGTAAGCAGGGACTCTTCACCTGTCATGTGTCTAGAACAGCCACTATCCAGAATCCACACAACCTTTGAGCTTTTAGCCTTACCCTGCAATCACAGATTGATTAAGCGGACTTTGGTACCCAAAATTGTTTGGGTCCTGAAGGTTTAGATGATTTAACAGGAGTAACATTCAATTTAGTCTTACCCTGTTTGATATTCATAGTATCTGTGGATTTAACATTATCAGTGCTATTGCTACAATCAGACATCAACTTAAAATAAGCATGCATGATGTTGTACTTACATAGCAAACAATCTTTCTTTCCACAGGGTTCATGAAGATCAGGCATGTCAGACATGTTATGCATTTCAGAGGCATTAGCAGTTTCTACTTTAACCTTTTTACATGCATGCATGTGTAAGGTGTCCAGCAGAGTTACAAATAGTGCACAACTTCCTAGATGCAATGGGAGAAAATGGAACCATTTCCTGATTAACAATCTTCTTCTTCCCATTCCTGTTCTTTTTAACATTACTAACTACGTCACCTACTTCAGTTTTAGGTAAATCAGGTTTATGTAATTCATTTTTTACTGATTTCCTAGGCAACTTAGTTTTTACCTCTTTTTCCTTCAACAAATCCTCCTCAAGCAATTCTTGTCTTATGAAAAGGTCATCCTCATGAAAGAGTGGTGGAAACGGCTTAACAAAAACTGGACAATCAACATTCTTAAGAACATGTGGAGTATTCCTTTTGACAACTGAAGATGTCACAGGGAATTCCACAATCTTCTTACCAGCTTTCTTGTTATAGTCAAATCCTATAGCAGTTTTATTCTCTATGGCCTGAGTATCAATGATTTCCTTAGCCACTAGAGCGGAATTCTTAAAAGCATTCAGCTTCAAATCTAGATCTGAAATCTGCTTCCTGAGGATAGTCTCTATCTCATCATTACACTTGACCTTGTTCTCTAAGTACGCATTCTTTTGCTTAAGATCTTCTAATGTTACAGCTACAAGCTCTAGTTCTTCATTTTTAGATTCTAATTTTTTAATCTTAAGAACTAGTTTAGCATTTTCCATTTCTCATGCTAGCATGCTTGTGTGTACATTAAACAATTCTACACTAAGATCTTGCACAGTTTTCTTGTACTCAGAATTAGACATATCAATTGTAGTTAAGATAGGTACCTGAGATGATTGTGGTGATTCCTCTGAAGAGTCAGCCATTAGAGCAACATTTACATATTCCTCCTCTTCATCCGAATCAGTATCATCCCAGTGCTTTCCCTCTGCTATATAAGCTTTCCCTTTTTGCTTTCCAGAGAATGCCTCCAATTGCTGTTTAAGCTTGGCATTCTCTTTCTTCAACTCATCATAAGAATCCTTCTTTCCATAGACATCTTTCATGTCTCTCGCTTGACGAGGCTTCCGGCATTCAGTGGCGAAATGCCCTAACTCATTGCAGTTGTAGCATCTTGATTTGCTTCTATCAATCATGCCAGTCTTGTAGCCTCCCTTAAAGCCTGTACTAGGTGTATAATTGCTCTTCTGGAATCTGTTGGTTGAACCCTTGAACTTGTACTTAGGGTTTCTCTTGAAACGAATGTGACTAAACTTTGCAGCTAAGTACGCCATGGTTTTGTCTTCCATTTGCTCAAGCTCTTCTAGGGTGTAGTAATCACTTTCATCAACACCCAGATTCACAGAATCCATTTCTGCTTCTATTATCACCTCCTTTCCAGCTCTAGGGGTTTGAACCTGAATCTCAGAAGTTATTGGTTCATCCACTACAAGTGCTGCTGATCTCACAAGTGCATTGTGCTTGTTCTCCACTGTCCCTGATCCGTAGATTATCACCCTTTGTTCCTGTTCCATCTCATAGGTCTTCAACTTGCCATAGATCATCTCTAATGACATCTTTGTGAAGTCAATTCTTTCCCTAATGGATGATGACTTGTGTTCTACATGATGGGGCAGCGTCATCATGAACTTCCTGTTTGATTCTCTCAGTGGATAGGTCTTTCCTTTCATTGCCAATTCATTGAGAAGCTTAGTATATTTCTCAAAGACCTGAGTTATACTTTCTCCTGGCAGGGACCTAAACGCTTCATATTGAGAAGTCAGGATGTCCAATCTGTTTTCCTGAACGTCTTCAGTTCCTTCCATTATCAAGTTAATGGTATCCCACATATGTTTCCCGCTTGTACAGTTCATCAACTGATAGCTCATTTCCTTGTCTGCGGAGTCCGCTAATATCAACATTAAACCGGTGTCCAATCGAATCAGTTCTTTGTCAGAATCTGTATATTCAGTAATATCCTTAGGTTGGGTGCCTTAAGGAATCCTGCTACCATCAGGAGCTGTAGATTCACTAACTGGTTTCATTGGTACAAACGGTCCGTTCTCTAATATGCCAATATACAACGGGTTAGATGCCTTGATAAATAACAGCATCTTCATCTTCCACAAACCGAAATCATCTCTAGTAAACGGGGGAACTTTAATACCAGCAGTTGTCTTTGGAGCACTCATGGTTTCTGAAAATTTCAAATTGTTTAAAATTCAATAAATTCCAATTAAATGAAAAATTTTGAAAGTTAAAAAAAATTTGCTTCGAATTTTCACGCTACGTTTGATTTTGGTCTCATTCACCGGATCTGATTTGTATATCAATCAAGTAGCTCTGATACCAATTGTTAGGTCCAAAGTATCGTAGACGGGGGGGGGGGGGGGTTGAATACGATACTCACAAATAATTCAATTTCGTTCGCGGATTAATCTTTCAGTTCTATAACGAAATCAAACACACCAAACCAAATCAAGTTTCAGGGAATATATCTTTTTATAAATATAAACCTCGAGGGGTGCTACAATTTCTAATCCGTAGATTAGCTTCAATGAGTTTAAGGTTACACAAATACAAAACAATGATCAAATTCTGAGCACTATTAATTCTCTGATAATTTCTCCGGCTCAGTTCTCTCTCTCAGTAATGTTTCTGTGTTGAATGCCTTAACTGAAGAAGACACACTCTTCTCTCAGTTATAATTGTAGTCTTCAATTGAAAAACCATCGAACCAAACTTGAACAAACAATCTTGGCCGTTGGATCTTCATCAACCTGTCAGACAAAGAATACTTTTCACCTGCTCCACAATTTAAAAACCATCGAATGGTTTGAAAAACCATCGAATGAAATAAATCATTTTACCATTCGATAGTTTTTAAAACAAAACTATCGAATGCCAAATTGATTCATTTTGGTTTACTTTGAATCACTTTTCATTCCATTCGATAGTTTTCTAAATAGAAAAACTATCGAATCATTTTCTTGTCTTTTGACTTTTAATGATTACTCTGAGCTCCTGGGTGTTTAAGTAATAGACTGTATCAATTTCTTCTGAGACGATAAAACAACTTGATCTTCTTAGTGTCATCACCTAGTGAACATATTCATGACCTGAACATTTTCAACTTGATCTTCTTCTGGGTGTTTAATGTTCCTTTTGTTGTCACTGAGGCCTGAACATTTTCATGAACTTCTTTCCGTGACCTGTTTACAGACTTCAAGAATACATAACGTATTTTGATTTTTTGAGTTTACCTTTTCTTCTTTGATTCTGGATTCCTGTGCTTCTGTTAATACTATTGTCTGTCTTGTCCTTTGTTGAGTTGTAGTTATCTCTTTTACATCTTATGTTACATTATGCTTTACAAGACAGACTTTACCAAAATTTCCAAGTCTGAAATTTAACATCAAATCCTTGCAAGGGGTCGCATGGAATGATGCACCAGAATCCATAACCCATGATTCAACCGAACATTCAACACAACAAATCAAAGCATCGTCGCTCACCACTTCTTCAACTTCATTAGCTGAATTATCCTCTTTTTTCTTTCCTTTAGGAGCTGCAGGAGCCGTACACTGATTTCTAAAGTGACCCTTCTTCTGACAATCCCAAAAAACAATCTCCCTGCGATCTTTGGATTGTCCTCTTTTCTGTGACTTTGATCTACTACACCCTTGATTCTGCCCCCTCTCAGACTTTCCGCCTCTGCTCTTAGTACTTAATAAGGAACCTGACGACTCTCCTGAGTTTCTCCTACGAATATATTCTCCAAGAATCGAATCTCGAACTCCACTAAAAGTCATCTTACCGCTCCCAGATGAATTACTAATAGTAGTGACAAATCCTGACCAACTGTCAAGTAACGAGGATACTAACAACAAGGCTTGTACTTTATCATCGAAGTTAATATCCACCAATGCCAATCTTGGTAGGATAGAATTAAATTCATTCACATGATCAGCAACACAATCACCTTCATTCAATCTCGCGGCAAACAACAAACGACACAAATACACCTTATTCGAAGCAGATGGCTTCTCATACATATTTGGTAACGCCTTGATCAATCCATGAGTTGTCGTTTCCTTGACGATATTATATGCAACGTTCTTCAACAAAGTCAATCTGACAACACCCAGAGCCTGCCTATTCAATAGCTTCCATTCAGTCTCATCCATCTTATCTGGCTTTTTCTCTTCTAGCGGTTGGTGTAGTTTTTTCTGATACAAATAATCTTCAATTTGCATCTTCCAATATCCAAAATCTTTGCCATCAAATTTGTCGATCTTTACTTTCCCTTCTTTTGCCATCGCTCCCACTCGCCTGAAAACCTAGGCTCTTGATACCAGTTGTTGAGTATACAACAACGAAAGCAAAACCCAAAGCGAATAAACAAGAACAAGAAAATAAACGACAATCACACGAGACTAAGATTTATGTGGTTCGGAAATTCCTACTCCACAAGCCGCACTAATTTTGTATTGATCTCTCACAACTATGTTATGTTTTGTTGTGTTCTGATGTGTTGGTGTTTTACAATTACATGAGACTATTTATAAGAGAAAAAACGTGCCTAAACTAATCAGAGTCTAATTCTGAAATTCTGAAATTACTAACTCTAATTAGAATTCAAATCTGGAAATTCTAACTCAAATCATAAACCAATTCTGAAACCTGTTAGACTCCACAAACCCAACATAGAAGTGTTAAGATTTTCACGTTTACATGTGTTTTTAACATGATTATAAATTGTTTAGATGTGCACTTGTACTTGTGTGTATCTTATTATACCTTTATTAAACTCACATAAAATATTATAGCTATTGCGATATGATTGCAGTGAAAATATATTTAGTGATGAAATGCTACATTGATGCAATAAAAACTGATGATTATGATTTGAAATTGTACAAGAAAAAAGAGGGTATTGAGAACCGAATAAGTATTAATAAATAAAAGTAAGACATCTTGTGACTAAACTATGCACATAATATTTTAATTCTACTTAGAATGTTTTATGCTTGCTTCGAATAAATGATAATTTAATTTAATAATTTTTTTGTGAAGGCTTGCTTGTGACATATATAATACATGGTAGTCTTTTACCATCATTATATGATTTATAAATTTGATTTTAATTGATATTAGCCTATAACCCGTACAAGGAACGAGCCATCAATGTGATAAATTATAAAATGAGAAACTTAAATATTAATTGGAACATAGAAAATATAAATAAAGAATACAAACGGGGCTCAGGAAGATAAATGGGGCATTATTAATATTATTTTATTATTTATTAAAATAATATTAATAATAATGACAAATAGAATAGCTAACATGTTTTAATAAAAAAAAGTAAATGTCCGTGATATTTTTGGAAGTGTTTTAATTATATTAATTGTATTTGTTAAAAAAATACGTTGGCATGTTAAAATATGTAAGATTTTTTAAATAATTAAAAACAATAAAATAGGTTTTAAAATAAATAAGTAAGGGTTGCACCTGATATTTTTGGAAAATAGAGATTTTAGTGAGAACAAATATAAAAGGTAATATGTTTTAATTTAAAGGTAATTGCCCGTGATATTTGGGGAAAATGAGTAGATTTTGTTAGAAAAAAAGTGTTTTAATTATTAAAGGCGATCAACTAGTTACTATTTTTATATTATTTTATTATTTATTAAATAAAAAAAATGACCGAAAACCAAAAATTTCAATGTTTCGGCTTTAATAATATAATATAGATTACATGATGAATTTATTAAAAACTTGAGTTTAATGCTCTTTTATAACTAGATTTATAGCCCGTGCGAGGCACATGCATACTCTAGAATATTGCATAATTTTTCATTAATTTTGACGTATTTTATGAATTATTTGAAAATTTAAGTTAACAGTATTTGTTGCGAGACTAAATTCCCTATTTTATACATGTTGTATTTGTTTAGTAGAAAGTTTGCGTAAACACGGGTAATATTTAGATATTAGGAAATTGTTATCGATTTTATAATAATTTGTTGTTGCATTGTATATTTTTTAACAAAAATGAATGACCATATTACATGTTAATAAAATTATAAAATTATTACTCGATATGATTTTGCAAGCATATTTAAAATTATTTGGTGATTAATAACTATCTTTCATCACTCACTTGAAAAAGAAGTAACATATTTCATGTCATATTAATAAGAAGTCCATGACACAAAATTATATCATATTTATAACTATTTCAACATCATTAACATTTTAATTATATATACTTTTTGTTTGTTTAAATAACTTAAAATAACACACACACACACAATATATATATATATATATATATATATATATATATATATATATATATTACAAAATAATTAGTATACTTTAATGAAGATTAGTTATCAAATGGGTAGAGTTATTAAGATGAACTAATAATAGAGATATTTATATGAGATAATTATAATATAGATTAAAATATAATTTTGTAATTTGAGAGTATGATTGTCATTTCGCATTGTCCTTCGGTCTCTCTCTCTCTCTCTCTCTCTCTCTCTCTCTCTCTCTTCCAGAGTTCTTGAATGAGAAGGAAATGAATCACTGCTTAAAGTCAAACAGATAAAGAACAGACATTGTCGTTAGTCACTCATGAACCAGACAGTGCATCGAGTGTCAACATACTATTATGTTTATTCTTTATCTAAGTTTTAAGTGATTCAGGAATTAATTGAGAAGTCAACTAATTCTATTTATTCTCTTATAAATAATTAATACTATTAAGTAAATTATTTATTAAATTAATTATGTAAAGAATTAATTTAATACATAATTTATTTAGTTAATTATTTAAATTAGAATAAAAATGAACTAGGAAGACTTAGTTTATTGAACTAGGAAGACTTAGTTTATTCGATCCTTTTTATTACAAAAATAGATAAATTCATGTCGAATTTATTCTAGGTTTGTTTTATCAAGAACCTTGTAATCAGTGATCAAATTGTAACACTCGTCAAGTTTAATATAAGTTATATTTAACTTGAATATTGTTTCAGTTTTATTCCGCATTAATTTGTTCTTAATTGTTAAATTATTCAAAGGAAAAATTCGTTTAAACGGTATCGTTTGTATTCAACCCCCCTTCTACAAACATATCAGGACCTAACAATTGGTATCAAAGCCTTTTGATTGATATACTAATCAAGATCCAATTGTTTTGAGATTTTTTTCTTATAATCTAAAAATTTTAATCTTTCAAAAATCTCAAAAGATGTCTACTACACAGAAAGTGGGTACAGTCAAAATCCCAATGTTCAGCAAGGAGCATTATCCTATGTGGAAGAAGAAAATGCTCCTGTTTGTCCAAGTTGCAAATGTTAAATATCTAGGAGTGTTGAAGAGTGGTCCTAAAATTCCTATGATTATTGAGGAAGAGCAAATAGAGAATGATATTGTTACTAGGGCTGCTAGGATGTACCCTAAGGATCCCAAGGACTACACTCCTGATGAGAAAGAGGACTCTACACTGGATGCCTGTCTACAATTGATACTGGTTGATTGCCTGGATCCTATCATGCATAATCATGTCCTAAATTGTGCTACTGCCAAACACATTTGGGACACAATAGAGATAATCAATGAGGGGACAGAGGAAGTTAGAGAGAATAAGCTGGAAATTCTCACCTCTTCATATGAGCATTTCAGATCAAACCCTGGTGAAGGTATCTCTGAAGTTTTTGAGAGATACAACAAATTAATCAATGATCTGAATCTCAATGGGAAGCACTACACTATCAAGGAGATTAACAAGAAGTTCCTAGTGACACTTCCAATTCATTTGGAGCACAAAATATCTGCAATCAGAGAAGCAAGAGATATTGGAGAGATTTCTCTGGAAAGACTGTATGGTGTTCTGAAGACCTATGAGCTGGAATAGATTCAACAGAATGAATTATATGGAACTGGAAAGATAGTTGGTACTTCTACTGCATTGACAACAGTAGTCCCACAGAAACTGGAAGTGAAGGTTGTTCAACCTTCCAGTTCTAACTTCGATGTTATTGATGCTGAATTTGGTTTAACATCCATTGATCATGTAAGATCGGGATTCAATGATCGTCAGGATCTAGACTCAACTGATCAGGATTGTTGACGTCATCAGTAATGCATAGTCATCAGGATTGCATGATCGTCAGGATCAGGATGAATATCAGGACTGGGATCAGGATTGATCATCAGGACTGGAAGCTGATCAGGATTCCTACTTCGAGTTATATTTGGAGTCTAGTTAAATAAGGAAGATTATTATGTCGGTTCTTGGTCTGTAGGAATGCAGCTATCAATTTAGGACAGGTTTCAATCTTTGTTATTAATTAGGACTTATCATGTAATTGATAGAGAAGCTGTGTAGTATATAAACACAGTTTTGGTTGTGGTGAACATACCAATCGCAAACACGAGTATCTTTGTAACCTAGCAGCTCTCAAGAACATCAGAATTTCTTGAGAGAGTTTGTAACAGTTTTATATCAGATTTAATAAAGATGTTATTATTCTTTTATATTTGTGATTCATATCTTATTAAGTCGAGAATCTTATACAATTCTATTCAACCCCCCTTCTACAATTGTTTATTACTGGGCAACAATTGGTATCAGAGCAAACTGATTTAAATTTAATCAGATACGATCTAAGATGTCGACAACCAAGTATGAAAGTATGAAAATTCCCATTCTGAAGAAATCAGAATATCCAACATGGAAGGTAAAGATGGTGATGTATCTGGAGGCTATGGATCCTGATTATTTGGACAGGATTCGTGATGGACCATATATTCCTACAAGGATCATAGAACGAACAGAAACAGTACCTGAACACTATGTGGTCAAGGCAAAGAGTGAATGGACTCCAGAAGAAAAAGCTCATGTTGTGACGCCCCCAAAATCCCGGGGATCAGTGGATTTGGTCGTCACCTGAAATCTCAAATAAAATCACCTGCCGAAAATAAAACCAAAACAAATGTAACATCTACGACCCCAACTCTACCAAGAATCTTTTAGGCTATAGTGCTAGAAACAAGAATCCAAACTTTAATAAACTTAACTTTCTTATACAACAATCTCTTTACATACATCTATAACACTGATAGAACTTCGATGTGAAGTATACCAGGCAATACTAAATTTATACAATATAATATTTACTAGAATTTAACTCTGTACAATACCCTTACACTAGATCCAAATGCTCTGCATCAACTCATCTTCCCAACGTCATCTTGAATCATCTCGTTCCATGGCTATGCAATTAAATACTTGCAATCTACTTTTTCACTGGAGGGTTAAAAGGTAAAACAAGCAAGAGTGAGCAAAAGAAGCTCAGCAAGTATATAGTACTGCACAAGATCAAATAATGATGCAACAATATCTGAAAAGAAATTAACTCAACTGGGATAGAATAATGGTGCAATAAAAGCAATATGTAAAAATGAACTCAGCTGGCCAAAAAAATGGCAACATATGAAAAGAAATAACTTAACTGGCAATAATGAACAATACTGATAATCAATATCAACTTTAAGTTAGAATTGGATTTTTACTGTGACGCAATGAGTTATAGTGGATGATTAGTCACACTAAAACTCCGGACCATACCCACGGTATGTCCAAATACTGAACTGGATCCAAGGCCACTTTGGCCTACATAATACTGATACTCTGACTGGCGTCTGCAGTCCTTAAAAACATTGCATTTTTAATTAAAAACTTCCAATTCAAAGTTAGCACTAGGGGTTAGGTGTCGGAACAATCGACCACCTCATTAATTCAAACTATTACTTTCAACTGTCTGATTAACTTTATCAACTGAATCAGGGTAAAACAATGCATAAGAATTAAATTTCCCATCACAAGGAATCAAGGTAAAATCTGACAATACAAGGTGCTGCAAGGTATAAGTTAGGAAATGAAATAGAATTTGTCAAATCAAGAACAATAGGTTATCTCAATCTCAGGATAGTAAAAGAATCTGGTTATGAAACAGTAATTAAATTAAGAATTGAAAACATGAATCTTGATACGATACTCTAAACAAAAGAGTACGAGTTAGTAAACTTGCCTTTGGTCCTTAGCTATTACGTAAAGCTGAAGTACTATGATTCTCATCTTCTTCTATCTTATATCATCACAATTTCTATTCTGGTAACCCTTGGTTCCGGCGCATATGCGGTTGCTACGAGTCTGCACTATCGAGATCGTGCCCGCCCAACTATTCACTAGTTAAATATAACATATACTTTAGCCTCCGTACTATAACTTCTACATAATATAAATGTTTATAAACTTAAGCGCATGTATATTCTACAGAAAATTGGGCATGACCTATTCGTAAAGTGGACATTGTCTTGCTTTTAAAATACCAAAAATACTAATTCAATCATCCACAAACAATTCACAATTTATTTAATACTCAAATAATCTGCCTCGACTTGCAGTAGCTCTATTTAGAAATAAGCAATCACATTCACATAGCACGTCCATCATCTAATTCACATAATTTCATATACTTCAGACAACACATACACATGCTTGGACTGACAACTCCTATCATTATACAAATTACTAGCTGCACATTCAACACATAAAAACATTTCATTCACGTACGCATTTTAACTAGCTCATCATATCATATACATTTACCAAATAATATTCATTTCATAGTTCTGCCGGAAATTCGACAGCACTTCCTCTAATTATATAATAATCCACCTGTTTTAAACTAATATCCACATTCCAGAATCAATTTACAACTAACAGATTTACATAACTTAACTTAATCAATCTTAACTCACCATTATAAAATAACATATTCAGTATATCATCTAAACACATAACACATCCAAAGATCAGCATAATACATTAACGACTCCACAACAAAATACATAAGTCACATAACACGTCATAAGTTAAAACTCTTTTTGGAAAATATTTGGTCGTTCTTCTATAAAGATTTGAATATAACAATCTATGGATCGAAAAACAATCATTATACTTAAATCTAATTATCACTAGATTAAATAAAATTAATCAAAACCAATCAATTCAATAAATCAACAATTAATCAAATCAGGTAAGTAAATAATAAAACAATTTTTTTGAAAACATTAATTAAATTTGATTTATAATCAATCAAGATTTAATAATAATTAATTAATAAAATTCACCAATTAACTACTCAGTTAATTGGTCAATTAAATCAATTACATTAATATTTAAAAATTGATTAAAAATAATCAAATTCAACTACTCTTTAACTCTAACAATTTTTAAAATAAATAATAAAATAAATAAATAGATTTTCGAAATTTCGGCATGACCCGTTCGTAAACAAGACTAGCTAGAAATTTTGCATGTGCTATGCTGCGCCCCCAATCATAGGGCGGATCACATAGTACAGCCCACAATAATAACCTGTATAATTAATAGAAAATAACCACACTATCACTTCAACCAATAACTATAATAATTCCCCAAGCTGGGAATCAACCAGGATACTGAAGTTACCAAAACAGCTGATTTACAACTCAGCCAACTTTAAATACCTCAATCTACAATATACAACTAACAATTTCTCGAAATCAAGCTCGGCATACTTTAACGACTTACTACGCAGAAATAACTATTATCAATCTGAATTTATTCGAAACAACTAAAATTTATAAATACTTTATAACCTTGCACCATATTACTAATTAATACACTTCAAGAACCTGCACAATAGGAAATAGAATATTAGATAATACCAAAAGCAGTTAACACTGAAATTTATGTACATATACCATCTAAAGACTTCCTGTCAAAACATAACTTAACATACTACAAATTCCGCATAAACTCTTTCTGACACTTATAATAGAAAGTGAACTAATAAAGACTACTTAAATCAAACGAAACAATTAACTATATCACTAGTATGAATTTAAACACCAAAGTAATATACGCCAATTATATACATTTGACCTATTATCGAGAATAGTTCTCAATTTGCATAAATAATTCCATAAACAACTAATTACTACAAAATGAATTATTAACTAATACGTAAATCACGAAAATGAATCAAACACTTAAATTTTCACACAAACATAATCCTTCGAACTAAAAAAAAATTATAATATCAAAAATTCTGCCCCAAACACTTACATCTTCAAAATCTGCACAAATAAATAATATAATAACTAAAAAATCTGCATTCACCATTTAAATCACAAAATTGAAACTATCACCCACATAATCAACAAAACTATTTTATACTTAATTATCAAAAACAAATTTTGTAATTTCCTTAATTAATATATAAAAACGAAGTATTAGTTAATTACTAAAAATCGTTTTATACTTAACACGAATCAATAAAAACGAATCTATGATTACCTTTAAAAAAAGAACTCATATACATCACAAGATAATAAAACAAATTTATATATAATTACTACAAAAAAGTTTGAATTTTAATACTCACATAATCAAGAAAAACGAATCCTAACTATTGATTATCACTAAGAAATCAACAAATCGAATATTAATCATTACATAATCAAAACTCACAAACTAATTTATAATTGCACAAAATAATAAAAAAAAACGAAACAATACATATGGGTCTCGATTATACTCACAAAGATTCACACTCGGAATGAAGTAATGGCAGAGTGGGCAGCTGGACGAACCAGAAGGAGGTCGGACATAATTGGTGGCTGTAACAGCCCCAAATCCGGGGTCAGGGATTTAGAGTAGTCACGATCCACTTACTTTTTGCCTTGCCTGCTTTACTCACAATAGACACAATTCATCTGCTTATGACCCCACAATGTATATATCTCTCTCTCTCTCTCACACACACACAGGTTAGAGTCTCAGAAACGACACAAATACAACCATTGCGGAATAAATAATCTTTATTACAATACCCAAATGTCTTTTGAATTTGCTACTGATACAACTCCTAAGTAATGGTATATTACCAACTTAGCCTTTTAATACTCACCACCCTCTCATACCATTCATATCTATACATTAGATGAATACCAAAAGCTCCAGCTTGATCTGACTGGTTCACACTACTTCCAGGATCACTGCTAGAAACTGCTCATGAGAATGCCTTGCGCTTACCACTCGCCTGAGGGATGTGCGCCGAATCCTTGGTATCCTACTTCACTGCTATATAATATTTATAAAACAATAGCAAGAGTGAGTGATAGCTCATCAAGGTAATTAAAGTATGGCATAATCCTGCCTTTAACTCAACCCAGAATAAAGCGGGTATAAGACAATAATTTGTCAAAATATCTCGATACTGAAATTATTTCCTTATCGGAATGTATTCCAAAAACAGTACCATTGTTGTATTTCAAATATCATTTTCATAATATTTCTGCAAACTTTTGCTATATTATGAACAAAGTTCTAGTATAATATAAAAGATGAGGTTTCAAAGTAAACCAATATAACATTTTCGAAAAATATCTGCTATGTAAGCAGAATATCAACATATAACTTAAAAGATGAAGTTATAAGGTGATTCAGTATAAACAACTCCCTTACCATAACTCATGTTATGTAAGGTATCCACAGAGTCATATGATATAAAAGATGAAGTTACGAGGAAAATTTCATATAATGTTCCGTAACCCAAAATCCACTTATGCATATATAATCTGAGTAAGGTTTTATCAGAGTCATAACTCACAAAGTAAAAGATGAAGTTGCAAGGATTTATTATAACTTCATTTTTGAACACTTTTCAACCCCCTGCCAACATGATCGGTAAACCTGTACCACGGTGTCATCCTTAGTCCCTTTCAATACATGTTGCAGAACCCCCTGCCAACATGATCGGTAAACCTGTACCAAGGATGTCATCCGTAGTCCCTTTCAATACATGTTGCAGAATTATCCAAAATGGATGATGAACTAATACCGGAGTTGCTACCGCGCCCGTCGTACCAACCTTACTATGATCAGTAGCAGGTCGTACAACAAAAATATGTTCTCTACATGTAGATGGAAGAATCACGACAGCCTGACATTGTCTACTGCCTTCCCGGATCTCCCGGCCCATTTGGGGCAATAAAATGGATGGGTCGGCGCAACTGGACCACTTACACCACTCCTAGTTCGGATGAAATCCATGACTCTGAAACGTAAAGATCGTCCTCCTTTCCCCAAGTGTAATACTTGTTGATATGACTCCACTAAGTAGTTATATCTAGGATGGAAAGGAAGATTCTCCAATATTTCCCAAGCGATGCTTGTTAATGGATATCGACTTGTTCCATCAATTTACCCCTCGATCGTTGAGGTGGTAACACAACATTTGACTTGCAGCAATTAAATTGCTCAGAGAAAATATCTGTCCCCGGACAGTTTTGAGTTGAGAGTTTAAAATGAGTAGCAGTCACTTAAATCAGGTTTCTCATATTTTTGATAGTTGAGCGAACATTTAAATCCTCTTAAAAGACAGATTTAAATGGAAAAACAGTGTTTGGGAACCTTTTTTTGATTTAAAAATAATTACTAATACAGCTTAGAGCATCCTTCGTAATTATTGAAGGTCGAGGATAAACTTTAAATAACATTTCTCATTTTTAAAACGTGTTAAAAGTATTTAATAAATAATCGAATAATATTTATTAAATAAATAAACTTTAAATGAATATTCAAAAATAATATTCATTAAATAAATAGTGATTGAATGAATATTCAAAATAATATTCATTAAATAAATAAACCTTGAATGAATATTCAAAATAATATTCATTAAATAAATAATGATTAAATGAATATTCAAAATAATATTCATTAAATAAATAATGATTAAATGAATATTCAAAATAATATTCATTGAATAAATAAGGATTAAATGAATATTCAAAATAATATTCATTGAATAAATAAGCCTTAAATGAATATTCAAAAATAATATTCATTAAATAAATAAGGATTAAATGAATATTCAAAATAATATTCATTAAATAAATAATCATCGAATAACAGTTACCCGATATCTTTATCGGAAAAATAATCTTTAACATATACATAAAATATAATTACTTAAATAGTATAACTGAAATAGTATTCAAATAGTATTTCTCGACTGAGATAATACTTAAATAACATTCCTTGAAAGATATAGTAAGCAAATATCATTCCTCGAATGATATCATACTCGAATAACAATCCTCAAAATATATAGTATTCACTGCCCGGTCAAATACTACAGCAAAATAAAATTTGGAATTTCTGAATTCCGATCATCTTTGCATTCACTTATTTACTCCTTAGATCACTAATATGACTTCGGAATATCCACACTACGTCTCGTACATAGGTGGCATGAAAAATTTTCTTAACCCTCAAAATCACTATTCATCCACCAAATTCACTATTCACTGATGCACTTAATCATAATAAGAAAAGTTTTAATTTTACCAAAAATTCGGGTTATTACAGTCTCCCCTCCTTAAAAGGATTCCGTCCCGGAATCAGCTTAGGAATAACTGGGGGTACTTCTCTCCCATTGCACTTTCTAACTCCCAAGTGGATTTTTCCACTTCTTGATTTTCCACAAACCTCTCACTAGCTTGGCAACCTTGTCTCTTAGCACTTGCTCTTTTCTATCCGTGATTACCACAGGTTGTTCTTTGTAAGTCAGACCAAGTTGTATATCTACTTGCTCGTACTCTAACATATGTCGGGCATCTATAGTATACTGACGTAGCATTGACACATGAACCCCGTTATGACCATTCTACAAGTTTGGGGGGGTAAGGCTGGCTCGTAGGCCACCTTCCTGACGCGTTTTAAAATCTCAGATGGCCCAATGAATCTCGGGCTCAACTTCCCTTTCTTTCCAAATCTCATTAATTCCTTCCACGAGGATATCTTTTGGCATCACGGATCTCTAACCTCATATTCTTTATCTTGTTTGTACAGAAAATACACCAACATAAACTTGCTTGTCATCCATCAACATTCCATTTAGCTTATCAATAGCAGTACTATCTCTATAGTATACTGACGTAGCATTGACACATGAACCCCGTTATGACCATTCTACAAGTTTGGGGCGGTAAGGCTGGCTCGTAGGCCACCTTCTTGACGCGTTTTAAAATCTCAGATGGCCCAATGAATCTCGGGCTCAACTTCCCTTTCTTTCAAATCTCATTAATTCCTTCCACGAGGATATCTTTTGGCATCACGGATCTCTAACCTCAAATTCTTTATCTTGTTTGTACAGAAAATACACCAACATAAACTTGCTTGTCATCCATCAACATTCCATTTAGCTTATCAATAGCAGTACTATCTCTATACTCGCGGGCTTAGTCCGCATACTTTCTATGTCTGTCTTGGCTGTCACTAGCCGCTTGTTGGTGAAATCTTTTGTCTTTCTAGTTTGTTGGAGTAACTTGGTTTTTGTGTAAAATCTCATCCTTTAATTCCCGATCATTCGGAATCCATCTCTGTCTCATTTTAATTAAGGGTATCGGCCACCACATTGGCCTTCCCCGGATGGTAGTGTATCTCACAGTCATAATCCTATGTCAATTCTAGCCATTTCTCCATCTCATGTTATCTACTATCACGGGTAACTCAAAGCCAATTCATTACATTCCATAAAAATTTGTGGGTGCATTAGTCAACGCAAAATAACCTCGCTGAAAACTCGAAGTGTCTATTCCTAGTACGAATCGCAGTCTTGGGTATATCCTCGGATTTAACTTCCAACTGGTGATATCCAGTTCTTAAATAAATTTGGAAATACACAGCGTTCTTCCGTTGATCAAACAATCATTTACAAGGGTACCTATTCTCCATGTCGAACTCATACAACTCTCGAGGTTCGATGCATAATCTTGTGCTAACATATTTCTCTCTTACAACAACACCGGGCTCTCCACGGTGGTACACTGGGTCTTTATCATATTCTTGCCCAGCAATTCTTGTAACTGAGTCGCTAACTCTTTCATTCCCACTGAGGCTAACAGGAGATGCGTCACTATAACCTGAATACTCGTTATTCATTCTCATGTCATCCCAATCGATATTTGGTAGCGCATTAAGATCTTGTACAGCCTCCCAAAACCACTGTAGTTTCCTTTATACTTGGTGTCTCTTTTCTTGCCGTCAACCATAAGAGCTAATTAAGCCTCGTATCTCTGGCGTAATAGTTTCTTAGTCTGAACTATATTCAAGAATCTCTGAATCTGTCTCCATCCTTTATTTATTACTCTCCCCCCCTTACAATCAGTCTGGGCTCCATTGGGTGTCAACCAACCCATCCTTATTATAATATCAAATTCTCCCAACTTGAAAGGAATCAGGTCTATCAAAAGTGTCGACCTCATATTTCTAGTTCACAACCTGGATGTACCAGTCTTATGGGAAAATCCCTCGATTGACTATTTCTACTTGTAATTATTCCCTTAGCGGCTCGGCCTTAAGGTTTAATTGTCATGCAACATCTTGATATACAATGATGCATTAGCTCTGTCTAAATAGTATAGAAGGGTACCTGCTATTTAAAGGTCCTGACAGTGGGCTGCTTGTTGGAGGTAGCCCTGGTTGAAACCTACTGGCTTTCTTTCCTTCTGTGTTCACAAACTCCGAAACAAACCTCAATAATTCGGAAAAATTGGCCTCATACTAGGTCACAGTCATGGTTTCTTGTTTTAACTCCTTAAATTTCATTTTCATCCGGGTCTCCATATATTTCCGAAAATTATTTCTCTAAAAACAACACGCTGCACCTCTCCCAAGTCATAATACCAGCTCCCTCTGACTCCATCGCCAGTACTTATCTTGCTAACCCAGAGGTAGTGTCCATTCGTAAATAACTCCTCCAAAATCTCAATTCCATTATAGGGCATCTATCTAACACCATTGTCACTGGAGTTCACGGCACATCGCTATTCCTTTCACATATATCGATTGACACACTTTCCATTATCATAATATCCTTGGGAGAATAAACCAATTTCATTGATATGTCACTAACATTCTATTCGTCTTAGGGATTCGCTCTTGTCATAGGTGATCTCGTTGCGAATCTAATTCCTATCAGCGAATTTTGACTTATTTGACCTAGTTGGCCTCCCCTTGGAATTCAATGAGGATAACAAAAATTATGGGGCCTTGAAAAGATAGCTCCCATATCAAGGAAAACGTCACACACTGGTGATCATAAGGTTATGAGTTTTAAGGTAACCTTATTGGAGGTAAGAGAATTTACCGAGAGATCAACATGATCATAAGAACTCAACGTTGTGTGCCTCGATTGAGACATTACTAAAGGTAATTAGCCTTCTTGTATTTCACAACTCACAAGTGATGGCGTCCCATCAGACTTCTATCACATAGACAGATAGTCCTTGTAGCCCCTATAAGTATAGGGCTGTTCGTCTCAGTGGAAGTTGAAAAGTATGAAAGCAATTCGAGATCAATTTAATCATTATCGCCTTTCGACAATATTTCTCAAAGGAATACCTTGGATTAAAATTGAACAAATTCCAAAGGTGCGGTTTCCAAAGAAAAGAAAAAAAAATAACCAAAAAGATATTGGTACTTAACAAGCAAGTGGTGAGGTATCATCATAGGGTTATTCATTATTTGAAGAAAAGTGGAAGCTTGAATAACATCAGTTGACAGGGCTTCGAAAACCTGAAAGTAGGCATCGTGACAGCCTCTACCACAATTGGAATTAAATATGATTTAACACAAGTGTTATAAAATAACTTCGAAGAGGGAATATACCCTTTATCAGAATTCTTTCTTGGAGAGAGGTCAAGATAGATCATAGATTGGGGAGGTACCCCACATAATTTGCAAATGGGGAGGGTACTACCAAGGTCTCTACGGATGCCTTTTATGTTGGCTCCTCTAATGGATAATCGTTCAATTCCAAAGCTTTTCTTTTCCACGCACCCTAAGGTGTTCGATACTTACGTCATTGCCGACTTATAATAGTCGCTAAGAATTCAACCATCAACATTTGCAATCGCAGGGAGTTCTATTCGACTCGATGCAAGCATCTCAAGCAAGCGTTCTATCGTAAGAGGACTTCGATACCGGTGTCGCCCATAGCAACGACGAATTCCATATGTCAACTGGGCGGTACTCCGGAAGATAGTTAGAATCTACAGGCTTAAACCCAATTACTATTATAACCGTTTTCATACCAAACATTTCCTTTCTTGTATCAATCCCGGATGCTACATAAGCTTAACACTTATGGCATAACAGCCTTTTTATTTAAGTGTTTCCCAGACTTTCTTAGTCCGTCTTGATTCTTTAAATATATCTCGTTTTGGCGCACTCGTGTTACAATGACACCTTGCGTAGTACGTACATACAAAAATCTTGCTCGAGGTAATAAAATGCCTCAGTACCGTTGTAAACACCTTCCTTGGTGGAATCGCTGATCGTGGGGGAGTTAAACCCCATAAATAAGGTAATGCCTCTACTAGTTAAGGTTACTAAGTACCCTTAATCATAGATGAAGTTTGAACGTCTTTGTTCTTACGTATGTTGCCTCCCTAGGCACTGCAACAGACTACGAGTAACAGGTCTCGTTCAAATCGAATCATTCCACCGGTATTGGCTATTCTGCCTCTACCTATTCTGCTTTGGAGACTCTACCCCATTTCTTCGTCATATCTCTTGTTGAATCATAACGATTCTAAACTTCTCGTATCGGCACTTATTTGACCTCTGAAGGTTCGTCCGGTCCTATTGTACGACCTCAAGTAACATACCACATCTTTATCAATCAACACGTTCTCTACAAGATTCTTTCCTTGACCCACCATGGGGTCTTCCTCCAGATCCTCCTATGGATCTCCTTTATCGGGTCTCCGTCCATTTCATGGAATGCATCATGAATTGCGTACTCGAAGGCCTCGGGGCCTCGTATCTCAGAATTCCATCAATCTATAACTCATACGAATCGAGGTGACTAACCATGAAGTCCTAAGTACGGTTTCCCAGAAGAAGTCCCCTCTCGGGCTTCATCTTAAACAGTCAGGGTCATGTCCTTTAACTCGACTACGAACTCAATCTGAGCTCTAGATGTTCTTATCATTATTAAGGGTATTGTAAGACTCGATCTCCTATCGTTTCTGAGGACTGTAACCTAACTCTCTGATACCATTTCTGTAACAGTCCCAAATCCGGGGTCAGGGATTTAGAGTAGTCACGATCCACTTACTTCTTGCCTTGCCTGCTTTACTCACAATAGACACAATTCATCTGCTTATGACCCCACAATGTATATATCTCTCTCACACACACACACACAGGTTAGAGTCTCAGAAAAGACACAAATACAACCTTTGCGGAATATATAATCTTTATTACAAGACACAAATGTCTTTTGAATTTGCTACTGATACAACTCCTAAGTAATGGTACATTACCAACTTAGCCTTGTAATACTCGTCACCCTCTCATACCATTCATATCTATACATTAGATGAATACCAAAAGCTCCAGCTTGATCTGACTGGTTCACACTACTTCCAAGATCACTGCTAGAAACTGCTCATGAGAATGCCTTGCGCTTACCACTCGCCTGAGGGATGTGCGCTGAATCCTTGGTATCCTACTTCGCTGCTATATAATATTTATAAAACAATAGCAAGAGTGAGCGATAGCTCATCAAGGTAATTCAAGTATGGCATAATCCTACCTTTAACTCAACCCAGAATAAAGCGGGTATAAGACAATAATTTGTCAAAATATCTCGATACTGAAATTATTTCCTTATCGGAATGTATTCCAAAAACAGTACCATTGTTGTATTTCAAATATCATTTTCATAATATTTCTGCAAACTTTTGCTATATTATGAACAAAGTTCTAGTATAATATAAAAGATGAGGTTTCAAAGTAAACCAATATAACCTTTCCGAAAAATATCTGCTATGTAAGCAGAATATCAACATATAACTTAAAAGATGAAGTTATAAGGTGATTCAGTATAAACAACTCCCTTACCATAACTCATGTTATGTAAGGTATCCACAGAGTCATATGATATAAAAGATGAAGTTACGAGGAAAATTTCATATAATATTCCGTAACCCAAAATCCACTTATGCATATATAATCTGAGTAAGGTTTTATCAGAGTCATAACTCACAAAGTAAAAGATGAAGTTGCAAGGATTTATTATAACTTCATTTTTGAACACTTTTCAACCCCCTGCCAACATGATAGGTAAACCTGTACCACGGTGTCATCCTTAGTCCCTTTCAATACATATTGCAGAACCCCCTGCCAACATGATCGGTAAACCTGTACCAAGGATGTCATCCGTAGTCCCTTTCAATACATGTTGCAGAATTTTCCAAAATGGATGATGAACTAATACCGGAGTTGCTACCGCGCTCGTCGTACCAACCTTACTATGATCAGTAGCAGGTCGTACAACAAAAATATGTTCTCTACATGTAGATGGAAGAATCACGACAGCCTGACATTGTCTACTGCCTTCCCGGATCTCCCGGCCCATTTGGGGCAATAAAATGGATGGGTCGGCGCAACTGGACCACTTACACCACTCCTAGTTCGGATGAAATCCATGACTCTGAAACGTAAAGATCGTCCTCCTTTCCCCAAGTGTAATACTTGTTGATACGACTCCACTAAGTAGTTATATCTAGGTTGGAAAGGAAGATTCTCCAATATTTTCCAAGAGATGCTTGTTAATGGATATCGACTTGTTCCATCAATTTACCCCTCGATCGTTGAGGTGGTAACACAACATTTGACTTGCAGCAATTAAATTGCTCAGTGAAAATATCTGTCCCCGGACAGTTTTGAGTTGAGAGTTTAAAATGAGTAGCAGTCACTTAAATCAGATTTCCCATATTTTTGATAGTTGAGCGAGCATTTAAATTCTCTTAAAAGACAGATTTAAATGGAAAAACAGTGTTTGGGAACCTCTTTTTGATTTAAAAATAATTACTAATACAACTTAGAGTATCCTTCGTAATTATTGAAGGTCGAGGATAAACTTTAAATAACATTTCTCATTTTTAAAACATGTTAAAAGTATTTAATAAATAATCGAATAATATTTATTAAATAAATAAACTTTAAATGAATATTCAAAAATAATATTCATTAAATAAATAGTGATTGAATGAATATTCAAAATAATATTCATTAAATAAATAAACTTGAATGAATATTCAAAATAATATTCATTAAATAAATAATGATTAAATGAATATTCAAAATAATATTCATTAAATAAATAATGATTAAATGAATATTCAAAATAATATTCATTGAATAAATAAGGATTAAATGAATATTCAAAATAATATTCATAGAATAAATAAGCCTTAAATGAATATTCAAAAATAATATTCATTAAATAAATAAGGATTAAATGAATATTCAAAATAATATTCATTAAATAAATAATCATCGAATAACAGTTACCCGATATCTTTATCGGAAAAATAATCTTTAACATATACATAAAATATAATTACTTAAATAGTATAACTGAAATAGTATTCAAATAGTATTTCTCGACTAAGATAATACTTAAATAACATTCCTTGAAAGATATAGTAAGCAAATATCATTCCTCGAATGATATCATACTCGAATAACAATCCTCAAAATACATAGTATTCTGTCGATGTAATCCCTCCGGGTTTCCACGGCTATCTACATATCTCAAAATACCGACTCCCGATTTAGAGTCGAAAACAATGAATATGCTCTTATATTTAGAGCTACCAGGTAAACCGGTTCATAACTACTTAACTCAAAAAATTTCATATAATCCAAAGGTCAAATCCATTTCAACAAGAAATAAGATATATCGCAAAACTGTCAAATTTTATACATGGCAAAAGCAGTATTATATAGTCAATACTTCAAAGTATAGATTTAGAAACTTGCCTGATGCTCAAGAAGTGATAGGGGTTCGCGACGATGTCAGACAATCTAGACAAAGTCAAAGAAAACGCACGATTAATCCCCTGGATAATCCACTTGTACTAAATGCTTAAACACGTAAGCGAAACACAACCAAGGCATTACTAGCTCGTTATAGGCCCATACTAAGTCCATGTTAATCGACAATTACCTAAGTCGTAGGTTTAGTCCGAAATCGATCCTCGAATACAAGTTATACTTAACCATTTACAACATTGGTTTCTAAGTCATGTTCTTAGTGGTTTTCACTTGCGCAACCTCGGCTAACACATTTTTTTATAAAATCGAAAAATAATCTTTTGGACTCGAAACCTTCGTAAAAACTTTCGTAACTGACCTTGGAACTTCAATACAAAATTTCATATTTTAAAACAACTCTTAAGGGTCTCAAACATAGCCACAAAGTTGGTACATTTCTGCAATCTCATTCCTTGAACCACTTTCACTAAAATGGTCATATCTCATAAACCGTAAATCGTAATGACATGATTCTTGCACTCACGTAAACTAGAAACAAAGCTCTACACACTCATGTGCATCACTGAACCAAAAGAGGCAGTTAGGTGTTTGGATTCTAGGCAGGTTTTAGAGTTAACGAGAATCGGGCATTACGACGGCTTAAAACTTAACGTTTTCCATTTTCAAAACACAACCAAATCAATACCAATCAATCCCAAACTCACCATCCACCTTATACTCCCTCCACTCAGTCAAATCCTCCATGAATATTCAAAACAAATTCATAACCCATCCTCCAAACTTAACCAACAATTCCTCTAATCACCTAAAACATCAACCCATTACATATACTACACATACATGCTTTCAAACTTAAATTGTAAACACAAAACTTTTTGAAAACACTATTTATCATCTTCTTAATATCAAGAAAAGATCATTCTAGAGTTAGTGGGTATGGGATATGTTACCTTAGTTAGAAAAGGCTTGATTCACTCTTTCTTTTAAGCCTAAGAACTCAAAGTTTGGTGGAGGTTTGCTAGCTTTGTCATCTCCTTTCTTCTTCTTCCTCTCCATTCAATTTTTTTCAAGAAATGGGGGAGGAGGCTGTTGCTTTTTGTGTGGGGGAGGTTTGGTACATGTGTGGTTATAAGGTTTAGATATTTGTTTGCCAAAATGCAAGTTAGTCACTGCAAACTAGTCCCTCAAGTTTGCTAAGTTACAAAGCTTCTTCCACACACTTCTTCCACCCATTATTCTTCTTTTAATACATATCTCCTTCTTTATTTCCTAAGTTATAATACGTCCAAAGTTGCTCCTTCGAAAAGATTTTCGATTCTCGTTTTCGTTTGTGATTTCTGACTACGCGATTAGTAACCGTTTATTATTCCTGAACTTCCGCTGAAATATGGAATCAATCGGAGACTATAAAATTTTACTATTCACCTTGGAGTACTATTCATCAATGTTACTATTCATCCTTGTTTTTGTTCCTCATGCAATGATTCGAAAATATTTCCTAAAAAGAGCGAATAAAACTCTACGCGATTCTCGCAGTGAATAGTAACTATTCACTATTCACTCCAACAATCGAATCCTTAAATCGAATTTAATAAAATAATAAAATAATAAAATTCCAAAATATTAAATCCTCAAATCCTCAAATTTAATAGCTCATTTCTTGAATATAATAATATATAATTCACTGCCCGGTCAAATACTACACCAAAATAAAATTTGGAATTTCTGAATTCCGATCGTCTTTGCATTCACTTATTTACTCTGTAGATCACTAATATGACTTCGGAATATCCACATTACGTCTCGTACATAGATGGCATGAAAAATTTTCTTAACCCTCAAAATCACTATTCATCCACCAAATTCACTATTCACTGATGCACTTAATCATAATAAGAAAAGTTTTAATTTTACCAAAAATCTGGGTTATTACAGTGGCGGCGGCAGCCGAATGGAGCAGAAACAGCGCCGTAAACCGCGGCGGCGTATGGCTTGACTGCGGTGGAAACTACGCAAGGAAGAGGAAGAACATAGGCTGGGTGTTGCAGCGGCAACAGAGGAAAATCGAAGGGGGGGGCTCAGTTTTCTTCTCTGAATTTTCTTTTTTTTTCAGCCGAGTATATAATGTATGAATGCGTGTGTAATTGTGTGGTTAGAATAGAATTAGATTAAGGATAAGGATAACAACTACTATACTTTCATTAGCCCACTAATTAAAATTTAGCGGAACTAATACGATACTGAAAACATAAATTTCAAATGAAATATTTCTAAAATAATTAAATCCAACTAATAAAATTTATGTATATACTAAAATCATTCTAAAAATATTTAAATGCACAAAATTCATAATTAAATGAATTTTGAACTAATTTACTTAAAACAATTATGTCGGGCTCAAATTTACTAATAAATACTGGAAATCATTTTTAATCACATAATAGCACATCACGTATCCACACAATATCATTTTAAACATTTAATCACATACTGCAGAAATTTTCAAATTAATCTGAATAAATAAATATTACTATTTTTATTATTTAAATAAATAGGAAATTCGCACCTAAATTTTCCAAATAAAATAACCAGCTTTCACAAATATTTTAAATAAAAAGTACACATAATACAATTTCTCCTTTTTGAGAAAATCAATAAATCATTCAAATAATAATATTAATAAACCCTGAAAATTCGGGTTACTACACATGTGCTGAGGGAGCCAAAGATAAAGAACATCCTTCACAGTAGTCTTGATGTTGTCATGTCCAACAGAGTGATTGCATGCAAGTCTGCAAAAGAAATCTGGGATACTCTGGAAACTCAGTGCTAGGGATCTGCATCTATCAAGAAAAACAGAAGGGCTCTTTTGATTCAAGAATATGAACAATTCGATGCTAAACCTGATGAGAGCCTGGCTGATTTATATGATTGATTCCTGACACTCCTGAACAGTTTATCTTTAGTTGACAAGGAATATGAAACTGAAGATTCTAACACCAAGTTTCTAAGAGCTTTACCTGAAGAATGGGATACACAGACCTCGATCATTAGACATCAGTATGATCTCAACACTGTGTCTCTTGATGAAGTCTATGGAATGCTAAGAACTCATGATCTTGAAGTTCAACAGAGAAAAAAAAAGAAAAGCAGAAAGGCAAAGACCATTGCCTTGAATGTAGAGGCTAAATCAAAAGGAAAAGCAATGAAGGTCTCTAGAAGGAAATCAAGAATAGATGAGTCAGATCCTGATGACTCTTCATCAGATACTGATGGCAATCCTGATGCCAATACTGATGATGACTCTTTTGACTCAGACATGGAAGAGATGGTTGCTATGATTGTCGGAAGCTTCAAAAAGATGAAGTTCAGGAAGGCTAGAAGACAAGGCAACTTCCAGAAAAGGACCTTCAATGCAGACAAAGACAAGAATATCAAAAAGGAAAGCAAGGGTAGCAAATTTAATGGTATGGGTCACTTTGCTTCTGAGTGCAAGAAGACAAAGGCACTCATCACATCAAGCAAGGATTGGATGGACTCTTCCTCAGAATCTGATACTGAGGTGGTCAACTATGCTCTAATGGCCAATACTGATGATACTGTTATTCCTGATGATAAGGGAAAAAGGAAAAATGTGTTAGTCATGGATAGTGGATGCTCTGTGCACATGACTGGAAACAAGTCCCTGTTATCAGAATATGAGGAAAAAGCTGGCCCAACTGTGTCTTATGGAGATGGCAACATTGGACAAACTTTGGGATATGGAAATATAATCATTGGAAATGTCATCATTGAAAAAGTAGCTCTAGTGAAGGGACTAAAACACAATCTGTTGAGTATTAGTCAAATCACTGACAGAGGTTATCATATCAACTTCAATTCCACACTTAGTGAAGTAGTCAGCAAAGAAATAGGAAAGATAACACTGATTGGTTACATGCATTGTAACATATATGAGGCCAACATTCTCTCAAATACTGATGACTCCCCTACATGTCTCATCATTAAAGCATCAATAGATGAAAGTTGGAATTGGCACAAGAAGCTTTCTCATCTCAACTTCAGCAATATCAATGAGTTGGTTAAGAAAGAATTAGTGAGAGGATTACCTAAAGCTTTGTATACTCCCGATGGACTCTGTGATGCTTGTCAAAAGGCTAAACAAAGAAGGACATCATTCCAGAGTAAATCAGAATCCTCTATTGAAGAACTATATCACATGCTGCATCTTGATCTATTTGGACCAGTCAACATTATGACCATCAGTAAGAAAAGGTACACTCTTGTAATTGTTGATGAATATTCTAGATTCACCTGAGTGTATTTTCTGCACAGAAAAGATGAAACTCCTGAAATACTGTTGGATCATGTGAGAATGATTGAGACAACCACAATGTACAAAGTCAAGATTCTGAGAAGTGATAATGGTACTGAGTTCAAGAATTCAAAAATGGAAGAATTCTGCAAATACAAAGGAATAATTCAACAATTCTCTGCTCCAAGCACACCTCAGCAAAATGGAGTAGTTGAAAGGAAACATAGAACTCTTATTGAAGCTGGCAGAACTATGTTGGAAGAAGCTAAGTTGCCAACATATTTCTGGGCAGAAGCAGTCAACACAACATGCTATACACAAAATCTCACATTGATAAACAGACATGGTGTTACTCCTTATCAATCTCTCAAGGAGAAGAAACCAAGTTTGAAGCATCTGCATGTGTTTGGCTGTAAATGTTTTGTTCTCAGAATTCATCCTGAACAGCTAGGGAAATTTGAAACAAAGGCTGATGAGGGAATTTTCATAGGTTATCCTGCATCAAGAGCCTTTAGAGTTTTTAATTTGAGAACAAGGACTGTCATGGAATCAATACATGTATCTTTTGATGATAAGAAGATAATAGGTCTGAATGAAGATTCACATGATAGATTAGTTTTTGAAAATGAAGCTACCAAGGAACCTGAAGAAAATGAATCAGATCCTGTCAATTCATCAGATACTGATGGGTCACCAAATCCTGATGATCCATCAAATCCTGATGACACATCAATTACTAATGGTGCTACTGATGATGCTACTGACAGTTCACATGTTGAGGGGAGCAACAATAGACTGTTACTGATACTGAAACTACTCAATCACCAGGACAAAATTCTTCAGATACTGATTCAAGTGATAATCCTGATAATTCATCAGGAGGATGTAGCAATATTTCAGGGGGAGCTTCTAATGAATCAAATTCTTCTAATCAAGATAACACCAATCCAGGGGGAGCATTTACATCAAGGAATGACTTACCACCAGCAAGGAAATGGACTGCAAGTCATACTCCTTATTTGATAATTGGGGATCCTGATGCAGGTGTTCAGACAAGAAGTGCAACTCAAAATGAATGTCTATATAATAACTTTCTGTCAAAGGAGGAGCCAAAGAAAGTTGAAGATGCACTTAAAGATGCTGATTGGGTTACTGCAATGCAAGAAGAATTGAATGAATTTGAAAGGAATGAAGTCTGGAAACTGGTACCAAGACCAAAGAACATGTCTATTGTTGGTACTAAACGGATTTTCAAAAATAAGACTGATTCAGATGGTGTAATTATCAGAAACAAAGCAAGACTAGTTGCAAAGGGGTATTCTCAACAAGAAGGAATTGACTATGATGAAACTTTTGCTCCTGTTGCAAGACTAGAGGCCATCAGGATCTTTCTGGCATATGCAGCTCATAAGAAATTCAAAGTTTTTCATATGGATGTGAAAAGTGCTTTCTTAAATGGTGAACTGGAGGAAGAAGTTTATGTTGAACAACCTCCTGGTTTCATTGATCCAAAGTATCCAAATCATGTTTATAGATTGGATAAGGCACTTTATGGACTAAAGCAAGCTCCAAGAGCATGGTATGAAACCTTAGCTCAATTCTTACTGGAAAGTGGATTCAAAAGAGGTATTATTGATAAAACTCTATTATATTTGAATCATGGTAAGGATTTGCTTTTAGTTCAGATTTATGTGGATGATATCATTTTTGGGTCAACAAACAATAAGCTGTGTGAAAAGTTTTCTAAGCTTATGTAGTCAAGATATCAAATGAGCATGATGGGAGAAATGAGTTATTTTCTTGGTCTTCAAGTTAAACAGACTGATGATGGCATTTTTATCAATCAGTCAAAATATACAAAAAATTTGTTGAAAAGGTTTAACATGGAAGATTGTGCTACTGCAAGTACTCCCATAGCTACAGCTACCAAACTTGATCCTGATCAAGGTACTGAGGTAGATGTAACTCATTACAAAGGAATGATTAGCTCTTTATTGTATCTCACTGCAAGTAGACCAGATATCATGTTTGCAACCTGTCTGTGTGCAAGATTTCAAGCAAAACCTAGGGAACCTCATCTGATTGCAGTTAAAAGAATTTTCAGATATCTCAAAGGCACTCCTTCTCTTGGTCTTTGGTATGCAAGGGAATCAGATTTTGGTTTGTGTGGTTATTCAGATGCTGATTTTGCAGGATGCAAAATAGACAGGAAAAGTACTTCAGGAAGCTGTCAGTTTTTGGGTGGTAGACTAGTTTCATGGTTCAGTAAGAAGCAAAAGTCTATCTCTACTTCAACAGCAGAAGCTGAGTACATTGCTGCAGGAAGTTCTTGTGCTCAGATTATGTGGATGAGGAATCAGTTGTTAGATTATGGCCTGTCATACTCAAATATTCTTATTTATTGTGATAACCAAAGTGCTATTGCCATGACAGGAAATCCAGTTCAACATTCTCTTACTAAACACATCAGTATTAGATATCATTTTATAAGAGAACAGGTTCTGGAAGGAACAATTGAACTTCACTTTGTTCCTACTGATCAACAACTAGCTGATATATTCACCAAGCCACTGCCTGAAGCTACTTTCAATAAGTTGGTGAATGAACTTGGAATGATGAACTTTGAGAATTTCTGAGAAAAGCTACAAAGAAGAAATCCTGATGACTATCAAATCCTGATGGTCATACAGAAAGGTAAGTAATTTTGATCAAATCCGGATAGGATAAAATCCTGACAGGAAGTCAACTGGTCAATCATGATGTACAGGAAGTCAACTGGTCAATCCTGATGCACAGATACTGAAGCTAGTGTGACAACCAGAGGTTTTAAGGCAATTTGACAACAACAGTGTTGGTATTCTCTGGAAAATAAAAGTTATACTTAGTCTCTGATTAAGTATTAAGTTTTACTTTTAAATCTCAATTTATTTTCTAAGGAATTACTATTCATCATTTTAAATTTCATATGCACTATTGCTAACAATTTGTACAATAAATTAGAGAAGATGAACAATTGAGAGAATTGATAAATTTCATTGATACTTGAAGCTGTTTACAAATTGAAAAGGAAAATTACATAGTTTTTTTTCTAGTCTATTTTTCTACTCAGGGACACGTGCCTTGCAAATTAGCATGAATGCTCCTGAGCAGCTTCATAGTCCATCAGGATTGGAAGGTCTCTTGTTCCATCCTTAAAGGACAAGAAGAGGAGCTGATGCACTTGAAGGCGGATCGTCACCGTGTCCACCGGGACTCTTCCGTGCCTCCAACTTGCATGACATACAAGCATCACGGATCCTCTTTCTTCTCTCAAGCTCTCGTTCGAGCTCCTCAGCGTCATCATCATCTTCATCCTCATCGTCTTCATCCTCTTCATCATTGACAATGATGAGATTGTCAAGAGGATTCCAATTAGGGTTTGCCTGATGGAAGTTATGAAGAAGCACATTAGCCATTGCATTCACAAAGGCCTCATGTTCCTAAGGGTCAGGAACAGGTTGTGGTTCTTCATGTTCTACGATTTCATCAAGAGCCTCCTGCATCTCTTGCCAAATTAAATCAAGTTCTTCAACTGGTAAGTTGTTTGGTTGATGGTTAGCAGCCATGGAGAAAAGTAGAATATGAAAGGTTTGCGTAAGTATTTTTCTCTGTGGAAAGGGTTTTGTATTTTTGATGACAAATGATAATACTGTTTAACATTCTCTTTTCTTTTATAGAGATTATTTGTTAAAGTCTGCAGGTCATTTGCTTATTTTCGAGGCGACGGTTCAGTTTTCAATGACTATTTTGCCTTGATTCAATGGTAAGAATGTTTCAGTGGGTTCTACACCATTAATTTGGTGATTTTTTTAAAAAAAAAACATTTTTCAGGGTTATTGAAATAAATTTTATTTTCTTAAATGAAATTTTATTTTCACTTCATATCAGATTTTTTTTTTAATCCTGATAAGGCAAATGGTTTTATTGGCAATGCTTTTATTCCTGATGAGGTTAGGTTTTTCTTACATCAGAAAATGCCTACTTGTTATGGATTACTTTCTAATGCTATGGGACAAGGTCCATCACACCTTGTTCTTGACCCAAGCATGCCACCTAAACAGTCTAAACAGTTCACAGCCACCTCTACTGTCTCTCAAAAGACTTTAGTTGTAAAATCAAAATAATCAGCTAGAACTGATGTGTTTGGAAGGCAATCAGGTTCAAAGGATTTTTCCTCTACACCACTCACTAAAAAGAAGGAACAAGGGGGTGTACAAGGGGTCCTGGTTCAGAAGAAAACTGAGAAGGTGAATGAGACTGTTTCTGTGAAGAGAAAATTGGTATTAAGGGATGAATCTGATTCTGAAGATGACATGCCACTTTCCTCTCAATTCAAGATAAACAAGGAAGTTGCTGATACTGCTACTGAAGCTGTGGCACCTTCATCAAAGCCACAGAAGAAAAGGACATTATCGAAAAGCAGGTATCATATTCCTTTGAAGGTGCAAATGAAGGATATTGATATTCAGACATCAGATCCTGATGAGTCATCTACTCCTGATGCTCTAGCAAATCCTGATGTTGGTATTCCTGATGCACAAACAAAAGTTGTCTCTATTTCAGACTCTCCAGCCAAATCCTCTCCCTCTGCAAGACATGTTGATATTTTATGGGAGAAGTATGGTGCTGCTGCTTCCAATCTTGGGTTTCTACATCCATTGGAGAAGAAAAGGAAAGCAGCAGAGATAGTTTTAAAGAGACAAAAGAAGCTGAAAGGATCAATCCCACAAGAACCTGAATCTCAAAGTGATTCAGCAGCTCAAACTGAAGATCCTGCCACACAAGAACCACTCAATCAAAGTTTGGGTGAAGGCTTAGCTATTGGAATGGTCATACAAGAACCATTTTCTCAAAGGGAGAGTGAAGACATCAACATTCCAGCCACACAAGAACCATCTTCTCAAAGTGAAGATGCAGGCAAAGCTACAACTTCTGGTGAAAGATTTGTCAAGGACACTGTCAATGAGGGAAGCACACAAGAACCTCCAACTCAAAGTGTTGAAGCAGCTTCAGAACCTCATGCTACACAAGAACCATTGGTAACAAATACTGATGCAAGCTTATCAAATCTTGACGGTGTTCATCCTGATAATAGTGGTGTTCCTGATGCTGAGCCAATTCTTATACAGCCACTAAGATCACGACCAATGAATCATCCTATCACAGATTCACAGGATAAACTGAAAGGTATTTCTATTTCTGATCCTGATGTTACTCATGATACTGATGTGATGATTCTGATGATAGTGATGATGATGATAATGAAGAGAAGGATCAGCTTGCCAGAGTTATTAAATCTAGTCTTGGAACTAAATTTGGTTCATCAAGCACATTCATGGCTGGCAAGGCTAATACTGGAAAGGACTTAAGACAAGACTTTTATGTTCCTTCTTAGATTGATCCTGCTGAGCAGCTGAGAATGCATCAATGGGAAAATGAATGGTATAGATCTGATGAATCTGTAAGCTATCCCTATGCATTGGATCATGCTTATAATGCTGCTAAGTTGATTCAGAATGAAGATTTGAAGAATCATTTGAAGGCTACTACTCTGTTATCCAAAAGCCTGAAACATGAAATAGATTCTGTCAAAGATTCTACTGACAAAGTGAGGACTAATATTTCTCAAAGCTTTACAAAGGTGCCTACTGTTCTTCAACTCAGGGTAGTGTAATCCCAAGTTAAGTCAATCATTACTGAACAGTCTTCAATCAACAACATGATTGATTCTCTTGATACAAAGGTAACTGACATTCAAACCTCTCTTGCCTTAATTTTGAATATATTGTCAAATACTGATGTCAAAAAGTGGGAGAAGGTAAGTCAGACAAAATGTACACCTGATCTAGTATTGAGAAATAATGATGATGATACTGGAAATGATGGTGGTGACAAGATTCTACAAGGAGAAACCTCTGATGCTGCTGTTATGAAAACAATTCAAACTTCTCAAAGTCAAACAACGCAGTCAACTCATGTTTCTGATTCTGGAGTAAGGACAGTGAGGACATTAGTGCAATCTCAGATCCTGACGGAAGAACAAATCCTGACAGGTGATCAAATCCTGATGCCTGGTCATGAACAGACTCTTGCTACAATTCCTGAAGGTGATGAAGATGTGCTTATTGATAATCCTGAAGATGCATCAAATCTATTCCAGAAGTTTACTACAAAAGATGGTAGAATTGTTACTCTCTATCACACTGATAAAAGAGTTCAACAATTATTTGCAAGGAAAGCACTCTCTACAGCAAGTGAAGAATATCCTGATCTCTCACATGAAGAATTCTTAAGACAACAGAGAGAAATGATGGAAAGATTTAATAATCCTACTCCTGCTAGAGGAAGAGGAGGCAGAGGTAGGAGAGGTGCTAGAAGAAGTAGAAGAGGTTCTTCAACTCAAATAGTGCCTAGACAAACAAGGTCTAGAGGTTTATTAATTGAAGAAATTCCTGAAGCTTCACAAAATCTAATAGATCCTGTTATCAAGGATATCATTGAGAAGGAAGACAAAGAATTTATTGAAGAAGAACCTGAATTGAGAAGAAGACCAAGACAATTAATTCTCTGCAATACAAATCAAATTGAAGATTCTAATCCTGATATTGTTCCTGACAATGTTCAAGATCCTAATGAATCTGAAATTCTGCAAGAGATTAAGTTGTTAATATTATCTACTGTGGGTAATTCTCACAACAAGGAAGTGGATGAAGAAGAAGAAGCAAGAAGAAGAGAAATCACAAGATCAACAAATAGAGATTTCAATCTCTATGTACAAAGGCTTAAACTCTCAAATGAAAGATTGTGGAGAAATTCAAGCAGACGAGAATCTTTACTAGAAAGAAGCTATGCTTTTGAAAAAGAGAAAGATAAGAAGTGGAAACACATAAGTACGTTGAGGTGTAACACACCTATCAATTTTCAGAATGGAGGAATTATAACAAGTGCTTCAAGTGTTGTTGATTTGTCTGATATGGTTAGATCAAAAGCACTCTGGCTACGAATGTTTTCAAATCTGAAGCAATTGACAAGTAATTCAAGAGGAGGTATTGGACACATGGATGCTGAATATCTGAATATGTCATATGTTGATCCTTACTCCTTGACTGAAATTGGAGGTACTTTAACTTCTGAAAACTTGAACAATTTATTAGTTGTTGATATAGTTATAGATTGTCATGATGGTATTGAAAAGAAAGAAAAGCTTCTGTACTTCATGAAAGATGGTAGTGTGAAGATTCTGTCCATTCAAGATCCGCTGATGAAAACTACACAGGAACTGGAATATGTTCATTATCTGTTAAGATGGAAGAATAAAGTGTGCAAAGTGTGGAGTGACATGATTTTGTCAACAATAAGAAGAAGACTGGATGGAAACAGAAATTTCAATGGTAATTATACTCCCATGTACTTAAATCAAAGAGGTCAAGATGTAGAAATGCAGAGGGGCACTGCTGTTAAAGAAGTGACTTTTGGCATGACTCAACTTACTCTCGATCCTGATGGGAAGGAAATTGCTTATCTTTTGCTTGAAGAGCACAGTCTACAAAGAAGCTCCATACAAAATCTCAGAGCAGCTATCTACCAGATTAATGAGAAAGATGAAGAACTCAGAAATCTTAAGGAAAGACTGATTCAAATTCTTGAAGAAAAAGAAGAAAATTTATTATCCAATTTCTTGAAGATGAATCTGTTCTATCAAAGAATTTAAACAGATAAGTTGCTGCTGATATTTGTACATTTTGTAAATATGTTTTTGACATCATTGAATCTTAGGAATCTATACTTTATTTCACAAAGTATAAGATTGGGGGAGATTGTTAGATCAGGATTCAATGATCGTCAGGATCTAGACTCAACTGATCAGGATTGCTGACGTCATCAGTAATGCATAGTCATCAGGATTGCATGATCGTCAGGATCAGGATGAATATCAGGACTGGGATCAGGATTGATCATCAGGACTGGAAGCTGATCAGGATTCCTACTTCGAGTTATATTGGGAGTCTAGTTAAATAAGGAAGATTATTCTGTCGGTTCCTGGTCTGTAGGAATGCAGCTATCAATTTAGGATAGGTTTCAATCTTTGTTATTGATTAGGACTTATCATGTAATTGATAGAGAAGCTGTGTAGTATATAAACACAGTTTAGGTTGTGATGAACATACCAATCGCATACACGAGTATCTTTGTAACCTAGCAGCTCTCAAGAACATCAGAATTTCTTGAGAGAGTTTGTAACAGTTTTATATCAGATTTAATAAAGCTGTTATTATTCTTTCATATTTGTGATTCATATCTTATTAAGTCGAGAATCTTATACAATTGTATTCAACCCCCCTTCTACAATTGTTTTTTACTAGGCAACAGATCAATCTGGTGGTGACTACTACTCTTTGGAAGAAATTGACCAGCTGGAGGATGGTGATTTGGCCATGATCGTCAGGAAGTTTGGGAAGTTCAGATTCAGAAGGAATCCCAATCTTAAGTTCAGGCCCAGATTTCAGAGAGGTGGATCTTCCTCTTCAAGTAGCACAAGGGGTGGCTACAAAACTGGAACTATGGAAAGGAGTATAATCAGGTGCTACAATTGCAATGAGTTGGGTCACTTTGCTACTGAATGTAAAAAGCCAAAGCAAGTGAGAAGGAACTCATTTGATTCTAGCAAGAAGAACAAGATTGGGAAAGCTTATGTTGCTGAAGGAAAGAGTTGGGATGATACTGACAGTGATGAAGAAACGGGTGAAATTGGAAACCTTGTTTTAATGGCTAAGGAGGCAAGCACTTCATCTACATACATGTTAGAGGTAAAGTTCACTGATGCTGAAATGATCTATCATCTTAGTGGTACTATTTTTGTGCTCGTACTGAAAATGATAGAATAATTCTTTTGAACACAGCTCTTGAAAAGGAGATAAAAGAATTAAAACTTGTGCATGTTAATCAGGATGAACTTACTAAGAAAATAGCATTTCTTGAGAATAGGGTTAAATGTTATATTCAACTGGAAACCATTCTCAAGGATAAGAATAGTGAGCTGAAGACTAAAGCTAATGCTTACTATAACTCTTGTAAGACTGCTAAAGAAATCATCAATAAACAAGCTATTGGTCAGTCTGTTGGCATAGGCTATGACTATAATGAGTCTATTGGTAAGTTAAGCATAAATACCCCTAATAGAGTCAGTGCTGAAGAAAGGGGTATTCCAGATGTGCTTAAGGGTATTGACAAACCTTTCTTTAGAGAGTCCCAAGGAGAACCTCTGAATGAATACTCTATCATCATTGCAGAGGAGATACGTGAAGAAGATCTTGATTTTGAAGTTGAACAGTCCAACAAGTGTATGTCTGATAAACCAGTCAAAGTTGTTTCAACAACAGAGACTAAATCATATATCCATAAGTTGGATCAAAACAACTGTAGAACTAACATGCCTGCTGTTAATTCTTCTCATAAAGCATGTGGTGTGATTAATTGCATGTCTTGTGCTTTCAATGTTATGTATGCTTATTTTAATAGTAAGCATGTATCTAATGATAAGACTGCTCCACATCAACATGTTAATAATAAGAAGCATGTTAGAGCTAAGACTACTAGTCCTCTGAAGACTAGAGTGGATCCATTTATCCCTAAGCCTACTCAGAAATGTGTTAAGGCTGGCTATAAATGGAAACGCTCTTTTGTGAAAAAGGTTTATGTAGTTAAGGTTAAAGATGTTGTTTTGCCTGACAAAGGCCAGTTCATTAAGTATGCCGGACCCAATCAAGTTTTGGTTCCGAAGAAGGTCTAATCAATTTGATACTGCAGGGTGTGGAACAGGTAAACCGTGTTATGTGGGTTCTTGACAGTGGCTGTTCAAGGCAATGACCGGAGATAGAGCCCTGCTATCAAATGTGGTTGAGAAAACTGGCCCAAGAGTTACCTTTGGAGATAACATCAAGGGTATTACCAGAGGATATGGTTGTTTGAAGTTTGGAAATGTTATCATTCAAGATGTATCTATTGTGGAAGGTCTCAAGTTCAATCTTCTCAGCATCAGTCATTTCTGTGACAGAGGATATGCTGTTTCCTTTGAGAAAGATAGATGTCAGATCCTTCACAAGAAGAATGGAAAGCTTGCTCTTCAAGGAGTAAGGAAAGGTGACTTGTTCATAGCTGATCTGCACTCTGGATCCAAAGATGAAGTAACTTGTTTTTATGCTAAAGCTTCATCTGATGAAAGTTGGCTATGGCACAATAAGATGTCTCACCTTAACTTCAAAACCATGAACTCTTTAGTCAAGAGGGAATTGGTTAGAGGTTTGCCTCAGATGGAATTTACACAGGAAGGACTGTGTGAGGCTTGTAAGAAAGGAAAGTCAAAGAAAGCTTCTCACAAGGGCACTGACACATCATCAATAACTGAACCACTTCAGCTACTGCACATGGATTTGTTTGGTCCAGTTAGTGTGATGTCCATGTCAAAGAAACAATATGCACTTGTGATTGTTGATGACTATTCCAAATATACTTGGGTTTTATTCCTATATTCCAAGGATGAGACCCCACATATGGTGATTGATCATATAAAGTTGATTGAGCTGGATTCGAGATTCCCTGTTAGAGCTATAAGGTCAGATAATGGAACTGAATTCAAGAATGCAGTTCTAAATGACTTTTGTGCAGATAAAGGAATAACAAGACAGTATTCTGCCCCTAGAACTCTTCAACAGAATGGAGTGGTGAAAAGGAAGAATCGTACATTGATTGAAGCTGCTAGGACTATGTTAAGTGAATCAAGACTTCCAATGTACTTTTGGGCTGAAGCTGTGAACACTGCTTGTTATACTCAGAATCGAACTTTAATCAACAAGGACTTAATGAAGACTCCTTATGAGATCATGAACAACAAGAAACCAACTCTCAAATACTTTCATGTATTTGGAGCAAAATGCTTTGTGATTAAGGATGACAATGTGAAACTTGGCAAGTTTGAGGCTAAGGCACAAGAAGCTATTTTTATTGGTTATCCCAGAAGATCTTACAGGGTGTACTTGATTGATGGTCACCATGTGAAGGAAAGTGTCAATGTAACATTTGATGACACTAAACTCCCTAATATCCAAACAGGAGATTCATCTGAGAAACTGAAGTTTGATAACTTGCTAGACTCAGATTCAGATGATGAAGCCCCACCTGAGAATGTTGCCGGTAATGACAATAACAATGATGATAATAATCCTGGTGGTGGCGGTGGAAACATTGGTAACAATGGAGATACCACCAACACTGGAGAAGAATCATCAAGGCAATCAAGCAACAACTCAGGGGGGGATGATGGATCTACTAGTCAGTCACAACACCACAATGAATTACAAGGCGAATCATCAAGATCAAATCTTCCAAGACAGACGGTATGGAATAGAGCTCATCCCTTTGATTCGATCATTGGTGATCCAGGTGTTGGAGTTAAAACTAGAAGTGCTACTCAGAATGAATGTCATTATTCAGGGTGTCTATCTGAAATGGAGCCAAAAAAGACTGAGGAAGCACTGACTGATCTAGATTGGGTGATTGCTATGCAAGATGAACTCAATCAATTTGAACAACATCAAGCCTGGAAGTTGGTACCCAGACCAAAGAACAAGAAAGTAGTTGGTACAAGATGGGTATACAGAAACAAGCTAGATGAGGATGGCATTGTTATAAGGAGCAAGGCAAGACTGGTCGCTCAAGGGTATTCACAAGCTGAAGGCATTGCTTATGATGAAACCTATGCACCAGTGGCTAGACTTGAGGCCATCAGGATGTTCTTAGCATTTGCAGCTTACTCCAATTTTAAAGTCTATCAAATGGATGTTAAGAGTGCATTCCTGAATGGTGAGCTAGATGAAGAAGTGTATGTGGAACAGCCCCGTGGCTTTGAAAATCAGGAGCTGCTGGACTTTGTGTACTTTCTCTTCAAGGCTATCTATGGTCTCAAACAAGCCCCAAGAAAATGGTATGACACTCTCTCTGGTTTTCTTTTAGAAAATGGTTTTGTTAGAGGTATCATAGACAAAACCCTTTTTTCAAAGAAACACAAAAGTGATATGATATTAGCCCAAGTCTATGTGGATGACATCATATTTGGGTCTACTAATGATGATCTCTGTGAGAGATTTGCTAAGCTAATGCAGAGTAAGTTTGAAATGAGTATGATGGGTGAGCTGAAGTTCTTTCTTGGATTGCAAGTAAGTCAAAGGTCAAATGGAATATTTATTTGTCAATCCAAGTATCTCAAAGAACTCCTCAAGAAGTATCACATGGAGGATTCAGCATCAGCAAGGACTCCATCTTCAACAGCAATCAAACTGGGAGCTTGTGATAACTCTATCAAGTAGATATTACAAGCTACAGAGGTATGATTGGCTCCTTACTCTATCTTATTGCAAGTAGACCAGATATTATGTATGCTACATGCTTGTGTGCAAGGTTCCAAGCGGACCCTAGACATTTACATCCCGTTGCTGTTAAAAGAATCTTGAGATATCTTAAGGGTACACCTAATTTAGGTATCTGGTACCCTAAAGATTCTGGTTTTAATCTTGTTGGATATATAGATTCTGATTATGCAGGTAGTGTTGTGGATAGAAAGAGTACCTCTGGGAGTTGTCAATTCCTAGGAGGTAGATTGATTTCCTGGTATAGCAAGAAACATCAAACAGTTTCCAATTCAACAGCAGAAGCTGAATATATTGCTACTGGAAGCTGTTGTGCTCAGATCTTATGGATAAGGAATCAATTAAAGGACTATGGCTTTGCATTAGACAAAATTCCCATTTTGTGTGATAATACAAGTGCCATAGCAATCTCCAACAACCCTGTTCAGCACTCGAGAACGAAGCACATTGATATCAGGTATCATTTTATCAGAGAGCATGTCATGAATGGAACTGTGGAGTTACACTTTGTACCCACAGAAGAACAGACTGCAGATATATTCACTAAATCTGTTGACGAATCTACATTTATCAAGTTAGTTGGTAAATTGGGTATGTTAAACAGTCTCAGTGATTAACAATATCTCTGTCATGTTTGTTCTTTCAAAAAATTCATTTTCTCTTGTCATTTAAATGATATTTATTGTCAAGTCTCATTTAATATTACATGCTTGTAAATTTAAATATTTCTGAATAATTTATATTCTTTAAAAATATTTTTCTCATATTTTTTAGTGGAGAAATGTATTTTTATTGGAAAAATATTTATTTAGAATTATTTAGGTGTTTTTCAGGTTGTAAATATTGTTGTTTAAATTATTCTGCAAGTTTATATTAATATTATGCAATTCTATATTATTCTGCATATTTTTCTAGGATTTATGGAATTTTCTGTGAATTTTTCTAGGCTTTTATATATTTTTCATGCATTTTTATCTTTTTTCTGCACTTTTCTGTAATTATTTTAATTAATTCTGAGTTTTTCCTAAGTCTTCCAAGTTTTATACTAGGAAGACTACCGGGAAAACTAAGAATATTTCATTTTGTTTTTCGGTTTTTCCTTTTATTTTTAAGTCTTTTCCTAAGTCTTCCCAGTTTTTGAACTAGGAAGACTATCGGGAAGACTTAGAATTAATTAGTTTTATTTTCTGATTTTTCTTTTATTTATTTTCGGAAGACTTTCTAAGTTGTATTAGGAAGACTACCGGGAAGACTATCCTAAGTCTTCCCGATTGTCTTCCTAGTATAATTTTAAAAAATACCCGTTTCAGTTCTTTTTCTTTTTCAGTTTAATTTTATTTAATATATATATATATATATATATATATACATACAGTACATACGCACTTCCTTTTCAGTTTTCTCTCTGTTTTTCAAAAACCCTTTCGAATTCAATTCCTTCTGCAGATAACTGTGATCTTTGATTCAATACTGCTCAAGTCTTTACTTAGCAAATCTCTTTGTTCGTTGAAATCAAACTTTTGAGTCGAATTGCTGTCGAATTTTTGTTTAAATTCTGATTCGACTTGAGTTTTTTTCTTGATTTTGTTGAGTGATTTTCTTGAGTTTTAGTGATAAAAGTGATTACTGTGTGTTGAAGTGTGTGTGGTTTAGAAATCATTTGCCCAGTCATTTTTGCTTTTCAAAAGTTTTTCTAAGTTCGAATTATTAGGATTTAAATTTAAAAGTGATTAATTTTGGTAAAATTTTAATTTTGTGGATTTTAATTAATTTTAATTAATTCTAAAAATCCCTAATGTTAGATCAGAATTCAATGATCGTCAGGAGCTAGACTCAACTGATCAGGATTGCTGACGTCATCAGGATTACATGGTCGTCAGGATCAGAAGGCATATCAGGACTGGGATCAGGATTGATCATCAGGACTGGAAGCTGATCAGGATTCCTACTTCGAGTTATATTTGGAGTCTAGTTCAACATGGAAGTTTATTCTGTCGGTTCCTGGTTTGTAGAATGTAGCTATCAATTATGGATAGGTTTCAATCTTTGTAATTGATTAGGACTTATCATTGATAGAGAAGCTGTGTAGTCTATAAACACAGTCTTGGTTTCGATTTATGAATGCGGAAGAGAAGAGAAGCGAATCAAGATAGAAGCTCTCGAGAACATAGAATTTCTTGAGAGAGTTTTTGTAAGCTAGCAGCTCTCAAGAACATCAGAATTTCTTGAGAGAGTTTGTAACAGTTTTATATCAGATTTAATAAAGTTGTTATCTTTCTTTTCATATATGTGATATATACATTAAGAAGTCAATTATCTTATACTATTGTATTCAACCCCCCTTCTACAATAGATTATTACTGGGCAACACCTAAAATTTTAAGTTTATTTTAAATTGATTAAAATTTCTTGTTTTATCTAAATGGATCCTAATTTTGAACTTGTTTTAAATAACTATGTTGGGTATTTTGATCCGTCTAAATGTAAGGTGGAACGTTTTAAACCTTTGATTCAATTTTTAAATAGCAAGACATGTGTCAGTCATGCTATTTGTACCACTGCACTTCTTAGGATTGATCCATTGAGGTTTTTATGTTCAAGTGATGTTATTGCTGGAGATTCAAAATCTTTCACTTTCAATATTCTAAACCAGCAATATACAGTCACTTTTGAGTTATTTTGTGATGGTTTACAATTTCCAAAGGACGGGTTTGATCCTTTACCCACTGATGATGAGTTATCACAGTTCTTTGTGAATATTCATTATCAGGGTCCCTTACAAATGGTCAAATTGTCTAAGAGCTTTGTTGTAAGAGAATGGGATCTGTTCTTTGATACAATAGCAAGAGTATTTGGTAATTGCACAAAAACAAATTTTCATTGCATTACCAGTATTAATCAGTATATTTCTTATGCTATTGTATTTGGTCGTAGATTAAACTTTGTTGAGATTCTGTGGAACCTAATGCTTAACAGGCTTGCTCACTCTAGGAGAGATTCTGATAATAATGTGAAAGTAAAGTGTTGGTACCCTCACTTTCTCACTCTTATCATTAATCATCTTCTCACTGCTGAGTAGGTAGAATTGTTTCGAGAAACCAGATTTGAAACCTCTCCAACCACAGACACTAAATTCTACACCAGACTTGATGTCTCATCCAAATTCCTCAACATACATGTTCTTGTTTCACCATTGATGAGTCAATTCATTAATCTTCCTATCTTTGGTGAACAAGTTCCTGAGCCACATCCAGTTCCACTACAGGTAGTTATTCCTAACCCTGGATCGTCTTCTGGTACAATAATTCAAACCCAAGTGGTTGTTAGGGCTGACCCAGAGATTGAAGAACCACAGTCTCTGACCCAGGTCATAGAGCCAAACAGAGATTCAAACACTCCTGATACACAACCTGAGCCAAATGTACAAACCAGTTCAAGAAGAGTTAGTGAAATAGCTGAAAAGAGTGCTCCCACATCTCTGTCTCCACCCTTAAAGAAAAGAAAAACCTATAGGGAGGCATCTGTAAGCCCATCTGTATCCTCTCAACAGGATATGGACATAGATATGGCCACTAAACAGTCTCTGGAGACATCCTCTCAACAGGATGAATCTATTGAAATTCGCCATCGGGCCATGGCATCTTGTACTGAGTCAAGCACTCTCCCATTACTCACAATTGAAGAAGATATCCAAATAGATTTTACTCAGGACACTATGCAAGGAGAGCACTTTACTTTTGACTTTGAAACAGTGTCTACCATAGTTACGGTAGAAGTGCCTTCACAGGAATCAGAGGGAAAATCTGATTCTTCGCCACCAATAATAGAATCATTTTCTCCCCTCCCAGAGGGAACATCTCTGGCTCCACTAAGGGATTTTTCACTCGCAGTTTATACTGGAGAAAGTGAAAGGCAACCTGGTGAGTCTGTCCCTGAAGCAATTCAGTATACAATGTCAAATATTTTGACAGACTCAACCAGGGATCGGGAATTGCGAACTCCCATTGCACCACCACTGACCTCTCTTGAAGGGGCTAGGGTGATTTTTCATGCAGGTACATCTACTGAGAACTTAGACAGACAGTTAGTTGTGAGAGATGAGAGTCAAACACAAGAACGTGAGTTGAGTGAAACACCACTGAGAGAAATTGAAGTGAGTGCACACACTGACACAAACACTGCTTTGTTGAACCAGCTAGCTGATCTCCAAAGGAAGTTGCAAGAAACCCAGGCTGAGAACAATCTTCTGAAAGCACAAGTGGTTTCTCAATCTACCACCTCTGTATCTAATCAGCTGGGTACTGTAAAAGATGACCTGCAAGGATTGAAGAATAATCTACTCCCGAGGCTGAATTCAATCCAACAATCTCAAGTACTGGTGGCTTCAGACATCTCTGATCTTACAACGTCAAATGCTCAGATATCGGAGAGTGTCAAAGAGATTGCTTCTATTTCTACCAAGGTGGACTTCATTCTGCAAACATCTGATGAAAATCAAAGGTTTAATGAAGAAAGGATATCGAGGATAGAAGGAGGTATGGAGCATCTCAATGAAAGGATGAAGCACTTGTATAATATGATAAATATCTCACATCAACCTACAGCACAACAAAGAACATTCTTTGAGGGAGATGATAAAGATGAGGATGATGATGCTAATGAAGGAGGAGATAGAGGAGAAAGGAGAGAAGAAGGAGAGATAAGGAGAACTTCTGAGGTGAATCCTAGGGCTTCCAAAGCTCAATCTGTAGAGGATTCCTCAACTAAGGGGGAGAAGGAGAAGAAAGGAGAAAGAGAAGCTGGAGGAGCTTCTGGAGTTGGAAAAGATAAGGGGAAATGGAAACAATCACTGGAGGATACTATCTTTGATGATGCCTACTACTACCACGGTGAACATGATGACTTTCAATTTGACACATCTGGTGATCTGGAGAAGACCATTCCTGAAGAAGCTTTTGGTGAGGAGGAGGTTGAAGAGGCAGCTAACTTTGATGATTGGGAAGATGAAGCTGATTTATACACACCTGACCCTTTATTTCAAAAGGAGTTGAAGAAGCAACATGCAGATCTCAGAAGAAAGGAGGATGAAAATGCCAAGGTCTCCGACATCATATCTCAAAAGCTAAAGATTCAAAAGGCTGAACATGAAGACAAACAACGTCTTCATAGTATTCATGTCAAAGAAAGGAGATTGGATGTTAGGATGAAGCAAGGAGACAAATGGGACAAGGCAAACGAGATGTTTGATATCCCTCAGAGAGGCACAAACAATGATGCTACTTGTCTGAAGTTGCTTGAGAAGATCAGAAATGTTAATCCAGACAACTCATTATACATGAAGGCATTGAAGGAAGATATTCTAAGGATTACGTCTGCATTTGATCAAGTGAGGCCAGAACTGTACATCTATGTCTCAAGTGCTCTTGAAGGGTCATTCACCGTCTCTCTTGAACTACTCCAAAGAAGATCTCTCTCTGAATTGTGGATTCTAATGAGTAAGGTTAAGAGATCTTCTTGCTTGAACGAGCTTCTATATGACCGGCTGAGAGATTCTGCAATGAAGGCCAGCCCTCAAGTTGTACACTTCCCGTATGAAGTCAAAATCTATAGAGGTACAACTTTGGAGACGGTAAGGCTGGATCCTGATTCTTTGAAGCTATAGACTGTTATGCAACTGGTGAAGTTGGAGAATCTTCTGAGAACTTCTGGGTTTACTATTGTAGAGAAGTCTGAAGTTGCTGATATGATTTCAGACTACTGCACGGAGAAAGTTCCAAGGTATGCTCAGATGAAGAACAGATTGAAGAAGATCACCACTCAACCAATAATGCCAAGTGGTGTGGTTTCTGAAAGTGATCGTGTCCTTGACAAAGATCTTCTAGTCACCTTGCAAGAAGCTGAAGAAGGTGAAATTAGAGACTAAGACATGATAGGTTTAGCTCATTTGTAAATGTTAAATGTTTAGAGCTAGGTAAATCAAGATAGGAAAATGCATTCATATGTTCAGTCTAGAGGAACATCTATCTTGTATTTATCTTTATTGTTTGAGTCTGGAAATTGTTATATTTAATCCATAACTTTTTATTCTTTGCTTGGCTCTTAAAAGTCTTATCTTTTCTTGTTTTAGTTGAGTTATCCTCTAGAGTATTTGGTTGTTATTGTCTAACAAACAAATAGGGGGAGATTGAAAGGCATATGTCTAGGCCTATTTGTAAACACCGAAGATTCTACTCAACTTTAATTAAGATGTAATAAGTAAATAATAAATATCAAATGTCACAGGAATCTCAGAAGATTATATCTGTCAAAGAATGAAGATTAAAGTCATCTACAGACTTGAAGTGATTCTACATTGAAAGAAGATCAATTTATTGATCAAGCCTCAGTGAAGTATTCAAGCTCAGTGGATTTATTAAAGTGACGGAGATTTCAAGTAGTGACAGCAAAAGATACTGGTTACAGAGTTCTTGAATGAAAAGGAAATGAATCACTGCTTAAAGTCAAACAGATAAAGAACATACATTGTCGTTAGTCACTCATGAACCAGACAGTGCATCGAGTGTCAACGTACTATTATGTTTATTCTTTAACTAAGTTTTAAGTGATTCAGGAATTAATTGAGAAGTCAACTAATTCTATTTATTCTCTTATAAATAATTAATACTATTAAGTAAATTATTTAAATTAGAATAAAAATGAACTAGGAAGACTTAGGTTTGAACTAGGAAGACTTAGTTTATTGAACTAGGAAGTGAGTCTTCCCGATTGTCTTCCTAGGCCAAAACACAGTCTTCCCGATTGTCTTCTTAATACAAAGGTTGTCTTCCCGAGAGTCTTCCAAGGCAAAAAGTATTGTCTTTCTACTTGTCTTCCTAGTGCATTTACAATCTGTCAAGTGGATGTGCACGTGGTCTACAAAAATAAATGCATTGGTTTAAATACAAGACAAAAGACATCATTTGTATTATTACAACTCAAGACAAAAGAAAACAGACAGAACATTGAACATCAAATTAAAAGCACTGTCTTCAATTCTCTTCAACTGTCAAGCTTCAATTCTGCAGGAGAAATTAATTCTTGATTGTTCTTAAACATTTAATCCATAAGAATTGTATCTCTTGTACTACCTTGACTTTCTAGCGGATCATAATCCCTAGATTTTATATCGAACTACTTTTTAGTATTCGGTCCTTTTTATTACAAAAATAGATAAATTCATGTCGAATTTATTCTAGGTTTGTTTTATCAAGAACCTTGTAATCAGTGATCAAATTGTAACACTCGTCAAGTTTAATATAAGTTATATTTAACTTGAATATTGTTTCAGTTTTATTCCGCATTAATTTGTTCTTAATTGTTAAATTATTCAAAGGACAAATTCGATTAAACGGTATCAGGACCTATCAGGACCTAACAATACTCCTTAACCTGTGACTTGTCGACATAGAGCATTTCCGACTTTGCTATATGAGTATTTTAGGAGTATGCGATATGGCATATTTCTGACTTCACAATATAGCCTTTGAGGACTTCACGATCTAGTACATTTCAGACTATGCGATCTCAACACTTCACGACATGTGCCTTGAGGACTTCACGACATAGTTCATTTCAGACTATGCGATCTCAGTACTTCACGACATAGACTTTGAGGACTTCACGACATAGCTCATTCTGACTTCACGATATAGGGACTTAGACAAATTTCTGCAACTTATTTCTTCAAGGCCTTATTCACTTTTGTCTTGCTGCATGAACAATTTGAACTTCTTCTAGGACAATTATTTCACGGCCTATATACATTCTAGGTGCAAGAAACTTACTAAGCTCATTATAAACTTGAGCATACAGAATAAAGCTAAGTACATGAAAACAAGACAAGTATAATAGAGACCTATACGATACCCCGGTGATGAAATTCACTAGGTCATGTAGAGTGACATAGTCACAAGGTGTAGACTTGTTAATAGTGGTATTCAGACATTCCTTGAGCCTAACAATCTCCCCCAAATTGTGAGTGAGAAACTTAGGCACAATTTCATGTCTGATAACAAGCCTACCTTACATTAAAGGAATCACATTTCAGAGAAAATAACAGATGAACATTATGACCATGATTTGATTACAAACAGAAAATGATAGCTTACAGATGATTTTTCTGTTACTGAGCAGCTTCAGATTCCATTTGTTTTTCTAGATAATCATCATAGACTTTCTTTTTTCTAGCTTCTTCCCTTATGTTCATTTCCAATATGGCCATGAGAATTTCATCCATTGCTGTCAATTCTTCCAGGAGAGGAGAGTCTTCTAAATCTTCAGCAGCACTTCTCAGAGCACTTTCCACATAAGAGTCCAGGAAATCCATCCTTATTTTGCTTTTGCCTTCATTTTTGTTTTTGTATTCCACAACATAAGGATTGAACTTCACTTTGCAAAGTCCCTTCTTCCTTGGATCCTTAGCCTTCTCTTCCATTTCTGCCATCTCCTTTTCTTTCTGAATTCTTTTCTCTTCATTCCACTTCCTTAGTTCTTCTTGATAATCATTTTGCATTTTCAAGTACCTGGCAATTTCTATCTTCCAAATTCTTTCTTCTTTTTCTTCAAAATTCAGCAAGGCATTGATCCTTTCTAGATCATAGATTGGGAAGTATTGCCAACTTCCGGTTTTCATCTTTTTCTCCTTTCCATCAGTGTATTTGATCTCTAGATGATCTTGTATTACTTTGACTTCAAAGATCCTTTGAGCTCTCAAGAATGCTAGGGCTTCTTCATCATAGTCTTCATCCAGATGAGGTATATTTAGCCCAATAACATTTGTGATCACTCCATTTCTCTTTGTTATCCTTGTTCTTTTGTCTACACTTTTGATTTTCCAGTGCTTCACTTGAGGTAGCTTTCTTGAACAAGGAGATTTAGTCTTCAGTGCCACATCATTTGGAAGTAACCTTAATCATTTCCCTTTAATCCACTGTAGAACTCCACTAGCTGTGACTTTGTGGAAGTGTCTTTTAGATTTTACTTTTGTGGCTTCATATTTCTTCTGTGGCAAATCAGTTTCAGAAGCCTTGGTTTCAGATTTTGGAGGATCATTACCAACAGTATCCACCCTAGACTTAGAGTCTTGTTTTGTGGTTAAAATACTGCTAGCAATGTCCTTGGCTTGCTGATTTCCACTCTTTCTCTTTTCAGATTCCCTCTCTCCATGAGTGTCTTTTTTGTCACTATCAGAATCTTTAGATTTCTTAGATGATTTGCTCTTGCTGCTTTCACTCTTCACATCCTTATCACTCCTTTGGTAACTCCTTCTTCTACCACCCTTATCTTCATCATCCTTGTCCTCTTTCTTTTCTTTGCTCATTTTGGCTGATTCAGGTATCCTGCCAGAAGTGAGAAATGTTTGAAGAATTTGGATTGTCTCTATTTCTTCTGCAGTTCTGAATCCCCTCTTTGCTCTCATCATTTGGATCACCTGAATAATCTTGTCTTTGTTCTTCATCTCCAAGTGAGTAGGAATCACCAATTGATCAATGGAGTTTGCCTTTGAGATGCTTTGGAATATTATGGTTCTTGGATTTGTGATGACCTCAGGCAGCCTCAGGAATTGATCTCTTTTAAGTTCATCATATAGCCTTTTGTTGTTTTCCCCATTCTTCTCAATTAGCTCCAGAAGTGTATCCAACTCAGTATATTTCAGCTTCTCTAGAGATTCAAAGGATAAATGCCATATGCAATTGTCTTTGGATACCATGATTATCTCTCTTAGACGGGCTCCTTTTATTCTCCTGACTACCACTGTAAAATACTTGATTCTTTCATTGAGATTTTGTCTGTATTTCAAGGTTTGACCATTTACACTGGCTTTGATGGCTTTCAGAAACTCCAGGAAGGCTTTATCATGATAGATGTTTGAGTTGGAAACTTCCTGTAGCTTGGCCTCAATGAGAATATCATCTTTTATTGGTTGAGCTGTTGATGTGATTTGAGGAGCATTGGCATCCATGTTCATTGTGACAGGGTAGAATGTGGAGGTGACAGTACTTTGATGGCCTTCTTTGTTGGTGACAGTCACTGTTGGAAAGGTGAGAGACTTTAGATATTTTTCCTTAATCATGATGCCCTTTTGTTTTTTTGAGACTCCCCCCTTTCTTCTCTAGGATAATGTTTTCCTTTCCCTTCTCCCCCTTAGGCTTGATATCAGACAAGATGCCTTGGGCTTCACTAGGAATAGGAAGATTCATGCTCTTCATCATTGCAGTCATCATCTGTTGCTGGACTAGTAGAATGTTTGAGGTGGCATTGCTTTGGTCATCCAGTTTAGAATTGAGCTGCTCCAAAGAGTGAGAGATCCCTTTGTTCTCAGATTTGAGCTCAACTACCTCTCTTTCCAGCCTATCAACCTTGGAGAATAGTTGCTCTGACTTGAAGGAATTTAGAGATTGCTCCTTGATTTTGGAGAAGTCAAATTTTGTGATATTGAAGAGGGGTACTTCATCCACCAGCTTGTCTCCATATTGATTCTTCCACATTACTGAGATCATAGAGTTTGAATTGATGTTGGATTGCACCTGATTCTCTAGCTTGGTAGACGGCTTCTTGAGATTATCAGTGACCAAAGCTAGTGTGCAATCCATCTTGGTGACATTCTGAGCAGTCTTCTGTACTTCCTTGAGGATGCCATCTACCTTGGGAAAATCAGAAAGATAAGAATTCTTGAGCTTTGTCAATGATTGACCTGTTTCTTCCTTGATAGTGGAGATTTCTGATTGAAGACCATTCCCAGGATAGTGCAGAGCCTTTAGCTGATTTTTATAGACCTCATTGACTGCATCATAGACTTCTGCAGGAGATAGACTTTTGGCATTGGACCCCAAAGATGTAAGGTAGTCTTCCCTGAGAAATGCTAGAGCATCCTTGAGCTTCACAGACCTCTTGGCATCCAACCAGGCATCCACATTACCATCCTGTTGAGCCTCATCAATAATCTTGTCTTTCTGTGCTTCAACATCCTCCCTGTGACATAAGAGAATTGCCTCATAGTCCTTGTTTGGGAGGCCAGCAGTGAAGAGATGTTGAGCAATCTTTGAGAACTCATCAATTTGTGCCACATTTAAGCTTTGAAGGGCTTCTTCCGTCAATTGAGTGGGCACATATGATGATCCTGAAGGCCTGTCATGTTGCACAGACCCCAACCATTGAGACAAGGTGGCCTGAGCCAAGTTAGAGCTAGTGCTAGGCACTTCTGTCACAGATGAGGGTTCTGCAACAGGGATGAAAGGTGTATGAGTTTCCTCCAACCTTGGAATGGCTGTAGAGTATGATGATGTCTCCATTAGAATATGTCCCAACGTGCATTTCCTGACCAACAGAATGTGGGTCCAGGGTGGTGAGCACAGTTTCATGCACCATGTCACTTGAAAGTGGTTCATTCACAGAATCAAAGAATGAATGATCAAATATAGGATTGTCATGAGAATGACTTTCCTGTAGAGAAGAAATATTTGCATTTTTAGATTCTGAGAGAGAAGTGGGGTTGAGATTTGATTTTGGCAACTCCCCCTGAGAAATAGGAGGAGTTTCAATAGTGATGTGCTCTCCACTCAGTGTAGTGTCACCCTGTTGTACTCCTGAGTCAAGAGTGAGTTCTTGACTCTGTGCAGACTCTGTACAGGTTGTAGTGGGGAGGCTACTCTTTTCAATACCAATGACCTTTTGAGAGGCCATTGATAGTAACAAGTTTACCCCTTTTATCACATCTGAATCCTGTTGGGAGGATTTAGTGGGGCTATCTGTTTAGACTTCTTCATTTGTCTGGGGAGTTGTGACTCAGGTTCCTCACTACCTAAATCTATAGAATCATCAGTAATAGCTATGGCTCTCTTTTTGCTCTTCTTTTTAGTAACAGCAACCTTTTGAGAGGTTGGTGCACTTGGCTCCCTAATTACTATAGTAGTGTTTGCAGAAGGTTGACTGGATGGGTTAGGGAGGCTGGGGTTAGACTCTGAAGCTCCATCAGTCTTAGCCTTCCCTTTCCAGGAAAGTGAATGATATATGGGCTTATCAAGTGTGTAGGTTTCGAATGTTTCTTGCATATGCTTAGTCACACTCAAAACCACATCCACCTGATTCCTAGTGTCCAATGTTCCAAAAATGACTTTGGACATGGACTTAGGGTAAGCCAGCTTTGTTGTGTCTATACCTTCTACTTCATGCAACTTATTATCTAGATGATTTAAAATGCATTGAATAAAGCGAGGGTAGAAGATTTCATTACCTCAGCCACATGGAGTTTTGCCTAACCTTTGAGCCAGTTCTCGAGTAATGATAGCTCCAATATTGATTTCTTGATTGTAGGCCAAGGAGTAGGCAAGCTTCACTGCAATGTGGCTAATTTGATCCCATCCTGTCTTTCTGCACATGAACACTTTCTGGAGAGCATCAAACAGATATGACCACTCCCGTAACACCCCCAGATCCGGGTTGTCACGCCCTCAATTCCAACAATAATACCTGTACTAGCTCAACAATCCAATGATACAACACCAAAAGACCCCAATCTCTTACACACACCAGTTATAGCTTCAGAAACGAGTCACATAAGTAACATTAGTTATTACAACCAAATGTACTATCCAGGATCTCACTAATAGCAGCTGAACCCATGCTACTTACTTATGCATTAACCATTCTGAATTGGACTACCTCAAGGCTGAATCTTCCACTTCTCTTTTCTTGTAGTACGGAATAACCGACTAGGTTCTCTCTTCACTGAAAGTTAATATAAAGTAAAGCAAGAATGAGCGAAAGAATGCTCAGCAAGTATCCCATAATAAAATAAATAGTTTCACAACTATAAAGTCTGAAATCCAATAACCTTTGTTGGTATAACAACCAAAACCTTTAAAGTATAACATTTGAGTTAAAATACCATACAGTTCAAAATATTGTACTAGGAATAGTAAGATTCCACAATATCTGAAAATAACATATAGTTCGAGATACTATATCAGAAGTCTAAACACTTCCCACCAAAATATATAATCTGCAGCGGATAAAAATAACTTTAAACATTTCTATAAAGTTTAGAGATCCTTTTCTAGCACATCATAGACAAAGGTTCAAAGTATAACTTTTAAATCAAGCTAAATCAAGTAGCTTACTGAAAATACCAGTTTTGAATATTTCTCAAAATACTGCCAACATTATCGGTAACTGAGCTACGAGGCTTTTGTTACAATGTTGCAGACACAATTCCAATTGGAAGATGGGGGCTATTACCGTAAAACACCACGATAAGCGCTGATCAGTCGTTGTACCGCATAAACACTTTCTCTACTAGTAGAAGGACGACTTCCTATTTCGGTTATCACCCTGGCCGCATTTGGGCCCTTCATGCTATACTGGCACCTATTTCATTGCCGAACATGGAGTTATACTATACTGGCACCTATTTCATTGTCGAGCATGACTTCGTACTATACTGACACCTATTTCATTGCCGAGTACGACTTCGTACCATACTGACACCTATTTCATTCCCGAGCACGAGTTAATTCCAGTCCCCAGATGAAAATCAACGTCACGGGAAACGGAAGCTAATCTTGTTTCCCCAAGTATGTGATACTTGTCCCTCTTTAAAAACATTTCTTGGTCTCCTTACTTCCGGAATAATAGAGGAAGTAAGTTACCACGTGGGTTGACCTTTGTCAACAGAATTAGAATCAGATGAGAATCCTCTTTAAAAAAATTACGACCAGGGAGTCAAACTGTTTGGAAATCTTTAAGGGTATTCCCGTCTCATTTGAGTGGTCAGAGAATATTTAAATCATTTCTTAAGATAGATTTAAATCAAAACAATATTTGGGAATCCCTACTTTAATAAAAATAAATTTTATAAAGTTTAGAAATATTCTTCATAGTTATTGAAGGTCAAAGATAATTTTTAAATAATATAAATCATTTTTAAATTGATTAAAAGAATATAATAAATAATAAATTAATAATTAATAATCATTTGCTCAATAAATATTTAATAATCTCTAGGTGAATATTAAAATAATATTCCCTTGAAAATAAAACAATTGAATATATCTATTCAATATACTTATCGGAAAATAAACCTCAGCGGTCTAAAGAAAATATACCGACTCCCGGTCTAAGTTCAAAATATGATCCACACGCTCTACTCTAAGAGCCCTTTTTAAAACCCGGCTTATAACTGCCATATCATATCGCATATAAACCAATCGAGGTCTCGAAAGATTCAAGTATAACAACAATATTATATTTGCAATATATATGAAACACTTATCACAACAACAACAGTAAGATATAAGTTTTGAAAACTTGCATCAACAGGAATCAAATATTTTGATAAGTAGAACATAGTACGCTCTATATCGTAGAGCCTCATGTACTCTAGTTTATATCTATATCGATAAATAGCATATGAACAATCATTCAGCATTTCAAAGCTTATACGATAAGTAAAACAGTTCGCACATTTGTAGCAGTTGTATCACAACAACAATAGTTTAAAAATATAGCCGAATACTAGAGCTTCGGGTTTTGAGAAACTTGCACGATACTTAGAACAAAGAGTATACATAATATTTGAACAACCAAGTATTATACGTTTGAAAATGTACCTACTCTGAACAATAGAGTAATGGTTAGTAAACTTGCCTGGAAATCCCGAAGTAGCAGTAAGTCTCAGGTTGGTCCAGTAATCTAGAATCAACACAAGGTTCAAGATTAATACCGTAAACGCTTTCACCATACTAAGTATATACTAACTCAAGTACAAAGTCCATTTTCAAGTTAACTCTTTAAGATCCTCTACTCGAGCATGCTCGCTCACGCATTTTTATAAAATTGAGATTTAATCCTTTTAACACGAAATCTTTTCGAGGGTCTTCCTAAACGTACCTAGCATGTTATCACAAGGTTTCACATTTCATTATGACCTCTAATTGGTTCGATCATAGCCTCAAAGTTGGCTAAGTGGTATAGTTTGGTTTCTCGAAACATCCTTTATTAAAACACTTGTTTCTCCTAAACCGTAAATCGGATTCACATGATCTTCGCACCAATACGAACCTTGAAACAAGAACTACAATAATATAGGCAGTGGTAATCTTGGGAAGAAGTTATTAGGTTCTAATATCACAAGCAAAACAAGGTTAAGGAAAATCGGGCATTACGACGGCTATGTTTTAGTGATTCCAAAGTTTAAATCTTAAACTTCACATAATCAACCAACCAATCATCAAACTCATTTCTTCAACATCATAACTAATCCACAAACATAATCAACCATAGTCAAAACCAACATCTACTTATTCACCATCAAAACAACACCATACTTTCATCAAAAGCAACCATTCATTCTTATAATCAAACTAACTAAACTGCACTTAAAACTAACCATATAAATCAATTTATAACTAAGGGTTTCAAGAGTTTATACCTTACTTTATGCTTGATATACACCAACAATAGTTTATAATCCTTCCTTGAGCTTTGAACTAACCTTAACAAGCTTAATCCTTAAGAAATAAAATCAAGAATCATGAAAAGTTACTATTCATCACTATTCATGTTCATCTTTAATCAAGGATTTGAATATGTTAACCTCAATGGATGATGCTAGGATTAAGAGAATGCCTTAATTTGGAAATATGGAACCTTTAGAATCCAAGATCATGATTTATGGATGAGTGGAAGTTTGATTTTGAAAATCAAACCCTTGGATGAAAGAAAAGGGTCGAATGTTTTCTTCTTGAAAAAGGGGAGAGTTCTTTTTTGGTTGCTTGATATTTTGTGATATAGTGGAATGGTTAAAGTTCTTGGATAAGTATAAGAATGATGATGTATGTGTAGCTTGTGTCATCTTTGTCCAAAGGTCAAGCTAGAAAGGTATTAAAGAAACATCTTCTTGATCCACTTGCTTGGTTCTTTGTTTGGTTTCACATGGATGGTCCTAATGTTGCATTCCTTGAATTAATCTTGTTACATGTTACTTCCATGCTTGTGTTTGATCCAATAAGTGTCGCGTTGTTCGGTTACCGCTTAATCTCGTTGAACGTTCGCAGGGTTTTCTTAAGTGTTCTATCGAAGTAGTTTACCGTAAACGTTCTTGATATCTTAATACATTTACTAAATCCATATCCATGGAATTGATAATATAAAATCCTCCAATATATTTAAATAATGATTAATCCATCAGTAATAGGTGAAATTTCGGAGAAAACATAAAATGCTATTCTTCTGATTCTGACAGCTTCTGCATTCACTCATTTACATACTAGATCACTAATACGACTTCGAAAGTTCATTATCCTGACTCGTACATAGGGTGGTCTGAAAATTTTCTAAACGACAAAAATTACTATTCATCAGTGGTTTTTAAATAAGTACAAAATTTGGGGATATTACAACTCCCCTATTTGTAAACAAATAGGCCTAAACATATGTCTTTCAATCTCCCCCTATTTTTTTGTTAGAGAATAACAAGCAAATACCTAGAGGATAACTCATCAAACTAAACAAGTAGAAATAAGACTTGAAAAGCTAAGTAAATAATAACACAAAGTTCTGGATTTCATTAAACATTATCCAGATCCAAATATTAAAGGTAAGTACAAGATAGATGTTCCTCTAGACTAAACATATGAATACATTTATCCTATCTTGGTTCACCTAAGCTCTAAACATTTAACATTTAAAAAACAGAGCTTCTTCAGTTTTCTTCATCCATCATCTCTCCTTCTTCTAGTGCTTCAAGCAAATCCTTGTCCAGAACACGATCAGATTCAGAAGTAATGCCACTAGGTCTGACAGGTTGAGTTGTGACTTTCTTCAGCCTATTCTTCATTTGATGATATCTTATGATATTGGCTATGCAATAGTCTTGAATCAATTCAGCAACTTCTGTCTTCTCTTGTGTAGGAAACCCTGATGTCCTTAACATGTTCTCCAGGTAGACAAGATGCTTGGCAGGAAAATCTTTCAATGAGATGGGATCCACATCACAAGTCTGAAGTGCCCTTCCTTTATAGAATTTGACTTCATAAGGCACTTCCACCACTTGAGGACTAGCTTTCATTGCAAAATTTCTAAGCTGGTCATGCAGCAACTCAGCCAATGGAGAAGTTCTTTTCACTTTACACATGAAGACCCATAGTTCAGAGAGAGTTCTACTTTCAAGAAGATTAAGAGACACTAAGAAGATTCCCTCATTATGTGTGTAGATTTAGATCTTCAACTCATCTCTAACTCTGTCAAATCCAGTTGTGATCCTTGAAATCTCTACATGAAGAGCTTTCATATATACAGTGTTGTCTGGATTGACCTTCTTGTATCTTTCTAGTATACCAAGAAACTTTACATCATTGTTAATTCCTTCCTGATGTGCAAACATCTCTCTAGCCTTGTCACATTCTTCTCCAAGCTTCAACCTCACATTTAATTTTCTGTCCTTGACCTTCAGATTGTGAAGCCGTTGCTTTTCTTGATGTTCAGCCTTTTGGATAACAAGATGCTTAGAAATGATGCCAGATACTTTTACATTCTCCTCCTCTCTTATTTTAAGATCAGCTTTCTATCTCACCAGCTTAGCTTCAAAGGCATGATCAACATTAAGTTCTTCTTCCCAGTCAGCATAATCAGCTTCTTCTTCAACCTCCACATCACCAAAGATATCTTCAGGGGCTTCTTCAGATTCAACATAGTCAAAATCTCCCTGTTCACCTTGATAATAGTCAGCATCAGAAAAAGTTAACTTCTACTTTCCTTTGTCCTTACCTGAACCTCCAGCTTGACTTCCAGCTTGATCTCCTCATCCTCCTTCTCTCTCCACATTCTCCCCCTTAATTGAGGAATCCTCTACAGATTTAACTTGTGTAGCAGTAGGATTAACCTCACTTCTTCCCCTTATAGCTCCTCCATCTCCTCCTTGATCATTCTCATCCTTATCCTCATCATCATCAACATCACCCTCAAAGAATTTCTTCTGCTCAGTATTGGGTTGATGTGAATTTTTGATCATATTATACAAGTGCTTCATTCCTTCATTAAGATGCTCCATTCCTCCTTCTATCTTAGACATCCTTTCTTCATTAAACGTTTGATTTTCATCAGCTTTTTGTAGAATAAAGTCCACCTTGGCAGAAATAGAAGCAATCTCCTTGACATTCTTTGATATCTGAGCATTTGACATTGTAAGATCAGAGATGTCCGAAGCCACTAGTACTTGAGACTGTTGGATGGCATTCAACTTTGGGAGTAGAGAAACCTTCAAACCTTCCAAATCATCCTTGACAGTACCCAGCTGATTAGTTACAGAGGTGGAAGAAGAAGACCGTTCAACCACTTGTGCTTTAAGAAGATCTTTTTCAGCTTGGGTTTCCAAGAGTTGTTTCTAAAGACTAGCTATCTGAGCTAACAACAAAGCAGTGTTTGTGTCAGTGTGTGCACTTACCTCAATTGCTCTCAGTGGTGTTTCACTCACCTCACGTGCTTGTGTATCACTCTGTGTTTGACTCTCAGTTCTCACAACAAGCTATCTTTCCAAGTTTTGATTTGAAGTACCTGCAGGAAAAATCACCTTAGCCTCTTCTAGAGAGGTCAATGGTGGTGCAATGGGAGTTCGCAATTCCCAATCCCTTGTGAAATCCAAGAAGTCATCTTGATTTTGAAACTGTGAGTGGAAAAACCCTTAAGGGAGCCAGAGATGTTCCCTCTGGGAGGGGAGAAAATGATTCTATTTGAGTTGGAAAAGAATCAGATTTTCCCTCAGATGCCTGTGAAGAACTTCTACCGTAACTATGGTAGGCACTGTATCAAAACCTATGTGCTCTCCTGACAAGGTGTCCTGAGTATCATCTATTTGGATGTTTTCTCCCATTGTGAGTAATGGGAGTGTGCTAGACTCAGTACATGTTGCCATGGCCCTATGACGGATTTCAATAGATTCATCTTGTTGAGAGAATGTCTCCAGAGACTGTTCAATGGCCATTTCCAAATCCATATCCTGTTGGGAGGATACAGATGGGCTAACAGTTGTCTCCCTCTATGTTCTTCTGTTTTTGAGTGGTGGAGACAGAGCTGTGGGTTCTCTTATAGAATCTTTTCCACTAACACTTCCATGTCTGATATACACATAAAGTTCAGGTTGAGTGGTTATAGGAGTTGACTCGGTGTTAGGCTCTATGACCTGGGATTGAGTTTGTGGTTCTACAAACTCATGGTCAGCCCTATGAACCTCTTGGGTTACAACAGTATGAGAAGAAGAGCCAAGGTTAGGAAATACTACCTGTATAGGAGTTGCATCTGTAGTTCCAGCATGGGTGGATTGATCCACTAGAGGTTGTTTCTCAGGAACTGGCAATCCAAAAGCAGGAAGTTGAATAAACTGGGTCATAAAAGGTGTAATGACCACAGGGACTGAGAGATATTTGAAAGACGTGTTTAGTCTTTAATAAAATTTGATATGAGTACTCTGACAATTTTCAGACATACTAAGACTAAACATCTGTTTGTGTGCATCAGTGAGAACATGATTGATCATAAGAGTGAGAAAGCGAGGATAAAAACATTTGACTTTCCTCCCACTAGAATGATCAGTACTCTTGGCCACTAAGACTCGTCTAACCAATTGATTCCAGACAAGATGGCCAAAATTGATACGAAGATTGTTAGCAACTGCAAAACCAATATTTTGAAGAAGAGAAGGAATATTATGAAAATTGGTTTTGGTGCAGTTGCTGAAGACTTTAGCCAAAGTGTCAAGGAATAAGTCCCATTCACTGACTAGATTGCTCTTGGATAACTTTACCAAATCTACCGGACCTTGATAATTGATGTTTGTGAAAAATTGAATTAGGTCCGCTTCAGAAGGTAGATTAACAAAGTTATCTCTGGGAAGATGTAGAGCATCACAAAGAATATCTCTATTGAGTGTATAGTGTGTGTCACCGACAGAGAATGTGAAAGAAGATAAGTCAGTGGACAAGATGGCAGTAGCATGTTTTAAATCAGCATTCATACAGATAGCATGACTAATAATGGAATGCTCATTTAAAAACTTAATCCAAGGCCTAAAACGTTCAACGGAACATTTTAGTGGATCAACATAACCACGAAAATTGTTTTTGACAATTTCAAAAGCCATATTGGAAAAATAAACAATTAATAAGGATTTTAAGTATCAAAAACAAATAATCCACAAAAATCAAATCAAGATTTATGACAGAAATTTGGTTCAGATAAAATCACAAAAGAAATGCTTGAAAAGATTTAACAGTAAAAAAGTAGCAACACTTCTTTTAGAAAATAGATTAAAAGAACCAAGGGAGAAAAGAAAGCTAAGTAAAAACTTGAGCTTAGAAAGACTTAAACGAATTATGAAGAAAAAACAAGTCGTATTTATAGATAAACTAGGAAAGACTATCGGAAAGACTATCAGTGATAGTCTTACCGGTAGTCTTTCTGACTTAAAAGACTAAAAACAAAAACAAAAAAACAAAAAAAAACTGTTAAAACAAATATGTTAAACTAATTAATAAAAATCAGAAAAACTATCAATAAGACTATCCAGAATAGTCTTACCGATAGTCTTTCTGGTTTAAAACTACAAAGACTAAAAATAAAAACAGTTTTAAGTCTAAAAAACAAAACAAATTAAAGTAAAACAAATTAACTAAATTAGTATTTCAAAAATACTATCGGTAAGACTATTGAATAGTGTTTCTGATAGTCTTTTTAGAAATATAAATTATTAAAACTGTTAGAAAATCAATAAAAACAAGCAAAAACTTGAAAAATAAGCAGAAAATTAAGCTAAAATCAGAAAAATGCAAGGAAAAATTCTAAAAATACAAGAAAAATATATAAACAGTTTGAACAAATATTTAAATATTTCTAAATTCATAAATTTGCAGTAAAAATAAATTTCTCAATAGAAAAATCCGAGAAAAATATTTTTAGAGCAAATAAATTATTTAAAAATACTTAACCTAGAAACTTTAACAAACTAGATAGCAACATGGCATTTAAGATCAGTAATTAAACAACAACTAAGAAAATGTTTCGATAAACTCAAATACAAGTGAATTTCAGAAAATATACAGCACATAGCACTTGTATTCTAACCAAGAACAAACATTAAAACAATTATTAGTACTAATCACTAAAGCTATTTAACATACCCAATTTACCAACTAACATGGTAAAAGTGGATTCATCAAGAGACTTAGTGAAAATATCTGTTGTTTGTTCCTCTGTGGGTACAAAATGTAACTCCACAGTACCATTCATGACATGCTCTCTGATAAAATGATACCTTATGTCAATGTGCTTGGTTCTCGAATGCTGAACATGGTTGTTGGAGATTGCTATGACACTTGTATTATCACATAAAATAGGAATTTTGTTTAATACAAAGCCATAGTCCTTCAATTGATTCCATATCCATAAGATCTGAGCACAGCAGCTTCCAGCAGCAATATATTCAGCTTCTGCTGTTGAATTTGAAACTGTTTGTTGTTTCTTGCTATACCAGGAAATCAATCTACCTCCTAGGAATTGACAACTCCCAGAGGTACTCTTTCTATCCACAACACTACCTGCATAATCAGAATCTGTATATCCAACAAGATTAAAACCAGAATCTTTAGGGTACCAGATACCTAAATTAGGTGTACCCTTAAGATATCTCAAGATTCTTTTAACAGCAACGAGATGTAAATCTCTAGGATCTGCTTGGAACCTTGCACATAAGCATGTTGCATGCATAATATCAGGTATACTTGTTGTAAGATAGAGTAATGAGCCAATCATACCTCTGTAGCTTGTAATATCTATCTTGATAGAATTGTCACAAGCTCCAAGTTTGACAGCTGTAGATGATGGAGTCCTTGCTGATGCTGAATCATCCATGTGATATTTCTTGAGGAGTTATTTAAGGTACTTGGATTGACAAATAAATATACCATCTGACCTTTGATTTACTTGTAATCCAAGAAAGAACTTTAGCTCACCCATCAAACTTACTGTTATCCTCTGGTAATACCCTTGCTGTTATCTCCAAAGGTAACTTCTGGGCCAGCTTTCTCAACCACATTTGATAGCAGGGCTCTATCTCCGGTCTTATGCCTTAAACAGCCACTGTCCAGAATCCACATAACATGGTTTACCTGTGCCACACCCTACAATATCAAATTGATTAGTCCTTCCTCGGAACCCAAACTTGATTGGGTCCGGCATATTTAAAGAACTGGCCTTTGTCAGGCAAAACAACATTTTTAACTCTAACTACTTCAACCTCTTTCACAAAAGAGTGTTTCCATTTATAGCCAGCCTTAACACATTTCTGAGTAGGCTTAGGGATAAATGAATCCACTCTAGTCTTAGAAGGACTAGTAGTATTAGATCTAACATGCTTCTTATTATTAATATGTTGACGTGGAGCAGTCTTATCATCAGATACATGGTTACTATTAAAATAAACATACATAACATTAAATGCACAAGACATGCAATTCACCACACCACATGCTTTATGAGACAAATTAATAGCAGGCAGGTTAGTTCTACAGTTGTTTTCATCCACTTTATGGATGTCTGATTTAGTCTCTGTTGCTGAAACAACTTTGACTTGTTTCTCAGACATACACTTGTTGGACTGATCAAGTTCAAAATCAAGATCATCAACACGCATTTCCTCTTGGATAATAATGGAATATTCATTAAGAGATTCTGCCAAGGATTCTCTAAAGAAAGGTGTTTCAATACCCTTAAGCACATATGGTACACCCCTTTCTTCAACACTAACTCTATTAGGGGTGTTAATGATTAATTCTCCAATAGCCTCATTATAGTCATACCCTATTCTTATAGTGTGACCAATAACTTGTTTATTGAAGATCTCTTTAGCAGTCTTACAAGAATTATAGTAAGCATTAACCTTGGTTTTAAGTTCATTGATCTGATCCTTAAGAATGGTTTCCAATTGAATATAACAATAAACCTTATTCTCAAGAAATGCTATTTTCTTAGTGAGATCATCTTGATTAACATGCACAAGTCTTAATTCTTTTACCTCCTTTTCAAGAGCTGTGTTCAAAATATTTATTCTATCATTTTCACTACGTGCACAAGAAACAGTACTACTAAGATGATGGATCATTTCAGAATCAGTAAACTTTACCTCTGACATGAATGATGAAGTGCTCCCCTCATTAGCCATTAAAGCTAGGTTTCCAACTTCACCAGCTTCTGCATCACTATCCGTATCATCCCAACTCTTTCCCTCGACAACATAAGCTTTCCCAATCTTGTTCTTCTTGCTAGAATCATATGAGTTCCTTCTCACTTACTTTGGCTTTTTACATTCTGTAGCAAAGTGACCCAACTCATTATAATTGTAGCACCTTATTGTGCTTCTATCCACAATTCCAGTTTTATAGCCACCCCTTGTGCTATTTGAAGAAGAAGAAGAACCACCTCTCTGAAACCTGGGCTTGAACCTAAGATTAGGATTCCTTCTGAATCTGAAGTTGCCAAACTTCTTCACTATCATTGCCATCGACTCATCCTCTAGCTGTTCAAGTTCTTCCATAGAATAGAAGTCGCCACCAGATTGACTAGTGGATGTTAAGACATATTCAGCCACAGTAACATCCATGTAAGAACTGGAAGGTTGAACAACCTTCACTTCCAGTGGTTGTGGGACTTCTGACATCAGTGTAGTAGAAGTACTGACAATTTTCCTTGTTCCATATATTTCCTTTTGTTGTATCTGTTCCAGCTCATAGGTCTTCAGAATACCATAGAGTCTTTCCAAAGAAATCTCTCCAAGATCTGTTGCTTCTCTAATTGCTGATATTATGTGCTCCAGATGAGATGGAAGTGTAAGGAGGAACTTCTTGTTAATCTCCTTCATTGTGTAGTGCTTTCCATGGAGATTCAGATCATTTATCAATTTGTTGTATCTCTCAAAAACCTCAGAGATACCTTCACCAGGGTTTGATCTGAAATGTTCATATGAAGAGGTGAGAATTTCCATCTTATTCTCTCTGACTTCCTATGTCCCCTCATTGATTATCTCAATCGTGTCCCCAATGTGTTTGGCAGTAACACAGTTTAGAACATGATTATGCATGATAGGATCAAGACAATCAACCAGAATTAACAGTAAACAGGCATCCAGGGAAGCATCCTCTTTCTCATCAGCTGTGTAGTCCTTGGGATCCTTGGGGTACATCCTAGCCGCTCTAGTAACAACCTCGTTCTCTATCTGTTCTTCCCCAACAATCATAGGAAGTTTAGGACCATTTTTCAGCACTCCAAGATATTTATAATTAGCCACTTGAAGAAACAGAAGCATCTTCTTCTTCCACATAGGATAATGCTCCTTACTGAACATGGGGATTTTCACTGTACCAACTTTCTGTGTAGTAGACATTTTTGAGATTTTTGATGAAGAATAAAAATTTCAGAGTTAAGAAAAAAAATCACAAAAAATGGATCTTTGATTTGTATATCAATCAAAAGGCTCTGATACCAATTGGTAAGTCCTGATAAGTTTGTAGAAGGGGGGTTGAATACAAACTATACTGTTTTATCGAATTTGTTCATTTTATCCAGGAATTTTTTTGTAATTTTAATAGATTAAAATTTGCTAGAAATTAGAATTAGAAGTGGATTGAAAATTTAATAATTCTCCTTCCAACACATAACATGACATTAACCAAAAAATAATAGTAATCCGTAACTACCACTAGTAGCAGCACATAATATATATATCAAGTATTACAGTCAAGTGATAATATGAAAAAGTATAATTAGCTAATTTAAGAATTCAGTAAAAAACTTGACACACAACACCAACTCACATATTCTCTTAACTGAGCAATGCGACCTCGTTTGTTAATTCGATAAACTCCGAACGGAACCAGAAGAACCAGGCAGACATAAAATTAATAATATTCTCAATCATTTATACAAACAATTAACAATTATCGATAAAGTACCAAATCAGTTTCAACCTAAACAAACAATTACACACATAAACATAAACACAAACACAATCATATTACACAAGTATACAAAAAAATTAACCAACATTCAATAAATTAAAAACCCGAAACTAATCGAAAAAAGAGCATTATACCTTCAGTGCCAGCAATGGGTAAGTAGAGCAAAAAATGATCAAGATTCAAACATCAGAAAAGTTGTTAGATACAAACATCAACAATAATTCGTAAGGAATACTATTACTTGTGCGGTTTAGTAGTACTATCGTTTTATCAGCTTACCACTTGTGTTATGGCCTGTGGGGCAGGAAAACTAACATAGCAACCAATTTTTGGTCACATAACAATGTTTATGAGAGTCCTCAGACTTAATATTTTTAGGGCTTGACATTGAAAGATACTCGGCCACCATCCTCACTAGTCCACAAATTAGACCCCTAGTAAGAGCTCTGATAAAACTTAATTTAAAAAAAACTATGATAAAGAAAAAAAAATTGCAATAATAATAACAATATACTCAAAACATTCAAAATTGAAACAATTAAGAAGAATAAATGAGGAGTTAGTAAGAAGAAGACCTAAAAAGCCCTAATTTCTTGTGAAGAGAGCGTATATAGTTGAAGAATATTGAACCCAAAACAGACAAAATCGAACAAGCCCTAATTTCTTGTAATTGAACCCAATATACAAGCTCTAATTTCTTCTGAAGATCCGAATAAGACCCGAAAAAGATTGTGCTCGAACCCTAATTTCTTCAAATTAAACCGTAGAGAATGTTACTGAAAAACCCTAATTTTTTGTGAAGAGAGAAAGAGAGTTGAAGAAGAGAGAACGAGAGAGAGTTGAGAGCTGAGAGAGAGTTGAAAGTGAGAGAGCAAGAGAGAGTTGAGAGTGAGAGAGAGAGCGAGAGAGTGAAAATAATTGAGAGTGAATAATTGAGAATTGAACAATTGACCCGCCTTAATAATTCAGTGAATTTTTGTCAAAAATTCACCCGCTTGGTCCAATTCCCTGAGCCCGCCTATTTTTTAACATTAGTTGGTAACACTTTTCTTTAAGAGCAACGGCTACACGGGCTTTGGTGTTAGCATAGATACTGGATGAGGTCTACGGTAACACTGATTTGTAGTATTGCTAACACTAAATAAATGTGTAGGCTTAGACCATTTTTAAGACATATATGGTTACACTTTTGCTTGAAATACTGAAAAAAGCGTAGCTATTGCCCACATGTGGCGTAGTGTAAGTACTTTTTGACTTACTTTTATTTTCGGAAAAGATATGGATACTCTATTTTTCAAATTCCATATAAGATATAAGAAATATTGTTTCGAACTGTATAAGATATAAGATACGAGAATCTTCGAATTCCTCGGTCTCTACGTTATCGAACACGTTCGTAATTTACGCTATAGTTCCGGAACTAGCCTTAGATACCCTTTGTAGGCGCACAAGTGTGCAACTTTAGATACCTATTAAGGGCGCGTAATTATTGAACTTTAGATGCCGGTCACTGGCAAAGTGTAATGTATAAGAATAAGAATAAGATCCCAGCTATTGGGAAAGTGTGGCCGTAGAGCAAGACTGTGGTATTTATAAGAATTTCGTTTCTTTTTTTAATTCTGTTTCTGTTCTGGATTTTTAAAATATAAACTTTGGGTTGGATCTATTTTCGCAAAGGCTTTTAAAATTATCATTGTTTTGAGAAAATTTGTTTTATTAAAATGCCCAATGATTTTGAGAATATCCGTAAGTCAAACTGTTACTTGCTGAGCTGTGTAGCTCACTCTTTTCTAATATTTCAGGTTGGTACGTTGTGGAAGCTTATTGAGAATATGGATGTGAACTTGTGAATTTCGTGCTACGTATTTTGATGTAAATTATTGGTTAAGAACAGTTATGCTATTAGAATCAATTTTGTTAAATTTCAAGATATGTATTATTGAAATTGTGGGGTTGCGTCTCAGATTTTGTGTTTTCGAATTATTGAGTTTGACCGATGCTTTGAATTTTGTGAAAATTTTGGATTTATTGAATAAAGAAGCTATTTTATTTAAGTTTTGTATTTAGAATTAATAGTCCGAAAAGTTGGGTTGTTACAGTTGGTATCAAGAGCAGGCTGTCCTTCGGAGTGTGTTAGATATGAGACTAATACATTCTCTAGGATTCGTTTATGTGGACCATATTTTAAGTTTGACTTGTAGGAGATTAGTGGGTAGACGTGTCGTGAACCTTTTGGATTATAAGATTGTTGTGAATTTGGGGACCAAATTCTTTTGAAGGAGGGTAGTTTGTAATATCCAGGAATTTTTTTGTAATTTTAATAGATTAAAATTTGCTAGAAATTAGAATTAGAAGTGGATTGAAATTTAAGATAATTTTATAATTTGACTTTAGAATATAAATAGATTAATGAGTATTGCTAATTTAATTTTGTTGGGCTTTAATTTAAGGTTTAAGCTGACCCAAGTTAATTATAATGGACCAATTAATAGCTAGATATAAGCGTGTAAAAAAAAGATAGAGACATCGGTTATAAATCATTAGAAAACCCTAGAATCCGTGAAGAAAAGAAACGCCGCAAAGAGAGAGAGAGAGGGAGAGACGCCGAGAGAGAGAAGAAGAAGAAGAACACAAAAAGAGGAAGATTCATAACAAGTTTAGAAAAAGAGGTAATGATTCTTGTATTGTCTGTATATTCTTGTGTATGATATTATGTGTAAATCATATTTTCTTGATTATTTTTATATGTGATAATGTTTTGGTATATAATATGATATATATCCATGAGTTATTTGTTTTGTCCATTGTGTTAGGTCCTGATATGTTTCTAGAAGGGGGGTTGAATACAAACAGTACCGTTTAATCGAATTTGTATTGTTGAATTTAACAATTACAATACCAAATTTAATGCGGAATAAAATGAAACAAGATTCAAGTTAAATAAAACTCTATTGAACTTGAAGGGTGTTACAAATCAGTGTACAGATTACAAGGTTCTTGTTCAAACAAATCTAGAATAAATTCGACATGAATTTATCTATATTTGTAATCAAAGGATCGAATACTAAAAAGTAGTTCGATAGTAATTCTAGGGATTATGATCCGCTAGATTGTCAAAGCAGTACAAGTAATTGAATTCTAGTTGATTGGATATAACTTTGATGGCTAGAATTTATTACAAGAATTAAATGGAGCTTTGCAGTTGGTTCGCTTGAAATGGCAGAAGAGAGTAAATGAGAAGCTATTCTTTCTTTTCTGTCTTGAATTGTAATGTCTGCCTTGTTTGATCAAACACATGTATTTAAACAAGTCAACAACATCATTTTCACGCGCCAAATCATTTTCATTTAAGTTTATACTGGTAGTACTATCCAATATACTTGGTAGTACTATCGGTAGTACTATCCAATTATATTGGTAGTACTATCGGTAGTACTATCAAGGGATAGTACTGCTAGTACAAAATAATCAGAAATAAAACTGTTTTAATATATTCTACTTTTAACTGATTTAATAAATGAATTAATTCATTTAGAATTAATTCACTGATTAAATAAATTAAATAACTGACTCAAATAATTTCATAAATAAATTAATTCTAGAGAATTAATTTATATAATAAATTACTTAAGATCTAGATTAATTAATTTAATATATGAATTAATTCTGAAAGAATTAATTCATAGATTAAATTAATTATCTTATAGAATAATATTAAAAGAGAATTAAACTAATTCTTAGAACCACTAAAATTGACGACGAACTTCCACTGACTGACGTTGACACTCCATGTATTGTCTGGTTCATGAGTGACTAACTTTAGTGACTGTTCTTCATCTTTAACTTTAAGCTGTGATTCTTTTCTCCTTCTATTTAAACAAAGGACTGTAACCTGTACTTTTCTCCGTCACACTTCTGAAATCTCTGTCACTTTTAAATAGTTCCACTTCCTTGAATACTTCACTGAGGCTTGAACAATAAATTGAACTTCTTTCAATGTAGAATAACTTCAAGTCTGTAGATGACTTTAATCTTCATTCTCTTGACAGATATAATCTTCTGAGATTTCTGTGACATCTGTATTTATTATTTACTTATTACATCTTGGTTTATGTTGAGTAGAATCCTATGTGTTTACAAATAGGCCTAGACATATGCCTTTCAATCTCCCCCTATTTGTTTGTTAGACAATAACAACCAAATACCTCTAGAGGATAACTCAACTAAAACAAGAAAAGATAAGACTTTTAAGAGCCAAGCAAATAATAAAAAGTTATGGATTAAATATAACAATATCCAGATTCAAACAGTAAAGATAAATACAAGATAGATGTTCCTCTAGTCTGAACAAATGATACATTTTTCTATCTTGATTTACCTAGCTCTAAACATTTAACATTTACAAATTGAGCTAACTACATCATGCCTTTAGTCTCTAATTTCACCTTCTTCAGCTTCTTGCAAGGTGACTAGAAGATCTTTGTCAAGGACACGATCACTTTCAGAAACCACACCACTTGGCATTACTGGTTGAGTGGTGATCTTCTTCAATCTGTTCTTCATCTGAGCATACCTTGGAACTTTCTCCATGCAGTAGTCTGAAATCATATCAGCAACTTCAGACTTCTCTACAGTAGCAAACCCAGAAGTTCTAAGAAGATTCTCCAACTTCACCAGTTGCATAGCAGTCTGTAGCTTCAAATAATCAGGATCCAGCCTTACAGTCTCCAAAGTTGTACCTCGGTAGATTTTGACTTCATAAGGAAAATGTACAACTTGAGGGCTGGCCTTCATAGCAGAATCTCTCAACCGGTCATATAGAAGCTCGTTCAAGCAAGAAGATCTCTTTACCTTACTCATTAGAATCCACAATTCAGAGAGAGATCTTCTTTGGAGTAGTTCAAGAGAGACGGTGAATGATCCTTCAAGAGCACTTGAGATATAAATGTACAGTTCTTGCCTCACTTGATCAAATGCAGACGTAATCCTTAGAATATCTTCCTTCAATGCCTTCATATATAATGAATTGTCTGGATTAACAGTTCTGATCTTCTCAAGCAACTTCAGAAAAGTAGCATCATTGTGTGTGCCTCTCTAAGGGATATCAAACATCTCCCTTGCTTTATCCCAATGGCTTCCTTGCTTCATCCTCACATCCAATCTCCTTTCTTTGACATGAATACTATGAAGACGTTGTTTTTCTTCATGTTCAGCCTTTTGAATCTTTAGCTTCTGAGATATGATGTCAGAGACCTTAGCATTTTCATCTTCCTTTCTTCTTAACTCTGCCTGTTGCTTCTTCAACTCCTTCTCAAACAAAGGGTCAGGTGTGTATAGATCAGCTTCATCTTCCCAATCATCAAAGTTAGCCACTTCTTCAACCTCCTCCTCACCAATAGGTTCTTCAGGGATAGTCTTCTCCAGATTACCAGGCATATCAAATTGAAAATCATCATGTTCACCATGGTAGTAGTAGGCATCATCAAAAGCAGACTCCTCCATTGATTTTTTACCTTTCCCCTCCTCCATTGATTGTTTACCTTTCCCCCTATCCTTTCCAGAAGCTCCTCCAGCTTCTCTTTTTCCTCCTTCTCCCCCTTAGTTGAGGAATCCTCTACAGTTAGAGCTTTGGAAGCCCTAGGATTCACCTCAGATGTTCTCCTTATATCTCCTCCTTCTCTCCTTTCTTCCCTATCTCCTCTTTGATCAGCATCATCATCTCCTTCAAAGAATTCTCTTTGTTCAACTGTAGGTTGATGTGATTTCTTTATCATATCGTACAGATGCTTCATCCCTTTGTTCAGATGCTCCATTCCACCTTCAATTTTAGAGAATCTTTGATCATTAAACCATTGATTTTCATCAACAGTTTGCTGAATAAAATCCACTTGAGCAGTAATGGCAGCAAACTGATCAACATTTGACGTTGTAAGATCAGAGACGTCCGAAGCCAAAAGTACTTGAGATTGCTGAACATCATTGATCTTTGGTAGGAGAGTAGTCTTCAAGCTTTCAATATCATCTTTAATCAAACCCAGCTGATTTGTTACAGAGGTGGAAGAAGAAGACCGTTCAACCACTTGTGCTTTAAGAATGTCCTTCTCAGCCTGGGTTTCTTGCAGTTGTTTCTATAGAGCATCTATCTGAGCTAATAAAGAAGCAGTGTTTGTGTCAGTGTGTGTACTCACTTCAATTTCTCTCAGTGGTGTTTCACTCAACTCACGTGCTTGTGTATCACTCTCTGTTTGATTTTGATCTCTAATCACTAGCTGTCTTTCCAAGTTACCAGATTGAGTACCTGAAATAGAAATCACCCTAGCCCCTTCAAGAGAGGTCAGTGGTGGTGCAATGGGAGTTCACAAATCTCGATCCCTGATTGAGTCTGTCAAAATATTTGACATTGAATACTGAATTGCTTCAGGGACAGACTCATCAGGTTGCCTTTCACTTTCACCAGTAAAAACTGCGAGTGAAAAATCCCTTAGGGGAGCCAGAGATGTTCCCTCTGGGAGGGGAGAAAATGATTCTATTAATAGTGGCAAAGAATCAGATTTTCCCTCTGATGCATGTGAAGGCACTTCTACCGTGACAATGGTAGGCACTGTTTCAGATCCTAAGTGCTCTCATAACAACGTGTCCTGAGTTTCTTTTATTTGGATGTCTTCTCCCATTGTAAGTAATGGGAGAGTGCTTGACTCATTACAGGTTGCCAGGGCCCGATGGCGAATTTCAATAGATTCATCCTGTTGAGAAGATGTCTCCAGAGACTGTTGAATGGCCATTTCAAAGTCCATATCCTGTTGGGAGGACATGGATGGGCTTGCAGATGTCTCTCTATAGGTTTTTCTTTTCTTTAGAGGTGGAGACAGAGCTGTGGGTGCACTCAGTCTTTGTTCACTACTAGACCTTTGTCTTATTAAAGAAGCAGTTTCAGGTTGAGAGGTTAAAGGATTAGACACAGTGTTTGGCTCTCTGACCTGGGTTAGAGATTGTGGTTCTACAACCTCTTGGTCTGTCCTATCAACCACTTGGGTTTCATCAAAGGTTCCAGATGATCCAGAGATAGGATGTATTACCTGTATTGGCAGTTCCTCTAAAGTTCCAGCTGCAATGACTAGTTGTTGATCAGGAACAAAAGGTTCAAAAGTAGGAAGGTTAAAGAATTGTGCCATGAATGGACTTACAACCACTGGTGTTATGTTCAATTTTAGAGAAGTGTGGAGTCTTTGAAAGAACTTACTAGCAGTAGTAGGAGAAGGAACAGATACAACATTTAAAAACAACTCCTTGTGAGCATCAGATAGCACATGATTGATTAAGATAGTGAGAAATCTAGGATAGAAACACCTAACTTTCCTACCACTATCATGATCAATCCTGGCATTAGATACTCTCCTAACTATAAGACTCCAGATAAGATGACCAATGTTAAGTCTAACATTAAACACAATAGCATAAGCAATGTACTGCAACAAAGATGGAATATTTTGAAATTTGCTTTTAGTACAATTGTTGAAAACCTTAGCTAAAGTATCAAATAAGACATTCCATTCACAGACTAAATTAGCTTTACTGAGTTTGGGCAACTCCAAAGGACCTTGATAATGAATTCTGTTGAAAAACTGAATTAATTCAATATCAGAAGGAGTCCTATCAAAGTTGTCCCTAGGAAGTTGAAAAACTTCACAAAACAAACCCTCAGTAATAGTGTACTGTGTGTGCTCAACTGTGAAAGATATAGAATTCAAATCATCAGAAATTACAGCACTAGAACACAATAATCTCAGTGGTTCAATCTTTAAATCAGCAGATAAACATATAGCACGACTAACACAACACTGCGAATTTAAAAACTGAATCCAAGGTCGAAAACGATCAACCGGGCATTTCAAAGGATCAAAATACCCAATGTAATTGTTTTTAACAACCTCAAAATTCTGAACCATAATTTACTAAGTAAAAATTAACACAGAAAATCAAAAACTCAAATAATTATGAATAATTCGAATTTAAGGATTTTAAAATTAATTAAAAATTAATTAAAAATCCAAATTTTCAAAGTTCTCCAAAAATTACCAAATTTCAGTATGTTAATCTTTATCACAAAACACACAACCCACTATTTTTAGAATTCAAAAACACCGATTAAATCTCTAAAAACGAATGACAAAACCCTTGGAATTCAAAAACTCAAGAACACAAAAACTTGATGAAATATGGATTTTAAACACTTAAATTAATGGGCTTGAGAAGATGAACACAGTGATGGTTTCCGTTTTTAAAACAAACAAGTAATGAATCCGGAATCTGGAAAAGAATTGGACAGCAGTTCGTTACTTGATGAATAAAAAGAGAGAGAAAAAAAATCAGTTAAGTAAAAACTTGAACTGGTAGGACTCAGTAAAAAGAAAAAAAACAAAACAAATGAATATATATATATATATATATATATATATATACGCTAATAGGACTAAGGTAAAAGAAGAAAAACAACTGGTAGTACTGTGGTGAAAAACACGGTAGTACTATCAATTAAAACAAAAAAAAACAGAAAATAAAAGAAAAGAAAAAGAAATGACTTAGCAGTACTAACTAAAAATACACTAGCAGTACTAACTAAAAATACACTAGCAGTACTATTAAAATAAAAGAAAAATAAAAAGAATGCTGGTAGTACTATCTAAAAGACTACGGTAGTACTATGGCAAAAAGAAAAAAAACAAAAACAAAAACAAAATAAAAAAATAAAAAAAAATCTGGTAGGACTAATAAAAAGAACTAGTAGTACTATCACTGGATAGTACTACCGATAGTACTACTAGTTCAAAACTAGTAATACTAACGAAAATCAGATAAAAATAGATTTCAATAAAAAGAAAAATGCTGAGAATTAATAAACTTAACAGAAAATGAATAAAAATGCATGAAAAATTATTACAAGCCTAGAAAAATTCATAGAAAATTCCATAAATCCTAGAAAAATATGCAGCAAATTATAGAAATGCATAAAATTAATAAAAACCTGCAGAAAAATTTAAACAACAATATTTACAATATGAAAAACACCTAAATAATTCTAAATAAATATATTTTCAATAAAAATACATTTCTCCACAAAAAACAAATGTGAGAAAAATATTTTTAAAGAAAATAAATTATTCAGAGCTATTTAAATTTACAAGCATGTAATATTAAATGAGAATTGGCAGTAAATATCAGTTAAATGACAAGAGAAAATGAATTTATTGAAAGAACAAACATGACAGAGATAATGTTAATCACTAAGACTGTTTAACATACCCAATTTACCAACTAACTTGATAAATGTGAATTCGTCAACATATTTAGTGAATATATCTGCAGTCTGTTCTTCTGTGGGTACAAAGTGTAACTCCACAGTTCCATTCATGACATGCTCTCTAATAAAATGATACCTGATATCAATGTGCTTCGTTCTTGAGTGCTGCACAGGGTTGTTGGAGATTGCTATGGCACTTGTATTATCACACAAAATAGGAATTTTGTCTAATGCAAAGCCATAGTCCTTTAATTGATTCCTTATCCATAAGATCTGAGCACAACAGCTTCCAGCAGCAATATATTCAGCATCTGCTGTTGAATTGGAAACTATTTGCTGTTTCTTGCTATACCAGGAAATCAACCTACCTCCTAGGAATTGACAACTCCCAGAGGTACTCTTTCTATCCACAACACTACCTGCATAATCAGAATCTGTATATCCAAAAAGATTAAAACCAGAATCTTTAGGGTACCAGATACCTAGATTAGGTGTACCCTTAAGATATCTCAAGATTCTTTTCACAACAACGAGATGTACATCTCTAGGGTCCGCTTGGAACCTTGCACACAAGCATGTAGCATACATAATATCTGGTCTACTAGCAGTAAGATAGAGTAAGGAGCCAATCATACCTCTGTAGCTTGTAACATCTACCTTGATAGAATTGTCAGAAGCTCCAAGTTTGATTTCTGTTGAAGATGGAGTCATTGCTGATGCTGAATCCTCCATGTGTTACTTCTTGAGGAGTTCTTTAAGATACTTGGATTGACAAATAAATATACCATTTGACCTTTGACTTACTTGCAATCCAAGAAAGAACTTCAGCTCACCCATCATACTCATTTCAAACTTACTCTGCATAAGCTCAGCAAATCTCTTACAGAGATTATCATTAGTAGACCCAAATATGATGTCATCCACATAGACTTGGACTAATATCATATCACTTTTGTGTTTCTTTGAAAAAAGAGTTTTGTCTATGATACCTCTAACAAAACCATTTTCTAAAAGAAAACCAGAGAGAGTGTCATACCATTTTCTTGGGGCTTGTTTGAGACCATAGATAGCCTTGAAGAGAAAGTACACAAAGTCCAGCAACTCCTGATTTTCAAAGCCAGGGGGTTGTTCCACATACACTTCTTCATCTAGCTCACCATTTAGGAATGCACTCTTAACATCCATTTGATAGACTTTAAAATTGGAATAAGCTGCAAATGCTAAGAACATCCTGATGGCATCAAGTCTAGCCACTGGTGCATAGGTTTCATCATAATCAATGCCTTCAGCTTGAGAATACCCTTGTGCAACCAGTCTTGCCTTGTTCCTTGTAACAATACCATCCTCATCTAGCTTGTTCCTGTATACCCATCTTGTACCAACTACTTTCTTGTTCTTTGGCCTGGGTACCAGCTTCCAGACTTGCTGTTGTTCAAACTGATTGAGTTCATCTTGCATAGCAATCACCCAATCTGGATCAGTCAGTGCTTCCTCAGTTTTCTTTGGTTCCATTTCAGACAGAAATGCTGAATAATGACATTCATTCTGAGTTGCACTTCTAGTTTTAACTCCAACACCTGGATCACCAATGATCAGCTCAAAAGGATGAGCTCTATTCCATACAGTCTGTCTTGGAAGATTTGATCTTGATGATTCGTCTTGAAATTCACTTTGATGTTGTGAGTGACTAGATGATCCTTCATTTGCTCCCCCTGAGTTGTTGCTTGATTGCCTTGATGATTCTTCTCCGGTGTTGGTGGTATCTCCATTGTTACCAGTGTTTCCACCACCACCACCACCATGATCATTATCATCATTGTTATTATCATTACCAGCAATAACTTCAGGTGGGGCTACATCATCTGATTCTGAGTCTGGCAAGTTATCAAACTTCAGCTTCTCAGATGAATCTTCTTTTTGGATATTAGGGAACTTAGTGTCATCAAAAGTAACATTGACACTTTCCTTTACTGTGTGACTGCCAACCAAGTAGACTCTGTAAGATCTTCTTGAATACCCAACAAAAATAGCTTCTTGTGCCTTTGCATCAAACTTGCCACGTTTCACATTGTCATCTATAAGCACAAAGCATTTTGCTCCAAATACATGAAAGTACTTGACATTTGGTTTCTTTTTGTTCATGATCTCATAAGGAGTCTTCATTAAGTCCTTGTTGATTAAAGTTCGATTCAGAGTATAACAAGCTGTATTCGCTGCTTCATCCCAAAAGTACGTTGGAAGTTTGGACTCACTTAACATAGTCCTAGAAGCTTCAATCAAAGTACGATTCTTTCTTTCCACTACTCCATTTTGTTGAGGAGTTCTAGGGGCAGAGTACTGTCTTGTTATTCCTTTATCAGCACAAATGTCATTTAGAATTGCATTCTTGAATTCAGTACCATTATCTGACCTTATGGCTCTAACAAGGAATCTAGAATCCAGCTCAATCAACTTTATATGGTCAATCACCAGGTGTGGGGTCTCATCCTTGGAATGTAGGAATAAAACCCATGTATATTTTGAAAAGTCATCAACAATCACAAGTGCATATTGTTTCTTTGACATGGACATCACATTAACTGGAGCAAACAAATCCATGTGCAGTAGCTGAAGTGGTTCAGTTATTGAGGATGTGTCAGTGCCCTTGTGAGAAGCTTACTTTGACTTTCCTTTCTGACATGCCTCACACAATCCTTCCTGTGTAAATTCCATCTGAGGCAAACCTCTAACCAATTCCCTCTTGACTAAAGAGTTCATGGTTTTGAAGTTAAGGTGAGACATCTTCTTGTGCCATAGCCAACTTTCATCTGATGAAGCTTTAGCATAAAAACAATTAACTTCATCTTGGGATCCTGAGTGCAGATCAGCTATGAACAAGTGACCTTTCCTTACTCCTTGAAGAGCAGGCTTTCCATTTTTCTTGTGAAGGATCTGACACTTTTCTCTTTCAAAGGAAACAGCATATCCTCTGTCACAGAAATGACTGATGCTGATAAGATTGAACCTCAGACCTTCCACAAATGATACATCTTCAATGATAACATTTCCAAACTTCAAACAGCCATATCCTTTCGTAATACCCTTGCTGTTATCTCCAAAGGTAACTACTGGGCCAGCTCTCACAACCAAATCTGATAGCAGGGCTCTATCTCCGGTCATATGCCTTGAACATCCACTGTCAAGAATCCACATAACACGGTTTACCTGTTTAACTCCCTGCAATATCAAATTGATTAGTCCTTCCTCGGAACCCAAACTTGATTGGGTCCGGCATACTTAAAGAACTGGCCTTTGTCAGGAAAAACAACATTTTTAACTAAAACTACTTCAAACTCTTTCACAAAAGAGCGTTTCCATTTATAGCCAGCCTTAACACATTTCTGAGTAGGCTTAGGGATAAATGAATCCACTCTAGTCTTAGGAGGACTAGTAGTCTTAGCTTTAACATGCTTCTTATTATTAACATGTTGACGTGGAGCAGTCTTATCACTAGATACATGGTTACTATTAAAATAAGCATACATAACATTGAAAGCACAAGACATGCAATTAATCACACCACATGCTTTATGAGAAGAATTAACAGCAGGCATGTTAGTTCTACAGTTGTTTTGATCCAACTTATGGATATCTGATTTAGTCTTTTCAGTTGTAGCAACTTTGACTGGAATATCAGATATACACTTTTTGGACTATTCAACTTCCAAAGCAATATCTTCTTCACGAATCTCCTCAGCAATAATGATAGAGTATTCATTCAGAGGATCTGCCTCGGACTCCTTACAGAAGGGTGTTTCAATACCCTTAAGCACATATGGAACACCCCTTCCTTCAGTTCTGACTCTACAAGGGGAATTAATTCCAAGCAATCCAATGGCCTCATTATAATCATAACCTATACTGACATGATTACCAATAGATTGTTTGTTGAAAATCTCTTTAGCGGTCTTGCAGGAATTATAGTAAGCATTGGCTTTAGTATTAAGCTCACTATTCTTTTGTTTAAGAATGGTTTCCAGTTGAATATAACATTTAACCCTATTCTCAAGAAATGTTATTTTTTCAATAAGTTCATCCTGATTAACATGCACTAGTTTTAATTCTTTTACCTCCTGTTCAAGAGATGTGTTCAAAAGAATTATTCTATCATTTTCAGTGTGTGCACAAGAAAGAGTACCACCAAGATGACGAATCATTTCAGTGTCAGTGAACTTTACCTCTGACATGTATGTAGATGAAGTGCTTGCCTCTTTAGCCACTAAAACAAGGTTCCCAATCTCACCTGCTTCTTCATCACTGTCAGTGTCATCCCAACTCTTTCCTTCAGCAACATAGGCTTTCCCAATCTTGTTCTTCTTGCTAGAATCAAATGTGTTTCTTGTCACTTGCTTTGGCTTTCTGCATTCAGTAGCAAAGTGACCCAACTCATTGCAATTGTAGCATCTGATTGTGCTCCTATCCACAGTTCCAGTTTTGTAGCCACCCCTTGTGCTACTTGAAGAGGAAGATCCACCTCTCTGAAATCTGGGCTTGAACTTAAGATTGGGATTCCTCTTGAATCTGAACTTCCCAAACTTCCTGACTATCAAAGCCAAATCACCATCCTCCAGCTGATCAAGTTCCTCTAAAGAATAGAAGTCACCACCAGATTGATCAATGGATGTTAATCCATATTCAGCATCAATAACATTCATGTTAGAACTGGAAGGTTGAACAGCCTTCACTTCCAGTTTCCGTGGGACTTCAGCAGCCAATGCAGTAGAAGTACTAACTATCCTCCCCGTTCCATATAACTCATCCTGTTGAATCTGCTCCAGCTCATAGGTCTTCAGAACACCATACAGTCTTTCCAAAGCAATCTCTCCCAGATCTCTTGCTTCTCTAATGACAGATATTCTGTGCTCCAAATGACGTGGAAGTGTAAGTAGGAACTTCTTGTTAATTTCCTTGATAGTGTAGTGCTTCCCATTGAGATTCAGATCATTGAATAATTTGTTGTATCTCTCAAAAACCTCAGAGATACCTTCACCAGGGTTTGATCTGAAATGCTCATATTGAGAGGTGAGAATTTCCAGCTTATTCTCTCTAACTTCCTCTGTCCCCTCATTGATTATCTCTATGGTTTCCCAAATGTGTTTGGCAGTATCACAGTTTAGGACATGATTATGCATGATAGGATCAAGACAATCAACAAGGATCAACTGAAGACAGGCATCCAAGGTAACATCCTCTTTTTCATCAGGAGTGTAGTCCTTGGGATCCTTAGGGTACATCCTAGCAGCCCTAGTAACAACATCATTCTCTATTAGCTCTCCCTCAATAATCATAGGGAGTTTTGGTCCATTCTTCAGCACATCAAAATATTTAACATTAGCAACTTTAAGAAATAGGAGCATTTTCTTCTTCCACATAGGATAATGCTCATTGCTGAACATGGGGATTTTGACTGTACGCACTTTCTGTGTAGTAGACATCTTTTGAGATTTTTAGGAATAATAAAAAATTCAGAATTTAAGAAAAATCTCAAAACAATTGGATCTTTGATTTGTATATCAATCAAAAGGCTCTGATGCCAATTGTTAGGTCCTGATATGTTTGTAGAAGGGGGGTTGAATACAAACAGTACCGTTTAATCGAATTTGTATTGTTGAATTTAACAATTACAATACCAAATTTAATGCGGAATAAAATGAAACAAGATTCAAGTTAAATAAAACTCTATTGAACTTGAAGGGTGTTACAAATCAGTGTACAGATTACAAGGTTCTTGTTAAAACAAATCTAGAATAAATTCGACATGAATTTATCTATATTTGTAATAAAAGGATCGAATACTAAAAAGTAGTTCGATAGTAATTCTAGGGATTATGATCCGCTAGATTGTCAAAGCAGTACAAGTAATTGAATTCTAGTTGATTGGATATAACTTTGATGGCTAGAATTTATTACAAGAATTAAATGGAGCTTTGCAGTTGGTTCGCTTGAAATGGCAGAAGAGAGTAAATGAGAAGCTATTCTTTCTTTTCTGTCTTGAATTGTAATGTCTGCCTTGTTTGATCAAACACATGTATTTAAACAAGTCAACAGCATCATTTCCACGCGCCAAATCATTTTCATTTAAGTTTATACTGGTAGTACTATCCAATATACTTGGTAGTACTATCGGTAGTACTATCCAATTATATTGGTAGTACTATCGGTAGTACTATCAAGGGATAGTACTGCTAGTACAAAATAATCAGAAATAAAACTATTTTAATATATTCTACTTTTAACTGATTTAATAAATGAATTAATTCATTTAGAATTAATTCACTGATTAAATAAATTAAATAACTAACTCAAATAATTTCATAAATAAATTAATTCTAGAGAATTAATTTATATAATAAATTACTTAAGATCTAGATTAATTAATTTAATGTATGAATTAATTCTGAAAGAATTAATTCATAGATTAAATTAATTATCTTATAGAATAATATTAAAAGAGAATTAAACTAATTCTTAGAACCACTAAAATTGACGACGAACTTCCACTGACTGACGTTGACACTCCATGTACTGTCTGGTTCATGAGTGACTAACTTTAGTGACTGTTCTTCATCTTTAACTTTAAGCTGTGATTCTTTTCTCCTTCTATTTAAACAAAGGACTGTAACCTGTACTTTTCTCCGTCACACTTCTGAAATCTCTGTCACTTTTAAATAGTTCCACTTCCTTGAATACTTCACTGAGGCTTGAACAATAAATTGAACTTCTTTCAATGTAGAATAACTTCAAGTCTGTAGATGACTTTAATCTTCATTCTCTTGACAGATATAATCTTCTGAGATTTCTGTGACATCTGTATTTATTATTTACTTATTACATCTTGGTTTATGTTGAGTAGAATCCTCTTTGTTTACAAATAGGCCTAGACATATGCCTTTCAATCTCCCCCTATTTGTTTGTTAGACAATAACAACCAAATACCTCTAGAGGATAACTCAACTAAAACAAGAAAAGATAAGACTTTTAAGAGCCAAGCAAATAATAAAAAGTTCTGGATTAAATATAACAATATCCAGATTCAAACAGTAAAGATAAATAAAAGATAGATGTTCCTCTAGTCTGAACAAATGATACATTTTTCTATCTTGATTTACCTAGCTCTAAACATTTAACATTTACAAATTGAGCTAACTACATCATGCCTTTAGTCTCTAATTTCACCTTCTTCAGCTTCTTGCAAGGTGACTAGAAGATCTTTGTCAAGGACACGATCACTTTCAGAAACCACACCACTTGGCATTACTGGTTGAGTGGTGATCTTCTTCAATCTGTTCTTCATCTGAGCATACCTTGGAACTTTCTCCATGCAGTAGTTTGAAATCATATCAGCAACTTCAGAGTTCTCTACAGTAGCAAACCCAGAAGTTCTAAGAAGATTCTCCAACTTCACCAGTTGCATAGTAGTTTGTAGCTTCAAAGAATCAGGATCCAGCCTTACAGTCTCCAAAGTTGTACCTCGGTAGATTTTGACTTCATAAGGAAAATGTACAACTTGAGGGCTAGCCTTCATAGCAGAATCTCTTAGCCGGTCATATAGAAGCTCGTTCAAGCAAGAAGATCTCTTTACCTTACTCATTAGAATCCACAATTCAGAGAGAGATCTTCTTTGGAGTAGTTCAAGAGAGACGGTAAATGATCCTTCAAGAGCACTTGAGACATAAATGTACAGTTCTTCCCTCACTTGATCAAATGCAGACGTAATCCTTAGAATATCTTCCTTCAATGCCTTCATATATAATGAATTGTCTGGATTAACAGTTCTGATCTTCTCAAGCAACTTCAGAAAAGTAGCATCATTGTGTGTGCCTCTTTGAGGGATATCAAACATCTCCCTTGCTTTATCCCAATGGCTTCCTTGCTTTATCCTCACATCCAATCTCCTTTCTTTGACATGAATACTATGAAGACGTTGTTTTTCTTCATGTTCAGCCTTTTGAATCTTTAGCTTCTGAGATATGATGTCAGAGACCTTAGCATTTTCATCTTCCTTTCTTCTTAACTCTGCCTGTTGCTTCTTCAACTCCTTCTCAAACAAAGGGTCAGGTGTGTATAGATCAGCTTCATCTTCCCAATCATCAAAGTTAGCCACTTCTTCAACCTCCTCCTCACCAATAGGTTCTTCAGGGATAGTCTTCTCCAGATTACCAGACATATCAAATTGAAAATCATCATGTTCACCATGGTAGTAGTAGGCATCATCAAAAGCAGACTCCTCCATTGATTTTTTACCTTTCCCCTCCTCCATTGATTGTTTACCTTTCCCCCTATCCTTTCCAGAAGCTCCTCCAGCTTCTCTTTTTCCTCCTTCTCCCCCTTAGTTGAGAAATCCTCTACAGTTAGAGCTTTGGAAGCCCTAGGATTCACCTCAGATGTTCTCCTTATATCTCCTCCTTCTCTCCTTTCTTCCCTATCTCCTCCTTGATCAGCATCATCATCTCCCTCAAAGAATCCCATCTCAGCACATTTTTACTCCAATCAAATAGAGCATTTAAATACAGTGAAAATTTACTGCTGCAACAATTAACTAGCATAATTACTTAGAACTAGTAAATGAAGGATTGAGCATTCCAATTTCACTCACTAGTCTGTTGAAGACAGCTTCATTTAGAGGTTTAGTAAATATGTCAGCTAATTGTTTCTCAGTTGGAACATAAGACACTGCTATAGTACCATTTGCAGCATGTTCCCTAATGAAATGGTACCTTATCTCAATATGCTTTGTAGTAGAATGATTAACAGGATTGGCAACAACGGATATTGCACTAGTGTTGTCACACATCAGAGGAATGTTTTCCAACACTAGTCCATAATCCATGAGTTGATTTCTAATCCAAAGTAATTGAGCACAGCAGCTTCCAGCAGCAATATATTCAGCCTCAACTGTAGATGTTGCTGTGGATTGTTGTTTCTTACTAAACCAGGATATTAACCTTTGGCCTAAGAATTGGCAGCTTCCTGAAGTGCTCTTTCTGTCAATTCTGCATCTAGCATAATCAGAATCTGTGTAACCAACCAGGTTGAACCCAGTGCCCTTTGGATACCATAAGCCAAGATTAGGAGTCCCCTTTAGATACTTGAAAATTCTTTTGATTTCCATCATGTGTGATTCCTTGGGATCAGATTGAAACCTTGCACATAGACATGTGGCAAACATGATATCTGGCCTGCTAGCTGTGAGATAGAGTAATGATCCAACCATGCCTCTGTAGACCTTGATGTCAACTCTCTTTCCTCTTTTATCTTCATCAAGCTTAATTGCAGTTGACATTGGAGTTTTTGCAGGGGATGAATCTTCTAAATCATATTTCTTCAAAAGATCTTTGACATACTTTGATTGATTTATGAAGATGTCATCCTCCCTTTGATTTACTTGCAGACCTAAGAAGTAGGTGAGCTCTCCCATCATACTCATCTCATACTTACTTTGCATCAGCTTGGAAAACCTTTGACATAGTTTTTCATTTGAAGAGCCAAAGATAATATCATCCACATAAATCTGAACTAGAATGATATCATTACCATGCTTTTTGAAGAATAGAGTTTTATCGATTGTCCCTCTTGTGAATTAATGCTCTAGAAGAAATTGAGAAAGAGTTTCATACCAAGCTCTAGGTGCCTGTTTGAGTCCATAGAGTGCCTTGAGCAATCTGTACACAAAGTCTGGAAATTCTTCATTTTCAAAACCAGGGGGTTGGGACACATATACTTTTTCAGCAAGATCACCATTGAGAAAAGCACTTTTCACATCCATTTGATACACCTTGAAGTCTGAGTGAGCTGCAAAGGCCAAAAATATTCTGATGGCCTCCAGTCTTGCTACAGGTGCAAATGTCTCATCATAATCAATGCCTTCTTGTTGACAGTATCCTTTAGCAACCAACCTTGCTTTGTTTCTCACAACTACACCTTCTTCATCTATTTTATTCCTGAATACCCATTTGGTTTCAATGACATTTGTTAATCCCAAATGACCTAACAGAATTGTAGAAGGGGGGGTTGAATACAATTCTTGATATTTCTCAAACTTAAAAATAACTTACAAATTAAAACTGAACTTATAAAATAAAAACCACAAGCACTTAATAATTTCAGTTGGATTGTTTGATGATCCAACTGAAGTGATTTTTATTGCGGAAATAATCTGTGATACAAAAAGTACACAGCTGCTCAGTTACAATAATGTAGAGAAGTATGCTCTCAAAGATAGCTAATACAATCTATTTGTTTTTCTTCTCTCACTTCTATTTTAACTGCTACACTTGGTTATATATATATTCCCAAGTTTACAAAGCTATTTTTGGCTACACTAAAGGTAACCGTCAATAGCTTGCTTTTCATCCCTTTTGTCCAATGGTCCTTGGAGATCTTTGTCTTCTGTCTTCAGTCTTATAGTGATCCCACTCAATAACCAGATTGGAAATTGGAATGTTTCCTTATTCCCCATGTCCATTTTAATGGTTTCCAATGCAAAGTACACTTCCACATCTCCTTTTGATCTGTCAGAAAACTGTCACTATCACTTTGTCAACTATTCAGAAAAGTGATAATGATTCGTTGATAGTAGTAAGGTGTGTTTCGTTGATAGCTTTATTCTTCGTTTCGTTGATGAGTAATCTTCGTTTCGTTGATGAGTAAACTCCATACCGTTGACAGAGTAATCTTCATACCGTTGACATGTCTTCACTTAGGCAAAATTACAAGGTATAATATATTTACAATTAACCAACCTATTTTGCCTATCTAGTACTTAGTCAACATGACTTAGAAAACCTATCCAATATCTACAACGAAATGCATATCAAGCTAGAAGTATTGTACAGTGCAATTGCTACATCACTCATTTCGTTGATGAGCTTCCTGTCAACGGAATGCTGCAAAGCATGCCATTTCGTTGACAGCTACAAAATGACTTTACACAAATTCTACTAAGTGTTTTATGTTTATCATCAAGAACAACATATTCCTAACAATCTCCCCCAATTTATGACTGATAGAATAACAGCCATAAATCAAGAGACTTGATGATAACAAAAACACTCAGATACATCATAAACTACAAAAGTAGAAAATGCATTAAGCTTCATAATATTTTAGACAAAATACAAGACTTACAAGACTAATGACCAAAAGTGCTCCTCTAGTCTGAGCAAATGTTTCATCTGTGTCTTCTTTGTGGCATAGTCTTCTTCCCTCTTTTAGAGTTGTTTTCCTCAATTTGGACCTGTAGCCTTCTATAAAAGATTTTCTCCTCTTCATCTTGATCACCAAGCATGGATTGAATAAACTTTAGAGTTTGATTAGATGCCTTATCCAGCTGGTCTTCCATCCTGAAGAATCTTCTGCAATTGTCCTTGTCCTTAAATTCCATCATCTAGTAAGGTTGAAGATGGATCTTCTTTCCTGTTGAGGGCACTCTAAGCATCCTGGGAAGAGCCTCAGGCTTGTTCCAGCTAGCCTTTATCTGACAGATTTTGGAGACCACCTCAGACTTGGCTGTTTTGGTGAAGCCAAAGTCCTTCTTCAAGCATCTAAACACTGAGAGTAGTGTTTGATAGTCTTCTCCTAAAATTCTATAGAGAGGCCACACTTGTTCTCTACCTCCCTTGAATGTAAAAACTAGTCTCTCGGGTAATTTTTGAGAAGCTGCAATGCCTCTTACTTCCACCAGGTTGTTTAAGTCAAGATGTAAACTGGATTCTTCCCTGATGTCAGCAATGTACATGCAGTCCTCTGGATTTGCAGGGGGTTTCTGAGGTTGTGGCTTTCTCAAAAACACTGGCTTTGCCTTGACAGCCCTTTTCTTTGTCTTTATTGGTTGATCCTTCTCAAATAGGAACTTTGGAAAGTAGGCCTCATCAAATTCAAGAGGCTCCTCTTTTGGCACAATTGGTTGATCATGAAAGTTGACAGGATGTGCTGGATCACAGGCCAACTTTCCTTCATGAGGTAGATCAACAGGAATTTGATGTGCACTTGTTGTGGAAGAGTCTTGAGCAGTGTCCTGAGAATCATCTTTATCAAAGTTCAGATTCATTTTAGCTCTAGCCTTTGGCTGCCTTACACTCTTCCTTTCCTTTCCAGCTTCCTTAGCTTCATCCTTAGCCTTTTCTTCCTGTAGGGTTTCTTCATCTTCAAGTGATTGAGCAACTGCTAGTGCTTGCATTGATGTCCTTTCAGATTCTTCAGCTTTGGCCTTAGCAAAATTTGGGTGACCAACCCAAATGCAGATTTCTTTGCTATCCCTGTAGATGATGGCCCTTTTGTTTCTTATGCTTGGATGATTGCTCTCTTTGCTTTCCATGATCAGCTTCCCTAGGACTTTGAACTCATCTGGATTTGGTGGAGGATAAAATATCCTTGCAATGTTCTTGCCCTTGGGTCTGACAGGTGATATTGGAGATATCCCTCTTGCATCCACATTCCTAAAGCATGAAGATTGTCCTTTCTCACTTCTTGAATCTTGAAGGACTCCATGCTGAAGGGGTTCTATAACATAAGAACTCTTGAACTGTGGCTCCCATTCCGTTGATGTTACAACCATGGCATTCGTTGATGGTTGATCCGTTGATGGATTTGAGTTCTTTACAGTTCCAGCAATTCTCTTGACTCTTGCTTCTATGTTGGACCAATGATCTTTGATCTGTTCTGCAAGTCTCATCCTCATAGAAGCTTCCTGAATTAGGTCAATGCCATCCTTTTTCTTCTGTCCAAGCTCCCTCATTGCTAGTGGCTCATTTGGTAAGGAAATGGCTGGGACCAAAACCTTTGTGATTTGTATATCAAGCTCTTTAGATTTCTCTAGCTCCGTAGATTTCTCCCCCTTTTTGTTATCATCAAGTGAGATGAGAGGGAGTCCTTGAGCTGCCAAAAGCTGGGTGAGTAGCTGAGTTTGCTTCTCCTGTTCCTTTTGCATGTGAGAAAGTGTAGCCTCAACTTTGTCCATGTTGGGAACCACGGACTTGGGGTTCTACTACATTTTATGATACACAATTAAGGAGTGCGAAAAGAAAATCACCTTGTTAACGGTTGATTCCACGCTCTTCTATTGTATTCCCAAATTCCCTTGAGCGAAGTGTGGCCTCCGTCTTCTCAAGTTAACCTCTCTTCTTGCTCCTAGGTGGCTACAATATTTTTCTTAACCAACCCTAGCAAGAAGAGAATAAGAATATATATAGGGCTACAATAGGGATCATGGATAATTAGGTTGGGCCTTTTAATTACATCCTGGGCCTAGCCCAATGTAATTAAATATTAATTCAATCCACTAAAGAATTAATATTTGCACTACCTTTCCTAATACCGCAACTTAATTAATTAATTCGGTTCCAATATTATTTGCTTATTAAATTCCCCATGTTTAAAATAGCGCATGCCCATTAATTAAATAAATTACTGATAATTCATTTAATTAACATCTTATATCCTTGATCATCCACTCTACCTTTATTTAATTATGCCGGAATAAATCCACCTGCAGGGTTTCACATAATTAAATCCTTTTGAGCTTTCAAGGGGACATCATTAACCCGAATATTATCAGGACACGGATTCCTTCAATAAATAATATTCACCATATATATTATTCCATCACCCAAAATATAATGATATAATTCAAAAGAATTATTTCATATATAAATCAAAGCATGTAAATAATATACACGTGTCAATTACTATATCCGGATTAAGAACCTAAGCATTAATAATAACATAGAATCTTAGTTCACCTTCTTAATCAGTTTAAGGGAACAATTCTAAATTTGATCCTGTTCAATATACACAAAGTATACAAGTATTATTTAATAGTCAAGATAAACTATTCCCAAATAATACTTCAGTTATTCCAGTGGTTTGTCTAATTCCACTTAAACTGTGAACCCTTTATATTATATATAGACACTGATAATTTAATCTTCTGTTATCCCATTTGATACTAAATTATCCACAATATATAATACATAGACAATGTAAAAATATGCAATCAAGATTCTCAATAAAATGGACAATGTTTATATACTACTAATGAATAGTTTAGTATAAAACCCAACAATCTCCCACTTATACTCAAGCTATTCTTTGAGTATATCAGTGTTTATTAATATAATCCGCTACCAGTTTAAATAACTATTCCGTGACCAGACATCTGACTCCTATCTCCTCCACGTGTTCTTCAAAAACCTTAGCTGGTAAACTCTTCGTGAAAGGATCAGCCCGGTTGTCCTTTGATGCTATATCAGTCACAATAATATCTCCTCGCTTAACGAACTGTCGTATGAGGTGATACTTACGCTCAATGTGTTTTGCTACTTTATGTTCTCATGGTTCCTTTGTATTTGCAACAGCACCAGTATTATCACAATAAATTGTGATTTGCCGTGGCAAATTAGGAACTACATTCAAATCCAGCAGGAAATTCCGGAACCATATAGCCTCCTTGGCTGCCTCAGAGGCTGCCACATATTCAGCTTCCATGGTTGAGTCTGCGATGCATTTCTGCTTGACACTCCTCCATATTACAGCTCCACCTCCTAAAGTAAAAACACACCCCGATGTTGACTTCCTCTTATCCCTATCTGTCTGGAAATCTGAATCGGTATATCCCACAGGAAACAAGTCTGAAGCCTTGTAAATTAACATATACTTCTTAGTCCTTCGCAAGTACTTAAGTATCGTTTTTACTGCACTCCAATGTTCCTGACCTGGATTGGACTGATATCTATTGACCATGCCTACGGCAAAGCAAATATCAGGTCTCGTGCATAACATGACATACATTAAGCTTCCACATGCTGAAGCATAAGGAACTGCTTTCATGTTCTCTATCTCCTTAGGTGTCTTAGGACACTGCTCCTTTGATAGAGAGACTCCATGTCTAAAAGGTAAATTACCCTTCTTAGAGTCCTGCATGTTAAAATGAGCCAATACCTCATCAATGTACGGTTCTTGAGATAAAGCCAACGTTCTTTTCTTGCGATCTCTTATAACTTTGATCCCAAGAATGTATGCGGCTTCACCTAAGTCTTTCATTTCAAATTGTTTGAACAACCATGCCTTAATAGATGACAACATCTCTACATTGTTTCCAATGAGCAAAATGTCATCTACATATAGTACTAGAAAAACCACTGCATTTCCTTCACTTTTCCTATACACACATGCTTCGCTTGGACTCTGATCATAACCATTTGTCTGGACGGCCTGATCAAAACGAATGTTCCACTCCCTGGAAGCTTGTTTCAGTCCATAAATGGACTTCTTAAGCTTACACACTAGATGCTCTTGGCCCTCTTTGATGAATCCCTCTGGTTGCTGCATATGGATGTTTTCATCAAGACTTCCATTTAGGAAAGCTGTCTTGACATCCATTTGCCAAATCTCATAATCGAGATGAGCTGCTATAGATAAAAGAATCCGGATTGACTTAAGCATGACTACCGGAGAAAAGGTTTCCTCATAATCAATTCCTTGTTTCTGAGTATACCCTTTCGCAACAAGTCTTCCTTTCCAGGCTTTCACCTTTTTGTCAGATCCTCTTTTTCTTTTGTAGATCCACTTGCATCCAATGGGTTTTACACCACTGGGTGGTTCCACGAGATCCCAGACTTTATTGGAATACATAGATTCCATCTCAGATTGCATAGCCTTTTGCCAAAGATCTGCATCCTTATGTTGCATTGCTTCTTCGTATGTCCTGGGATCCTCATCATGTTCACCAGAGACTAAGTCCAAAGACTCTCCCAAAAACATGAACCTCTCAGGTTGTTTAACAACCCTCCCACTACGACGAAGCATTGGAGTGGTATTAGTGATAGGTTGTTCATTTACTTGTGGTTGTTCTACTTGTACCGGTGGCATATTAGAATTATCTTGTCCTCCCACTAGTTCCTCTAAAACAACAGTACTCATGGGTTTGTGATTCATTATATAGTCTTCCTCTAAGAATCTAGCATTGGTGCTTACAATGATATCCTGATCCTTAGGACTATAAAACAAATACCCTTTTGTTCCCTTGGGATAACCCACAAACAGCCTCACTTCTGTACGAGAATCTAACTTAGTCACGTTCTTGTTCAGCACATGTGCTGGACAACCCCAAATCCGAATGTGTTTCAAACTAGGTTTGGTACTAGTCCACAATTCTTTTGGAGTTTTTGGAACTGACTTAGAAGGTACCAAGTTTAGAAGATAAGCCGCTGTTTCTAGAGCATGCCCCCAAAACGACTTGGGTAAATTCGAATAACTCATCATCGATCTAACACTCTCTAAAAGAGTCTGGTTCCTTCTTTCTGCTACACCATTCTGCTGAGGTGTGCCAGGTGCAGTCAACTGGGATGAAATCCCATGTTCTGATAAATATTCTCTAAATTCTCCAAGCAGGTATTCGCCCCCACGATCTGATAGTAGTGACTTGATACATTTTCCTGAATGTCGCTTTTCCGCACTTGCTTTGTACTCTTTGAATTTTTCAAAGCACTCAGACTTGCGGTGCAACAGATAAATGTATCCATATCTCGAATAATCATCAATGAAAGTGACAAAATATTCATACCCACCTCTCGCTTGGATATTCATAGGTCCACATAAATCAGTATGAACCAATTCTAACACATCTTTGGCTCTATTGCCAACGAGCCTAAAGGCCCATCTACTACCAATCTTTGAATCCTCCTTAAGTTAATATGACCTAATCTCAAGTGCCAAAGATATGTTTGGTTCAATCCAGAAGGTTCCTTTCTTTTACTAGAGGTAGAAAGTGTATTATTAATTTCACTTGGTTGCAGCATTGGTTCTATAGGATTAATAATATATAAATTGTCTTGCAATGTACCAGAACATATAACTCGTTTATTCATCATAATGGAAACATTACGATCCAAACAAACATTATAACCATCCATAGCAAGTTTAGAAACCGAAATTAAATTCCTTCTAAATGAAGGTACATAAAGACAATTATTCAAAACCAAAATCCTATCATAACCAAAAGATAAAGAAATAACTCCAACTGCAACCACTGCTACTTTCGTAGCATCTCCCATGAACACATATATCTCGCCATCTCTAAGCAGCCTGGTTTTCTGGAACCCCTGCATGGAATTACAAACATGATCAGTGGCTCCTGTGTCTACACACCAAGTGCTCGTAGACATAACCGCTATATATGTTTCCGTAACAAGAGAAAGAGACATACCAGCATTGTTCTTCTTAGACAGAAGACAATCCTTTTTCCAGTGACCCGACTGCTTGCACTTGAAGCACTTGCCCTTAGGCTTCTTCACTGAATTCTGAACTCCCAATGGTTTCACAACTTTCTGTGTCTGAACCTTCTTCTTCTTCTTTCCTTTCGGCTTTGAAGAAGAAACTTTCTCAGCCACATTTACCTGAACATGCTGCTGAAATAATGATTCCGCTGCCTGAAGCTCTGTCAGAAGTTCTGCAAGACTATACAACTTCTTGTTCATGTTGTAATTCAAGCGAAACGGCTCAAAGCTCTTTGGCAAACTCATAAGTATGATATCGACCTGCGTTTCCGCATCAATATCAGCACCAAGGACCTCTAGTTCATTTATATGAGACATCATCAGAAGAACATGGTCCCTTACAGGTGTTTTTTCAGCCATCTGAGTGTTCATTAGAGACTTCATTGCTACTTGCCTAGCAGCCCTATTCTGATCTCCGAAAAGCTCCTTGAGATTATAGAGCATATCTGCAGCAATGGTCATGGCCTGATGCTGATGTTGCAAAACACCCGACATTGCTGCCATAATGTAACATCACGACATGCAGTACAAAATTTAAACTCTTTATCCTCATCCGGAGCATCGGCAGCAGGCTGGTCCGGTTTGGGTTCAACAGTACAAAATTTAAACTCTTCAGCAGTCAACACTATGTCCAAATTGCGTTTCCATTCAATATAGTTAGGTCCGGTAAGTTTGTTATCCTTAAGTATGGTGAAAAGTGGATTAAAGCCCATTCTATCCTGAGAATCATGCATATAACACTTAATCAGAAAATTGCATATATCTTAAAACCTATTTGTTTCCTCTAACAATTAATTAAAATTAATGCACTAATATTTAAATTCCATAAATATCTGGTACGCCATGATGGATGACATATATACCATTTAAATTTAAATATTACTTCGGTCCTACTACTAAATAATACGCCACGTTAGGGTGGACTATATATTATCTTTCATAGCTAAGTGTATACCATTATTTAGATCTTAAGTTGCCTTTAGTCAGACCCATCCGTTCGATGTATCAATGGATAAATCCCCGGTGTTTTCGGTGAAGTCACAGATGGACTCGCTTAAAAACACAACCCCTAAGACAGAAATATCCATTATCAACATCAATCAAGGAATGTCCAACTTTTTTCCAGAGAAGACCTTAATGAATGCATCAGCTAAGTAACTGTATTCCTTAACCAAACCTTTCCTAATAATCTTACCCAAATTATCAGTAGGCAAAGAGTAGTTTATAGAATTTAGCATGTTAATCATTTCAGTATATGTAGGCAAAGCATTACAGTTATTTTCAGGAATATGTAGACATGCTTGCAATACATCAGAGTTAACTATATACTCATTACCTTGGATGGTGAATTGCAAAGTGCAATTTGTCCCACTATACTCACATGAGGTCCAAATCTCCTCGATTATCTCATTGTAGAGTGGTGTAGAGTGAAACATTGCATAGCTCAACTTGCAATTCTTCATAAAATCTATCATTTTGAAAAAGATGTTGTTCGGGCTTTCCTTGACAACAAAAGGTATGGATTTGTTCTTCTCATAGATAAATCCTCCAGCATACATAAGCTTGACTATTGGTGCCATTGTTGAGTGAAGAAAAGCTTCGAACTGAATTGCTTGTTAGAGAGAAGTAGAAAGAAAAGCCTTTGGAATTTTTGAGAACAGGTAAAAAAGAATTAAAGAAAATAGAATTTCTTAAATACTCCCCCAAAAATTCTCAGAAATTAAGTCCAATAATCAATGTAAATTACTGGATTGGCTTAAAAAAAATGACCGTTACTTTTAAAGTATTACCATGATTTATACTTACAGGGGTGTATGTATAGATCGTGGTAAAAGACGTGTCAAATTTCAACGGTTCAAATTAACTGCGCTATATCAACGAATCAGGATTGGGCGGTTAAAGTCCCGTCTATTTCGTTGATAAAGCTGCGTTTCGTTGATATAAAAGAGCTATCAACGAAACACCCAGAAAAATGCTAAGACTATCAACGAAATGGTGCGTTTCGTTGACATAGTAATTTTGACTTAGACAAAATTGCACTTTTTCCTGAGAAAATTAATTCACAGAAAAACATAGCAAATTTCTGGCTACATCGCAACTTGCAAAAATCTCAAAAATAATTAGGAGAAATTTAACATACCTAGCTCACTTACTAGTCTTGAGAATGTTGATTCATCAAGTGGCTTGGTAAAAATGTCTGCAAGTTGTTGTTCACTTGGAACAAAATGTAACTCCACAGTACCATTCATAACATGTTCTCTAATGAAATGGTACTTGATGTCAATGTGCTTGGTCCTTGAATGCTGCACTGGATTCTCAGTAATGGCAATGGCACTAGTGTTGTCACAGAAAATAGGAATTTTCTCAACTCTTAATCCATAATCAAGTAGTTGATTTTTCATCCATAAAATCTGTGCACAACAACTTCCAGCTGCAATATACTCAGCCTCAGCTGTGGAGGTAGAAACTAAGTTTTGTTTCTTGCTGAACCATGAGACAAGCTTGTTCCCTAAGAATTGACAGGTGCCGATTGTGCTTTTCCTGTCAATTTTACATCCTGCATAATCTGCATCTGAATAACCAATTAGTTCAAAGCCAGATTCTCTAGGATACCAAATGCCAAGGTTTGGTGTTCCTTTGAGATATCTGAAAATTCTTTTAATAGCAACTAAATGGGATTCCCTAGGATCAGCCTGAAATCTAGCACATAGACATGTAGCAAACATAATATCAGGTCTACAAGCTGTTAAATATAAAAGTGAGCCTACCATGCCTCTGTAACTTGAAATGTCCACAGATTTTTCCTTAGTATTCAATTCAAGTTTGGTGGCAGTAGGCATGGGAGTTTTGGCAGGAGAGCATTCCATTAAGTCAAATTTCTTTAATAAATCATGAATATATTTTGTTTGACTAATGAAAATGCCTTCATTAACTTGCTTCACTTGAAGACCAAGAAAGTAAGTTAATTCTCCCATCATGCTCATTTCATATTTACTTTGCATAAGCTTGGAAAACTTTTGACAAAGTTTCACATCTGTAGACCCAAAGATTATGTCATCTACATAAATTTGAACAAGTATAGTAGAGCCATTCACAACCCTGTGAAACAGAGTTTTATCTACAGTACCTCTAGTGAAGAAATTCTCAAGGAGGAACTGTGAAAGTGTGTCATACCAGGCTCTAGGTGCTTGTTTCAAACCATAGAGTGCTTTGAGGAGGAAGTATACATATTCTGGAAAATCATCATCTTCAAAACCAGGAGGTTGACTTACATACACCTCCTCTTCCAATTCCCCATTCAGAAAAGCACTCTTCACATCCATTTGATAGACTTTGAAATTGGCATGGGCTGCATAGGCTAGGAAAATCCTTATTGCTTCTAGTCTTGCAACAGGAGCAAAGGTTTCATCAAAATCAATTCCCTCTTCCTGTGAATAGCCTTTTGCAACCAATCTAGCTTTGTTCCTTGTGACTATGCCATTTTCATCCATCTTGTTTCTGAACACCCATTTTGTGCCTATGACACTCCTGTCCTTAGGCTTGGGCACCAGCTTCCAAACTTTGTTCCTCTCAAATTGGTTTAGCTCCTCTTGCATAGCTAAAACCCAATCTGGATCTAGAAGTGCATCCTCAACTTTCTTTGGCTCATCTTGAGACAGAAAGCTACTGTATAGACATTCATCTTGAGTTGCTCTTCTAGTTTGGACTTTTGAAGAAACATCACCTATAATAAGTTCAAAGGGATGATCTTTAGTCCATTTCCTTGAGGGAGGTAGATTTGCTCTTGACGAGGTAGCTTCATGATCATGATTGCCTTGATTGGATAATTGTCCTTGAGAAACTCCCCCTGAGTTTGTTGTCCCTAATTGATCACTTCTGGAAGCATTTCTTTGACTGTCAACGGTACGACCAATTTGGCTGTCAACGAAACGCTCATTTTGACTGTCAACGAATCCATCACCATGACTGTCAACGAAATGACCATTTGGTCTGCTAGCAGCTATTCTTTTCAATCTTAATGCAGCAATTTCATCTTCACTGCTGCTTTCATCTGTGCTAGATACAACAACTTTAGGCTGTTTCTCAGTACCCTTAACATGATTCACTTGATCTCCTTCCTCATTCTCAAAAGACAGACTTTCATGGAAACCTTCATCACATATACCTTGAATTTTGAGATCATCAAAAACAACATGTACAGATTCCATAACAATGTTGGTTCTGAGATTATAGACTCTGTAAGCTTTCCCTGCTGCATATCCTACAAATATTGCTTCATCTGCCTTTGCTTTAAATTTCCCCAAATGCTCAGCTTGATTTCTCAGAACAAAGCACTTGCATCCAAAGACATGAAGAAAATTCAATAGTGGCTTCTTTCTTTTGAGTAGTTGATAAGGGGTCATTCCCTTGGCCTGATTAATCAAAGAAATATTTTGAGTAAAGCAAGCTGTGTTAACTGCCTCAGCCCAAAAATAAGTTGGTGTTAGGAATATGTTGTTCTTGATGATAAACATAAAACACTTAGTAGAATTTGTGTAAAGTTATTTTGTAGCTGTCAACGAAATGGCATGCCTTGCAGCATTCCGTTGACAGGAAGCTCATCAACGAAATGAGTGATGTAGCAATTGCACTGTACAATACTTCACAGTTTGATATGCATTTTGTTGTATGTACTAGATAGGTTTTCTAAGTCATGTTGACTAAATGATAGATAGGCAAAATAGGTTGGTTAATTGTAAATATCTTGTGCCTTGTAATTTTGCCTAAGTGAAGACATGTCAACGGTATGAAGATTACTCTGTCAACGGTATGGAGTTTACTCATCAACGAAACGAGGGAAACACCATCAACGGAATGAAGAATAAAGCTATCAACGAAACACATCTCCCTGCTATCAACGAATCATTATTGCTTTTCTGTATAGTTGACAAAGTGATAGTGACAGTTTACTGAACAGATCTAAAGGTGATGTGGAAGTGTACTTTGCATTGGAAACCATTAAAATGGACATGGGGAATAAGGAAACATCCCAGTTTCCAATTGGGTCTTGGGAGTGATCATAATAAGCATGAAGACAAAAGCAAGGATCTCCAAGGACCACTGGACAAAGGGATTAAAAGAAAACTATTGGCGGTTACTCACTGTACTTTTAGTGTAGCCAAAAATAGGGTTGTAAACTTGGGGATATATAACCAAGTGTAGCAGTTACTTTAAATTGTAGAGAAGAAAAACAAATAGTTTGTATTAGCTATCTTTGAGAGCATTCTTCTCTACAAACCTTGTAACTGAGCAGCTGTGTACTTTTGTATCACAGATTATTTCCGCAATAAAAATCACTTCAGTTGGATCATCAAACAATCCAACTGAAATTATTAATATGCTTGTGATTTTTACTTTAAGTTCAGTTTTATTTGTAAGTTGTTTTTAAGTTCAAGAAATATCAAAATTGTATTCAACCCCCCCCCCCCCCCCTTCTACAATTCTGTTAGGTCATTTGGGAATAACAATTGGTATCAGAGCGAGCTTCTAACATACAAGAAGTTTAAAGATCAAGACCAAAAACAGAAACCATGGTGAAGAAGGATGCAGGTGTGAAGATACCAGTTCTTGATAAGGACAATTACTTTCAATGGAAAGTAAAGATGCATTTACATCTCATGTCTATGGATGAGAGGTATGTAGACTGCATTGAGAAAGGTCCACACGTTCCCATGAAGCTTGATTCTAGAGTTGGACTGCCAGATGATGCTCCTGATGTAGAGATTCCAAAAACTGTCTCAGAATGGACTGTTGAAGATGTTGCAGAAGTCCATAAAGACAAAAGGACCATGAACATTCTGTTTAATGGTTTGGAGCAAGAGATGTTTGACAATGTTATCAACTGTACAACCTCTAAGGAAGTATGGGATACTGTTAGAACTCTCTGTGAAGGAACTGAGCAAGTCAGGGAAAATAAAATGCAACTCCTTATACAACAATATGAGCATTTTCATTTTAAAGCTGGTGAAACCCTAAATGACACGTTTAGTAGGTTTCAAAAGCTTTTGAATGGATTAAAGTTGTATGGGAGGATCTATCAAACCAAGGATTCAAACCTTAAATTTCTTAGAGCTCTTCCAAAAGAATGGAAGCCTATGACTGTTTCTCTCAGAAACACTCAAGAGTACAAAGACTACACTCTTGAAAGGCTTTATGGAACCTTGAAGACTTATGAGCTGGAAATGGAGCAAGATGAGGAAATTGAAAAGGTACAGAAGAAGGGTGGATCTATTGCATTGATTGCATCTGTGAACCAACTTGAAGATGACAATAAAGAAGCTGCAAAGGCCACAACTAGTCGATCTAGTTGTAGGAGTGATGTTAGCAAGGGTAAAGACAAGATGACAGAAGAAGAAGAATCAGAACCAGCCAACTTGGATGACTTAGATGAGATTGATGAACACATTGCTTTTCTGTCTAGAAAATTCTCTAAGTTCAAGTTCAAAAGAAACTCAGAAGCAAGGCCACCAAGAAGAGACTTTCAACCTAGCAAAACAAACTGGATTGAAAAATCTAAGTCAAAATGTTTCAATTATGGAATGCTTGGTCACTTTGCTGGAGACTGCAGAAAGCCCAAGGTTGAGAAGGGCAACAGGAAATTTGAGCCTGTTGATTATAAAAAGAAATACTTTGAACTTCTCAAGGAAAAAGAAAAGGCTTTCATGTCTCAGGAGTATGATTGGGCTGGTAATGGTGAAGATTCTGATGATGATGTTGAGTATGTCAACTTGGCTCTTATGGCTGACAATCATGAGCAGGAAGCAAGTTCCTCAAGCAATCAGGTAACAATTACTAATCTTTCTGAGCTTTCTAAAGAGGAATGCGACAGTGCAGTAAATGAAATGTCTACTGTATTATATAATTTGCGTGTTACTCTTAAATCACTTACTAAAGAGAATTCAAGAATAAAAGAGACCAATCTGCTCTTAAGTGATAGGAATGCAATGTTAGAAGCACAGCTCATTGAATTTGAGAAAATGAGATGTGTTAGTAGGGATGCTAAGAAGGAACTTGAGAACGTGTTACAAAGGGAAGAAATTCTTAAAACACAACTTGAGATAGAACAAGGTGTGATTGCAAAATGGAAAGATTCCAGGAATGTTGCTACCAACATCATTAATGTTCAAGGTATGGAATCTTTTTGTGAGCAATCATGGAAAAAGAACAAAGAGAAACTAGGGTATGTTGGTGAAACCTTAGAATCAGAAACAGAGTCAACAAACAACAATGATCATTTGTTGAAGGTTGATATGTCAACGGAATGCAATGTTTCGTTGACACATGAACCATCAACCGATCAGGCTGTTTCGTTGACAGACAAAAGAAAAGATAAACTCACTAGACTTAATGACAAGTATGGTCCTGTCACCAAGAACTTTGTTCAAGGTGAGTCTAGTAATTCAAAGAAAGTTGAGAAGCCTGTTGAGAGAGCTAATGTAGGTCACTTGTCTAACAAGCAATTGAAAGACAAGGTAGAGAAAGTTCAAGATGAGGCTAAGGGAAATAAAAAGAATAACAGGAATGGCAAAGTAGGGATTAACAAACATAACAATTACACACCTGATAAATATGCTCCTAGAAAGACATGTGTCAATTGTGGAAGTGTTAACCATTTATCTACTAACTGCAAATCTGTTAAGAAAACTGCTAATGTGAAAATTCCCAAGCCTGCAATGAATAGTCATATGCCTACAATTTCAGAATCCATATGCTAACATGTCATTTGTGCCTAATCCATACATGAATATGTTTAGTGTGCCACAAATGCCATGGAATATGAATAACATGTTTGTTCCTCCAAATGTGCATGCTGTAAATGAAAATGTGAGCAACAATCAGAAATCAACACCAAGAGTAAAAATTGATTTAAATCAATCTGAGCCCAAGGTGAAAAATGATATGAAAGGAAAAGCAAAAGCTAACAAAACAGGACCCAAGGAAACTTGGGTACCAAAATTGACTTGATTTGGTTTTATTGTGTGCAGGGAGACAAAAGGAATCTTTGGTACTTGGATAGTGGTTGTTCAAGACACATGACTGGTGATTCTACCCTGCTCACAGAGTTTCAGGAAAGAGCTGGCCCTTGTATTGCTTTTGGAGATGACAGCAAAGGCTACACAAAGGGATATGGCTTGATTTCAAAAGAGAATGTCATCATAGATGAGGCTGCATTGGTGGATGGTCTTAAGCACAATTTGCTTAGTATCAGCCAACTTTGTGACAAAGGATTTTTAGTTACTTTTTCTAAAGAAGCCTGTGTTGTTTCTAAAGGAGAAAACAACAATGTGGTAATGACTGGATTCAGAAGAGGGAATGTGTACATTGCTGACTTTAGTAGCACAAGTTCAGACACCATCACTTGTCTTTTCAGCAAGGCAAGCAAGGATGAAAGTTGGCTATGGCACAAGAAATTATCTCATCTGAATTTCAAAGTTATGAATGATTTGGTGAGGAAGGATCTTGCTAGAGGAATTCCACAGGTGGAGTTTTCCAAGGATGGTTTGTGTGATGCCTGTCAAAAAGGGAAACAAAAGAAGGCATCATTCAAAAGCAAGACAGAGTCATCAATTGTCCATCAGCTTGAGTTGCTTCATATGGATTTATTTGGCCCTGTAAATGTCATGTCTATTTCAAAGAAGAAATATTGTCTTGTGATTGTTGATGATTTTTCCAGATTTACATGGACCTTCTTTTTACACTCCAAAGATGAGGCAAGTGAAATCATTATCAATCACATTAAGATGGTAAACAATCATCCTGACTTGAAAGTAAGAAGGATTAGGAGTGACAATGGGACAGAATTCAAGAATTCAAGCATGAAGGTGTTCTGTGAAGAAAATGGTATTTTGCATGAGTTTTCAGCAGCAAGGACACCACAGCAAAATGGTGTAGTAGAAAGGAAAAACAGAACACTTATTGAAGCTGCCAGGACAATGCCGGATGAATCAAAGTTACCAACTTATTTTTGGGCTGAGGCAGTTAACACAGTGTAAGACCCCAGATTTTGGGTAGAATTAAAACTTTTATTATATGTTGATGTAAATATGGATAGTGGCAATGACTTTGAGAATCAAGTTATGAAATGAATATGAATTTCGGTTTTCAAACATTTTGAGAATAGTAAGAATGGACTGAACATATAAATAAGAACAATCAATCTAGAAGACAAGAATACAATACTCCAGGGAAGGAAAGTATTTTTATGTCATCCAAATCAATATCTGGAATACATCCGACAACTCCGTAAACAAGATAGCGTACGCCCGAGAAAGCACTAGAACGTTTTCTAAGTGCAAAGAGTAGAGAGAAAATAGATCAGGAATATTGGAACGGATTTTGATCCAAAGTATTATAGAAAAACCACTGATGAATAGTAACTTTTGATGAATAGTAAATTTTTGTCGTTTAAAAAGTTTTTCAGACCACCCTATATACGGAACGATATAATGAACTTTCAAAGCTGTATTAGTGATCTACGATGAAAATAAAGGAATGCAAAAGCTGTCAGAATTGGAAAAATAGCATTTCCGTTTTCTCCGAAATTTCACCATTAACGGACGGATTAATCATTATTTGGGAATATTGAAGGATTTAGATTATCAATTCCATGGATATGGATTTAATAAAAGAATTAGAGATATTAAGAACGATTACGATAAACTACTTCGATAGAACACTTAAGAAACCCTGCGAACTTTTTACGCGATTAAACGGAGACGGAACAACGAGACATTACAGGATTAAAATACAGACATGGAAGTAACATGTAACAAGATTAATTCGAGGAATGCAACATTTGGATCATTCATGTGAAAAGAAACAAACTAGTAAAGCTGCTTTGCCACCATGACCCTCCAGTGCTTGACATGTGTCCCTGCTTGCCACCATGACCCTCCATGGCTCGACACGTGTCCCTGTGACTAGCCAAAGTGTGGTGACTCACCCCTCTCTTATACAAAAAATCAGCATTATCTTCATTATTAACCAAAACAAAGAAAAGAAAAAGAAGAAGGAAAATTCGGGAGAAAAGAGAGAAGAAAAATGGTGGAGAAAGAATTGATCATAACTTGAGTTTCTCTCGGCGGTTTTTGGCGATCCACCACTCAAATCGAAGCTCTCGAGAAGCTCTATGCAACCATGGTAAGAGCTCGCTTCACCTCTGTGTTTTACCCATTCGATTCAGTGATTAACAGTTGGAGAAGATGATGAATAGTAACTTGTATCTTGTTTTGTTTTGTTTTGATAATGAGTTTGTAGCTTCCAAAGGTTGTATTAAGCAAGAATCTAAGGTTACATAAGGAATATATCAGCAAGAAAGCTTGGAGGAAGGTATAAACCTCTGCCCCTTTTGACTTATATGAGTTTTAGTATGGTTTTGATGTTTATGTAGAGTTAAAAGCATGATTAAGTAATTAGATAAATTGTTGGTTGAGTTTGGAGGATGGGTTATGAATTTTGTTGTGATTATTCCTGGAGGATTTGACTGAGTGGAGGGTGTATAAGGTGGATGGTGAGTTTGGAATTGATTGGTATTGATTTGGGTGTGTTTTGAAAATGGAAAACGTTACGATTATAGCCGTCGTAATGCCCATTTGATTTAAGGCTGTTTTAAGCAAGAATTACGAACTGGTCTAGTAATATTTTTGAATAGAACTGACCATGAACATCTAGGTCTTGTTTTAAGGTTTGTTTTGGTATAAAGATCATGTCTATACGATTTACGGTTTAGGAGAAAAGTGAGTTTTAGTAAACGCCGTTCGGAAGAATGACTCATCTCTGTCCAGAAACTTTGAGGCTATATTTGGACCACTTCGGAGACATATTAAAATGTGCAACTTTGAGGAATAATACTAGAGACAGTTAGGAAGGCTCACGAAAACGATTCGTATTAAAAAGATTATTTTTCGATTTTATAAAAATGTTTTAGTCAAGGTCGCGCAAGTGAAAACCACTGGAAACGAGACTTAGAAACCAAGGTTCCAAATGGTTAAGTATAACTTGGATTTGGGAATGGATTTCAAACCAAACTTGTGATATAAGTATTTGACGAATAACATGGACTTAGTATGAGCCTATAACGAGCTAGTAATACCTTAGTTGTGTTTCGCTTACGTGTTTAAGCATTAAGTTATAAGTGGTTTATCGAGGGGATTAACCGTGTGTTTTCGTTTGACTTTGTCTAGATTGTCCGGCATCGTCGCGAACCCCTATCACTTCTCGAGCATCAGGCAAGTTTTCTAAATCTATACTTTGAAGTATTGATTATATATTACTGCTGTTGCCATGTGTGGAGTTATACAGTTGTGCGATACATGTTATATATTGTATAAAATAGAGTTTGATTTGGATTTATGTATGAGCTTTGAGATAAAGTAGTTATAAACCGGCATACCTTGTAGCTCTAGAGATAAGAGCATACTTCTTGTTTTCGACTCTAGACCGGGAGTCAGTATTTGAAATATGGAGATAGCCGTGGAAACCCGGAGGGATTCCAGCGGCAGTGTACTAATTATTTTGAGGACTGCTATTATTAAACATTAATTATATTTCTAGAAAGTATTAATTACCTGGAAATGATTTGAGGAATGTTATTTGAATATTACCTCATTCAGAGGTTGTTACGTGGAAATGATTTGGTAATTGGCTTATAAGCTAGATATGGGATATCAGTTATAAGCCAGGTTTTATAAAGGCCCTAGGTTAAGGGCGTATGATATTTCTTAAGATCAGTAGTGATTATAGTTTGTGTATGATAAAGGTTATTTTTCCGATAAAGATATCGGGTAACCGTTATTCGAGGATTAATTATTTTTATTTAAGAATATTATTTATTAATATTCATTTGAGGATTATCGACTTACAAAATATTATTTATATACATTTGAGGATTATCGACTTACAGAATATTATTTATATACATTTGAGGATTATCGACTTACAGAATATTGTTTATATTCATTTGAGATTTATTTAATTAATGAATATTACTTTTGAATATTCATTTGAGATTTAATTATTTAAAGGATATTATTTTCGAATATTCATTGGAGGTTCACTTATTTGAGAAATATTATTTTTGAATATTCATTTAAGGATTATTTATTTAATGAATATTATTTTCAAATATTCATTTAAGGATTATTTATTTAATGAATATTATTTTCAAATATTCATTTAAGGATTATTTATTTAATGAATATTATTTTCAAATATTCATTTAAGGATTATTTATTTAATGAATGTTATTTTCAAATATTCATTTAAGGATTATTTATTTAATGAATATTATTTTCAAATATTCATTTAAGGATTATTTATTTAATGAATATTATTTTCAAATATTCATTTAAGGTTTACTTATTTAGTAACTATTGTTAGTTATTTTCAAATCAGAAAAAGGTTCCCAAAAAGCTATTTTTCCATTTGAATCTGTCTTTTAAGAAAATTCAAATGCTCGCTCCACTATCAAAAATATGGGAAACCTGATTTAAGTAACTGCTCTTCATTTTAAATTCTCAACTCAAAACTGTCAAGGGACAGGTATTTTCTCCGAGCAACGAAACTGCTGCAAGTCAAATATTGTGTTACCACCTCAACGATCGAGGGGTAAATTCCTGGAACAAGTCGATATCCATTAACAAGCATCGCTTGGGAAATATTGGAGAATCTTCCTTTCCAACCTAGATATAACTACTTAGTGGAGTCGTATCAACAAGTATCACACTTGGGGAAAGGAGGACGATCTTTACGTTTCAGAGTCATGGATTTAATCTGAACTAGGAGCAACGTGTAAGAGGTCGAGTCGCGCCGATCCATCATTTTATTGGCCCAACCGTTGGCCGGGAGATCCAGAAAGGCGGTAGACAATGTCAGGCTGTCGTGATTCTTCCATCTACATGTAGAAAACATATAATTTTGTTGTACAAACCTGCTACTGATCATAGTAAGGTTGGTACGACGGGCGCGGAGAAGGCTCCAGTATTGGTTCATCATCCAATTTGGATATTCCTGCAACATGTATTGGGGTGAAGAACCAATCGTGTTGGCAGGGGGTCGAGAAGTGTTTGGAATTGAAGTGACAATAAATCCATGCAACTTCATCTTTTATTTTATGAGTATGACTCTGATAAAACCTGATTAAGGATATATATGACTCTGTGGATACCTTACATAACATGAGTTATGGTAAGGGAGTTGCTTATATTGAATTTTCCTTATAACTTCATCTTTTAAGTTATGTGTTGATATTCTGCTTACATAGCAGATATTTTTGGAAAGGTTATTTGGTTTACTTTGAAACCTCATCTTTTATATTATACTAGAACTTTGTTCATAATATAGCAAGAGTCTGCAGAAATATTATGAAAATGATATTTGAAGTACAATAATAGTACTGTTTTTGGGAATACATTCCGATAAGGATATAATTTCAGTATCGAGATATTTTGACAAATTATTGTCTTATACCCGCTTTATTCTGGGTTGAGTTAAAGGCAGAATTATGCCACACTTTCATTACCTTGCTGAGCTATCGCTCACTCTTGCTATTGTTTTATATATATTATATAGCAGCGAAGCAGGATGCCAATGGGTCGGCACATACCTCGCAAGGCGTTTCCGTAAACAGTTTCTAGCAGTGATCTCGAGAGTAGTACGAACCAATCGAATCAGGCTACAGCTTTTGGTATTCAACTTATGTATAGATATGAATGGTATGAGAGGATTGTGAGCATCAGAAGGCTAAGTTGGTAATGTAGCATTACTTAGAAATTGTATCAGTGACAGATTCAAAAGACACTTGGGTATTGTAATAATAATTATTTATTCCGCAGTTGTTGTATTGTGTCGTTTCTGAGACTCTAACCTGTGTGTGTGTGTGTGTGAGACTTATATTGTGGGGTCATGAGCTGGTGAATTATGAATGGTGTGAGTAATACAGGTAAGGCAAGGAGAACATGGATTGTGACAACCCTAGATCCCTGACCCCGGATTTGGGGCTGTTACAGAAATGGTATCAGAGCGTTAGGTTACAGTCCTCAGAAACGATAGGAGATTGAGTCTTACAATACCCTTAATAATGATAAGGACATCTAGAGCTCAAATTGAGTTCGTAGTCGGGTTAGAGGACATGACCCTGACCGTTTAAGATGAAGCCCGAGAGGGGACTTCTTCTGGGAAACCGTACTTAGGACTTCATGGTTAGTCACCTCGAATCGTATAAGTTATAGATGGATGGGACTCTGAGATGCCGGATCCCGAGGCCTTCGAGTAGGCATTTGATGATGCGCTCCTTGAAATGGACGGAGACCCGATAAAGAAAGATCCATAGGAGGATCTAGAGGAAGACCCCATAGTGGGTCAAGGAAAGAATCTTGTAAAGGACGTGTTGATTGATAAAGATGTGGTGCGTTACTTGAGGTCTAATAATAAGACCGGACGAACCTTCGAGGGATAAATAAGTGACGAGACGAGAGTTTAAGGATCGTTCATGATTCATCAAGAGGTATGACAAGGAAAATGGAGTAGAGTCTCCAAAGCAGAAGAGGTAGAGGCAGTATAGCCAGTATCAGTGGATTGATTCGACTTGAACGAAACCTGTTACTCGTAGTCGGTTATAGTTGCCCATAAGGAGGCGGCATACGTAAGAACCAAGATGTTCAGATTTTCACGAACGATTAAGGGTACTTAGTTGCCTAGAATAATGTAAGGAATTGTTTTGGGCTATGAGATTTCAAACCCCCACGACCAGCGATTCCACGGGAAATAGTGTCTATTATATCATTGAGGGATTTTATTATCTCAAGAAGGAATATTGGGTATAAGGATGATTGAAATAGAGACCGAATTTAAGCCTGTAGTTTCTAACGATCTTCCGGAGTACCGCCCAGTTGACATATGGAATTCGTCGTTGCTATGGGCGACAACGGAATCGAAGTTTTCTTATAGAACAGAACGCTTACTTGAGGTGTTTGCGCCTAGTCGAATAGAATTCCCTGCGATTGCAAATGTTGATGGTTGAATTCTTAGCGACTATTATAAGTCGGCAATGACGTAAGTATCGAGCACCATAGGGTGTGCCTGAAGAAGAAAAGCTTTAGAATGGAAAAATTATCCATTAGAGGAGCCGACATAAAAGGCACCCGTAGAGACCTTGGTAATACCCTCCCCATTTGCAAATTATGTGGGGTACCTCCCCAATCTATGATCTATCTTGACCTCTCTCCAGGAAAGAATTCTGATAAAGGGTATATTCCCTTTTCGAAGTTATTTTATAACACTTGTGCTAAACCATATTCAGTTTCACTTGTGCCAGAGGCTGTCACAATGCCTACTTTCAGGTTTTCGAAGCCCTGCCAAATGATGTTATTTAAGCTTTCACTTTTCTTCAAATAATGAATGACCCTATGGTGATACATCATCACTTGTTTGTTAAGTACCAGTATCTTGTGGTTATTCTTTTCTTTGTATTTTCTTTGGAAAACCGCACCTTTGGAATCTGTTCAATTTTAATCCAAGCTGTCCCTTTGAGAAATATTGTCGAAAGGCGATAATCATTAAATTGATCTCGAATTGCTTTCATACTTTTCAACTTCCACTGAGACGAACAACCCTATACTTATAGGGGCTACAAGGACTATATGTCTGTGTGATAGAAGTCGGATGGGACGCCATCACTTGTAAGTTGTGAAATACAAGAAGGCTAATTACCTTTAGTAATGTCTCAAGTGAGGCACACAACGTTGAGTTCTTATGATCATGTTGATCTCTCGGTAAATTCTCTTACCTCCAATAAGGTTACCTTAAAACTCATAACCTTACGATCACCAGTGTGTGACGTTTTCCTTGATATGGGAGCTGTCTTTTCAAGGCCCCATAATTTTGTTATCCGTATTGAATTTCAAGGGGAGGCCAACCAGGTCAAATAAGTCAAAATTCGCTGATAGGAATTAGATTCGCGACGAAATCACTTATGACAGGAGCGAATCCCGAAGACGGATAGAATGTTAGCGACATATCGATGAAATTGGTTTATTCTCCCAAGGATAATATGATAATGGAAAGCGTGTCAATCGATATATGTGAAAGAAATAGTGACGTGCCGTGAACTCCACTGACAACGGTGTTAGATAGATGCCCTATAGTGAGATTGAGATTTTGGAGGAGTTGTTTACGAATGGACACTACCTCTGGGTCAGCAAGATAAGTACTGACGATGGAGTCAGAGGGAGCTGGTATTGTGACTTGGGAGAGGTGCAGCGTGTGTGGTTCTAGAGGAATAATTTTCGGAAATATGTGGAGACCCGGATGAAAATGAAAGTTAAAGAGTTAAAACCAGAAACCATGACTGTAACCGAGTATGAGGCCAAGTTTTCCGAATTATTGAGGTTTGTTCCGGAGTTTGTGAACACAGAATAAAAGAAAGCCAGTAGGTTTCAACCAGGGCTACCTCCAACAAGCAGCCCACTTTCAGGACCTTTAAATAGCATGTGCCCTTCTACACTGTTTAGACAGAGCTAATGCATTGTTGTATATCAATATGTTGCGTGACGATTAAACCTTAAGGCCGAGACGCTGAGGGAATAATTACAAGTAGAAATAGCCAATCGAGGGATTTTCCCATAAGACTGGTACATCCAGGTTGTGAACTGGAAATATGAGGTCGACACTTTTGATAGACCTGATCCCTTTCAAGTTAGGAAAAGTGGATATTATAATAAGAATGGGTTGGTTGACACCCAATGGGGCCCAGACTGATTGTAAGGGAGAGAGAGTAATAAATAAAGAACGGAGACAGATTCAGAGATTCTTGAATATAGTTCAGACTAAGAAACTATTACGCCAGAGATACGAGGCTTAATTAGCTCTTATGGTTGACGCCAAGAAAAGAGGTACCAAGTATAGAGGAAACTACAATGGTTTTGGGAGATTGTACAAGATCTTAATGCGCTACCAAATATCGATTGGGATGACATGAGAATGAATACCGAGTATTCAGAGTATAGTGGGAATGAAAGAGTTAGTGACTCAGTTACAAGAGTTGTTGTATAAGGATATGATAAGACCCAGTGTACCACCGTGGAGAGCCCGGTGTTGTTGTAAGAGAGAAAGATTTTAGCACAAGATTATATATCGAACCTCGAGAGTTGTATGAGTTTGACATGGAGAATAGGTACCCTTGTAAATGATTGTTTGATCAGCGGAAGAACGCTGTGTATTTCCAATTTATTTAAGAACTGGGTATCACCAGTTGGAAGTTAAATCAGAGGATATGCCCAAGACTGCGATTCGTACTAGGAATAGACACTTCGAGTTTTCAGCGAAGTTATTTTGGGTTGACTAATGCACCCACAAATTTTATGGAATGTAATGAATTGGCTTTGAGTTACCCATGATAGTAGATAGCATGAGATGGAGAAATGGCTAGAATTGACCTAGGATTATGACGGTGAGATACACTACCATCCGGGGAAGGCCAATGTGGTGGCCGATACCCTTACTTTAAAATGAGACAGAGATGGATTCCGAATGATCGGGAATTAAAGGATGAGATTTTACACAACACCCAAGTTAGTCCAACAAACTAGAAGGACAAAAGATTTCACCAACAAGCGGCTAGTGACAACCAAGACAGACAGAGAAAGTATGCGGACTAAGCCCGCGAGTATAGAGATAGTACTGCTACTGATAAGCTAAATGGCATGTTGATGGATGACAAGCAAGTTTATGTTGGTGTATTTTCTGTACAAACAAGATAGAGAATATGAGGTTAGAGATTCGTGATGCTAAAAGATATCCCCATTTGTTTTCAGAGTGATTCCGGGACGGAATCCTTTTAAGGAGGGGAGACTGTAAGACCCCAGATTTTGGGTAGAATTAAAACTTTTATTATATGTTGATGTAAATATGGATAGTGGCAATGACTTTGAGAATCAAGTTATGAAATGAATATGAATTTCGGTTTTCAAACATTTTGAGAATAGTAAGAATGGACTGAACATATAAATAAGAACAATCAATCTAGAAGACAAGAATACAATACTCCAGGGAAGGAAAGTATTTTTATGTCATCCAAATCAATATCTGGAATACATCCGACAACTCCGTAAACAAGATAGCGTACGCCCGAGAAAGCACTAGAACGTTTTCTAAGTGCAAAGAGTAGAGAGAAAATAGATCAGGAATATTGGAACGGATTTTGATCCAAAGTATTATAGAAAAACCACTGATGAATAGTAACTTTTGATGAATAGTAAATTTTTGTCGTTTAAAAAGTTTTTCAGACCACCCTATATACGGAACGATATAATGAACTTTCAAAGCTGTATTAGTGATCTACGATGAAAATAAAGGAATGCAAAAGCTGTCAGAATTGGAAAAATAGCATTTCCGTTTTCTCCGAAATTTCACCATTAACGGACGGATTAATCATTATTTGGGAATATTGAAGGATTTAGATTATCAATTCCATGGATATGGATTTAATAAAAGAATTAGAGATATTAAGAACGATTACGATAAACTACTTCGATAGAACACTTAAGAAACTCTGCGAACTTTTTACGCGATTAAACGGAGACGGAACAACGAGACATTACAGGATTAAAATACAGACATGGAAGTAACATGTAACAAGATTAATTCGAGGAATGCAACATTTGGATCATTCATGTGAAAAGAAACAAACTAGTAAAGCTGCTTTGCCACCATGACCCTCCAGTGCTTGACATGTGTCCCTGCTTGCCACCATGACCCTCCATGGCTCGACACGTGTCCCTGTGACTAGCCAAAGTGTGGTGACTCACCCCTCTCTTATACAAAAAATCAGCATTATCTTCATTATTAACCAAAACAAAGAAAAGAAAAAGAAGGAAAATTCGGGAGAAAAGAGAGAAGAAAAATGGTGGAGAAAGAATTGATCATAACTTGAGTTTCTCTCGGCGGTTTTTGGCGATCCACCACTCAAATCGAAGCTCTCGAGAAGCTCTATGCAACCATGGTAAGAGCTCGCTTCACCTCTGTGTTTTACCCATTCGATTCAGTGATTAACAGTTGGAGAAGATGATGAATAGTAACTTGTATCTTGTTTTGTTTTGTTTTGATAATGAGTTTGTAGCTTCCAAAGGTTGTATTAAGCAAGAATCTAAGGTTACATAAGGAATATATCAGCAAGAAAGCTTGGAGGAAGGTATAAACCTCTGCCCCTTTTGACTTATATGAGTTTTAGTATGGTTTTGATGTTTATGTAGAGTTAAAAGCATGATTAAGTAATTAGATAAATTGTTGGTTGAGTTTGGAGGATGGGTTATGAATTTTGTTGTGATTATTCCTGGAGGATTTGACTGAGTGGAGGGTGTATAAGGTGGATGGTGAGTTTGGAATTGATTGGTATTGATTTGGGTGTGTTTTGAAAATGGAAAACGTTACGATTATAGCCGTCGTAATGCCCATTTGATTTAAGGCTGTTTTAAGCAAGAATTACGAACTGGTCTAGTAATATTTTTGAATAGAACTGACCATGAACATCTAGGTCTTGTTTTAAGGTTTGTTTTGGTATAAAGATCATGTCTATACGATTTACGGTTTAGGAGAAAAGTGAGTTTTAGTAAACGCCGTTCGGAAGAATGACTCATCTCTGTCCAGAAACTTTGAGGCTATATTTGGACCACTTCGGAGACATATTAAACTGTGCAACTTTGAGGAATAATACTAGAGACAGTTAGGAAGGCTCACGAAAACGATTCGTATTAAAACGATTATTTTTCGATTTTATAAAAATGTTTTAGTCGAGGTCGCGCAAGTGAAAACCACTGGAAACGAGACTTAGAAACCAAGGTTCCAAATGGTTAAGTATAACTTGGATTTGGGAATGGATTTCAAACCAAACTTGTGATATAAGTATTTGACGAATAACATGGACTTAGTATGAGCCTATAACGAGCTAGTAATACCTTAGTTGTGTTTCGCTTACGTGTTTAAGCATTAAGTTATAAGTGGTTTATCGAGGGGATTAACCGTGTGTTTTCGTTTGACTTTGTCTAGATTGTCCGGCATCGTCGCGAACCCCTATCACTTCTCGAGCATCAGGCAAGTTTTCTAAATCTATACTTTGAAGTATTGATTATATATTACTGCTGTTGCCATGTGTGGAGTTATACAGTTGTGCGATACATGTTATATATTGTATAAAATAGAGTTTGATTTGGATTTATGTATGAGCTTTGAGATAAAGTAGTTATAAACCGGCATACCTTGTAGCTCTAGAGATAAGAGCATACTTCTTGTTTTCGACTCTAGACCGGGAGTCAGTATTTGAAATATGGAGATAGCCGTGGAAACCCGGAGGGATTCCAGCGGCAGTGTACTAATTATTTTGAGGACTGCTATTATTAAACATTAATTATATTTCTAGAAAGTATTAATTACCTGGAAATGATTTGAGGAATGTTATTTGAATATTACCTCATTCAGAGGTTGTTACGTGGAAATGATTTGGTAATTGGCTTATAAGCTAGATATGGGATATCAGTTATAAGCCAGGTTTTATAAAGGCCCTAGGTTAAGGGCGTATGATATTTCTTAAGATCAGTAGTGATTATAGTTTGTGTATGATAAAGGTTATTTTTCCGATAAAGATATCGGGTAACCGTTATTCGAGGATTAATTATTTTTATTTAAGAATATTATTTATTAATATTCATTTGAGGATTATCGACTTACAGAATATTATTTATATACATTTGAGGATTATCGACTTACAGAATATTATTTATATACATTTGAGGATTATCGACTTACAGAATATTGTTTATATTCATTTGAGATTTATTTAATTAATGAATATTACTTTTGAATATTCATTTGAGATTTAATTATTTAAAGGATATTATTTTCGAATATTCATTGGAGGTTCACTTATTTGAGAAATATTATTTTTGAATATTCATTTAAGGATTATTTATTTAATGAATATTATTTTCAAATATTCATTTAAGGATTATTTATTTAATGAATATTATTTTCAAATATTCATTTAAGGATTATTTATTTAATGAATATTATTTTCAAATATTCATTTAAGGATTATTTATTTAATGAATGTTATTTTCAAATATTCATTTAAGGATTATTTATTTAATGAATATTATTTTCAAATATTCATTTAAGGATTATTTATTTAATGAATATTATTTTCAAATATTCATTTAAGGTTTACTTATTTAGTAACTATTGTTAGTTATTTTCAAATCAGAAAAAGGTTCCCAAAAAGCTATTTTTCCATTTGAATCTGTCTTTTAAGAAAATTCAAATGCTCGCTCCACTATCAAAAATATGGGAAACCTGATTTAAGTAACTGCTCTTCATTTTAAATTCTCAACTCAAAACTGTCAAGGGACAGGTATTTTCTCCGAGCAACGAAACTGCTGCAAGTCAAATATTGTGTTACCACCTCAACGATCGAGGGGTAAATTCCTGGAACAAGTCGATATCCATTAACAAGCATCGCTTGGGAAATATTGGAGAATCTTCCTTTCCAACCTAGATATAACTACTTAGTGGAGTCGTATCAACAAGTATCACACTTGGGGAAAGGAGGACGATCTTTACGTTTCAGAGTCATGGATTTAATCTGAACTAGGAGCAACGTGTAAGAGGTCGAGTCGCGCCGATCCATCATTTTATTGGCCCAACCGTTGGCCGGGAGATCCAGAAAGGCGGTAGACAATGTCAGGCTGTCGTGATTCTTCCATCTACATGTAGAAAACATATAATTTTGTTGTACAAACCTGCTACTGATCATAGTAAGGTTGGTACGACGGGCGCGGAGAAGGCTCCAGTATTGGTTCATCATCCAATTTGGATATTCCTGCAACATGTATTGGGGTGAAGAACCAATCGTGTTGGCAGGGGGTCGAGAAGTGTTTGGAATTGAAGTGACAATAAATCCATGCAACTTCATCTTTTATTTTATGAGTATGACTCTGATAAAACCTGATTAAGGATATATATGACTATGTGGATACCTTACATAACATGAGTTATGGTAAGGGAGTTGCTTATATTGAATTTTCCTTATAACTTCATCTTTTAAGTTATGTGTTGATATTCTGCTTACATAGCAGATATTTTTGGAAAGGTTATTTGGTTTACTTTGAAACCTCATCTTTTATATTATACTAGAACTTTGTTCATAATATAGCAAGAGTCTGCAGAAATATTATGAAAATGATATTTGAAGTACAATAATAGTACTGTTTTTGGGAATACATTCCGATAAGGATATAATTTCAGTATCGAGATATTTTGACAAATTATTGTCTTATACCCGCTTTATTCTGGGTTGAGTTAAAGGCAGAATTATGCCACACTTTCATTACCTTGCTGAGCTATCGCTCACTCTTGCTATTGTTTTATATATATTATATAGCAGCGAAGCAGGATGCCAATGGGTCGGCACATACCTCGCAAGGCGTTTCCGTAAACAGTTTCTAGCAGTGATCTCGAGAGTAGTACGAACCAATCGAATCAGGCTACAGCTTTTGGTATTCAACTTATGTATAGATATGAATGGTATGAGAGGATTGTGAGCATCAGAAGGCTAAGTTGGTAATGTAGCATTACTTAGAAATTGTATCAGTGACAGATTCAAAAGACACTTGGGTATTGTAATAATAATTATTTATTCCGCAGTTGTTGTATTGTGTCGTTTCTGAGACTCTAACCTGTGTGTGTGTGTGTGTGAGACTTATATTGTGGGGTCATGAGCTGGTGAATTATGAATGGTGTGAGTAATACAGGTAAGGCAAGGAGAACATGGATTGTGACAACCCTAGATCCCTGACCCCGGATTTGGGGCTGTTACACACAGCCTGCTTCACTCAGAATATTTCTTTGATTAATCAGGCCAAGGGAATGACCCCTTATCAACTACTCAAAAGAAAGAAGCCACTATTGGATTTTCTTCATGTCTTTGGGTGCAAGTGCTTTGTTCTGAGAAATCAAGCTGAGCATTTGGGGAAATTTGAAGCAAAGGCAGATGAAGCAATATTTGTGGGATATGCAGCAGGGAAAGCTTACAGAGTCTATAATCTCAGAACCAACATTGTTATGGAATCTGTACATGTTGTTTTTGATGATCTCAAAATTCAAGGTCTCTGTGATGAAGGTTTCCATGAAAGTCTCTCTTTTAAGAATGAGGAAGGAGATCGAGTGAATCATGTTAAGGCTACTGAGAAACAGCCTAAAGTTGTTGTATCTAGCACAGATGAAAGCAGCAATGAAGATGAAATTGCTGCATCAAGATTGAAAAGAATAGCTGCTAGTAGACCAAATGGTCATTTCGTTGACAGTCATGATGGTGGTTTCGTTGACAGTCAAAATGAGCGTTTCGTTGACAGCCAAAATGGTCATATCGTTGACAGTCATAGAAATGCTTCTAGAAGTGATCATTTAGGGACAACAAACTCAGGGGGAGTTTCTCAAGGACAAATATCCAATCAAGGCAATCATGATCATGAAGCTACCTCTTCAAGAGCAAATCTACCTCCCTCAAGGAAATGGACTAAAGATCATCCCTTTGAACTTATTATAGGTGATGTTTCTTCAAAAGTCCAAACTAGAAGAGCAACTCAAGAAGAATGTCTATATAGCAGCTTTCTGTCTCAAGATGAGCCAAAGAAAGTTGAGGATGCACTTCTAGATCCAGATTGGGTTTTGGCTATGCAAGAAGAGCTAAACCAATTTGAAAGGAACAATGTTTGGAAGCTGGTGCCCAAGCCTAAGGACAGGAGTGTCATAGGCACAAAATGGGTGTTCAGAAACAAGATGGATGAAAATGGCATAGTCACAAGGAACAAAGCAAGACTGGTTGCAAAAGGCTATTCACAGGAAGAAGGAATTGATTTTGATGAAACATTTGCTCCTGTTGCAAGACTAGAAGCAATAAGGATCTTCCTAGCCTATGCAGCCCATGCCAATTTCAAAGTCTATCAAATGGATGTGAAGAGTGCTTTTCTGAATGGGGAATTGGAAGAGGAGGTGTATGTAAGTCCTGGTTTTGAAGATGATGATTTTCCAGAATATGTATACTTCCTCCTCAAAGCACTCTATGGTTTGAAACAAGCACCTAGAGCCTGGTATGACACACTTTCACAGTTCCTACTTGAGAATCACTTCACTAGAGGTACTGTAGATAAATCTCTTTTTCACAGGGTTGTGAATGGCTCTACTATACTTGTTCAAATTTATGTAGATGACATAATCTTTGGGTCTATAGATGTGAAACTTTGTCAAAAGTTTGCCAAGCTTATGCAAAGTAAATATGAAATGAGCATGATGGGAGAATTAACTTACTTTCTTGGTCTTCAAGTAAAGCAAGTTAATGAAGGCATTTTCATTAGTCAAACAAAATATATTCATGATCTATTAAAGAAATTTAACTTAATGGAATGCTCTCCTGCCAAAACTCCCATGCCCACTGCCACCAAACTTGAATTGAATACTATGGAAAAATCTGTGGACATTTAAAGTTACAGAGGCATGGTAGGCTCACTTTTGTATTTAACAGCTAGTAGACCTGATATTATGTTTGCTACATGTTTATGTGCTCGATTTCAGGCTGATCCTAGGGAATCCCATGTAGTTGCTATTACAAGGATTTTCAGATATCTCAAAGGAACACCAAACCTTGGCATTTGGTATCCTAGAGAATCTGGTTTTGAACTAATTGGTTATTCAGATGCAGATTATGCAGGATGTAAAATTGACAAGAAAAGCACAACTGGCACCTGTCAATTCTTAGGAAACAAGCTTGTGTCATGGTTCAGCAAGAAACAAAACTCAGTTTCCACCTCCACAGCTGAGGCTGAGTATATTGCAGCTGGAAGTTGTTGTGCACAGATTTTATGGATGAAAAATCAACTACTTGATTATGGATTAAGAGTTGAGAAAATTCCTATTTTCTGTGACAACACAAGTGCCATTGCCATTACTGAGAATCCAGTGCAGCATTCAAGAACCAAGCACATTGACATCAAGTACCATTTCATTAGAGAGCATGTTATGAATGGTACTGTGGAGTTACACTTTGTTCCAAGTGAACAACAACTTGCAGACATCTTTACCAAGCCACTTGATGAATCAACATTCTCAAGATTAGTAAGTGAGCTAGGTATGCTAAATTTCTCTTAATTACTTTGAGATTTTTGCAAGTTACTTATGAAGCCAGAAATTTGCTTTGGTTTTCTGTGAATTAATTTTCTCAGGAAAAAGTAAAATTTTGTCTAAGTCAAAATCACTATGTCAACGAAACGAACCATTTCGTTGACAGCCTTAGCATTTTTCTGGGTGTTTCGTTGATAACTCATTTATATCAACGAAACGCAGCTTTTTATCAACGAAACAAACGGGACCTTAAACGCCCAATTCTGATTCGTTGATATAGCGCTTTTAATCTGAACCGTTGAAATTTTGACACGTCTTTTACCACGATCTATGCATACATCCCTGTAAGTATAAATCATGGTAATACTTTAAAAGTAACGGTTATATTTTTAAGCCAATCCAGTAATTTACATTTATTATTGGACTCAATTTCTGAGAATTTTTGGGGGAGTATTTAAGAAATTCTATTTTCTTTAATTTCTTTTTACCTGTTCTCAAAAATTCCAAAGGCTTTTCTCTCTTCTTCTCTCTAACAAGCAATTTAGTTCGAAGCTTTTATTCAAACAACAATGGCACCCATAGTCAAGCTTATGTCAGCAGGAGGGTTCATTTATGAAAAGAACAACTCAATTCCATTTGTTGTCAAAGAGAGTCCAAACAGTATCTTTTTCAAGATGATGGACTTCATGAAGAACTGCAAGTTGAGCTATGCTATGTTTCACTCAACTCCTCTCTATAATGAGATAATCGAGGAGATCTGGACCTCGTGTGAGTATAGTGGAACAAACTGCACACTGCAATTCACTCTTCAAGGTAATGAGTACATAGTTAATTCTGATGTATTGCAAGCATGTCTACAAATTCCTGAAAATAACTTTGATGCTTTGCCTACAATCACTGAAATGGTTAACTTGCTAAATTCAATAAACTACTCTTTGCCTACTGATAATCTGGGTAGAATAATTAGGAGAGGTTTGGTTAGGGAATATAGTTATTTAGCTGATACATTTATCAAGGTCTTTTCTAGTAAGATTAGTAATTTTGATGCATTAACTAATTCTATATTGATTCTTCTTACCATGCTCCTAACTGATAGATATTACAACTTTAGCACCCAACTTATGTATGAAATTGGTGCTAAGTTGGGTGATAAGGCTAATAGGAAAAAGAATATCTATTATGCTAGGTTTCTGATGATGTTGGCTAATCATGTTAGTCCAACACCATTAGTTATTTCTAACCCTGTTTCCAAGTTTGAGTGTTTTGTGCAAGAAAAGAGAGTACTGACAGACATACTGAGGCTGAACCACAATGGTGAGGTTCCAGTGGTGTATCTGTCAGTAATTGAGGTAACTACTGCTATCCCTTCTAGTATAATTGTTACTTCAATTGTATCACCCAGTACTGTTGCTGTGGAGTCTGTAGTTGTGACCCAACAGGCTCCTGCCCCAGCAACAAGACCTAAATCAAAGAAATCCTCCAAGCCAACCTCAGGTGCTTCCCAAAAGGCACCTGTTGTAAAATCCACTACACAACCTAAGGGGAGTGTTGTAGGTGCTGTGAGAGGTGAGGGAAGGGGTGAACATAAAAGAAACCCTAAGGATAAGGAAGGACAGATGAGTGAAATCCAGCCAAGCCCCATTGTGTCTTCCCAACAAGGCACAATGAGTAATATGGATTTAAACACAAGTCTAATTGCATCCTCCCAAAAGGATGTAATTATTGAAACAAGCTCTTCTCCAAGAGCACACTCCAAGAGGGTAAGGGACACTTCTAGCCCACAGTCTACATTTTCCCAATACCAAAGGAGGGTGAAGCAGAAATCCAAGGGTACACGGGTGCACACACACTGGAAGCTACACTTCCAATTTCACAAATTCAGTTTGATGTAACCCCTATCATTACTCTGGGGTTACAGTCCCATTCTCTAAACATCAATCTTGAATTATCTCCATCAAATTCACCAACTCAATCTTTAGATGTGGACATGATCCATACATCTATTCCTGATTCTCCAACTCTAATCTTGGAGAAGCCCCACTCTGAAGCTGGTGGTCATCACTTGTTAAGTGATTTGTTGGGCCATCAACCAACTTTTTCTGAAATTCCAAGAGGATCTGTGGACCCCAATCTCAAATCAATCACCACAGATTCTACTGTAATTTCTCATTCTCAAAGTGCTTTCTTGTCTTCATCAACGAAACAGTCTATTTCGTTGACAAGTGTTTCTCCATCAACGGTATCCATACCGTTGACAGTTCAAACTACCATTCCGTTGATAGGTCATTCTACACCCCTTATTGAAAATCAAGTTGTTTCCACAACTAGTGTAGATGACCTGGTGGTAGTTGAGACACTTTTAGGTTTGAGAGGGAGTGAAATTGAGAGGCTGGCTTGCAGCCAGGCAAAAGGAGAGACTGAGAGTGAGAGGCTGGCTATTTCTTCCAGCCAGGCAAAAGGAGAGACTGAGAGTACCACCTTAGTAGGTGAAGGTGAGGGTGTGAGAGGTGTGAGCCATTGGGAGCCCATGATGCAAGAAAAGAGTGGAGAGAGAGAAGGGACTACAGGAGCAATAAGGATGGAAGCAGCCATTGAAAGTGAGTTAATGGGGGTCAGTGAGGGAGAAAGGGAACTTACCTTCCAAGAGCATTATCAACAAACTCTGGATAGTATTTCCCTGGATCCTGAGACCTTTACTCATCCTGTGTCAGCCTATCAAGTTATGGCTCAACAGGGCAATGTGGAGGCAGAAAGGTCACTCAACTTAATTCATACTACTGCATCAATGCAAAGAGCTAAGGATGCCTTGACCAATCTACCTCCAAGAGCTGCAGTAAGTGGAGACTTTGAGTTTTCTGATGATGAAGACAGCTTTGGTGACAATCTACAGGTGGCCACTACTACACAGACTGGGACTTCTGTGGTGCCTCCTACACCAAACTGGCTTTCTCAAGATATGCATGGTAGATCCAACTTGGATGCTGCTATTACAAGGCAATACAATGAGGCATATCTAGCTCATGAGTCAGCAACTGCAAGGGACAAGAAATTATATAAGGCCATAATGGATTCTCTGGAAATTCAAAGGCTACAAATGTTGCAGACAAGGATTGAAGCTACAGAAATAAAGGATTCAATTAGCAACCTTAGGGATGCTACTGACAGGAGGCTAGATGAAAAGCTTCCTCTTCACACTGTCTCCAAGATGTCAAGGTTTTTCACCAAGGAACTTGAAGTGTCCTCATCTTTGAAAAGTCTCTCCTCTAGAGTGGACAAAGTTGAGGCTACACTTTCTCACATGCAGAAGGAACAGGAGAAGCAAACTAGCCTACTCACCCAGCTTCTGGCAGCTCAAGGAATCCATATCATCTCACTTGATGATAACAAAAAGGGGGAGAAAACTAAGGAGCTAGAGATATAAATTACAAAGGTTTTGGTCCCAGCCATCTCCTTGCCAGAAGAGCCATTAGCAATGGGGGAGTTTGGAAAGAAGAAAAAGGATGGCATTGACCTGATCCAGGAAGCTTCTATGAGGATGAGACTTGCAGAACAAATCAAAGACCATTGGTCCAACATAGAAGCAAGGGTCAAGAAAATTGCTGGAACTACAAAGGACTCAAATCCATCAACGGATCAACCATCAACGAATGCCATGGTTCTAGTGTCAACGGAATGGGAGCCACAGACCAATTCTTTCTATAAGGTAGAGCCCCTTCTACATGGAGTCACTCAAGGTCCAAGGAAGGAAAAAGGACAAACTTCATGCATTAGGGATGTGGAACAAGCTACACTCCAAAGAAGCCTATCTCCCAAGTCCCCTGCTAAACCAAAGGGCAAAAATATAGCAAGGACTTTCTATCATGTACCTTATCCAGATGAGCTCAAGCTTCTTGGTCTACTTATCACAAAAAGCAAGGAAAGCAATGATTATGAGATAAGGAAGCAAAGGGCAATTGTCTACAGGAATGGACAACAAATCTGTGTTTGGGCTGGTCACCCAAACTTTGCTGAAGCTAAAGCTGAAGAGTCAGAAAGAGCAGCAATGCAAGCCCTTGCTATTTCTCAGTCTCTTGATGAAGAAGAAAGACAGCAAGAAGAAAGAGCAAGAGAGGAAAGGAGCGCAAAGAAGAGCACAAGGCAACCAAAGGCAAGAGCTAGGAGAAACATAGCCTTTGAGAATGATGACTTTCAGAACACTGGTTGAAGTGAGAGGAATAGCAGCTTCTTACAAACTACCAGAGAGATTGGTATTTGTATACAAGGGTGGGAGAGAACAGGTTTGGCCTCTACAAAGAATTCTGATCTGTGTTTAAATGTTTGAAGAAAGATTTTGGTTTTACCAAAACAGCCAAGTCTGAGGTTGTCTCCATGATTTGCCAAATCAAAGCTAGCTGGAACAAGCCTGGTGCACTTCCCAGAGTATTGAAGGTCCCTCAAACAGGAAAGATAATTCATCTCCAACCTTTTTGGATGATGGAATTCAGAGATAAGGACAACTGTAGAAGATTCTTCAGAATAGAAGACCAACTGGAGAAGGCATCCAATGAAACTCTAAGGTTAATGCAATCCAAGTTGGGAAATCAAGATGAAGAAGAGAAGATTTTCTACAGAAGACTTCAAGCTCAAATTGAGGAGAACAATGCAAGAAAAGGGAAGAAAACAAGACCACAGAGGCAAAGGTGAAAAATCTGCTCAGTCTAGAGGAGCAACTCTGTGCACTTGTTTTGTAAGATTTTCTACTTTACATTTCAATTAAATTCAATGAAGCTCAATGCAATTTCTACTTTTATCATGTGTAATATGTCTGAGTGTTTTTGTTATCATCAAGGCTCTTGATTTATGGCTGTTATTCTATCAGTCATAAATTGGGGGAGATTGTTAGGAATATGTTGTTCTTGATGATAAACATAAAATACTTAGTAGAATTTGTGTAAAGTTATTTTGTAGCTGTCAACGAAATGGCATGCCTTGCAGCATTCCGTTGACAGGAAGCTCATCAACGAAATGAGTGATGTAGCAATTGCACTGTACAATACTTCACAGTTTGATATGCATTTTGTTGTATGTACTAGATAGGTTTTCTAAGTCATGTTGACTAAATGATAGATAGGCAAAATAGGTTGGTTAATTGTAAATATCTTGTGCCTTGTAATTTTGCCTAAGTGAAGACATGTCAACGGTATGAAGATTACTCTGTCAACGGTATGGAGTTTACTCATCAACGAAACGAGGGAAACACCATCAACGGAATGAAGAATAAAGCTATCAACGAAACACATCTCCCTGCTATCAACGAATCATTATTGCTTTTCTGTATAGTTGACAAAGTGATAGTGACAGTTTACTGAACAGATCTAAAGGTGATGTGGAAGTGTACTTTGCATTGGAAACCATTAAAATGGACATGGGGAATAAGGAAACATCCCAGTTTCCAATTGGGTCTTGGGAGTGATCATAATAAGCATGAAGACAAAAGCAAGGATCTCCAAGGACCACTGGACAAAGGGATGAAAAGCAACCTATTGGCGGTTACTCACTGTACTTTTAGTGTAGCCAAAAATAGGGTTGTAAACTTGGGGATATATAACCAAGTGTAGCAGTTACTTTAAATTGTAGAGAAGAAAAACAAATAGTTTGTATTAGCTATCTTTGAGAGCATTCTTCTCTACAAACCTTGTAACTGAGCAGTTGTGTACTTTTGTATCACAGATTATTTCCGCAATAAAAATCACTTCAGTTGGATCATCAAACAATCCAACTGAAATTATTAATGTGCTTGTGATTTTTACTTTAAGTTCAGTTTTATTTGTAAGTTGTTTTTAAGTTCAAGAAATATCAAAATTGTATTCAACCCCCCCCCCCCTTCTACAATTCTGTTAGGTCATTTGGGAATAACAGTTGGTAACTTTGATTCATCTAGCATTGTCCTTGCAGCTTCAATAAGTGTTCTGTTTTTCCTTTCAACTACACCATTTTGCTGTGGTGTCCTTGTTGCTGAAAACTCATGCAAAATACCATTTTCTTCATAGAACACCTTCATGCTTGAATTCTTGAATTCTGTCCCATTGTCACTCCTAATCCTTCTTACTTTGAAATCAGGATGATTGCTTACCATCTTGATGTGACTGATAATGATTTCACTTGCCTCATCTTTGGAGTGCAAAAAAAAGGTCCATGTAAATCTAGAAAAATCATCAACAATCACAAGACAGTATTTCTTCTTTGAGATAGACATGACATTTACAGGGCCAAACAGGTCCATATGAAGCAACTCAAGCTGATGGACAATTGATGACTCTGTCTTGCTTTTGAATGATGCCTTCTTTTGTTTCCCTTTTTGACAGGCATCACACAAACCATCCTTGGAGAATTCCACTTGTGGAATTCCTCTAGCAAGATCTTTCCTCACCAAATCATTCATAACCTTAAAATTCAGATGAGATAATTTCTTGTGCCATAGCCAACTTTCATCCTTGCTTGCCTTGCTGAAGAGACAAGTGATGGTGTCTGGACTTGTGCTACTAAAGTCAGCAATGTACACATTCCCTCTTCTAAATCCAGTCATTACCACATTGTTGTTTCCTCCTTTAGAAACAACACAGGCTTCTTTAGAAAAAGTAACTAAAAATCCTTTGTCACAAAGTTGGCTGATACTAAGCAGATTGTGCTTAAGACCATCCACCAATGCAACCTCATCTATGATGACATTCTCTTTTGAAATCAAGCCATATCCCTTAGTGTAGCCTTTGCTGTCATCTCCAAAAGCAATACAAGGGTCAGCTCTTTCCTGAAACTCTGTGAGCAGGGTAGAATCACCAGTCATGTGTCTTGAACAACCACTATCCAAGTACCAAAGATTCCTTTTGTCTCCCTGCACACAATAAAATCAAATCAAGTTGATTTTGGTACCCAAGTTACCTTGGGTCTTGTTTTGTTAGCCTTTGCTTTTCCTTTTATATCATTTTTCACCTTGGGCTCAGATTGATTTAAATCAATCTTCACCTTTGGTGTTGATTTCTGAGGGTTTCTCACATTTTCATTCACAGCATGCATAGTTGGAGGAACAAACATGTTATTCACATTCCATGGCATTTGTGGCACATTAAACATATTCATGTATGGATTAGGCACAAATGACATGCTGGCATATGGATTTTGAAATTGTGCATATGGAGCAAACATGTTAGGCATAACAGGCATTGTAGGCATAGAACTATTCATTTCAGACTTGGGCATTTTCACATTAGCAGTCTTCTTAACAGATTTACAGTTAGTAGATAAATGACTAACACTTCCACAATTTACACATGTCTTTCTAGGAGCATATTTATCAGGTGTGTAATTGTTGTGTTTGTTAATCCCTACTTTTCCATTCCTGTTATTCTTTTTATTTCCCTTAGCCTCAACTTGAACTTTCTCTAACTTGTCTTTCAATTGCTTGTTAGACAAGTGACCTACATTAGCTCTCTCAACAGGCTTCTCAACTTTCTTTGATTTACTAGACTCACCTTGAACAAAGTTCTTGGTGACAGGACCATACTTGTTATTAAGTCTAGTGAGTTCATCTTTTCTTTTCTCTGTCAACGAAACAGCCTGATCGGTTGATGGTTCATTTGTCAACGGAACATTGCATTCCATTGACATATCAACCTTCAACAAATGATCATTGTTGTTTGTTGACTCTGTTTCTGATTCTAAGGTTTCACCAACATACCCTAGCTTTTCTTTGTTCTTTTTCCATGATTGTTCACAGAAAGATTCCATACCTTGAACATTAATGATGTTGTTAGCAACATTCCTGGCATCTTTCCATTTTGCAATCACACTTTGTTCTATTTCAAGTTGTGTTTTAAGAATTTCTTCCCTTTCTAACACGTTCTCAAGTTCCTTCTTAGCATCCCTACTAACACACCTCATTTTCTCAAAATCAATGAGTTGTGCTTCTAACATTGCATTCCTATCACTTAAGAGCAAATTAGTCTCTTTTATTCTTGAATTCTCTTTGGTAAGTGATTTAAGAGTAACACGTAAATTATATAGTACAGTAGACATTTCATTTACTGCACTATCGCATTCCTCTTTAGAAAGCTCAGAAAGATTAGTAATTGTTACCTGGTTGCTTGAGGAGCTTGCTTCCTGCTCATGATTGTTAGCCATAAGAGCCAAGTTGACATACTCAACATCATCATCAGAATCTTCACCATTACCAGCCCAATCATACTCCTGAGACATGAAAGCCTTTTCTTTTTGCTTGAGAAGTTCAAAGTATTTCTTTTTATAATCAACAGGCTCAAATTTCCTGTTGCCCTTCTCAACCTTGGGCTTTCTGCAGTCTCCAGCAAAGTGACCAAGCATTCCACAATTGAAACATTTAGATTTAGACTTTTCAATCCAGTTATTTTTGCTAGGTTGAAAGTCTTTCCTTGGTGGCCTTGCTTCTGAGTTTCTCTTGAACTTGAACTTAGAGAATTTCCTTGACAGAAAAGCAATGTGTTCATCAATCTCATCTAAGTCATCCAAGTTGGCTGGTTCTGGTTCTTCTTCTTCTGTCATCTTGCCTTTACCCTTGCTAACATTACTCCTACAACTAGCTCGACTAGTTGTGGCCTTTGCAGCTTCTTCATTGTCATCTTCCAGTTGGTTCACAGATGCTATCAATGCAATAGATCCACCTTTCTTCTGTACCTTTTCAATTTCTTCATCTTGCTCCATTTCCAACTCATATGTCTTTAAGGTTCCATAAAGCCTTTCAAGAGTGTAGTCTTTGTACTCTTGAGTGTTTCTGAGAGAAACAGTCATAGGCTTCCATTCTTTTGGAAGAGCTCTAAGAAATTTAAGGTTTGAATCCTTGGTTTGATAGATCCTCCCATACAACTTTAATCCATTCAAAAGCTTTTGAAACCTACTAAACGTATCATTTAGGGTTTCACCAGCTTTAAAATGAAAATGCTCATATTGTTGTATAAGGAGCTGCATTTTGTTTTCCCTAACTTGCTCAGTTCCTTCACAGAGAGTTCTAACAGTGTCCCAGACTTCTTTGGAGGTTGTATAGTTTATGACATTGTCAAACATCTCTCGCTCCAAACCATTAAACAGAATGTTCATGGTTCTTTTATCTTTATGGATTTCTGCAACATCTTCAATAGTCCATTCTGAGACAGGTTTTGGAATCTCTATATCAGGAGCATCATCTAGCAATCCAACTCTAGATGCGAACTTCATGGGAACGTGTGGACCTTTCTCAATGCAGTCTACATACCTCTCATCCATAGACATGAGATGTAAATGCATCTTTACTTTCCAGTGAAAGTAATTGTCCTTATCAAGAACTGGTATCTTTACACCTGCATCCTTCTTCACCATGGTTACTGTTTTGGTCTTGATCTTTAAACTTCTTGTTTGTTAGAAGTTTGCTCTGATACCAATTGTTAATCCCAAATGACCTAACAGAATTGTAGAAGGGGGGGGTTGAATACAATTCTTGATATTTCTCAAACTTAAAAATAACTTACAAATTAAAACTGAACTTATAAAATAAAAACCACAAGCACTTAATAATTTCAGTTGGATTGTTTGATGATCCAACTGAAGTGATTTTTATTGCGGAAATAATCTGTGATACAAAAAGTACACAGCTACTCAGTTACAAGAATGTAGAGAAGTATGCTCTCAAAGATAGCTAATACAATCTATTTGTTTTTCTTCTCTCACTTCTATTTTAACTGCTACACTTGGTTATATATATATTCCCAAGTTTACAAAGCTATTTTTGGCTACACTAAAGTACACTAAAGGTAACTGTCAATAGCTTGTTTTTCATCCCTTTTGTCCAATGGTCCTTGGAGATCTTTGTCTTCTGTCTTCAGTCTTATAGTGATCCCACTCAATAACCAGATTGGAAATTGGAATGTTTCCTTATTCCCCATGTCCATTTTAATGGTTTCCAATGCAAAGTACACTTCCACATCTCCTTTTGATCTGTCAGAAAACTGTCACTATCACTTTGTCAACTATTCAGAAAAGTGATAATGATTTGTTGATAGCAGTAAGGTGTGTTTCGTTGATAGCTTTATTCTTCATTTCGTTGATGAGTAATCTTCGTTTCGTTGATGAGTAAACTCCATACCGTTGACAGAGTAATCTTCATACCGTTGACATGTCTTCACTTAGGCAAAATTACAAGGCATAATATATTTACAATTAACCAACCTATTTTGCCTATCTAGTACTTAGTCAACATGACTTAGAAAACCTATCCAATATCTACAACGAAATGCATATCAAGCTAGAAGTATTGTACAGTGCAATTGCTACATCACTCATTTCATTGATGAGCTTCATGTCAACGGAATGTTGCAAAGCATGCCATTTCGTTGACAGCTACAAAATGACTTTACACAAATTCTACTAAGTGTTTTATGTTTATCATCAAGAACAACATATTCCTAACAACATTCTTATCTTCAGGAGGTGGTACTAATTCCCAAACTTTGTTGTTCTAAAATTGATTCAATTCTTCTTGCATGGCAACAATCCAGTCAGAGTGCTTCAAACCTTCTTCAATTACTTTTGGTTCTTCCTGTGACAAAAAGCAGCTATACAAACATGTATTCATTGTAGCTCTCCTTGTTCTAACACCTTCACTAGGATCACCAATGATTTGTTCTGTTATTCCCAAATGACCTAACAGAATTGTAGAAGGGGGGGTTGAATACAATTCTTGATATTTCCTTGAAACTAAAACACTTTATAAAATAAAACTCAACTGAATAAATAAAAACACAAGATATAAATAATTCAGTTGGATTGTTTGATGATCCAACTGAAGTGTTTTTATTGCGGAAATAATCTGTGATACAAAAGTACACAGCTGCTCAGTTACAAGGTTGTAGAGAAGAATTGCTCTCAAAATAGCTAATACAATCTATTTGTGTTTCTTCTCTCTTCTTTTAAAGTAACTGCTACACTTGGTTATATATCCCAAGTTTACAATTCTACGTTTGGTTAAACTAAAGAATAACTGTAGTAACCATCAGTAGCTTGCTTTTCATTCCTTTTGTCCAATGGTCCTTGGAGATCTTTGCTTTTGTCTTCATGCTCATTATAATCATTTCCAAGAGCCTTATTGGAAATTGGAATGTTTCCTTATTTCCTGTATCCACTTTGATGGCTTCCAATGCAAAGTACACTTCCATATCTCCTTTTAGATCTGTTCAGTAAACTGTCACTATCACTTTGTCAACTGTTCAAAAAGCAACATTGATTCGTTGATAGCAAGGAGATGTGTTTCGTTGATAGCTTCATTCTTCATTCCGTTGATGGTGTTTCCCTCGTTTCGTTGATGGGTAAACTCCATACCGTTGACAGAGTAGTCTTCATACCGTTGACATGTCTTCACTTAGGCAGAATTACAAGGCATTACATATTTACAATTAACCAACCTATTTTGCCTATCTAGTACTAAGTCAACATGACTTAGAAAACCTATCTAAAACATATATCAGAATGCCTATCATACTGAGAAGTATTGTACAATGCAATTGCTACAACACTCATTTCGTTGATGAGCTTCCTGTCAACGGAATGCTGCAAAGCATGCCATTTCGTTGACAGTTACAAAAATGACTTTACACAAATTCTACTAAGTGTTTTATGTTTATCATCAAGAACAACATATTCCTAACAATCTCCCCCAATTTATGACTGATAGAATAACAGCCATAAATCAAGAGACTTGATGATAACAAAAACACTCAGATACATCATAAATTACAAAAGTAGAAAATGTATTAAGCTTCAAAACTTTATAGACAAAATACAAGACTTACAAGACTAATGCCCACAAGTGCTCCTCTAGTCTGAGAAAATGTTTCATCTGTGACTTCTTTGTGGCATAGTCTTCTTCCCTCTCTTGGAGTTATTTTCCTCAATCTGGACCTGTAGCCTTCTGTAGAAGATTTTCTCCTCTTCATCTTGATCACCAAGCTTGGATTGCATCAGCTTTAGAGTTTGATTAGATGCCTTCTCCAGCTGGTCTTCCATTCTGAAGAATCTTCTGCAGTTGTCCTTGTCCTTAAACTCCATCATCCAATAGGGTTGAAGATGGATTTTCTTTCCTGTTGAGGGAACTCTAAGTATCCTTGGAAGAGCCTCAGGCTTGTTCCAGTTAGCCTTTAACTGACAGATTTTGGAGACCACCTCAGACTTGGCTGTTTTGGTGAAACCGAAGTCCTTTTTCAAGCATCTAAACACTGAGAGTAGTGTTTGATAGTCTTCTCCTAAAATTCTGTAGAGAGGCCACACTTGTTCTCTACCACCCTTGAATGTGAACACTAGTCTTTCAGGCAACTTTTGAGAAGCTGCAATTCCCCTTACTTCCACCAGGTTGTCTAAGTCAAGATGTAGACTGGATTCTTCCCTGATGTCAGCAATGTACATGCAGTCCTCTGGGTTTGAAGGGGGTTTTTGAGATTGTGGCTTTCTCACAAAAACAGGCTTTGCTTTGACAGGCCTCTTCTTTGTCTTCATTGGTTGGTCCTTTTCTAACAGGAACTTTGGAAAGTATGCCTCATCAAAATCAATTGGTTCCTCTTTTGGCATGATTGGTTGATCATGAAAATTGACAGGATGTGCAGGATCACAGGCCAACTTTCCCTCAAAAACTGGATTAGCAATTGTTGGAGGTGCAATAGGTAAAGAAGAGTCTGATGCAGTACTCTGAGAATCAGCACTCTCAAAGTCTATGTTTCTCCTAGCTCTCTCTTTGGGTTACCTTGTGCTCTTCTTTGAACTCCTTTGCTCTCTAGTGCTTTCCTCTTGCTTCCTTTCTTCTTCATCTAGAGCTTGAGCTACTGCAAGAGCTTGCATAGCTGCTCTTTCTGATTCCTCAGCCTTGGCTTCAGCAAAGTTTGGATGACCAGCCCAAACACAGATTTGTTGTCCATTCCTGTAGACAATTGCCCTTTGCTTCCTTATCTCATAATTATTACTTTCCTTGCTTTTTGTGATGAGTAGACCAAGAAGCTTGTGCTCATCTGGATAAGGTGCAGGATAGAAAGTCCTTGCTATGTTTTTGCCCTTTGGTTTAGCAGGGGACTTGGGAGATAGGCTTCTCTGAATTGTAGCTTGTTCCACATCCCTAATGCATGAAGTTTGTCCTTTTTCCTTCCTTGGTCCTTGAGTGACTCCATGTAGAAGGGGCTCTTGTTGATAGAAAGAATTTGTCTGTGGCTCCCATTCCGTTGATGCTATTGCCATGGCATTCGTTGATGGCTGTTCCGTTGATGGATTTGAGTCCTTATCTTCAGTAATCTTCTTGAACTTTGCTTCTATGTTGGACCAATGTTCTTTGATTTGTTCTACAAGTCTCATCTTCATAGAAGCTTCTTGTATAAGGTCAATACCATCCTTTTGCTGCTTGCCAAGCTCCCCCATTGCTAATGGCTCCTTTGGTAGGGAAATGGCTGGGACCATAACCTTGGTAATTTGAATGTCTAGCTCCTTAGATTTCTCCCCCTTTTTGTTATCATCAAAAGAGATGGCTGGGAGTCCTTGAGCTGCCACTAGCTGGGCCAATAGTTGTGTTTGTTTCTCCTGTTCCTTTTGCATCTGTGATAGAGTGGCTTCCACCTTGTCCACTCTAGAAGAGAGAGTCTTCAAGGAGGACTCCACTTCAGGTTCTTTAGTGAAAAACCTGTTCATCCTGGACACAGTGAGAGGAGGAAGCTTTTCATCTAGCCTCCTATCATTAGCAGCCCTAAGGTTGCTGATTGAATCCTTGATCTCTGTAGCCTCAATCCTTGTCTGCAACATTTGTAGCCTTTGAATTTCCAGAGAATCCATTATGGCTTTGTAGAATTTCTTGTCTCTTGGTCCTGCAGACTCATGAGCTAGATATGCTTCTTTGTACTGCCTTGTGATAGCAGCATCCAAATTGCTTCTACCATGCATATCTTGAGAAAGCCAGTTTGGTGTAGGAGGCACCACAGAAGTCCCAGTATGTGCAGTAGTGGCCACCTGTTGAGTATCACCATAGCTGTCCTCATCATCAGAGAAATCAAAGTCTCCACTTGCTTCAGCTCCTGGAGGTAGATTGGTCAAGGCATCCTTTGCTCTTTGCATTGATGCAGTTGTGTGAATTAGTTGTAGTGACCTCTCTGCCTCCACATTGCCCTGTTGAGCCAAAATTTGATAGGCTGACACAGGATGAGTAAAGGTCTCAGGATCCAGGGAAATACTATCCAGAGTTTGCTGATAAACCTCTTGGAAAGTAAGTTCCCTTTCTCCCTCACTGACCTCCATTAACTCATTAGCAATGGCTGCTTCCATCCTTATTTCTCCTGTAGTCCCTTCTCTCTCTCCACTCTGTTCTTGCATCATGGGCTCCCCATGGCTCACACCTCTCACACCCTCACCTTCACCTTCTAAGGTGGAACTCTCAATCTCTCCTTTTGCCTGGCTGGAAGAAATAGCCAGCCTCTCACTCACATTCTCTCCTTTTGCCTGGCTGCAAGCCAGCCTCTCAGTTTCACTCCCTCTCAGTCCTAGAAGTGTCTCAACTACCACTAGATCATCTGCACTAGTTGTGGGAACAACTTGATTTTCAATTAAAGGTGCAGAGTGAACTATCAACGGAATGGTAGTTTGAACTGTCAACGGTATGGATACCGTTGATGGAGAAACACTTGTCAACGAAATAGACTGTTTCGTTGATGAAGTCAAGAAAGCACTTTGAGAATGAGAAATTACAGTAGAGTCTGTGGTGATTGATTTTAAAGAATGGTCCACAGATCCCCTTGCAACTTCAGGAAAAATTGGTTGATGGCCCAACAAATCACTTAACAAGTGATGGCCACCAGCTTCAGAGTGGGGCTTCTCCAAGATTAGAGTTGGAGAATCAGGAATAGATGTATGGATCATGTCCACATCTAAAGATTGAGTTGGTGAATTTGATGGAGATAATTCAAGATTGATGTTTAGAGAATGGGACTGTAACCCCAGAGTAATGATAGGGGTTACATCAAACTGAATTTGAGAAACTGGAAGTGTTGCTTCCAGTGTGTGTGCACCCTGTGTACCCTTGGACTTTTGCTTCACTCTCCTTTGGTATTGGGAAAATGTAGACTTTGGGCTAGAAGTGTCCCTTACCCTTTTGGACTGTGCTCTAGGAGGAGAGCTTGTTTCAATAATCACATCCTTTTGGGAGGATGCAATTAGACTTGTGCTTAAATCCATGTTACTCATTGTGCCTTGTTGGGAAGACACAATGGGGCTTGGCTGGTACACACTAACCTGTCCTTCCTTATCCTTGGGGTTTCTTTGATGTTCACCCCTTCCCTCACCTCTCACAACTCCAGACTCACTCCCCTTAGGTTGTGTGGTAGTTTTTACAACAGGTGCCTTTTGAGAAGCACCTGAGGTTGGCTTGGAGGATTTCTTTGATTTTGGTTTTGTTGCTAGGGTAGGAGCCTGTTGGGTCACAGCTACAGACTCCATAGCAACATTGGAAGGTAAAACAGTAGAGGTGTTAGCTACACTAACAGGGATAGTAGTAGTTACCTCAATGATTGGCAGATACACCACTGGAACATCACCATTGTGGTTCAGCCTGAGTATGTCTGTCAATACTCTCTTTTCTTGCACAAAGCACTCGAACCTGGCATTAGGGTTAGAGATAACTAATGGTGCTGGACTAACATGGTTAGCCAACATCATCAGAAACCTAGCATAATAGATATTTTTCTTCCTATTTGCTTTGTCACCCAACTTAGCACCAATTTCATACATAAGTTGGGTGCTAAAGTTGTGATATCTATCATTTAGAAGCATGGTTAGGAGAATTAACATAGAGTTAGTTAATGCATCAAAATTACTAATCTTTCCAGAAAAGACCTTAATGAATGCATCAGCTAAATAACTGTATTCTCTAACCAAACCTCTCCTAATTATTCTACCCAGATTATCAGTAGGCAAAGAATAGTTTATAGAATTAAGCATGGTAGTTATTTCAGTGTTAGTAGGCAAAGCATCACAGTTATTATCAGGAATATGTAAACATGCTTGCAAAACATCAGAATTAACTATGTACTCATTACCTTGAAGAGTGAATTGTAGTGTGCAGTTTGTTCCACTATACTCACATGAGGTCCAAATCTCCTCGATTATCTCATTGTAGAGTGGTGTAGAGTGAAACATTGCATAGCTCAACTTGCAATTCTTCATGAAATCCATCATTTTGAAGAACAGGCTGTTCGGGTTTTCCTTGACAACAAAAGGGATGGAGTTGTTCTTCTCATAGATGAACCCTCCAGCAGACATAAGCTTGACTATAGGTGCCATTGTTGATTAAAGGAAAGCTTCGAACTGAATTGCTTGTTAGAGAGAAGAAGAGAGAAAAAGCCTTTGGAATTTTTGAGAACAGGTAAAAAGAAATAATAAAAATAAAATTTCTTAAATACTCCCCCAAAAATTCTCAGAAAATGAATCCAATAATAAATGTAAATTACTGGATTGGCTTAAAAATATAACCGTTACTCTTAAAGTATTACCATGATTTATACTTACAGGGGTGTATGCATAGATCGTGGTAAAAGACGTGTCAAATTTCAACGGTTCAGATAAAAAGCGCTAAATCAACGAATCAGGATTGGGCGGTTAAAGTCCCGTCTTATTTCGTTGATAAAGCTGCGTTTCGTTGATATAAAAGAGCTATCAACGAAACACCCAGAAAACTGCTAAGACTGTCAACGAAATGGTGCATTCCGTTGGCATAGTAATTTTGACTTAGACAAAATTTTACCTTTTCCTGAGAAAATTCATTCACAGAAAAACATAGCAAATTTCTGGCTGCATTTTAACTTGCAAATATCTCAAAAATAATTAAGAGAAATTTAGCATACCTAGCTCACTTACTAATCTTGAGAATGTTGATTCATCAAGTGGCTTGGTAAAGATGTCTGCAAGTTGTTGTTCACTTGGAACAAAATGTAACTCCACAGTACCATTCATAACATGTTCTCTAATGAAATGGTACTTGATGTCAATGTGCTTGGTCCTTGAATGCTGCACTGGATTCTCAGTAATGGCAATGGCACTAGTGTTGTCACAGAAAATAGGAATTTTCTCAACTCTTAATCCATAATCAAGTAGTTGGTTTTTCATCCATAAAATCTGTGCACAACAACTTCCAGCTGCAATATACTCAGCCTCAGCTGTGGAGGTAGAAACTGAGTTTTGTTTCTTGCTGAACCATGACACAAGCTTGTTTCCTAGGAATTGACAGGTCCCAGTTGTACTTTTCCTGTCAATTTTACATCCTGCAAAATCTGCATCTGAATAACCAATTAGTTCAAAACCAGATTCTCTAGGATACCAAATGCCAAGGTTTGGTGTTCCTTTGAGATATCTGAAAATTCTTTTAATAGCAACTAAATGGGATTCTCTAGGATCAGCCTGAAATCTAGCACATAGACATGTAGCAAACATAATATCAGGTCTACTAGCTGTTAAATATAAAAGTGAGCCTACCATGCCTCTGTAACTTGAAATGTCCACAGATTTTTCCTTAGTATTCAATTCAAGTTTGGTGGCAGTAGGCATGGGAGTTTTGGCAGGAGAGCATTCCATTAGGTTAAACTTCTTTAATAAATCATGAATGTATTTTGTTTGACTAATGAAAATGCCTTCATTAACTTGCTTTACTTGTAGACCAAGAAAGTAAGTTAATTCTCCCATCATGCTCATTTCATACTTACTTTGCATAAGCTTGGCAAACTTTTGACAAAGTTTCACATCTGTAGACCCAAAGATTATATCATCTACATAAATTTGAACAAGTAAAGTAGAGCCATTTACAACCCTGTGAAAAAGAGTTTTATCTACAGTACCTCTAGTGAAATGATTCTCAAGGAGGAACTGTGAGAGAGTGTCATACCAGGCTCTAGGTGCTTGTTTCAAACCATAGAGTGCTTTGAGAAGGAAGTACACATAGTCTGGAAAATCATCATCTTCAAAACCAGGAGGTTGACTTACATACACCTCCTCTTCCAATTCCCCATTCAGAAAAGCACTCTTCACATCCATTTGATAGACCTTGAAATTGGCATGGGCTGCATAGGCTAGGAAAATCCTTATTGCTTCTAGTCTTGCAACAGGAGCAAAGGTTTCATCAAAATCAATTCCCTCTTCCTGTGAGTAGCCTTTTGCAACCAGTCTAGCTTTGTTCCTTGTGACTATGCCATTTTCATCCATCTTGTTTCTGAACACCCACTTTGTGCCTATAACACTCCTGTCATTAGGCCTGGGCACCAGCTTCCAAACGTTGTTCCTCTCAAATTGGTTTAGCTCTTCTTGCATGGCTAAAACCCAATCTGGATCTAGAAGTGCATCCTCAACTTTCTTTGGCTCATCTTGAGACAGAAAGCTACTATATAGACATTCTTCTTGAGTTGCTCTTCTAGTTTGGACTTTTGAAGAGACATCACCTATAATAAGTTCAAAGGGATGATCTTTAGTCCATTTCCTTGAGGGAGGTAGATTTGCTCTTGAAGACGTAGCTTCATGATCATGATTGCCTTGATTGGATATTTGTCCTTGAGAAACTCCCCCTGAGTTTGTTGTCCCTAATTGATCACTTCTAGAAGCATTCCTATGACTATCAACGGTATGACCGTTTTGGCTGTCAACGAAACGCTCATTCTGACTGTCAACGAATCCACCACCATGACTGTCAACGAAATGACCATTTGGTCTGCTAGCTGCTATCCTTTTTAACCTTAATGCAGCAATTTCATCTTCACTGCTGCTTTCATCTGTGCTAGATACAACAACTTTAGGCTGTTTCTCAGTAGCCTTATCATGATTCACTTGTTCTCCTTCCTCATTCTCAAAAGAGAGACTTTCATGGAAACCTTCATCACAGAGACCTTGTATTTTGAGATCATCAAAAACAACATGTACAGATTCCATAACAATGTTGATTCTGAGATTAAAGACTCTGTAAGCTTTCCCTGCTGCATATCCCACAAATATTGCTTCATCTGCCTTTGCTTCAAATTTCCCCAAATGCTCAGCTTGATTTCTCAGAACAAAGCACTTGCATCCAAAGACATGAAGAAAATCTAATAGTGGCTTCTTTCTTTTGAGTAACTGATAAGGGGTCATTCCTTTGGCCTGATTAATCAAAGAAATATTTTGAGTAAAGCAAGCTGTGTTAACTGCCTCAGCCCAAAAATATGTAGGTAACTTTGATTCATCTAGCATTGTCCTTGCAGCTTCAATAAGTGTTCTATTTTTCCTTTCAACTACACCATTTTGCTGTGGTGTTCTTGCTGCTGAAAACTCATGCAAAATACCATTTTCTTCACAGAACACCTTCATGCTTGAATTCTTGAATTCTGTCCCATTGTCACTCCTAATCCTTCTTACTTTGAAATCAGGATGATTGCTTACCATCTTGATGTGATTGATAATGATTTCACTTGCCTCATCTTTAGAGTGCAAAAAGAAAGTCCATGTAAATCTAGAAAAATCATCAACAATCACAAGACAGTATTTCTTCTTTGAGATGGACATAACATTTACAGGGCCAAATAGGTCCATATGAAGCAATTCAAGCTGCTGGACAATTGATGACACTGTCTTACTTTTGAATGATGCCTTCTTCTGTTTTCCCTTTTGACAGGCATCACACAAACCATCCTTGGAGAACTCCACCTGTGGAATTCCTCTAGCAAGATCTTTCCTCACCAAATCATTCATAACTTTGAAATTCAGATGGGATAACTTCTTGTGCCATAACCAACTTTCATCCTTGCTTGCCTTGCTGAAGAGACAAGTGATGGTGTCTGAACTTGTGCTACTAAAGTCAGCAATGTACACATTCCCTCTTCTGAATCCAGTCATTACCACATTGTTGTTTCCTCCTTTAGAAACAACACAGGCTTCTTTTGAAAAAGTAACTAAAAATCCTTTGTCACAAAGTTGGCTGATACTAAGCAAGTTGTGCTTAAGACCATCCACCAATGCAACCTCATCTATGATGACATTCTCTTTTGAAATCAAGCCATATCCCTTTGTGTAGCCTTTGCTGTCATCTCCAAAAGCAATACAAGGGCCAGCTCTTTCCTGAAACTCTGTGAGCAGGGTAGAATCACCAGTCATGTGTCTTGAACAACCACTATCCAAGTACCAAAGATTCCTTTTGTCTCCCTACACACAATAAAACCAAATCAAGTTGATTTTGGTACCCAAGTTTCCTTGGGTCCTGTCTTGTTAGCCTTTGCATTCCCTTTTGTACCATTTTTCACTTTGGGCTCAGATTGATTCAAATCAATCTTTACCCTTGGTGTTGATTTCTGAGGGTTGCTCATATTTTCATTCATAGCATGCATAGTTGGAGGAACAATCATGTTATTCATGTTCCATGGCATTTGTGGCATGTTAAACATATTCATGTAAGGATTAGACACAAATGGCATGCTAGCATATGGATTCTGAAATTGTGCATATGGAGCAAACATGTTAGGCATAACAGGCATTTTAGGCATGGAACTGTTCATTGCAGGCTTGGGCATTTTCACATTAACAGATTTCTTAACAGATTTGCAGTTAGTAGATAAATGATTAACACTTCCACAATTGACACATGTCTTTCTAGGTGCATATTTATCAGGTGTGTAATTGTTGTGTTTGTTAATTCCTACCTTGCCATTTCTGTTATTCTTTTTATTTCCCTTAGCCTCAGCCTGAACTTTCTCTAACTTGTCTTTCAATTGCTTGTTAGACAAGTTACCTACATTAGCTCTCTCAACAGGCTTCTCAACTTTCTTTGATTTACTAGACTCACCTTGAACAAAGTTCTTGGTGACAGGACCATACTTGTCATTAAGTCTAGTGAGTTTATCTTTTCTTTTCTCTGTCAACGAAACAGCCTGATCGGTTGATGGTTCATCTGTCAACGAAACATTGCATTCCGTTGACATATCAACCTTCAACAAATGATCCTTGTTGTTTGTTGACTCAGTTTCTGATTCTAAGGTTTCACCAACATACCCTAGCTTCTCTTTGTTCCTTTTCCATGATTGCTCACAGAAGGATTCCACGCCTTGAACATTAATTATGTTGGCAGCAACATTCCTGGCATCCTTCCATTTTGCAATCACACCTTGTTCTATCTCAAGTTGTGTTTTAAGAATTTCTTCCCTTTGTAACACGATCTCAAGTTCCTTCTTAGCATCCCTACTAACACATCTCATTTTCTCAAATTCAATGAGCTGTGCTTCTAACATTGCATTCCTATCACTTAAGAGCAGATTGGTCTCTTTTATTCTAGAGTTCTCTTTAGTAAGTGATTTAAGAGTAACACGCAAATTATATAATACAGTAGACATTTCATTTACTGCACTATCGCATTCCTCTTTAGAAAGCTCAGAAAGATTAGTAATTGTTACCTGGTTGCTTGAGGAACTTGCTTCCTGCTCATGATTGTCAGCCATAAGAGCCAAGTTGACATACTCAACATCATCATCAGAATCTTCACCATTACCAGCCCAATCATACTCCTGAGACATGAAAGCCTTTTCTTTTTGTTTGAGAAGTTCAAAGTATTTCTTTTTATAATCAACAGGCTCAAATTTCCTGTTGCCCTTCTCAACCTTGGGCTTTCTGCAGTCTCCAGCAAAGTGACCAAGCATTCCACAATTGAAACATTTTGACTTAGACTTTTCAATCCAGTTTGTTTTGCTAGGTTGAAAGTCTCTTCTTGGTGGCCTTGCTTCTGAGTTTCTTTTGAACTTGAACTTAGAGAATTTTCTAGACAGAAAAGCAATGTGTTCATCAATCTCATCTAAGTCCTCCAAGTTGGCTGGTTCTGATTCTTCTTCTTCTGTCATCTTGTCTTTACCCTTGCTAACATCACTCCTACAACTAGATCGACTAGTTGTGGCCTTTGTAGTTTCTTTATTGTCATCTTCAAGTTGGTTCACAGATGCAATCAATGCAATAGATCCACCCTTCTTTTGTACCTTTTCAATTTCCTCATCTTGCTCCATTTCCAGCTCATAAGTCTTCAAGGTTCCATAAAGCCTTTCAAGAGTGTAGTCTTTGTACTCTTGAGTGTTTCTGAGAGAAACAGTCATAGGCTTCCATTCTTTTGGAAGAGCTCTAAGAAATTTAAGGTTTGAATCCTTGGTTTGATAGATCCTCCCATACAACTTTAATCCATTCAAAAGCTTTTGAAACCTACTAAACGTGTCATTTAGGGTTTCACCAGCTTTAAAATGAAAATGCTCATATTGTTGTATAAGGAGTTGCATTTTATTTTCCCTGACTTGCTCAGTTCCTTCACAGAGAGTTCTAACAGTATCCCATACTTCCTTAGAGGTTGTACAGTTGATAACATTGTCAAACATCTCTTGCTCCAAACCATTAAACAGAATGTTCATGGTCCTTTTGTCTTTATGAACTTCTGCAATATCTTCAACAGTCCATTCTGAGACAGTTTTTGGAATCTCTACATCAGGTGCATCATCTGGCAGTCCAACTCTAGAATCAAGCTTCATGGGAACGTGTGGACCTTTCTCAATGCAGTCTACATACCTCTCATCCATAGACATGAGATGTAAATGCATCTTTACTTTCCAGTGAAAGTAATTGTCTTTATCAAGAACTGGTATCTTCACACCTGCATCCTTCTTCACCATGGTTTCTGTTTTTGGTCTTGATCTTTAAACTTCTTGTATGTTAGAAGCTCGCTCTGATACCAATTGTTATTCCCAAATGACCTAACAGAATTGTAGAAGGGGGGGTTGAATACAATTCTTGATATTTCCTTGAAACTAAAACACTTTATAAAATAAAACTCAACTGAATAAATAAAAACACAAGATATAAATAATTCAGTTGGATTGTTTGATGATCCAACTGAAGTGTTTTTATTGTGGAAATAATCTGTGATACAAAAGTACACAGCTGCTCAGTTACAAGGTTGTAGAGAAGAATTGCTCTCAAAATAGCTAATACAATCTATTTGTGTTTCTTCTCTCTTCTTTTAAAGTAACTGCTACACTTGGTTATATATCCCAAGTTTACAATTCTACGTTTGGTTAAACTAAAGAATAACTGTAGTAACCATCAGTAGCTTGCTTTTCATTCCTTTTGTCCAATGGTCCTTGGAGATCTTTGCTTTTGTCTTCATGCTCATTATAATCATTTCCAAGAGCCTTATTGGAAATTGGAATGTTTCCTTATTTCCTGTATCCACTTTGATGGCTTCCAATGCAAAGTACACTTCCATATCTCCTTTTAGATCTGTTCAGTAAACTGTCACTATCACTTTGTCAACTGTTCAAAAAGCAACATTGATTCGTTGATAGCAAGGAGATGTGTTTCGTTGATAGCTTCATTCTTCATTCCGTTGATGGTGTTTCCCTCGTTTCGTTGATGGGTAAACTCCATACCGTTGACAGAGTAGTCTTCATACCGTTGACATGTCTTCACTTAGGCAGAATTACAAGGCATTACATATTTACAATTAACCAACCTATTTTGCCTATCTAGTACTAAGTCAACATGACTTAGAAAACCTATCTAAAACATATATCAGAATGCCTATCATACTGAGAAGTATTGTACAATGCAATTGCTACAACACTCATTTCGTTGATGAGCTTCCTGTCAACGGAATGCTGCAAAGCATGCCATTTCGTTGACAGTTACAAAAATGACTTTACACAAATTCTACTAAGTGTTTTATGTTTATCATCAAGAACAACATATTCCTAACATGTTCTCTAGTGTGGGCTCGGTCCCATTTTCTTGTATGACCCTGTTCATCTCTTTGGCTTGACTCAGAGTCATTTTGATCACCATTGTTGGAATTTTCTTCTTCTCCCCCTGTGTCATTGTTCCCTTGCACAGGTGTTTAAGGGTGATCAGCAAATTCATTTCTTTCATCATTTGGAACAGTTAGAACATGTGTCTCTTCTTCACTTTCAGAATCTTCAAGATATCCTTGATTTTCAAATCTCAATGGCACACTGTCTTTTTCATTTGTTTCAAGACCAGGGAATTTCTTGTCATTGAAAGTAACATCCATGCTCTCCATTACTTTGTGTTGCTCAGGTACAAACACTCTGTATGATGTCCTTTCCAGAGAGTATCCAATGAAGATACCTTCAAATGCCTTAGCATCAAATTTTCCAACATGCTCAGATGTATCTTTCATCACAAACCACTTGCTTCCAAATACATGAAGATGCTTGAAGGATGCTCTTTTTCCAGTCATCAAAGAGTAAGAGGTTTTTCCAGACCTCTTATTGATCAATGTTCTATTTTGCACATAGCATGTTGTGTTAACAGCATCAGCCCAAAAGCTAGTAGGTAACTTTGCATCCAACAGCATTGTTCTTGCAGCTTCAATGAGAGTTCTATTCTTTCTTTCTACCACTCCATTTTGATGTGGAGTTCTAGGAGCTGAAAATTGTTGAGATATGCCCTTGTCTTTGTAGAACTCATACAATGTGGCATTTCTAAATTCAGTTCCATTATCACTTCTCAGAGCAACCACAGAGGAGCCAGTGTTTTGTGCTTCTCTATCAACTCTCTTGATATGCTCTATAATGACTTGAGGGGCTTCATCCTTGGAGAATAAGAATTCCACCCAAGTGTATCTTGAATAATCATCCACCATAACTAGAGCATATTTCTTCTTGGAAAGGGACATTACATTTACAGGGCCAAATAGGTCCATGTGAATTAACTGCAGAGGTTTTGAGTTTGAATTAAGCAATTTATTCTTGTGACTTGACCTTTTTATCTTCCCTCTTTGACATGCTTCACAAGCTCCATCTTGAACAAATTCCAGAGCAGGCATGTCTCTGATGAGTTCTCTCTTTACTAGAGAATTTCACCCTTATCTGTAGCCTTTAGATTAGCCACAAACAAGCTTCCTTTCTTTACACCAGTTAAAGCAACTTCACCACTTTCTCTTTTGGAGATTAGACATTGATCTTCAACAAATTCAACTTTGAATCCCCTATTGGTGAATTGTCCAATACTCAAGAGATTGTGCTTCAGTCCTTCAACAAATGCTACATCTTCAATTATGACATTTCCAGATTCAACACTGCCATATCCCATTGTATAACCAATGTTGTCATTTCCAAAGGTTACTGATGGGCCAGCCTTCTCCTCAAAATGTGATAGCAGGGCTATATCACCAGTCATGTGACTTGAGCATCCACTGTCCAAGATCCATATGACTCTTTTATTCCTGTTGCCCTGCATTCACAAAATGACTAAGTTGTTTTTGGTACCCACACTTGGTAGGGTCCAGTTGATTTAGAAACATTTTTGTAATTGATTCTTCTATCATAATCAGCATTCTTCACAGTAGGAGACTTCACTGTTTTGGAAGCTTTAGAGTTGACACTCTTAGGCTCACATGAAGTCTTTACCCTATCAACACTGATTGGGGATCCTTTCATGTGAGTGTGCATATGTGTGTGTGATTCACATGAGTGTGAAGAGTCAAGTTTTTGCTTCAAAGATAAGCAGTTAGCAATCACAGTCACATAGCATGTCATGCAGTTAGATTTACCACAGAAAGAATCATGGATATCATTCATGCCAACAGAATGGTTACTTAGATTGTCCACTTCATTGTTAACAGGTTTGTTACACTTGTGAGTCAAATGATTAACAGATGAGCATTTCTGACATTGTTTCCTAGGAGCATTTGGTACATAAGCATAACTGTTACCCTTGTTAACACCAACTTTCCCATTCCTGTTTTGTTTCTTTTTCTTAACAACTTCCTTAGTGATTTTAGGACTCTTGGTAAGATTGTCTTTGGTTTCTTTCTGAGTTTTAGATTTAGGGGAGGAAGATATGTCTTTAGCAGCTTCATCTTCTTCAAGTAGCTGTTGTTTGATGACCATCAATTCTTCATCAAACTCCACAGTACACTTTTTGTCATTCCTTTGCTTCTATGTGATGCTTTCTTCGACTTCCCCTTTTCACATGCTTCACATAGTCCCTCCTGATTGAATTCCATCAGGGGCAACCATCTCACTAACTCTCTCTTTACCAAAGAGTTCATAGTTTTGAAGTTCAGATGTGAGAGCTTCTTGTGCCATAGCCAACTTTGTTCTGAAGATGCCTTTCCATAAAAACATGTAACTTCTCCTTCACTGGTAGAACTTAAGTCAGCTATAAACAAATTTCCTTTTCTCACTCCCAGTTGAGCAAGCTTCTCATCCTTCCTGTTTGTGATCAAGCACTTGTCTTTTCTGAAATCTACATTGTAGCCTTTATCACAGAATTGACTGATACTTAGAAGATTGTGCTTTAATCCTTCAACAAGAGAGATGTTCTCAATGATGACATTTCCAACTTTCAATTTACCATATCCCGTAGTGAATCCTTTGTTGTCATCTCCAAAGGTTATAATCGGGCCGGTCTTCTTAACCACCTCTTTAAGCATGGACTCTTCACTTGTCATGTGTCTAGAACAGCCACTATCCAGAATCCACATGACCTTTGAGCTTTTAACCTTACCCTGCAATCACATATTGATTAAGCGGACTTTGGTACCCAAAATTGTTTGGGTCCTGAAGGTTTAGATACTTTAACAGGAGTAACATTCAATTTAGTCTTACCCAGTTTGATATTCATAGTATCTGTGGATTTAACATTAACAGTGTTTTTGCTACTATCATTCATCAACTTAAAATAAGCATGCATGATGTTGTACTTACATAGAAAACACTCTTTCTTTCCACGGGGTTCATGAAGATCAGGCATGTCAGACATGTTATGCATTTCAGAAGTATTAGCAGTTACTACTTTAACCTTTTTACATGCATGTGTAAGGTGTCCAGCAGAATTACAGATAGTGCACAACTTCCTAGATGCAATGGGAGAAAATGGAACAATTTCCTGATTAACAATCTTCTTTTTCCCATTCCTGTTCTTTTTACTGAATTCCTAGGCAACTTAGTCTTTACCTCTTTTTCCTTCAATAAATCCTCCTCAAGCAATTCTTGTCTTATGTAAAGGTCATCCTCATGAAAAGGTTCTGAGAGGGGCTTGACAAAGACTGGACTAGCCACCAATATGTGGAATATCCTTCTTGACAACAGAAGATGTCACAGGAAATTCCAGAGTCCTTTTCCCAGCCTTTTTGGAGTAGTCAAGTCCTATATCAGTTTTATTACCCTGGGTCTGAGTATCAATGATCTCCTTAGCAATCAGGGCGGAATTCTTAAAAGCATTCAGCTTCAAATCTAAATCTGAAATCTGCTTCCTGAGGATAGTCTCTATCTCATCATTACACTTGACCTTGTTCTCTAAGTACGCATTCTTTTGCTTAAGATCTTCTAATGTGACAGCTACAAGCTCTGATACCAATTGTTAGGTCCAAAGTATCGTAGAAGGGGGGGTTGAATACGATACCTACAAATAATTCAATTTCGTTCGCGGATTAATCATTCAGTTCTATAACGAAATCAAACACACCAAACCAAACCAAGAGTCGGGGAATATTTCTCTTCATAAATATAAACCTCAAGGGGTGCTACAATTTCTAATCCGTAGATTAGCTTCAATGAGTTCTAGGTTATTCACAATCAATACAATGATAGAGTTCAAGCAATATTAATTTCTCTGTAATCTCTCTGGCTCGATCTCTCTCTCAGTAATTGCTACTGTAAATGAACCTCGACTGAAGAAGACACTTCTTCACTCTGTTAGTAATTGTAGGCTTTGTTTTTGAAAACTATCGAACCAAACTTGAAGAATCAATCTTGGCCGTCCATCTTCAAAATCAACCTGACAACAAACATACTTTCCACCTGCTCCCTAATTGAAAAACCATCGAATGAATTAAATTAATTTACCATTCGATAGTTTTTTATTCAAAACTATCGAATACCAAATTAATCTAATATGGTTTTCTGTGAATCACTTTTCATCTCATTCGATGGTTTTCTTAAATGAAAAACCATCGAATCATTTTCTTCTCTTGATCTTTTAATAATTCCTTCTGAGCTCATGGGTGTTTAAGTAATAGACTGTATCAATTTCTTCTGAGACGATAAAACAACTTGATCTTTTTAGTGTCGTCACCTAGTGCAACTGGTCTGGTTCACAGATGAATAACACTTGATCAATTCTTCTTCTATGTCTTCAATTCAATGCTGCTGATAAGTCCTTTGTCGTTGTGGTTGCTTCAAATAAATCACTGGAATCCTGTGGTACTTAACCCTAAATCATTCACATACTTCTGTAGTCTTGAAAATCTTGTTTCTTTGATTGTCACTGAGGCTTGAACATTTTCATGAACTTCTTTCCGTGACCTGTTTACGGACTTCAAGGATACATACCGTATTTTGATTTTTTGAGTTTACCTTTTCTTCTTTGATTCTGGATTCCTGTGCTTCTGTTAATATTATTGTCTGTCGTGTCCTTTGTTGAGTTGTAGTTATCTCTTTAACATCTTATGTTACATTATGTTTTACAATTCCTGTTCTTCTTCTTCATCTGAATCATCCCAACATTTTCCCTCTACAATAAAAGCCTTTCCCTATTGTTTCTTGAGTAGAGCTTCATACTTTGCTTCAAGTTCCAAGTATGCTTTGTCCTTCTTGAATTTCTTGGGCTTCTTGCATTCTGTAGCAAAGTGCCCAAGTTCATTACAGTTGTAGCATCTTATTTTTGTTCTATCCACCCTTTGCAGCACCAACAGTTCCTTTCCCTTTGTTGAATTTGTTTGAACCACTTGATCCACTAGCTCCACTAGCATTAAACTTAGACTTAAATGGCTGCTTCCTTTTGAATCTTATGTTAGGATACCTCCTAGCCATGTAAACAAAAGATTTGTTCTCCATTTTATCCAGTTCATTTATGCTGTAGAAGTCATCTTCATCAGGCAAGTCATAAGTGACTTGAGGTTCTTCAACAGTGTCCTCAACATCCAGCTCTTCAACCTTAGCTTTACTGACTTTCATATCTTCCATCATTTGGCTTAGATTATCAGCAATGAGGGCACATGATGTGTTGGCCATTATGCCTTGTTTTTCCTGAATGGATCTTTTCTGAAACAACTCCAGTTCATATGTTTTCAGCACACCATATAGCACATCAAAGCCAATCTTGGTTAGATCTCTTTTCATCAGAGAAGAGATTCTTAGCTCCAAATGGCTTGGAAGAGTCAATAAGAACTTCATGTTAAGCTCTTCAGTTTAATAGTGTTTGTCATAGAGTTTAAGATCATTTATCAACATGTTGAACCTTTCAAACACTTATGTGATGCCCTCTTTTGGCTGTGCCATGAAGGCTTCATACTAAGAAACAAGAATATGTTTCTTGTTTTTCCTTACTTCAGGAGTTCATTCACATAGCACTTCTATGAGATCCCACATCTTCTTTGCACTACTACAATGAGCAACAGTGTCATACATGATAAGATCCATAGATTCACAAATAATGAGTTGGAGATTTCTATCTAGAGCAACTTTCTCTTTTTCAGGATCAGTGTATTTGGAAGGATCTTTAGGCTCATAATGTTGTGGTATTTTCTCAGTACCAACAGTTGTTTCAGCAATCTCAATCATTGGATTGAAGGGACCATGTTTTAGGATGTCTAAATACATGGGGTTTGAAGCCTTGATGAACAGAAACATCTTCTTCTTCCATAGATTGTAGTGTTCCTTGTCAAAGGGAGGAATCTTGATATTGCTTAGTTTTTGTGAACTCATTCTTGATCTTTTTCTGTTTGTGTTTCAACAGCCCGCTCTGATACCACTTGTTAGATATGAATATCACTAGTAAACTAGACAAAGGGGGGTGAATGGATAGTTTGAATGTTTTTCGATTCTTGAAGCTAAGATCTGTATTAGATTGTGTATGTATGAGAATGCGGAAATAAAATAAACAGAACACACACAATCACTTTAATCTACTTTGTATAAAGTAAATCAAATACGATAGCTTCCAAAATTTCACAAGTGAAATTCTGGCTTCTAAACAAGAACAGTGTTTTCTTGTTTTCTTACAGAGAAAAGAGTGCTTGAATATTTCTATGTGTATCTCTCTTACAGCTAACTATAGGGTGTGCACAATATATATAATACATATACAAACTGGTGCACACACCTATTTACACAGCTACCCCTAACTGTAACCCCAACTTGTTTTTCCATAAGAGGTTAACTGTGTCAGGAAGGACCACTTGCTTTCGGTCATCCTTTCCCTTATCTGTAGCTGCTTGTCTCTATTCTTTCTCTCCAAGTTTTGTTGTAGATTTGCCATCTATCTTTGGACCACTTAACCGTAACAGATGCTTCAGTATTTGTCTCCATGAACTCTAATACTGTACCTTGATTTGTCTTATTGTAAAACATCTAAGTGTTGACATCATGAAATCCAGTATACTCCTTAACCTGTGACTTGTCGACATAGAGCATTTCTGACTTTGCTATATGAAGACTTTGCTATATGAGTATTGTAGGAGTATGTGATATGGCATATTTCTGACTTCACGATATAGCCTTTGACGACTTCACGATCTAGTATATTTCAAACTATGTGATCTCAACACTTCACGACATGTGCCTTGAGGACTTCACGACATAGTTCATTTCAGACTATGCGAGCTCAGTACTTCACGACATAGACTTTGAGGACTTCACAACATAGCTCATTCTGACTTCACGATATAGGGACTTAGACAAATTTCTACAACTTATTTCTTCAAGGCCTTATTCACTTTTGTCCTGCTGCATGAACAATTTGAACTTCTTCCAGGACAATTATTTCATGGCATGTATACATTCTAGGTGCAAGAAACTTACTAAACTCATTATAAACTTGAGCATATAGAATAAAACTAAGTACATGAAAACAAGACAAGTACAATAGATACCTATACTATACCCCAGTGATGAAATTCACTAGGTCATGTAGAGTGACATAGTCACAAGGTATAGGCTTGTTAATAGTGGTATTCAGACATGTCTTGAGTCTAACAAAGCCCGGCTCGACCCGGCCCAATTTTTGAAAAAGCCCGGCCCGGCCCTATTGTTAAAAAACCCGAACTTTTTAAAGCCCATCCCAATTTGGATGTGTTATTATATTTTTTTAATTTAAAGGCTCCAAAAGAGCATGTATACTATTATCATGGTATTTCCTACAAAACAAGAGGAGAAGAAATATAATGTTGTTTATGTAATTATACTCTCCCAAGTGACAGAAAATTTTTGGCTGATTTAGAATCGGCCATGTGGTTCCAATATACTATATTACATAGAAAAAATATTAAAATATATATTTAAGTAAACCAGAAGTTTATTGATAACTTTAGATTTGGAATAATCAACTAAAGCATGTCGATTTTATAAGAATTTTAATATTAATTGAAATTTTATTTGGAGGTTCATTGAAGAACCATCGGATTCTTCTCAATTATATATGTTCTTTGTTTATAAGGCAAATTGTCACCAACAAAAATATATAATAAATCTATCATCTTCAATAATAAATTATAAATCTCCAAATGTGGGTCATTAAGATATTTTATGATTTATGATTGATATGTGGTTACATGTCTAGTTGTTATATACTCACAACCTGAAGTTTGTGAGTTTGATTATTTAGTTAATCATATTATCAATAATATGCATTGATATGATGTTGATGAGTCTACTACTCAAATGTTCAATGAGAATTATTGTGTATTAAAAATTTTTGAATACCTTATGGCATTTATTGATGCACATCTAGCCATCTAGTTATCATAATGTCTCCCTATCATAAATTAAATTTTGGTCAGCTGTAATTGTTCTACCATAACAATAAGATAGAGTTGGATATGCATTATAAATGAGTGGTTATCAATCATAAAATATTTGGAGTCATCTTTGTGTATTTGGCTATACTCAATTTATTGAGTTTTTTTTCTCAAAATCAGGGGAAGAAAATGAATAGCTGGTGATATTTAGTAGGAATGAATTATCATGCCTCGTATTGATCCCCATAGTAAAGAATATGAACCAGAAGTTCATAAGATAATTCATTTATATGTTTTAATTATTGTCAGACATATATGTTGACCTGAAAGAGTGGCTATATCACATGTACCAGCTACAAAATCTTCAAATGAATATGTCCCGGAAGGAAAATGTAACAGCCCCAAATCCGGGGTCAGGGATTTAGGGTAGTCACGATCCATGTACTCCTTGCCTTACCTGTATTACTCACACCATTCATAATTCACCTGCTCATGACCCCACAATATATGTCTCACACACACACACATACATACAGGTTAGAGTCTCAAAAACGACACAATACAACAACTGCGGAATAAATAATTTTTATTACAATACCCAAATGTCTTTTGAATCTGTCACTGATACAATTTCTAAGTAATGTTACATTACCAACTTAGTCTTCTGATGCTTACAATCCTCTAATACCATTCATGTCTATACATAAGTTGAATGCCAAAAGTCGTAGCCTGATTCGATTGGTTCGTACTACTCTTCGGGATCACTGCTAGAAACTGTTTATGGAAACGCCTTGCGGGGTATGTGCCGTCCCATTGGCATCCTGCTTCGCTGCTATATAATATATATAAAACAATAGCAAGAGTGAGCGATAGATCAGCAAGGTAATAAAAATATGGCATAATCCTGCCTTTAACTCAACCCAGAATAAAGCGGGTATAAGACAATAATTTGTCAAAATATCTCGATACTGAAATAATTTCCTAATCGGAATGTATTCCCAAAAACAGTACCATTATTGTACTTCAAATATCATTTTCATAATATTTCTGCAACTTTCAATATTCATACTATGAACAAAGTTCTAGTATAATATAAAAGATGAAATAACAAGGTAACTCAGTATATCCTTTTCGTGAAATATCTGCTATGTAAAATATAAGCAGACTATCAACATATAACTTATAACAGATTACCAAAATATAACAATTCAAAGATATTTCTGTAGCCACATGTTATGCCTTAAACAGATAAGAAACTAGTTTAATATAAAGGATGAAGTTACAAGAAAAATTATTATAATATTTCCGTAACCCAAAATCCACTTAAGCATATATATCCTTAATTAGGATTTATCAGAGTCATAACTCATAAAAGATGGAGTTGCATGAATTTATTGTAACTTTATTTTGAACACTTTTCGACCCCCTGCCAACATGACCGGTAAACCTGTACCACGGTGTCATCCTTGGTCCCTTTCAATACATGTTGCAGAATCCCTCTGCCAACATGATCGGTAAACCTGTACCAACGGAGCCATCTGTGGTCCCTTTCAGTACATGTTGCAGAATTATCCAAAATGGATGATGAACCAATACTGGAGCCTTCTCCGCGCCCGTCGTACCAACCTTACTATGATCAGTAGCAGGTTGTACAACAAAAATATGTTTTCTACATGTAGATGGAAGTATCACGACAGCCTGACATTGTCTACCGCCTTTCTGGATCTCCCGGCCCATTTGGGGCAATAAGGTGATGGATCGGCGCGACTCGACCTCTTACACATGCTCCTAGTTCAGATGAAATCCATGACTCTGAAACGTAAAGATCGTCTTCCTTTCCCCAAGTGTAATACTTGTTGATACGACTCCACTCAGTAGTTATATCTAGGTTGGAAAGGAAGATTCTCCAATATTTCCCAAGCGATTGCTTGTTAATGGATATCGACTTGTTCCATGAATTTACCCCTCGATCGTTGAGGTGGTAACACAATATTTGACTTGCAGCAACTAAATTGCTTCGAGAAAATATCTGTCCCCTGACAGTTTTGAGTTGAGAGTTTAAAAAGAGTAGCAGTCACTTAAATCAGGTTTCCCATATTTTTGATAGTTGAGCGAGCATTTAAATCCCCTTTAAAATACAGGTTTAAATGGAAAAATATTGTTTTGGGAACCTCTTTTTGATTTGAAAATAATTAATAACATTTATTAAATAAGTAAACCTTCAAATGAATATTCAAAAATAATATCCATCAAATAAACAAACCTTGAATGAATATTTAGAAATAATATTCATTAAATAAGTAAACCTTAACTGAATATTCAGAAATAATATTCATTAATAAATAATCCTCAAATGAATATTCAAAAATAATATTCATTAATAAATAATCCTCAAATGAATATTCAAAAATAATATTCATTAATAAATAATCCTCGAATGAATATTCAAAAATAATATTCATTAATTCCTCAAATGAATATTCAAAAATAATATTCATTAATAAATAATCCTCAAATGAATATTCAAAAATAATATTCATTACATAATCCCCAGATGAATATGTACGATAATATTCTTAAAGTCAATATCCTCAAATGAATATAAATAATATTCTGTAAGTCGATAATCCTCAAATGAATATTAATAAATAATATTCTTAAAATGAATATTAATAAATAATATTCTTAAATAAAATATTCCTCAAATGAACATAAATAAGATTCTGTAAGTCGATAATCCTCAAATGAATATTAATAAGATTCTGTAAGTCGATAATCCTCAAATGAATATTCATAATACTCCTTAAATAAAATAATTAACCCTCGAATAACAGTTACCCGATATCTTTATCGGAAAATAACCTTTAACATATACCGAAATATAATTACTTCTGATCTTAGAGAAAATCACCCGCCCTTATCCTAGGGCATTATATACAAAACTGGCTTATAACTGATATCCCATATCTAGCTTATAAGCCCCACATCAAATCATATCCTCAAGTATTGCTATATATATAGCAGTTCAAAAACAAGCATGCAATTTATATATCGCATTTACATAACATATATGAAAATAGTTTATTATCACAACAACAGTAGTATAGGTTTTGAAAACTTGCCTGATGCTCGAGAAGTGATAGGGTTCGCGACGATGCCGGACAATCTAGACAAAGTCAAAGAAAACGCACGATTAATCCCCTGGATAATCCACTTGTACTCAATGCTTAAACACGTAAGCGAAACACAACCAAGGCATTACTAGCTCGTTATAGGCTCATACTAAGTCCATGTTAATCGACAATTACTTAAGTCGTAGGTTTAGTCCGAAATCGATCCTCGAATACAAGGCATACTTAACCATTTACAACATTGGTTTCTAAGTCATGTTCTTAGTGGTTTTCACTTGTGCAACCTCGGCTAACACATTTTTATAAAATCTAAAAATAATCTTTTGGACTCGAAACCTTCGTACAAACTTTCATAACTGACCTTTGCACTTCAATACAAAATTTCATATTTTAAAACAACTTTTAAGGGTCTCAAACATAGCCACAAAGTTGGTACATTTCTGCAATCTCATTCCTTGAACCACTTTCACTAAAATGGTCATATCTCATAAACCGTAAATCGTAATGACATGATATTTATACCAAAACAAACCTTAAAACAAGACCTACATGTTCATGGTCAGTGTTGTTCAAAAATATTCCAAGACCAGTTCGTAATTCTTGCTCAAAACAGCCTTAAATCAAATGGGCATTACGACGGCTATAATCGTAACGTTTCCCGGTTTTTGTTATGTCAAAACCTCTTAAAACCAAATCAATTCAACAACACAACCATCTTTACAACATAATAAGTTTATATACTTCAAGAACATATCACCAACATCAACCAACAACAAGTATCCATCAAGAATTAACCATACATACTCCAAACTCCATAATCATGCTTATTCTTAAACATTACTAGAAACTTCACTTAAATCTCAACATAAATCAAAGGGTGGATGAGTGGTATACCTTCCTTGATGCTCTACCAACACTAACCAGTGGCCACAACCACTCAACCAGCCTTATATACTCCTTACAAAGCTTAAACCTTAAAATCCAATCAAGAAAACAAGTTAACAACTTTCGGAGTTACTATTCATCATCACTTTGTAAAATCTATATAAAATCGAAAAACAAGAGTTTGGTGCTAAGATTTTTACCGGACCTTGTACTCTTCATAATATTTCTTTTGAGCTATAGATCGCCAAATTTAAAGCTTCCTAGCTAGGGTTTTGAGTCCCATCTTCCCGCTGGACAGAAACTGGACAGTTTGGGGTTCTCCAACTTGGGGAAACGATTTAACTAGGCTACACTCCTTTGTTGGCCATGAAATTTTGAAAGAATGTTACCCATGGAGTGGAGAAGCTATGGTTAAAATTTGGTGATTTAAGGATGGATAGAAATGGAGTTATGAATTTTTATCTCCTCCTTGCACAAGCTGAGCCGAAAATGGGGGGAGAGTTCTTCCTTTCTTTTCTTCTTTTCTTTTTCTTTTGTTTTGGATAAATAGATAAGTATGCTGATATTTGTATAAAAGAGGGGTGAGTCATCACATTTTGGTGAGTCACCAGGACACGTGTCGCGCATGCATGCGTTTGGTTAAAGTAGCTTTACTGGTTCGCTTTCCTTTCACATGGATGATTCAAATGTTGCATCCCTCGAATTAATCTTGTTACATGTTACTTCCATGTCTATATTTAGTCCTGTAAATGTTGCCTTGTTCCTCTTGAAACGATTCGAAATATTTCCTAAGGAGCGAATAAAACTCTACGCGATTTTCGCAGTGAATAGTAACTATTCACTATTCACTTCAACAATCAGATCCTTAAATCGACTTTAATGAAATAATAAAATTCCAAAATATTAAATCCTCAAATCCTCAATTTTAATATCTCATTTCTTGAATATAATAATATATAATTCGCTGCCCGGTCGAATATTACACCAAAATAAAATTTGGAATTTCTGAATTCCGATCGTCTTTGCATTCACTTATTTACTCCGCAGATCACTAATATGACTTCGGAATATCCACACTACGTCTCGTACATAGGTGGCATGAAAAATTTTCTTAACCCTCAAAATCACTATTCATCCACCAATATCACTATTCACTGCTGCACTTAATCATAATAAGAAAAGTTTTAAATTTTTCCAAAAATTCGGGTTATTATAGTCTCCCCTCCTTAAAAGGATTCCGTCCCGGAATCAACTTAGGAATAACTGGGGGTACTTCCCTTCCATTGCACTTTCTAACTCCCAGGTGGATTCTTCCACCTCTTGATTTTCCACAAATCTTTCACTAGCTTGTCAACCTCGTCACTTAGCACTTGCTCTTTTCTATCCGTGATTTCCACAGGTTGTTCTTTGTAAGTCAGACCAGGTTGTATACCTACCTGCTCGTACTCTACTTATGTCGGGCATCTATAGTATACTAACGTAGCATTGACACATGAACCCCGTTATGACCATTCTACAAGTTTGGGGGGTAAGGCTGGCTCGTAGGCCACCTTCCTGACGCGTTTTAAAATCTCAGATGGCCCAATGAATCTCGGGCTCACTTCCCTTTCTTTCCAAATCTCATTAATTCTTTCCATGGATATCTTTTAGCATCACGAATCTCTAACCTCATATTCCCCATCTTGTTTGTACAGAAATACACCAACATAAACTTGCTTGTCATCCCTCAACATGCCATTTAGCTTATCAATAGCAGTACTATCTCTATACTCGCGGGCTTAGTCCGCATACTTTCTCTGTCTGTCTTGGTTGTCACTAGCCGCTTGTTGGTGAAATCTTTTGTCTTTTTAGTTTGTTGGACTAACTTGGTTTTGTGTAAAATCTCATCCTTTAATTCCCGATCATTCGGAATCCATCTCTGTCTCATTTTAATCAAGGGTATCGGCCACCACATTGGCCTTCCCCGGATGGTAGTGTATCTCACAGTCATAATCCTAGGTCAATTCTAGCCATTTCTCCATCTCATGTTATCTACTATCACGGGTAACTCAAAGCCAATTCATTACATTCCATAAAAATTTGTGGGTGCATTAGCCAATCCCAAAATAACCTCGCTGAAAACTCGAAGTGTCTATTCCTAGTACGAATCGCAGTCTTGGGTATATCCTCGGATTTAACTTCCAACTGGTGATACCCAGTTCTTAAATAAATTGGAAATACACAGCGTTCTTCCGCTGATCAAACAATCATTTACAAGGGTACCTATTCTCCACGTCGAACTCATACAACTCTCGAGGTTCGATATATAATCTTGTGCTAACATCTTTCTCTCTTACAACAACACCGGGCTCTCCACGGTGGTACACTGGGTCTTATCATACCCTTATACAACAACTCTTGTAACTGAGTCACTAACTCTTTCATTCCCACTATACCCTGAATACTCGGTATTCATTCTCATGTCATCCAAATCGATATCTGGTAGCTCATTAAAACCTTGTACAATCTCCCAAAACCATTGTAGTTCCCTTTACACTTGGTATCTCTTTTCTTGGCGTCAACCATAAGAGCCAATTAAGCCTCATATCTCTGGCGTAATAGTTTCTTAGTCTGAACTATATTCAAGAATCTCTGAATCTGTCTCCATTATTTATTTATCACTTTCTCTCTCTTACAATCAGTCTAGGCTCCATTGGGTGTCAACCAACCCATCCTTCTTATAATATCAACTTCTCCCAACTTGAAGGGAATCAGGTCTATCAAAAGTGTCGACCTCATATTTTTAATTCACAACCTGGATGTACCAGTCTTATGGGAAAATCCCTCGATTGACTATTTCTACTTGTAATTATTCCCTTAGTGGCTCGGCCTTAAGGTTTAATTATCATGCAACTTCTTGATATACAACGATACATTAGCTCTGTCTAAACAGTATAGAAGGGTATCTGCTATTTAAAGGTCCTGACAGTGGGCTGCTTGTTGGAGGTAGCCCTGGTTGAAACCTACTGGCTTTCTTTTATTCGGTGTTCACAACTCCGGAACAAACCTCAATAATTCAGAAAACTTGACCTCATACTCGGTCACAGTCATGGTTTCTTGTTTTAACTCTTTAACTTTCATTTTCATCCGGGTCTCCATATATTTCCGAAAATTATTCCTCTAAAACAACACACGCTGCACCTCTCCCAAGTCACAATACCAGCTCCCTCTGACTCCATCGTCAGTACTTATCTTGCTAACCCAGAGGTAGTGTCCATTCGTAAACAATTCCTCCAAAATCTCAATTCCACTATAGGGCATCTATCTAACACCGTTGTCACTGGAGTTCATGGCACATCGATATTCCTTTCACATATATCGATTGACACGCTTTCCATTATCATAATATCCTTGGGAGAATAAACCAATTTCATCGATATGTCACTAACATTCTATTCGTCTTCGGGATTCGCTCCTGTCATAGGCGATTCCGTTGCGAATCTAATTCCTATCAGCGAATTTTGACTTATTTGACCTGGTTGGCCTCCCCTTAGAATTCAATGAGGATAACAAAAATTATAGGGCCTTGAAAAGATAGCTCCTATATCAAGGAAAACGTCACACACTGGTGATCATAAGGTTATGAGTTTTAAGGTAACCTTATTGGAGATAAGAGAATTTACCGAGAGATCAACATGATCATAAGAACTCAACGTTGTGTGCCTCGATTGAGACATTACTAAAGGTAATTAGCCTTCTTATATTTCACAACTCACAAGTGATGGCGTCCCATCAGACTTCTATCACACAGACAGATAGTCCTTGTAGCCCCTATAAGTATAGGGTTGTTCGTCTCAGTGGAAGTTGAAAAGTATGAAAGCAATTCGAGATCAATTTAATGATTATCGTCTTTCGACAATATTTCTTAAAGGAACACCTTGGATTAAAATTTGAACAGATTCCAAAGGTGCGGTTTCCAAAGAAAAGAATAACCAAAAAGATACTGGTACTTAACAAGAAAGGGTTATTCATTATTTGAAGAAAAGTGGAAGCTTGAATAACATCATTTGACAGGGCTTTGAAAACCTGAAAGTAGGCATCGTGACAGCCTCTAACACAATTGAAATTAAATATGATTTAACACAAGTGTTATAAAATAACTTCGAAGATGGAATATACCCTTTTTTCAGAATTCTTTCTTGGAAAGAGGTCAAGATAGATCATAGATTGGGGAAATATCCCACATAATTTGCAAATGGGGAGGGTACTACCAAGGTCTCTACGGATGCCTTTTATGTCGGCTCCTCTAATGGATAATCGTTCAATTCCAAAGCTTTTCTTCTCCATGCACACCCTAAGGTGCTCAATACTTACGTTATTGCCGACTCATAATAGTCGCTAAGGATTCAACCATCGACCTTTGCAACTGCAGGGAATTCTATTCGATTCGGCGCAAGCATCTCAAGCAAGCGTTCTATCGTAAGAGGACTTCGATACCGTTGTCGCCCATAGCAATGACAATTCCTCATGTCGACTGGGCGGTACTCCGGAAGATCGTTAGAATCTACAGGCTTAAATCCGGTCTCTATTTCAATCATCCTTATACCCAATATTCCTTCTCCCATATCAATCCCGTGTGCGACATAAGCTTACACTTTTGGCACAATAGCCTTTTCATTTAAGTCAATCCCGGAATTTCTCAGTCCGTCTTGGTCCTTAAATATATTTCGCCTTTACCGTCCAATCTCAACTTCATCATTTAATCTCTATAATCAATTATAGCAATCAGGGTCTGTCCACCAACCCATATAGCGGCTATCTTACCCAATCCACAGGGTTCGCTCTAGTTTCCACTCTTTTTGGTGACATCCTCTGGTAATCAGAAAGACAAGGTTTGCCAAAATTTGCTGAATTTCTTCTCCAAATCTGGGAAATTTGATCAATCTATTTACCTACTAGTAATACTCGGATCTGATTTCCGACCTTTCTGTTCTATCCTCATAATTCCTTCCTGGTTTCCTGAGGGTGGTAAATCTCGTTCTCGGTTCCGTCTTAGCGTGCTTGTCTTACAATAACATTTGCATGGTACATATACCCAAAATTTTCCTTGAGATAATAAAATCCCTCAATGATGTAATAGACACTATTTCCAGTGGAATCGCTGGTCGTGGGGGATTGAAACCTCATAGCCAAAGCAATTCCTTTCACTATTCTTGGGCAACGAAGTACCCTTAATCGTTCGTGAAAATCTGAACATCTTGGTTCTTACGTATGCCGCCTCCTTCTGGGCAACTATAACCGACTACGAGTAACAGGTTTCGTTCAAGTCGAATCAATCCATTGATACTGGCTATACTGCCTCTACCTCTTCTGCTTTGGAGACTCTACTCCATTTTCTTTGTCATACCTCTTGATGAATCATGAACGATTGTTATTCCCAAATGACCTAACAGAATTGTAGAAGGGGGGGGTTGAATACAATTCTTGATATTTTCTTAAACTTAAAACAATGATAAAATAAAACTGAACTGAATAAACAAAAACACAAGATATCAATAATTCAGTTGGATTGTTTGATGATCCAACTGAAGTGTTTTTATTGCGGAAATAATCTGTGATACAAAAGTACACAGCTGCTCAGTTACAGAGTTGTAGAGAAGAATGCTCTCAAAGATAGCTAATACAAACTATTTGTTTTTCTTCTCTTACTTTCTTTCTAACTGCTACACTTGGTTATATATTCCCAAGTTTACAATACTATTTTTGGCTACTCTAAAGTACACTAAAGATAACCGCCAATAGTTTGCTTTTCATCCCTTTATCCAGTGGTCCTTGGAGATCCTTGCTTTTGTCTTCATGCTTATTATGATCACTCCCAAGAGCCCAATTGGAAACTGGGATGTTTCCTTATTCCCCATGTCCATTTTAATGGTTTCCAATGCAAAGTACACTTCCACATCACCTTTAGATCTGTTCAGTAAACTGTCACTATCACTTTGTCAACTATTCAGAAAAGCAATAATGATTCGTTGATAGCAGGGAGATGTGTTTCGTTGATAGCTTTATTCTCCATTTCGTTGATGAGTAAACTTCATTTCGTTGATGAGTAAACTTCATTCCGTTGATGGTGTATCCTTGTTCCGTTGATAGAGTAATCTTCATACCGTTGACATGTCTTCACTTAGGCAAAATTACAAGGCATGATATACTTACAATTAACCAACCTATTTTGCCTATCTAGTACTTAGTCAACATGACTTAGGAAACCTATCTAATACATACATCAAATGCATATCAAACTGTGAAGTATTGTACAGTGCAATTGCTACAACACTCATTCCGTTGATGAGCTTCCTGTCAACGAAACACTGCAAAGCATGCCATTTCGTTGACAGTTACAAAATAACTTAATACAAAATCTACTAAGTGTTTTTACAATTATCATCAAGAATCAACATATTCCTAACAATCTCCCCCAATTTATGACTGATAGAATAACAGCCATAAATCAAGAGCCTTGATGATAACAAAAACACTCAGACATATTACCCATGATTAAAAGTAAAAATTGCATTGAGCTTCATAAAGTTTTAGACATAAACAAGACTTACAAGACTAATGCCCAAATGTGCTCCTCTAGACTGAGCAAATGATTCATCTTGGTCTTCTTTGAGGCATAGTCTTCTTCCCTCTCCTAGAGTTGTTCTCCTCAATCTGGACCTGTAGCCTTCTGTAAAAGATCTTCTCTTCTTCATCTTGATCACCAAGCTTGGATTGCATGAACCTTAGAGTTTGATTAGATGCCTTATCCAGCTGGTCTTCCATCCTGAAGAACCTTCTGCAGTTGTCCTTGTCCTTAAATTCCATCATCCAGTAAGGTTGAAGATGGATCTTCTTTCCTGTTGAGGGCACTCTTAGCATCCTGGGAAGAGCCTCAGGCTTGTTCCAGCTAGCCTTTATTTGACATATCTTGGAGACCACCTCAGACTTGGCTGTTTTGGTGAAGCCAAAGTCTTTCTTCAAGCATCTAAACACTGTGAGTAGTGTTTGGTAGTCTTCTCCTAAAATTCTGTAGAGAGGCCATATTTGTTCTCTACCACCCTTGTATGTGAAAACCAATCTTTCAGGTAACTTTTGAGAAGCTGCAATGCCCCTTACTTCCACCAGGTTGTCTAAATCAAGATGTAAGCTGGATTCTTCCCTGATGTCAGCAATGTACATGCAGTCCTCTGGATTTGTAGGGGGTTTCTGAGATTGTGGCTTCCTCACAAATACTGGCTTTGCCTTGACAGCCCTTTTCTTTGTCTTCATTGGTTGATCCTTTTCAAATAGGAACTTTGGAAAATAGGCTTCATCAAATTCAATAGGCTCCTCCTTTGGCATGATTGGTTGATCATGAAAGTTGACAGGGTGTGCAGGGTCACAGGCCAACTTTCCTCCAATAGGTAGGTCAATAGGAATTTGATGTGCACTTGTTGTGGAAGGGGCTTGAGCAGTGTCCAGAGAGTCCTCTTTTTCAAAGTTCAGATTCCTCTTAGCTCTAGCCTTTGGTTGCCTTACACTTTTCCTTGCTGGTTCAGCTTCATTAGCTCCATCCTTGGCTTTTTCTTCCTGAAAGGTCTCTTCATCTTCAAGTGCTTGAGCAACTGCCAATGCTTGCATTGCTGCCCTTTCAGATTCTTCAGCCTTGGCCTTTGCAAAATTTGGGTGACCAACCCAAATGCAGATTTCCTTGCTGTCCCTGTAGATGATGGCCCTTTGATTCCTTATGCTTGGATGATTGCTTTCCTTGCTCTCAATGATCAGCTTCCCTAGGACTTTGAACTCATCTGGCTTTGGAGCAGGATAAAATATCCTTTCAATGTTCTTGCCTTTGGGTTTGGCAGGTGATATTGGAGACATCCCTCTTGCATCCACATTCTTAAAGCATGAAGATTGACCCTTCTCATTTCTTGAATCTTGAAAGATTCCATGCTGAAGGGGATCTATAGCATAAGAGCTCTTGAACTGTGGCTCCATTTGTACAATCACCATTGCATTTGTTGATGGCTGATCTGTCTTTGAAGATTCAGTAATGTTCTTGAACCTTGCTTCTATGTTGGACCAGTGATCTTTGATTTGTTCTGCAAGTTTCATCCTCATAGAAGCTTCCTGGATCAGGTCAATACTATCCTTCTTCTTCTTCCCAAACTCCCCCATTGCTAGTGGCTCCTGTGGCAGTGAAATGGCTGGGACCAACACCTTTGTGATTTGAATGTTTAGCTCCTTAGATTTCTCCCCCTTTTTGTTAGCATCAAGAGAGATGACTGGGAGTCCTTGAGCTGCCACTAGCTGAGTGAGTAGCTGAGTTTGCTTCTCCTGTTCCTTCTGCATTTGAGAAAGTGTAGCTTCCACCTTGTCCACTCTTGTAGAGAGAGTTTTCAAGGATGTAGCCACCTCAGGTTCCTTAGAGAAAAACCTGGTCATCTTGGACACAGTGAGAAGAGGGAGCTTTTCATCAATCATCCTGTAGTTAGCATCCCTGAGATTGCTAATGGAGTCCTTGATTTCTGTAGCCTCAATCCTTGTCTGCATCATTTGTAGCCTTTGAATTTCCAGAGAATCCATGATGGCCTTGTAGAATTTCTTGTCCCTTGCATTTGCAGACTCATGAGCTAGATAGGCCTCATTGTACTGCCTTGAGATAGCAGCATCTAGAGTGACTCTTCCCTGCATACCCTGAGAAAGCCAGCCTGGTGTAGGAGGCACCATAGAAGTCCCAGTCTGTGAAGTGGTGGCCACCTGTAGATTATCACCATAGCTGTCCTCATCATCAGAAAACTCAAAGTCTCCACTTGCTGCAGCTCCTGGAGGTAGATTGGTCAAGACATCCTTTGCTCTTTGCATTGATGCAGTAGTATGAATTAAGTTGAGTGACCTTTCTGCCTCCACATTGCCTTGTTGAGCCATAACCTGATAGGCTGGCACAGGATGAGTAAAGGTCTCAGGATCCAGGGAAATACTATCCAGAGTTTGTTGATAAAGCTCTTGGAAAGTAAGTTCCCTTTCTCCCTCACTGACCTCCATTAACTCATTAGCAATGGCTGCTTCCACCCTTATTGCTCCTGTAGTCCCTTCTCTCTCTCCACTCTTTTCTTGCATCATGGGCTCCCCATGGCTCACACCTCTCACACCCTCACCTTCACCTACTAAGGTGGTACTCTCAAACTCTCCTTTTGCCTGGCTGGAAGAAATAGCCAGCCTCTCACTCTCATTCTCTCCTTTTGCCTGGCTGCAAGCCAGCCTCTCAATTTCACTCCCTCTCAAACCTAAAAGTGTCTCAACTACCACCAGGTCATCTACACTAGTTGTGGAAACAACTGGATTTTCAATAAGGGGTGTAGATTGACCTATCAACGGAATGGTAGTTTGAACTGTCAACGGTATGGATACCGTTGATGGAGAAACACTTGTCAACGAAAGAAGCTGTTTCGTTGATGAAGTCAAGAAAGCACTTTGAGAAAGTGAAATTACAGTAGAATCTGTGGTGATTGATTTTAGAGATTGGTCCACAGATCCTCTTGCAACTTCAGAAAAAATTGGTTGATGGCCCAACAAATCACTTAACAAGTGATGGCCACCATCTTCAGAGTGGGGCTTCTCCAAGATTAGAGTTGGAGAATCAGGAAAAGATGTATGGATCATGTCCACATCTAAAGATTGAGTTGGTGAATTGGATGGAGATAAATCAAGATTAATGTTTAGAGAGTGGGACTGTAACCCCAGAGAAATAATAGGGGTTACATCAACCTGAATTTGAGAAACTGGAAGTGTTGCTTCCAGTGTGTGTGCACCCTGTGAACCCTTGGTCTTTTGCTTCACTCTCCTTTGGTATTGGGAAAATGTAGACTGTGGGCTTGAAGTGTCCCTTACCCTTTTGGACTGTGCTCTAGGTGGAGAGCTTGTTTCAATAATCACATCCTTTTGGGAGGATGCAATTAGACTTGTGTTTAAATCCATTTTACTCATTGTGCCTTGTTGGGAAGACACAATGGGGCTAGGCTGGGAAACACTTACCTCACCTTCCTTATTCTTGGGGTTTCTTTGATTTTCACCCCTCCCCTCACCTCTCACAACTCCAGACTCACTCCCCTTAGGTTGTGTGGTAGTTTTTACAACAGGTGCCTTTTGAGAAGCACCTGAGGTTGGCTTGGAGGATTTCTTTGATTTTGATTTAGTTGCTGGGGCAGGAGCCTGTTGGGTCACAGCTACAGACTCCATAGCAACAAGGTTGGAGGAGACAATAGAAGTAACAGCTATACTAATAGGGATAGTAGTAGTTACCTCAATGATTGGCAGATACACCACTGGAACATCACCATTGTAGTTCAGCCTCAGTATGTCTGTCAATACTCTCTTTTCTTGTACAAAGCACTCAAACCTGGCATTAGGGTTAGAGATAACTAATGGTGCTGGACTAACATGATTAGCCAGCATCATCAGAAACCTTGCATAATAGATATTTTTCTTCCTATTTGCCCTATCACCCAACTTAGCACCAATTTCATAAATAAGTTGGGTGCTAAAGTTGTAATATCTATCATTTAGAAGCATGGTTAGGAGAATTAACATAGAATTAGTTAATGCATCAAAATTACTAATCTTTCCAGAAAAGACCTTAATGAATGCATCAGCTAAATAACTGTATTCCCTAACCAAACCTCTCCTAATTATTCTACCCAGATTATCAGTAGGCAAAGAGTAGTTTATAGAATTTAGCATGGTAGTTATTTCAGTGTTAGTAGGCAAAGCATCACAGTTATTATCAGGAATATGTAAACATGCTTGCAAAACATCAGAATTAACTATGTACTCATTACCTTGAAGAGTGAATTGCAGTGTGCCGTTTGTTCCACTATACTCACATGAGGTCCAAATCTCCTCGATTACTTCATTGTAGAGTGGTGTAGAGTGAAACATCGCATAGCTCAACTTACAGTTCCTCATGAAATCCATCATTTTGAAAAAGATGCTGTTCGGACTCTCCTTAACGACAAATGGAATGGAATTGTTCTTCTCATAGATGAACCCACCAGCAGACATAAGCTTGACTATGGGTGCCATTGTTGAGTGAGGAAAAGCTTCGAGCTGTATTTCTTGTTAGAGAGAAGAAGCTAGAAAAACTTTTGGAATTTTTTGAGAACAGGTAGAAATGAAATAAAGAAATTAAAATTTCTTAAATACTCCCCCAAAAGTTCTCAGAAATTAAGTCCAATAATTAATCTAAATTACCTGATTGGCTTAAAAAGTAACCGTTAGAATTAAATATTACCACGATTTATGCTTACAGGGGTGTATAGATCGTGATAAAGAACGTGAAATTTCAACGGTTCAGATTAAAAAGCGCTACATCAACGAATCAGGATTGGGCGGTTAAAGTCCAGTCTTATTTCGTTGATAAAGCTGCGTTTCGTTGATATAAAAGAGCTATCAACGAAACACCCAGAAAAATGCTAAGACTGTCAACGAAATGGTGCGTTTCATTGACATAGTAATTTTGACTTAGACAAAATTTCACCTTTTCCTGAGAAAATCAATTCACAGAAAAATTATGGCAAGTTCCTGGCTGCATTATGACTTGCAAATATCTCAAAAATAATTAAGAGAAATTTAGCATACCTAGCTCACTTACTAATCTTGAGAATGTTGATTCATCAAGTGGCTTGGTAAAGATGTCTGCAAGTTGTTGTTCACTTGGAACAAAATGTAACTCCACAGTACCATTCATAACATGTTCTCTAATGAAATGGTACTTGATGTCAATGTGCTTGGTTCTTGAATGCTGCACTGGATTCTCAGTAATGGCAATGGCACTAGTGTTGTCACAGAAAATAGGAATTTTCTCAACTCTTAATCCATAATCAAGTAATTGATTTTTCATCCATAAAATCTGTGCACAACAACTTCCAGCTGCAATATACTCAGCCTCAGCTGTGGAGGTGGAAACTGAGTTTTGTTTCTTGCTGAACCATGACACAAGCTTGTTTCCTAAGAATTGACAGGTGCCTGTTGTGCTTTTCCTGTCAATTTTACATCCTGCATAATCTGCATCTGAATAACCAATTAGTTCAAAACCAGATTCTCTAGGATACCAAATGCCAAGGTTTGGTGTTCCCTTGAGATATCTGAAAATCCTTTTAATAGCAACTAAATGGGATTCCCTAGGATCAGCCTGAAATCTAGCACATAGACATGTAGCAAACATAATATCAGGTCTACTAGCTGTTAAATACAAAAGTGAGCCTACCATGCCTCTGTAACTTGAAATGTCCACAGATTTTTCCTTAGTATTCAATTCAAGTTTGGTGGCAGTGGGCATGGGAGTTTTGGCAGGAGAGCATTCCATTAAATTAAATTTCTTTAATAAATCATGAATATATTTTGTTTGACTAATGAAAATGCCTTCATTAACTTGCTTCACTTGAAGACCAAGAAAGTAAGTTAATTCTCCCATCATGCTCATTTCATATTTACTTTGCATAAGCTTGGCAAACTTTTGACAAAGTTTCACATCTGTAGACCCAAAGATTATGTCATCTACATAAATTTGAACAAGTATAGTAGAGCCATTCACAATCCTGTGAAAAAGAGTTTTATCTACAGTACCTCTAGTGAATTGATTCTCAAGAAGAAACTGTGAGAGTGTGTCATACCAGGCTCTAGGTGCTTGTTTCAAACCATAGAGTGCTTTGAGGAGGAAGTATACATATTCTGGAAAATCATCATCTTCAAAACCAGGAGGTTGACTTACATAGACCTCCTCTTCCAATTCCCCATTCAGAAAAGCACTTTTCACATCCATTTGATAGACTTTGAAATTGGCATGGGCTGCATAGGCTAGGAAAATCCTTATTGCTTCTAGTCTTGCAACAGGAGCAAATGTTTCATCAAAATCAATTCCTTCTTCCTGTGAGTAGCCTTTTGCAACTAGTCTTGCTTTGTTCCTTGTGACTATGCCATTTTCATCCATCTTGTTTCTGAACACCCATTTTGTGCCTATTATACTCCTGTCCTTAGGCTTGGGCACCAGCTTCCAAACATTGTTCCTTTCAAATTGGTTTAGCTCTTCTTGCATAGCCAAAACCCAATCTGGATCTAGAAGTGCATCCTCAACTTTCTTTGGCTCATCTTGAGACAGAAAGCTGCTATATAGACATTCTTCTTGAGTTGCTCTTCTAGTTTGGACTTTTGAAGAAACATCACCTATAATAAGTTCAAAGGGATGATCTTTAGTCCATTTTCTTGAGGGAGGTAGATTTGCTCTTGACGAGGTAGCTTCATGATCATGATTGCCTTGATTGGATATTTGTCCTTGAGAAACTCCCCCTGAGTTTGTTGTCCCTAAATGATCACTTCTTGAGACATTTCTATGACCTTCAACGGTATGACTGTTTTGGCTGTCAACGAAACGCTCATTTTGACTGTCAACGAAACCACCATATTGACTGTCAACGAAATGACCATTTGGTCTACTAGCAACTATTCTTTTCAATCTTAATGCAGCAATTTCATCTTCACTGCTGCTCTCATCTGTGCTAGATACAACAACTTTAGGCTGTTTCTCAGTAGTCTTAACATGATTCATTCGATCTCCTTCCTCATTCTCAAAAGAGAGACTTTCATGGAAACCTTCATCACAGAGACCTTGAATTTTGAGATCATCAAAAACAACATGTACAGATTCCATAACAATGTTGGTTCTGAGATTATAGACTCTGTAAGCTTTCCCTGCTGCATATCCCACAAATATTGCTTCATCTGCCTTTGCTTCAAATTTCCCCAAATGCTCAGCTTGATTTCTCAGAACAAAGCACTTGCATCCAAAGACATGAAGAAAATCCAATAGTGGCTTCTTTCTTTTGAGTAGTTGATAAGGGGTCATTCCCTTGGCCTGATTAATCAAAGAAATATTCTGAGTGAAGCAAGCTGTGTTAACTGCCTCAGCCCAAAAATAAGTTGGTAACTTTGATTCATCTAGCATTGTCCTGGCAGCTTCAATAAGTGTTCTGTTTTTCCTTTCAACTACACCATTTTGCTGTGGTGTCCTTGCTGCTGAAAACTCATGCATAATACCATTTTCTTCACAGAACATCTTCATGCTTGAATTCTTGAATTCTGTCCCATTGTCACTCCTGATCCTTCTTACTTTCAAGTCAGGATGATTGTTTACCATCTTGATGTGATTGATAATGATTTCACTTGCCTCATCTTTAGAATGTAAAAAGAAGGTCCAAGTAAATCTAGAAAAATCATCAACAATCACAAGACAATATTTCTTCTTTGAAATAGACATGACATTTACAGGGCCAAACAGATCCATATGAAGTAACTCAAGCTGATGGACAATTGATGACTCTGTCTTGCTTTTGAATGATGCCTTCTTTTGTTTCCCTTTTTGACAGGCATCACACAAACCATCCTTGGAAAACTCCACCTATGGAATTCCTCTAGCAAGATCCTTCCTTACCAAATCATTCATAACCTTGAAATTCAGATGAGATAATTTCTTGTGCCATAGCCAACTTTCATCCTTGCTTGCTTTGCTGAAAAGACAAGTGATGGTGTCTGGACTTGTGCTACTAAAGTCAGCAATGTACACATTCCCTCTTCTGAATCCAGTCATTACCACATTGTTGTTTCCTCCTTTAGAAACAACACAGGCTTCTTTAGAAAAAGTAACTAAAAATCCTTTGTCACAAAGTTGACTGATACTAAGCAAATTGTGCTTGAGACCATCCACCAATGCAACCTCATCTATGATGACATTCTCTTTTGAAATCAAGCCATATCCCTTTGTGTAGCCTTTGATGTCATCTCCAAAAGCAATACAAGGGCCAGCTCTTTCCTGAAACTCTGTGAGCAGGGTAGAATCACCAGTCATGTGTCTTGAACAACCACTATCCAAGTACCAAAGATTCTTTTTGTCTCCCTGCACACAATAGAACCAAATCAAGTCGATTTTGGTACCCAAGTTTCCTTGGGTCCTGTTTTGTTAGCCTTTGCTTTTCTTTTTACATCATTTTTCACCTTGGGCTCAGATTGATTTAAATCAACTTTTACTCTTGGTGTTGATTTCTGATTGTTGCTCACATTTTCATTTACAGCATGCATATTTGAAGGAACACACATATTATTCATATTCCATGGCATTTGTGGCATACTAAACATATTCATGTATGGATTAGGCACAAATGATATGTTAGCATATGGATTCTGAAATTGTGCACATGGAGCAAACATGTTAGGCATAACAGGCATTGTAGGCATAAGATTATTCATTGCAGGCTTGGGAATTTTCACATTAGCAGTTTTCTTAACAGATTTGCAGTTAGTAGATAGATGACTAACACTTCCACAATTGACACAAGTCTTTCTAGGAGCATATTTATCAGGTGTGTAATTGTTGTGTTTGTTAATTCCTACTTTGTCATTCCTGTTATTCCTTTTATTTCCCTTAGCCTCAATTTGAACATTCTCTATTTTATCTTTCAATTGCTTGTTGGACAAGTGACCTACATTAGCTCTCTCAACAGGCTTCTCAACTTTCTTTGATTTACTAGACTCACCTTGAACAAAGTTCTTGGTGACAGGACCATACTTATTATTAAGTCTAGTGAGTTCATCTTTTCTTTTCTCTGTCAACGAAACACCCTGATCGGTTGATGGTTCATGTGTCAACGGAACATCGCATTCCGTTGACATATCAACCTTCAACAAATGATCATTGTTGTTTGTTGACTCTGTTTCTGAATCTAAGGCTTCACAAGCATACCCTAGTTTCTCTTTGTTCTTTTTCCATGATTGTTCACAGAAAGATTCCATACATTGAACATTAATGATGTTGGTAGCAACATTCCTGGCATCTTTCCATTTAGCAATCACACTCTGTTCTATTTCTAGTTGTGTCTTAAGAATTTCTTCCCTTTGTAACACGTTCTCAAGTTCCTTCTTAGCATCCCTACTAACACATCTCATTTTCTCAAATTCAATGAGCTGTGCTTCTAACATTGCATTCCTATCACTTAAGAGCAAATTAGTCTCTTTAATTCTTGAATTCTCTTTGGTAAGTGATTTAAGAGTAACACGCAAATTATATAATACAGTAGACATTTCATTTACTGCACTATCGCATTCCTCTTTAGAAAGCTCAGAAAGATTAGTAATTGTTACCTGGTTGCTTGAGGAACTTGCTTCCTGCCCATGATTGTCAGCCATAAGAGCCAAGTTGACATACTCAACATCATCATCAGAATCTTCACCATTACCAGCCCAATCATACTCCTGAGACATGAAAGCCTTTTCCTTTTGCTTGAGAAGTTCAAAGTATTTCTTTTTATAATCAACAGGCTCAAATTTCCTGTTGCTCTTCTCAATCTTGGGCTTTCTGCAGTCTCCAGCAAAGTGACCAAGCATTCCACAATTGAAACATTTAGATTTAGACTTTTCAATCCAGTTTGTTTTGCTAGGTTGAAAGTCTCTTCTTGGTGGCCTTGCTTCTGAGTTTCTTTTGAACTTGAACTTAGAGAATTTTCTTGACAGAAAAGCAATGTGTTCATCAATCTCATCTAAGTCATCCAAGTTGGCTGGTTCTGATTCTTCTTCTTCTGTCATCTTGTCTTTACCCTTGCTAACATCACTCCTACAACTAGATCGACTAGTTGTGGCCTTTGCAGCTTCTTCAGTGTCATCTTCCAGTTGGTTCACAGATGCAATCAATGCAATGGATCCACCCTTCTTCTGTACCTTTTCAATTTCCTCATCTTGCTCCATTTCCAGCTCATAAGTCTTCAATGTTCCATACAGCCTTTCAAGAGTGTAATCTTTGTACTCTTGAGTGTTTCTTAGAGAAACAGTCATAGGCTTCCATTCTTTTGGAAGAGCTCTTAGAAATTTAAGGTTTGAGTCCTTAGTTTGGTAGATTCTCCCATACAACTTTAATCCATTCAGAAGCTTTTGAAACCTACTAAACGTGTCATTTAGGGTTTCACCAGCTTTAAAGTGAAAGTGCTCATATTGTTGTATAAGGAGTTGCATTTTGTTCTCCCTTACTTGCTCAGTTCCTTCACATAGTGTTCTGACAGTGTCCCATACTTCTTTGGAGGTTGTACAGTTTATGACATTATCAAACATCTCTTGCTCCAAACCATTAAACAGAATGTTCATGGTTCTCTTTGGAGGTTGTACAGTTTATGACATTATCAAACATCTCTTGCTCCAAACCATTAAACAGAATGTTCATGGTTCTCTTATCTTTATGGATTTCTGCAAGATCTTCAATAGTCCATTCTGAGACAAGTTTTGGAATTTCTACGTCAGGAGCATCATCTGGCACTCCAATTCTAGATGCAAACTTCATGGGAACGTGTGGACCTTTCTCAATGCAGTCTACATATCTCTCATCCATAGACATGAGATGTAAATGCATCTTTACTTTCCAGTGAAAGTAATTGTCCTTATCAAGAACTGGTATCTTCACACCTGCATCCTTCTTCACCATGGTTTCTGTTTTGGTCTTGATCTTTAAACTTCTTGTATGTTAGAAGCTTGCTCTGATACCAATTGTTATTCCCAAATGACCTAACAGAATTGTAGAAGGGGGGGTTGAATACAATTCTTGATATTTTCTTAAACTTAAAACAATGATAAAATAAAACTGAACTGAATAAACAAAAACACAAGATATCAATAATTCAGTTGGATTGTTTGATGATCCAACTGAAGTGTTTTTATTGCGGAAATAATCTGTGATACAAAAGTACACAGCTGCTCAGTTACAGAGTTGTAGAGAAGAATGCTCTCAAAGATAGCTAATACAAACTATTTGTTTTTCTTCTCTTACTTTCTTTCTAACTGCTACACTTGGTTATATATTCCCAAGTTTACAATACTATTTTTGGCTACTCTAAAGTACACTAAAGATAACCGCCAATAGTTTGCTTTTCATCCCTTTGTCCAGTGGTCCTTGGAGATCCTTGCTTTTGTCTTCATGCTTATTATGATCACTCCCAAGAGCCCAATTGGAAACTGGGATGTTTCCTTATTCCCCATGTCCATTTTAATGGTTTCCAATGCAAAGTACACTTCCACATCACCTTTAGATCTGTTCAGTAAACTGTCACTATCACTTTGTCAACTATTCAGAAAAGCAATAATGATTCGTTGATAGCAGGGAGATGTGTTTCGTTGATAGCTTTATTCTCCATTTCGTTGATGAGTAAACTTCATTTCGTTGATGAGTAAACTTCATTCCGTTGATGGTGTATCCTTGTTCCGTTGATAGAGTAATCTTCATACCGTTGACATGTCTTCACTTAGGCAAAATTACAAGGCATGATATACTTACAATTAACCAACCTATTTTGCCTATCTAGTACTTAGTCAACATGACTTAGGAAACCTATCTAATACATACATCAAATGCATATCAAACTGTGAAGTATTGTACAGTGCAATTGCTACAACACTCATTCCGTTGATGAGCTTCCTGTCAACGAAACACTGCAAAGCATGCCATTTCGTTGACAGTTACAAAATAACTTAATACAAAATCTACTAAGTGTTTTTACAATTATCATCAAGAATCAACATATTCCTAACAACGATCCTTAAACCCTCGTCTCGTCACTTATTTATCCCTTGAAGGTTCGTCTGGTCCTATTATACGACCTCAAGTAACATACTACCTCTTTATCAATCAACACGTCCTTTACAAGATTCTTTCCCTGACCCACTATGGGGTCTTCCTCTAGATCCTCCTATGGATCTTCCTCTATCGGGTCTCCGTCCATTTCAAGGAACGCATCTTCAATTGCCTACTCGAAGGCCTCGGGGTCTGGTATCTCAGAATCCCGTCAATCTATAACTCATACGACTCGAGGTGACTAATCACGAAGTCCTAAGTACGGTTTCCCAGAAGAAGTCCCCTCTCGGGCTTTATCTTAAACAGTCAGGGTCATGTCCTCTAACCCGACTAAGAACTTAATTTGAGCTCTAGATGCTCTTATCATTATTAAGGGTATTGTAAGACTCGATCTCCTATCGTTTTTGAGGACTGTAACCTAACGCTCTGATACCATCTCTGTAACAGCCCCAAATCCGGGGTCAGGGATTTAGGGTAGTCACGATCCATGTACTCCTTGCCTTACCTGTATTACTCACACCATTCATAATTCACCTGCTCATGACCCCACAATATATGTCTCACACACACACACATACACACAGGTTAGAGTCTCAAAAACGACACAATACAACAACTGCGGAATAAATAATTTTTATTACAATACCCAAATGTCTTTTGAATCTGTCACTGATACAATTTCTAAGTAATGTTACATTACCAACTTAGTCTTCTGATGCTTACAATCCTCTAATACCATTCATGTCTATACATAAGTTGAATGCCAAAAGCCGTAGCCTGATTCGATTGGTTCGTACTACTCTTCGGGATCACTGCTAGAAACTGTTTATGGAAACGCCTTGCGGGGTATGTGCCGTCCCATTGGCATCCTGCTTCGCTGCTATATAATATATATAAAACAATAGTAAGAGTGAGCGATAGCTCAGCAAGGTAATAAAAATATGGCATAATCCTGCCTTTAACTCAACCCAGAATAAAGCGGGTATAAGACAATAATTTGTCAAAATATCTCGATACTGAAATAATTTCCTTATCGGAATGTATTCCCAAAAACAGTACCATTATTGTACTTCAAATATCATTTTCATAATATTTCTGCAACTTTCAATATTCATACTCTGAACAAAGTTCTAGTATAATATAAAAGATGAAATAACAAGGTAACTCAGTATATCCTTTTCGTGAAATATCTACTATGTAAAATATAAGCAGACTATCAACATATAACTTATAACAGATTACCAAAATATAACAATTCAAAGATATTTCTGTAGCCACATGTTATGCCTTAAACAGATAAGAAACTAGTTTAATATAAAGGATGAAGTTACAAGAAAAATTATTATAAAATTTCCGTAACCCAAAATCCACTTAAGCATATATATCCTTAATTAGGATTTATCAGAGTCATAACTCATAAAAGATGGAGTTGCATGAATTTATTGTAACTTTATTTTGAACACTTTTCGACCCCCTGCCAACATGACCGGTAAACCTGTACCACGGTGTCATCCTTGGTCCCTTTCAATACATGTTGCAGAATCCCTCTGCCAACATGATCGGTAAACCTGTACCAACGGAGCCATCTGTGGTCCCTTTCAGTACATGTTGCAGAATTATCCAAAATGGATGATGAACCAATACTGGAGCCTTCTCCGCGCCCGTCGTACCAACCTTACTATGATGAGTAGCAGGTTGTACAACAAAAATATGTTTTCTACATGTAGATGGAAGTATCACGACAGCCTGACATTGTCTACCGCCTTTCTGGATCTCCCGGCCCATTTGGGGCAATAAGGTGATGGATCGGCGCGACTCGACCTCTTACACATGCTCCTAGTTCAGATGAAATCCATGACTCTGAAACGTAAAGATCGTCTTCCTTTCCCCAAGTGTAATACTTGTTGATACGACTCCACTCAGTAGTTATATCTAGGTTGGAAAGGAAGATTCTCCAATATTTCCCAAGCTATTGCTTGTTAATGGATATCGACTTGTTCCATGAATTTACCCCTCGATCGTTGAGGTGGTAACACAATATTTGACTTGCAGCAACTAAATTGCTTCGAGAAAATATCTGTCCCCTGACAGTTTTGAGTTGAGAGTTTAAAAAGAGTAACAGTCACTTAAATCAGGTTTCCCATATTTTTGATAGTTGAGCGAGCATTTAAATCCCCTTTAAAATACAGATTTAAATGGAAAAATATTGTTTTGGGAACCTCTTTTTGATTTGAAAATAATTCATAACATTTATTAAATAAGTAAACCTTCAAATGAATATTCGAAAATAATATCCATCAAATAAACAAACCTTGAATGAATATTTAGAAATAATATTCATTAAATAAGTAAACCTTAACTGAATATTCAGAAATAATATTCATTAATAAATAATCCTCAAATAAATATTCAAAAATAATATTCATTAATAAATAATCCTCAAATGAATATTCAAAAATAATATTCATTAATAAATAATCCTCGAATGAATATTCAAAAATAATATTCATTAATTCCTCAAATGAATATTCAAAAATAATATTCATTAATAAATAATCCTCAAATGAATATTCAAAAATAATATTCATTACATAATCCCCAGATGAATATGTACGATAATATTCTTAAAGTCAATATCCTCAAATGAATATAAATAATATTCTGTAAGTCGATAATCCTCAAATGAATATTAATAAATAATATTCTTAAAATGAATATTAATAAATAATATTCTTAAATAAAATATTCCTCAAATGAACATAAATAAGATTCTGTAAGTCGATAATCCTCAAATGAATATTAATAAGATTCTGTAAGTCGATAATCCTCAAATGAATATTCATAATACTCCTTAAATAAAATAATTAACCCTCGAATAACAGTTACCCGATATCTTTATCGGAAAATAACCTTTAACATATACCGAAATATAATTACTTCTGATCTTAGAGAAAATCACCCGCCCTTATCCTAGGGCATTATATACAAAACTGGCTTATAACTGATATCCCATATCTAGCTTATAAGCCCCACATCAAATCATATCCTCAAGTATTGCTATATATATAGCAGTTCAAAAACAAGCATGCAATTTATATATCGCATTTACATAACATATATGAAAATAGTTTATTATCACAACAACAGTAGTATAGGTTTTGAAAACTTGCCTGATGCTCGAGAAGTGATAGGGTTCGCGACGATGCCGGACAATCTAGACAAAGTCAAAGAAAACGCACGATTAATCCCCTGGATAATCCACTTGTACTCAATGCTTAAACACGTAAGCGAAACACAACCAAGGCATTACTAGCTCGTTATAGGCTCATACTAAGTCCATGTTAATCGACAATTACTTAAGTCGTAGGTTTAGTCCGAAATCGATCCTCGAATACAAGGCATACTTAACCATTTACAACATTGGTTTCTAAGTCATGTTCTTAGTGGTTTTCACTTGTGCAACCTCGGCTAACACATTTTTATAAAATCTAAAAATAATCTTTTGGACTCGAAACCTTCGTACAAACTTTCATAACTGACCTTTGCACTTCAATACAAACTTTCATATTTTAAAACAACTTTTAAGGGTCTCAAACATAGCCACAAAGTTGGTACATTTCTGCAATCTCATTCCTTGAACCACTTTCACTAAAATGGTCATATCTCATAAACCGTAAATCGTAATGACATGATCTTTATACCAAAACAAACCTTAAAACAAGACCTACATGTTCATGGTCAGTGTTGTTCAAAAATATTCCAAGACCAGTTCGTAATTCTTGCTCAAAACAGTCTTAAATCAAATGGGCATTACGACGGCTATAATCGTAACGTTTCCCGGTTTTTGTTATGTCAAAACCTCTTAAAACCAAATCAATTCAACAACACAACCATCTTTACAACATAATCAGTTTATATACTTCAAGAACATATCACCAACATCAACCAACAACAAGTATCCATCAAGAATTAACCATACATACTCCAAACTCCATAATCATGCTTATTCTTAAACATTACTAGAAACTTCACTTAAATCTCAACATAAATCAAAGGGTGGATGAGTGGTATACCTTCCTTGATGCTCTACCAACACTAACCAGTGGCCACAACCACTCAACCAGCCTTATATACTCCTTACAAAGCTTAAACCTTAAAATCCAATCAAGAAAACAAGTTAACAACTTTCGGAGTTACTATTCATCATCACTTTGTAAAATCCATATAAAATCGAAAAACAAGAGTTTGGTGCTAAGATTTTTACCGGACCTTGTACTCTTCATAATATTTCTTTTGAGCTATAGATCGCCAAATTTAAAGCTTCCTAGCTAGGGTTTTGAGTCCCATCTTCCCGCTGGACAGAAACTGGACAGTTTGGGGTTCTCCAACTTGGGGAAACGATTTAACTAGGCTACACTCCTTTGTTGGCCATGAAATTTTGAACGAATGTTACCCATGGAGTGGAGAAGCTATGGTTAAAATTTGGTGATTTAAGGATGGATAGAAATGGAGTTATGAATTTTTATCTCCTCCTTGCACAAGCTGAGCCGAAAATGGGGGGAGAGTTCTTCCTTTCTTTTCTTCTTTTCTTTTTCTTTTGTTTTGGATAAATAGATAAGTATGCTGATATTTGTATAAAAGAGGGGTGAGTCATCACATTTTGGTGAGTCACCAGGACACGTGTCGCGCATGCATGCGTTTGGTTAAAGTAGCTTTACTGGTTCGCTTTCCTTTCACATGGATGATTCAAATGTTGCATCCCTCGAATTAATCTTGTTACATGTTACTTCCATGTCTATATTTAGTCCTGTAAATGTTGCTTTGTTCCTCTTGAAACGATTCGAAATATTTCCTAAGGAGCGAATAAAACTCTACGCGATTTTCGTAGTGAATAGTAACTATTCACTATTCACTTCAACAATCAGATCCTTAAATCGACTTTAATGAAATAATAAAATTCCAAAATATTAAATCCTCAAATCCTCAATTTTAATATCTCATTTCTTGAATATAATAATATATAATTCGCTGCCCGGTCGAATATTACACCAAAATAAAATTTGGAATTTCTGAATTCCGATCGTCTTTGCATTCACTTATTTACTCCGCAGATCACTAATATGACTTCGGAATATCCACACTACGTCTCGTACATAGGTGGCATGAAAAATTTTCTTAACCCTCAAAATCACTATTCATCCACCAATATCACTATTCACTGCTGCACTTAATCATAATAAGAAAAGTTTTAAATTTTTCCAAAAATTCGGGTTATTATAGAAAACCTCAAGATGCAACGCGTCTAAAGAATGCCTGAAGCGTGATAGAGCAGTAGGTTGCATAACAAAATTATATGTATTCTTAAAAGTAAAAATGAGCAGTGATTGATGATGGCTAAATCGAGGAGTTAATAATTTTTGAATGATTTCCAGAAAACACTGTAGACGTGACAAAAGAAAGAAAAATGAAGGTACCTGAAAAATGGTGAGATCTCAATAAATTGTGTCATGTTCTTGAATAAAATGAAACCATTAATCAAATCGACGTCGGCAACATGAAAATATAACACTTGAGGTTATAAACAAGGATCAGAAAATGAAATCTCGTGAATGTAAATGAAATTGGCCAAAGATATAAGAAAATTATTAAATCGAGGCAAAATCTCTTGAAAGAAAAAATATTTGGACCAGAAGTATGCACACCTGAAGTTGTGAAGGTAGTGCGTTATAAGAAATATTATCTCTTACGAATAAAGAAATATCTGGAACTACAGTTCGCACACCTAAGATGTAATGTCAGTGAAATGTTATAAATTGTCTGACAATATAAGATTGAGTTGATGTACATTTATATGACCCAGTTGACAACATTTAATTTTAATCCATGAAGGATCTAAACTGCTGAAAGCAGTGAATTAAATTCTCGAGAACTAGTTCTATCAGATTATGAATGGATACGAACAAGAAGTTCAACATTAAATCATTTTGGAATAAAATACTTCTTGTATTCTCAAATTATATATGACAACTCATTAAAATCTCTGTTTAGAGTTGATGAAAATTAGAATGTGTTTCTAATTGACATCGAATGAGTTTCACCTTATAATTAAATTAACTTTGGATATTGAGCTTATTTTTATAAGCTGCAAAATGTTCTTGTTGCTAAAGTACATATAGAAATTTTTATTTAATATCTTCACTAACCTAATCGAAAAAGATTTAAATTAATTTTGCAGGTGCAAAGTGTTTACTCTGATTTTCATAATTTAGGTCTCATATTGAATATGTACTAACATATGGTGGAGATGTTATTATGCTATGAAATTCACGATTGCAGGCACTCTATGAAATAATATTGTGATGAGGATTGTCGTATTGGAGATTCGATATAGCTCAATACTACGTGGTTTATTCAGGATTAAAACTCTACAAATTCTAGAATGTGATGACTACATAACTCAACGAAAAATACACTAAGAATTTATTGATCGCGTTGCGAACAACTACATTTGAAAAGTTTTACAACAAACCTCATCAACTCAAAGATGTTATGCAGTATTATTATCATGAGTAGAATATACGTGCTGCACTCTTTTTCCCTTAACCATGATTTTTCTCACAAGGTTTTCTTAATAAGGCTTTTAACAAGGCAGTTTCGCATACGCATCACAAAAATAATGTGCTTGTTCCTTTACTTGATTTTTCTCCTACGAGATTTTTTTTGAGTAAAGCCGTAACAAAACAATGTTTCATAAGCAGACATCCAAGGAAGAGTGTTATGAATATCTTGAATATGAACGGATGTCCTTTAACATCCTTTAAATATCTAACATCCTTTAAATATCTAGACTCTTGACTTTTCAATTACTTGTAACTCTTAAAACCTTTGATTTTTCATTGTATTTATAACTCTCGTATATAGCCTATATAAAGGCTTTGTGTATAGTTGAGAAGTGGACATCAATAACAAGCAAATGTTATCTCTCCCTCAAACTCTCCACTTTATACTATATTCTATAATATATTTATAACAGGGAAAAACATTTTGTATAATATCTAAACTAGGAATTGGTACACCAAAATTCCCTGTAGTGTTACTGGTTGGACTTAAAAAGTTATACATCAACACCATCAAAATGACACCTATTGCGTAAGAATTTCTGTTTATGCTCTGTGATGATACTCTAAAACAGTGAAGGATGGCAGATTTACACATCTGTGTTCATAATTTTGCATGTTGAGTCAGGACAGTCACTAGCAATCTGTAAATTACATAGTATTGTTGCTGCAACTTTATTTGTACCAACCAGTGAGGATCCATCTTAACATGAAGCAGAAGCAGCAGCCTAAAACCTGTGCAAAATATGAATATAAGCCTATTACATCAATTTCTGCGTACACCGAAAATTTAACAAGTGATGAAACTCCTACGCTATATATTATAAGAAATACAATACACATACTTGATAGTGTACTGATCAACAATCGGGTTAAGATGGGATTTTATCCATGTAAAAAAAAGATGTGCCAAACTTTGAGCAAGGAGTCAAGGACTGGAATTCTCAAAAAATAAATGATGTATAAAAATTATTGTGCGAGGTTACCTGAAGAATTAGTAGTAGGATGCAAAGTGACTTCTCAGACCTCCTGCCAAATAGTCTTAGGGATAGGTTCACAAGAGTGCCGTCATTTGTTCCAGTAAGTAGTCCTGTCTGAGGGTCAAATCTGAAAGGCGACAGAAATAACAAATTATAGTGAGGGAATGAATCTTTTTTTTTGGGGGGGGAGTAACAAACTTAAGTATTACCTTGGTAGCCGATGTCGTGGGCAAGGAATATATCCAGAGAGCTGACAGAAAGTTTTAGCAAGTATAAATCTAAAAGCTAGAACGGATTGATGTGTGTGTGTGTAAAAAAAACACAAAATGAGAGAAACAAAACAAACCTGAGGAAGGGACAAGAGGAAATTAATAACTTGAGGAAGGAAGAATATAAGCAATGTTTCACTGTACCAAAAGATATACGTTATTAGCTAGGTATCTTGATATCAAAAAGTAGATTAATATGCATTTATATTATGACCACAGTTTATTGCAGTTGTGCTTTTGATGGTTTAGTATGTTAATCGCCATCAAATTATTGCGTGCAAAGAAGCTTCTACCATTGGCCACACACACACACAAGATCCCTAAGAAACACATCTTTCTTCCTCTACAAAAGTAGCACCACGCCAGAATATATCTTCTAAAGACAAGTTAATATAAATTCCAAATCGCGTCCATAGTCATAAAAACACACCTGTAGTGGCCCAAAATTCCAACCACAGCCATTGTCATTCCAGCAAAGTATGTGTAGGTATCACCAACAAAAACTGAAGAAGGATACCTGAGACATGAAAGAAAAACAAATGTAAAATATAAAACGAGGAATTACCACACCTGGAATAAGAAAGACAATATCATTACCAGTTGTAAGAAAGCAAAGCCAAAGAAGTAGCAAGTAATGGTTGGACAAGGTAAATGGAGAATGCATGAGCTTGTTTATACTCAGGGTCAGCAGATGCTCCGATTTGCATGATATTATGCACCAAAATCTGTAGCATCATAGATATATGTAAGTCATTACCACTATATGTGGTGTGGGATTAAGATTTTTATTTTTAATCAGATTTTAAAAACCCTTACAAGAATTGATGCTTACAGCAGATGCAATGACGACTGTCTGCCCAACTTCCAGACCATTTATACCAGCATGAATATTGATTGAGTTTGTGCAAAACACAGCCAGGAGCCCCATATATAATTTATAAAACCACCCTGTCAAAAAGTGATAGATGAGTTCAGACTTGGTAGATATCACCAAACGAGTAACAGGAAAATTCTAACATTGTTGAAGGAAACATCAATGCTGGTGACCAACACAGAGAAAACGACATAACTCAATCAGAATAAAATAAAATAAAAATAAATTAACTGATTCGAATTTCAACCATATAAAACTTAAATGCAAGATTAGTATAACTCGATGGGAATAAAATAAAATAAAAATAAATTAACTGATTCAACTATATAAAACTTAAATGCAAGATTAGTATAACTCGATGGGAATAAAATAAAATAAAAATAAATTAACTGATTCAACTATATAAAACTTAAATGCAAGATTAGTAAGTTTGTTTAGATCATAATGTGCCCATTTGTTACTAGCCTATTGTAGTATTTCATAGAAGGATCGTACTGCAACTTACCTAGATCCAAGATCTCAAATCCAACATATGAAACAATTGGCTTTGGTATAATTACAGTTGTATGTCCAGCATAGGCCATCAACAAGGGAAGAGCAGCCACTGACGGCAGCACTAATTTCCTGGCTTTCCAGTTGGCACCTTGTTGGTTAGTACTAACACCAAAAAAAATGGTGTCTCCAAAAGAAAAACAAAAAAATCTGTAACATTGTTCTGTAACTCACACTCTCCAAGGGATATCAAGGACATCATCCACAAAACCAAGCAAAATCATGAAACAGATGGATGCTAAAGCTGCATTGTATTCAACTAGCCACTGCATAAATGAAATAAGCAATGCTGTCAAAAAAGAAAAAAAAAAAGGTTTTCTCTGCCAAAGAAAAAGAAGATGCCATCATATAAGGAAGTAATATAGAATCTTAACTATCATCACAATTTCTTTATTCTGCTCAGGAATTGCTTCTAGGCTTGAAAGCGGTATTGAAAAAATGCTCAATCAAACAGAATTATTTGTTCTAGTTTATCTTTCTTATAGTATAAACATGTATAACAGTGAACATGACAGAAGCATAACCATCCAAAAAGGAGTAGATCGCAAAATATTAGTAAATCAAGCAAATAAAGTGCTAATACAAGCAAAAAATGGAATAGAATTAATATATAGAATAGCTACTCTGGATCATATAGATAAGGGTCCAACCCCAAAGCTTGAAGACTATATAAGAAAGCAGCTTAGCTTGCCAACCAAAATTTATTCCCCCTCAGACCAGAATATTTAAAAACTTTAAGATAGGTTGTAAACTGAATAGAGAATAACAACTTCATTTACTATGTTATACTGACAAGTAAGAGCAGCTGGAGGTAAAGAAATTTGTGTGTGCATCTCTTTCATCCATCTTCCATCTCTTCCTTCTCTCACTCTTCCACTCTCTCTCCAATTACGATGATCACGACAACTCAGGTCACTATGTCCATATATTTAAATTCCATATCTATACTACACTACCAAACTGAACTGAAGATTTTTGGTCAGTCGGTTCCTTGAGCTGGGTTTAAATAATTATAGAAAGTATAGTTGCGCTATAAAAAATAGGCTTTTAAAATTAGGATATTGTATAGTAGATAGAAAATGGTTGGGTTAAAAAATATAGTTGAATTAAAAAAGGGCATTAGAAAAAAAGGGATCTAAATAATATATATGTATATAGTTGGTTAAACAGGCCATTTATTAAAACATGATTCTACATAGTATTAGAATTTTAAATTGATACATTAAAGGAGCTAAATGATGGGGTTTTTAAGAATAAGATTTATGATAGTATATAATTGCATCAGACATGTGGTACTTATCAATAATCACTTAAATATAACAAAAAAATTATATTAATCTACTTATTAATAACTTCTCAACTATAAAGATTGATAGTCATTAATACACAGGCCGTGCTTCTTACGGGCTCTGCAACACTTGTATATATATACAGGAGGGAGATTAAGAGAGAATAAGAAACAATGCAAAAACATTCAGCTTGGAACAAGAAACACTTACATTTGAATCTGAGGTGAAGTTAAAGTACTGAAACAAGATAGCGATAACCAAAAAAACTATCCCAACAACAATTCCCAATGACTCGGGCCTGCAAAAAAGAGATAAAATCAGAATACATATAAAATATTTAAAATTGTTTGAATGCCTTACATAATACATTCTTGCCACAAAGGTAGTAAATTTTAATTTTGGAAAGTTAGTATTGGAATTGAAGAATTTAATAAGATACAATATACTTGGAAGTTATATGATATTCAAAAAACATAAAGAATATGTTTACACACGGACACAAAATGTGCTGTGTAATGGTCAGAAAAATGTCAAATCAATTATAACATTCTAAAAGTTGCCTCCTCATTTTAAAATCAATCACTAGTTAGTAGCTACCAAAAGTAACAAATCAATACCCTCAGTCCCTCATGCTCCATTTAATTGGACGAATAAAAATTACGGGAGAATAAAATGATATTTTTTCTATGAGAAATGCAAGAGTCCCCAAAAGCATTCCCAAAACCGTTCCCGAATGTTTATGTGGCAAGATCTGATTGGATGTGTATCTCAAAAATAAATAGACCCTCCATGTATAAACATGAGCCCATGAATTAAAAGATGACATGTGGCATTCGGGAACGGATTCGGGAACCATTTCGGGGTCCCTATATGAGTTGTTATTTCCTAATTTCCATACGTTCCTCCATCCCATTCATATAATATTTAAACTAGAGATCAATCTCACCAATTTAACGACAAACTCTCAATCCTACTTCCTACTCATATATTTCACACAACTCTACTCTTTTTTTTTACAAAACTTTTCCACTGGGTCTTTTCACATTTTCCATCTTAAATCTCTCGATCCTCTAATTTGATCACAAATTTCTATTCCTACCTCATTCCATCACTACCAACAATTTGATTAAATCCGCCTGACTAAAATGTAAAGCACAAACCCGATCAATTCACCAATTTCCTAAAACTAAAACACAAATCAACAAAACAAGCATTCGTAACTCGTAAACCGCATTAACATTAAACAAATCTAGTCAGCATACACACAACAAACACACACAAAAATCGCAACTCGAAAAAAGGACTCACACTTTAACAGAGCCTCGAGGAGTGCCTTTCTTATTAATATCATAACCAAACATATTACGCCTCAGCACGTAACGAGAAGCCACAGGGATCATACTTATAGTTAACAAGAATCCAGCGAAGCTAAGCAACGCATTGATGAGAATAGATCTCTTCAGATCCGCCGCGATATTATCGCTGTAATGGTAGAATATTAGGTACAAGTAAGGGACGATGAAAATGAGAGAGACTGTGAGTGTTTGAGTTAGTTTTGAAGGGCTTATGATCGGAGAAGGTGAAGGTGGAGACGACGTCGTTTCAGGCGCGGATTGTTCGGGATTAGGAGTGGCAATTGATGGAGTTCTTTTTCGAGCTGTCATGGTGAAATTAGGGTTTGTGAATTGGGGATGGTGGGATGAAGAAAGGAGGATGGGGAGAAATTGGGGAAGTCAAATGAGTGAGATTGTTATGCTTGAAGAAAAGTCAAATGAGAGAGATTGGTTTCAAAATTGTAAATTACGTTTGAGTTTTGAGAGAGTGATTATTAGAAACCGGAAAAGTAGAGTGAGGTGGATAATCAAAATTTGCAATATTTTAATATTCTTTATTTCTATAATTTTTTATTTATTTACTTATTGAGGTTAAATAAATTGAAATTTGACTACAGTTCACAATGAGTATCTTTTTGAAGTTGTTTAAGCATACTTTCTAAAAATGTAGTATTTTTTATGAATTTTTATTTTACTAGAATAAATAGTTTAAATATATGCACGAGGCAGGCAGACAACACAATAAATTGTATAACAAATTATATCCTACAAAAAATATTTTATGCGATCATTAAATTATTATTCATGATCTTTTGTATTCTCCTAGAAATTTAATTACGTCGGAAGTAAAATCTATATAAAAAATTTTATATACCATATATAATTTATGATAAAGTATGACAACTGTATCATAAAAAATAAAATAAACCGAAAATTACGGGACCAAGTGAATTGTATTTTTAATAAATTTGTTGGCTTATTGTAACTGTGAAATTTACGATTTATATTTGATAAGTGCTGCACTAGCTCCGTCGCCAAAATCACTGTTCTGGTGGTGGTTTGGTCTGTGATGGGGAACCTACAAAACAATGTTTGCCCGGTGGTGGTGGCCGCCAAGCACCTCCGGCGTGAAAATCAGTAACGGAGTAAAGTAATGTGCGAAAATGCAACAAGTATCAAGATATGCTTTTGAGTGGGTGTGTGAAGTGTTTGTGTGAATGTAAGTGTGTGTATGAGGGGAGAGTATTTATAGGCCCAAAACCTATCTCTGTAGTACAAGCGCCGCCCACTGTGGCTATAGTGGACGGAATGAGCCTTCTTGCTACAGTTGAGATGTACACTTGAGTTGTTGTACTTCCTTGCTATAGTTGAGATATAGAGTTGAGTTGTTGTACTTCCTTGCTACAGTTGAGATATACAGTTTGTAAAGTATAATGTAACATAAGATTTAAAGAGATAACTACAACTCAACAAAGGACAAGACAGACAATAGTATTAACAGAAGCACAGGAATCCAGAATCAAAGAAGAAAAGGTAAACTCAAAAAATCAAAATACGTTATGTATTCTTGAAGTCCGTAAACAGGTCACGGAAAGAAGTTCATGAAAATGTTCAAGCCTCAGTGACAGCAAAAGAAACAAGACATTCAAGACGACAGAAGTATGTGAATGATTTAGGGTTACGTACCACGGGATTCCAGTGATTTAAACGAAGCAACCAGAACGACAAAGGACTTATCAGCAGCATTGAATTGAAGACATAAAAGAAGAATTGATCAAGTGTTATTCATCTGTGAACCAGAGCAGTTGCACTAGTTGACGGCACTACAAAGATCAAGTTGTTTTATCGTCTCAGAAGAAATTGATACAGTCTAAAACTTAAACACCCTGAAACTTTTCTAAAAGGCTAACAAAAAGAAAAGGTTCGATGGTTTTTCTATTTAGAAAACCATCGAATGAAAAGTATTAAGGAAATGAAAACTATGATAAAGTAAATGTTCCATTCGATAGTTTTTCTTTAAAAACCATCGAATAGAATATCTACTTTATTCATTCGATAGTTTTCAATTTGTAAAGTGGGTGAAAAGTTTTCTTTGTTTGTCAGGTTGATTGAAAATTGGACGGCCAAGATTGTTTTAACAATTAAGGTTCGATAGTTTTCTAAATCAAAGCCTACAATTACTAAGAGAGAGGCAGTGTCTTCCTCAGTCGAAGTTATTTTCACAGAAGCAATAACTGAGAGAGAGTTTGAGCCAGAGAGAAAATACAGAGAAATTAATTCTGCTTGAATTCTATCAAAGTTTTGATTGTGTATAACTTAGAACTCATTGAAGCTAATCTATGGATTAGAAATTGTAGCACCCCTCGAGGTTTATATTTATAAAAAGATATATTCCCCGAAACTTGATTTGGTTTGGTGTGTTTGATTTCGTTATAGAACTGAATGATTTATCCGCAAACGAAATTGAATTATTTGTGAGTATCGTATTCAACCCCCCCTTCTACGATACTTTGGACCTAACAATTGGTATCAGAGCTACTTGATTGATATACAAATCAGATCCGGTGAATGAGACCAAAATCAAACGTAGCGTGAAAATACGAAGCAAATTTTTTAACTTTCAAACATTTTCATTTAATTGGAATTTCTTGAATTTTAAACAATTTGAAATTTTCAGAAAACATGAGTGCTCCAAAGACAACCGTTGGTATTAAAGTTCCCCCGTTTACTAGAGATGATTTCGGTTTGTGGAAGATGAAGATGCTGTTATTTATCAAGGCATCTAATCCGTTGTATATGGGCATATTAGAAAACGGACCATATGTACCAATGAAATCAGTTGATGAATCTACAGCCCCTGATGGTAGCAGGATTCCTTCAGGCACCCAACCTAAGGATATTACTGAGTATACAGATTCTGACAAAGAACTGATTCGATTGGACACAGGTTTAATGTTGATATTGGCGGACTCCGCAGACAAGGAAATGAGCTATCAGTTGATGAACTGTACAAGCGGGAAACATATGTGGGATACCATTAACTTGATAATGGAAGGAACTGAAGACGTGCAGGAAAACAGATTGGACATCCTGACTTCTCAATATGAAGCGTTTAGGTCTCTGCCAGGAGAAAGTATAACTCAGGTCTTTGAGAAATATACTAAACTCCTCAATGAATTGGCAATGAAAGGAAAGACATATCCACTGAGAGAGTCAAACAGGAAGTTCATGATGACGCTGCCCCATCATGTAGAACACAAGTCATCATCCATAAGGGAAAGAATTGACTTCACAAAGATGTCATTAGAGATGATCTATGGGAAGTTGAAGACCTATGAGATGGAACATGAACAAAGAGTGATAATCTACGGACCAGGGACAGTGGACAGCAAGCACAATGCACTTGTGAGATCAGCAGCACTTGTAGTGGATGAACCAATAACTTCTGAGATTCAGGTTCAAACCCCTAGAGCTGGAAAGGAGGTGATAATAGAAGCAGAAATGGATTCTGTGAATCTGGGTGTTGATGAAAGTGATTACTACACCCTAGAAGAGCTTGAGCAAATGGAAGACAAAACCATGGCGTACTTAGCTACAAAGTTTAGTCACATTCGTTTCAAGAGAAACCCTAAGTACAAGTTCAAGGGTTCAACCAACAGATTCCAGAAGAGCAATTATACACCTAGTACAGGCTTTAAGGGAGGCTACAAGACTGGCATGATTGATAGAAGCAAATCAAGATGCTACAACTGCAATGAGTTAGGGCATTTCGCCACTGAATGCCGGAAGCCTCGTCAAGCGAGAGACATGAAAGATGTCTATGGAAAGAAGGATTCTTATGATGAGTTGAAGAAAGAGAATGCCAAGCTTAAACAGCAATTGGAGGCATTCTCTGGAAAGCAGAAAGGGAAAGCTTATATAGCAGAGGGAAAGCACTGGGATGATACTGATTCGGATGAAGAGGAGGAATATGTAAATGTTGCTCTAATGGCTGACTCTTCAGAGGAATCACCACAATCATCTCAGGGTAAGGTTAAAAGCTCAAAGGTTGTGTGGATTCTGGATAGTGGTTGTTCTAGACACATGACAGGTGAAGAGTCCCTGCTTACAGAGGTGGTTAAGAAGACCGGCCCGATTGTAACCTTTGGAGATGACAGCAAAGGATTCACTACGGGATATGGTAAATTGAATGCTGGAAATATCATCATTGAAAACATCTCTCTTGTTGAAGGATTAAAGCACAATCTTCTAAGTATCAGTCAGTTCTGTGATAAAGGCTACAATGTAGATTTCAGAAAGGACAAGTGCTTGATCACCAACAGGAAGGATGAGAAGCTTACTCTACTGGGAGTGAGAAAAGGAAATTTGTTTATAGCTGACTTAAGTTCTACCAGTGAAGGAGAAGTTACATGTTTCTATGCAAAGGCATCTTCAGAACAAAGTTGGCTATGGCACAAGAAGCTCTCACATCTGAACTTCAAAACTATGAACTCTTTGGTAAAGAGAGAGTTAGTGAGAGGGTTGCCCCTGATGGAATTCAATCAGGAGCGACTATGTGAAGCATGTGAAAAAGGGAAGTCGAAGAAAGCATCACATGGAAGCAAAGGAATGACAAGCATTACTGAACCATTACAACTGATTCATATGGATTTATTTGGTCCAGTCAATGTTATGTCACTTTCAAGAAATAGATATGCATTGGTGATGGTGGATGACTACTCCAAGTACACGTGGGTGTTGTTCATACGAACAAAGGATGAAGCAACACAACTAATCATTGATCACATCAAGAAGATAGAAGTGGAAGCTAAGCTACCTGTGCGGACAATCAGATCAGACAATGGAACTGAATTCAAGAATACAGTTCTTAATGATTTCTGCTCAGAGAAAGGAATATCAAGACAGTTTTCAGCACCAAGAACTCCTCAACAGAATGGAGTAGTGGAAAGGAAGAACAGGACCTTGGTTGAAGCAGCAAGGACCATGTTGAGTGAATCAAAACTTCCCACTAACTTTTGGGCTGAAGCAGTGAACACGGCTTGCTACACTCAGAATCGAACCCTGATCAACAAAGATCATGAAAAGACTCCGTATGAGTTAATGGCCAACAAGAAACCAACACTGAAGTACTTTCATGTGTTTGGTGCAAAGTGCTTTGTACTTAAAGATGGAGAACATCTTGGCAAGTTTGATGCCAAAGCAGATGAAGGCATTTTTCTGGGCTATTCTCTGGAATCTAAGGCTTTCAGGGTATATGGATTGAAGATAAGAAGGTGTTGGAAAGCTTTAATGTAACATTTAACGACACCAAAAGACCAGGCCTGCAAACTGGAGAGAACTCTGAATCCTTGGTATTTGAAAATCTATCAGGAGATCTCTTTGACAATGAAGAAGTACCTGAAGTTGTTACAGTTATTAATAATAATCATAATGATAATGATTCTGGACCAAGTGGTGACCAAAGTGGAGATCCTCAAAATTCTACAGGATCCGCTAGTCAGTCTTCAGAATCAACAGATCAAACCGTCAACAACTCAGGGGGAGCAGGAGAAGGATCAACTAGTCATACTCCACAACATCTAGAACAAGGAGAATCATCAAGATCGCATCTGCCAAGACAAAGGGTATGGAATAGAGATCATCCCTTTCACTTGATCATTGGTGATCCGGACACAGGAGTGAGAACTAGGAGAACATCACAAAATGAATGTCACTATTCTGGGTTTCTTTCAGAAACAGAACTTAAGAAAGTTGAAGATGCTCTAGATGATCCAGATTGGGTGATTGCTATGCAAGAGGAACTCAATCAGTTTGAAAGGCAGAAAGTTTGGAAGCTGGTACCCAGGCCTAAGGGAAAATCTGTTATTGGAACAAGATGGGTATTCAGAAATAAGTTGGACGAAGATGGCATTGTAACGAGAAACAAAGCCAGACTGGTTGCTAAAGGTTACTCTCAAGAAGAGGGTATAGATTATGATGAAACCTATGCACCAGTAGCAAGACTTGAGGCCATCAGAATGTTTCTGGCATTTGCTGCACATTCCAATTACAAGGTATATCAGATGGATGTGAAGAGTGCTTTTCTGAACGGGGAGTTAGAAGAAGAAGTGTATGTGGAACAACCTCCAGGTTTTGAGGATTCAAAACTGGCAGACTTTGTGTACTTTCTATTTAAAGCTCTCTACGGACTCAAACAAGCTCCAAGGACATGGTATGACACTCTATCTGAATTCTTACTTGAAAATGATTTTACAAGAGGTGTCGTAGACAAAACTCTCTTTGTCAAAAAGCATAAAAATGATTTGATATTGGTGCAAGTATATGTTGATGACATAATATTTGGTTCTACTAATGATGATCTATGCAAGAGATTTGCTAAGTTAATGCAGAGTCGTTATGAAATGAGCATGATGGGTGAATTGTCATTCTTTCTTGGACTACAAGTATACCAAAAACAAGATGGTATATTCATTTGTCAGTCCAAGTACATCAAAGATCTTCTGAAGAAGTATCAAATGGAAGACTCATCTACAGCAAAGACTCCTATGCCAACTGCCACTAAGCTTGATAAGGATGAAACTGGTAAGAAGGTTGACATCACAGGCTACAGAGGTATGATAGGCTCATTACTTTATCTCACTGCAAGTAGACCAGATATAATGTTTGCAACATGCTTGTGTGCTAGATTTCAGTCTGATCCTAAAGAATCTCATCTAATAGCTGTTAAGCGAATATTTAGATATCTTAAGGGGACCCCAAAATCTTGGAATTTGGTACCCTAAAGATACAAGATTTGATCTTATTGGATACACAGACTCTGATTTTGCAGGTTGTAAGATTGATCGGAAGAGTACTTCAGGAAGCTGTCAGTTTCTTGGAAGAAGGTTAGTTTCCTGGTATAGCAAGAAGCAGCATTCAGTTTCCACATCAACAGCTGAGGCTGAATACATTGCTGCTGGAAGCTGTTGTGCTCGGATCTTGTGGATGAGAAACCAACTCCGTGACTATGGACTTTTGTTGACAAAGATTCCAATATTTTGCGACAACACAAGTGCCATAGAAATCTCAAACAACCCAGTGCAACACTCGGGGACGAAGCACATCGACATCAGGTATCATTTTATCCGAGAGCATGTCATGAATTGAACTGTGGAGTTACATTTTGTACCCACAGAGGATCAAATTGCAGACATCTTTACTAAACCGCTTGATGAATCCACTTTCAATAAGCTGGTTGGTGAACTTGGGATGTTAAATCTTTCTAATTGATTTTGATTAGAAGTCAGTAACTGCAGATAGTCCTGGTAAATACATGAGTTTAAGAATTTCTATATCCTTAGGACTCATGAATTTATTTTCTGGAGAAATTCTCGTAGTTAGGATTTTTGTACTAATTTTATGTCATAATTATGGATGATATATCTTCTGGCATTTAATTGATTATTAATTCTAAAAATTATTTAAGTGCTAATATTTGTTCTAAATATTCAAGCATTTATTTAATTTGAATTAATTTACTTTGTTTTTAACGTTGTAGATTAATGCAGCATAATTGATTGGATTTTAATTGGTTAATATCACTCAATGATATTTAATTGATTTTATTCTAAGAAAATTGTGAATTTTCTGTTAACAATTGATTTTGGTAAATTTTAAAAGATTTATTAAAATTAAAACTTGACAGGAGATAAAAATTTCTGATTTTTAGAACATGAACAGGTTTTAGAAATTGGAAAGAAGCAAAAATCATCGAATTTAGGAAATTCGATAGTTTTTCAAGTACATAGATAAATCTATCGAATTTAATTTTCGATAGGTTTTGAAAAGGAAAAGAAAATCTATCGAAAACAATTCTCGATGGTTTTTGAGAATACTTTTAAAAATATATCGAAGTGAATTAATATTATTTCTATATTTAATTCTCGATAGTTTTTTAAAGGTGTCTGAAAAATATATCGAATAGAATTCACTTAATGTAATATATGAATTCTCGATACTTTTTCAATAATTACCTCGATAGTTTTTGGATTTTTCAAAGAAGTAACTTTCGATAGTTTTTCAGAAATCCGTTTCAACTTCAAAATTCTCATATACTTCGATAGTTTTTAGAAAACCATCGAGTACAGATGACCATTTTGCCCCTCTGAAAATCCATCGATAGTTCATTTAAAATCTATCGAACTGTAGAAAGACTATCTTACCCCTGTCAGTTTCATTTAGTATAAAACATTGCCTTGGTAAATTCTTTTCACTTTTACAGATCTGAAAATAACAAGGCTCCCGTTTATAATACTTACAAAGAGATACACACATATACAAGAACTCTATTCGATAGTTACTTCAAGTTTAGTCAAGAAAACCTTAAAAAAAATTACTCTTTGTCACTGTTGATTGATTTCTAACCGTGAAAAGTTAATCTTTTTTGAGTCTTTGGCACTTTCTGAGTAAGAAACCATCGAACTAGACCTTTGAATTGAATATTGGTTGTTATTCAAGGGTTCTAAAGTTGTTTAGTGTTCGAATTTGTGTGTTAGTGTGAAAAGGGGTAATATTGTTTTTAGGGTAATTTTGTTTAGAGTTTGATTAATTGAAAATAATTAATTAAATTCAAGTGGAATTAGTTTTGGTTTAAGAAATTAATTTTCTGGAAATTTAAAATGGCCGGAGAATTTATTATAACCAAGACTAATCATGTCTCGTTTCAGAACTTGCAATCCATAACGAACTTACAGTTTCGTGCATGGGCAGAGTTTTTGAACACACGTTCATTAGTGGCATATTCTGTGAGTACTCCTGTGGTCCTTTGTATCGATCAATTGACTGTGTTGTACACATCCACCACGGATACAAGTGAGAATAATGTGAGATCCTTCAGTTTTGTTGTGCCAGGGGGCAGAACAATAAGGGTGACGGAACATGATTTTAACAGAATCCTACATTTTCCAACAGAAAACCTTGTTCCGGATCCCACGACTGAGGAAATACATGCTTTCTTCACTCTCATTAGAAGTCAACAACCTAACTTCTTTGTGGGAGAGTTCCTTAAGCATTACTTGCCAAAGGCATGGAACTTTTTCTTTCATACCCTAATCCATGTTTTTACTGCCAAGCTAACAAATCTGCATGGTATTCCCTTATTCCTTCAAACGATAGGGTTTGCCATTGCGAACAATAGGCATATTAACATTGGAAGGCTACTGATCGATCAAGTCATTCTGTGCATGGGACCACTGGATGAAAGAACAGGCATAACTGATGATGTGCTTTGTTTCTATCCTAGGTTCCTACAGCTAATTCTCAATGATATCTTAACAGATGATGAACGCGAGACATTCGCTGAAGAGGAGACCATGGAGTGCATGAGAATGAAGAGCAATGCCATAACCGCTCTCATAAGGAAGAACAACTATCTTCCAGGGGTACCCACTGTTCTCACAGACTATCTAAGAACGGTGCCCCTACCACTTCTATCCCCAGGGGAACAGGTAAATCAAGGTAACATTCCTGAACCTGAACTGGCTCCTGAACCACAACCAATGGATGTTGATCCAGAGCCCTTAGTGGCCATTCCTGACCAAGAGGTTGCAAACCCACAACCTCTAACCACGGTCGAAGAGCCTTTGGAAGAGCCAAAAGAAACAATAAACGAACCTCCTTCCCCTCCTATACCCAATATTCAGACATCCGTGAGTGTAGAGGGAGATAGTGCCTTAGCAGCACCACATAAGGAGATACACCCTTCAACAGCAGCTCTGCCTTCCTCTAAAAGGAGACGAACAGAAACCGAGGAAACTGTTGATACTTTATTTCAAACTTCCAAAGCGCCCTTTATTGATTTTTCTGATGCTGATTGGGCTACGCTAACGAAAGCTATATCTGAACCAATAGCTCAATCAAGTAAGGAAGAATTGACGGAAGCAACTGGTGTTCCGACCATATTACGGCCAGGTTCACTGGTTGAAGGTTCTAAGAACCAAGGGTCTTCACAGACGTCGAGAGAAGGCTTTGACCTAAATGCACAATCTAAAGGGTCATTGTCTACCTCCCCAGATGGAACATATCTGGATCCTGCGGGTAAAGGGTCTGACGTAGGTGCAGATCGGCAACTCGTTGACAATGAATCAATTACTATTGAGGAGTCAACTGAGGTAAAGTCTTCACAGACTATTGGGGAAGATTCGGGATCTCTGCTATTAATAGAGCCTGTTTCTAACCCCCTAGAGATTCAAACTCTAGATCCTTCAAAGGATATATCATCTACGGATGATCAGAAACTTGGTTTATCCAAGGACAGGGACTTGCGAAGCCCCATTGCACCACTGGTGACCTCCTTAAGGACGGCTACGGTGTTTTCTTCTGCAGGTACAACTAGCACAAAGGGATTGAGTGAAACACAAACACTTACACCTGGCCTGAGTGGGAAAGGAAAAATGAGTGAAACACCGACAGAAACGTTGAGTGTACACCCAGAGCCAAACGTGAGGAGTGACACCCTAACCCTTCCAAATATAGATGATCATCTACTGCCTACAGAAAGAGAGTTACAAGTTCAATCTACCCTCAAGGAGATGACAGTTCGTGACAAAGAAGGAAATCCACTATTCAAGGTTCCACTGCGACCTTCCTTTGACCAAGGGATCTCCTCTAGTCAAGCCAATGCTTCTTTAAAATCTATTCAAGAGAAGGTTGACTTGGCTGCAGCTGATTCCAGAAGAACATTCAGGGTCATTGGCAGTGCATCTGGCACTATAACAGGTACGAAGCAGGCAGTGGACTCCTTAAAGAAGGAAGCTATGGACGAACTGATCGAGTTGAGGACGGACGTCAAGGAACTTAAAGATGGATTCATGAATGAAGTAGATGCTTTGTCGCAAGGACAAGAAGCTTTGAGAGAAGACGTTCTGGTTATCCGGGATGGTCAAGATAGGGTAAAAGATGCAATGAACACCCTTTCTAGAGTGGAGTCTAAGCTGAACCAGAGATTGGACAAGATTGAGAAGACTACCAACTCCAGATTGGATGACATTGACCTGAAGCTGGCTTCTATGCAAGAGATGAATAAGGATCTATTTGATTTCATGGAAAATCAAAGTGATGGAGTACAGTCGATCTGGACTATGCTGAAGAACCAACAAACTGGCCAACCTGGTCCTTCAAATCAGCAACCTGATCCTTCTACTACCTTTTATGCTGAGGATGCTTTCGTCGAGGATTCCTCAACTAAGGGGGAGAAAGTTGGAGAAGGGGAGAAAGAGAAGCCTAAGGATGGATGGGGAGTTTGGGAAACAGTTGAAGCTATTCCAATCAGACAATACTGGATAGAAGAACTTGTACACGAAGAAGAAAAGAGTGAACATGAATTTGAGGTCATGCAAGAGCAACCAATTGAGGAGGAGCATGAGCCATATTATCCAGAGCCCGTTGAACATCCGATATGGGAGGATATTATGGAAGAAGAAGCAAATTCTCTATCACCTGAAGAAGAAGCTGCCTTGGAAGCAATAAGAGCTCAGAGAGCTGCAGTAGATGCCAGGCAAGCTGAGAAAGAGAAACAACAAGCAATTCTGAGGAGTGAAAAACTGAAGAGATTCAAGGTGTATAATGAAGTGAGGAGGAAGAAGATGATAGATCTGGCAAAGAAAGAAGGTAATGAATGGGAGATGGCTTATAAAACCTTTTGCGGAGTTGAAGACGGATTAGAAGTCAACGACAATGCTGAGGTGGAAGTTATCATTCAGGACATCAGAAGTGCCAATCTTGAAGATCAGACTTACTTCAAAGCATTGAGAAACTCTATGATCTTTCTGAAAGCTGGGGTTAAAGCAAATGGAGCCTGGAACATCCTGATCAATTTTCTGGAGAAAGGTACATTTGTGATTTCCACTAAGTTTTTAGAACAGAGGACATACACAGAGTTGCAGGATATTCTCATCAAGATTCAAAGGACGACAAGGCTAAATGAACTGCTCCGTGAGCATGTTAAGGAGATCTTGATGAAAGTCGGTCCAGAGATTACTGAAGATCCTCCAATGGTTAGATTCATGACGAATGACTTGTTCAGAATCTGCTATTTGGCTGAGGACAAACTGAGGGACTACCCAAGCAGTTATCTAATCTCAGTTGAGAAGTATCTTAGATCCACTGGATTCACATCAACGGAGAAGGACAAAGCAGCAGACACTCTTAGAAGATTTCTAATGGAGAATGTTCCTTACTATAGGAAAAGAGTGGAAAGAGGATTGGAAGTGCATACCAGATTACCAAACATGCCAAAGCTAAACAAGGAAGATGTTAACATTGCATGGTTATGGGCTGGAGTGGGTCAAGAGGTTGAATATATTGGAAGACACATCCAAGTAGCAATCCTTAAACCTGGAGAACCACTGCACTATCTATCAGTGATTGATTATCAAGCTGCTAACTCCGATCCAATGATTGAAGAAGGTGAGATTGGAATGGACTGAAGATTGAAGCAAAGAACAAAAGAACTATCAGCTCAGACTAGAGGAGCAACTTCATTGTATAAAGTTTTATTGTTTTTTGATTTATGAAATCTGGAAATGTATATATATATCTGATCCAGAATACATTTAATATTATTACGCTGTCTTACTTTAATTAGTTTAATGTTTCCTTAGTTAGTTGAGTTATCCTCGAAGTATTTGCTTGTCGAACTCTATCCAATCAAATAGGGGGAGATTGTAAAGCATAATGTAACATAAGATGTAAAAGAGATAACTACAACTCAACAAAGGACAAGACATACAATAGTATTAACAGAAGCACAGGAATCCAGAATCAAAGAAGAAAAGGTAAACTCAAAAAATCAAAATACGTTATGTATTCTTGAAGTCCGTAAACAGGTCACGGAAAGAAGTTCATGAAAATGTTCAAGCCTCAGTGACAGAAAAAGAAACAAGACATTCAAGACGACAGAAGTATGTGAATGATTTAGGGTTAAGTACCACGGGATTCTAGTGATTTAAACGAAGCAACCAGAACGACAAAGGACTTATCAACAGCATTGAATTGAAGACATAAAAGAAGAATTGATCAACAATGCATAGCTGCTTACCTACCAAATATTTTCTTCTTTTTCACAGGTCGGTTATGATAAGCAAGGTCTTCCAATAGGTTTGCAATTAATAGGTCATCCATGGGCTGAGGCTTCAATTTAACGCTTGGCTGTAGCAATAGAGGTTTTAAATCTATCACTTTAAACATATTTTTAAAGATTTAAACACATGAGTCGAGAGCCTAATCACGTTGAACTCAATCCAAACCGTATATCATAAATGGAAAAAAGATAAATATGTGCGCTAAGCCTGCAACCAAACAGCAGAGCTGGCTTCTGCCTTGAGCCTGGATGCTATATACAAAATTTACCAAATAGGGCAACTAACATTATACACTAATTGCATTTCCAGGAACTTTGTGCTAATCCGAAGAAGAAGCCACAGTCATTCTATGATGTTTTAAAGGGAAAGTGAAGAATCCTTGCCTGGCTTTCTCAAACTTGAATTTTCAAGTGTTCAATGGAACCTGAAAGCTCTGAAACCTTTATTTGTCTTTAGTTTTGTAATTGCGGACATGGCTGAACTATTTTAGCTAACTACCCAGTTACTTCCTCCATGCCTATTTAAATTAAATGCACTGCTTTTGGTGTTTAAGCTTTTGGAGGCATGTGATGCATTAAGTTAACAGCTAGTTAAACATGGAGAACGAGAATTTAATATCATTCCATATATTCCTTAATTTATTGACATGATAAATGATAATTCATACTAGGAGATTTCCATATACCAGTATATTTGTGGCTAATCCAACAAATAAAGCAAATAAGAAGAAATATCTCAAATTTATTAAGATGTATATTAAATTTATTCTAGTTTAAGCAATAAGATCTGTGAATCCAAAGTAGGCAATCATCATGCAGAATCTATACTAGTCTTATTACTCATAAATGAAATTAATCGCAACCTGCTACTTTTATGCCACTAAGTCTATAAATATATTGTCAAGATATCTACACTTAGAATTTTAAAGGAAAAAATGGGTAGCATAAGTATAAGTATTAAAAATAATATCTCGATCATTTGACAAACGTACATTCAGCTAATTGGGGCACGTTCAGTTTATTAAAATAGGGGAGCACAAGAAAGGAAAAGGGAGATAAATATGATTGAAGCGATTCTAGAACTCTTTGGGGGTAAAGATACCACATAGGGATGGCAGAAAAAACCGATCCGACGGATACCCGATCCGTTTCAACCCGAATGGATCTTAACTCGGAATTGATTTGGATTTGTATTTGGAGTTAAAAATTTTTTTGTCAAATGGAATCAAAGTGGAAAGACAATCCATTCGATAGTTTTTCAGATCGGAGAAAATATAGATTGTACCAGTATTGTAAAAAACGTAGTCAAATTTAATCGGTTAATGCTCATTATTTGAAAAATAGTAGAAAACTCTCTAGAAATAGAAAAATTACTAAATAAAATAATAAAAATGACAATATATAAAAATAATATTTATGTAAATGTATTTTTATTCAACTAATATTATTTTTCAAAATTTTCAATGTACAATATTTATTGAATAATAATAATTATTACAAGAAACAAACAACTGGGTGCGGTCAATTTAAAATTCAAATCCAAAAAATAACCCACAAAATAACCCACAACGCTGTTCACTGGTAACTGACTGTCTTTTTTATTTTATTTTATTTTTGTCAGGTTTTAGTTGTCTTTTTAAAAAAAAAAAAAATTCTTTGATTTGGTAGTTTTTTTTCGAAAATTATTTATTGCTTTAAAATATTAGTTTTTAAATTTTTGTTCTGTATTATACTTGAATTTTATATTTTTATTCAATTAATAGTTTTTTCAAATTTTCAATGTACAATCTTTATTGAATAATAATAATAATAATTACAAGAAATAAACAATCGGGTGTGGTCAATTTAAAATTCAAATTTACTCCCTGACAAAAAATAAATTCAAATTTACTCTTTCCTTTACTTTAGTAAAACTATCGAATGGATTTAAAATGGAATCAAAGTGTATTGTAAAAAAGGTAGTCAAATCTAATCGGTTAATGCTCTCCCCCACTCTCAAAGTGGTAAAAAACGTAGTCAAAGTGTCGGTCAAATTCAAAGAGTATATGAATAATTATACTAGGAACCCTTATAGTCTCCCGCCTCACTCTCGTCTCCTCTCTCCGGCCTCACTCTTCGGTGTAATTTTTGGTATACTCTCCGGCCTCACTCTCGTCTCCTCTCTCCCACTCTCTCCCCCTCTCCCCTCTCTCGGTGTATGGTTTGTAATTTAGGTGAATTCGATTTTTATGTAGATGTTGTTCCTAATTATGAAATATCTATTGTTTGTTGTGTGTGTTTGATTATGTTTCTGGGTATTGTTAGTTTTGATTATGTTTCTGGGTATTGGGAAAGACATGTTTTACATTTTCATTTCTTGTATTAATTATTCACAATCCTTGTAGATGTTCTTTTTGTCTTGATGCCACTCCATGTTGAGTTTGTTGGTTTATATGTATATATCCCATTTGTATGTGTTCCCGTGTGAACGAAAGATATATAAGCAAGGTTTATCAGTCTTGTGACTTTCAGACAATATAAAATGAGACTAGCTGCATAGAGGTACTTAATAAACTTTGAAGAAGAAGAAGAAAGTGCAGTAAATTAACATAATCTTGCTGTCAGTTAATTACTTGGACTCCTGTCCATTCTCCTTGAGCACTAGCTGGGCGAACCTTTTGGATGGAAATGTGATTATAGACAACTTGGACTCATTACGGAGAAGATTTGTTTATCTATATATAGCAACCGTGTCGAATAGATGTCCCTATGCAATCTGTTCCAGTGTCACCTCCGCCAATTCCAGTCGTATCTAATGATCACATGGCATCCCTACATTCAAAAACTCCCACGAGGGGATAAAAACGTCCAACAATGAGATTTTCCTGCATCGTAAGTTATGCAACTTCGATACCCAGGTGGAATCAAGTTACAAGAAAATCAAGTTGAGTATTTTCGAGCCCAAAATTTTAATTTTGAGACTAAGAATAATTGTTGGGTTATGTTTTTTCCAAAATATAAATAGACATTTTAATTATTTTTATTCATATAAAAAAATGAAAATATATTAAATAAACACAAAGTATAGACTTATGAAAAAAATTCATATCTCCAGATATAATATTTAATAAAAATATGCCATTTTTTTTAAAAATCCAGTATTAAATAGTATGTACATTTAGAATATTTGTGTAGGGAATAGAATTATAATACTCACGGAATAGAATTATAATAATAATACTGGAGGGGTTGTTATGTTCACCCCTACTGTTATGCGCCCTGGTCGAATGGATATGCCTATTCACATGCAGGAAACTTATGAAGTTATACACCTTCTAATGTTTATTAATCGACTACAAGTTTGATCCCGATTCAATATAACAAAATCAAAGTATTCTAACTTACTTTTTATATTAATCTGAAATCTTTCTTCCTAAACAAATAAGTTTAAAATAAAAAACCCAAATTGATGAACCCTAATTATCCATGGGTCATAAATAATCCAATTACAAATCCTCCAATTACGCATATAATTACATTTTCTTAATCTCCGTGAAAGTCAAAGAAGCTAGCATGTTATAATTTGGTTTAATCGGGTCCGGGTCTGGATCCGCCTTATATGTTTGGGTCCGGGTCTGGATTTTATAAAACCCGAACCGACCGACCCATTTGCCATCCCTAACATGGACAAGTCTTTATGTGAAGGCTCACATATTTGTAACATAGGGCTGATAACTACCCGAGACTGAATGTTTGGAACCTTGACGCATTGGTCACAATCTATTATACTTATATTTATGTATATTGTATGAGTATATCTATATTTCAGCACTGATCCCGAGGTTCAAGAACCCTCCAGAAACCCCTTGTTTTTTGAAAACTAATTTTTTTCATAGATCACATAGTACTAAGATGGGTGGATGAGTTGCTGCCCGTACTATGGGCTTATCGCACCACGACCAAAGTTACAACTGGGGCTACCCCGTTCATACCCAGATAAAAGCCCGATTTTTCAAAGCCCGGATAAAAGCCCGGTTTTTTCAAAGCCCGGATAAAAGCCCGGTTTTTATATATTTATTATGTATAAATTTAAGTTTGTATTATTAAGTATTAATTGATCATATATGATGCACGTATGTTTACCAAAAATATAGTAAGCATGCTGTGTTTTTTAAAATTCATAACCTAACACAAAACCACACAATATGAACAAAAAACCTACCGTAAGACAATTTACTTTTTACAGGTTGGGTTAAAAAATTACAAACCGAATTATTTGGGTTGGTTTGCTGGAATATCTTAAACCCGGACAATCCGACTCGTATGCATCCCTACCAGTAAGGAATGTAACATTTAATTATAAATCGAAATAATAAGTTTATAAGATTGTATAATTTTTTATTGTCTTAATTTTTATTATTATATTTTTATTACTAACATGACACGGAACGACACGAAAAGCACCCCTTATATTTATATTTTGGAGGAGACCCATTTCCTTTTGGCCCGTATATTTTTACTGACACCCCAATTTGTATAGCACCTCTTAATTTGGAAAGGACACCCAAATATTTACGGAACCCCCCTGTTTTTCTAGAGCACCCCAATCTTTATTTTGAACCCCTGTTCTCCCTCCCTCTCTTCCGTCTCCCTCTCTCCGTCTCCCCTGTTTTTATTACGGACTTTTTAATCTTAATTTGTGATATGTAATTCAGTATGTGATTGTTAAAATTCACAAATACAAATACAAGAAGCAGTTATTAGGGAGTATTTTAATTAGGGAGTATTTTAATAGGCAGTTATTAAGATACAAATACAAGAAGCAGTTTGTGTAATTTGAGTTCTTGGTACAAGAAGAGTCGTCTCATAAATCCTCTAAGAGTCTGTGTAATTTGAGTACAACGCAACTCAGATCGCACACGCTTACACAACAATTCTCCTGGCGAGTAAGCTTCTCTTCTCTTCATTACACGCATTATTTATGTTATGTTTTGCTGTTGTTTATTCTATTGATTTGATTGTGATTGCAATTTTGAGCTTAATTGTTGAGGTTTTTTTGAATTAGGATGTGTGTAATTGAAGTAGCATTAAAGCTTAGGCCTCATCATTAAATATTCAATTTTCGACAAGTTTATGATAAGTAGATAAGAGGATTGGAATGAATGAACTGGACTCATAAGTTTCTGACATTATTAGGGTGCCTTTATAAGATAGATGAGAATGATATTGTATTTATTCGATAGCTTGGTTCTAGAGTAGATGGCGGAAATTATCCCATTAATAGGAGGGGGAAATTAGTTGATCATTTGTATACAGTAGTAAGACTTTAAAGGAGAGCTTGCAATTATGTGGTTAAATTTATTATTATTTTCGTATGAATATATGGTTTGTTAGAATCGTGGTGTTGGGGTTTGTGCTATATCCGTGCTTACTTTAAGTGTAACCAAGTTCATGCCTGGAGTAGGCATGATGTTTTTACTGTCTTATGCGAAATCAAGAGCATGGTGCGAGATAGAGTCTTTTCTAGTCGGCTATTTCAGAGGGCAGCACCTAAAGACCCGAGTCTTGTACTTGATATTTATTAATTAGTGTTGCCACTGATGTACTAAAGCTCTAGGTTTATCTATAATTTGTAGTTAGCTTCTTAGCTTTCTGTAGTTATGGGGTCCCTTTATTTTCGCGGGGTTTGCCCCTAGTTTTGTCTCTTGCCTTTGTTTTATAAAATTTATTATTTAGCAAAAAAAAAAAAAAGTTCATGTCTGGAGTTGTTTTATGAGTTTTTAAGTGTTGGCTGAAGTTGAACGGTTCAAAGTTTGTTGCATCTAAAACTTTAGGAAAAATGCCTACTGCTCTGGTTCATTTTGAATGGAATTTTATTGCAAGTTGCAACTAAGGTCTTTTTGACTATTGTGAGTTAACTAATAATTGCTTGAAATTTGGTCAAATTAGATAACATGAAGGTGGTGTATATGAGAATTTCCTTATGTATGACTAAATGGCTTGAGGTGTTAGATGCTTCTTTTACAATAACCGAGCTGTGGTTTTAACAGTATATAACTAAGAGTATTATTCAAAATAAGTAACTGAAACATCTGTTTCCCGGAATAGTCGCGATGGTATTCACTAGATAATAAAACAAGGATGCCTCCTTGACAGGGTTTTAGCTAATACTATATGGCTTGAGGTGTTGCATGACTAAATGGCTTGAGGTGTTAGATGCTTCTTTTACAATAATCGGGATGTGGTTTTAACAGTATATTACCTAAGAGTATTATTCAAAATAAGTAACTGAAACATCTATTTCCCGGAATAGTCGCGATGGTATTCACTAGATAATAAAACAAGGATGCCTCCTTGACATGCCTCCTTGGTGAGAGACTTTTGTGACTGTGTAAATTAGCTTTGTGTCACTGATTTGCATTTTCGAGGTGCGGTTCTCCCTTGGTGGGACTGTAACCTGGCTCATACTATTATGTGGAAACTTGATAACTAGAGGGTTTTAGTTAATTCTAAATGCCTTCTTGTACCATAATCAGGCTGTGGTTTTAACACTAAAGTACCACATGGTATTATTCATGAACAATACATCTGTAACCTGGCTCATACTGTTATGAGGAAACTTGATAACTAGAGGGTTTTAGTTAATTCTAAATGGCTTTAGGTGGTGGATGTTTCTTTTACCATAACCAGGCTGTGGTTTTAACACTAAAGTACCACATGGTGTTATTCATGAACAATACATCTGTTTTTCGAAATAGTCGTGATTGTATAACCTGGCTCATATTGTTATGAGGAAAATTGATAACTTTATAGGGTTTTAGCTAATACTATATGGCTTGAGGTGTTGGATGACTAAATGGCTTGAGGTGTTAGATGCTTCTTTTACAATAACCGATCTGTGGTTTTAACAGTATATATAACTAAGAGTATTATTCAAAATAAGTAACTGAAACATCTGTTTCCCGGAATAGTCGCGATGGTATTCACTAGATAATAAAACAAGGATGCCTCCTTGACATGCCTCCTTGTTGAGAGACTTTTGTGACTCCGTAAATTAGCTTTGTGTCACTGATTTCCATTTTCGAGGTGCGGTTCTCCCTTGGTGGGACTGTAACCTGGCTCATACTGTTATGAGGAAACTTGATAACTAGAGGGTTTTAGTTAATTCTAAATGACTTTAGGTGGTGGATGTTTCTTTTACCATAACCAGGCTGTGGGTTATACAATATATTACCACATGTTATTTTTCAAGACAAATACCTCAGTATTTCGAAATAGTCGTGATGGTATAACCTGGTTCATACTGTTATGAGGAAAATTGATAACTTTATAGGGTATTAGCTAATACTATATGGCTTGAGGTGTTGCATGACTAAATGGCTTGAGGGGTTAGATGCTTCTTTTACAATAACCGAGTTGTGGTTTTAACAGTATATAACTAAGAGTATTATTCAAAATAAGTAACTGAAACATCTGTTTCCCGGAATAGTCGCGATGGTATTCACTATATAATAAAACAAGGATGCCTCCTTGTTGAGAGACTTTTGTGACGGTGTAAATTAGCTTTGTGTCACTGATTTGCATTTTCGAGGTGCGGTTCTCCCTTGGTGGGACTGTAACCTGGCTCATACTATTATGTGGAAACTTGATAACTAGAGGGTTTTAGTTAATTCTAAATGGCTTTAGGTGGTGGATGTTTCTTTTACCATAACCAGGCTGTGGTTTATACACTATATTACCAAAAGGTATTATTCAAGAAAAATACATCTGTTTCCCGGAATAGTCGCGATGGTATTCACTAGATAATAAAACAAGGATGCCTCCTTGACATGCCTCCTTGTTGAGAGACTTTTTTGACTCCGTAAATTAGCTTTGTGTCACTGATTTCCATTTTCGAGGTGCGGTTCTCCCTTGGTGGGACTGTAACCTGGCTCATACTGTTATGAGGAAACTTGATAACTAGAGGGTTTTAGTTAATTCTAAATGACTTTATGTGGTGGATGTTTCTTTTACCATAACCAGGCTGTGGTTTATACAATATATTACCACATGTTATTTTTCAAGACAAATACCTCAGTATTTCGAAATAGTCGTGATGGTATAACCTGGTTCATACTGTTATGAGGAAAATTGATAACTTTATAGGGTTTTAGCTAGTACTATATGGCTTGAGGTGTTGCATGACTAAATGGCTTGAGGGGTTAGATGCTTCTTTTACAATAACCGAGCTGTGGTTTTAACAATATATAACTAAGAGTATTATTCAAAATAAGTAACTGAAACATCTGTTTCCTGGAATAGTCGCGATGGTATTCACTATATAATAAAACAAGGATGCCTCCTTGTTGAGAGACTTTTGTGACGGTGTAAATTAGCTTTGTGTCACTGATTTGCATTTTCGAGGTGCGGTTCTCCCTTGGTGGGACTGTAACCTGGCTCATACTATTATGTGGAAACTTGATAACTATAGGGTTTTAGTTAATTCTAAATGGCTTTAGGTGGTGGATGTTTCTTTTACCATAACCAGGCTGTGGTTTATACAATATATTACCAAATGGTATTATTCAAGAAAAATACATCTGTTTTTCTAAATAGTCGTGATGGTATAACCTGGCTCATACTGTTATGAGGAAAATTGATAACTTTATAGGGTTTTAGCTAATACTATATGGCTTGAGGTGTTGGATGACTAACTGGCTTGAGGTGTTAGATGCTTCTTTTACCATAACCGGGATGTGGTTTTAACAGTATATTACCTAAGAGTATTATTCAAAATAAGTGTGTAGGTCTGATTTGAACATCCTGATGAGTGTGTACTAATGCAGATATACGAAATGCTGAGAGAAAGGCACACATGCATCGGGTGGCTTTGGAGTTGGAGGATTTAGAGTTTGATGATGATCAGATTGGATCTGCCCTTCTCAAGCTCACCGATCCTAATATGCAGATTAGTTTTTGGGCATGTCGAAGTCGTGGAGTAAGAAGACATTTCGTGTTGCATCTGCTAAACCAGGTTTGTTTATTAATGGTCATTCTGCCAGATATTAAAATTTGTATATGATAGAAATCTCAATGTGTGCTAAACATGCATTAAAGATATCTCACTGGAGAATCATTGGCCTTCTTCTGAAAGATTTCTCTTGGTACGTTTTCTTAATACGTGTTATTTTGAAATAGGGGATGGACTTGGTGAAGGACATGGAATGCTTGGCCAGGCTGGAAGTGGGAAGTTGCGTATATCAGTTGGTCAAAATAAGCTTGCTGCTAAAGTTGCCAAAAAGTATGTTATCCTTTACTCTTTCATTTCTCTGCAAAAGCAATTTCTGTCGCGTCCCGTCTAGTCTCAGACTCATCCCAACACTTTCCTTTTCTGTCCCTATAAAATTGATAACTTTATAGGGTTTTAGCTAATACTATATGGCTTGAGGTGTTGGATGACTAAATGGCTTGAGGTGTTAGATGCTTCTTTTACAATAACCGGTCTGTGGTTTTAACAGTATATAACTAAGAGTATTATTCAAAATAAGTAACTGAAACATCTGTTTCCCGGAATAGTCGCGATGGTAATCACTATATAATAAAACAAGGATGCCTCCTTGACATGCCTCCTTGTTGAGAGACTTTTGTGACTGTGTAAATTAGCTTTGTGTCACTGATTTGCATTTTCGAGGTCCGGTTCTCCCTTGGTGGGACTATAACCTGGCTCATACTATTACGTGGAAACTTGATAACTAGAGGGTTTTAGTTAATTCTAAATGCCTTCTTGTACCATAATCAGGCTGTGGTTTTAACACTAAAGTACCACATGGTATTATTCATGAACAATACATCTGTAACCGGGCTCATACTGTTATGAGGAAACTTGATAACTAGAGGGTTTTAGTTAATTCTAAATGGTTTAGGTGGTGGATGTTTCTTTTACCATAACCAGGCTGTGGTTTATACACTATATTACCAAATGGTATTATGCAATACAATACATCTGTTTTTCTAAATAGTCGTGATGGTATAACCTGGCTCATACTGTTATGAGGAAAATTGATAACTTTATAGGGTTTTAGCTAATACTATATGGCTTGAGGTGTTGCATGACTAAATGGCTTGAGGTGTTAGATGCTTCTTTTACAATAACCGAGCTGTGGTTTTAACAGTATATAACTAAGAGTATTATTCAAAATAAGTAACTGAAACATCTGTTTCCCGGAATAGCCGCGATGGTATTCACTAGATAATAAAACAAGGATGCCTCCTTGACAGGGTTTTAGCTAATACTATATGGCTTGAGGTGTTGGATGACTAAATGGCTTGAGGTGTTAGATGCTTCTTTTACAATAACCGGGATGTGGTTTTAACAGTATATTACCTAAGAGTATTATTCAAAATAAGTAACTGAAACATCTATTTCCCGGAATAGTCGCGATGGTATTCACTAGATAATAAATCAAGGATGCCTCTTTGACATGCCTCCTTGGTGAGAGACTTTTGTGACTGTGTAAATTAGCTTTGTGTCACTGATTTGCATTTTCGAGGTGCGGTTCTCCCTTGGTGGGACTGTAACCTGGCTCATACTATTATGAGGAAACTTGATAACTAGAGGGTTTTAGTTAATTCTAAAACCTAACTAAAACCGTCAAGTAACATGAATTATGATTTCAGTTCCACAAGCTCTGGTAAAAATATAAATCATGAATCATCAGATGTATTGTTCATGAATAATAGCCATGGATGAAGTCTATGGCTAATCGGCTTATCCCCTAACTTTTCATATATGATCACTCTGGCTTATCCCCTCGAACACTTTTAATTGTTTTATTAGTCATAACCTTATATTTATATAGCTTGTCATCTGATGTCTTACAGGCTCATCCTGGGGCTTCAAAATGGAAGAGCACATCATTCCCGCATTTTGATGATCTTTCAACTATCTTTGGCAAGGACAGAGCAAAAATTCACCGATTTTTAGCCCTAACTGGTCATGAAAATTAGTAACGAACACACCACCATAAGCATTTTTAGTCTCGGCTCTCTAGAAACTCTGGTTTCGTACTATTTGTACCAGTACATGACTCTATCTATACAAATATATCTAAAATAAACACTTCATCAACAATGAAATAAACGAGCAATAAACTACAACTAAATAAACTGCTTATTTTGGTATTCAAACTTAGTATTATTTTGTTCACAATCCACTAATATTTGGTAGGTAAGCAGCTATGCATTGTTGTAATATTCAGCACTATAAGCTGAAGAAGTCTGATGCAAAGTCTCAGGCACTGAAAACAACCAAGGCTGTGAAATCTGGCACAACTACATTTAAGAACCAATAACGGACATTATACAGCTACATCTGCATACCTCCTGACTAGGCACATGCACAATTCAAACCCATGCCAAAGTCTATACAAACTGATCCAAACACAACATATTAGACACATAGAGAACCAACAAGATCATGAAATTAACAAGAAAATGTAGCAATGAAGCATAAAAGTTTTGACTACGTACCAAGCTGATCTATTAGTCTTAAGCTTGCCACAAGTCTTGGTACACCCACACCAGTGTCTAATTTGCGTTGTAAGATTGCAATAACTTTAAGATCATATAATTAATTAACTGACAAGTTCATCTAAATTTAAAACTCCATTTTCCTTGCATAGATAATAAGCACGCACTACTTGTCTAATATCTTACAAGACTAAGAAATGTATTCAAAGTGCCATTCTTGGACTTTTATATGCACTACTTGTCACTATTGTTTTCTCTTCTTTTTTTTTTCTTGCGTCCACTTTGGTCATTTCAGAAAGAAGAGTGTTTGGTTGCTTCCGATTTCGGTCGGGATATCGCTTGATACCCCCCTTCTCAGGAGGATCTGCAGAATCCTCTTCTATTAATGGAGTAACCACTGTGGGAGGTACATCATCAGTAACAACCTTCTCAGTAGCAACCTTATCAGTAACAACCTTCTCATGATCTGCATCTCCACCACCAGTGGCGTCTTTTGTTTCCACCAAGCCCTCCATCTCCACTTCAAGCTCCACATCTGAAGCTACAACCTTCTTGATAATTTTTGAACTTGAACTCAGGTTAAGAATATCACTTGTCATTGGCTCTGTGTAAGCGGCATCTTTCGTTGAAAGAGCCTCAAGTAACCCCCAGTCGCTTGTATCATCCATTCCCTGTTGATATTACAAGGAACAAACAGAAAATAGATTAATAGTTTCTAGAGGCAATAGTTTGCTACTTATATAATATTATATTTACCAGATATTTCATTTTTAATTCATCAACGAGATTAATATCATTGAATTCCTAGAGGTAATCACCCTCGAGTGATCCCTCTAGTGTTTTTCTTGCTTTCTCAATTACACGTGCAAGAATGAGACCTGCATAGTTTAAAAAATAAAAAATCAGTCAAGTACAGATATTATACACACATGGGGCTTTAATTGCATAAACTCACCCTCGCAAGCTTTTTGAAAAAGTGGCCCTCCGAGGCCATGTTCGGGGAGGCCATGTTCGGGGAGGCCATCGTGTCCAGAACAAATGTCACAATTTTTAATCTACAAAACATATAAAAAAACCTTAAAGATCACATTTATTGATGAGTTATATGCATTGCGCATTCCTTTGGTTTGGCTTAAAATCACTTTACATACAATCCTTTTCGAATAGACACATTGCATCCCCTACATTTAAATCCTGCCATAACAAGCAACCCCTACCATCATTCCGTTAATTTAACACGTTAAACTTAACAGATGCAGGGATAACTCCAGAACTAAGCCATTTACGATTGCTGTTTCTGTTTGTTAATATATACACCTATTCTATGCATGTTAAGTCATTAATACAACATTAGACAATGCAAGTGACTCTTTACAAAATGTAAAACAAAGAATTATTTAAAATGATACTAAAGTAAAACAAAGATTATTCAAAATTATCTTTTTATAAACCAACTTTAAAATTAGCAAATACAAGGTTTAGTGAATTTAGAGAATTCCAAATGGACTGTCATTCATATGTATGCAAACAGTAAATAGATCTATTTGTGTTGCGTAGAGAAACATAAAGTGTATATATAATGATTGAAGGGAAGGCAGGCAAGAATGGTTATATAATAAAATCTTGCAAGCTACGACCACATTTATAAACAAGCAAGACAGTATCATAGATATAGAAGAAATACAAATACAAAAATAAAGGTGGTTCCCATTACTCCGGCGGGTATATTATTACCAACAAAACACTGCATACAAACAAAAGCTAAACTCCCCAGCATTACAGATCCTAACACCCTTCCATTTTCTCTACATATATGTATGTATGTGAATGTGAACGTATATAGAGAGAAAGGTGGGAAAAGAAAGCTAGAGGGAGAGAAAAGTGATCAAGTTACTTACCTCTTTGGAGCTCAACTTATCGAGCTCCAATTTCCACATTTCTTTATTCTTTCTAATTAGCGGATATTTATCAGCCGGAACAGCAGTCATCTTGAGTTTGTTTTCGTCAGGAATCAAGCTCGGCATTTTATCATATATCAATGCCTAACACAGTTAGGACAACTATGTTAAACACAGATCCCTCTTAATCCTCTTTCGGATCTTATCCATGTCCTCTCGATCTCTCCTTTCTTTCTTGTAATGTTTAGTCACAAACAGTTTTTTCAAATCATCAACAAAATCTGGAAGTCGGGGTCGCTCTTTCTTCTTCTCGAATTCTTGGATTCCCTTACCAGTATCGTTGATTGATAATAAATACGCCACCCTGTGTGCACAGAATCGGATCTCTATTCTCTCGTTCACCTTAAATACCCCTCTTTCTTTATCAAATCTTTCAGAAAACAGTTGAATGAGAGCAGCGGCGCAGCCACTGCCCTCTTTTGCTCCCAACAGCTGATAAATTTGTGAACCTCTAAGCAAATCTCTTTTACGAGCAACTGCATTATCGAGTGCATTATCGAGTGCAGCATCATCATCATCATGCGTCTCAGCGGTCTCATTAGGACCATCCTGCACAGCGGTCTCATTAGGAACATCAGCACCAACTTTCTCAAATATCTTCTTGACACTTAGCAGTTGTCCTGCTAAGGTCAAGCTCACGTTCTGTAGTGCATTAGATGGCTCCAGTGTTTCCACATTTCGTTCGTTCACATTCTGTAGTGCATTAGAAGACTGCACTGCCACTTCTTTGTCTTGCTCAATCACATTAGGCTTGTCCATGTCCCTGTCATCACAGCTTAGCAAGTAAGTGAAATGTTATCAATACTTGTACCATAATTATAGTTCCTCTCATAATCACCTAATGTCTCATCCAACATAAAATCGAATTCCCCCAATATTCATCAGAACTTGTTTTCCTTTCTTTCAAAGCAATCATTATGTAAACTACCAGCACCTACATTCTACCATATTTGTTCCCGTTTTTGGTATATACAGTTAGCAAGCCCCCCTACGCAAATTCTCATATACACCACCTTCATGTTATCTAATTTGACCAAATTTCAAGCAATTATTAGTTGCAACTTGCAATAAAATTCCATTCAAAATGAACCAGAGCAGTAGGCATTTTTCCTAAAGTATTAGATGCAACAAACTTTGAACCGTTCAACTTCAGCCAACACTTAAAAACTCATAAAACAACTCCAGGCATGAACTTTTTTTTTTTTTGCTAAATAATAAATTTTATAACACAAAGGCAAGAGACAAAACTAGGGGCAAACCCCGCGAAAATAAAGGGACCCCATAACTACAGAAAGCTAAGAAGCTAACTACAAATTATAGATAAACCTAGAGCTTTAGTACATCAGTGGCAACACTAATTAATAAATATCAAGTACAAGACTCGGGTCTTTAGCTGCTGCCCTCTGAAATAGCCGACTAGAAAAGACTCTATCTCGCACCATGCTCTTGATTTCGCATAAGACAGTAAAAACATCATGCCTACTCCAGGCATGAACTTGGTTACACTTAAAGTAAGCACGGATATAGCACAAACCCCAACACCATGATTCTAACAAACCATATATTCATACGAAAATAATAATAAATTTAACTACATAATTGCAAGCTCTCCTTTAAACTCTTACTACTGTATACAAATGATCAACTAATTTCCCCCTCCTATTAATGGGATAATTTCCGCCATCTACTCGAGAACCAAGCTATCGAATAAATACAATATCATTCTCATCTATCTTATAAAGGCACCCTAATAATGTCAGAAACTTATGAGTCCAGTTCATTCATTCCAATCCTCTTATCTACTTATCATAAACTTGTCGAAAATTGAATATTTAATGATGAGGCCTAAGCTCTAATGCTACTTCAATTACACACATCCTAATTCAAAAAAACCTCAACAATTAAGCTCAAAATTGCAATCACAATCAAATCAATAGAATAAACAACAACAAAACATAACCTAAATAATGCGTGTAATGAAGAGAAGAGAAGCTTACTCGCCAGGAGAATTGTTGTGTAAGCGTGTGCGATCTGAGTTGTGTTGTACTCAAATTACACAGACTCTTAAAGGATTTATGAGACGACTCTTCTTGTACCAAGAACTCAAATTACACAAACTGCTTCTTGTATTTGTATCTTAATAACTGCCTATTAAAATACTCCCTAATTAAAATACTCCCTAATAACTGCTTCTTGTATTTGTATTTGTGAATTTTCACAATCACATACTGAATTACATATCACAAATTAAGATTAAAAAGTTCGTAATAAAAACAGGGGAGACGGAGAGAGGGAGACGGAAGAGAGGGAGGGAGAACAGGGGTTCAAAATAAAGATTGGGGTGCTCTAGAAAAACAGGGGGGTTCCGTAAATATTTGGGTGTCCTTTCCAAATTAAGAGGTGCTACACAAATTGGGGTGTCAGCAAAAATATACGGGCCAAAAGGAAATGGGTCTCCTCCAAAATATAAATATAAGGGGTGCTTTTCGTGTCGTTCCGTGTCATGTTAGTAATAAAAATATAATAATAAAAATTAAGACAATAAAAAATTATACTATCTTATAAACTTATTATTTCGATTTATAATTAAATGTTACATTCCTTACTGGTAGGGATGCATACGAGTCGGATTGTCCGGGTTTAAGATATTCCAGCAAACCAACCCAAATAATTCGGTTTGTAATTTTTTAACCCAACCTGTAAAAAGTAAATTGTCTTACGGTAGGTTTTTTGTTCATATTGTGTGGTTTTGTGTTAGGTTATGAATTTTAAAAAACACAGCATGCTTACTATATTTTTGGTAAACATACGTGCATCATATATGATCAATTAATACTTAATAATACAAACTTAAATTTATACATAATAAATATATAAAAACCGGGCTTTTATCCGGGCTTTGAAAAAACCGGGCTTTTATCCGGGCTTTGAAAAATCGGGCTTTTATCTGGGTATGAACGGGGTAGCCCCAGTTGTAACTTTGGTCGTGGTGCGATAAGCCCATAGTACGGGCAGCAACTCATCCACCCATCTTAGTACTATGTGATCTATGAAAAAAATTAGTTTTCAAAAAACAAGGGGTTTCTGGAGGGTTCTTGAACCTCGGGATCAGTGCTGAAATATAGATATACTCCTACAATATACATAAATATAAATATAATAGATTGTGACCAATGCATCAAGGTTCCAAACATTCAGTCTCGGGTAGTTATCAGCCCTATGTTAAAAATATGTGAGCCTTCCCATAAAGACTTGTCCATGTTAGGGATGGCAAATGGGTCGGTCGGTTCGGGTTTTATAAAATCCAGACCCGGACCCAAACATATAAGGCGGATCCAGACCCGGACCCGATTAAACCAAATTATAACATGCTAGCTTCTTTGACTTTCACGTAGATTAAGAAAATGTAATTATATGCGTAATTGGAGGATTTGTAATTGGATTATTTATGACCCATGGATAATTAGGGTTCATCAATTTGGGTTTTTTATTTTAAACTTATTTGTTTAGGAAGAAAGATTTCAGATTAATATAAAAAGTAAGTTAGAATACTTTGATTTTGTTATATTGAATCGGGATCAAACTTGTAGTCGATTAATAAACATTAGAAGGTGTATAACTTCATAAGTTTCCTGCATGTGAATGGGCATATCCATTCGACCAGGGCGCATAACAGTAGGGGTGAACATAACAACCCCTCCAGTATTATTATTATAATTCTATTCCGTGAGTATTATAATTCTATTCCCTACAAAAATATTCTAAATGTACATACTATTTAATACTGGATTTTAAAAAAAAAAGGCATATTTTTATTAAATATTATATCTGGAGATATGAATTTTTTTTCATAAGTCTATATTTTGTGTTTATTTAATATATTTTCATTTTTTTATATGAATAAAAATAATTAAAATGTCTATTTATATTTTGGAAAAAACATAACCCAACAATTATTCTTAGTCTCAAAATTAAAATTTTGGGCTCGAAAATACTCAACTTGATTTTCTTGTAACTTGATTCCACCTGGGTATCGAAGTTGCATAACTTACGATGCAGGAAAATCTCATTGTTGGACGTTTTTATCCCCTCGTGGGAGTTTTTGAATGTAGGGATGCCATGTGATCATTAGATACGACTGGAATTGGCGGAGGTGACACTGGAACAGATTGCATAGGGACATCTATTCGACACGGTTGCTATATATAGATAAACAAATCTTCTCCGTAATGAGTCCAAGTTGTCTATAATCACATTTCCATCCAAAAGGTTCGCCCAGCTAGTGCTCAAGGAGAATGGACAGGAGTCCAAGTAATTAACTGACAACAAGATTATGTTAATTTACTGCACTTTCTTCTTCTTCTTCAAAGTTTATTAAGTACCTCTATGCAGCTAGTCTCATTTTATATTGTCTGAAAGTCACAAGACTGATAAACCTTGCTTATATATCTTTCATTCACACGGGAACACATACAAATGGGATATATACATATAAACCAACAAACTCAACATGGAGTGGCATCAAGACAAAAAGAACATCTACAAGGATTGTGAATAATTAATACAAGAAATGAAAATGTAAAACATGTCTTTCCCCATACCCAGAAACATAATCAAAACTAACAATACCCAGAAACATAATCAAACACACACAACAAGCAATAGATATTTCATAATTAGGAACAACAGCTACATAAAAATCGAATTCACCTAAATTACAAACCATACACCGAGAGAGGGGAGAGGGGGGAGAGAGTGGGAGAGAGGAGACGAGAGTGAGGCCGGAGAGTATACCAAAAATTACACCGAAGAGTGAGGCCGGAGAGAGGAGACGAGAGTGAGGCGGGAGACTATAAGGGTTCCTAGTATAATTTTTCAAATACTCTTTGAATTTGACCGACACTTTGACTACGTTTTTTTACCACTTTGAGAGTGGGGGAGAGCATTAACCGATTAAATTTGACTACGTTTTTTACAATACACTTTGATTCCATTTTAAATCCATTCGATAGTTTTACTAAATTAAAGGAAAGAGTAAATTTGAATTATTTTTTTTGTCAGGGAATAAATTTGAATTTTAAATTGACCACACCCGACTGTTTATTTCTTGTAATTATTATTATTATTCAATAAAGATTGTACATTGAAAATTTTGAAAAAAATATTAATTGAATAAAAATATAAAATTCAAGTATAATACAGAACAAAAATTTAAAAACTAATATTTTAAAGCAATAAATAATTTTCGAAAAAAAAACTACCAAATCAAAGAATTTTTATTTTTTGAAAAAGACAACTAAAACCTGACAAAAATAAAATAAAATAAAAAAGACAGTCAGTTACCAGTGAACAGCGTTGTGGGTTATTTTGTGGGTTATTTTTTGAATTTGAATTTTAAATTGACCGCACCCAGTTGTTTGTTTCTTGTAATAATTATTATTATTCAATAAATATTGTACATTGAAAATTTTGAAAAATAATATTAGTTGAATAAAAATACATTTACATAAATATTATTTTTATATATTGTCATTTTTATTATTTTATTTAGTAATTTTTCTATTTCTAGAGAGTTTTCTACTATTTTTCAAATAATGAGCATTAACCGATTAAATTTTACTACGTTTTTTACAATACTGGTACAATCTATATTTTCTCCGATCTGAAAAACTATCGAATGGATTGTCTTTCCACTTTGATTCCATTTGACAAAAAAAAAATTTAACTCCAAATACAAATCCAAATCAATTCCGAGTTAAGATCCATTCGGGTCGAAACGGATCGGGTATCCGCCGGATCGGTTTTTTCTGCCATCCCTATGTGGTATCTTTACCCCCAAAGAGTTCAAGAATCGCTTCAATCATATTTATCTCCCTTTTCCTTTCTTGTGCTCCCCTATTTTAATAAACTGAATGTGCCCCAATTAGCTGAATGTACGTTTGTCAAACGATCGAGATATTATTTTTAATACTTATACTTATGCTACCCATTTTTTCCTTTAAAATTCTAAGTGTAGATATCTTGACAATATATTTATAGACTTAGTGGCATAAAACTAGCAGGTTGTGATTAATTTCATTTATGAGTAATAAGACTAGTATAGATTCTGCATGATGATTGCCTACTTTGGATTCACAGATCTTATTGCTTAAACTAGAATAAATTTAATATACATCTTAATAAATTTGAGATATTTCTTCTTATTTGCTTTATTTGTTGGATTAGCCACAAATATACTGGTATAACCTAGTATGAATTATCATTTATCATGTCAATAAATTAAGGAATATATGGAATGATATTAAATTCTCGTTCTCCATGTTTAACTAGCTGTTAACTTAATGCATCACATGCCTCCAAAAGCTTAAACACCAAAAGCAGTGCATTTAATTTAAATAGGCATGGAGGAAGTAACTGGGTAGTTAGCTAAAATAGTTCAGCCATGTCCGCAATTACAAAACTAAAGACAAATAAAGGTTTCAGAGCTTTCAGGTTCCATTGAACACTTGAAAATTCAAGTTTTAGAAAGCCAGACAAGGATTCTTCACTTTCCCTTTAAAACATCATAGAATGACTGTGGCTTCTTCTTCGGATTAGCACAAAGTTCTTGGAAATGCAATTAGTGTATAATGTTAGTTGCCCTATTTGGTAAATTTTGTATATAGCATCCAGGCTCAAGGCAGAAGCCAGCTCTGCTGTTTGGTTGCAGGTTTAGCGCACATATTTATCTTTTTTCCATTTATGATATACGGTTTGGATTGAGTTCAACGTGATTAGGCTCTCGACTCATGTGTTTAAAGCTTTAAAAATATGTTTAAAGTGATAGATTTAAAACCTCTATTGCTGCAGCCAAGCGTAAAATTGAAGCCTCAGCCCATGGACGACCTATTAATTGCAAACCTATTGGAAGACCTTGCTTATCATAACCGACCTGTGAAAAAGAAGAAAATATTTGGTAGGTAAGCATCTATGCATTGTTGTAAATGGAGGAAGTCACTGACATTCCCTGAACTTGTTATTACGGTCAATGTGAACATGTCAAAGAAGATAACTTAGCATGCTATGTTTATTGATCAAATAATTTGAATAATAGTAGAAACAGGCTTAAACATATTGTATCCAAACTGAACAATGTTGCACAGAGGGGAATCAGAGTCCACCAGCATGAGCACCTTCTCTGGCAAACTAGAATTTTTATGATAAAATGAACTTCGAAGAATTGGGAATCTCTACTTCTATTATTGGTGGAGACTAGAAATGTATGCATACAAACTTACTGGGACAGAAATCGCTGGGAGCCCAAGAAGATTTGGGCCTAGGATAAACCGCATGAGATTAGCTGAAAAATCCAGAGTCAAGATCAGTAGTCCATATTAAAATCCACCACAATAATCAACTAGAGAAGTATTACTGCATAATAATAATATGACAGCAGCAAATCACAAGTGGTAACTGTTTGCAATAGCAGAATCTCATCATAGATTAAGACAAAGTATGACAATACATGATTGAACTTGCACAGTATGAAATGAATACACTTTTAATGAGTGTCATCTGATAAATGTCAGATGCAAGTTATTTCACACTCCAATGGAATAACAAAGTGAATAACCAGAAGTATCTGCCTTTTCCTTTAAACACATAGCTTTAGTTTTTGTTCATGTATCATATCAGAACTTGGTATAGACGACTGAAATGAATTCAATACCTATTACTCTATGATATTAGATATTTCAATCTGCTTGAGTAGCCAAAAGCTAAGTTTGCTAACTAATTTTAACACTAAGATGAAAAAACAAAAAACTGCACGACAATATAGAATCGTAATTTTCAGTACATAACTCCTTTCTTATTTGTTCATGAAACTGAAGACTTTGTAATTAATGATATCTTATGTACATGAATAAATATGTACTGATATCTTATATAGCAATGTCAACTTATAAGAATAGATATGTACTGATGTCAGCTAATTAGCTCTATAGCTGGACCATTGTAGAATCAATTTTTTCCAGATGGACATAAAACATCATTTCTATATAGCACAAGCACAAGCCTAACATCAAGTCATCTGTACTCAAATATGACAGGCCAGCATATTCAGAACATATTTTCCGACCTTTTTTTGATAAGATTGAGCTTAATAAAGATATGTGGATTACACATGTAAATATGAAAGTTATATTTTAAAATTAGGTAAATAAGCAGATAAGCTAGGAGAATAATACAGAGTTAATTATGCAGATAAACTATGTAATCATTATACCTCAATATCATTCCATAACTGCAATAGTATGTATACTATGGAATGCCATCTATCCTCCAGCCAGCTTTACAAATCCTTCCCCTTTTCCACACATTTGGCCTTGCCCTCCCTCGAGTCCCAGTCGTTCTGCGACTTTGGCTTGAATCCGGGAAGACACTTGCACGAACTCACCCACATCATCGTACATGTTACAATTACAATTCATTAAGCGATGGTTTAATTATATTATGGCTGCTGAAATATAAGCGATGATAAGGCATACCTTCCACTCTTCTGTAGTCCGTAATGCCACAAAATGTCTCCAAGCTTCTTTACCAACAAACGCGTATTGTTTTGGTGGCTTCATTAACTTCTTCTTCTGTCCAATATAAGGAATCACATGATCAGCATTCAATGTAGCCTTGAATTGTCTCCATTTTGCACCCGCTGATTGTATAATTGCCTTTTGATTTTCAGGAGTCACGTCAAATGTATCCTGAAATTAGGTAAATAAGCAGATAAGCTAGGAGAATAATACAGAGTTAATTATGCAGATAAACTATGTAATCATTATACCTCAATATCATTCCATAACTGCAATAGTATGTATACTATGGAATGCCATCTATCCTCCCTGTTTAGGCAACTAAGGAAGGCAGGAATTCCATTTTTCCGATATGATATCTGTAGCTTTCGAAATTCCAAGCAATGCAATTGATGCATCCTTAGGATCCATCACATTGTTCTTTTGTTGCAAAATCACTCACTGCTTCCTTCAGATGCTGAGCAAACTTAGCGTCCTCCTTAAAATCAACTTCACCATCATCACCCACTACGACATTGGCCGAGCATTGGCCGAGATACTACTAAGAACAGCCTAATTAATCTAGAAACAAAACAGAACATTGGCCGAGCATTGGCCGAGATACTACTAAGAACAACCTAACATACATAATACTAAGAACATCCTAACTGCATAGCCATTCCAGCACACCCTAACATACATAATACTAACAACCGCACAACATAAACATAAATAAACACAACATTCCAGCAATCATATAACTCAAATATTATCAAATATTACCAAAGTCGGACATAAATCAACCACATAAATGCATAAGAAAAGCATTCGATCACAGCAGTTCAACAACAACAATACAACAACAATACATAAGAAAATAATTAATACAACAACAACAACAATACAACAACAACATCGCATTATCCAACAACTAGTTCTCTGAAGCTACCCTCTCGATCACAGCGGTTAGTGATCAAGTTGCACTAGTTGACGGCACTACAAAGATCAAGTTGTTTTATCGTCTCAGAAGAAATTGATACAGTCTAAAACTTAAACACCCTGAAACTTTTCTAAAAGGCTAACAAAAAGAAAAGGTTCGATGGTTTTTCTATTTAGAAAACCATCGAATCAAAAGTATTAAGGAAATGAAAACTATGATAAAGTAAATGTTCCATTCTATAGTTTTTATTTAAAAACCATCGAATAGAATATCTACTTTATTCATTCGATAGTTTTCAATTTGTAAAGTGGGTGAAAAGTTTTCTTTGTTTGTCAGGTTGATTGAAAATTGAACGGCCAAGATTGTTTTAACAATTAAGGTTCGATAGTTTTCTAAATCAAAGCCTACAATTACTAAGAGAGAGGCAGTGTCTTCCTCAGTCGAAGTTATTTTCACAGAAGCAATAACTGAGAGAGAGTTTGAGCCAGAGAGAAAATACAGAGAAATTAATTCTGCTTGAATTCTATCAAAGTTTTGATTGTGTATAACTTAGAACTCATTGAAGCTAATTTACGGATTAGAAATTGTAGCACCCCTCGAGGTTTATATTTATAAAAAGATATATTCCCCGAAACTTGATTTGGTTTGGTGTGTTTGATTTCGTTATAGAACTGAATGATTTATCCGCGAACGAAATTGAATTATTTGTGAGTATCGTATTCAACCCCCCCCCCCCTTCTACGATACTTTGGACCTAACACAGTTGAGTTGTTGTACTTTCTTGCTTTGTTCATGGGCACGCTTGAGAAGTATTCTATCTTTTATTCTGTTGCCACCTGTTTGGTGACTAAGTATTAATAAATAGCAGGGGATCTGATCTTCTGTCTTTAATGTGTGTTTATCCTTCTGTAATAGTTGAGTGTCTGGGGGTTGAAGGTGCTCGAGTAGTGATGCATGCGACTGGTCGGGGGTGGCGACCATGGCGGAATTGGTAGGCGACGGGCGCGAGGTGGGGTTCGGCTATTAGGTAAGGTAGGTATATGTTAGGCCGAATACACAATATATAATCAAGTAGGTATGAGAATAACAATTAAGAACACAGGTTTGTAAATCAACAAACTGAATTATATTAAATAATTCTCTCTTAGTGATGTTAATGAATCACAAAGAGCTTCTAGGTTACAAGAATAAAATATTCAATGATCGCATCCCTTCTAGGGATAACCTATCTGTGTTTATATAGTACACAGTTACACAATCCTTATCTAATTGATATTCCTACAAATTAGCTATACAATTGTTATCAATTAAGGATTGCTTCTTATCTTCTATTCCGTTTCCTTAGCTGTATCAATATATTCTGCTTCTTTCCATCTTCAGAATATATTGCTTCTAGAATCTTCAATTCAGCACCGACAGCTAATTCAACTATCACCTTGTCAGACTTTAAATAAACTCTGACCGGCTTCCTTTAAACTCTTCACCCTGTCAGAGTTTAATTAAACTCTGACCGGCTTCTGATAAACTCTGGTCAGTACCTGTTGCTTAAACACTGATAAACAAACGTCAGCAATTATATCTAACAATCTCCCCCAACTTGTTCATAATAAAATGTACAAGTTAAACATATAATTGATGATGTCAAAAACATTTAACAAATGCAGTGTTTAACATATAACAGAGTTTAATTTAAAACAGAGTTTAAATTTGACTTAGAATAGAAAATATATTAAAAACTTACAGTCAGACTTTACTTGATTTCTTGAATATCAGGCACAGTCCTGATATAATCTAACAGTAGTTTCTTCTCAGCTCTATTCAATTCAACAATCATAATCTTCTTCAGCTCCTTCATTTCTGGTTCATCTTCACCAATTTGATAAATGGCAGCCCTCAAAGAATATATGTTGTTTTTGTTCATTTCATTGCCAAGTCTGATATAAAAAGGTTTATCAGACTCTAGATTGAACTCAAGAACCTTTTTATTTAGTGCAGTTCTGAACCTAGCACTATTCCTTTTCATTTCTACCAACTTTCCATGTGCATCTCTGTATTTAGGAATGTATGCACTTGATACTCCAGCTCCACTCAAAACTTTGGATTTCATCATCCTTTCCTTCAAAACTCGAGCAGCATCATAAGTACTTCTATTCTTTACTTCAAGTAGATATAGAACATACTCTAGCTCTTCCCAAAGTTTTAACTGGATATCAAATTCACCAAATCTATACACTCTGCCATCAGCCATAAAATATAACAAGAATTCCTTTTTGATTCCTTTGTGAAAAATCATCTGTACAGATTCTAGTTTGTCAAGGCCTTCTTGAGTAATTCCAACTCCAAATTCTGCCAATGAAAACTTGTCTTGAGATCTGTTATTAGTTCTTCTCTCTCTGTGTGAACCCAGTCCAGATTTGTCAAAGGCTTCTTTTCCCAATACTGTTCTGGTCTCTGAGAAATTCACAGCTTCAAGCTTTAAGTCTTCAAGAATTTTTGGTTTGCTGAATCCTGGAAGTAGTGTAGATTTCTGTACAACTTGAGCAACGTCAGAGGTTGTCATATCTTCGAAAGAAACATCAACTTGAGCAGCGTCAGAGGTTGATTTATCTAATCTTGTTTCAACTTGAGCAATGTCAGAGGTTGATTTAAACTTCTTATTCAGGTTAGGCTCTTCAATCATTATGCCTGTACCCTTATCAGAGTTTTTAATCACAGGTCTCCTTGTATTTTGTATACTCTGTTGAATATTTTCTTTGATAGAAATACCAACTTCTTTCTTTCTAGGAACCTTGATTTCCTTTTTCTTGTAGATTCCAGCTTCAAGATTTTTCTTGTGTTCCTCAGCAAGCATCTGCTCTTCAGCCTGGATATCTTCAATAGTTACATTCTTTCCATGCTCTTTTATGAATATCTTAGCAGCAATCTCTTCATCAGTAGATGGATTAGTTGAAACAACTAAACGCTTGAGCTTGAGATTTGAAGTAGATTGGCCACCAGAAGTAGATTGGCCACCAGAGTTTATCTTTTCAGAGTTTACTCTTGTCCTGCTTTGCCTTGGAGCAAAAATCTTTCTTTTATTTCCTTTGCTTCCCCCATCAGTAGAATCATCCTTCCGTCTCAGAGCTCGAGTGTCTTTGCATTTGTCTTTAGGTACACTCTCCCCCTTTTTGACATCATCAGAAAGTAGTAATGATGTCAGCAATTCAATGGCAGTAGAAATGGAAGACAGTTGAGTAGACATTGCAGTCTGATTTTCCTCAACTTTCCCAAGCCTCTTCTTGATGTCCTCAGAATCCTTGGCTTGCTGCTTGAGCATAGTATAATAAAAAGTTCTGTCATACTTGAAAATAAGATCCTTCATACTGATTTCATTCCTGAGATTGGTAAGCATTTGTTGATTCTCATCAAATCTATTATTAAGAGATTTGGCTTGAACAACAGTTGCCTGTAAGCTTGTAAGTACATCAGTATTTGAGATCTTCTTGACAGAATCAGATAGAAAATCTGCAGCCCTTTGTGCTGGGAAGACACAATCTGCATCAGCCCAATTTTTGTAGTACATATTCTGGAAATGCTCATTGGTCTGTCTATTGACTTCCCTTGCGTCAGCACTATTGACATCATCAGCCAATGAAACTTGAATACTAGGGTGTGAATGAGAACCCTCAGCATCATTTCCAGTTTCTTCATTATTGGCTGCTTCATTTGCATTAAGAATATTGTCAGCAGTAAACTGTGCAGCTTCATCAATGTTCTCCTTTGCTACAGCTTCAGGAATATCAGAGGTGGCCTGAGCAAAAACCTCTGCTTCTCTTTGAACAATCTCAACAACAGATTGTTGCAAAGCTTCAAGAATAATGTTCTCAGAGTTTAGCTCATCAGTAGCCCCTTGTTCTGTTTCCATCACAGCTTCAACAATGTTCTCTGTGACTTTGATCATCTGATTAACCTCCTCACCTTTGTCAAAATCACAAGAAATAATTTCAGTGTGAGTGGCCAAAGATTCTTCTACCTGATCAGTTACTTGATCAGCTTCCACACCCTCTGTATAATGATTAGAATGGATAGAGGTGTGTGCATCAAAATCAAAAACTCTGCTATCAGAATGAGTAGCAGCTTCCTCAACTACATCATGAACCTTTGATGTAGGAGCATCGAAATCCATAGTAGCATCAGTATTTAATCTGTCTAGATTGACAGCTTCAGCATTTGCAGCATCTTCCTGAACAAACACTTCAGGAGCTTCAGTGTTTACAAACACTCTGTCCTCATCAGCATTTATAATATCCTCCTCAACAACAATTTCAGGAGTAGCTTGAGGAACAGCTTCAGCCACAATCTCCTCATTCTCTGATGCAGGAGCTTCAGTGTCCTTAGAGACTCTGTCCATGGTTACATTTATAGCACCAAAAAGATGTGCAGCCACTAGTCTTCTTTTTCTCTGATGAAGAGTTTCTTCATCAGTTTCAGTCTCTGAGGTGTCAACAACAGACTTTGCCCTATTGGCTCTTCTTTTCTTTAGCCTTGTCTTCTGAGGTATCTCTTCAGGTCTTGATACCACAGCTTCAGTAGATGGTTTCCTTGCAGGTTTAGTACCAATGTGCTTGGTCCTACCTCCCCTTGCAGGTTTAACAGAAGTTGATGGAGGTTCTGGTTGAGATTCAGCTTGTGGTTGTGGATTTACTTGAGCATCCACAAACTGTTGCACAGAAGTAGGTAGCAAAAGATCTCCAACAATGCCTTTCTTAATGTCTTTATTTACTAGATCAGTAAATACTCTCTTATGTAATTTAAAACAAGAAACATCTGCTTCAAATACATTTTCTCCTTCAACACAATAAGAAACCAAAAGCTGACAGAAGCGAGAAAAATAAACAACTCCTCTATTCTCGGTCATCTTCTCCCCTAAGTTAGTCAACACAAGTCGTGCAAAATCAAAATGATTATCATATAATAAAGAATACCCGATTTGCAGACTGTCTGTGGGAATAGCATCCCAATTTGTGCATTTCTTGCCAAATGTCCTGGTGATGCAATCGAAGAAGAAACTCCATTCCTTGCGCAGAAACGGCCTTTTGAGTTGCCCAATCTTTGTCAATGGCCCAGAGTAGCCAATCTCTCGCATCATTCGGATTAAATCCTCATCACCCATTCCAATAGTGTAAGAAGAATACTCAGGAAACCCCATTGCAGCGCGAATAGTACTAGCAGTAATAACATACTCTGTTTCGTCAAACTCAAAGATTATGGATGGGCTCCCAGTTTCACCACCATCATCATAAACCCCTGTCTCCCAGAACGCCTTGATTTGTAAACCAGAAAGTGTGGCTGGTTCAACTAAAGCACGCCCAATCGCTGACTGAGCAAGAAACTGTTGAATCATATGAAATGATTCTGGAGCGTTTGCAGTGTTTAGTGGTGCGGTATAGTTGTTTGGAACGAACTCTAACCCAGACGAAACGAAAGCTGTGGTTGCCATTAGAAGATTTTGAAGAAAGAACAAGTAATTGACGCGAAAGCTTAACAGAGTTTGTGTGTAGAAAGGTGTTTGTGACTATGTGTGTGTGATAATAGATGTGTATGAGTAAGATGTGAAAAGTTTAACTGAAGATGTGTGTATTGTATTTAAAAGAAAATTAAAGATGAAAAACTGAAGAGTTGTTAATCATCAATACACAACTGTCTTACTCCTTTAATCATGTGAATGGGACACATGTCAAGCGTGCATACGCTGACAGCATATAATTGGCAGTTTCCAATACGCATGCGCAGTAAAAACAGCAATAATTACTGCCTGTTACACTTTTCTATGCAATTAACCTCTCTCCTCTGTTTAAAATATTCTTGAACAATTTCCCAATCTACACGGCAGACGAGGAGACACCTGATATCACATACAACACTCACAATTTCCGCTTATTGTCAAACAAAATCAATAATAATAAAATTATCGATTTTAATATCTCAGAAACATAATATCGAAGTAGCCCAACAGTCAGAAGGATAATGACTGGCTTGGAACTCCGCACTTTACTGTTCCCAGAGCTTCGAACCACGCAAAAACCTTTCAGTTGCCCTGTTGGATGCTATAAAAGCTAGAGCATTTTAACAACAGGCAATTCTCATATTAAAACAAATACCATATATCAAATGGCAGGAACCTTTGAATTCATGGATGTAGAATCATTCTTGAACATGAACTGGCGTCAACAAGCAAACTATATCATCGATGAGTTTCTTGTTTTGTCATTTCTGAATGATGAAGGGCTCATCGCTGATGATGAAATAGCAGAAGGACCTATCTCCAACCCCTATGTGCACATCATCCGTCCTGGACCATATGATGTGCCCATCCTTGCAGATGATGAGGCTGTGGAGATCTGTATGATGCTCTTCTATCAGAGCTACTTGAAGGGTTCGAAAAAGAATGTCTTCTTGGAATCCTGCAAGCTGCAAACCAGAAAGAGAAGTCGAGAGGATGATGATGATGATTCAACATCAGGGGGTTGTCAAGCCTTGGAAATCCCAGATGTTATAGTAGCCTGTTAATCGAACAGTAGCTAGACAAGAGTATAAAGTTGTCTGAATGTAAACAAAGTTTGAATCATTTAATGAGAAAAATCCATTGTTTTGTTTTACATATCAGTATCTCATAGTAATTGTAAAGTGAAAGAAATGATATCACTTTAAACAATAAACTAACATACTCATCAGCGCTACTAATCACCATCAGAACTTATCAAACACACTCTTTCTGTTCTCTGTTGAATGTAAAATATATTCGTTACCAATCATACTTTTTCGAAAAAAAACAAATGTCTAATCTCAAAATTATAAAATGTCTGAAACAAAGAAATTATTTTAACCATTAGAGATTAAAACAAAGTTACCTCGGCATATGTCACACAATACATCAGTGTTTACCATTTGTCCTTTTTTGTCAATAAACTCTTTTCTCAAACTGTACAGGTGTGAAAATATGTGTGTTCAATAGCAGAGTTTACCGTAATCAATATTTAGATCATCTCAAAGTGCATAAAATCCACAAACTAAAGTAGTAAAAACTGGTTGCCTAAACTCTCATGTATAACATAAAATCTGATTTTATATCTAAACTCTGTATACTGATATCCTTTCATTTGGATATGTCTTTTATTTTTCACCCCCTTTATATATTTATAGATATATATATATATATATATATTTTTTTTTATTTTTTTTTTTCCAGTAATCAGTGGTTGGCACTAGTCACCAAAAATCAAAGATTTTAGCCCTTATTTCATACAATAAGTTCCTGGATCTTCCTAGGCACAACATGATCTCAAAGGAATTTGTGCTCTGTTTGGCATCTTTTGATTTGAGGGTGAATTATTTTCAATTAAGAATCAGAGTTTAGACTTTTCATCAGTAGATATAATTAACTTATGAGAGAAAATGCAAACAGCTAATACAGACTCAGTGTATAGGATCAATAAACTAAGAGATGGTATAAATACAGAGACAGTATCATGCTGTGTTAACTTACTGCATATGTTTGAGATCAGAATCTATACAACTCTTAAGGATTCATAATTACTTACTGAGAATTATGCTTCATACAAATTTCTTCATTGGTCCATATGTTTCAGACAGAATTACAATTAGAGAATAGCATTAAACTGTAACTACCAGAGTATGACCAACAGAGTTTAGCATCAGAGTTTACTTTCAGAGTATGACTGACACTTCACAGAGTTTATTATCAGAGTTTAACATGCTGGTTCACATAACAGTTAACACATGTAAGAGATCATGAACATAAAAAGTGAGTCTAACATGTATCTCTAGTCAGAACCAGAGATCATTCCAAGTTCATTTACCAATCTTGTAAAAGTAGCTTCACTCAAAGGTTTGGAGAAGATATCTGCAAGTTGTTGGTCTGTAGACACAAAATGAAGCTCAATGTTTCCTTCTTCCACATGTTCTCTGATAAAATGATATCTTATGCAGATGTGCTTGGTCATGGAATGCTGTACTGGATTACCTGTCATAGCAATAGCACTTTGGTTATCACAGAAAATAGGTATTCTAGAATACCTTAACCCATAATCCAGGAATTGATTCTTCATCCATAAAATCTGTGCACAACAGCTACCAGCTGCTATATACTCTACTTCTGCAGTGGATGTAGAAATTGATTTCTGTTTCTTACTGTACCAAGAAACCAATCTGTCACCTAAAAATTGACAGCTTCCACTTGTACTTTTTCTGTCTATCTTACAGCCTGCAAAATCTGCATCAGAGTAACCAATTAGCTTAAACTCTGATTCTCTAGGATACCACAAACCCAAGGTTATGGTTCCTTTGAGATATTTGAAAATCCTTTTTACAGCTGTTAGATGAGGCTCTCTGGGATCTGCTTGAAATCTTGCACAAAGACATGTTGCATACATGATATCAGGTCTACTTGCAGTAAGATACAGTAGAGACCCTATCATTCCTCTGTAGTTAGTCATATCTACTGAGGCTCCTGTGTCTTTGTCAAGCTTCGTTGTTGTAGCCATGAGAGTTGTAGCAGATGAACTATCAAGCATACCAAATTTCTTTAGAAGATTTCTGGTATATTTTGCTTGATTGATAAAAATCCCATCATCTGTTTGCTTGACCTGTAAGCCTAGAAAATAACTAAGCTCTCCCATCATGCTCATTTGGTACCTGGATTGCATAAGCTTTGCAAACTTCTTACAGAGTTTGTCATTAGTAGATCCAAAAATAATATCATCTACATAAATTTGAACTAAAAGCAAATCATCACCAGAATTGAAATAAAACAAGGTTTTATCAATTGTACCTCTTGTGAACCCACTTTCTAAAAGAAATTGAGCGAGAGTTTCATACCATGCTCTTGGTGCTTGCTTTAGTCCATATAATGCCTTGTCAAGCCTGTAGACATAATCTGGATGCTTGGAATCTACAAATCCTGGTGGTTGTTCAACAAACACTTCTTCTTCAAGCTTCCCATTGAGAAAAGCACTCTTTACATCCATCTGAAAGACTTTAAACTTCTTGTGTGCAGCATAGGCCAGAAAAATTCTTATGGCTTCCAATCTTGCAACTGGAGCAAAGGTTTCATCATAGTCAATTCCTTCCTGTTGTGAATAACCTTTTGCCACAAGTCTAGCCTTGTTTCTTGTAATCACACCTTCACTGTCAGTCTTGTTTCTGAAAACCCACTTTGTACCTACTATTGATCTATTCTTTGGTCTAGGTACAAGTGTCCAGACTTCATTTCTTTCAAACTCATTTAACTCTTCTTGCATTGCTGTAATCCAATTTGCATCTTGAAGAGCTTCTTCCACTTTCTTTGGTTCTGTTTGAGACAAGAAAGCATGATACAGACACTCATTATTTGTTGCACTTCTAGTTCTCACACTAGCATCAGGATCTCCAATTATGAGATCAGGTGTGTGTGCCTGTGTCCACTTTCTTGCTGTTGGTAAGTGGTTTCTTGCATCATTATTTGATCCTCCCCCTTGATCCATGCTCTCCTGATTCATATGTTGACTTTCTGCAGCATCTGAGGCTCCCCCTGAATTGGATGGCTCAGAGTTTGAACTGTCAGAGTTTGAATCAGTTTCCTCAACTGACTCATTTGCTGTGTCTTGTTGAGCTTCTTCACGCTCCCCCTCAACTGGTTCTCTATTTTGTTCAATTTGAGAATTTCCAGTTTCTCCAGTATTTACCAGTAGAGGTTCAGAGTATGCTTCGTCAGAGTTTGTCAACTCTGCTTCATCAGAGTTTATATCATCAGAGAATAGATCTTCATTTTCAAAACGCAGTTGATCATATCCATCCTTGTCTTCAAGTCCAATTATTTTCTTGTCATCAAATGACACATGTATAGATTCCATGATCACCTTAGTTCTTAGATTATAAACTCTGAATGCTTTTGTTGACAATGGATAGCCAACAAAGATTCCTTCATCAGCTTTTAACTCGAACTTTGTCAACTGTTCAGGATGAGTCTTCAACACAAAGCATTTGCATCCAAATATATGAAAATATTTCAAATTTGGCTTCTTATTTTTCATCATCTCATATGGTGTTGTCCCATGCTTGTTGATCAATGTTGCATTTTGAGTAAAACAAGCAGTTTGAACAGCTTCTGCCCAGAAGTATGTTGGTAATTTTGCTTCATCAAGCATAGTTCTGGCTGCTTCAATTAAAGTTCTGTTCTTCCTTTCAACTACACCATTTTGTTGTGGAGTTCCAGGTGCAGAAAATTCTTGTTTCACTCCTCTTTCCTTGCAGAAAGCTTCTATAATTGAGTTTCTGAATTCAGTTCCATTATCACTCCTTATAATTTTGACTTTGTGCTGTGATCCTTTGTCCAGTAGATTTACATGATCCATCAGAGTTTGAGCAGTTTCATCCTTCTTTGACAAGAAATACACCCATGTATATCTAGTATATTCATCAACAATTACTAGAGCATATTTCTTTCTGCCCATGGACATCACATTCACTGGTCCAAAGAGATCAACATGTAGAAGATGATAAGGTTCCACTACTGAAGATTCAGATTTGCTCTTGAAAGATGACTTCCTTTGCTTGGCTTTTTGACAAGAATCACACAAGCCATCTAGACTGAGTATAGATTTTGGAAGTCCCCTTACAAGATCCTTTCTTATTAGCTCATTGATGTTGTTCAAATTGAGATGAGAGAGCTTCTTGTGCCAGTTCCAACTCTCTTCATTTGACATTCTGGCTGTCAGACACACTGTTTTTCCATCAGAGTTTGTTACCAACTTGCTTCATAAATGTTGTTGCGCCTGTGTCCAACTAGAACAACTTTTCCAGTAGATTTACTGATAACTTCACAGTATTCACTATGAAAATCTACATGGTTTCCTCTGTCACAGATTTGACTCACAGATAACAGATTATGCTTGAGTCCTGAGACTAGAGCTACATTTGTAATGATGACACTTCCAAGATTGATATTGCCATATCCCAGAGTGTGTCCTATGTTGCCATCTCCATAGGAAACCTTTGGACCAGCCTTCTCCTTAAAGTCTGATAGCAGGGCTTTATTTCCAGTCATATGTCCTGAGCATCCACTGTCCAAGATAAGTGTGCTCTCTATTATACCCTGCAATCACAAACAAATACTAAGTATTAGTTTTAAGGACCCAGACTTGCTTGGATCCTTTGTCTTTCTTAACAGTGTTAGCTTTTGCAGCGGAATTACTATCAACAGAGTTTAAGCTAACATTGTCAGACTTTACACTTGCAGAGTTTGCTTTAACCCACTTCAGATTGGGTTTTAGCTCATAATAGTTATGATAAATAGCATGATAACTCTTGCAAGTATAAATGGAATGCCAAGTGCTCCCACAGTGTGTGCATAAAGTTTGTGGTTTAACCCTTACATAATCATTCTTTACTCCTGATGTAGAAGATAAAGAATTAATATGTTTGTTTCTAGTGCAAAATCTAGCAAGATGATTAGAACTACCACAATTATAACATGTTTTCCTTGGAGCAGCACTAGTAGGCAAATGATTATTTCTATTATTTATGCCTATCTTTCCATTCCTATTCTTCTTGGACCCTTTTGGTTTCATGGCAGATTGTATCTCTTTCAGCTTATGATTAAACTGTTTCCCTGTCATCAAACCAACATTAACCTGTTTTTCACAAGTTTTTACTGGCTTTCTAACAGTTTCTCTTTCCTTAAGTTTTTCTGTTTTAATATTTTCCTGTCTTTCACAGGCTTCACCTGATTCCATATCAGTTTCTCTTATTACAACAGATTTTAACTTATTGGCTTCTGGAACAAATTTCACAGGTTTAAGTTGTGGTTTTACCTTAACCTTGTCTTTAAACCTAAGTTCATCATTTTCACAATAACCTAAACCTACAGAATCATTCTGAAACACTTGATGAGTGTCTCTTCCAGAATCTGTCCAAGTCTTGATTATTTTTCTTTCTTTTTCTAAATCAGATTCTAGTTGCCTATACCTTTTAAGCAACTCCTGTTCAACATAAACAGCATCATCTCTTTCTTTTTGAATCTGCTTCATTCTTTCAAGTTCTCCTTCAAGAAACTTGTATCTATCTTTAAGACTAAGATTCTCAGCTTTAATTCTCTCATTCTCTAAGGTCTGATCCCTATAGCTAACATGAACACTTTTCAGATATACTCTTAACTCAGATATATTATCAGTATCGTAAGCATAAGTAGTTAGGGGTACCTTATTTTCAGATGATTCAGTCTCATCTCTGACAGTTGCCATAAGAGCATAATTTTCTCCATCATCAGAGTCTGAAGTATCTGCCCAATCTTTGCCTTTAGAGATGAGTGCTTTCTCAGATTTGCCTTTCTTGCACTCTGGGGCATAATGACCCATCTCTTTGCACTTGTAGCACTGGATCTCAGATTTGTCCTTCTTTCCAGACTTGGTATCCCTTCCATCAGACTTTCTGAAATTCTTCTTCTCAGAATTTGAATCTCTCCTTGAGAATCTCTTTCCCTTCTTGAAGTTCTTGAACCCCATCTTCTTGAAGGTCTTCACCATCAATGCAGCCATTTGCATCATCTGTTCTTCATCATCATCAGAGTCAGAAGCTTCACCAGAGTTTGAATCATCATCAGAGTTTGATGACTCACTCTCAGATTTAATGACTAAAGCCTTTCCCTTGGCTTTCTTCCTTGATGATTCCTTCTTAATGGGCTTCTCCTCGACTTTGAGAGCAACAGATTTTGTCTTCTTGCTGGATCTCCTGTTTCTTTGTTCTATCTCAAGTTCATGAGTCTTTAACAATCCATAGATCTCATCAAGATCTGTATCAGCAAGATCATAATTATCTCTGATTGTTGTTGCCTTTAAATCCCACTTTTCAGGTAGAGATAACAGAAACTTGAGATTAGACTCTTCAAGTTCATATTCTTTATCAACCAGAGACAGATCGTTCAACAGTTTGCAAAATCTGTCATAAGTCTCAGTCAAGGTTTCATTAGTTCTTGAATCAAAGTGCTCATACTCCTGTGTGAGTATTGTTTGTCTGTTCTTCTTAATAGCACCTGTTCCCTGGCATCTGACTTCTAAAGCATCCCATATCTCTTTGGCAGTTTTGCAGCCAATTACTCTGTTAGACATAACATTATCTAAAGCACTGTGGAGAAGATGTCTAACCTTTGCATCCTTTGCAATTGATGAGATGTCCTCAGGAGTCATATCTTTCTTTTCCTTTGGAACAGTCTTTTGTTCTTGACCATCAACAACAGGGGACAATTTAGTTGGCATATGAGGACCATCATAGATTCTGTCAAGGTATTCTGGATCTGTAGCCTCCAGAAACATGGTCATCTTAACCTTCCAAATCGGATACTCTACTGGCCTGAGAATTGGAACCCTGATTGTTTCATATCGACTCACAGAATTGGGCTTAACCTGTTCAGCCTTAGGAGCAGTTTGATTTTCTTCAGACATGATTAATACTGTGTTTGAATCGTAAAACTGTATATATTAAACAGCCTTGGCTCTGATACCAATTGTTAGGCCGAATACACAATATATAATCAAGTAGGTATGAGAATAACAATTAAGAACACAGGTTTGTAAATCAACAAACTGAATTATATTAAATAATTCTCTCTTAGTGATGTTAATGAATCACAAAGAGCTTCTAGGTTACAAGAATAAAATATTCAATGATCGCATCCCTTCTAGGGATAACCTATCTGTGTTTATATAGTACACAGTTACACAATCCTTATCTAATTGATATTCCTACAAATTAGCTATACAATTGTTATCAATTAAGGATTGCTTCTTATCTTCTATTCCGTTTCCTTAGCTGTATCAATATATTCTGCTTCTTTCCATCTTCAGAATATATTGCTTCTAGAATCTTCAATTCAGCACCGACAGCTAATTCAACTATCACCTTGTCAGACTTTAAATAAACTCTGACCGGCTTCCTTTAAACTCTTCACCCTGTCAGAGTTTAATTAAACTCTGACCGGCTTCTGATAAACTCTGGTCAGTACCTGTTGCTTAAACACTGATAAACAAACGTCAGCAATTATATCTAACAGTATATATCATTGCCCCCCACTCTCTCTACCCGCTATAGCGGGTGGGGAGAGTAGGATGGTACTGCAAGTGAAAAGGTCGAGCCAAATGAAGCAAACGAGCATCAGTTGAAGTTAGAAAAAATTTGAGATTGGTGGCCCCCAAGTGAAGTGATCGAACGTCACTTGGAGTTAGAAAAATTTGAGATTGGTGCCCCCAAGTGAAGTGAGCGAGCGTCACTTGGAGTTAGAAAAAATTTGAGATTGGTGCCCCACAAGTGAAGTGAGCGAGCGTCACTTGGAGTTAGAAAAAAATTGAGATTGGTGCCCCCCAATTGAAGTGAGCGAGCGTCACTTGGAGTTAGAAAAAATTTGAGATTGGTGCCCCCCAAGTGAAGTGAGCGAGCGTCACTTGGAGTTAGAAAAAATTTGAGATTGGTGCCTCCCAAGTGAAGTGAGCGAGCGTCACTTGGAGTTAGAAAAAATTTGAGATTGGTGTCCTCCAATTGAAGTGAGCGAGCGTCACTTGGAGTTAGAAAAAATTTGAGATTGGTGCCCCCCAAGTGAAGTGAGTGAGCGTCACTTGGAGTTAGAAAAAATTTGAGATTGGTGCCTCCCAAGTGAAGTGAGTGAGCGTCACTTGGAGTTAGAAAAAATTTGAGATTGGTACGCCCCAAGTGAAGTGAGCGAGCGTCACTTGGAGTTAGAAAAAAATTGAGATTGGTGCCCCCAAGTGAAGTGAGCGAGCGTCACTTGGAGTTAGAAAAAATTTGAGATTGGTCAGTGCTGGGTTTCAATCGAGGTATTTTGTGATTTAATGAGGGAATGTGGAGTAAGTGCAGGTGAAAGGTCTTTTTTGTTGTTGCATTATTGATTAATCATAATAAATGTGAATGATGGGATATAAATGAACATTAAATGGGAGTCTGGAAAGTTTTTTGATGTGAAATGTCAGGGGTGTACACATATGTAGAGGTACATAGTGTTTTGATTTGACTTTCGCCGCTCTTGTACTCTCTGGTTTTCGATATTTTGCAATTTTGAGGTTAGCCTACTTAACCCGTCTTCTCTTTAGTGGCAGATTGTAGCAAGTTGAAGCTATGTGCGAATTTTCTATTTGTTGCATGTCTTTGTTTTTATGTTTTGCATATGATTGTAGGTGTATTTTGGTGTTTTGTTTTGTATTTGTTGTTGTGGTGTTTAAATTCGGTGTGTTATTTGTTGTTTATGATCTGGGTTTGGTGTTTATAGGTTTATGAAGATGAGTCTGGTTGGTGTTTGTGTTATGTGTATGTATGTGTGTATGTATATTAAAATTGGCACTGTTCTGCTTTTTGATTTGGGAGGTGTAGGTGTTATTGGGTTTTTAGGGTTTATGGAATGTGAATCGTTTTAGGATCGTTTGAACGAATTAATCAGAAAATGTTAAATAGGGAGATAACGGAGATAATAAAATGGGGAGAGGTTCCTAAGTGGAAGAGGTTAAATGTAGCGGTAGTGTTTGTTCCGTTCGTCTCTTGCCCTTGTTCTCTTTCTATTTTCAATGTAGGGTTTGCGGACCTTTTAGTGTCGATGTCTGGCTGTTGCACATTTTACTTGTCTGGTCGATGTCTACTTTGTTATGACTCTTATTGGTATGTTGTTGACTTATCTGGTTTCGTAACTTCTCGTAGGTTATGTCGATATCTAAAGCGAATGTTCCTAATTCTCGCCCCGTGTTGACGAACAGTCAGGGGAGATGGATGGATACTCAGGTGCATCTTTATCCAGTCGTCGCTGCTTGTGATAGATACAAGTATTTTGAGACTTTTGAAAGTTTGTATCGAACAGAGGGTATTCGACCCCCTAATTTTAACAATTCGGAAATGGATGGTACATTTGGGAAGTATAGACACTTGGATTGTGATAGCAATTTTCAACATGAGAGGTATGGTCGCTTGGTGTCACGTATGTTTCAAATTGAGGGAGGGTACGAGTGGAGGCTGACGCGTAGGGGAGAGCGCTTGTATCATCGTGATGAGGAAGGGTATACGGGGATACCGATTTCTCACTTGAAGGCTAGTTTGAGGTTTCTGATGCATAAGTTTATGTCAGATTTATTCGGACAATACTTTCGTTGCTCGCCTGCTCAGTTCTCACCGAATGCGATTCGGGTGATTTTGTGGTTTATTGCCGCCAACGAAAGATGGAAAGCAGCCCACCTTTAAGGCCTTTTTACCTTGTTCTATGTGAGGGTGACAAGTGCTAAAACGTTTTATGAGATTCACTGAAACACCTATAGTCCTGTGGCAAAGCGTTTGGGCTAGTATTCCGTCTTCCGATTTCCCAAGGGTATGGCGAACTAGCAGGAAGTATTTATCATGATTCGTGGTGGTGATTTGGCGTATTTGCCAAATTTCTCGCCGGAAGTAAAGCCTGTGTATTCGTCCGACAAGAAAGGTATGAGTGAAACTGTTGCTGAGTTGCTAGAGCGGATGGTGAGGTCGCTTGGTCGAATGTGGACCGAGGTAGATTTTTATGAAAATGCACAACTGCTGGAGCATAACTATAAGTGCTTGTTATTGTGTGGTTTTGAGTTGCCTTGTTGTGTGATCTGTAATATGTTTTTGTTGTGTTAGTATTGATTTCCAACCTTGGATGAGCTCCCCGTGCTTGAGGATTTAGGATATAATGAACCCGAGAAGCAAAGGGAATTCTTAGATGCCATGCCGCTGCGTGACTCTGTGAATGTTATGTCGCCTCGTGAGATCAAAGGGAAGAAGGCTAAGAAAAAGTCTATGCTGGTGGACGAGGAGGATGTTGTATTTGGCGCGTTGAACGAGGTGGGAGACACAATTTTGGGGGAGATGACAGGGAGAAGCGAAAGTGCGCTATTGAGCGAGGATGTTGCTCTTGAGATTCCTGGTGAGAGGGACACTTAGGCGGTAGATGGTGACATGCCCTGTCACGGTGATGGTGGTTCGGGGAGCACTCCAGGTATGATCGATATGGTGCTAAGTTCCAGCATTGAGGAGACTGAGGGAGGTGAGAATGATGTTGAGAGCGAAAGAATGGGTATGGAGCGTGTTATTGTGGAAGACATAGGTTTGTCAGATAGCGGGGAAGGTGGTGATGAGACTGATGTTGGGATTAATGAGGTTGGCGTCGTGGGCAAATCAGTTGTTGAAAACGAGAGTGGTGATGAGCTGAGAGTGTTGGTTCCTTCTGAGGGGGTGAGACGTGCTGGGTAGTTTGTGGGGGGGGGGGGTGTTGCGAGGGATGTTGTTGGTGAAGGTGCTGGGGGTCTAGAGGATGATGTGCTCGAAGGTCGAGAATATGAACTTGAGCCGGATGAGGTGGCTCCGGAAGGGGTTATAGTGAAGATTGTGCCTGCTACTGGTATTGATGGGGTTGGTGTAAGGAAACGGAAGAGGGTTGGGGTGTTTAATAAAAGACCGTTGAAGAAAATAAAGTCGACACATGAGGTTGGTGAGACAAGTAGTAGGGCTAGTCGCCTGCGCATGGGTGGGAAGTTTGTTTTGAAAGGTAGGAAAGTTAGTTTTGCTTTGGCTGGGCGTGGTGTGAAGACCTCGAGGAAGCGGCAAACTGAGGTGGTCGTAACTTACAACGACAGTGATGATGAAATGGTGGTCGATGAAGAAAATGGGGAGAGTCTCCCTGGGTACGGGTACATGTTCAAGCATGGGCCGGGGTCATTCACCATTGATTCCATGACAGATGACGATTTCCAAAAGTTGAACAAGTATGGCTGGAGTAAATTGGCCCGTCGCTCTCAAAAATATCACGCCAAGGTATGTCTTTGTTTATATTTATATTTATTGATACGTTGTTGTGCTCCGTTTTGATGGGATTTTATTGTTGTTGGCAGAGTCAATGCCATTTTGCTGCTATGTTGGCTAAAGGAGACGCTTATAGGCTAGAGAATACGCGACTGAGGAAAGGTGAGGAGTGGTTGAAGGAGGAAATTATTGCTCAAGAAGAGTACAAGCGTAACTTGATATCATCCCTTAACCAGATTGAGGCTGATAAGAAAAGGTATTTTTCTGAGCGACATGTGTATAAGAACAAGATGATTGTTGCCAATGGGCGCATAGCGACACTGCAGGAAAAGTTGGCGAGTGTGGAGAAGGAAATGGATGATCTTACTAATGGGGTTGAGAAGTCCATCGCTGAGACTGAGCGGTTAGCAAAGGAGATGGAGTGGGCTAAAAAGCGTGCCACGGATGCTGAGAATCACTTGGCTAGTAGGCCTACAGAAGAAGCTGCGATTCTGAAATATAAGGCGAGTGATGCGTATAAGGAGGAGCTGATGAGAGAGGTTGTGAGTGTTGTTGAAAAGGAAATGCGCCAGAAGGTTGTTGTGGGCGTCGCTAACTGGAAGAAAAGTGACGATTTTTAGAAGTCTGTGGGGGTGGTTGCAAAGGCCTTAGCTGACGCTTGTGTGTTTGAGAGGTTGGGAGCCTGCGAAGCAACTCGCAAGGCTCTTTTAGATCAAGCCGAGCGGAAACTGAAGGATGCTAAGAAGGTGAAAAGGGCCGCGAGAAAGCAGAAAAAGAAGTATGTTGCCTTAAAAAAGAGATTGACCGAGCGACGTATTTCTTCTGCCAGTAGCTCTAGTGAAAGGGATGAGGAGGTTGCTGAGTTGGATGTTGAGGATGCTGCTGTAGGGGATGAGCCTGGTATTGAAATTGATGATGTTCTTGCCGTTGTTGAAGACGTGGATGCTGGTGATGTTGTTGGGAGTCCTGGGGTTGTTGCTGATACTGATGTTGAGGTTGCCGAAAATTCTGACGAGGAGCTGGTCGACGGGACATCACCGTCTTTGTAATTTAATTGACTTTTGTTATTTGGTAGTTTGCTGATATCCAGTCTTGTGTAATAGATTTGGTGATTTGTGAACTACTCAATCTTTTGTTGCCGCGTAGGAAGCGTGCTTTGTGTAACTTGGGTTGCCTTTATGTACCTTAATTTTCTAATCTGTGGTTTGTTTGTCTTGTTTTTTTTTGTAAATCTTTGTTCCTTGAGCTTCAGTTGTCTGTTGCTTTGTGATGAGGTTGGTGATACCTCCAACGTGACTTTTCTTTGTTTGGATTTTAATTTTGGCTCCAGGTGGCGACAACTCCACTTGCCCTGGTTGTGCTTGTGTGTTATTGTTGTTTGGAGGTGGGCGGAACCTCCATTTTGACTTTGGGTTATTTGTACGATATTTTTTGCTTGGGGGTGGGCGACACCTCCATTGTGACGTAGCTGTTTTTGCATGTTACTTTTGATTTGAGGTGGGCGACACCTCTATTGTGACTTAGCTTTATGTGCATGTTGCTTTTGCTTTGAGGTGGGCGACGCCTCCCTTGTGACTTTAGCTTTATGTGCATGTTACTTTTGCTTTGAGGTGGGCGACACCTCCATTGTGACTTGGATTTATTGTGACTTAGCTTTATTTGCATGTTACTTTTTCTTTGAGGTGAGCGACACCTCCATTGTGACTTAGCTTTATTTGCATGTTGTTTTTGCTTTGAGGTGGGCGACGCCTCCCTTGTGACTTAGCTTTATTTGCATGTTGTTTTGCTTGGAGGTGGGCGACACCTCCATTGTGACAGCTTTCGTGTTGTCTTGATTGTTGACGACTTTCACCGAAGGTGATTGCTGGTATCGTAGTTGACTAATTTATGAGGAAAATTAAAGTCAAAAGCATCGCATGTTCATTAGATTGCGTTTTTCAAACATAAAGGGCTGCCACCCAACTCGTACACAGACTGGAGTCGTGGCAGCTAATACATAACAAAAGCCGCTTAATGTGCTTCTACTGGTAATATTTCCTGAGTTTGTCTCCATGCCAGGTATTGTTGACTTCCGATCCATCCATCCTTGCTAGCTTATACGATCCCGGCCTTAGTACTTGGGTAACTTTGTAGAGTCCCTCCCATTTTGGCATGAGTTTGCCCGTGTGGCGCGGGTCAGATTCTTCGGTCGCTCGGTTGACCAAGTCTCCTACCACGAATGTCATGATCCTTGTTCGCTTACCGAAGTATTCTCTTGTTTTTTCTTTGTACTTGTCCATTCGTTCGACAGCCTCGTCGCGTGTCTCGTCTAAAAGGTCGAGGTTTGTGTGTAACCCATCGATATTTGAGGTTTCATCAAAGTTGATCGTTCGGAAAGAGGGTGATCCAATTTCCACTGGTGCAAGCGCCTCTGTGCCGAATGCTAATTTGAAAGGTGTTTCTCCCGTGCTTGTTTTGGCGGTTGTTCGGTATGACCACATGACGTGGGAGAATTCTTCTAGCCATTTCTTTTTCGACGCTGTCAGACATTTCTCGATCCCGCGCACTATGATTCTGTTCGTGACTTCAACTTGTCCATTGCTTTGAGGATGGCAGACGGGCGCTTTCTTGTGTTTAACACCGTGTTAGGAGAGGAACTTGGTGAATTTTGAACATACGAATTGTGTGACGTTATCTGAGATTAGGATTTGAGGGATGTCGAACCTTGTGATGACGTGTTCTCTGACAAATCTAATGGCGTCTTGTTGGGTGATGTTCTTGAGTGCCTTGGTCTCTGCCTATTTTGTCATATAGTCGATGGCGACCATCACGTATTGTAGATCGCCTTTGGCCTTGGGGAAAGGTCCCATGATGTCGATTGCCCATACCGCAAAGGGAATTGGGGAAAGTATTGAGGATGGTAAAGCTGGCGCCTTGCGAGAAATGTTGCTGTAGAGTTGGCATTTGTGGCATTTTTTGACAAACAGTTTGCAGTCTCTTCCCATCTTTGGCCAGAAGTATCCTTGTCTCAAAATCTTGTGTGCTAGTGCCTTTGCACCCATATGATCCCCACATATTCCCTCGTGAACCTCTGTCATGCAGTATGTCGCTTCTTCTTCGTCAACGCATTTTAGCGTAGGGCATGTGATTCCTCTTTTGTATAGGACGCCATCTTGGAGAAAGTACTTGGCGGTGTGGAATTTTATTTGTTTCGCCTTGGTGTGATTATCTGGGAGGGTTTCATCTTTTAGGTAGTTCATGTAAGGCATCATCCAACTTTCCTTGGCCTCCTCGATCTCAAGTGTCTCAATTCGTTCGATGGTGGGTCGTGTCAATTCTTCGAAATAGACTGAGTCCTCGTATGTCGTTCCCTCTCCTTGGGTTAGCTTTGATAGCGTATCCGCCATCATGTTATCGTTTCTATCAATCTGTTTTAGCTCGTGAGTGGGGAAGTTAGCGAGCAGGGACCTGACGATAGATTGGTATTTGTGTAGGGTTTCGTCCTTGGTCGCGTAGTCCCCCGTCGTTTGCCTAACGACCAGTTGGGATCGCTATAGATGATGATGTTTTCGGCTTGCAAGCTTTTTGCAGAGTGAGTCCTGCAATAAGGGCTTCGTATTCGGCTTGATTATTCGTCGCTTTGAAGGCGAATCGGATCGATTGCTTGATTTGGAAGTTTTCTGGACTTGTGAGGATTAGTCCTGCGCCGCTTCTTTGAGAGGTGGAGGACCCGTCCACATATAGTTTCCAACAAATGCCTTTGTCGCTTGCTTTTATGGGGTTGTCCGTTCCTTGTTCTGGGGATAGGCTTTGGTCTTCAATATTTTGTTCAGAGAAAGAGCACTCGACTATATAATCCATTAGTGCTTGTGCCTTGATGGCGGTTTTAGGCACAAAAGTGAGCGTGAACTGGCTGAGCTCCATGGCCCAATTAATCATTCTTCCTGACAGGTCCGGTTTGTGGAGTAGTTTTCCAAAGGTTGGTTGGTGACCACTTTGATTTCTCTTCCTTTAAAATAATGTCTTAGCTTCCTGCTAGCAGTTACAAGCGCAAAGGCGAACTTCTACACATTGGGATATTTGGTTTCGGCGTCTTTGAGGACTTGGCTCACATAGTAGACAGGTTTACGCTGAGTCTGTGCATGGCGACTGATTCGTCCAGGCCGGGCATGTCGCTTGGGCACCATGCAAATATGTCGGCGTACTTCTTGAGTATGTCTATTAATCCTTCTTTGAATACCGAATCCAAACTCGTGCTTATGCTTACTTGCTTGGTGGGATCGCCTGGGACCACTTCGATTTTCTCGGTTTCCACCGCTGGTGATATGTTGGGTCGTGCCTCTTTCTCCAGGCATCTTTTTAAGTTGGCGTCGATCCTTGGGGGATCTTCTAGCATGGGATCGAAAGTATCAATGATTTGTACCTCTTTCTTCCTTTTGGAGTGGGCGAGTTGATGTTCTAGGTGCTTCCTCTTTTTGTCTTGACATCTTTTTGTGGCTGTGTGACGCCTCATGTTGCTAGTTTCAGTCACGGCCAAAGCGAGGGCTATTCCATAACACCTTTTAGAGGTTTCCGTGTCGCCTCGTACTTCTCTGATGCCTCCGGGAGTGGGGAACTTTAGTTTGAGATGAGGAGTGGATGTGACTGCTTTGAGAAGGTTGAGGGTTGGTCTACCGAGTATCATGTTGTATGAGGAAGCAGTATTAATTACGTAGAACTTGACGAGGTGGCGGGTTTTCTTGGGTGCTTTGCCGAAGTATACTGGGAGCCTTGCCACCCCTGCTATGGGGACGGTGTTGTGGCCGAAACCGTAAAGTGGCGTTTCATTGGGGCATTCTTCTAGTTTTTCGTCGCCAAGTTTGAGTCTATCCCACATATGTTTGAAACATATGTCGACTGATGATCCGTTGTCTACTAATATTCTTTTCACCTCATTCTCGGCCACATCCAAAGTTACTACGAGGGCCTTATTATGGTTTGGGTTGATGCCTTCGTAATCCGCGTTAGTGAAAGATATAGTGTTATCGGTTTTATTTTGGGAGATGGCGAGTACTTCTTGTTGAGCGACCCTGGGAGGAGACGGGGATCCTCCGAAGATCGTGTTCACCACGTTTTTGTTAGGAGTCGTCGCCTGGGCTTGCCTGGGTAAGTATTGGTTCAGATTCCCTTATTTTACTTGCCTTTCCAAGAAGTCTTTGAGGGATAGAAAGCTTTCAGTCGTGTGCCCGTGAGCTTCGTGATAATCACAATGCTTATTCTTGTTTCTGTCATCTGGGGCGGTCCACATTGGCTGGGGCGCTTGGTAGAACGGTTTTCCTTTAATCTCGTTGAGGATGGCGGACCTAGGCATGCTAAAAGTTGTCCAATTAGGCTCAGGACGTTTCTCGGGACGCGGGGGTACTGTGGGACCCAACCTGTCTTTTACTGAGGTGGAGGCCTGTCTGACTGGTCCCGGGCCATGAGTTGTCTGTACTTGGTGTGGGATGGCGGCTGGTTTTTGTGTGTGACTGAAAGTGTATTGCTCTCTTTGGAAATAGGGTTGCCGCAGTGGCGGAGGTGGAGGCGCTCTTGACTGTTTGAGCACGCTGAGTGATTCCATCTCGTTGATAGCTTGGGAAGCTAGGTCATATGCTCGCGCTAGCGTTGTGGGTTGTAATTCCATGAGTTTGCAGACATACTTTTCGCATTCGTATGGGTTGAGACCTCTTCGTAAATGTACTAGGGCTTCTGTTTCATTAACGCATACAACCTTGTTGACCGCTTCTTTGAACCTGTCAATCACTAGTACAGAACTGATCTATAGCGTCGCACTTTTAGCGTCGGTTAATCAGAAAACCGTCGCCTATTCGTTCCTATGGCGTCGGTTCTAACAATAACCGACGCTTATTGACTGCTGACAGAATCAATGGCGTCGGTGTTTTACATTAACCGACGCCTAAAAGGTATTTTTTGCGTCGGTTTTTAAAATGACGACGCCTAAAAGGTATTTTTGCGTCGGCTTTTAAAATGCCGACGCCTAAAAGGTATTTTTTGCGTCGGCTTTTAAAATGCCGACGCCTAAAAGGTATTTTTTGCGTCGATTGTCAGAAAACCGTTGCAATAGTGTATCCTTTATAGCGTCGGGCAGCTTAGAACCGACGCCTAAAGTTTTTTGCATAAACTAACGCTGTAGCATTTATATGAAAAATTGTTAAATAAAGTAATATTGTACAAATAATATAATATTCTATATTATGTAATTATACAAATAAGATTTATATTAAAAAATATTAAAATTAATAATTTTATACATATATGTTTTGTAAATAATATTTTAATATTTTGATCGATGATAAAAATAAAAAGTTATTTTAATATAAAAATTTATTTAATTAAGTAACATAAACAGTGTTTTTATATATTGTGTAATTACTATATATTAACATAAAAATATATTACTATTGTAACTTAAATATGTTAAATTTTTCACACTTTTTAAAATTAAGAAATTTTATATTTATTCTGAAATTATTTTTTTGAATTTATTTTAAAAAAATATTTCAAACTCTGATAATTTACTGGCATGGGCTGGGGTTTTGGGGGTTTTGTTACAGGGCGGTTCTAATAAAAATTAGTCGAAGTCTCTCCACCCTTCCCCCCTCAACTGCTGCGCGCCTCTGTACTCTCAAATCTCCACCCTTTCCCCCTCAACTCGACTCTCAATATTCACCTCTCCTCTGTAATCAATATTCAACGCTCGATTAGGGATTTCTAAGCCTAAGCAATTTTCGATTTGGGTTTGTTGGATTCAATTAGGGTTTGACTCTCAACTCAATTTGGGGATTCACTACAGGTATTCTTCAATTAATTATTATCAGAAGTTGAACTTGGATTATTTATGTATATGTCCGCTTGTGTGTATAATTTGTGTGAACTTGGATTATTGAAATGGTGATGAGGATGCTAATGTAAACATAACATGTCATGTAAGAACATTATAATTTGTGTGTATAACATGTCATGTAAGAACATTATAAATATGTCAGAACAATCTAAAAAGAAAATAACAACCATGTTTCCTCTGGATGTAGCCAATAATGACAATAAATCAATTGGTAACCAATATAGGGTTGAACAGGAAGAATAATAGTAAGTAAAGTTACCCAGGGACGGGTCATGTTTATAAAACTGTTAAAGCTAATACTCGGATTGATCATAGAATGTGTGAAAGACATTAAATTCTAGACACCTAGTTCTCACAAGAAATATTACAAGGGAAAATATCCCCAAAGAAATATGAAACATTCTACTAGTAACTTAGTAACAATGAACTAAAATAGTTCCATGCAGTACGTTTCATTTATCTCACAAGAATTCTATGATTTTGTTGGAGTAATATAAAGAAAATGAGAAACTAATGAATGCAGGAGAGAACAGCATAATTTTCAGTGGGAAGACTTAATATTATAATGCAAACTGCTATGTTAAAAATAAGGCACCACGTGGACTGTCCACAACTCACTAAAAAACAACTACTACTAGATGGCAACAAACTACTGCTATATTTAATATCCAAACATACATAACAGCAAAGAATAAAACTATATATCTGAAATTCCAGCATGTAACATTTGCAGCAGCTGAAGGAAAATTTCAACAGATTCATAGTAAACATATAAAGATATTAGACAAGCATAATATAGCTCTATACACAACATACCGCAAAAAGGCCAAGACCTTTAGTACTGTACTCTACCCCCGAACCTTTACTGTGACCACGGTCAGCAGCTCGCTTCATCCACCTCTTTGACTGCTGGTAAGACTGTGCTACGCCATCACCATATTGATAGCACAGGGAAGTATTATACATAGCGCGTACATACCCACCTTCTGAAGCTTTAATATACCATTTAGCCTGTGAAAAACATAAAACTGTTAAAATGTGCACGACAGTGCACAGCATTGAAGGACAAAATCAGCATAAGGTCCGAGTTTGGAAATTCAGAATGTAAATTATGTAGCACAGCAGACAATTTATTTTTGTAACATAACAATTAATTTACACATGTGAACATTAACAATAGAGTAATATAGACAATATGATAAATTTAAAATTAAATAATACTCGAATAATTTGACAATTATTTCTTCTGTATTAAACAATTAGTTTGTTATATAACTTGTATTGTATTGTCTTAGCTATTAAGCGATAGCTAATTATATCCATTTTCATGGAACAGAGTGCTTATTAGAATGAAGTTGTAAATATTATATGCGAGCTTTAAATTATATGACCTTTAATTATATGAGCTAACAAAACTTTACAAAACTTTCAAGTGTGTCAATCCCTACTTTTAGTAAGGAATGTCATTCAGTTATACTTTCGTCTCCTATTTTGTGCTTGTACAAACACAATTTCTGTATTACTAGCATTCAGTATCAATAAAGTTGTATATAAATGATTACTGTTTACATAATTTAACTATCAATTAGCCAAATATGTTTCTGGTATTGGATTCAGTGGTGATAATTCTGGAAACTTAAACTGATTCTATTGGTGAAGAGTATTGTTGTATAGTTTTTGTTATACGAACTTCAAAAAAAAAAACTTCTAGTTTAATAAAATACCAAAAAATGTATAGTTCATGAGAGGACACCAAAAAATGTTACTAGGCTCCCTAGAACAGTTGAAAGCAAAGGTTCAGTGACTCCTATCAAGAGAACACGAACACCACTGGCAGTAATTGGTGATGATACAAGTTTAAGTGAGCATTGTCGATCTTTACGTTTCTTGCTTAATAAGAGGACCTCTATTGCAAAAGATGAGGTCTTCAAGTTTGAAGAAATTGGAGAACAAATGATATATGTAACCCCTGAAGATGTTGATCAATTTCTGAAAATGAGTGACTTGAACGTATCCATTTTGGAAATTTTTATCAAGTAAGACTAGTCTTTTTCGCTCAATTAACTTTAAAGTCATTCACATACACGTGTTTATTATGACAAGTTATTTTTGTAGGTACGTTGGGACGCTATGCACTGAGTTGAATGAAAACAGATTTGCATTCATGTTTCCATCTAGATTGGCAATATCGAGTAAGCGTGACTATGAACGTATCAATGAAGCAACTGATTACATGACAACAATTCTGACTGCCAATAAAGAGAGGCATTTTATCCTAGCACCTTTCGTCCAAGAGTAAGAGCAAATTTAAATTATCAAAGCATTTACTAGCATTAATATTTTACTTTAATGTATATATGTGTGTATTGTTTGTAGCAACCACTGGATGCTGCTCCTTTTTAGTCTCAAAGAAGCTATTATTTACGTGTTTGACTCATTGAAACAAGCAAGGGATATACGCTTGAGGACACCTGTGCAGAGGTAAGTTAAATATGAATTTAATTGAGTCCACCTTCGTAAGATATGTGAATTGTGACGTATATTTACTTATTTCATAGGGCATTTAAATTATACACACCACAAGGTGGACTGAGGAATAATAGAAAAGAATTTCTCATTATTCACACCGAGGTTCAGGTATAACCCTACTTGAAATATACATTTAAATTCCTCCACTTATTTATTTTTTGTACTTAAATAATGTTGGTTTCTTCGTAGTGTCCTCAACAAAAAGGAGGTACGGAGTGTGGTTTTTTTGTTATGAGGTACATGTATGACATTATCATGCATTCTCAAAAAACACCGGATATGAATTGGAAAGTGGTAAGAGACAAAACTAGTTAGCAATGTTTTACAAATATATCGGACTAAAGATTTTTGTTTAAAATATGTTATCTTCTATATTTTCAAGGGTCTTGGTTCAAGAAGCTATAGCAAAAAGGAAATTAATAAGATACGAGAGCTGTGGGCAAAATTTTTTATCCGAGAATGTCTATAATCAGGTATGGCATCTATTGGCTTAAAGAGCAATAGTTCACTGCATCTATTTGTCAATGCGTAATCTTAATCCTTGTTTCAGCTGGTGCCATTATAACTATTGTTACCATACTTGCAAATTTTAAGGCTAATAGTATAGTAGTTTGGTAGGTTGTTGTGTTAGAATGAATTTTATATTAGAAACAACAATCTGAAATTAACTATCTGAAATTAACTATCTGAAATTAACTAACAGTTTGACCCCAGCACCTCGGCAGATTGAACCCGACACCACCCGGCAGATTACTTCTTATAATTTCAACCAGGTACCAGCCTTTTTGTAGATCGTGGTTGCCCCAATGCGTGGTCTTGGAAAATGATTTTTTGTTCTCGAGAAAGTGGCTACATGATTCTTTTTTTAGGAGTTGCTCTGCTGCCGACTTCGCATCCAACAAATGCAGGGGGAACCCGATAGAACATAAGGAAACAGCCATTTTATTATGTATATTGTCCAAGATTTACATAAAATATTATGTTTTGTAACTTTTACAGTAGAAATCTTATATCAGGATTTTGTTTTATCCATTTGCTTGGAAGTTGGTAATGCTTATATATTCTAAGCACCTACAAGTTGTAGAGTTGGTTACTTTTCTTTCTTTTAAATAGTTGATAAAAAGTTATGCCAAAACTATTTACTTCTCTAAGAAATTGTATATTATTAACGTGGTTGTACCATTGTATTTAAGTGTGTAAGCGGGTTGAAATTTATACTAATAAATCAGGTTAAATAATATACAAAAATGGCCAGGATTTTTTTAAATTTTTTAAGACTTTAGGCGTCGGTTACATCTATGCGACGCTATTGTGTTACACTTAATGCGTCGGTTTTTAAGACCACCGACGCTAAAGGTATATACCTATAGCGTCGGCATTCCAGAAAACCGACGCTATTGTCAGTACCAATAGCGTCGGCATTCCAGAAAACCGACGCTATTGTCAGTACCAATAGCGTCGGCATTCCAGAAAACCGACGCTATAGTCAGTACCAATAGCGTCGACATTCCAGAAAACCGACGCTATTGTCAGTACCAATAGCGTCGGTTATTGTACATTCTGCGTTGGTTGTTTAACCGACGCCAAAGAGGTTTTAGCGACGCTGTTTTGACCGATGCTATAGGTATATACCTATAGTGTCCCCTACATATACTACGCCTTTTGACCGACGCTATAGCTCTTTTTGACCGACGCTATAGGCCCATTCTGTACTAGTGAATATATGCTTGCAGATTTTCTCCGTTTCTCTGAGCGATAGTTTCCAGGAAGACAGTGTGTACCTCGTGGGGTTGGTTTGCTTTTAACTTCTTGAGAAAGGATTTTTTGAACTCAGACCAAGAATCGAGGGAGCGAGCAGGCAAGCGACAGAACCACCTATGTGCTCCGCCCCTGAGTGTGGCGGCGAAGAATCTGCATCTTGTTAGGTCTTTGTACTCATAGTGAAGAGCGAGTTGGTCGAAGTAGCTCAAGTGTTCTTCTTGGTTGCCCAGACCGTCAAAAGAGTTGAGACTGATGTGCTTTATGTGCCTCTGCTTGGATTCATTCTCCAGTCGCTTGGTGAATGGCGATTCGCCCGCTTCCACGCAGCTTCCTCCATCTAGCTTCCTTTTTAGTTCAAGGATGGTGTTTAGCATATCTGCATTTGTAGGTTGCACGCTTCCCGTTTCAACCCGAGGTTCTGGGGATCTGTCTCTTTCCAGGCGTCGCTTGGCTCTTTCATATTCAGATTTTTTTTCTTCAATGTCTTTCCTTAGATCTCTTTTTCTCATGTTTTCCTTCCAGGTTTCCGGTTTGTTTTGTGGTCCACCATGTTCTTTGTGTTTTGTATTTTGGGATGAGCCTAAGCGGGAGAAAACCGAGTTGGCGGGCCTAGGTTGGCTGTGTGCTTCGCTTTGGAGGTTCTCATCATGTTGGTTAAGCTGTGAGGCTCAGGGGAGGGTTTGTCGCGGTTGTGGTAGTGGTTGAGGGAAGGCGGACGTGACGCGGATGAAGGCGTCCACTTGGGCTTGAGTGTATCTTGTGAGGTCGAGGTTGAGTCCAGTATTGGGAGGTAGTTCTTGGTCGTGTTGAGGTTGTTGATCGATCGGGGGTCTCTGTTGCTGCTGATTTTGTGGATTAGTGGTTCCGTTAGCGGGGTTAGGGATCTCATGGCGAATGTTTCCTGAGGGTGTGGGATCTTCCATTGTGACTGGGTTTCGGTTGTTCGCGGTTGATCTTGTGTTTACCATGGGTGTGTCTCTCGTGCGGCGTGTTCCCACCGAGATTTACCCTAAATGGCCGGAAAATGGTGTTTTACTGGTGGAGGCCTTTTCTAAAGAAAGGTCCCCCTCCTTCTAGCGCCAAATGATAAGTGCTGCACTAGCTCCGTCGCCAAAATCACTGTTCCGGTGGTGGTTTGGCCTGTGGTGGGGAACTTACAAAATAATGATTGCCCGGTGGTGGTGGCCGTCAAACACCTCCGGCGTGAAAATCAGTAACGGAGTAAAGTAATGTGCGAAAATGCAACAAGTATCGAGATATGCTTTTGAGTGAGTGTGTGAAGTGTTTGTGTGAATGTAAGTGTGTGTTGTGTGTGTATGAGGGGAGAGTATTTATAGGCCCAAAACCTATCCCTGTAGTACAGGCGCCGCCCACTGTGGCTACAGTGGGCGGAATGGGCCTTCTTGCTACAGTTGAGATGTACAGTTGAGTTGTTGTACTTCCTTGCTACAGTTGAGATATACAGTTCAGTTGTACTTTCTTACTACAGTTGAGATATACAGTTGAGTTGTTATACTTTCTTGCTTTGTTCATGGGCACGCTTGAGAAGTATTCTATATTTTATTATGTTGCCACCTGTTTGTTGACTAAGTATTAATCAAGAGTAGGGGATATGATTTTCTGTCTTTAACATGTGTTTATCCTTCTGTAATAGTGTAGTGCCTGGGGGTTGAAGGTGCTCGAGTAATGTTGCATGCGACTGGTGGGGGTGGCTACCATGGCGGAATTGGTAGGCGACGGGCGCGAGGTGGGGTACGGCTATTAGGTAAGGTGGGTATATATCAATATTTGATTTGCATCTGACAAAAAATAGAGTTGGCTAGGAAGCACATATTTAAGGAAAATATGGTTCAAATGGTTACTTTTTTTAAATTTGTAAAATTGAGGGTCACGTATCTCTCTCAATTTACATAAAATGCTAGTATTTGATTATGGGAGGATATATACACACCCTGATTTTACAAGTGCACACCTGTTATTGCTTAAGAGACACAAGTCCAGGTACCCCTAGTTTAAAATTAATTAAAAAATTTATTTTTAGTTTATAAGAAATGGTGACAAACTTGTCATCACCATAACCATCTATTAAATAACTAGTACAGTAGTAATATTATATGCGAAATAGAAACAAAAATTGCTAGTAAAGGTGCAAAACCTTCAGACAACAAACAAATAAAGTTGAAGGTAAATGTAAATTGTTCAATTTTCCATTTCCTTGGTGAAGTACCTGATTGCAATATTTGCATGCAATATGAATCCAAATGGATCCGATTGATTTCACTAGTCTGTTGTATATAAAGCTGATGTTCAAAAAAAAAAAAAAAGTTTTCTTGACTACATAATTGTCCATTAACATGCAGCCAATAAGCCTACTCAAAAACATTATAGATCTGCTATAGGCATCCTTCCATTCAATACTATCTCAGCAAAATCTATAATCAGTTCTTAAAATGTATACCAGTGCTTGTTTAATGATTCAGGATATCTGTATGAAACTAGACACCGCCAACCAGACCTCTTCGGCCCCGACATCTTCTCTTTTCTCTCTTCTCAAAAATTACGTCAACTATTGTAAAACTCATTTTGGTACTATGTTCAGTATGTTTGCAGTTTAGGGCTTGTGACAGAAAAATATAATAGGTGTTTATGTACCAAGGCGGATTTCATCCATGCTAGGAGGAGATAATGGCGGAATTGCTGCAAAATCAGTGTCCGAGATCGCCAAGATCTTCCTTCCATTTGCTTGAATTTCTGTATGTTTCCCCATCTTTCTTGATGAGAATACCTTTGAGTCATCGGCTCTAGAGGTATTAAGGTTCTCAACAGATGATAAAAGTGTATCTTTCGATACGTTTGTTAGTGCAGATTCGATTACAGAAGTGAAAGTTCCAGATTCTCTTAGTCCTTGAATAATGACCTGTGAGTGAAATAATCAGGAAGTAAACAGATTTGCAGTTGCACACAAGATGTATATATTGCTAAAGATAAATGGAAAACTTGACTTGTCTGTTGTAGGACGGACACTCACCATTGGAGCATATATGCGAGTTAAAATTCCCTTCTTCATAAGTTTCTGCTTTAGAGCTTCGTCATTCCATACAACATGTTCTCGGTACCTGAAGCAAGTAAAATATTGCCTCATATATAAGTTTTGAAAAACTTAAAATTAACATACGAGTGGTAGAATCAAGAAAAAAAAAATTCAATTCTATCAAATGATCTCATAAATTGACAATCAAGAAATAAGAAGACTCTTTGCAGGTAAATATACCAAACAACCTATTTGCATGATAAAATTCTGAAAAGAAAATCAATTGATTCCTTACGGACCATTGCCTTTGTTGAAAGACCTTGGATATACAAAAAGAGTGTTTTTCTGATGCAGCAATTAATTCAAAAAACCCTTCACATCTACTTGGCAAGGAGTGCTCACTGCTCAGAGTTTTACAGTAATTTTCAAGGAAAACTCCAATCTTTTATTTTTAGTTTGCAGTTTCACATGAGTCAGAAGCTATTCATGACTTAGTAAACTGGTAAAATTTATTTAAACCAATTTTCATCGGGTGGACTGCAAATGGTCTCCTACCCTTTGGTATAGAGATATCAAGAAACAACTTGTCTGAGAAATTATTGTTTTACAAATTGACTATTACCATTGAAGCATTTCCTCTTCAGTTGCTGTAGAAGCTATTATAAATGCCTGCAAGACAGTACTTAAATCAGACAGAATTATGTGAACTGAATTACAAAACTGAAGAGAGCTCAACCAGTAACCAGCTAACCATATGCAAAAGTTATATAAAATGTATATATATATCCATGATCCTAAGGAAATGCAAATGTATATATGATATGTGAAATGAGCTTAGCAGCATAGAACTCACTGCTCGGTCAAAATCTAACATGAAGCATCTCTTGACATCCTCTTTTGTTGGCTTACAGGCACAACGATCTCGTCTTGAAGTTAAATCCGAAAACTTGGGGTATGTGTAATGCAGAACAGCAGCCTCTTCTAATTTGATCTCACTAAAATTTGAACACAAGATGGTACAGATTATGCCTACGTCTTTAGCAGAAAGTAAAAAAATTATATTCCTTGAGAAATTATATGGGACTAGCAGAAGCAGTAAGACATTGAGCCTTTATTTAGAGCAAAGATAAAATTATCTGTGGAACTGCTGAACTCTAAAGATTTAGTAAATACCATAATACTATGATATAATATATATGTATCACACACTTGTATAAAAACATGCCAGAACTCCTTCATTGTAGTATGCATTCTGTACAAGTAAGATAGTAGAAATCTTTATTTCTTTCAAAGGAAAATAAAAGTATGTTTATTTTCCAAGACTGGGATAGGTGAAGTTGACATTTGAATTATTTGGAAATTAGGAGAGGGCATATGAAGTGATTTATATTTCCAGTATTCTTTCCTAAGACTACATACCTGTAGTGATAACATGCAAGATCGAAAAAAATACAATACACTGCTTTTGCTAGAAGTATTTAACCTTACTTTGGCTGTTTCTTGTAATTATGCCATCTGTGTGCACCATTTGGACGAAGATTTTTTACGATACGAGCAGCTGCTTTTCCATTTCCATATGTCAAGAAGTAATTTGGATTTCCACGAGTCGCTTCTTTATAATTGCCATAGTATGTCTCTTTCGGAAGGTGGTCAAAGTTCTTCTTGAACATGGAGACCTATTATATGATAAATACATTACTTGAAGTTCATGCAAACAAAACTTTTCAGAAAGGAAGAGGTAAACACTTCAGATCTTGATCAGCTTGACAATGATTCTATTATCTTCATAGGGAAGTGCTTTCTATTAGTTAAAGAGAGCTAGGAGAAATCTATTCTGGGCTACATCTGGGGATCAGAAATGCACCAGGGATATAATGATAGCAGGTTCCAAAATTACTATAACTGGGTCGGTAGATATGTTAGACCAGAAGTGATCTCTCACAGGTCGCGCTTGGACAGGTTGTAACTAAAAGGAGCTCTTATACAAACTTAAATACCAGCACCGATTATCGTGATAAAGTTTGCCAAAGGTATATATACATGGCACAGGAGAACCAAAAAATATGTTTATGATAAGGTATGTCTTTTAATTCCGACCAAACTCATAGACTTGACTTAGGAGCATATCATGTAATCCCATAAACAGAGCTAGAAAAAAAATTTAATATTGAACTTAAGACGCATGCATTCCATTTACAACAACTTCAAATTTCTATTTCTACCAATTATATAAACATGCAACCTACCTCACTAAAAGGATCCTTAATATCATCTCTCTCCACACTGCTCTCCTGAATAAAACAAACCATGAATTCATAATCAATTTTAGAATAAAAAAATAAATGCAGTGACAAAAAACAATAATAAGCCCAGTGTATCGGTCACTCACATAATTCGGGAAGACAACCATGTCAATATTTTCTGGCACATTTGAGAACAGCTCTCTCAGGGAATACTCATGAGTGCCTGCCGGATGCACTAGCTCATCAGTATCTAGATGAATGATCCAGTCCATACCACCTTTCTATAATAATATTTAGCAAGGTCAAAACTGCTTCTGAAAATAATTACAAGAAAAATAAACAACACATTATAACTTTGATCATACCCTTGCTTGAACTATAGCCACTTCCATGTTAAGGGATTGCTTGACAAATAACTCATAGTTGCATGGTTTGTAAAAGAAATTTGACAACCAAGTTTCATTCCAGATCCGGCTGAAAAATCCCTCCAAATGTTGGACATTAGAATTTTTTTTTAAAACAAGAGGGGCGTATTAATTAGAAATATTAACATCTCAAACAAATAAAAAAGAATCACAGCATTTGCAAGAAATTTTTGAACATCTACTAGCACACATATCACAACTTACATGAATAAATGAACTTAAAATCATGAACCAGGGGTGAAAGGATATTTAACAAGGTTGTATACATTGAGATCTGTTCAGTGCCATTTTTACTGCCATCAGTCTCCCTACGATGGATAATAGTAGCTTGCCATTCACCTCCAGTAACTGTTTACGGGTGTAAATACAAATATATATATATATATATATAGACTAAAGTTCAGTGGAGACCAACATTAAGTTGAAGACCTGGAGACGGCATCTCAACCATTAAATTAAATTTAAATAAACGATCAGGATTGTTTTCACATCACGTCAACTTCCAAGTACCAACGTAGTCGTATTGCTCCATTTCATTTCTCATAAAACAATACTTTTCAATATCTTAACCGTAAATCAAAGAATATAATCATCGTACACATTTGTTATACATGTATGTAAACTTATCTTGATAGACAGAATCCTGAAAATTCTAGTTCTCACATGCAATACATTACACCTCCAACTTATAATTTACAGTACACACTTCCCAAACTGCAGTACAACACACTTCCTCGTCAGGTAAGGTGCAGGACATTGAAAAAAATAATTGTATGCCTTTTTCACACAGAATATGCAACACAGGATACACATGAATAGATACAGGTACTGCACTATGTTTTGCATAAAAAAGAATCACATACTGCATGCCATAATTCTATGTTCCGCGATATAAGAGTGCAGTACATCTACACCTCTTAATTCAATGTGATTGTTTAAATAAAATAATAGAGTGATTAAAAGATGCTAGAAAAATCTTATTGTTTGATATAATATTTTTAGTGTTCGGACCTTACAGAAGGTGAAAGAGATGAGAAAATAGAAATTCTAACAGAAATAGTAATTATTTTGTTTTGTATTCCTGAGGTGTAAAATGAATGTGTATAGAGTTTATTTCTACCATTAGATTAGATTTAATCCTAGGGTAGTTAAGGAGGTCTCCAGGGTCTCCAATTTAGAAGGGTCTCCATAGAACCCAACTCTCTCTCTCTCTATATATATATATATATATATTTTCAGACACTAGGTGACAGATAAAAATAAGCACTAGTGGTAGGTAATGCGGCTGAACGTAATCAATAACATACATACACACAAGGATATATATTAAAGGGCCCTTTTATCTTGTTGGAAGACTATATGTTTTATGTTGTTCATGTTTTGGAGGACTCTGCATTGAGGCCTTTAATTGAGTCAAGGTACGACATTCATGGGTCAAGGAATAACGAAGATAATCAGCATCACAAAGATAATTAAACATGGCAATTGATAACAATAGTCATAACTAGAGATCTAGCAGACCACTACCAACAGACAATACTCATATAATTGCATGTCAAGGGAAGGAACCTTTTAGCTTGTTTCTCCTCCAGTTCTTTTGTTCTATAAATTACTTGTACTCCCTGCGGAAAAGACAATAAAAGTAGAGATTTCTGTAAGCAGATATATGAAATGTCAAGGTATGACGGGAATATATAAGGAGAGGCTAAAGATTTAAACTCACGGGAATGCTTTCTAAGACTTTTGATACATTTGAGGTTGCAGCCTTCCCTTCAACAAACAGAATGAAGGAAGAGACCCCAGTAACTTTGTGATAAAATAGCCATGGCATTATCTGCTCTAAGCCAGCAGAGGTGCTAGTAGTGATACATATCTGCCACAGGATAAAATGGTGATGGCTAAAGAGTTATGTTGTGACCTTCTAAGATAATCGCTAACATAAAAGAAATAAAAACATAAAGTTAAATTCAAATGGTTTAAGTTGTCCTGTGTTCCTGACCAAACTTGTATCACAGAGTATACAAAATTGTAATCGCAAAAACACCATATACCAATATAATTCAAGTATGGCCCCATTGCAATAATAGTAAGAAAAAACAGTAACTAATAAAGGCCTCTCTTGTATTGCCAGCACAAATTTCTTCTTATTATACATCTGTTGCATTGCATTACAATATAAAAATATAAAATAACATGCTCTACAAAAATATTTTCCAAGCATTCCAATAATCAATGTACCTAATAAATTTCAAAATCAACACAAGGTTTTGTAAAACTAGGCCATCACTTCTATCAACGGGAGACGTAAAAATTTACCCATAGCTTATGTTTGTTTGCAAGAACTATAATTCCTTCACTATCCCCATGATTCTTACTCATATCATTACACCTGATTTCCTAAAATAATTCAATTAACATATTTGATCACCATCTAGTTTATTCTTGAAAATAAACCATTTTTGAAAATTGAAATGTGTAGTCTATACGAAAACTCTGAGTGCAGCTCAACACACTTATCTGTATATCCCCAACAGTCATGCATAAAGACAAATAGATACGCGTACTCATACAATAAAACCATATGCATGTAAACCAAAACTAAGAAATAAAAGAAAAAACCAAGAAACACTTACGATCAAATCAAGAACCCAAAACTAATAAATCTCGTAATAAAATAAAAGAAAATAAGATCACCTTGGGCTTGAGATCCGACCCGTAATTAAAATTCCAGCCCCTGAAGTAAGGAAAAGAAGGAGTGTGTTTTGTGGACAAAACATCAAGACAATCCGAAGTTTTAGCCGGAGCGGAGTTATCCATACCCGGAAACTGATCATGACGTAAGATAGACCAACGGGTAGATGGGTCATCGAATCCGCCACGCCATTGGAGAATGAAAGCAAAAGCAGCGAGACTGAGAGGTAAAAGAGTGAGTAATAAAAGGAGTTTTGAAGATGGTGATAATGAGGTGGTGGGTCTGAGAGATGATGAGTGAAGACCCGCCATTGTCTAATGTAATTTCAAGAAATGTGTATATGCTGCATATACACACAACAGAGACACAGACACACGTTTGTATGTTTTTTTTTTTGGAGTTGAAACCGAAGAAGAAGAAGAAGTGTGTATGGGAGTTTCAAAGTGTTGTGACGAGTTCTTGTCTTTGCTGTTTGTTATTTGCCGTCTTTAACCCCCCTTCTTATTTTTTTTTTTGGATATTTTAATTGTGATTCCTTTTTTTAAAAATGAATTGCCGACTTTTTTTTAATATTTTAGTTTTTATTAATTGGTAAGTACTTAAATTTTGAATATTTGATATCTTAATATCATCAAATTTAAGTGTTTCATGCAATATTTATGTAAGAGAAATGAAGAACGATTCTGCCAAGATTGATGAGAATTTCGCTTTAAGTATTATTACATTACTCTCTTTTATATTATTCCTGAGATGTAAATTTTCATTGTTGTCATTGAAAACCTCATTTTTAAAAAACATCTCCAAGTCATTAAAATTATATTAAATAATGATTGGTTAAAATTTATTTATTGAATGTGTAAGTTAATGTGTTTCAATTAGATTAATTATAATAATTAAATTTATGTGTACAGTTTTTTATAATTCTTGAGAGAGGTTCAACAGATTTGATCAATATGAGAAAGTTGATTATAATTTTAGCTAAGAATTTTACATTGTTAAAATTTTACTATTTATACAAATTATATATAAGATATGTCACATAAATTTTGTTTACTGAGGGCTTCTTGTCCTTGAAGATGCTCTGAGATATTTGGAGTGCTTGAAAAATGTTACTATTTGACTTGGAAAAATATGATTCTATATAAGGCATTATCATCAAATAATAAAATCTAAAATAAATGCATACATTAAAATATATGAAATTTACTAGCCTAAGATTCTATACTAGTATAATAAGAAAATTTGAGTGGGATTTTCCATAGTTATCGCCAGATTAGTTAATAACGTTTTTTTTGAAAGAAAAGTTGAACACGTTATTATTCTTAGAGCATATATTATTTTGTAAAATGGTTGGTTAAATATTGATCCTGTAAAATTTAGATAAGACATGAAATTGGCTACATATAATTTTACTAGAGCATATATAGCTCATGGAGTGATCAAATTTTAACATATTCTCAATAATTTCTATTTAAGGTATATAATTTGAATTTTTAATTAAGGAATAGTTATGGTTGGAGATGCTATATAAATAATATCTTCTAGGAATCAATTATTCACAAATATATGAGGTTGAAAAGAACACTTAAAACAGAAGTGGTATAATTTTTTTCTGTTAATGGTGAATTAATTTTTTTTGTTATAGCATTAGTTACTTACTTGACGTAGTATCCTAAAAGCAATTAAAATTTTTGTTATATTATTGGTAAGTTCTCCACGTTAACCATATCGGGATTAGTGCTGAAACAAACACCAGACGTCTCTAATCTTTTGAGATAATCACATATTTTCAGTGGCCAACTTTGGTCCAGTAATCTGTTAGTATATCTTGCGGTTTAAACATTTCACTTCTTCACCTTCTATCCAATAAAATTGTGTCAAGAGGCTGCACGTACATATCATGTGAATTATGCCGTATACTGTTGATTCCTGGTTTCTCTTAAGATTAAAACTTGTCATTTTGGATTTTTACAGACAACAAAATATGTTTGAGAACAATATTCTGTAAACCAAACTTGAGCTCAACCCGAAATAAGGAATAGAAACATATATTTTCTTTGGAATTTTCCGTTGGACAGGACACCATTTTATTCTTGAGATGCCACCAGCTTGAATACAATTTCTAAAGCTATACCTATAAAACAATGTGTAATTTTCAACTCAATACCCAAATTCATAGTTAATGAACAAGAACCATCGCATATAGTTTCCTTTCAAAAAGATAATTTTTATCAGGCTTCAAAACATAACATCTCATGATAATACTACCAAATGTAAATGTGCTAAGAATCATATATTGCTAGTTTTTGCTTGAGAGGCTCAACTTATCTTCTTAGAAGCTTTAAGACATCTCCGACCAAATGCAACGATCCTGTGACAAGAACCTGCACAATCAACTACTTAGTGCATGTCTGCATGAGCATCTAAGCCTGTTGGAATATAAACTAGGAAAAGGTTTAATCAAAGTAGTAACTTCCTCAAAGTTTGTGCTGGAAGCTGGTTCAGTGACTATCATTGGCCAAGGGACTTAAAAAATTTCTGGCTATATTAGAACTATAATTCATCATATTCAATTATGTCAAGAATTTGGAGAGGCTTTACAGTGGCTGTTTTGTCAGTCTTCTTATGGTCCACAGTCATATTGTACCCAACCTAATTTTTCCCATAATATTGGTTACAATTTAAGTCATTCTGGTTCAACTAGGAGAAGAACCAAGGAGTTTCCTAGCAACTAGGACCTTAATAGAATTTTGTGCATGCACGCGCTGGGTTTTAAACTGTAACTGGTGATCATAGTTAGAGTGGCCAGCAAAGTTCAAATCCTACCCCCTATAATATTTTGACAAACGAATCAGGGAGGCACAAACTTGTTAGACCCACTCAGACCTGAAAACCCTTCAAAAAAAATAAACTTAAAAGGTTATGGTTCATAAAAACATCTAAGAGTATCCTCACCTGAATTTTAAGGGAAGGGTTTTCTCTAGCACAGTCCCGTAACCACTTTATTGACAATGGCAATGACGAAATCACCGCACTGCGACGAAAAAATCCATCCTCTGGACTGTGACATGAAGCACTCTCTATAAGAAACTCGTGGGAAGGCAAATTCTCCGCACTGGCCATCTTTGATTTTCCATCAAGCATGACATCTTGATGAATAAGAGTATAAGAACATAATAGGTTAGCTGAATGGTCAAAATAACAATATTGTCCAATGCTAACTGATCAATCAAAAGTAGGAAGTAACTTAACTCGTAGTAGCACACCATAGAGGAATAGACCCAAACATTACTTGTGTCCTTGTTAGCGAATAGTGAGAAAGGTAATATATGTCATCGCATTGAGATGCAAATTAATCGAGCTCTGATTGATAAGTGAGATATACTAGACACTAATTCTTGAGACATATAGGAAAGTATATGCCTTCAAATTTGTTTCGACTTTTCTGGTAATGTATAAATGTTGGCCCTAAATTACTTGGTATTGACAATTATTTACAATTAACTTCTTTTATATAGATACTTTGGTTAGACTATATGATCAAACAGTAGCAGAACAAAAATGTTAAGTTATACAAGCAAATGCATAGCTTTGTTGGAGAGCAGCTAAGTTAAGGAAGTACCTTTCCCATTCACTATCTTTTCCCACATTCTCTGAAGGTGTAATTGCCATGACAAGTCCCTGGCACGAATATCCATAGGAATGATGGATGCACCAGAAGTAACCTTGTTATATATAGATAGATTTGGGATGAAGATGGCCTTTGAGAAATGAGAACCTGGGGCAGTTAATAAAATTGACACACATCTCAATGCTCCATATAGTCCTTATTTCTTAAAGTGCAAAAGCATAATAAACTGGAGAAGTGAACTGATTGACAAAGCAATTAGAACTTCCAATAAGGAATTTAACCACTACCATTTTTAAATGCTTGTCCAATTTTGGTCTGTCGGACAAGATACTGTTTTATATTTCAATAATTGAGATCGGAATTACGTAAAGGAATAAGAGACAATTTACAATGAAATAATGAACTCTTGAGCTATGAAACTGGCACAAGTATTATTAGTTCTTGGGCATTACTATCAGGGTCATCATGTCTTTGAGTGGTCTTCCTTGTCATTTCATGTAACTAAAAGAGCTTCAAGTGCATAAAAATCATGAGGTGGAAGGCTGAACATTCCTTTCTTAAATCAAAACCAAGACATGTCAACTTGTCAGTGCAATAAGAAAAATACCTGAGGAAGCACATATATTCACAAGCCTCGAAAGGAGGACTTGTGGATCCCTTGAATCCATGCAGTTGAATAGAAGAATCTGTAATGTATTAATATCATATGAGGATGATTAACAGATCATAAACCTCTGGCACCTTGAAGGATAATTTTTCATGCTACTAATGTTGTAAAAATTTGAAGATTCAATAACAAAATCATTGACGATATATTTACCTGCTTTGTTGTTTTATTGCCTTTCCGTTCATTACTGTGAATGCGTCTCTTCCCTGAAATATTCTCTAAGTTATTGACCTCGGAAGAAGTAGATACCTGCAATGTAGTCTTCTCTGCTTTCACAGCATTAGAAAACCATCTAGCACAAGCATCCATACTTTCAGGACTGTGAGCTCCATCCAAGTAGAACATCAAATTTCCATAAGAAATTTCATTCCCTTCAGATTTACAAGTTTCAAATGAAGAGTCGTCAACTATCTGAGCCCTTCCAGAAAGACGTGCAGTTGATAGACCCCTCAGAAATGCCTCAGGCAAAACGTATTTTTCATTATCCTGATTTGACATCCAAGGAAAATTATAAATAAATAAAAATCAATAGGAAATTCCCAATACCAATAGGAATATATAAATAAATGGGAAATTATACATACTTTTGCTTATAAAAAAAATATCAATTAATTTCCCTGATTAGAACAGACCATTTTTAACACTATAATAAAATTTACATTGATTTATCGAGCTATCCTTCAAGAATACATAGATTTCTCTATAAAACTGTACATAAACCCTACTGTAAATGCTTCTCAACTAGTGCATGATATCCTCAAATTATCAAACGCATGATACGACAGCATGGCCTCCGCAGAACACCAATCATATAATTTATCAAGCCGCTTTAATAGAATTATCCGAGAATATATAGATTTCTTTTAAAACTTAAATGTACATGAAACCAAATCGAAATGCTTTTAAAACAAGTGCACGATATCCTCAATTTATCAAATGTATAAAACGATAACATGGTTTCAAAGCACCAATCTTGTAACCTGTCAAACCAGGTGCATGTATAGGTTTGCACACTATGACACCTTAAAGCTGAGTTTACCATAGCTAATCACAATAGAAGATTTAAGAAGCACGGCAGACCACTTCCCCGAAAATTTGAAAACCACGTCCACGGCATACCACCTCCTCCCTTTGCCTAACAGTATTCAAAGGATTCGTACGGCCCTTTTCTATTGAAGCTTAACCAATAGGCTTTTTCTATTAGTGAATACATAATGAACTGAATGTAACTGGAAAGGAAACAAGTCTCTAAATCTTACTACTGATCTCACCTTCGCACAAAATTACAATTTACAAGCGAAAACGCAGAGCGTGATTATTCATTGAGCGGTCCGTTGAAATTTGGTAAATAAACATTTTAAACTGTATTCGTTATTAAATAATTACCTAAGAGGTTACCCTACTTCAGAAGTCAGACCTGATTAAGTAGTAATAAGAAATGCACGGAGTGCACAATTATCAATAAACATCAAAGTTTCACTCACATTTTCTGACAGAGTTTTCCAATTTCCTGTAACCTGGAGCCAACATTTACAAAGCGAGATAGCTAGACCAGCATTAATGAATTGGTGATCCCCGGACAGGCTTAGTTTTAGCCCATTCAATCTTTTGTAGTCGAGGGGTGCTGCCACTTCCAGAGGCACCTGAGGTGTAGTTATGAACTCAATAAGAAATTTTATATACATGATAATGGATGCATAACCTTGCACCACTGAGCTCTAACTACTAGCTATTAGCTTTCTTTTTAATGTCCAAAAGCTATACGTAAAATGATTTCAGATAGAGACACAAATCAGAAAGGGTTAATAGAGATATAAGTTCTATTGGTACAACTAAAACATAAAGAAAAAGAAATGTAGTCAATTTAAACAAAAAAATGTATAATGATTTAATATAATTGACACAAATATACAGTTAGATGATGCATTGCAGTCAATGGATATTCAAAAATTATTAATGATAGCGAATGACTTGTCCATACAAAGTTCATAAATTAGTTATTTTTACTTTAAGAATGCAACAACCATATCAGCTTTGAGGTAACATTTTACTAACTAATAAGCTTTATGAACAATTGGCACAGTTAAGTTCTCCTAAACCAAGACACTTCGAGTTATTTAGAAAGAAAATATATATGTGTGCATGGATATCAAGTGCCAAGTTCTAACACTAGATTATGTACTTAACATTATGTTGCAAGTTGCTGTGATAGTACTACATTGTCAGAGAAATGTTGCTCCATTTTTCAAGTCCTATTCTTTTCCGGCATGTGTTTATTCTATGCCTGCAGGCTGCAGTCAATGATAATGCTCATCAGCCAACTTGCAGCTTTCCAGCTATCATGCATATCACAGTTTGTCAATTATCAATTGTTAGTAACCAACTCGAAAACAAAATTGGCTTTCATAATCCACCCTGGCAGCATAGGCTTTAAATGACATGGTGTAATGTTCATGCATCAAACCATAAGCGTAACATGTGTGAATGTGTACTGACAAAGGCACTTACCCCTAACTCACAGGCCCTGTCCTGGAGAACCTCCATTGCTTCAGCAACTTGCGGTGATGAAAATGCATGAATATGAGGCTTCAAAGGCCAGGAAAGATATTAATCCAGTTTGCAAAATACTTGAAGATGGCATACCCCCAGCAATGTATTCAAACAGCTTTTTAGTAGAATAATCAATAAGGAAGAGAAACAGGTGCATACAGTCGCGAGTATTTAAAATATTTGTACCTTGAGAATTCCAGCTTTGTGCGAAGCAATTTCCCTCAAAGTATCTCCTGCACATAAATAACTAAGCAATAAAGTTTAACTTGTGCAAACAAATAACCAGGGGAACAGAGAGAGATGGAAAAAATAGAAGGAAGAACTAAAATGCACCGACAAATAAGCATCTCCTATGAAATTAGCATACCACAAAAAAACAATAAAACTAAGAGAAGGATTTGAATGTTCTGAAGTGGCTTACCCAAAATTTCCATGTGATCCATACCAAGTGAAGCAATGCCACAGACTACAGGTTTCTTGATCTGCATTTTTCGGTGAATATTTTAATGATCAAGACATGGTAAAATCACTGAAGTATCTGTAAAACAAATTACAGAGGATGCAACAGTACAGGAGAACGGTACTCTTTCCTAAAGACAGAATCTAATCCCTAGTTACACAAGTCTGGTTCCAAAGACAATCCAGGCCTCAAATAGTACTCTATCATCAAAGGTCTTGCTACTGTAGAAATTTGAATCCAAAGCACTAAAAGGGAAAGAAAGTGTTGGAACCAGTTTTCTGTCGGGTAGGATTCCAGGAAGCTCTCCGGGTCGACCTGTCAAAAGAGAAGAATGTGAGGGATTGGGCCCCCGATTCACCTCCGGTGTGAGAATAAGTTAGAGGTTCCAATTAGGTTTAAATGAACGTGTAAGTATTTGTGAGTATGAAATGAGTATCTCCCTGGACGTAAACCTGTCACATGCTTTTATAGGCACTCTGTTACCGACTCACCCGGATTCTTCGGAAGCAACTGTCACACATGGTCCTGCCATTACGCCTAAATAAGCGGGCGACTCAGTCATAGCAACGGTTAGGCCCAACGGTCCGATCCGAAAGAATGGGCTTTGACCATTCGGCCCAATTAGTATTCGGCCCAAAAACCGTTCGGCCCAATCCTAGTTGGGCCACCAACATGTCCCTGGACTTCGGTCGGATTTGTTAATGCGTTCGGAGTCCCAACTTTCTTCCTCTCTTCGGGAAGGAGTCCAACAGATTCGTGTCTATCCGTTGGGACACGTCCCCTCGAGAATCGTGCCGTAATTAATAATGACAGCCGTAACTTCTCGAGATCAGCGTTGGATCATCACCGTTGAATCCCAAACGGTTTTGATCGTACGATCAAGATCGAGCGTCCGTGTTTTACTGTCCAAACGTCACATCCTTCTGTATAAATAAAAGAAGTTCCCCCCAAACATCGTTACTGATATATTCAAAAGCATCCTTACTTTGCCGGTTTCTCTCCAGCACTTTCATTTGCAGAGATCAACGACTTCACTCTCCCGGTTCGAATCCTCCTCACATTCTCATTACCAGTAAGTTTTCAACACTCCATTGTGCAGTTTCTTCTTTCATGTTGAACTTTCCCAAATATGTATACTATAATTTATGCATTATAGTATTTTTGCTTCGGATTATATTTGCTGTTGAGATTGCAATCGCAATTAGGTCGGTAGTCAGACTAGTAGATAGATTTATCCTAAGAGCAATTTCTGATGCCAACTTGTCCCTAGAACGATCTTCGGGATAAATTTGTCCCTAGAACGTTCTTCGGGATGAGTTTATCCTGAGAACAACCTTCGCGATGATTTAAACCTTTAGAAACAGTCTTCGGGCTGTGTAGTGCCTTGATATTCCCCCTTTTTCATTGGTTTAGACGCTAGTGATTCCCCGACCGATCCAAGCCCCCTGTACTCGGCGACCTTTTTTTCCATTCTTCTCTTTCTTGTTCATGTCCGAGTACAAGGCTAATTTCTTCATATTAATGCAGGAATTATGGATCGGTCGGCTTCTACCTCGGGACAGTCTCCCAGATCCATATCCCCAGAGAGATACCCTTTTCATGATGTCGATGAGTTCCCTGCGGCGAACCACCCTACTCGGCTATCTGAGGACAGGGTGGCTAAGATACCGAAGGAGTTTGATATCCCGACCGGTGCCTGGCACACGTATATGCCGAGAGCGGCCGACCGGATATGGTTTAACCCTCCCGTCCCGAAGGGGTACGGGAATGTTGCTACCGGGATCTCTGAGGCCGCTCTAAAATGTGGTTTTCGGGTCCCGATGCTCCCGCTGGTGAAGCAACTGTTCGCCCAAATGGGAATAGCGTTAGGCCAGATGGACCCGAACGGGTTTTTGCATATGAACGGCTTCCAATGCCGATGCCTTGCGGCCAACGTCGATCCGAACCCCGCCCTATTCTGGCACCACCATGACTTCCGCAAGAACGGTAAGAGTAAGGGTTATTATTCCATCGCCCGTCGTAACAACAGAGTCGAGTGGGTGGAGACCAATTCTAACAACAAGGGCAGCCATGATAAGTGGTGTTACATCTCGGGCCCGAAGATAGCCGCTTTGTCTCAATGGCGTGTGGTTGATCCCACGGTTCGGGTGGTTAAACCCGCACTATCGAGGGCAGAGTTGGACGATTATCAACGCCTTTGTAATTTTGACATGGGCCGAATCCCTTTAGAGGATCTTCGTGATAAGCAATGGCTTTTCGCCCTCTGGGGTAATGGTAACATGTTTTACCCCTTGCATTTAGTTTTTGTTTTCTTTTACTATTGTGTATCCGGTCGCCTGCTGATATTTTTGAATTTACCGTTTTAACCCTTTTCTTCTCTTTTGTTTTGCAGTGTCTTCTCGCCAAGCTATCGTTGAGCGAAAAAGGGCGAAGTTCGAGGCCGAGCAAGCTGCTCTGGCGGCTAGGGCGGCCGAAGCAGCGGAGGCTGCCGAGGCGGCCGGGGGAAGTGCTGCCGCCAACCCTGGTCGCCAGGAGGGCAATAAGAAGACGCCTGATCCGTCGGAGAAGGCGACTGATGCTGAGCAAGAGCATGCGACCGAGATCCCTTTGGTTAGAAAGAGGGTTCGGCGGGGGGACGTTCTGAAGACCTACATCCCTCAGTGGGCGATCTTGGAGACCGATGCCGTCACCTCGGCCGATCCCAAGGCGATCAAGGAGATAGCTCCTGACTTATGCCGGGCCTTGGTGCTCCCAGCCGATCGCCCTAACTACGATCGGTTGGATATCGCCGACGCCTGTGCCGATATGATGGCCTTCCTTTCTCTGGTAAGATTTTTGCCGTTTCTTTTTCTTTTAATTTCTGCCCTCACATTTTTCTAACTGCGGCCTTTTTCCTTATTTCAGGCGACGCCGATGGCTGCTGTCATCACCGATAAGGTGAAGGATATGCAGGGTAGATTCGGCCAACTTCGGGAGCTAGAAGCTCAGTCGGTCCGATCGGAGGCTGCTCTCCGTCAAGCTGTTGGCGACGTGGAAAGGCTGGAAGGCCAATCTGCGGCGCTAAGGGCTGACCGGGAGGCTATGCAGAAGGAGCTGGACTCGGCTCGGGCTAGGCTGACCCGTCGGAACCTGTCCCTCAAGGCTTCGAGGAAGCAGGCTCGTAAAGAGACCAAGCTGCGGCTGATTGCCGAAGAGCGGTGCTACCAAATGGGCCACGACGAAGTCGTGAGGAGGGCGGCTGCCATGGGCTTGGAGCATCAGCCCCTAATCGAGCCTGGCTTCAGCGATCCCGTCGGTCGCCCTGATGAGGATGAGCTTCCAGTGGTTTCCTCAGGCGAAGACGAGGACCTGTCAGATTAAGCCTTCGGGCATTTGTATTTCCCTTTTGTAGCTTGTATTTATTAAACTTTTGTAGCCCTTGGGCTTTTATCAAATGAATTTTTCATCTAATTGCATCTCTTCGGCCTATATTTTTGCTTTAATTTTGCCTTGTACATAACTGAAACATAGTTTAACAATTACATGTATCTTCGGCCTTTGTCTTCGCCTTAACGTGATTAAGTTAATTCTATGTCTCTTCGGCTTGTCTTCGCCTTAACATAATTCAAGCGAAAAATTTAACCATCATATGTTTCTTCGGCTTATATCTGCCTTAACATACTTAAGCAAAAGTTTAACGATCATATGTTTCTTCGGCTTCTATCCGCCTTAACATACTTGAATTAATTTTATGTATCTTCGGCTTTCATCTTGCCTTAACATAATTTAAGCAAAAGTTAAACGATCATATGTTTCTTCGGCTTTCTTTTTTCGCCTTAACATAATTCCACAATCAAAATTTAACGATTAGATGTATCTTCGGCTTTCTTTCTCGCCTAACATAATTTAAACGAGAATTTAACAATTATATGTATCTTCGGCTTTCTTTTTCGCCTAACATGGACATAATTTAGCAATTATACGTATCTTCGGCTTTTATCCTTGCCTAACATGATTTGGATTCCCCCAAAGTTTGGATGTTTGGTTGTCCAATCGCCAAATTTATGAAACATTATTCGGGAAGTCTTGTGGCATTTATATTTTTGGTCGTCCCCAGATAAATGTCCGACTAATAACATTATAATTCATAATTGATATACCAAGTAGAACAGTGAAACATGTATTTTATTGATAAATTTATTCAACTTTACATGCTTTTGAGAAAGAAAACTTGGCAAAAAGTGAAAGTAAAACTTGAGTGGCGAGCACCTTTTGTTCGGCTATTGGTAATATCTTCGTAACCTGGAGGCGTGCCATGTATTCTTGATCGGGTCCCCGGCCATGGTGGTTAGCTTGTAGGTACCAGGTCGAATCACCTCAGTTACTTTATACGGGCCTTCCCAGTTTGGCATTAGTTTTCCCTGCTTAGCTGGCATAGAGGTCGCCAATTCTCGTAACACTAAATCTCCCACCATGAATGTCCTTTTCTTTACTCCGGCGTCGTAGTATTGGGCTGCCTGGAGTTGATATTTCAAATTCCTTAGGTGAGCTGCCTCTCTCTCTTCTTCCAATAAGTCCACATTGGCCCGAAGGCCGAATTCGTTTGCCTCGACGTTAAAAACCTCCGTGCGGTAGGAGTCCAGTCCGACCTCAACGGGAACCAGGGCGTCCGTCCCGAATGCCAACTTGAAAGGTGTTTCCCCAGTTGATGATCGGGGGGTTGTCCGGTACGCCCACAATACCCAGTTTAGCTCTTCCGCCCAAAGTCCCTTGGCATCCCCCAGTCGCTTTTTTATCCCATCGAAGATGATTTTATTTGCGGCCTCGATGGCTCCGTTTCCTTGTGGGTGGCCGACTGAGCTAAATTTCTGTTGTATTCCAAAATGCGTCAAAAACTTCCTGAACTTGTTTCCGATGAACTGGGTCCCATTGTCGGATACACACACTTTCGGAATGCCGAACCTTAGTATGACTTGCTCCAGCATGAACTTTTTTGCTGCTTCTTCGGTTATGGTCGCCAGAGGCCTTGCTTCGACCCACTTGGTCATGTAGTCGATCGCCACTATGCAGTACTTGGCCTGTTTCGTGCTCTTGGGTAGAATTCCTACGATATCTACAGCCCACATGGCGAAAGGAATGGGGCTTAGGACTGATGCCATTTCTTCTGGTGGCTGCTTTGGGATGGTGCTGAATAGCTGGCATTGTCGACACTTCTTTGCGTAATCGGCTGCATCTGCTCGCAAAGTCGGCCAATAAAACCCCTGTCTGAGGATTTTGAAGGCCAGTGACCGACCGGCAAGATGTTCTCCACAAATCCCTTCGTGAACTGTTTCCAAAGCCAGTATTTGTTCTTTGGGATCCAGGCATCGGAGAAGAGGTTCTGTCGCCGACCTTCTGTACAACCTGTTACCGATGATGGTGTAGCTTGCTGCCCTGTACTTCACCTTTTGGGCTTCCTTCCGGTCTAGGGGCAAAGTATCTTTTTCTAGATAGGCCCTGATCGGGGTCATCCAGGTAACGCCTTGGTGGATTTCCATGCATTGTTGCTTGTCGATCGAAGGGATTTTCACTTCAGTCAGGTAGATGGATCCTGTGAGGTTGTGTGTTTCGGCCGAAGCCAACCTTGACAGAGCGTCGGCTCGACTATTATCTTCTCTTCCTACTTGACTCAATTCGAAGGATTCGAATGAGACCGATGAGTCCTTTACCTTTGCGGCATAAGCCTTGAGTCGAAGCTCTCTTTGTTCGTACTCCCCTGAAAAGTGTTTCACCACTAACATAGAATCACTAAATGCTCGTAAATTTCTTACCTCGAGATTTTTAGCCAGGTTTAAACCGGCTAGCAATGCTTCGTACTCGGCCTCATTATTGGTTAACGGGAAAGTGAATCTTATTGCTTGGCAGATTTCGAACCCGTCTGGACTTGAAAGGATTAATCCTGCCCCACACTTTGACCCGGCTACCGACCCATCTACGAACAATTTCCACTTGCCTGGCGATCGGACCATCTGCTCTTCGGGGGCTAGGTCTTTTGGTCCTGAGAAATAGCATTCGACCATGAAGTCTGCCAATGCTTGGGCTTTGATGGACGTTCTGGGGATGTATTCCAAATCGTATTCTCCCAGCTCGATGGACCAAGCTACCACCCTTCCGGACGCCTCTGGTCTTGTCAAAATTTTCTTGAGGGGTTGATCGGTTATAACCTGTACCGTTCGCCCCTGAAAATAATGACGTAACTTTCGTGTCGCCATTACAAGGCCGTAGGCGAACTTTTCTGCATTTGGATATCTTGTTTCCGCATCCTTCAGCATGTGGGATACATAAAACACCGGGTGTTGAGAGCTGTTATGTTCTTTCACTAGTACTGCTCCAAGAGTTCGGTCGCTCACTGCTAAGTACAGCTGTAAAGTTTCCTTCGGATCGGGCCTCATCAGGAGAGGCGCCTTGGTGAGATACTCCTTCACCTCCTCGAATGCTCTCTGGCACTCCGATCCCCATTCAAAGTTCTTCGATCCCCGGAGTGCTTCAAAGAAGGGCAGGGCTTTTTCTGCTGATCTGGAAATAAATCTTCGCAAGGCGGCCATTCGACCGGTCAATTTCTGTACGTCCCGAACTGTCTTCGGCTGTTCCATGTCGATCACTGCTTGTATTTTTTCCGGGTTCGCCTCGATCCCTCGGGCACTGACCATGTAACCTAGGAATTTCCCACTGGAGACTCCGAAAGTACACTTGTTCGGATTGATCTTCATGCCGTGCTTCCTTAATGTCTCGAAGCACTCTTTTAGGTCTTCCATGTGATCTTCGAACTGGGACTTAACAATCATATCATCCACATAGCATTCCATGTTTCTCCCAATTTGTTTATGGAAAATCCGATTGACCACCCTTTGGAATGTGGCTCCCGCGTTTTTCAGGCCGAAGGGCATTTTGATGTAGGCATATGTTCCTTTCGGGGTGATGAATGCTGTCTTTGGAATATCCTCGGCATTCATTGCAATCTGATGGTATCCTGAAAAAGCATCCAAGAAACTAAGTACCTGGTATCCAGCAGTGGCGTCTGTCAGCTGATCAATGCTAGGAAGTGGGTAGTGGTCCTTCGGGCATGCTTTGTTTAAGTCGGTGTAGTCCACACACATTCGCCATTTATTGTTAGCTTTCTTTACCACCACCACATTGGCTAGCCAGTCCGGGTATTCGATTTCCTCTATGAATTTTGCTTCCAAAAGTTTTTCCACTTCAGCTTCAATGATCTTCTGTCGTTCCATGGCGAATGTTCTCTTTCTTTGCTTTACTGGCTTTGCCTCGGGTTTAACATTGAGACAATGGTTCGCCGTCTTTGGATCCAAGCCAGGCATATCCTCCGGCCCCCAGGCGAAGACGTCGTGGTATTGTCTGACAACTTCGATCACTTTCCTCTTGAGGTCAGGTTCCATATTTTTCCCGATTCGCACCATTTTTCCCGAACAGCCCGCATATAGCTCTACCTCTTCGGTTTCTGCTGCTGGTTCGGCAATTGGGTTGGATAAGTCCGCACCAAATTTCTCTAACTCAATATTTAGGGTTTGGCGACTTCCGCTGCTTTCGCCTTCGGCCCTTTTCCTCTTGCCTCCTTCGGTCATCTCAAAATCTTGATCCTTGTCCAGATCATCCAACATGATGATTCGAGCAGTTTTTTGATCGCCCCTCATTTCCCCGATTCCATGCTCAGTCGGAAATTTCAATTTAAGATGAGGTATTGATGCTACCGCTTGAAAAGAAGTAAGAGCTGGCCTTCCGAGAATGGCATTGTAGGGGCTTTCAACCCGAACCACATAGAACTTGACCTGTTTTTCCACAGTATATGGAGCTTTACCCAAAAGGACAGATAGAGTGATAGTACCTTCAATAGGGACTGGCTGGTTCCCGAAGCCGTACAGGGGAGCTTCATGGCAGGGTTCCAGCTGTTCGCCTCCAAGGTTCATTTTACTATACGTTCGATGATACAGAATGTTCACCGAGCTCCCTCCGTCTATCAGAGCTTTCCATATCTTGTTTTGCCCGATTACCGGATTGATGAGTAAAGGGTCTTCATGAGGCCAAATCACATCCTCATAGTCATCCTCGGTAAACATGATCGGCATCGCCTGTTTGGCAGATTGAAACTGATACAAATTGTAAACCTGTTTTGCGTACCTTTTCTTGGCCGTCTTGCTATCTCGTCCCAGGGTGCTTCCTCCGAATATGGTTTTTACTTCGCCTCTGTACCTTTCGACCTCTTCGGGCTCTTTTCGTTTGTCTTCCTTCGGGGCTAGCTTGTCCCTCAGGTCTTTGACAAACTTGTTCAGTTCTCCGTCCTTGATCATCTTTTCTATCAGCTTTTTTAGATGGTAACACTCGTCAGTGTTGTGGCCTTTGTCCTGATGATAATCGCAATACTTGTTACCATTTTTCTTATAATCGGGCATCTTCATTCGTGCTGGGCGAACGAAGCTAGGTTTTCCTTTTATCTCGTGGAGGATCTTCGAGATAGGTGCATTCAGAGGGGTAAATGCTGTACCATCCCTATCTCTCCTTCGTTCGGCAGCTTTATCGCGACCCTTCGCCTCATCACGCCTATCATCGAATCTTCGCCCTGCATCGTACCTATCATATCCTTTTTTCCCCCTATCCTCTTTCTTGGCTTCTTTAAACCCCCCGATGGATTCCATCTTCCGTCGGATACTTTCACCTCTCAAGTATATATCATTCAGGGATTTAGGGGGAATATCATAAAGAGAAGATCGGAGTTTTTTACCTTTGATGGGGTCTAGTCCTGCTGATAAGAACCCAGCAGCCTTTACTTTGTCCAAATTTGTTACCATTCCAGCCTCTTCCTTAAACCTGGCCAAATAATCCCTCAACTCTTCGTTCGGCCTTTGTCTACAGTGTATTAAAGCTTCGGTATCCTTCTCTCTTCGGCACAGATGCGAATAGTGCCTCAAGAATTTTCTTTTTAGTTGGTCGTAAGAACATATCGACCTTGGTTTCATTGACCTGTACCACATGGTAGCTGGACCCTTCAGATATGTCTTAAACATTTTGCAAAGCATGACATCACAGTGCCCCATGCCTGTCATAAGGGACTCATACTTCTCGCAATGGTCTTCAGGGTCGCCTTTCCCATTGAATTCGTTCATCTTCGGGAATTGTCTTCCAGGGGGAGGTCTATACTGCTCGATTTCCTCCGACACTACCGGCTCGTGACTAATTCTACGATCGCCGAACATCGCCTTCTCCATTCGGCTCAGCCTGTCCTTCATGCGAGGATCTCCTTCCTCGTCGGTATCCGATCGTGCGACCACCTTTGAACGGATCCTTCGGGGATGTGATTCAGAATCCGAAGATCCATCTTCATCATCATGCACCCTCTTTTCTCTCCTATGACTGGTCTGCACCAATAGTTGTTCTCCGGTCTCCACAGCACCTTGGAGAGCCTTTTCCTCAGCATCCAGCTCAGCCCTTCGCCTTTTAATCGCTTCTAGCTTAGCGAGATCCTCCTCTCTCTTCTTTGCCTTAGCTTGGGCTTCGGCCTCCAGCCTTTCCTTTTCCTTCTGCCTTCCCCCTTTGGCAGCAGTTTCTTCACGCCATTTGAGGATCATAGCCTTTTGCTCTTCGGGTGTGGGCATCGGTCCCTCCTCCAAATCATCGTCAAAATTGAGAACCCGATTAATAGGGGGTGTAGTCGTGGAGGGACCCTGGCGATGAGTTTCAGTGAAACCGAGTACCCTATCTTCAGAATTATCAATTGCCATCGTTCTCAGATAACGTCACAAATTGGCTTACACGTTCCCACAGACGGCGCCAAATGTTGGAACCAGTTTTCTGTCGGGTAGGATTCCAGGAAGCTCTCCGGGTCGACCTGTCAAAAGAGAAGAATGCGAGGGATTGGGCCCCCGATTCACCTCCGGTGTGAGAATAAGTTAGAGGTTCCAATTAGGTTTAAATGAACGTGTAAGTATTTGTGAGTATGAAATGAGTATCTCCCTGGACGTAAACCTGTCACATGCTTTTATAGGCACTCTGTTACCGACTCACCCGGATTCTTCGGAAGCAACCGTCACACATGGTCCTGCCATTACGCCTAAATAAGCGGGCGACTCAGTCATAGCAACGGTTAGGCCCAACGGTCCGATCCGAAAGAATGGGCTTTGACCATTCGGCCCAATTAGTATTCGGCCCAAAAACCGTTCGGCCCAATCCTAGTTGGGCCACCAACAGAAAGAAACAATAAAAAATTTCTGTAGTTGAAACAGATTTGGCCCTTTGATGTTAACAAAGTAAAGGTGCCAACTGGAAATATGTGTTAATTGTTTCAACGGATATATGTACAAGATTATTGCATTTACATTGCTTTTATAAGATCCACACAACAAATAACTTAATAAAACCAATTCATCCTATGTATAATGACCCAACCCAGCTGAGGCTTATTTACAAGTGGTGCCACACTGCAGGGCTTGGGTGGATGTCCATTCTTTAGATGCACAGGTAGATTCATTTTACCATGAAAGTTGGACTTCCCATGTTTTTGTAAGAATTGTCTGCTTTGACACCTTATACCTCTCTCCAAACTAAAAAGGACTACAATCTTTCTAAAGATTTATAAAGAGAACTTGAAATTCTCAAGGACTAGATGTAAATATATAATGAAACTGTAAGAATCTCAAATATACTACACTGGGAACATTGAGAAATAACCCATGCTAATGCAAGGAAATTAATTAGTCTCGGCACGCTTTTCAGTAACAAAGATGAACCATCTTTTTACATAATTCATTTTCCTTTTTAGGTTAAGCAAGTTCTCTCAACTGTCAGACAAATAATGTTGCAGTTGGACATCAAAAAACAAGATAATTAACACCAAAACAGAAAAGATTAATCTTATAGAAGTAGTGTACCACATTTGTAGAATCCTTTTTCCCTCCCAGACCAACTTCAACTATTGCAACATCTACCTGTGGACATAAAAGTTTTCACTGATGTGCAGTAAAATGAAGACAACACACAGGAACATTATCTTCTTAACAAAGCACAAATGTATTGTGTTCCACATATGTGTTATACTACATATAGCTGTCCAACCATCAAACTTGAATGAGCGGATAAGCACACAACTAACAGATTAGTCACTAAAATTCTGGGCAGATTTTTTGAGTTTCAATTTGCTGTCTTCCCTCTCAGCTTTAGGGTAGACAATCTATAACTTTCATACGACAGCTGATGACAGGGAACCCAGAAAATATCAGAGCTTGCAATTCCATTTTTCTAATTAAAAGCTTGCGAATTTTGTATGTGCTATCAGAATATTTACTAATGTTCAGTCTAAGGTATATGGTATTGGCTAGAAGATAACATTATTGAATTTGGTAATACTTTCATGATTATATTCCATGTAAAATACAAGTTTGTTGTTTACCACCAGTAACATAATCATATTTATTACGTAGAAATTTTATCTTTGGATTACTACTTCCCTAAATTGATTGTGGTTTTCTTTTGCTTCTTGAGGATCCTAGAGGCTGTGAATTCTCTGCAGTTGATTAAAATTGATTTATTTTTCTTGTTAATTTTCATCAAACACTTAATCCCAACTTTTTTCCCACAAAATTTGGTTCTAACAGTCAAGGTTCTACAGGATAAAAGATAAATAATTGATCACTTACTAAGAAGAATAAACTTTCCAGTAGCAGCTTGATGACTATAATGAATGAGTCTTTTTGGCATCTATACTACTCGTTTCTAACTTAAATGGCCTATACAACATGGCAGTACCAAATTGTATAGTAGACACTCTATATGAAAAACAACACCCACCTTGTCTGCCACGTGCTACAGAATAATGCATATGAGTGTTAAATTTTCATAATTCGGGTTCACATGCAGTAAAACAGAAACTCACTTGACCATTGCACAAAACAAAAAAAGTTTCCTAGTGGTTTTACCTCACCTTCTCACAAACAAATATTTTGAGTGCCAGTACAGTAAGAAACTGAAATAATGGAGGCATCGGCAAGTCTTCAGTAACATTTTCCTGCCAATCCAAGGTTCGAAAATAAAGGTGTCACCAGTTAGTCAATTACATATGCAGGAAGTAATATATATAAAGAATATCATAGCTAACTTATACAGAGGCTACAGATTTACAATTCCGTGGGACTTTCTCAGTAGTTCCTCCCACATTAAGGCCAAATTGTTTTTGGAGATATTAGTATCTGCTAATAAGTATCACCCTTAAAATGTGCATATTAGCATTTCAAGTGTAAGTACTGTTTACCAGATGAAGCACTAAAAATTTAATGGCAAATGTACCACTATGAGTACCTGATATCAAATTCATTACATACCTAAAATTTTAAAGCAGATGCTTAAAAATGTTTTCAATATAATCAAGACATTATATTCTCGAGAAGGATAAACACACACAAACACTCTCTTGAACAACGATAGAAGGAACACTACACCAAACTCGAAGTTCGAAAGGCACATCTTAATTGCAGTCATATACATGTGTGCTGCTTGAACATGGAATTGTGCTCCACATCCCCAAATTATAAACCAAAACAAACAAAAACCCACTTGTAAAGCAGGGTCTGGGCTCACTCCCAGAATATGAGGATCATATGTGACTTCTGAATGTCAATTTGATTCATAATCAAAAGTTCAAACTTAATTTCATTCTGAGACAATAAATTTCAACTGATAGTAGTAGTAGTACAATAGATGTTTTACAATAATTACACAAAAACATTTAAGTAGTGTAAAGTTACCCTCAAGCAGTTCCAACATTCCCAGAAGTGCAATAAGAAACGTTCTTCTGATATGTCCAACCTGCACAACCAACAAGAACTTCAGCCATGTACATAATTTAGGAGAACTTACGAACTAGGTAAAAGAAATTATAAAATACAGATAGCATGTGATATATGACTGAATATATTTGAATTCTAGAAAGGAGGTCGGCATTTAAAATAGAGAGCAGAGAACATTCTTTTTCCTTCTTCTATCAGCATGAGACTGCTTGTTTATAATTTTTATTTCTATAACCCAACATAAACATAGTTAACTAAGGAAAATCTAAATTGCACAATTTTTAGTGTAAGGTACAAGAATGATCTCCTTCAGGAATGTATTATAAGATAATTCTAGTTTCAAGACAGACTACTAAATTACACAATGAATCACACACAGAAAACCTACCCATTTACACGAAATCTTTCTCTCACATCGATTAGATGAGGGGAGATAAATAGCCCAGTTCTAAAACCACTTTCCCGGAGAATTGCCTCGCAGAATGCGCATGTTGACCCCTAAAAGGAGATAACAATTAGAGGAGAACAGTGATGAGGAACATAATCCTTACTTTGTCATATGCATAAAATCAATTTAAATTAGATAATTACCTTCCCTTTGGTCCCGGCAACATGGATGATTTTAAGACCAGCTATATGTTCCTCCAAGCCTAAAATCTGATTAGCAAAGGTAAACACGGACTCGGAGATTTCAGTTTTGTGAACTCAATAATATGGTACAGGATAGAACAACCATAAGATCTTTGAAATAAACATAGTTTTGATAATTGACCAACTACCCCACAAAAAAAAATTAATAATAACATGGAAGCACGGAAACAAGTACAAGATATGTTTCTTGGCAAGTCCTTTATATATTATCTAGTGAAGACAACGTGAAGTTCAATAAATCATTAACTCATAAAATAAAAGGTACAAGTATTGAGCTCTATTTTGCTTCTATGATGTCTTCAACTTAATTCTATCATCCCATTCACCAATCAAAAGTACAAATATTGAGCTACATCATAGATAACAGAAGTCTATATTATTTTTGTTCAAATTTTATTTGCAAATATAAATACAGGATAGTCTTAAAAGGGATGGGGGAACCTTTTACATAAAGACAACGACTAGACTTTATACACCGGTACTGTCTACAGTTGACCTGTGAGTTTAGAATTAATTAATATTGCATACAAGCAATCTAGTGGTGTTACAATTAAATGTAATGCAACTATAGAATTTGTTTTTACTACTTTGATACTGTCTCATCTCAGATTAATTTTTTAAGATGAATCATTTGTGACATTTATACATTTATTGATGTTCTGCAGGGGAACATATGCTTTGGGAACTAGTAATTTATCCACATATGCTTTGGGAACTAGTTATTTATCAAAATGCCTGGACTACAATAACAAACAGTTCATGGGATTAAACAGGCTATCAACCAGATTGCCTTTGTGATCAAATAGTCATTCGTCTCAACACTCTGACAATGATAAGAAGTAATTCATAAAATTGATAACAGGATAGATAATAGTAGTCCTAGCTCAAGTATTATTTTAGAAAACATATATAATCTCGGTTACAACTGCTGGTCATAATGACAAAGCCGTAAAACTGAATTCAACGAATTATTTATTGGCAAATGATACATGTCTTACCTTAACATACATTGACATCCTCTCCAATTTTTTATATTTACCGCCTGTGCCTGGTGAATGGTGCTTTTCACCACGTTTCTGACTATTAATGAGTGAACTAAGAGCTTCCATAGCTTTCTCATACTCGACAGAAATTGGCGAATTCTGTGAATTACTTTGAGCAGTTACATTACTGTCCCTTTTCTCCATGGGTTGGGATGACATATTTGTATCTCCAGGATCTGCAAAGGGTTTTGTCACTCAATTTGGATTTTGGTTTTAAAACATTAAAAGCTGTCTCTTATCTATTTAGCAAAAAAAAAAAAAAACTGTCTCTTATCTGATGTGTTGGAATTTTCAGATTCGGCATTCGAAGAATTAATATAGAAACAAGAACTGAAACACAATAAGGTGAACGTCAACTTACCCAATTCCCAAATCTTCACATCAGAATGTATACTCTTAAGTCCAATTGAATCAATGGAATTCAAGCAAGCTGGCAGGCAAGAAACTTTCCATGTTTTTCGTTGAAAAAATTGGCTATCACTCTGGTGGAAGTGAGTAACACCAAGTAAATCATGTGCGAGGTTAGTGATTCTAGCAAACATCGCGTGAGGTTATTCCTGCATGATAGCCAAAAAATAGCAAGATGAAATATATAGACTGTGAAAACAAAGTTATCATTTCAATCGTTTGGGTGTCAATTAGGGTCATAAATACAAAATCCGACCATATATATCTTCTAGAAAGATGATTTGAAAACATAAACAATCAAGTAAAGATTAAGGAACTTAGATCAAATAATTTATTAGCTTATAAGCCAAAGTATTTCAATTCTTGCAAATGACTATCTACCAAAAAAATCACATAGCAAGCATTACCAAACCTCAACAACTGTAATTATTTATATCAAAGTATTTTCCTGCTGCTCCGTTGCAGTGGCTCGAGGTATTGGCTTGCCTTGTTGAGGTCCCGCAACAAGGCAAGCCAATACCTCAACGGAGCAGCAGCAAAGAACAAGTGCAAATACATAAATAGTGTAATTGAGTGGCAATCGAGAATGAGCAAAAAACATTAATTAATTACGAAAAAAAGATACATATATTATACACATGACAAACATGTAATCGAAGAAGCTGATAAACATATTAGTAAGTAAATAAAGAGATTACGGATACCGTTGAAAGGGAGGCTGCTAGAACTGATAACAAGTTGTCTCCCTCTGCTTTAAGCTCTCTGTGTATGTCTATATGTATTTATTCTTCCGACCAACGTTGTCTGAATCAGAAAAGAAGCTGATAGTGACGTTAGCAGTAGGCGTTGGTTGCGGCTGAGTGTTGTCCTAAATTATTCTATTACTTTTTATTTTCATTTCACGTTCACCGTAGGTTTTGGCATCGGTTCTGCTCAAATTAACCCCTTCCGAAATTGGTGGCGGTGTCGCACAAGTTCCTTCCATAAAATGTTTCAATTTAAAAAATATTTCTAGTTTAAAATAGAGATCGAGGATTCTAACGTCGATCTCGCAAAAGTTTTCTGAGTTAAGTTGTATGCCGACCATTTTTTTGTGGTGGGCCGAATATCATACATGACGTGAAATTTAAATTTGGTAAAATAGATCATATTTTGTAATCAAAAATTTGTAAAATATACTGTTTTGCAAAGTATATTCTATGAAAATCACTATTTCATTGAAAATCATGTAAAATCTGCAAACTAAACATGAATATTCTGCAAACCGTACATGTTTTGCTATGTTTTAGTTGCAAAACATATATAATTTTAAAGATTTTAAATGAAAATAGTTATTTTCATAGAACATAATTTATAAAATATTATATTTTGCTAAATTTAGATTGCAGAACGTATGTGGTCTCCAGGTCTCCACAAAAAAGGTGGTCTTCATAGAACTTAACTCTATATGGAAATCTCATATAAAAATACGAGAATGCTATTGTAATTTCCGAATATTATATATAATTACAAAATTGTCATTAAAAATCTATATTAAAAAACCCTTTTACTTTAGGAAATTTCCTAATATCAACCACGGCTTCCCTTTTTTTTAGGGATATTCCATTTGATACCATTGTATAATTGGCTTTTCCATTTGTTACCACTCGAAGTTTTTGGCTTCCAAGTGGAAACATCGTACTTTTGGCTTCATCCACATAATAGCACTCCGTTAAGCAAACGTTAGTTGACCGTTACAAAATTATGAGATTTTCCATTTGGTACCCCTCAAAGTTTTTGACTTCTGAGTAGTACCCTTCTACTTTGTATTTCAACTCCAAAATACCACTATGTTAATAAATTCGATGAATATGATCATTCTCATCAAAGTCCTTGGCTTTTGGTGGGCAAAGGGATGCCCAACAATTTTTTTTAGGGCATAAAATCAAGGAGTTTGAACAGATTCATTAAAAAGTGGTATTTTGAAATTGAAGCCGAAAGTAGAATGGTGTCACTTGAAAGTCAAAAATTTCAAGTGGTACCAAATGTAAAATCCCATAATTTTATAACGTCCGGCTAACGTTTGGTTAACGGAGTGGTATTATGGAGATGAAGCCAAAAGTATGATGGTGTCACTTGGAAGTCAAAAACTTTGTATGATACCAAATGGAAAATTAAATTGTACAATGGTACCAAATGGAATATCCCTTCTTTTTAAAATATCATAAGAAAAATGCTAGGGAACCGTAAAAAAGTTTCCATAAAAATCACCATAAAACACATGTCCTCTTGTGATTGGTTGTATATATAATAAATGAAATAAGCCCCCAGCATACACAATATTTTCACCAATTAAACTTTTTCATTTTGTCATATCAGCACTGCCACGTCATTCTGGTGATTTTTATGAGAACATTTTATGGTTCCCCAGCATTACTCCATGAGAAAATTTTAGGATAATTATCTTACATTTTACATTTTGGGTGATGGCCCTAATTAACCCAAATTAAAATAAAGGAGTCCAAAATGCCCCGGGTGGAAAATGTGGCCCAAGATGGGCTCTGCATACGGCGTTTCGTCACCCGCTTTAAGTTGATACGGAACATAGTCTTCCGCTTCAAGCTTATACGACATACCAAATTTCGTGTAACCCTAATACGGTTCTCGGACTACCGCATACTGGAAGGTCAAAACACATACCCAGAACATAAAGGTCAAATGAAGATATGAAGGTTGAGATTCAGCATAAACATAAACTGAATACGTAAGATCATGTTACGTATTGGGTTGGTACGTCGTCTTCTCTGTCATGTGTCTATGAAGACTGGTAATGTCAATTAAGGTAAGTTTGTTACGCAACACCGTTCTACGTGTTTGTGGTTACGTCGTATTGTCCTCCGTTTCACCTCTGGATACTCTATACTACACTCTGTATTGCTTGTGATGCGTAGATTCATCTAACGTATGTAGTATACATACATACATTCAAAAAGCATAAACGTCTTCTGAAACCTAAATAAACCCCCAGAAGGCCAGACATTGTTACAAGTTATACGGTTTGTACCACAATTCACAATGGTATTGTTTGTCACTTGGGAAAAAAAATCAAGGTAAAGTTCTCTTAATTTCTAATAATTTTTGCATAGTTTAATGGCTTCAGATTCATATGTTTGGGGATGGTTATACATTGATGGGAACATTATATATGATGCAATAGTTGGCAATACACATGATAAAGATGTGCGTACTTTTGTGAAATTGCCCTTTAATTTGAGATATGAAGGATTTCTGAATGTTATGTATCCAAAGTTATTTATAGATCCGGACTTGTTTGAGTTAAGAGTTTCACGTAGGTTTAAGAATCTGACAACAAATAAGTACTGAGTTGTTTTAATTGATGATGATGATGATGATGATGTGGATTATATGTTCGAATCATTGGATGATTCCGAGAGTAAGGTTCGTGTGGAACTTTACATTGAAAATGTTTCGATTGGTAAGGGTCAAAATTCAGCTAATATGGTCCAATGCTCGAAGGTTGGTGAAGGTTCTGAAACTACATCAACCACCCATGGCTCAGAAAATGTCCCATGGGGAAGTGGATGTGTTTCAAGTGGTAGTTCAAGTAGGGCTTGGTCCATAAGTGGTACTAGTAGCGAAGGGAACTTGAGAGGGAGCACTGAGTTTATAGATGATGATATTCCTTACTACAGATCTTTCGATGGCTCTTCAATGGTTGCTTCATATCCAGAGCATGGTATGCAAAAAGATAGTGAACCTCATAATCCGGAGGCCCTAGCAAAAGGGATGATGTTTGAGTCAAAAGAACAGTTGCCAAGTGCAATTAAGAAGGTTTATATTGAAAACCATCAAGAGATAAAGGTGATGAAGTCTGATTCCATGAGATGGGGGGTGGCGTGCAAACAAAATACTAGGGGTTGTTAGTGGATGTTAAGGGCCAAAAAGAGAAAGTCGCATAATTTTTTTGAGATCATGGAAACGAAAGGTCCACATACGTGTATCAATCATTCTATCTCGCAAGATCATAGTAATTTGGACTCTTCACACATTGCGACTATCATTATTGACCTAATAGTTGCAGATCCTGCTGTCTCCGAGAAGGTGTTAGAGGTTGTAATTGTCAAGGAAGTTGGCTATGTACCATCAAGGAAAAGGATTAGAGACGGGAAAAAGATTGCAACTATGAAGATTTATGGGTCTTGGGAGCAATCATACGAGGAGCTTCCCCACTTCATGAATGTGCTACAAACTGTAAATCGTGGCATTTGTGTTGATTGATATTTCAAAGAGCATGATCTAGGAGGACATATACATGAGGTATCATCGTAGTCTCGTTTATAATCTTTATCTGATTTTTAAACTTATATCATCTTTTGTTTGTTTTACTTATGTCATTTTACATTGTGAAATATTTAAATAGGTGGTAAGATTGAAGCGAGTCTTCTGGACATTGAAGCCTTGCATAGATGCCTTTGTACATTGCATTCCAGTACTTCAGATGGACGGAACACACTTGTATGGAAAGTATAAAGGAGTATTACTTACTGCTACAACAATTGATGGCTTCAACCATCTTCTACCAGTAGCATTTGCAATTGTTGAAGGGGAGAGTGTAGCAAGCTGGACTTGGTTCATGGAGAGAGTGAGGAAAATGGTTACCCTGCAACGAACTGGTGTTTGTGTAATTTCTGACAGACATGCAGGAATCATGTCTGCTATGAAGAATCCTAATCTTGGATGGTGCAAACCATATGGATATCATCGATTCTGTGTCAGACATCTAGCTGCTAATTTTGTCTCTACATTCAGAAAAAAGTGGCTTGAAGGAAAGGGTGGTTACAATGTGTAGCCAATTGACAGTGGACAAATTCAATTTGCATTGGAAAGCATTAATGGCAGTTGAACGTAGAAGAGCAGAGGAGTGGTTTAGTGAGATACACCCCAAACACTCGGCTTTATCTTGTGACGGGGGTAAGAGATTTGGGATCATGACAACAAATATGGCTGAGAGCTGGAACAATGCCATCAGAAGTTGTAGAAAGCTTCATGTCACTGCAATGGTCAAAGCCTTATATTATAAGGTGGTTAGCTACTTTGACTAGCGTCGTGTTGAGATACAAAAACTAGTTCTTGATGGTAATGAGTTTACGAAGCATGCTAATAAAATTATGACCAAATGGAAAGAACGTGCAACTGGACATCAAGTGATAAAAGTTGACTGAAATAATTGGGTATTTGAGGTGTTGACAATGAAGCGTGGCCAGAAGGGAGGGAAAAAACAAATTGTTCGTTTACATGATCGCATTTGCACGTGTAACAAGTGGTAGACGTATCACATTCCATGTTCTCATGTTCTTGCTTGTTGTGCTAGTGTAGGAATGCAACACACAAACTGTTAATCCCAAATGACCTAACAGAATTGTAGAAGGGGGGTTGAATACAATTCTAGATATTTTTAAACTTAAAACAACTTTTAAATAACTTGACTGAGAAAATAAAAACACAGAAGCAAATATAAAATTTCAGTTGGATGTTTTGAGGATCCAACTGAGATGTTTTTATTACGGAAATAATCTGTGTTACAAATGTAGCACAGCTGCTCAGTTCCTAATGTAGAGTGAGAGTGCTCTTAAAAGAAAGCTAATACAAAAATATTTTATCTCACTTCTTACACTAAAATGAACTGCTACACTTGGTTATATAACCCAAGTTTACAATACTATTTTTGGCTACACTAAAGAGTACTAAAGGTAACCGCCACTAGCTTGCTTTTCATTCCTTTTATCCAATGGTCCTTGGAGATCTTGTCTTTTGTCTTCATGCTTATTATGATCCCACTCAAGAACTTAATTGGTAATTGGAATGTTTCCTCATTCCCAGTGACCATTTTGATGGCTCCCAATGCAAAGTACACTTCTACATCACCTTTTGATCTGTCAGAAAACTATCACTATCACTTTGTCAACTATTCAGAAAAGTGATAATGATTCGTTGATAGCAGTGAGATGTATTTCGTTGATAGCTTTATTCTTCAATCCGTTGATGGTACATTCTTCATTCCGTTGATAGTGTAATCTCCATTCCGTTGACATGTCTTCACTTAGGCAAAATTACAAGGCACATTATATTTACAATTAACCAACCTATTTTGCCTATCTAGTACTTAGTCAACATGACTTAGAAAACCTATCTAATACCTACAACAAATTCCTATCAAATAGTGAAGTATTGTACAGTGCAATTGCTACATTACTCATTTTGTTGATGAGCTACCTGTCAATGAAAGCTGCAAAGCATACCATTCCCTTGACAGTTACAAAAGTGACTTAACACAAAATCTACTAAGTGTTTTTATAATTATCATCAAGAACAACATATTCCTAACAATCTCCCCCAATTTATGACTGATAGAATAACAGCCATAAATCAAGAGCCTTGATGATAACAAAAACACTTAAACAAATTACAAATTACAAAAGTAGAAATTGCATTGAGCTTCATGATACTTTAAAATTTATTGAAAACAAAGTAGAAATTCTTACAACACAAGTGCACAGAGTTGCTCCTCTAGCCTGAGCAGATTTACCATCTTTGTCTCTTTGGCCTTGTTTTCTTCCCCTTCTTAGCATTGTTCTCCTCAATTTGAGCTTGGAGCCTCCTGTAGAAAATCTTTTCTTCTTCATCTTGTTCACCAAACTTGGATTGCATAAATCTTAGAGTTTCATTAGATGCCTTTTCTGATTGGTCCTCTATTCTGAAGAATCTCCTACAGTTGTCCTTGTCTCTGAATTCCATCATCCAATAGGGTTGGAGATAAATTTTCTTTCCTGTTTGAGGGATCTTTAGAGTTCTGGGAAGTGCATCAGGCTTGTTCCAGCTAGCTTTTATTTGACATATCTTGGAGACAACCTCAGACTTAGCAGTTTTGGTGAACCCAAAATCTTTCTTTAAGCACTTGAACACCACTAGCAATGTCTGATAATCCTCTCCTAGAATTCTGTGTAGAGGCCAAATCAGTTCCCTTCCACCCTTGTAGACAAACACTAATCTCTCTGGTAGTTTATGAGTAGCTCCTATTCCTCTCACTTCCACCAAGTCATCAAGATATAGGTTTAAGTCTGACTCATCCTTTGTATCTGCAATGTAGATAAAGTCCTCTGGGTTTGTGGGTGGTTTTTCAACATGTGGCCTTCTCACAAATATTGGTTTAGCCTTAGTAGCATTCTGCTTTGATTTCTTCTTTGATTCCATCTCAACCAGAAACTTGGGAAAATTAGCTTCATCAAACTCAAATGGCTCCTCCTTTGGCTCAATTGGTTGATCATGAAAGTTGACTGGATGTTCAGGGTCACAAGCTAATTTTGCTCCAAAACTTGGATCAAAAAAAGTTGAAGGCTCATCTGTTACAGGTGCATCTGTCACAGTGCTTTGAGAATCATCCTTATCAAAAGCCAAGTTTCTTTTAGCTCTTGTTTTAGGTTGCCTTGTACTTTTCCTTTTTCCTTTTGCTTGCTCAGCTTCGGCTCTAGCTTTTTCTTCTTGCAATCTTTCCTCTTCATCTAGAGCTTGGGCAACTACAAGACCTTGCATGTCTACCCTAGCTGATTCCTCAGCTTTAGCTTCAGCAAAATTTGGGTGACCAGTCCAAACACAGATCTCTTGCCCATTCTTGTAGACTATTGCTCTTTGATTCCTAATTTCAGGCTTATTGCTTTCCTTGTATTTTATAATAAGTTCACTCAGAACCTTGAGCTCATCTGGAAATGGAGGAGGATAGAATGTCCTAGCAATGTTCTTGCCCTTTGGTTTAGCTGGGGATTTTGGAGATAAGCATCTTTGAAAATTTGTTGATTCCACATCTCTAATCCATGAAGTTTGTCCTTTTTCTTTCCTTGGACCAGGAATCACTCCATGTAGAAGATGCTTTAGATCATATGAGAATTTAATCTGTGGCTCCAATTCTGTTGACACTAAGACCATGGCATTCGTTGATGATGGGATGGGCTCATCCGTTGCTGTAGAAGTAGCTTGATCCGTTGATGGATGTTTATTTCTTGCATTTCCAGCTATCTTTTTAACCCGTGCATCTATATTAGACCATTTCTCTTTGATCTGTTCTGCAAGTTGTAGTCTCATAGATGCACGTTGAATCAGGTCAATTCCATCCAATTTATCCTTGATAGACTCCCCCATAGCTAGTGGCTCTTGTGGTAAAGAAATGGCTGGGACCATAAATTTTGTGACTTGAATATTAAGCACCTTTGATTTCTCCCCCTTTTTGTTATCATCAAGAGTGATGAGAGGGAGACCTTGAGCTGCCACTAACTGAGTCAAAAGCTGAGTTTGCTTCTCCTGTGCCTGTTGCATATGAGTTAATGTGGCTTCCACTTTGTCAACCCTACCAGTAAGGGTTTTCAAAGTGGTTGCCACCTCATGATCCCTTCGGAAGAATTTGTCCATTTTGGTCACAGTGAGAAGTGGAAGTCTTTCATCAAACCTCCTATCATTGGAGTCCTTGAAGCTTGCAATGGTGTCCTTGATTTATCTGGCCTCAATCCTTGTCTGGAGCATTTGGAGCCTCTGGATTTCAAGAGAGTCCAAAATTGCCTTGTAGAATTTCTTCTCATTTTGAGGTGCAGACTCATGAGCCAAGTAAGCTTCATTATACTGCCTTGTGATTGTAGTGTCCAAACCATGATATCCAAGTGAATCTTGATAAAGCCACCTTGGCTTAGGAGGCATCACAGATGTCCCAGTATGTGTAGTAGTAGTCACCTCTTGTAGATCAGCATCAAGATTGTCATCATCACTTGAAAAATCAGCAAACTGATCACTTCCACCAGCTCCTGGAGATAGATTGGCAAGTGCATCCTTAGCCCTCATCATGGATGCAGTTGTATGAATTAGATTAAAAGTCCTCTCTGCCTCCACATTGCCCTGTTGAGCCATGATTTGATATGATGGCACAGGGTGAGTAAAGGTTTCAGGATCCAGAGAAATGCTATCCAGAGTTTGTTGATAATGCTCTTGGAAATTCAATTCTCTTTCTCCCTCACTAACCTCCATTAACTCACTTGCAATGGCTGGTTCCTCCCTTTGAGCTCATGCAGTCCCTTCTCTCTCTCCACTATTTTCTTGCATCATGGGCTCCCCATGGCTCACACCTCTCACACCCTCACCTTCACCTACTAAGGTGGAACTCTCAATCTCTCCTTTTGCCTGGCTGGAAGAAATATCCAGCCTCTCACTCTCATTCTCTCCTTTTGCCTATCTGCAAGCCAGCCTCTCAGATTCACTCCCTTTCAATCCTAAAAGTGTTTCAACTACCACTAGGTCATCTGCACTAATTGTGGGAACAACTGGATTTTCAATAATTGGTGCAGAATGAGCTATCAACGGAATGGTAGTTTGAACTGTCAACGGAATGGATACCGTTGATGGAGAAACACTTATCAACGAAAGAGATAGTTTCGTTGATGAAGGCAATAAAGGAGTTTGAGAAAGTGAAATTACAGTAGAATCTGTGGTGATTGATTTTAAGGAAGGTTCCACAGATCCTCTTGTAGTTTCAGAAAGAGATGATTGGCGGCCCAACAAATCACTTAATAAGTGATGACCGCCAATTTCAGAGTGGGGCTTCTCCAAGAATAGAGTTGGAGAATCAGGAATAGATGAATGGATCATATCCACATCTAATGAGTGTGAAGGAGAATTTTGTGGAGTTGTCTCAATATTAATATTAAGGGAGTGGGACTGTAACCCCAGAGTAAAAATTGGGGCTATATCAAACTGAATTTGAGAAACAGGAATTGTTTCTTCCAGTGTGTGTGCACCCTGTGTGACCTGAGATTTCTGTTTCACCCTTCTTTGGTATTGGGAAATAGATGTTTGGGGGCTAGATGTGTCCCTTACCCTTTTGTTGTGTGCTCTTGGAGGAGAGCTTGTTTCAATAACTACACCCTTTTGAGAGGATGTAGTTAGACTTGAGCTAATATCCATATTACTCGTTGTGCCTTGTTGGGAAGACACAATGGGGCTAGTCTAGGCAACACTCACATCTCCCACCTTATCTTTGGGGTTTCTTTGATGTTCACCCCTTCCCTCACCACTCACCACACATGCTTCACTCCCCTTAGGTTGTGTAGTGGATTTTACAACAGGTGCCTTTTGAGAAGCACCTGAGGTTGGCTTGGTAGATTTAGACTTTGTAGATTTAGGTCTAGTTGCAGGGGCAGGAGCCTGTTGGGTCACAACTACAGACTCCATAGCAACAACAGTAGTTGCAGTAGTAGAAATTGAAGTAACATTTAAATTAACAGGGTGAGAAAGTGTTACCTCAATGACTGGCAAGTACACCATTGGGACATCACCATTGTGATTGAGCCTCAAGATGTCTGTTAGTACCATCTTCTCTTGAACAAAACAATCAAACTTGGAATTTGGGTTAGAGATAACCAATGGTGTTGGACTAACATGGTTGGCCAACATCATTAGAAATCCAGCATAATAAATGTTATTTTTCCTAGTTTTCTTATCACCCAATTTAGCACCAAGTTCATACATTAATTGGGTTCTAAAATTATAGTATTTATCAGTGAGAAGCATGGTAAACAAGATTAAAATGGAGTTAGTTAAAGCATCAAAATTACTGATTTTTCCAGAAAATACTTTAATAAAAGCATCTGCTAAGTAACTCCACTCCCTTACCAAACCTCTCCTAATTATCTTACCCAAATTCACAGTTGGCAAAGAGTAATTAAGAGAATTAAGCATGTTAACAATATCAGAATTTGTGGGTAAAGCTAAGCAATTATTCTCAGGAATATGAAGGCATGCTTGCAAAACATCTGAATTAACAACATACTCTTTACCTTGAATTATGAATTGCAAAGTGCAGTTAGTTCCACTGTACTCACAGGAGGTCCAAATCTCCTCAATGATTTCATTATAAAGCGGAGTGGAGTGAAACATAGCATAACTGAGCTTGCAGTTCACCAAGAAATCCATCATCTTGTGAAAGATTTTGTTCGAGTTTTCCTTGGCAACAAATGGTATGGAGTTGTTCTTCTCATAAATGAACCCTCCAGAAGACATAAGTTTAACTATGGGCGCCATTGTTGAGTTGAGTTGAGTTCGAACTGTGTTTTGCTTTGAGAGAGAAGAAGTGAGAAAGCCTTTGGAAATTTTGAGAGTAAGATAAAAAAAAAATTAAAGAAAGTAAATTGCTTAAATACTCCCCCAAAATTTCTCAAAAAAATTAAGTCCAATAATAATTGTAAATTACTGGATTGGCTTAAAAATATAACCGTTACAATTAAAACATGACCATGATTTATACTTACAGGGGTGTATGTATAGATCGTGGTAAAAAGGCGTGCAAATTTTCAACGGTTCAGATTAATCAGCGCTATATCAACGGATTAGAATTGGGCGTTTAAGATCTAGCCTATTTCGTTGATAAAGTTGCATTCCGTTGACATAAAAGAGCTGTCAACGGAATACCCAGAAAAATGCTAAGACTGGCAACGGATTAAGACATTCGTTGACATAGTAATTTTGACTTAGACAAAATTTCACCTTTTTCTGAGAAAATTAATCCACAGAAAATCATAGCAAATTTCTGGATGCAATTTTAACTTGCAAAAATCTCATAAATAATTAAGAGAAATTTAGCATACCTAGCTCACTAATCTTGAGAATGTTGATTCATCAAGTGGCTTGGTAAAGATGTCTGCAAGTTGTTGTTCACTTGGAACAAAATGTAGCTCCACAGTACCATTCATAACATGTTCTCTAATGAAATGGTACTTGATGTCAATATGCTTGGTCCTTGAATGCTGCACTGGATTCTCAGTAATGGCAATGGCACTAGTGTTGTCACAGAAAAAAGGAATTTTCTCAACTCTTAATCCATAATCAAGTAGTTGATTTTTCATCCATAAAATCTGTGCACAACAACTTCCAACTGCAATGTACTCAGCTTCAGCTGTGGAGGTAGAAACTGAGTTTTGTTTCTTGCTAAACCATGACACAAGCTTATTTCCTAGGAATTGACAGGTGCCAGTTGTGCTTTTCCTGTCAATTTTACATCCTGCATAATCTGCATCTGAATAACCAATTAGTTCAAAGCCAGATTCTCTAGGATACCAAATGCCAAGGTTTGGTGTTCCTTTGAGATATCTGAAAATTCTTTTAATAGCAACTAAATGGGATTCCCTAGGATCAGCTTGAAATCTAGCACATAGACATGTAGCAAACATAATATCAGGTCTACTAGCTGTTAAATATAAAAGTGAGCCTACCATGCCTCTGTAACTTGAAATGTCCACAGATTTTTCCTTAGTATTCAATTCAAGTTTAGTAGCAGTAGGCATGGGAGTTTTGGCAGGAGAGCATTCCATTAAGTTAAATTTCTTTAACAAATCATGAATGTACTTTGTTTGACTAATGAAAATTCCTTCATTAACTTGTTTCACTTGAAGACCAAGGAAATAAGTTAATTCTCCCATCATGCTCATTTCATATTTACTTTGCATACGCTTGGCAAACTTTTGACAAAGTTTTTCATCTGTAGACCCAAAAATTATGTCATCTACATAAATTTGAACAAGTATATTAGAGCCATTCACAATCCTATGAAAAAGAGTTTTATCTACAGTGCCTCTAGTGAAGTGATTCTCAAGGAGGAACTGTGAAAGTGTGTCATATCAGGCTCTAGGTGCTTGTTTCAAACCATAGAGTGCTTTGAGGAGAAAGTACACATACTCTGGAAAATCGTCATCTTCAAAACCAGGAGGTTGACTCACATACACCTCATCTTCCAATTCTCCATTTAGAAAAGCACTCTTCACATCCATTTGGTAGACCTGAAAATTGGCATGGGCTGCATAGGCTAGGAAGATTCTTATTGCATCTAGTCTTGCAACAGGAGCAAATGTTTCATCAAAATCAATTCCCTCTTCCTGTGAGTAGCCTTTAGCAACCAATCTAGCTTTGTTCCTTGTGACTATGCCATTTTCATCCATCTTGTTTCTGAACACCCATTTTGTGCCTATAACACTCCTGTTTTTAGGCTTGGGCACCAGCTTCCAAACTTTGTTTCTCTCAAATTGGTTTAGCTCCTCTTGCATAGATAAAACCCAATCTGGATCTTAAAGTGCATCCTCAACTTTCTTTGGCTCATCTTGAGACAGAAAGCTACTATATAGACATTCCTCTTGAGTTGCTCTTCTAGTTTGGACTTTTGAAGAAACATCACCTATGATGAGTTCAAAGGGATGATCTTTAGTCCATTTCCTTGAGGGATGTAGATTAGCTCTAGAATATGTAGCTTCATGATCATGATTGCCTTGATTAGATATTTGTCCTTGAGAAACTCCCCCTGAGTTTGTTGTCCCTAAGTGATCACTCCTAGAAGCATTTCTATGACTGTCAACGGAATGCACATTTTGACTGTCAACGAAATGCTCATTTTGACTGTCAACGAATCCTCCATCATAATTGTCAACGGAATGACCAATAGGTCTGCTAGCAGCTATTCTTTTCAATCTTAATGCAGCAATTTCATCTTCACTACTGCTTTCATCTGTGCTAGACACAACAACTTTAGGCTGTTTCTCAATAGCCTTAACATGATTCACTTGATCTCCTTCCTCATCTTCAAAAGAAAGACTTTCATGGAAACCTTCATCATAGAGACCTTGAATTTTGAGATCATCAAAAACAACATGTACAGATTCCATAACAATGTTGGTTCTAAGATTATAAACTCTGTAAGCTTTCCCTGCTGCATATCCCACAAATATTGCTTCATCTACCTTTGCTTCAAATTTCCCCAAATTCTCAGCTTGATTTCTCAGAACAAAGCACTTGCATCCAAAGACATGAAGAGAATCCAATAGTGGCTTCTTTCTTTTGAGTAGTTGATAAGGGGTCATTCCCTTGGCTTGATTAATCAAAGAAATATTTTGAGTGAAGCAAGTTGTGTTAACTGCCTCAGCCCAAAAATAAGTTGGTAACTTTGATTCATCTAGCATTGTCCTTACAGCTTCAATGAGTGTTCTGTTTTTCCTTTCAAATACACCATTTTGCTGTGGTGTCCTTGCAGCTGAAAATTCATGCAAAATACCATTTTCTTCATAGAACATCTTCATAGTTGAATTCTTGAACTCTGTCCCATTGTCACTCCTAATCCTTCTTACTTTGAAATCAGGATGATTGTTTACCATCTTGATGTGATTGATAATGATTTCACTTGCCTCATCTTTTGAGAGTAAAAAGAAAGTCCATGTAAATATAGAAAAATCATCAACAATCACAAGATAGTATTTCTTCTTTGAAATGGACATGATATTGACAGGGCCAAATAGGTCCATATGAAGCAACTCAAGTTGTTGGACAATTGATGACTCTGTCTTGCTTTAGAATGATGCCTTCTTTTGTTTCCCTTTTTGACAGGCATCACACAAACCATCCTTGGAGAATTCCACCTGTGGAATTCCTCTAGCAAGATCTTTCATCACCAAGTCATTCATAACCTTGAAATTCAAATGAGACAATTTCTTGTGCCATAGCCAACTTTCATCCTTGCTTGCCTTGCTGAAAAGACAAGTGATGGTGTCTGGACTTGTGCTACTGAAGTCAACAATGTACACATTCCCTCTTCTGAATCCAGTCATTACCACATTGTTGTCTCCACCTTTAGAAACAACACAGGCTTCTCTTGAAAAAGTAACTAAAAATCCTTTGTCACAAAGTTGGCTGATACTAAGCAAATTGTGTTTTAGACCATCCACCAATGCAACCTCATCAATGATGACATTTTCTCTTGAAATCAAGCCATATCCCTTAGTGTAGCCTTTGCTGTCATCTCCAAAAGCAATACAAGGGCCAGCTCTTTCCTAGAACTCTGTGAGCAGGGTAGAATCACCAGTCATGTGTCTTGAACAACCACTATCCAAGTACCAAATATTCCTTTTGTCTCCCTGCACACAATAAAACCAAATCAAGTTGATTTTGGTACCCAAGTTTCCTTGGGTCCTGTTTTGTTAGCCTTTGATTTACTCTTCACATCATTTTTCACCTTGAGCTCAGATTGAGTTAAATCAACCTTTACCTTTGGTGTTGATTTCTGAGGGTTGCTCACATTTTCATTCATGGCATGCATATTTGGAGGAACAAACATGTTATTCACATTCCATGGCATTTGTGGTACATTAAACATATTCATGTATGGATTAGACACAAATGGCATGCTAGCATATGGATTTTGAAATTGTGCATATGGAGCAAACATATTAGGCATAACAGGCATTGCAGGCATAGAGGCATTCATTGCAGGCTTAGGCATTTTCACATTAGTATGCTTCTTAACAAATTTGCAATTAGCAGATAAATGACTAACACTGCCACAATTAACACATGTTTTTCTAGGAGCATACTTATCAGGTGTGTAATTGTTATGTTTGTTAATCCCTACTTTGCCATTTATGTTATTCTTTTTATTGCCCTTAACCTCCACTTGAATTTTCTCCAACTTGTCTTTCAATTGCTTGTTAGACAAGTGACCTACATGAGCTCTCTCAACAGGCTTCTCAACTTTCTTTGATTTACTAGACTCACCTTGAACAAAGTTCTTGGTGACAGGACCATACTTGTTATTAAGTCTAGTGAGTTCTTCTTTCTTTTCCTCTGTCAACGAAACAACATGATCGGTTGATGGTTCATCTGTCAACGGAAGCTTGCATTCCGTTGACATATCAACCTCCAACAAATGATCAGTGTTGTTTGTTGACTCTGATTCTGATTCTAAGGTTTCAACAGCATACCCTAGCTTTTCTTTGTTCTTTCTCCATGATTGCTCATAGAAAGATTCCATACCTTGAACATTAATGATGTTGCTAGCAACATTCCTGGAATCTTTTTATTTTGCAATCAATCTCTGTTCTATTTCTAGTTGTGTTTTAAGAATCTCTTCCCTTTTTAACACTTTCTCAAGTTCCTACTAACACATCTCATTTTCTCAAACTCAATGAGTTGTGCTTCTAACATGGCATTTCTATCACTTAAGAACAAATTAGTTTCTTTAATTCTTGAGTTCTCTTTGGTAAGTGATTTAAGAGTAACACGCAAATTATACAATACATTAGACATATCATTAATTGTACTATTGCATTCCTCTTTAGAAAGCTCAGAAATATTTGTAGTTGTTACCTGGTTGCTAGAGGAACTTGCTTCCTGCTCATGATTGTTAGCCATTAGAGCCAAGTTGACATACTCAACATCATCATTTGAATCTTCGTCATTACCAGCCCAATCATACTCATGAGACATGAAAGCCTTTTATTTTTGCTTGAGCAGTTCAAAGTATTTCTTTTTATAATCAACAGGCTCAAATTTCCTGTTGCCCTTCTCAGCTCTAGGCTTTCTGCAATCTCCAGCAAAGTGACCAATCATTCCACAATTGAAACATTTAGACTTAGACTTTTCAACCCAATTATTTTTGCTAGGTTGAAAGTCTCTCCTTGGTGGCCTTGCTTCTGAGTTTCTCTTGAATTTCAACTTAGAAAATTTCCTTGAAAGAAAAGCAATGTGCTCATTAATCTCATCTAAGTCATCCAAGTTGGCTGGTTCTTCTTCTTATATCACCTTGTCTTTACCCTTTCTAACATCACTCCTACAACTAGCTCGACTAGTTGTGGCTCTTGCAGCTTCTTCATTGTCATCTTCCAGTTGGTTCACAGATGCAACCAATGCAATAAATCCACCTTTCTTTTATACCTTCTCAATTTCTTCATCTTGCTCCATTTCCAGCTCATATGTCTTTAAAGTTCCATAAAGTATTTCAAGAGTATAGTCTTTGTACTCTTGAGTGTTTCTCAGAGAAACAGTCATAGGCTTCAACTCTTTTGGAAGAGCTCTAAGAAATTTGAGGTTTGAATCCTTGGTTTGGTAGATCCTCCCATACAACTTTAATCCATTCAAAAGCTTTTGAAACCTACTAAATTTAGGGTTTGCATGAGGAGTTGCATTTTGTTCTCCCTTACTTGCTCAGTTCCTTCACAGAGTGTTCTAACAGTGTCCCATACTTCTTTAGCAGTTGTACAGTTGATAACATTGTCAAACATCTCTTGCTCCAAGCCATTGAACAGAATGTTCATGGTTCTTTTATCTTTATGGACTTCTGCAACATCTTCAACAGTCCATTCTGAGACAGGCTTTGGAATTTCCACATCTTCAGCATCATCTGGCAGTCCAACTCTAGATGCAAACTTCATGGGAACGTGTGGACCTTTCTCAATGCAGTCTACATATCTCTCATCCATAGACATGAGATGTAGATGCATTTTTACTTTCCAGTGAAAGTAATTGTCCTTATCTAGAACTGGTATCTTTACACCTGGATCCTTCTTCACCATGGTTTCTGTTTTGGCCTTGATCTTTAAACTCCTTGTATGTTAGAAGCTCGCTCTGATACCAATTGTTAATCCCAAATGACCTAACAGAATTGTAGAAGGGGGGGGGGGGTTGAATACAATTCTAGATATTTTTAAACTTAAAACAACTTTTAAATAACTTGACTGAGAAAATAAAAACACACAAGCAAATATAAAATTTCAGTTGGATGTTTTGAGGATCCAACTGAGATGTTTTTATTGCGGAAATAATCTGTGTTACAAATGTAGCACAGCTGCTCAGTTCCTAATGTAGAGTGAGAGTGCTCTTAAAAGAAAGCTAATACAAAAATATTTTATCTCACTTCTTACACTAAAATGAACTGCTACACTTGGTTATATAACTCAAGTTTACAATACTATTTTTGGCTACACTAAAGAGTACTAAAGGTAACCGCCACTAGCTTGCTTTTCATTCCTTTTATCCAATGGTCCTTGGAGATCTTGTCTTTTGTCTTCATGCTTATTATGATCCCACTCAAGAACTTAATTGGTAATTGGAATGTTTCCTCATTCCCAGTGACCATTTTGATGGCTCCCAATGCAAAGTACACTTCTACATCACCTTTTGATCTGTCAGAAAACTGTCACTATCACTTTGTCAACTATTCAGAAAAGTGATAATGATTCGTTGATAGCAGTGAGATGTATTTCGTTGATAGCTTTATTCTTCAATCCGTTGATGGTACATTCTTCATTCCGTTGATAGTGTAATCTCCATTCCGTTGACATGTCTTCACTTAGGCAAAATTACAAGGCACATTATATTTACAATTAACCAACCTATTTTGCCTATCTAGTACTTAGTCAACATGACTTAGAAAACCTATCTAATACCTACAACAAATGCCTATCAAATAGTGAAGTATTGTACAGTGCAATTGCTACATTACTCATTTCGTTGATGAGCTACCTGTCAACGAAAGCTGCAAAGCATACCATTCCGTTGACAGTTACAAAAGTGACTTAACACAAAATATACTAAGTGTTTTTATAATTATCATCAAGAACAACATATTCCTAACACAAACTTCATAAGTGACTGGTACAAGTTGGAGAATGCAAAAAGAGGTTATGCGGGTCAATTTCAGCCAATACCTCACAAGAGAATGTGGACTCCATTGTATGATTTTCCAAAAGTTATCTATGATGTTGATGATATTCCAAAAAAATTGGGTAGGCCAAAGTCAACAAGATATAAGAACAAGATGGATTATCAAGGACGAAAATACAAACGAACTTCATCTACTGCTCCATAGATTGATTTTATTGGTACGTTTTAGTAGTTTATTCTATTTTGCTCATTTATTTATTGCCTAGATTTAGTTATACTTTTATCAAATTGATCTAATAAATTTTCTTATCTATGATATCTATATATCTAGGTACAAACTTTGTAATTGATCTACTTGACTAGAGCATTGTAATATATGTGTATTTTATAATAATAATAATAATAATAATAATAATAATAATAATTGATTAGAATTGGTTTTACTAATAAAAATTGTTTGTTTACTAATTAGAATTAGAATTACGTTTTATTTTATAAAATTCTCGTTTCCTAATATTAAAAGGTGAATTAGTAGTATATATATATATATATATATATATATATATATATATATAGGGTCCTATTCAACTAGAAACATGTACTAATTAAAAACTAGAAACTGCACCACACACAGTTAAATACACCCTCTCACATACAACCCCACCTAATCCCCTCCATTCGTAATTATATTTTTCTCGTTAATTGGTGATCTTTTTTTGAAATCTGACTTCAATGTATTTTTTTTCATCTCGCAACAATTAGTTTGCATACCATATTTGATATATTTCGACGATAAATCACTATTTATGCTTGCGAGAATCACTAAAATGTTGGTGATTTATGTAAGAATAAATAGTGATTTCTGCGTATATGTTGTGATTTTTTCTCCAGACCTATACGTAAATTACAAATTTTGTACTGCAAAATCACTAAATTTATACGTATATAAAAATAAATCGCTAGATCTATGCTGAAATCACTATTTATTATTAGAGAAACCACTAAAATTTTAGTACTCCGTAATATAGCACATATGGTATGCATATTGATCGTTGGAAAATGGAGTAAAATACAGTGAAGTTGGATTTCAAAAAAAGTTCACCGATTCACGGGAAAAATCAAATTAAAAATGAAGGGAATTAGGTGGGATTGTGTACGTGAGGGTGTATTTTAACTGTGTGTGGTGCAGTAGAAGGCCATTAGATTAGATTAATCTAAGGGCTTAGATTAGTTTTTAGTTTCTATTTTAATTTTAGTTTCTAGTTGAACAATATATATATATATACGGGATAATCACAGCCTAAGCAACCCTAAATTCAATAGGAGGGATAAAGAGAGTATAGCCGCGCAACGATAGTAGAAGGAAAAGGGACGGGTGCGAGAAAGAGTTGCAAGAGTGTTTCGTGGTCAATCTGAGATATTTTCTTTTTATTACTATATCATATGGTTGAGTATAATTTACAACAATTCAAATAGTATATTATTATATTAATATAGTGTTTCGCTTTGTTATTCACGTGTTGTGTGACTACTGCATCAGTAGTGACTAGTGAGTTTAAGTTTTTAAGCTTTAATTTGTTAGATGATGTATATGACACCTTATGTTCTTCTATTATTTAATATATTGTGTGTATGGATTTAAAAGTCTCCTACTAAATTTGGGATGTGTTTACATGTTTTATAGTCATTAGTTTCATGTAGTGATTATTTTAATAGATTTTATTTATATATAGTTGGTTATTGTTTTGCTCTGTTCTTTTGTATATGACCGGAAATTGATTTTAAAAACTATATTTATGGAGTTATGTAATCTTTGACAGGTCCTGCAATTAGTATCATAAATTTATTAATTACATGTGTATTTTAAGTTGTTAAGAGCTATGTAAATTTATATTATATAAAGTAATTAATGTCTTATGTTCTATATTTATATTCTTTACAATTCCAGGAGCAATACCTAAGTGATGATTTTGAGTTGGAGGTGTACACTTGTTTTATTATTTTAGTAATATGTCTCTCTCTCTCTAGCATGGTGCTCTAGGATCAGAAGTTAAGTTTGTTTTAATTGTTAAGTTCTGGTTATTAAATATGTTATTTTAATATTATAAGAAATAATGGCCATATGGTACAAACAAAGTCCTGGACTTGGTCACTTGGGAGCATTACACGCGTTTACTATTTTGTTAGTGTTTGGTCACAGGTTTTGAATGTATATTAATTTAGAGCCTAGTGTTGTTGAGTAAATGTGTTAATAAATAAATGTGATATAATGAAAAGGATATGTTTTAATAATAAATTATATTTTGTAATTTAGATCGAGGGCCGAGAGTTTAGCGGATTGTTTGCGGATTTCGTTAGTATCTTAGTTGCTATTATTCGAGGTACGGATTCTCTCCTACTTTATTCAGCGCTACTCCTCTTAGAAATATTAATGTTAAATTCGTTTTGACTTCATATCGGTTCGTTTGATTTTTAATCATTTTGATTTTGAAAAATTGTTCTGACTCCGAAAAATATATTTTTTAAATCTATTTTGAAATATTTAAATATCTGTTTCTGTAATTTTCTGATATTACGTACATTTTATATCTGTTGGAAATATTGAAAATATATGTTTCTGTGATTTTAAAAGTTTTTCAAATTATTATATTTGAACCCTTAGTGAGATAGGGTATACCGAGTTAACCAGCTGTAGGGGTACTACATTCATGTCATTGCGGCACCAGTGGCATGACACTTCCGTGACAGTGTGATTGGTCACGGCGTATCCTTCTGTTCTGATAGCTCTTGGGAGGAACTTTTGCGCATTTTGATATTTGTTTTAGGATACGTGGGTGCACCTAGAGATTGAAATTGTAATTTGATTTGTTGTATATGCCGTACACGTTATCCGATTTGTTACACACATTAGGTACTCTATGATGTGTGTATTTGTATCTATTCTGTTCTGATCTCGGTATGAAATATCCTAACCCTTCGTTGCTTCAGCCATACTTGTTTTTAAATAATTATTTTATTACAAGTTGTCAAATGTGAATATCTGTTTTTTTGTCTGTTTTATAAACTGTATTCCAAATCCGTACTGGGCAATTGGCTCATGTCGTATTCTTTTTCTAGCAAGTGTTTAGGGGGGTCAGGGACTGTGTGATGGAGAGCACCCTTTATTCCATTTATTAGGATTTGCTTATTTCTATCATTATTAGACTTCATTGTTCATTCGAGATTTTGAATTTTTCATATTTATCGGTTTGAACAGTTTTGGAGGATAAATATTATTTTGGCGATTATTAGACTTATTTAAGCATTATTTAGAAATTATTTAGTGCTATGTGTGAAGGTTTATGATTTAATAAGTAGTCCCTCATTTAATTATAGATGGGGGTGTTACAAGCATGCAGTTAGTGTGGAGGATACAACACTTTCATTCCTTTATCTTAGATGATGATTTTAAACAAAAGCTACTATTTATTCGATCTTCTGTACTCTGGATCGGTTTTTTAATTGAATGTGAGAATTACTCATGAACTTTGTTGTGTTTCAATCTTGTACCAGCTGAAGACTAGTAATGTGAAAATTACACTAAATATTATTGGTATTGTTGAATTCTTTATTTTGGCTATGCACAAGTTACTCGGTATTACTGAGCTTTTTTTGTGGTTATGGACCTAAGTGTTGATGTGGGTATTTATTTTGCTATTAGCCAGTGGTGTGATTTAAATACTCCTTATACAGTTTAGTATAGTAGTAATAGCCTTTAGTATTTTCTTAGCAGTTTTTTGGCTGCAGATTTTGCATCTTAGCAGAAATATTTTAGCAGCTTTTTAACTGCAGATTTTTGCATCAGATTTTGCAGGTTTTTGCATCATATTCTGGTAGAATCGACGGATTTTTGTATGCAGATTTTAGTATTTTCGTGGGTAGATTTTAGTGATCAGATCGAGCTTACAAAATTTTGTTTGTTACTAGCAATATTTATGACATTTAAATTTGCAACTATGTGAACAGCTTCATGTTTTTCATTATGATCAAAATGAGAAGTGGTCATATCTTCACTTATACTGGAGGTTGTTGATTTATTACTAAGTTCATTGCAACTTCAATATACATTACTCTACACTCAAAAAATCCTAGGACATTAACAGGGTAGCTAATATTTCTAAGAAGCTCTTTATTTAACTCAAATGTCACAAAAGCCATTTAACAACTATGGTAATCAGCTTACACTTAGTAATATGCTAGATACCATTCTCAGTAATAAAATCATTCTCATAAACTTTGTCATAAAAATCATTCTCAGTAATAAAATCATTCTCATAAACTGTCAAAGCCACCATCATTTCATTAAGCTACGACGCTGGAAAATAAAACCATTCTAACAAACTTTAATAACTAGAATCTGGATATAATTTTTCAACAATTCATCGAAATCCATCACAAATTCATTAGAACTATAATATGACACATAATGATTCAGCTACTAGGCTATTACAAACTATTAACTACTGCAACCAATTAAGTCTCCTTGAATCCATCACAAATTCATTCAAGTACAACTAGAAAAGTCACAAAACATCATAGCCAAAACATAACTAATAGTTGTTAGTACCACTAATAAACACTACTACGACCAGAGATTGAACAAAGTTTGTAGGTAGCATTTGTAGATTCATCTTGCTCAGAGCTACAACTACTTAGTCCACAATCTGATTGCTTCCTCCATCACATGCATATGTAGTTTAACGCAACTAAACAATGACTAGTAAAAACAATGTACTATGTAAATTATTAATTTTAATGATATCTTATTTTTATAGTGAAGTTTTTTAGGTTGCCAAATCCTTTAAAATCATGACACATTGAAAGGCATATGTCTAGGCCTATTTGTAAACACCGAGGATTCTACTCAACTTTAATTAAGATGTAATAAGTAAATAATAAAAATCAAATGTCACAGGAATCTCAGAAGATTAAATCTGTCAAAGAATGAAGATTAAAGTCATCTACAGACTTGAAGTTATTCTACACTGGAAGAAGTTCATTTATTTGATCAAGCCTCAGTGAAGTATTCAAGAAAGTGGATCTATTTAAAGTGACAGAGATTTCAGAAGTGTGACGGGAAAAAGTACAGGTTATAGTCCTTTGTTTAAATAGAAGGAGAAAAGAATCACAGCTTAAAGTCAAGTATGAAGAACAACCATTAAAGTTTGTCGCTCATGAACCAGACAGTACATGGAGTGTCAACGTCAGTCAGTGGAAGTTCGTCATCAGTTTTAGTGGTTCTAAGAATTAGTTTAATTCTCTTTTAATATTATTCTATAAGATAATTAATTTAATCTATGAATTAATTCTTTCAGAATTAATTCATATATTAAATTAATCAATCTAGATCCTAAGTAATTTTATGTATAAATTAATTCTCAAGAATTAATTTATTTATGGAATTATTTAAGTCAATAATTTAATTTATTTAATCTGTGAATTAATTCTAAAAGAATTAATTCATTTATTAAATCAATTAAAAGTAGAATAAAAATAATTCAGTTTTATCATAATTCTATTTATACTAGTAGTACTATCAGATTTGTACTAGTAGTACTATCTGTGTTAGTACTACCGATAGTACTACCAGTTCAAACTGATAGTCCTACCGATAGTACTACCAGGTATAACTGGTTAGTACTATTAATATAAATCAATTGAATTGGTTTGGCGCGTGGGAAAGGTTCTGTTGACTTGGTTTAAATACACTGCATTGATAAAAAGTGACAGAATCACCAACACAAGAAATAGACAGAAAGAATACAGCTTCTCATTTACTCTCTTCTGTTATTCAGGCGAACCAACTGCAAAGCTCAAATTAATTCTTGTAATAAATTCTAGCCATCAAAGTTATATCCAATCCACTAGAATTCAATTACTTGTATTGCTTTGACAATCTAGCGGATCATAATCCCTAGAATTACTATCGAACTACTTTTTAGTATTCGATCCTTTTATTACAAATATAGATAAATTCATGTCGAATTTATTCTAGATTTGTTTTAACAAGAACCTTGTAATCTGTGCACTGATTTGTAACACCCTTCAAGTTCAATAGAGTTTTATTTAACTTGAATCTTGTTTCATTTTATTCCGCATTAAATTTGATATTGTAATTGTTAAATTCAACAATACAAATTCGATTAAACGGTACTGTTTGTATTCAACCCCCCTTCTACAAACATATCAGGACCTAACACACATACAATATAAAAATGGAACACAACTATTTTCAGCTTGGGTACTATGTATTACACTCTAATATATCAACATATAACAAAACATAGAGCGCATAACACTTATATCTAAAACATTATCACACTATGTCAGGTTCAAATCATTTATATGTAATTGCTTCCAGTACACAAATCAATTTTATACAAAAGAAACTTGAACATTAACTATAATTAAACTCCTTCATGTTTTAATTTCACTACAGTAAAACATAATGTAGGAAGCTGAAAAATATCCAACAACGCATTGGAAACCAAGCATTCCACAAGAAAGACCACATAATTTATAAAAATATAACACTATAATATGGCAGCAAAAACTAATTAAGAAGATGATAAAATCACCTAAATACCCCAAAAAGAGTTAATACCTAAGAAGATTAAAAAAACACCACCAACTAAGTATTTTCGATAACAAAATTCGCCATTTAAAATAGTCATTTGTAATCCATAAGATTTGCACGTCCAACTTAAGTTGTTTAGAAATGCAACTTAGGTTAGGGGAGCAACTTTAAGCTACATTATAACTTACTAAATACGAAATGTGATTATTATTTTTTACACAATCTGGCGTCCTGATTTTAGGGTTGTTTGTAAACAACCCTAAAATCAGGTTGGGTTAGGGTTTAGGGTTGTTCGTATACGGTTTATTCATCATTCTGAATATTTCTAAAACCCAAAATAGAACTATTGAACCCCAAAGGTTAATTGTTGAACCACAAGGAAACGGCTAAATTAAGTACACAAGTTTACCTAACGTTTTATACAAAAGCTTAAATTTAATAGCCTTCAGACCCTTTTCTCTCATTTTCTTATTTAATATCCTCAATCATCTATATTGCAGATTTGCACTTATAACCCTCAGTTTTACTAAATTAAAACAACTTATAATACAATTAAAACAGGCTTTAACACTATAACGTAGCAACTCATAAATTCAAAACCAATTCATTCAATTCCGCAACCCAATCACCTACTATGGTAGTCCCACTAGAACTAACTAAACATTGTACACAAGACACACAAGCATTGGCTCATTTAGCAACATCGAGTAAATGAACTAAAAAAATAATGGGGACAACAACCACTCATAGAAAGTACTGATAGGCCATAGACATCTTCTTGTAAAATAAATACTTTAGAAAACTATAGAAATTTGTAAGAATTATTAAATTGCAGCAAAAACTATGATAACTAAACAAAGACCACCAAAATAATTATTAGTTTCGGTAACAAAATTCACCAACTGAAATAGTCATTTGAAGTCCAGAAAACTAGCACCAGTTTAAGCATACTTCTTCCTAACCAAAATAAGAATAATCAAAACACTATAAAGAAACAAATAAATTGGATGCCAAAGTGATGTATAATACTTCAAAAAAACTCACACAAGATGACGCCTCTTGTAAGGACGTATCTCCTTTGTAGGACGTATCTCCATCTTACTATTAGTCCCGCAATCTCGATCAGTATTCTTACAAGTTCATAATTGCATAGTATGTTCACGTTGTCCAGGTTGTTGGAGTTGCTGCGCAACCTGCACTGGTGAAGCCTGGTGCTGCTGCGCAACCTGCACTGGTGACACCCGTTGATACTGCTCTGCGGCCTGCGTTGGTGGCACCTGATTAGCTAGCTGCTGCTTTTGTGTCAGTGGCAGCTGTTGATTCATTGGAGACTGTTGCTCAGCTGGTTGATGTTGCTGATTCATTGGGGGAGGGGGTTGCTGGAGTGGTGGTTGTATTGATGCTTCTTGTTGTAGTTCTGCTTCTTGCACAAAATGTTGTCGTTTTGATGCATAAGAAGGGGACTGCGTAAACAAGTAGAAAGTAGGGTGTGATAATGGAGGAGTCTAATTGATCTCGGCCTGGTCATGTAGAGGAGACATCGACAAAGAGTCATTGGAGGGTAACAAGTTCCAATTCGGAAGAAATGAGCGCTCTCTTGCATCAATTGCCTCATGACAGCCAACCTGAGCATCCTCAACATGAGCATAAGTCTCACTAACAGGCACACCTCCCTCATCATCTAAATGTACACTACCTCAGTTATCATCCAAGTGAACCAGCTTCATCTTCGGCATCCACATGGACACCTGGATCAACACCAGGCCTTTTGCCTAGCCACCCTGGAGCATTGACTCTGCGACCTCCTCGACCCCCACGTGTTGACTTTGTTCTTATCACAACTTCTTTGGCACGCCGGTCTTCAACATAATTTTGATAATATCCAGATGCAAAATTATCATGCAACACTTGTCTAGCATTTGCCGTGATAGCAGGCACGTCTCCAAATCTCTCTTCCTTGTGGAATAAATCTATATGGTCCAATAAATTCAACTGTAAAAAAGAAACCAAATTCACACTAATCAATACAATTTTACTATAAAGAAATATATGACATTCAACTATAATTAACATATAAGGATGATAAATGCAAACATATAGAAAATCTAAGAAAGATGGAATTATTCGTGATTATCGTAAAAGAATGAGCACCACCAATGCATGTCAAAAATCGACGAGTAATAGAGGAATACCACGTAGGGTACCTATCAGATACACCAACACCTACATCTCTAACAAAAACATATTGCTCCCTCATATCCCAATGAGCTATATCATCACGATGCATGAAAACTCAATTCATGTATGTCTTACCCTTCAAATTAATCTTAGACAGATCAGGAAAATATGCAGCAGGAGATGGCACATCTTGTATCATGCCAAACTGACGTAGGCATCGGTCCGGCAAATGCGGCTCCATGAAACAAAAACATATCAGAGGGCCCTTGTAACACCAAATATATCTTCCTTCTATGCACTACTCAGATAACGTGGAAAGAATCTCATCAGTGTATGGTTGCCATGAAAAGTGAGAATCTGCAAGAACATCTAATTTCAGTCGATATATGACAACTGAATGTGAACCGCTATCGATGAAGGAGAGATGAGAACACCACCTACGGAATACATGAATATATAAAATTATTACAAGCGAGTTCGAATTCAGAAAATATAATTCACTACATTTACATAAAATATAAAAATTAAAAATATATACCTCAAACCACGTGGACCAAGAAGAGTACCCCAAATATCATAGTTATCCACAATTGGAGCACGAGGAACAGGAGCTAAAGAATGCAGTCTACTCCAAGCCCACAACTGCAATAATAAAACACATCCAGCAGTCTCATCTTTGTATTTCTTACATGACTTGCATAATTCCATGTAAAGGTATCCAAGAACAACAGAGCCCCAAGATAATTTCCCACAACTATCAAGCTTGTCGGATCCTTCTGGAGGAGAGCCTATCCTTCCTATATTCCCTCAAAACCAGGGGGATGAAGATACGGGATCACCCGGGATTTGGTCAAACCTCTCGCCTATCCAAGAATTGCCCTCTCCCTCTCCCGAAATGGGCCCTTTCATGGATAAGGGGAATGTACATACAATGAACCTGATTCCCGGAATGATCGGTGAATAAAACCCCACCAATGAGTTGCAATACATAAGACTTTTGTAATACACCAGTCCCACATCGAGAAGATTTGGGACTTCTGTTCAGTTTATGAGGCAAAGTACTACTACTAATTAGCACCAACAAATCATGATCTTTTGGGGGCCTGTGGTGGGCTAGTTGTTACCCAAGTTGGCTGTGTTTGGGCCAGTAGGCTTCGGCTTATTCGGACTCGGAATCGGGACTTGACCCGATTTTCGAAAAAGGCTCAGGATTTGACCCAGGTTGTCACAGTTGGTATCAGAGCCGGCTCTCGAAAGCTTGATTCGTCGAGTTGCCGGAGGTGGGGACACGAAGCCAGCCGGTATTATCCCACAATGGCTAGGGAGGAACGATCTTGGAACCTATGGGCTATCCGATCAGGCTTGACGAGGACGTCAAGAGTTTAAGTGGGGGAGTTTGTAACACCTCAGTCCCACATCGAGAAGATTTGGGACTTCTGTTCAGTTTATAAGGCAAAGTACTACTACTAATTAGCACCAACAAATCATGATCTTTTGGGGGCCTGTGCTGGGCTAGTTGTTACCCAAGTTGGTTGTGTTTGGGCCAGTAGGCTTCGGCTTATTCGGACTCGGAATCGGGAATTGACCCGATTTTCGAAAAAGGCTCGGGATTTGACCCGGGTTATCAGAACTTTGTATAAAGTCTAAGCTGCACATCAGAAGCATCATCTGGAAGGGAACCAAAAACCGAATTCAACCAAGTAAATTTCAATCTATCGCCAACCAACCCACCAAATTCCTCACTCGGGCGTGCTCCAAATGCATCTTCAATATAACTATGCCCTCCATCTCTAACTGCAGTAAAACCAATGACTGGAGGACCATCAACACGCAACCCAAGAAGAACACTAACATCCTGTGACGAGATCATGCACTCCCCGATCGGAAAGTGAAAGGTATGGGTTTCAGGCATCCATCTCTCTACCAAAGCAGTGATCAAACTCCGATCAATCTAAATTCCTGCCAGCCTAGAAACCCCATCAAATCTCAACTCGATCTCTAAGAAGGGGAATCATCCTCGGATGTAAAGAAGGTAGTTTAATATTATTAGGGTTGCGACTTCGAGATCTCATATTGTCACCACCATCGACCTCCCACACAACGATGACCTATGAATAGGCTGCAAATGCAAAACAGAGGGGTCGCGAGGTCGAGGGTCCATGCTCAATGAATCGTCTTCACCATCCATAATCTAGAATCAAACAAATTATCATAATCACGCAAAGAGTATAGAATTAAAACTGAACATTTTAAAACAATTAATCAACAAAAATCCACGACAATGTGTTATAGTTAAATCAGTAACTATGCATTTCATCCCCCATAACATAATAAACTGGTTGTTTGTACTTTGTACTAGTCTACAGATTGCTAGAGCTCTCAAATATAAGAAGAAAGTAAACAGTGAAAGTAGGTAACAATTAAAGCATATCAAAGCCTTTAAATGCATACATCCTTAATAGATAGAGCATTTTACGGTACACCATCAAATGGCCGTACATATGCACTTTTTATATAAACAAATAGATACAAAGAGCTCTAATAAATCATCAAAGTCAAAAATTAAATATCATATATACATCATTATTGCCCAAAACACTAAATATCACACTAAACTAAACAAAACTAAAATTAAACTAAGCCCAAATCAAACTGAACTCAAATGATATCATACAAATCGAGCTTCAAAAGTAATAAACCAACTTAAACACTATTATTGCTCATAAAATTAATAATCGAAACCCTAAAACTCAGAAAAATCATATTACAATTAACATCTAATTAACAAGCGTGTGACGGGACTTACAAATCAGTGTATGTTGGATGTTGAGATTCAATAAAATAGTAGCAAAGTTTAGTCCATTTTATCGAATTACGGTGCGTGCTGCAAGGCTTTCAGCCTTCAAGTCTGGAAAATAATTGTCGTAGAATTCTAACTGTTGATCTCGAAAATAAGTTTGTGGGTCGTGGCTTATATTAAACCACATTGCTGCAGCCTGCAAGACTTCTAACATTTTTCCACTACCACCATACATACTATGTCAAAAATAAAAACCAAAACAGATGTAGAAAACTGCTCTAGTTATGCAGCAAAAACAAGTCTAATGATAAACTTCTATTATACCATCTGCCAAAACGGCTGATAAGTTTGATAAATTATACAGGGAAAAAACCCAAAACCAAGAAATGCTTAGCAGATCAAGTATGTCAAAATTTAATTTTAAACCTTTAAGGCATATATACATATCTATAATTCTACTTGGTGTCACACTTAGTGATTTTTCAAGTCCAGAATCGATCAGAGGGATTCTGCAAACTGGGGAGCGTCAAAGTCCAGTTCTTGCTTCATGACGCAGTTCATAAACCACTCAGAGCTGAAAGTCCATATCCCTTTGTTCACAGCACTAAGTGCTTCCTTCATCTCCACTTCACTTGCAATATATATAGTTTTTGATGCGTCGTTCACTTTATCAATACCATGAATGACCTGTGCAATTGAGACATTCATCAAAACAAAAACATGAAAAGGTAAGCGTCTTAAAAAGAGGCAGAACTAATATAATGGTGTAATAATATTTTTTTTATTCTGGCAAAATATTATTACTAGCATATATCCGCTGAATAACCACCAAGACACGTATGTTCTAGTATTTATAGTATAAGGTTAATAATTAACAAAGAAGACTAAGAATGAAGCCAAGATCCATTTTCATGCTACTTCATGAGTTGTGATATCTTTTTTATTTAAAATGCACGGGCACTAGCTTACCTTGCCACCAGCACATGTAGCAATTTTTAATATGGTACTAGCTGGAGGTTGGACATGGTCTGCAACACATATATCATATCCTCGAAACAAAGCTTGGGGATTTTCCATTGCTCTTAAAACTGCAGTTTCTAGTTCAATTCTATACTTCAATTCGTACTCGTCGTCTTTCAGAAGAAAAGGCCTTTCATCTATTATACACATTGGAATAGTATTAGTTGAAAACACAAGTTACAAACTGCATATATTACTTGCATAATTCAAAAAGTCCAAGGGACTTACCAACAAATCTGCCCTGCCGATAACTTTCTTTCAACCAGCATGCTGATATTACACAAGCTCTGTATAACATGTAATAGTTTTGTATTAGTATATGCATCTATCATTGACAGTGACATATTGCACATAAGTGACAAGAATACATACAGAATAACTATTACATTATACAAATATTCAGTTTCGACGTGTATGGCTTAGCAAAATGAGGTGTCTGTTTCGATAATATTAATCCACGAGTTGAAATATAATCATGCTTCATTATTGGCAGAACTAAAGACTTAGGTAGACTAAGTGCAGATACAAAGTAATACATATTAATATTAAGTTATTAACCAAATTAGAATATCAGAAGGGAACATGGCACCAATAAGTCCTTCATTGCCTACAATTTTTCGGTAAGCATGCTATTCAAGCAATGTTATCCATGAAGGCCGGGGCCATGCACATATGCTTTTTCTCTGTGCAAAACCGTTTAGCAATAATTAAAGTTTAGCCTCCATGAAGCTCATTATTTACACATGGGCATTTATCTGTAACGACCCATTCTTGTCTTTCCCCCACGCAATGCACGGACAATTAAATATGAGAGGCAGAGCAGCAACAGCACAAGTCACAAACATTATTTCCTTTTTAGATAAGTAGCTGATAAGTTTCCGGTTTTGATTAAGTAGTATATTTCGATGAAAAAACAGTTATCAGATTCTAGAACGTACATTCAAAATATTTCAAGCAGTTGAGGAGTACACAGATAATGCTAATTAAATGTTCTTTGCAGATTAGGCAGGAGTGAAAACTTTATATCAATTCAAGATAAACCTACCCAGAGCAAAGCGCTGTACAAAATTTCAAAGTTCTCCGCACTTTTCCGGTGATCACATGTGTGCCAAGACTTCCATCTGCAGTAACATCCCCGCCAAGTTCTTCAATAATCTGCATTTACCATACCAACATTAGAAAAGCATATATCATTTATCAAAATTACCTAAGAAATTTCGATGATAAGGTTACAGTGGTTAGAAAAGCACCAAACTGACTGGCTCTACATTCCAAATATAATATGTATGGACGAGTACATAATACCATTCAACAAAAAACTAAGAATATGGACACAATGATACATAGTACTAAATTTTACTTTGAAAATTGTCAATGTAATAATTCTATATAGAGTACCCTCTAGAGTCTAGAAACACATAAGAACTTAGGGCACTGGGACATTAATCCATTATAGGAGGGCACAGATTGCATCATTTTGGTTAGTCTACAATTTGTGGCATTGGATTTGGGACCTTAAATATATGTGAATTCCTTTTGGGTTGTCACCATCAGTTATTAAACAGGAAAAAATAAATGAAGCATGTAGGACTTCATATGTGAGGCAAGGAGCCCAACACTAGGAGTCAAAAAGTGAGATGGAGTTAAGACCTAGCAGCTTTATATGTAGCAAAACACATTCTAACAGCTTTACCTTTGAGTCAGAATTGGGTTTCATATCTGTTAAGCCTTAATAGAAGTTAATTACTTCATTCCAAGTTTCGTGTACAATCACAAAAGTCAAAACTACTACTTTCAAAGATCCTTAAAGGCTTTTAGCTTTTAAATAGATTCCTTTTCCAACAGTACTCAATCTTCTGAAAGTGTTAAAACTAAGCAATGCCAATTTGGAGAATTCATGCTTTCTAATTTTCTTAAACAAGATATGCTTTTTTTTGCGGCGAACAAAAACGGTTAATAGATACTAAATATTAAAGTTTAGAAACAGAGAAAGTATGATATTAGCAAACCTTAGTCAGATGGGATTGCTTAGCATTATCAGCAATATTCATGAGCATAATCTTGTAGCATTTTTGTCTTGATAAACTCTCCTCTTTGCTCTGATTTTGTAATGCAAAATTATTGATTTCATTATCATCTTTCCCTTCTGAACAAGTGTGACTTAAAGGGCTTTTATTAGCAACATTTGCCAAAGATTTGTTCCCAGAAGTGGCTAAAGAGCTTCCATCCATAAGACAATCTCTAGAATCTAACTCGCAAGAATTTAGATGACCTCCCTTTACTTTCTTTGAATTTAGTGAGGTGTGTGAGGCATCCCATACCCTTCTCTTCTTTACACCGGAACCGGGAGCAGAACAAGAACAATGCTTCCCATCTGCATCAGCTTCAGTCTGGTTTAGTTCAAGAGCAGTAGCTATATCCGCACAATTCAAATCCTCTAACGGAACTATGTCACTGCAACCTGTATCTGATCATAAGCACATAAACAATTAAAAATTAAAGATCATGTGAAGTTAGCTACAAAAGCTGATGCTAACAACATTTTAAATGCATCGAGGATGAAACTGAAGGATAAGTATCAACTTTTATTAAATAAAATGAATTTCCTTCACAAGGATGGAATTAGAACTATATAATCTCACGACGAGAAATATTTTTCAGACAATTACGCCCTTATCACAAATTCTAAACACATTTCTCAGTCTTCAATATATAAAAGAACAGAAACATATTTTGTAAGCAGAAGAGGCATTCTGAACCAGGCAGACAGATAAATACATGCTGTGAAATATGTTATCGCAATTTGTTTACATAGAAAAATACTCCATTCGTCCTAAAAAGGAACACCTGTCATATTATGTTAGTTGGGGCTAGAATTACATCTAAAATAGTTATGTGTTTGAGTGTGTGTGTGAGATAGAGAAAAAATATAATATACCTGAGATCAGTATTTTTGGTTCGAGGTGTACAGAGCCAGAAGTTACTGAAATTAAGTTGTTAGGAGGATCCTGGACCTTTGTTATGCCTCTGAGCTCTTGAACTTGACAAATAGCAAGTGGTGAAGACCAAGTTAATAGCTTTGGTGGAGATGAATGAATCAAAGGTTCTGTAGAGTTGGCCGAATCTATCATAATATGAGAAATCATGAGGGTTGAACCGCCAGGAAAGCATAATGATCTACGAACGTCAGCCCTAACAGGTAGTCTCCGAGCTCTACCTTTGGTGTTCACCTCTCCAACTGGTACAAATCCCTGCAGATATGGATTAACATTGCAAACTTAAACCAAATCCACAGAAAATAGTAATAAATAATATTAATATACAAAAGCTTACAGAAATACCATCAAGATTAAACCTAGCTGTGTCAAATTTTAACAGATTACTGCTGAAACATCATAACAACGATATGGTAATTTGCAAAACATAGATTAGAACTCAAACATACCACGTATAACATATCTCAGATAGAAAAATATTCATGAAATAATTGATACTCCATGTAAAACAATTCTAGTATAATTTACATGAAACCAACAGAATGCCATAACAATACTTCTAAATCTGGAGTATTCCTTCTCTATCAACTGATGTAACCTACTAATATTACTATAGTTATGCACTAAGCAGCCTACATTCTACCTTAAAATAGCATTTCACTGAGAGGAGAGGTAAGGGGATAATTAGATCCAAAAAACTTTAATAGAGTCAACAAAAACATAAATCTGGTCATCTGAATCCAGTAGACTTGCCTGTTTAAGCCAAAATCCTTCAGATTCTTCATCTCCCCAACAATAAATAGTGCGGACACCAACACTCTGCAGCCTCCTCTTCAGTTCAATGTACATGAGACGGCCAACCCCCTATTAACAATAAAAATTCGAAATCTTACATGAGACGGCCAACACCCTGTTAACAATAAAAATTCGAAATCTGACCATGGTTATATAAGAACTTGTGTTAATTATAATCTGGAATTTTTAATGAATTGAAATGAAGTAGCCATCATGCACGGTAGCCAGAAGTTAAGATTTTGTTCAAAGGCATGCTACAATGGATGAAAATAAGAGGCCTGGATTTTCTTCTGTTAGCTCTGCTTTACAATATAGCATTTTATGATTTACACCAATAGATACTAAATCTATAATAAGCAGTAGCATTACCTCACGTGCTACTACAAAGTGACCAGATTCTAAGCAGCCAGTGCCAGCGAAATAGAAGTGAACTCTTAATTTATAAAACCAATAAAACAACAGGAAAACATGGAGAATCAAAATTGCCTCGTGACTATGTAAGATGGAATTGACTATAACCAACAAACCTTGTGTTGGTTGATTAAGCGAACAGCAGCAAGAGGGATTTCGGCATACAGTGAATCAGCAGGAATTATTTGATAAGTTACTGCAGAAATAACCTGTGAATGAGGAAAAACCCAAAATGAAGTGATCATAACTTCAAAAGGAGACAGTTCACACTTGTCCAAATAAGTACATACTAGTTACATATTTTAAAATGAAATACAGATAAGAATATCAAAAAGTGAGGAAATTACATAAAAGGTATGGTTGTAGATTTTTTTCCCTTAAGCTATAGTTTTAAATAAAGAGCTACAGTTTTAAAAAAATTTAATTTCAGCCTGATGAATGAAATAGCTTTCTAGCAATATAGGGGATACATATAATGTTTCTAACAAGCCTACCTCTCCAAATCCTTCCTCGGAAGATGATTTCACAAGTAAAGTGCAAAATTTGCTGCAGATAAAAAGACAAACAAACTGTAATAAATATGTAGACTCAACAATAATAGTACATTTGAGTGGACAACATAAAAGAATAGGCACATTAGAGGTATGACTTGGCTTACAAAATTTACTCGGCAAAGGACATTAAAATGTATAAATATAGATAGGTAGATATATAGATATATAACTTCTAATTTCAGAGTACAAGATAGCGGAAGATATGCAGAAAATTTACCCATTCGACACACATTTTTGAAGAAACGTAGATTTTTTCCCAGTATTTGCAGCATAATTCATAGCAGGTAATTCTTTCTTATATATGTTCAACACATCCTGCAGCAACAACAACAACAACAACATTTAAGATACATTCCTTAACAGCTAGACATTAAGCTTCATTTGGCAGCAAAATCTATTTTATAATAAAACAATCTTATCCCACAACAGATGTAGTAAAGAGCATACATCTAAAATGCTTGAACAAATATTATATATACACACTTAAAAGACGGCTAGTTAACCTGAAGCATAGACTTGGATTCAGCATCATCGTCTTTGGGATTAACAACCACAAAACAATAATCACCTGATCAAATTATAAATAAATTTATAAACAAACGTACACATAAGAAAAGTTCAATTCAACATGATTAGATATCAATTATACCTTTTCCCTCGGAACTACGACAATGAGCATCATCAACGTCTTGCTTATTTGCATCCTCGGACACTAAATTAAACAATACATTCCAAAATCAAATGCATATACACACACATGCATAAAATGACAAATGTAATCAGAAGAACAATCGTACCGCTGATATTGATTTTATTGTATTTGGATATAGAAATCTGGAGAGCGTTTTGATTGGATTCATAACTGTAGTTTCGAGCTTCAACACTGACTTGACAATTACCTGCAAAAATTAAAAACAAAACATTAAAATAGAGAAGATTAACATACACGTATACACGTTGCTAATGATGATAGAAATTAGGGTTTTACCGATTGGGATTGTTGGTGGTGGAAGAGAAAGGGGCTTTTTTGGTGGCATTGGTGTATCTTTCTTAGCTTCTATTGTTATCGAAAGGTGTGGTACATTCCCGAATTTATATATTTTTTGTTTATACGCAGGGGCGCCAAAAACAAAAAGTGAGGATGGCGCTAATTGGTAAATTTTCAAATTATTTTCATTTAAGCCTTCTCGAATTGGGCCGTAATTTTGGGGAAAATTGCCCTTTTGTACGAAACTTGGATTTTATTTTATTTTTCTCTTTTGTTTTTGTAATTATCGATTTCAGTAATTTAGTTTATTAAATATCCATCCATCCATCTATCTTCTATTACTTCTATCTATTACTTCTATCTTCTATTACTATATATAATAGGCCAACACAAGGGCAAAAGTTGCCAATTAAATGGCTGCGAAATTACCGTTTTACCCTTTTCTTTTGAAAAATAACAAAAATGCCACTCGTATATTATTATACAAAATTGTTTTAATAGATGTGTAACTACAGAGATTCGAACCTCCAACCTCCTTCCAAGATATCCATGGGCTTAACCACTATGCTACATGCCTTTTTGAGTTTATTTTAAAAAACTTATTAGATAACCCACGTCTTTTATCTCTTATATTATTTTTTTTACTTTGATGTTTGAATAAATAAAATGTTGGTTTGAATTATTTATATAAATTTGTTTTTCTTTTTTCATTTTCAGCAAAATTACCGTCTTACCTTCTTTTTTTTGAAAAATAACAAAAAAATCACTCGTATATCATTATACAAATTTTTTTTAATAGGTGTGTTACTACAGAGATTCGAACCTCCAACCTCCTTCCAAGATATCCATGGGCTTAACCACTATGCTACATGCCTTTTTGAGTTAATTTCAAATAACTTATTAGATAACCCACGTCTTTTATCTCTTATATTATTTTTTTTTACTTTGATGTTTGAATAAATAAATGTTGGTTTGAATTATTTATATAAATTTGTTTTTCTTTTTTCCTTTTCATGCCACTCGTATATTTTTATACAAATTGTTTTTAATAGATGTGTTACTACAAAGATTCGAACCTCCAACCTCCTTCCAAGATATCCATGGGCTTAACCACTATGCTACATGTCTTTTTGAGTTTATTTCAAAAAACTTATTAGATAACCCACGTCTTTTATCTCTTATATTATTTTTTTTACTTTGATGTTTGAATAAATAAAATGTTGGTTTGAATTATTTATATAAATTTGTTTTTCTTTTTTCATTTTCAGCAAAATTACCGTCTTACCTTCTTGTTTTTTGAAAAATAACAAAAAAATCACTCGTATATCATTATACAAATTTTTTTTAATAGGTGTGTTACTACAGAGATTCGAACCTCCAACCTCCTTCCAAGATATCCATGGGCTTAACCACTATGCTACATGCCTTTTTGAGTTAATTTCAAATAACTTATTAGATAACCCACGTCTTTTATCTCTTATATTATTTTTTTTACTTTGATGTTTGAATAAATAAAATGTTGGTTTGAATTATTTATATAAATTTGTTTTTCTTTTTTCATTTTCAGCAAAATTACCGTCTTACCTTCTTTTTTTTGAAAAATAACAAAAAAATCACTCGTATATCATTATACAAATTTTTTTTAATAGGTGTGTTACTACAGAGATTCGAACCTCCAACCTCCTTCCAAGATATCCATGGGCTTAACCACTATGCTACATGCCTTTTTGAGTTAATTTCAAATAACTTATTAGATAACCCACGTCTTTTATCTCTTATATTATTTTTTTTTACTTTGATGTTTGAATAAATAAATGTTGGTTTGAATTATTTATATAAATTTGTTTTTCTTTTTTCCTTTTCATGCCACTCGTATATTTTTATACAAATTGTTTTTAATAGATGTGTTACTACAAAGATTCGAACCTCCAACCTCCTTCCAAGATATCCATGGGCTTAACCACTATGCTACATGTCTTTTTGAGTTTATTTCAAAAAACTTATTAGATAACCCACGTCTTTTATCTCTTATATTATTTTTTTTTGCTTTGATGTTTGAATAAATAAAATGTTGGTTTGAATTATTTATATAAATTTGTTTTTCTTTTTTCCTTTTCGTAATTTTATATATCTATATATTCAATCACTATATATTATTGCAGTTGTATGTTTTCAATTTAATATATATTAATTATGTTGATTATAATTCATAATTTATATTATACTTTACTTGAATTAAATTAATTATTCATGCATAAAATATACTATTAAAATTCGATCTAATATAAGAAATATTATACACATTATATCTCTCATTATTAGTTATTTGTATAATTTTTAGATTAAGAACATTAGCATTCAAATTATACAAAAAATTCGTCTACCTACTCTGTTCGTCGCATCCATTTCTTAACAATTTTCTTTTCCAGAATGTATTGTTCATTTGTTAACATTTTCTAAAGTAACATGTCATTCTTTATTAACTTATCTATATTTTTTTTCACCTTTCTAACCCCCTCCCCTTCAACCCCAGTGATGTTCGTGTCAAAAATCGGGGTGAGTTTTTAAAATATAGGATATTACATAGTATATAATTACATAATGATCAGTCAGACTGTTAGTAGACGATAAAGTTTGGGAAAATTGAAAATTACAAGTTTTGAAAATATAATTTCAAATTGTATTCCAAAAATTATTGTACGATGTTAAAAAAAGTATAATCTTTCATAATAATAATAGAACTTTATAGAATACATTAAATTGATTCGTAATGTCATATAATCATTTTGATAAAATGAAATTCTAAATAGGGTTTGTGGGTCCTTGACAACATCCTCTACAACATATACAATATTTCTTATATTAGGTCGAATTTCAATAGTATATTTTATGTATGAATAATTAGTTTAATTCAAATAAAGTATAATAAAGATATATAATTTAAAAGTATGAATTTTAAACAACATAATTAATATATATTTAATCGAAAACATACAACTGTAATAAAATTCAGTGATTGAATATATAGGTATATAAAATTACAAAAAGAAGCCTCCGGGCCTGTAGATGAGTCGGTGAGAGCACTGGATATTGACCAAAGCATTCAAGGTTTGATTCATGGGAGTGTGAGGAATTCTTCCTACACTCTAGGGTCTGGCGTGATACCGGTTGGGGTGTCCGGAAAATAAAATTTTTGACCAAAATTACGAAAAGATGAAAAGAAAAACTGATTTATATAAATAATACAAACCAATATTTTATTTATTTAAACATCAAAGTAAAAATAATATAAGAGAAGAGAAGAAAGACGTGGATTATCTAATAAATTTTTTGAAGTAAACTCAAACAAGCATGTAGAATAGTGGTTAAACCCATGAACATCTTAGAAGGAGGTTGGAGGTTTGTTTCTTTGTACTAACAACTATTAATATATTTTTGCATAATAATATATGAGTGACATTTTTGTGACGACCATTTAATTGGAAATTTTTGCCCTTGTGTTGAGGTTTAATATATAGTAATAAATTGGATTAAAATGTGTAACTGTAAAACGATATTTCAAACACATTCTTAATGCATTTACTAAGTGTGTTAGTATAATTTAATATAAAGATGAACACATGAGAGGAGTGCAGAATCAGTTCCCAAGTAAAAAACCAAAAACAAATAGGTGACATGAATACTCCAAACTGTAATAGGTGTTCATCTCCCAAGGTGTTTATCACAAACTTGGGTGATGTGAGGGTGTGCAAAGATGCGTCGGTTTTCAGCTTCTTTTTAAAATCCTCTATCTCATTCATGCATGTTCGATTATATTACAACAACATTGCATGCATATAACCTATTCATAACCTAGATTGCAAAAAAAAAAAAAAAATCAATCAATTCCCGAAAAACATATAACAACCGCTCTCTAATGCAAATTATCAATCTACAAGCTATCCTTTCTCTGACACACAAAACACAGGTAAACCTGCTTATAATCACAAGAAGAACAATAGTACATTCGTGCTTCAAATTCTACATTATTTCAATCTGGTCTCAAAATCAATAATAGTCACTATAAACAAGTCTTAGAGCCTTAGCATAGTTACGTTTGTGATTCAAAGTAATTACACTATTCGTCAAAAAAAATTCTTTACTCCTCACTATGCATGAACCATACTTCTCATTTTATGCTCTCAAACTTAAGACTACACAATCCTTAATCTAATAAATCGATCACGACCAACTTTTTCACGATAAAAATTATTGACATCTCTATGCAGGCCCGTGCCTTGCACGGGCTGTTACGCTAGTTCAATATATAATAGAAGAACAACCGGATAATTTAGGGGTATTTTGAGTCAATAAACCCCAGTAAAATTACAATAATACCCTTGCATGTTACAAAATTACATGCATATGTCACTCACTTATTTAATGGGAAAAAAAGTGTTAATTTTGTTTAAGTGATGAATTAAACCCTTAACCTTCACTAAACATTTCATCCTTCCGACCATTACGCTACATTGTTTTTTGGTTTTAATTTAAAAATCCTTTTACATATGGGCTTGTTTGGCTCATTGTAGTGCGTGTTTGGGATATCACCAAAAAGTTGACTTATAGCATAAAATGAATAAGTGTCATATAAGTGATAAGTTGATGAATTCTTATAAGTTATACGGGTGTTTGGATAAATTTACTTATAAGTTAGTGAAGAATTTGCTAAATTAAATTTGAAAAAATAATTTTTAAATATAATGATTTAACACTTGTATTTTAAATTTTAAAAAATATTTAAAAACACAAATGTAAAAATATAAAATATTAGAAAAATAAAGAAATCAAAGAATAAGTTGATAAGTTAACTAAAATGTTAGTGATTTCTAACATTCAACTTATCAATTTATAAGTTATAAGTTATCAAATAAGCTGAGTACACAAACACCCCCATAAGCTCTTATCAACTTATAATGCGTAAGTACAGGTGGCCAAACAGGCCCGTAAATAAGCTAACTTATAGTTTATAAACCGTAATAGCTTATGGAGGGTGTTTGTCAACCCAACTTATAAATCAACTTATAACTTATATGTTCATAAGTTGAATGTTAGTAACAACATACATTTTCCTTAACGTATTGACTTATTGCTTAATTTCGTTGTCTTTTAATACTTCATATTTTTACATTTGTGTTTTTAAATGTTTTTTTAATTTAAAATATATGTATTTAGCTCATTGTATTTAATAATTATTTTTTAAATGTAAAATAGCAAATTTTTAACTAACTTATAAGTAAATTTATCCAAACACCTAAGAATTCATCCACTTATCACTTATATGACACTTATTCATTTTAAGGTATAAATCAACTTTTTTAAGATACTCCAAACATGCACATAATCCCGACCTCTCATTTGTCCTACTTTTACTATGTTGGGATTTATGGGTGATAGCATAGAAACATCTTAACTTTGATTGTACTTAATTTTTTAAATTAAGTAGAACATACTGTCATAGCCAAAGTATGTTCTTGTAATCAGTATGTAATGTTATTCTAGTTGTATTGTTTGAAAGAAGTTCACTTATGTGTTCAAGCCTCAAAGAATGCTTTTTGGATGACAACATGAATAAAGGTTACTGTCCTAAAGCTGTGACAGTAAGATTACAAGAAGACAGAATGTTGCAAGTCACGACAGCATATTCACTCTGACAGCAACATTGGCGGAAGACTACGCGACAGCAACTATTGCCCTCGACAGCAAGTTTGGGATCCTCGACAGCACTCTATGCGGGGAACTCATACTGTCACCAAAAGATCATTCCTGTGACAGCAAGCTTTGCGGCAAAAGTAACTGTCTCAATAAAGATCCTTATGCTAGGTATCTTTCTCAGTCAAATCCCGTGACAGTTTAAATGTTCAAGAAACAGGCGTGATGCAGCATCCCTAAGCTGCACCAAGTCTGCAAGACTACGACAGAAGCTTCAAGGCACTACAAATCAAAAGCGAATCAATTCAAGAGCAAGGTCAAGTCTTTATCTGCTGAATTGGTTTAGCTGGAAATAGAATGAATCTAGGTTGCTTTCTTTGTAATGTATATCTGACATGTTAGCAATTTAGGAAAGTCACATGGGTAAGACAATCTGTAAGAAGCTGCCACTTGACAGTGACAGCAGCTTCACAAACCCGTGACTGATAGTGATAGGGTTAGTCCTATACCTTCTATCAACTCATTCTAGAATAGTAACGAAGACAAGCAAGTGTCTTTGAAGAAAACCCGAAGCTCGAGAATTCTTTCTTGAGGTTGTAGCAACACTTTGCAAAATAAATAAAACATTTATTTTGTGAATCCTGTTCTTACTAAATACTGTTCGTGATTGCATATATTGCTGATAACGTTTAATCTTGATTTTAGTTGTTGAAATTTAGATTGAATTTTATCAGTATTGCATTCATCCCCCCCCCCTTCTGCAATACACAAGGACTAACAACTGGTATCAGAGCCTTCAGATTAACATACATATCTGAGATCCCGGAGAAAATGCAGAAATCAAACAGTATCAAGATCCCAGCTTTTGATAAAGAGAACTACAGCATTTGGAAAAGAAAAATCTTGTTGTTTATCAAAGCTGCAAATCCACTATACCCAGGTATACTCGAGAATGGTCCTTTCATTCCAAGAAAGGAAATTGAAGCCACAACAGTAAATGGTGAGATTATTCCTGCACATTGGGTTCCCAAAGATCCCTCAGAAATCTTGGAACCTGAAAAGGAGAAAATGGTGCTAGATGATCATTTGCAACTTATCTTGCTCGATTCTCTCACGCTGGATAAAGCCATGTGTGGAAGTGTAATAAGCTGCACATCAGCCAAGGAGATGTGGATCAGGTTAGCCTTACTCTGTGAAGGAAGTGAAGAGGTTAAGGGCAACCAAAGGCAAATTCTAATATCTCAATATGAGGCATTCATGGCCAAGCCTGGTGAAGACTTAACCTCCATGTTTGAAAGGTTCAGTAAGCTCTTAACTGAATTACAGATACATGGCAAGTACTATGACAGAAAAGAATTAAATGTCAAGTTCCTGCTCACACTGCCTGATCACCTTGAACACAAGACAACAGCCATACGAGAAGGAAGAGATCTCAACACTATAACCTTTGAGACACTTTATGGTATTCTGAAATCTTATGAACTCGAACTCTTTCAAAAGAGAGCCATACAAAGTGGAACAAGGAACAAGATGGCTAATATGTCAAGTGCCCTAGTAGCACATGTGCCAAGGATCACACAGCCAAGTGAAGTACTACAGATCACACAATCAACCCCAACACAGACCTTGAAGATAGAAAAGGTGGTTGAAGATGATGAGAAAGTGGTACTACAGCTTAAAGATGTGGAAGATGAAGACTTCTACACAATGGAGGAACTGGAAAGCATGGACAACCCTACTATGGCTTACATGGCCAAGAAGTTCAAGAACTTTAGGTTCAAGAAGGATAGGTCATACAAGCCTCAAGGCCAAGCATCCAAGTTCAGCAAAGGAAGCTCATCAAAGGCTGCTGTGGGAAGTTCAACCAAAGGAGGATACAAAACTGGATTTGTGGATAGATCAAAGTTCAAATGTTACAACTGTGGTGAACCTGGTCATTTTGCTACTGAATGCAAAAGACCCAAACAGGTTCAAAGATATGAGAAAGGAACTGGTGGATACTCTAAGAAAAATCAAGGTAGAGCCTATGTGGCTGAAGGAAAGTGTTGGGATGATTCTGATGATGAAGAAGAGGAAGAATATGTTAACCTAGCTCTCATGGCTAGTACTGATGAGGTAGCATCAACATCTTCAAGTCAGGTACCTTCGCTTGTCTTACTTGATATGTCTACTGATGAGTATAAGAAAACCATTAAAGACTTAAGTGCTGAAATGTTCAATGTCTATACTAGCTTATCTGCTGCTAATGAGGAAATCTCTAGACTAAGTAAGCTAAATGAAACACTTCAGTCTGAAAATGATTCTCTTTTTCTCAAAACCAGTTCACTAGGCTCTTTAGCTCAAGAGAATGCTAAACTTAAAAATGAATTAAAATGTGCTAAGGAGGTTGAGGAATTCCTGAGGAATGAGATTGCTGAAAATGAATTTAAGATTAAGGCCTATAGAAACTCATCAAAGATAGTTCAGGATTACAATGATAAGCATACAGAAAATCAGTCTGTTGGTATAGGTTTTTCTTATGGTAGAAGACCTGGAAAGGAAACTGTGATTCAAGATTGCCCTGGAGTTGCTACTGTCAAACCCACCATTCTCAAGAAAGTTAAAACTCCTATTTTCAAAGCTGCTGAAATTGAGTTTGATGAAGAAGCCATGCTCATCAAACAAGAAATTCTTGATGAGGATGAAGGTGTTGACAGCACATTCAAGGAAGGAAAGGATACTGTCAGAATCCCCAAGACAGTAAACTTACCAAGCAATCAGACAGTAAGTTCAAAGGATGCTGTCACGATTGGCAAGACAGAATCTTTCAAAGATACTGTCAAGAATGATTCCAAGACAGTAACTCTCAAACCTTCTGTCAAGACAGTAGGAATAAAAGATACTGTCAAGGATAGTTCGACAGCAACTTCTGAACATACTGTCAATCCAGTAACTCCCAAGTCTAGAAACAGGAATGGTAAGGTAGGTGTCAATAAAGGAAATGGATACACTAATGTTGGAGGTGCTTCTAGGAAACTATGCAATAACTGTGGATCTACACATCACTTAACACATGTTTGTAAGAAACCAATTGAGGATAAGATCAATGCAACTGAACTCAATGGTAACTTACACAGAACCCCCCTTATGCATAGAACTATGAGTGTCTGTAATAACATTGATTGTATGCCATGCAAAATCACTGCCATGAGTACATGCTTTAACTTACCTGTTCTATCTACTGAAAAATGCTCATACCTAAACACTGTTGAGACTTCTGAGCCTGCTGGAAACAGCAAAAAGGCTTCATCCACTAAGAAAAGGACCAAGTCCAATTCTAAACCTAAGTGGGTGAAAAGAGAAGTCAAACAGGAAGTCTTTGATAATGCTTGTGATGTTGTGACTGAAAGAATCTCAGGAAACACTGAAACTGCAGGACCCAACAAAGATTGGGTACCATATGCAACTTAGAAACATTCTGTTTTGCAGGGTAAGAAGAAAAATCAGGTCATGTGGATAATTGACAGTGGTTGCTCAAGACACATGACAGGTGATAAAGCCCTGCTATCACATTATGTAGAGAAAGCTGGCCCAATCATAACCTTTGGAGACAACAGCAAGGGTTACACAGTGGGATATGGCTGTCTGGAAATTGGAAATGTTGTCATTGAAGATATTGCTCTTGTGGATGGATTGAAGCACAACCTACTCAGTGTCAGCCAATTCAGTGACAGAGGATTTAAGGTTGACTTTGACATGATGGTTTGCAACATCTATCACAAGAAGGATGGAAGCCTCTCTCTAAAAGGGGTCAGAAAAGGAAGCTTGTTTGTTGCTGATCTAAGCTCAACAAAGAAGGATAAAGTTTATTGTTTTTACAGTAAAGCTACTGTTGGTGACAGTATGCTTTGGCACAGGAAGCTCTCACACCTCAACTTCAAGACAATGAATATTCTGATGAAGAAGGAGTTAGTGAGAGGTTTGCCCCAACAGGAATTCTGTCAAGAAGGACTGTGTGAAGATTGTCAAATGGGCAAACTGAGAAGAGCTGTGCACAAGTCCAAGCAAGTAAACACCAACACAGAAGCACTCAAGTTAATTCACATGGACCTCTTTGGACCAGTCAATGTACCATCAATGGCCAGAAAGAGGTATGCCTTAGTAATGGTGGATGATTACTCAAGGTACACTTGGGTGAAATTTCTTGAATCCAAAGATGAAGCTGCTCAAGTGATTATTGATCAAGTCAGAGTTCTTGATAGAACCCCAAACTCAAAAGTTCAAATCTTGAGGAGTGACAATGGTACAGAATTCAGAAATGCCACACTTGGAAATTTCTGTAAAGATGAAGGAATTGTACAACAATTCTCTGCTGCAAGAACTCCACAGCAGAATGGAGTTGTAGAAAGAAAGAACAGGACTCTCATTGAAGCAGCTAGAACTATGTTGCATGATGCTAAGTTACCAACATATTTCTGGGCTGAAGCTATCAACACAGCCTGTTATACTCAGAACAGAACCATGATCAACAAAACTCATGCAAGTACTCCTTACTGTCTGTTAACTGGAAAGAAACCTATTGTCAAATATTTTCATGTGTTTGGGAGCAAATGCTTTATGATGAAAGACAACCATGAGAAGAAAGGAAAATTTGACACCAAGGCTTTTGAAGGATTATTCATGGGTTACAGCACAGAAAGGACTGCCTACAGAGTTTATGTTATGGAACACATGATTATTGAAGAAAGTGTTAATGTCACATTTGATGAAACCAAGTTTCCAGGACTGCATGAAGAAGGAAAGATGCAGACATTCAGATTTGAGAATCAAGGATACCTGGAAGCTGAGGAGATTGTAGATGAAGAACCTAGCTTCACCCAAATTGTTGAAGTTGACAAAGATGCTGTCAACACCACTACTGTCAATCAAACTCCAGCTTAATCACACACCATAACATCTAACATTCAGAACAGTGATGACACTGGAGACAATGAAGAACATGGTGGAGACAATGGTATTGATGAGCATTCAACTCAACAAGCTGAAGCAAATGTTCCTGTTCAATCAAGTAGCTTGCCCAGAATCACCAGGTGGACCAAGGATCACACAAATGACCTTATAATTGGTGATCCTAATTCTGGAGTGAGGACAAGGAACAAAGTCTCTGCTGACAGCATGTTTTCATGCTTCCTGTCACAAATGGAACCCAAGACAATTGATGAAGCATTGTTGGATTCTGACTGGGTGATAGCCATGCAAGAAGAGCTAAATCAGTTTGAAAGAAACAATGTATGGAAATTGGTTCCAAGACCTAAGGGAAAGTCAGTTATTGAGACCAAGTGGGTTTTCAGAAACAAACTTGATGAAAATGGATTGGTGACAAGGAACAAAGCAAGGCTAGTGGCTAAAGGTTACTGTCAACAGGAGGGAATAGATTATGATGAGACATTTGCTCCTGTTGCCAGACTTGAAGCTATAAGAATCTTTCTAGCTTATGCTGCACACTGCAACTTCAAAGTATTTCAGATGGATGTCAAAAGTGCCTTTCTAAATGGAGAGCTGGAAGAAGAAGTGTATGTGGAACAGCCACCAGGGTTTGAGGATGCTGACATGCATAACTTTGTGTACAAACTCTTCAAAGCTTTGTATGGACTAAAGCAAGCACCCAGGGCATGGTATGACACACTTTCCACCTTTCTTCTGGAAAACCAGTTTACCAGAGGAGTTGTAGACAAGACACTTTTCTACAAGCATCATGGCAAGGACATCATTCTGGTACAAATCTATGTGGATGATATCATTTTTGGTTCTACAAATGAGAAGCTGTGTGAGAAGTTTTCCCATCTCATGAGTAACAAATATGAGATGAGCATGATGGGAGAATTGTCATTCTTTCTAGGGTTACAAATTCTTCAACAAACTGATGGAATCTTCATAAGTCAAGCTAAGTATATCAAGGAACTTCTCAAAAAGTTCAACTTGGAAGATTCATCTCCTGCAAGAACACCAATGTCCACAGCAACCAGTCTGGATCTTGACCCTAAAGGAAAGAAAGTTGACTCAAGCACCTATAGAGGCATGGTAGGATCTCTCCTATACCTAACTGCTAGCAGACCTGACATCATGTTTGCTACATGTCTCTGTGCAAGGTTTCAAAGTGATCCAAAGGAGTCACACTTGGTAGCCATCAAGAGGATCTTTAGATACTTAAAAGGCACTCCTAACCTAGGCCTTTGGTATCCTAAGAATACTGGATTTGATCTAATTGGTTACTCAGACTCAGACTATGCTGGATGCAAGATTGACAGAAAGAGTACTACTGGTAGCTGTCAATTTCTTGGTGGAAGATTGGTCTCATGGTTTAGCAAGAAGCAGCATTCAGTTTCTACCTCAACTGCAGAAGCTGAGTACATTGCTGCAGGCAGTTGCTGTGCACAAATTCTATGGATGAAAAGTCAACTTCTAGATTATGGTCTAGTGTTAAGAGAAATTCCTATTTACTGTGACAACACTAGTGCCATAGCCATCTCAGACAATCCGGTTCAACACTCTAGGACAAAGCACATTGATATAAGACATCACTTTATCAGAGAGCATGTTGAACAAGGAACTGTGAAGCTGATTTATGTCCCAACTGACAAGCAACTTGCTGACATCTTCACTAAGCCATTGGATGAAGCAACCTTCAACAGGTTGGTAAGTGAATTGGGAATGCTGAATCTGGTATGTTAATTTACTAAGGTTTCTAAATTTTCAATTCTTATTGAAGCTCATGACAGCAACTTCAAACCTGCTGTCAAGAGAAGTTACTGTCTACTTGGTTTATGTCTGTTATGTGACAGCATGTGTTGATTTGACTTCTCATGTCAGTATTTTTGTGTCAGTCTCATACTTTTAAACCGTGTATGACTTTAATGTGGTTATCTGTTAAGTTTGAGAGTTAAAAATCTGTTCCATTGGACTTTCACACTCTTTTGCATTAATCTGTAGGATTAAAGGAGGACACGACCATTAATTACTTTTGTGGTAGTTGTATGGGTACTCTAACTGTTGACCATTAGACTTTAATCCTTAGACGGTTTTGCCTATAAATTAACCTTAGGTTTCATCAGTCTGCTCTCAGTTTTAAAGTAAATAATGGAAAACAAAGTAGGAATTGAAGTTGGTCTAAAGAAGTGTGATAGTGAACCCGACAATGAAGAGATCGACGAGCTCTTTGAAATATTGTTGGACGCCATGGATGAGATAGACGAGGAAAAGGAGGCCAAGGCTAAGGAAGAAGAAGCCAAGGCTGTGGAAGAAGAGAAGGAGCTTCAGGCACTTCTTGAAAAAGAAGGCCGCTCTGAAGAAGAGATTAAGGAAGAAGTCTTAGAACTAGTTGATAAAATCATAGAATGATGTACTCAATGCTCAATTTTAATGATTTTATTAATAATAATAAAAGTTCCTGTTTATGTGGTTATTGAGTTTATGATTTGTCTGTGTTAATTGCTTAATATCTGTGTTCAAAAGATTACATTGCTAAATCCATAATTTGTCAATATTAAGTTGAGTGTATGAATCAAGCATTCTAATAAGTTCATGACAGAACCATTTACTAATCGAAGTTACTGTCGTTAAGAAGGATACTGTCATGTGTTTCTTGACAGCAACCTTCTTGACAGCAGGAAAAGACTTTCTGTCAAGACTTGTAAAGGATACTGTCATTCATATGCTTAACGGTGACAGCAAGTTTTTGCGCAATAGTTGCTGTCGCGCAAAACCTACTGTCACCACCACTTCTTACTGACAGATTGTTTCTAGCGCACAGGTTACTGTCAACAATAGTGGACCGTTGTAATTGGATATTCACCCCATGATTGACAGTGAATAACGGGCAGTAACTCACGTGTTAAGAGAGTGGGTTAAGACACGTCCTTTAACTCCACTTTTTGAGCAAACATTTGAGAAACCCATATTTATTCTCCAGTTACTCAGACATATCACTCTCACAAAACTCAAGGCAAAATACTTTTCTTCAAGCAAAAAGCTACTTTCTCACTTTCTTCTTTTCTTGAAATCTCCATGGCCCCCAAACAGACTCTCTCTCAAACAAACTTTGTTGGCATCTTTTCCCCAAATGATGCTGGTGACGATTTCAAAGGACCGGTGTTTTTCTTGAACAAGTCCTATCTTCGTTCAGCCATTACCTCAACTCCAATTCTCGACCTAGACAAACTTGAGGAATTTTGGCGAACTGCTGTTGCTCAAACTGAGGGTGAAAACCCAGCTATTGAATTCCAGATAAATGGGCAACAATACATTCTCACAGCTGAGGTCATCAATACTGCTCTTGGAATTACACTGGAAGAAGGACAACACTTTTCTCCACTTGCTAATGATGACACTCTGAAGAAGCTCTTCTTGAAGAATGGGTATGCAGGCCCTATTCTCGAAGAGGGAACAACCAAGTGGTACCCGTCTGGTGAAATGGACAGGAAGTATCTAAGGAAGGAGTGGAGCATGATATTTGATGCAATGGTCAAGGTGTTCTCTACCAAGTCCACAGGCTGGAATGGGATACCTTCCTACATCAAGAAACTGACACATTCTCTTGTCCATGGATACAAGGTGAATGTTGGAGCTCTCCTCATGGCACAACTCAAAGCTGCCATAGGTAAGAAGGTATCACACTACCCTCGCTTTCTTATGATGTGTATCAATTCTTTCTGTGATTTTAATACTGATGCCCCTCGTCTCGAGGTTTGCTCTGTCTTGAAAAAGAACACACACACACTGTTATCTTCACAGGATCTAAATGCACATATTCCACTTTGCTTCACTCAGCACATGGTTGATCAAGTGACCAACCCTGATTATCCATTACCCACTGGTTATGATTCTTTTTCTCTTGAGGATGAAGCTGGATTAGACCCAAATTCAGCTAACCCACATTCAACACCATACACTCAGCCTAGGCCCTCTAGACTTCCCAAAGCCCAAAGAGAAGCCTTGCAAGAATCCAGAAAAAGATCCTTAGAAGCTGATGTTGGTGGTAGCTCTGTTAGTCAAGAGGGAGACACTGCACCTAGTGCAGCAAATAAGGAAGGTAGTCACGAAGAACCCACAGTGGTTCCCCCTGAGCCTAAGAAGAAGAGAGCTAGGAGGACCAAAACCACTGTCAGCCACCCTGCAGTCTCCCAAAAGACTGTAGAGGAAACCAGGGAAATAAACTCCTCCCTAGATGTGCCTTCTCAACAAGGTGCTTCTATTGAAATTGGCCTGTCTCCCAAGGCACCCTGTACAGAGTCTGCACAAACTCATGGTTCCCAACCTGAGATACCCCCACTTGAAGAAACACACAGTGAGTTAGGGCACAGTGAGGATTTCTCTACTCCTATTGATGGTTCACATGTTTCATCTGTGAATCAGCCCCCACTCTCTACTACACTTTCACCTTCTTCCTTCCCTATATATTCTTTTGTTTCTTCTCCACAACCTAGAGAAGGGGACAGTCCCAACCCTTCAGGTTTTGATCATCCATCTCCAATCATGGATGAGCCCCCATCTAGTGGTCCACAAGAACCCATTTCTCAAAGTGAGATGGACACCACTCCTCCAAACACTGAGCTAGGGCAAAGTGGTATTTTGTCAGAAAATGAAACAGCCAACACTTTGTCTGACCTCCAAGGAGCATCTTACCTTCAGGAAGATGCTGTCACAGCCTCTGTTGCTGTCAAAGACACTGGGGATGCTACTGTCCTGGGCACAGCTCCTGTCAAAGGTGGAGAGAAAGATACTGTCACTACAGAACATACTGTCACTCCACCTCCCAAAGATGCTGTCATGCCAGAACCTGCTGTCCAGCCTACAACTGACAGTAACATTCCTACTCAGTATGCTGTCAAGCCCTCCCAGCCTAATTTTGATGCTGTACTGGTTGAGGATGCCTCTGATGATGACCTACCTCTTGCTAAACTCCTCAAGGTACATTCTAAATCTTCTCCTTCCATGCATGTTAGTACTGCTCATACCCATGCATCTAGGTTGAGTGAGGGTGTGCAAAAGAAAAGAGAGATAAAAGAAAAGAGAGGTGAGCATAAAAATGAGAGGCAGCCAAATGAGCTGGCAAAAGGAGAGGGACTTGAGCATGTCCAGAGAGATATTGAGGGAGCCCACATTATTCAGGCCCTAGGCCTTGAGAGTCAAACTGTGAGGGGTGATGAGATCACTCAAAAACACCCTGAGAGTGTGAGAACCCCCATAGCCTCCAAGCCCCTGTCTTTTCCTTCCCCTCCAAGAAGGTTAAGGTCTGGTGGCCCCTCTGCTACTTTTGGTGCCAGGATTGCAGCTCTTGAAGGACAGTGTATTACTTTGGATTCCAAACTGGACTCTCTCTCTCAACTGGTGGTTGATGGTTTTGCTGCTACTCAACTCTCTATTCAGTTCCTAACTGACCTGGTAGCTGCCAACTCAACTAAGGGGGAGAAGGTAGCAAGATCAGAATCTTTGCCTATTCAAGAATCAGGTGGAACTCAGGGGGAGCCTATAGCTGTGAAGCCCAGAGGGGGAGCTAAAAGGAAAGCAATGTCTAAGGGGGAGCAAGTCAAACCAAGCAGTGCAAAACCACAGGATAAAGCTGAACAGCCTGTTGAAATGGAAATGGATGGAGAAAGGGTGTTAATGTCAAAGGAAACTCAAGATGCATTGCACAGAAGACCTGCATCTAGACATCCAATCTTGCCTCCTGTGATGATTAGAGAACCTATTCAAGAAACTCAAGAAACTGCTCTGCACAAGAAATGGAGAGAAATGGAGGAACAAAACAAACTTGGGAAAGGTAAAGGGAAACTGCCTGAATCCATCCATAAAGGAACTACTTGGTCCAATGGTACTGAGTATGATCAAGAGGAAGCCAATGTCTTGATGGTGGATTACAGGGAGAGCACATTACACAACCATGACAGTGAGTTTAGCAGTTTGGTGGAAGAAGCAATGAATGCTCCTAGCAACCGTCCAACCAACACCACAAAACTGTTAAAGGAGCAAATTATCAGTGTCAGTGTAATGGTGAATGATGAGAAAAGATGGGCTGTAAGTATTTATCTCACTTCTGGCATATCTTATTTCATCACAATGCAGCTATTGCAGAGTCTGCCAGCAAAGGTGTTGTGTGCTTTGAAGGGAAAGATCAGGGCAACTCAAACACCATTCAATGAAATATTGGATATGCAAATCCAGAACCTGATCATACAGAAACTACCTGAAGTCTACTCAAATCCACCAAGTGTTTTCTACAGATCTGAAACTAAGGATGGCACAAGAAGGAACAGCTTCATGAATATTGGTAGCCCATCCAAAATGGAAACCAAGTCAATTCTGAAGGTACTAGATGAAATACTCAGTTCAAATGCCAATCCAGGAAGAGTTCATGCTGTTCAAGAAATCTACAAAATGCTGGTGTTGAGAGACAAGGCACTGGGAGCTAGAATGAAGGAGCTAATCACTAGAGCCAATGCCAAAAGAAATGATCAAGGTGGAAGTTGCTTCTATAACATTCCTCCCCATGATGATGATGATGATGATGATGAAGATGGTAAGGATGGAGGTGGTGAAGCTTCTGGAAATGCTGGAAATGCTGGTGGAAGTAATTCTGGGAATACTGGTATTCAATCTCAGAATGAAGGCAATGAAGAAACTCCTAGCCAGGAAAAGAAAGATGCTGGTGCAACAGATGAAGAGGAGTCAAGAATACTGGAAGCTTTGGAGGCAAGCATTCTTAGATGTGCTATTGATTGCATAAATGCTGAAAAAGATGCTGTCAACAAAGGTACTGTCGACAAAGATACTGTCATAGAAGATGCTGTCTTGGAAGATGCTGTCGACAAGGATACTGTCAAGGAAGGTTCTGTCAAGGATGAAACCAAAGCTGCTGTCAAGCCCAAGAGACTGAAAGCTAAAGCAAAGGCATGGTTTACTAGACAGAAACCAACAGGGAAGCACAAGTACTCAGGAAAGGAAAAGGCCACTGGATTTGGCAGGAATCTCAAAAAGCCAATTCAATCAATTCCTCCCAACAGTCTTAAGATTCAACAAATGAAATCAAAAGAAATTAAGAGTGTTGAGGTTAAGCTGGATGCAAATCAAGAGGCCACTGAGTACATTCTGTGGTGGGAAGAATCAAGGTCTGCCAAGATTGACAAGGACTTCAATCTGGTAGCCACATCAACCAAGAACAGCACATCAACCATAGATAAAAGAAGAATTGATTTCTTCTACCTGGAAAGAATGGTAGAGTTGCTGGAGAGCTATGATAATGTTTCAGAGGCTGTCATGGAACATGTTCTAAAATATCAGGCAGATAGGGATGCTGAATTTTATCAGAAATTTGGCTATAACTTTGCAGATTTTGATGATGCTGATATTCTTACTGATCTCCCAGCCTCTCCTATACCATACCACTGGTACTATGAGTTTGATGACTCACCCACAGAAGAAGGGCAAGCCCAACCAACTCAGGAAGGGCAACCCAGGCCAAGCAAAGGACCTGAATCTTCTGCATATTCTCAAGCTCAGACAGAACTTGATAAGAAGGAAGCTGAATTACTAGAAATTCACAAGGCCTCTAACAAGGGAGAAAGTGAAGCTCCAAATTATCAACCATATATGCTGGAAAATCCCCTAAGAGTCAAGTTCCTAAAAGAAGAAATCTATGTTTGCAGCTTGCATAAGCTTAAAACATCCACTCTGAAGGATTTACAGTATATGGTAGCTGGTTCAATTCATCCCTTGGAACAGATTTGTTCTGATGAGATAGAGAAGTTATTGGAAGGGAGAAAAGGAGAAGACTCAAAGCTGGACAAGCAAAGAAGGAAGTCTCTCAATGCTTATCCTGGAAGAAGATTCAAGCTCATTAATGAAGAACTTCATTTCAGAACCTATCCATATGATATAGAGCAATGGCTGAATCTCAGGGATGTCAGCTCTCTCATATCCCCTTCCATAAAGAAGATCATTGATGAAGTAGAGGATGATGCAGTGTCTGCTGCTGAAATTTCTCTTGTAGAAAGTCTAAGAAGCTGCTTGGCAGAAGCTCTCAAAAGAGAGGATGCAGCAAGACAGAAGAGGAGATCTCAAGCTAAGTGAAAATTCTTAAATTCTGATCTTGTTAGTTAAGTTGTCAGCACATATTGTAAATTTGCTGTTATTTTCCATAAAAACAAATTGGGGGAGATTGTTGGGATTTATGGGTGATAGCATAGAAACATCTTAACTTTGATTGTACTTAATTTTTTAAATTAAGTAGAACATACTGTCATAGCCAAAGTATGTTCTTGTAATCAGTATGTAATGTTATTCTAGTTGTATTGTTTGAAAGAAGTTCACTTATGTGTTCAAGCCTCAAAGAATGCTTTTTGGATGACAACATGAATAAAGGTTACTGTCCTAAAGCTGTGACAGTAAGATTACAAGAAGACAGAATGTTGCAAGTCACGACAGCATATTCACTCTGACAGCAACATTGGCGGAAGACTACGCGACAGCAACTATTGCCCTCGACAGCAAGTTTGGGATCCTCGACAGCACTCTATGCGGGGAACTCATACTGTCACCAAAAGATCATTCCTGTGACAGCAAGCTTTGCGGCAAAAGTAACTGTCTCAATAAAGATCCTTATGCTAGGTATCTTTCTCAGTCAAATCCCGTGACAGTTTAAATGTTCAAGAAACAGGCGTGATGCAGCATCCCTAAGCTGCACCAAGTCTGCAAGACTACGACAGAAGCTTCAAGGCACTACAAATCAAAAGCGAATCAATTCAAGAGCAAGGTCAAGTCTTTATCTGCTGAATTGGTTTAGCTGGAAATAGAATGAATCTAGGTTGCTTTCTTTGTAATGTATATCTGACATGTTAGCAATTTAGGAAAGTCACATGGGTAAGACAATCTGTAAGAAGCTGCCACTTGACAGTGACAGCAGCTTCACAAACCCGTGACTGATAGTGATAGGGTTAGTCCTATACCTTCTATCAACTCATTCTAGAATAGTAACGAAGACAAGCAAGTGTCTTTGAAGAAAACCCGAAGCTCGAGAATTCTTTCTTGAGGTTGTAGCAACACTTTGCAAAATAAATAAAACATTTATTTTGTGAATCCTGTTCTTACTAAATACTGTTCGTGATTGCATATATTGCTGATAACGTTTAATCTTGATTTTAGTTGTTGAAATTTAGATTGAATTTTATCAGTATTGCATTCATCCCCCCCCCTTCTGCAATACACAAGGACTAACATACTATTACTTTAGTTTGAAAGTAAAAATAACGGTGATTCACATTATTTTTGAAATTTTGTATATTAGTTTTCTAATATGGTACGTAAGACCAATTTCAAAACAAATTGTCACTCTCTTATTTAATCGAAAAAAATGGTTTAATTTATTTCTTATGGTGAACTAAACCGCTAATCTTATTTAAATAATTCATCCTTCTAACCATTGTGTTACATAATTTTCTAATTTTGAGTTTTTTTTTTTTTTTTTTTTTACATAAATCCGACATGTATCTTGTTTTGACCATTACTTTAACATTAGAGTAAAAGGATGGTATTCACATTATTTTATAAAATTTTCTATTTTAAAAGGAAATATGGTACGTGATTATATATTCTACCAATTTCAAAATTTTTGATAACAATATCACGTAATATCACGTAATATAAATTTCTCTTAACATATGTTTAGTTAATATTAATATTAATTTACATAGTAATTTTATCAAAGAAAAATAGATTGACTAGTCAAAATCAAATTAATGAATAAATGTAATTATGTTTGAAAAAGTTATTTGGTCCTGAGTTAAAATAATTGAAAGATGAGATTCTCAAAAATATTAGATTGTACAAAAAAGGTAGTTAAATGAATCTTATACAAGTTAAAAAAGAAAAACTTTCTTCAAAAAAAGGATCATATATAATATGTAACATGACAAAATGTAATAATTAATCTATATGTGCATCGATTATAATGTCGGATATTACGCACTTAGAAATTTTGGTTGAAATAAATATTAAAGATAATAAACTTTATAAAAATTGAATTAAAATAGTCAAGTTAACAAGAGTCAGTATATTAGAAAATAGGATAATGCATAGAAGGCACGTACACAAAATATTATGGTCGATCAACAACTTTATACCTATGAGTAAGTTAAATTATTAAAAATTTAAAAAATATAATTAATTTTCCACATCACGTATCAACATTATGTTGATAAATAGTATGTTTCTTGAGATGTCAAAATTATAACTGATATATGACAAAATATGTCATCCTTGTATAACTCATTTATATTGTGACTGTGTTTTTAGATATACATTGGAAAATAAAGAAATGAAAATATTAAACAACTTCATTCCAAAATTTAATTTGTGTTGATGAAAAACTCAAAAAAGAATAAAAAAGAAAAACATTGTGATTCTTAAACCTTATGTTCTCTTACCCAGAGTTCAGAATTATTATAAGACCAAATTACTATATGTTTTCTATTTATGACATAAATTCGTACATATTAAAAGAATCGGTCTATATATGTTAGTCTGTACAATACGTTGTAAAATATCTTATTTTTAATGCTTATATGAATAAGTAAGCCAAATTATATATATATATATATATATATATTTATTTATTTATTTATTTATTTATTTAAACAGGGACATTATAACAAAACATGTATGAACAAAAAATATATAATTGCACTCAAATATATCTTTTAAGTTGCAAAAGTAAACGAATTTATGTCAATTGCTATTGTTCCCTACAAAAGATATGGGTATCAAATTAATATCAAGCACCGTGATGTGGAAAGTTTACAACATCGGAGGAATGATACAATTAGTATTCATGAATTTTATACAGTTAGGACACACTACCGCACTGTTGAGGGACATGCTTTATTGTTTGGGGGCATACTAATTTTACATATGTGGTTGACGCTTGGTGTTCTATAAAGCGGACTAAGTTACTATGTGTTGAAAAGAATCGGTCTTTAACTAGGTCAGATCTTTATAACAATATTATTGATAGCCTCGGGCGTTGTTATGTAATTGCTACATGTTGGATCTTGCCCTTGAGCTTCATTAGGGACTATAAGTACATGCAAGAAAGTTTTCAAGAAATTATTTCATTCAAACTATTTAAATTAAAAATGATATGCATTTTGGTACCATGCCAGATAATGGTACGTGGCTCGCACAGGCTATTATGCTAGTTTTAGCTTAAGAGTTATGTTCAGTGTAGACCACTTAAATGTTTGACTTCTTAGACCATATATATACTAAATACATTGTAGTGCACTATAAAGTTTTGGTTTTTTAATATATTTTATGCATTATATCTCCGGACAGCCTACAATCTTTATTTTGAAAAAAAATCATTATCGAAATGAATTTGTTTTGTAAAGCAAAATTCATTGTACTGTAATTTTTAGATTTATTGTACTGCAATTTCAGTGTTAGTATATAAGTCTAAAATACACGGTGTAGTAACCCGAATTTTCAGGATTATTAATATTATTATTTAAATATTTTATTGTTTTCCTCAAAGAGGAGGAATGGTATTATGTGTATTCAATTTAAAATTTTTGTGAAAGCTGGTTATTTTATTGATATTGTCGAATTGAGTTTGTTTTAGAATTTTGGGGATCGAATCGGTATTTTAGTTGCGCCAAAATTTTATCCGATATTCTATTCGGATTCAAAGTTTTATTTTGTTTAAATTATAAAAATATTCAAAAGTTTAGTATTTTTACATTTTTGAAAGATTTAGAATATTTGGAATTTTTAGTATCAAAGTGGTATTTTATTAGTACCAAAATTTTACCCGGTATTTTATCTTTGCCCCATTAGTATTTGGGTGAGTTGCAAAGTATTCAAAAATTCAATATTTTTATATTCTGTAAAATCCGGGCTTTATAAAAATTTTGTGCATAGTTATTTTAATTTTTGGAGAGAATTAAATTTTAAGTTTTATCCGTTAATTGATTTGAGTGTATCATTTCGTATTAAGAATAATTTTGTGGAGTATTTATTTATTTTATCCGAGAAATGAAAAATTATTATTTTTAACCGCTAATTAATTATTTGATAATTTTTGGAGCTAATTGAAGAAATTAGGAGCCAAGAATTATTTGTGGGATATGATTTTTAGTTTTATAATAAAACTTTATAATTTATTTGATTTAAAATTTGATATTATATATAGTTTAAATTTTTCCCGTAAATTAGAATACTACTTGTATTAGAGCAACTCCAATGGTGTCCATTCCTTACCTATAATCAGTGTATGTGGACAAGTATAGGGGTTTTAGTCTAAAAACACTTCTCCAACGCAAAGCCTCATCCCATTTATATTTTTAGGAGAGAGAAAACTCGTCCCCTTATTTGAGGGATCAAAATTGCCTCCCCTATATTCTCCATGTCATCAATAGCAGGTTTTAAGCCTTCAGTAGCAGGTTTTTTAGTCTTCAGTAGCAGGTTTTTAGTCTTCAGTAGAAGGTTTTTAGGAGTTTGATTAAGTTTGTGACTTAGTCTTCAGTAGCAGGTTTTTAGTCTTCAATAGCAGGTTTTTAGGAGTTGCTCTTAAACGAAACTTACGCTATTCTATCGAGTCAATCTTCAGTTAATATAAATAGATTTTTGGTTTTTCAGTTTTCTTTTATTCTCTCATTTCTCACTCTTCCTCTCCCGTAAGTCTCTCCCGATTCTCTCTCGATTCTATGCTCTTCTCTCTCTAAATTCTCTTTCCTTTTCGTTTTCTTTCAAATTTGATTGTGTTAATTCATTCTTCTGTTAAACAAATCGAACACCTCTTAATCCCCTGCAAAATTGTATTTTTTTTTGTAGGGATTTGAGGGTATCGAAAACTAGGGTTTTAAATTGGGGGTTTTAGATTGGGTTACGACTTATGATTGTTTTGGATGTTTAATTGATAGAATTAGTTGTGTTTGAAGCCGTGGAGTTGATTCCTGGCCGAATCGACTCAAACCCACCTGTTTGGGGGGGGGGGGGTTTCAGTTGGGCGGCCGGTTACCGAAAATGAGCTCTGGCGAGACGGTGACCCCCGAGCTTTTGGGTTATGATTGTTTTGATGGTATACTGTGATGATATGCGTGGAATTCGTTGGTATGATAGTTATTGGTTGAACTTAGTTGATTTTCAATTTATGAAAAAGTTTTTGTTTTTGAATTGTAAAACTTGATGGTATCACAAGTTTAGTGTTGGGGGATTTTTGTTTAATCCGTGTTGGAGCCGAAGTGTAATTGCTCGGTTTTGTTAAGTGATGCTTAATTGTTGAAACTGAGTCCATATTTAGGATGAATAGCTAAAATGTATTGATAATTGCTTATATGTAAATTGTTCCCTGATTAGAATTATAAATTTGTGTTTTTGGTGCTAATGTAAGTGTATGTTAAGAACTGAGTTAAATTATGGTAATTGAGTTTTAGTGAAACTTTTATTCTTTGATTATGAGTACTGAGTATAATTGTCGGTACATTAAGTGATGATTTTGTTGTTCGGTAGAAATGAAATATAATATGAGTAGTATGATTACTTGAGTGTGATTGCACTTGATATGAATTGGTATTAGTGTGGTTGTGGATTGTTGATTAGTTTAGATTACAGGTGGTTTGTTACATAAATAGAGGAGGTGTTGCCGAATTTTCTGGCAGAACCATTGTTTGATTAATTGCTAATTGGAATATGATGTGATATGCTAGTTTAGTTGAAACATGCTTATGTGTTATATACCTTACTGATATATCTTACTTTATAATCGAAGGATAGTATTAGAAAAGGTTTTGTGTTAAGATATTGATTTTTTTCAAGGTATTAATTATGTTAGAGTACAAAGCACAAAATAGGGGATCTCGAGGAGTCAACTTGTAATTCATCACTGTGTGTCGATTTTGATCCATGTATGTTATGTGTTACGTGAATTAAGTGGTTTATTATCGAGCCTTGAATGTGTTAGGTGATCCATGAATTATTTATTTGAGCAGCTAAATGTTAAATTGGTGCTTAATCGGTTATAATAATATTTAAGATAGACATTGGATTATTTAATTTACTGATTAGAAGTGTTTCTTTCTTTTCGCAAGATCAAGTGTCGAGTTATGTTCTTGTCTAAATGACTAGTTATTAATTGTAGAGTTCGACGGAGAAGGTCAACGGACTTATAAGGGAAGATGTTACATGAAAAAGGTTAGAGATGGATGGAGTATTGTTTGTGGTTTATTGGTTAAAGTGAGATGTTTTAACATCGAGAAAGCGTCTACCTTCAAAGGGGACATTTCCAAGTGTTTTCTTCTGACAAAAAGATATGGGTAAGAATTGTTAATTACGTTAGAACCAATTTTTCAAGTTTGTGAGTAGGAATCGTAACCTGAAGATTAAAGTATCGTCTTATGTTTGACTGTCGAGGTATATGCGCGGATTCGATATCGTGGGATCAGATTCGAGACGATCGCAAAAGCGTTATACCAAGAAATGAGTGAAATGGAGGATTATGATGCCGTAAGATAGAAGAAGAAGAGAATCATATTACTTTGGATTTACGTAACAGCTAAGGACCAGAGGCAAGTTTACTAACTCATACTCTTTTGTTCGGAGTATCATAACAAATTCTATACCCTCACTTATTGTTCAAGTGACATGTTTCTTCAACTATTTTGCCAATATTACTCTCAACTCATATTGAAAGTTTTATCTCTCTCACTTATTGTTCAAGTGATATAATTCTGCAACTATTATGCAAATATTACTTTCAAATCATATTGCAAGTGACAATCCTTATTACTTATACAAATGTTTTGACTTGCATAAATGCATGTTTTATCGCATATTGGTGATGATACAAATATTATGAAAGTATGAATATTATGTTGTTACAAAATAAAATGTTTTACCCTGATAATATATTTCACGGTAATTAGGCCCATTCCTTTGGAAAAATACTTGTTAATATAAAACAAGTTTGGAAATGATTTATCCATTGAGCAATATAAGATTATGGCAACAGGTTAGTTTTAAAACCCGTGTTAATGTTTTTGGAAAGTAAAGTGGGGTTGGGAATGCGTAAGAGAACCCCTTGACACGCGGTTCCAGCTTGATATGAGCCATTGTTGATAAGTGCTCCCGGATCCAAATTGTTGTTATAAAAATCTTGTTATGAATACTGTGTGGAGGTTAAGTATGAATGATCATCATCTTAACCTGTGTCATTTGATACCCACTATACACATTAAAAAGGGCCAATGTTTTGAGAAGAATTGAACTATACTCAGTAGTATACTTTTACATGTTCAAGAAAGGCATGAATTTTAGAAAGATACCTTATATCCCATTCCTGATTTCAGAACTAAACATATATAAAGTTACTATCTTTATCATTGATTTACAAATATGAAAAGGACATTCTACTCAAAAGTTTTATTCATCAAAAGCTTGTTAAATTTCTAAAGTGGACACTGTTTATCATAAAAGTATCTTTCTTATTGTATCTTATTATCATCTTGCTGAGCATTTCTTCCGCTCATACTTGCTTGTTTCACCTTTTTAACCCTCCAGTGAAAGATAGAGTGACATGATTTAACCATGTAAGTTTGGAATGCGAAGAGATGAGATGTCGTTATGAAGATGAATTGATGAAGAGTATCTGGATCTAGAGTAAGTCTATTTGTATAAATTTCATTTCTACTAAATATTATTGTGTATCCGATTATTTTGGCCTGGTATACTTCTCATCGAAGTTATACTAGCGTCTTAGGATTTATGCAAAGAGATTGTTGTAAAGAATAAATATTTTTATGGGATTTTTGGATTCTTGTTTCTAGCACTGTAACCTAAAAAGATCATTGGTATAGTTGGGGTCGCAGATGTTATATTTGTATTGGTTTAATATTTAGCAGGTTGTTTTAATTGAGATTTTTGCGTGACGACCAAATCCTCTGACCCCGGATTTGGGGGCGTTACACACTGTACTGCAATTTTGGTCTAACATGTCTAAGTTTTAAATGGTCGACACTAAACATTTACCTTTAGCTTAAAATTTAAAATGTGCTTTAACGAAGATTAGCGGATTACAATGATCATGCAAATTATAATTTACCAAGAAAATAGTACACTTCTTTTCTTTGAGTGTACTAAAGTTTGTGCCTTATTTTTGAGATATTTTCAATAATATTATTGTGATATTAATTAAGGTTGTGCATTCAATTAACCAAAATTAAAATTAAATATTATTTTAGTTAACAAAAACTGAAATGCATTTGAAATATCTATCAGAAACCGAACTTATATTAATTTGATAATAAACTGAACTGATGTATTATTTTTGGTTATTGTCAAAAAATGAAATTAAAATTGAATTTTACTGAAATTTAATAGAAAGTTAAAAAAAGATTTAATTTATTTTACCCACCATTTATAAACTAAAAATAATTTGAGTATGAGGCAAATGTTTTATGTAGACCATTTTAATCTTAGACATGTTAGACCAGATCTCAACCTTTCATTTATTTACAATCCAATGACTATATTTATTCAACTTTTTTAAGTAAAAAACATAAATGCACACATCTATACATATAATTAATATATTAATATTTTGTAATAGTCAAAGTATCATTTATGTTACAAGTAATTGTTTTTAACTATATTTATTAAGTTTTACTGCAATATATTTTTTTTATCTATACTACAAATTTTTCATTGTATTGCATATCAAATATTATACTATCATTTTCAGTCATACCGCATATTATTTTATCTTGTACTGCAATTTTTATTTTGATTGTACTGCATATCGTATATTATACTGCAATCTAAATATTATGCATTTTCATTCATACTGCACATTATTTTATCTTGTACTGCATTTTATATTGTATTTGGATATAATAAACTAAGCATCGTTCTTAGATTAGTTGTTATACTGCACTTTGGTATGATATGACTAGTATATATATATATATATATATATATATATATATTATATTATATATATATATAAATGACATGGTCAGAAAAGTAATATAATTGACGGTCCAATGAAAAGGCTCGATATTTAATGCCCAAATCCCTAATTATTCATTAATTTCGTAATTAATGAATAGGGAAAATATACAGCTCATTAAAAGAGCTCAAATTATGGAAATCTTATCAAAGAAGGATCCGGAATCCCAATTAAAGGCAATTAATGAGTCATAGCCTTTATCAACAAGGAAAAGACTTCTCCAGCAAGAAATACGATGTCTATCCAATATCAAAAAGGAGACTTATTCGCTAAGACTCCTAAACATACCATAAATACTAGGCTCCAGACGCCTATATAAGGTCCCTGATCCTACAATCAGAACTACGTCTTTGGCTTGATTCTCAATAACGATTTGAGATACGTAGGCATCTTGTGAGGACCGATTTAGTCCCGAAACACAAGTGCAACCATAAAAGCTCGAAGCTCATTAAACCCTCGCATTAAATTCGTAAGCTCAGATTTTATTCCACAACATTTGGCACCGTCTGTGGGAAAACAACATCATCCATGGCAAACACATGAAGAACAACTCGGGATAATCAAACTCCTGAGGATCGCCCTATCACCTCTGAGGCTGATCAGCCACCGCTGACTACTGGCACTGAAGGGGCGAATATCCCCACCAACACTCAAGGACCGGAAATCCCGATTTCGGTTGAAGGGACGAATCCCCTGTAGATGGTCATTCATGGATCTAATCCACAAGAGACCGTTCACCAGCAACCGATTACGACCTCCCCGCTGCTCATGAATGCACCGAGGAGCCTTCAACTCCATACTACTGATCTCCCTCAATACGCGAATCAGACTTTGGGGATGCCAAGCTATGACATGCCCCCTCGACCCATGGCAGGCGGTAGTGGAACTAATCCAATCTACCATGAGGCATATGTGCCCCCTTATATTCAAGGTCTGGGACCCCAAACTCGCCAGACCCCTTTCGTCCAAGATTACTCGGGCCCATACACCGAGGATGAGGGTTATACAACTGGGGAGGATGTCGCCCCAAGAAGGAGACGTTCTTCCCAGACCAATCGGGAACAACCCCAAACTACTAGGGAGAAACTTGCAGCCCATGAGGCAGAGACTGCAAGGCTCAAAAAACTCCTTGCTGAGGAAGAGGCCGCTCAATCTCGGGGCCGAACGACTGAAGGGATCCCGATAATCAACTTGGATCCACCGGCAAGGAGAACCAAGAGGGCCGAAGCCCCAAGGGGTGATCCTAGTATTTTGTTACCCCTAGGAGATCCTGATGATCCTACACCACCGTTTACTCAAGACATCATGAAAACGGCTATATCCAGAAAATTCAAGATGCCTTCGATCAAAGCCTATGATGGAACGGGTGAATCTCCCGCAAATCATGTAAGGACCTTCTCCAATGCACTGCTGTTGCAGCCAACCAACGATGAGGTCAAGTGTAGGGCGTTTCCACAAACCTTGGCAGTCATGGCCCAACGTTAGTATAGCCGTCTTCCTCCCAATTCAATTGGGTCTTTCAAAGAACTAAGCAAAGCTTTTATCAATCAGTTCATTAGTGGAAGGGTGCATGAGAAAAGCTCTGCATCACTCATGGCAATCCAACAAGGAAATAATGAAGCCCTAAGGGACTACATCAATCGATTCACTCGGGAGGCTTTGAAAGTCCCGGACTTAGAGGACAGGGTGGCTATGATAGCCCTGCAACAAGGAACTACTGATGACCACTTCAAAAGGTCGTTAGCTAAACATCCACCCGAGAGCATGCTGAAGCTCCAAGATAGAGCCGGAAAGTATATCAAGGCTGAAGAAAGCATGAGAAAGTATGAACCCACTGCTGGCGGTAGTGGAAACTCAAAGAAAAGAAAAGAAACTCAAGAGTACGACGTCAAGGAAAAGTTCCCCAGAACATCAAAGAACTCCGATTCTCCCCCCAAGAGAAACAATTTTGGGCCAAAATTTACAGAATATGCAAGATTGAATACTCCCAGGAGTCAAATTCTGATGGAGATAGCCAAAGAAGAAGATCTCAAATGGCCAAAGCCAATGAGGGCTGATTTGTCCAAACGGAACCAAAATCAGTTTTGTCGGTTCCACAAAGAAGTCGGTCATGACACCGACGATTGTAGGCAATTGAAAGATGAAATTGAATTTCTGATACGAAGAGGAAAACTCAGCAAATTCACCAAGGATGGAAATCAAGGGAGTCAAAGAGGAAACTAAGAAAGGAAGGATTACGACAGAAGGGACAACGACCAAGATCGTAACCCTAAGCCCCGAGGGCCAGTCATCAATATGATATTTGGAGGACCAACTGCTGCTGGGTCCTCCCGAAACTCAAGGAAAGCTTATGCCCGAGAGGTAATGACTGTGGTTGGAGAAGCACCGAAACGTGCCAGAACAGAAGTGTCAATAGGATTTGACGATTCAGACTTTGAAGGGGTGAAGTTCCCCCATGATGATCCTCTTGTCATAGTACATGTGATAGGCAACTCCGAAACAAAGAGAGTCCTGGTTGACAATGGAGCTTCAGTGGATATCTTGTTCCACGATGCTTTTATCAAGATGGGTTACACTGATTCTCAGTTAACACCCTCAAATATGCCCATATACGGATTCAATGGGGTGGAATCAAGAGTAGAAGGCACTATCCAACTCCCAATGACCATGGGACAATGGATGAATACATCTACTCAAATGCTGAACTTCATAGTTATAAAGGCAACTTCAACCTACAATGCAATCCTGGGAAGGACTGGTCTTCATGCGTTCAAGGCCGTTGCCTCTTCTTATCATCTGAAAATCAAGTTCCCAACGAGGAATGGGATTGGTGAAGAACGAGGAGACCAAAAAATGGCTAGAAGTTGTTAAGTAGCCGCGTTAAGGCCTGATGGAGTCGGGGGCAAGTTCTCCCAATTGAAGACATGGATACTAGTGACAATGAGGACCGAAGAGGGAACCAGCTGAGGATTTAATCCCAATTCCCTTAGTCCCTGGTGAACCGGAGAAGGTGACTTATATTGGGGCACTACTTCCCGAGCCATTGAAAAGCAAGCTCATATCTTTTCTTCAAGAGAACAATGACGTTTTCGCTTGGACAGCGGCCGACATGCCAGGGATTGATCCCCAATTGATAACTCACAAACTGAATGTGGATCCCGAAAGGAAGACGGTGAAACAAAAAAAGAGGAATTTTGCTCCAAAGAGGCTTGAAGCCATTAAACAAGAAGTTAATAAACTTTTGGAAGCTGGGTTCATTGAGGAAATTCAATTCCCAGAATGGTTGGCTAACCCCGTGATGGTCAAAAAGGCTAACGGAAAATGGAGGATGTGCATCGATTTCACTGACTTGAATGATGCATGTCCTAAGGATTGTTTTCCCTTACCAAGGATTGATGCACTAATAGATACTACAGCTAGACACGAGATGCTTAGCTTCATGGATGGCTTCAATGGATACAATCAAATCAAGATGCATGAGAATGACATCGCCAAAGTATCATTCATCACTGACTTTGGTGTTTTCTGCTTCTTAGTCATGGCATTTGGACTTAAGAATGCAGGGTCAACATACCAAAGATTGGTGAACAAAATTTTTGGACACCTAATTGGGAAAACCATGGAGGTCTACGTAGATGACATGTTAGTCAAGAGCCTCGATAAGGCCGATCACATTAAGCACCTCCGAGAGGCATTTGAAGTGCTAAGGCACCACAAGATGATGTTGAATCCAGCTAAGTGTGCCTTTGGTGTAAGCTCGGGAAAGTTTTTAGGCCTGATGGTTTCCAAGAGAGGAATCGAGGCCAATCCCGACAAAATCAAAGCAATTCTAGACATGGAGCCACCACGGACTGTCAAAGATGTCCAGAAATTAACGAGAAGAGTGGCAACATTGGGAAGATTCATCTCCAAGTCAGGAGAGAAGTGTTTACCCTTCTTTAAAGCACTCAAGAAAGTGAAAATTTTTGAATGGACAACTGAAAGCCAAGAGGCCTTTGAGGCCCTGAAGAAATACATGGATGAGCCACCATTATTGGCCAAACCAAAACCAGGAGAGCTTCTTTATCTATACTTGGCAGTATCCAACACTGCCCCGGGAGCTGTTTTGGTAAAAGAAGAGTTAAAGGTTCAGAAACCCATCTACTACGTGAGCAAGATTCTACATGGGGCAAAAATAAACTACTCAACGATTGAGAAGTTTGCCTTAGCCTTGATAATGACCTCAAGAAAGCTACGCCCGTACTTCCAGGCTCACAAGATAGAGGTCTTGACTGATCAACCTCTAAGAAACATCTTGCATAGCCCTCAAGTTAGTGGAAGATTGATCAAATGGGCCATTGAATTGGGTGAATTCGACATCAAGTATAAGCCTCGAACGGCCATAAAAGCTCAAGCACTCGCTGACTTCATGGTTGAATGTACCATTGACTACCAAGAAGTCGGGGGGCAGGAAGTAACAATGGAAGACAAGGAAACTGAAGACATAATCTCCAAATAATGTTGGGTGCTCTATTTTGATGGAGCATCAAAAACAAAATCAAGTGGAGCCGGTTTAGTGCTACAAAGTCCTGATGGATTCCTCATAGAGTATGCACTAAAACTTGACTTCCCAACGACAAACAATGAGGCTGAGTATGAAGCTCTGATAGCTGGTTTAGGGCTGGCCGGAGCCTTGAGGGTCAAAACTCTAAAAGTATGTGGAGATTCGAGGCTAGTGGTTTCCCAAGTGAATGGGGAATTTGAGGCCAGAGATGAAGTCATGGCCAAGTACTTGAAACTTGTCAAGGCCATCATGACTCAGTTCGACGAATGCTATGTAGAGCACATTCCAAGGGAAGAAAACGTGAAGGCTGATGCCTTGTCTAAATTTGCTTCTTCCGAAATTGAAAACTATGCAGGAAGTGTATACTTCCAAGTCCTGAGGACCCCAAGCATCAACGGAAAGTTGGTAGCTGGTAGCACCCATTGATGTTGCTAGTTGTTGGATAGATCCCATCAAGGCTCATCTGGAAACTGGGTGGTTACCCAACGACACTTCAGAAGCACGAAAGCTATACGTCAGAGCACTAAGGTATACCCTGATTGAGGGAATCCTATACAAGAAATCTTTCATCATTCCATATCTGAAATGTTTAAGACCTCAAGAGGCAGAATTGGCCCTGAAGGAAGTACATGAAGGAATTCGTGGGCAGCATTTGGGGGGCAGAGCCCTTGCCCATAAAATCACTCGTCTAGGTTTCTATTGGCCAAGCATAATTGCTGATGCTAAAAACTACGTGAAGAAATGTGAACGGTGCCAGAAACATGCACCAGTGGTTAGGCAACCACCAGAGATGATGACATCCATTAACTCACCTATCCCCTTTGCTATGTGGGGAATGGATATACTCGGGCCGTTTCCAATGGCAAGTGCTCAAAGAAAGTTCTTGATAGTAGCAATCGACTACTTCACCAAGTGGATTGAGGCTAAGCCATTAGCTAAGATAACCACCAAACAAGTGATGCATTTCTTCTGGGAAAATGTGATATGCAGATACGGGATTCCACGTATCTTGGTCACAGACAATGGAACTCAGTTTAACAACGATGAGTTTAAGAAATATTGTGATGAGAACGATATCAAGTTGCGCTTCACTTCTGTCGCCCATCCTCAAGCAAATGGACAAGCTGAGGTTGCAAATCGAATAATCCTGGATGGACTAAAGAAAAGAGTTGAGCGCTCCAGAAACACTTGGGTAGACGAATTGCTCCCCATACTTTGGGAATATCGTACTACCTGCAAAGTCACCACTGGAGCTACCCCTTTTCTGTTGGCATATGGGGCAGAGGCAGTGGTTCCAGTGGAGATTACTCACACGTCTCCAAGAGTTGAGGCTTATGAACCAGAAACGAATGAAGAAGGCTTGAGGCTGTCACTAGATCTAATTGATGAAGTTAGAGATGAGGCAAACGCCAAGATAGTTGAACATCAAAAGAAGGCATCTTTCTACTACAACCTAAGGGTTAAAGAAAGGTTCTTTCGACAAGGAGACCTAGTTCTCCGAAAGATTGAGGCATCCGGAGTTGGACAAAAAGGCAAGTTGGCCCCAAATTGGGAAGGACCATATCGCGTCAAGAACGTATTTGGTCGAGGCTCATACAAGCTAGAAACCCTTGAAGGGCATGAGGTGCCAAGGACTTGGCATGCCTCCAATTTGAAAGTTTATTATGTTTAAAGTGTTTCTAGAATGGACTCACTACTATGAATAAGGTTTGATAAAACCAACCCAAGTTCTTAAACTTGGATACTATGTAAGGGTTGATCCCATTTTCAAGTTATGAATAAATTCAGCATTTTCATGTTTTAAAGATTATATACTATGAGTGTTGACAAACATTCAAGAAGCAAGAAAACAACACAAGCCATGAATGGCCACAAGATATAAATAAAAACTTAAATAAGAGTTAAGTTAAGCCCGTAGGCCAAAAGTACATCAATACTGGTACAAGCCAAGAAAGGCCATAAACAAGAACTACAAAAGAAACTACATCTAATCTGCCTTGTCCACGTCCTCCTCCTCATCTTCCCTTAAAGCGGAACCGGAGTGAGTGGCAGCATAATCATCCCTGGCAGTCTGACCGGGTGGAGAGGTATGATCTAGGTCGAAGATCCTGTCATCCTCCTCCATGTCGTCCTCTCCAACCAAAGCCAACTCCAGAGGAGTAGGAAGGTAAGGGCTTGGAAAATCAGAAATGGTGAGAGATCCAGGCATCTTCTCCAACACAGCAGCAAGAGCGCCATCCCATCCCTTAGTATACTGAACTGGGAAGAGGAGCTCGTCATGCTTATCAATCAAGTCCTCGTACTCCTTGGAGTCAAGGTACTCGTCGATAAAGTCATCCTTGCCTTTCCTCAAAGACACCAGCTCAGTCTGGGAGTCGGCCAACTCCTTCCCCTTCCTAGCCAATGTGGCCTTCAGCGAGCCCACCTCTTATTGGGACTTCTCAAACTTGCCTTGGTTGGCCTCAGAAGATGAGCGCCAAGCCTTGGCTTGAAAGATAGCCCCTTTGAAGTTAGCATTAGCCTACAAAGCAAGTTGCAAGTCAATACAAGATAGAAACTTGAAACATGTTAAAAACTACAAAGAAAAGAAGGAGAAAAATAACTTACAGCAGCAATCGCCTGAGAGTCTGCATGCTCCACACCCTCCAAAGTGGAGTTAGAAACGAAGTCCTTGTAATCACAAGGAGTCAAAGAGTGATAAGACCACTCCACAGCATGCTTGGACACTCCCACCACAGAGTCCTTCTTCCTAAGACCCCAGTTGGGGCGCCAAACTGCACTCTTGGCCGAGGAAGGCCTCTCGGCCTCATCAGTAAGGTCCACATGGGGCCTTATAAAAGCTGGAACACTGGAAGCACGAGAGTCCTTCCCTCCCAAACGTGCCCTCTTCATCCTTGCTGTCTCCCCATCTCCGGGCTCGTTGGTCTTATTAATAAAGACCGCAGCTGTAAAAAACACAAGGAAAGAAACAGTTGGTATAAGATAATCTTAAATAAACAAAGGAAGATATGAGGTGAGAATTACCCTTATCAGAAACGTTTGAAAGTCCCAAGGACTTAAGCTGGAACTCGTCCAGGAGCACCCAAGCCAATATGGCATAATCATCCTTTGTGAGCTCAGCATATGCATGGGCCTCCTCATCATTCAGGATGATATTACTAGGGCTACCATCTGAAACCCTACTAAAGGAGCTACGGAAAAGGGTGCCCCAATCCCCTCCTTCCCAAATCAAATACATAAACTCCTCTTTCCATTTGGGGTTATTATCTGGAATGGATTTGGGGTGAAATATGGGGGGAGTGGAAGGACGGTGGTTGATATAAACCCAACCCAAAGTAACGGCTGAACTATTCTTAAACTGGAAAATTCTTCTAAACAAAGCTACAGATAAAGGAAAATTGTTCTTCAAACAAAGAACAATGAAACACATAATGATTCTCCAGGCGTTTGGAGGAAGTTGGCAAGGGTTAATCCCAACATCAGCCAAAAGCCTGGGAATAAACTCATGGAAAGGGAACCTGAGTCCCGCGACAATGGCATCCTTGTAAATGCATAAAGCATCAGGACGCCAATGGAAAGAACGGTCCCCTGGGCCGGCAGGAACTAACCTATAAGGGGACTTAACCCTATACATCTTGTTATAATCCCTAATTTTATCGATTTCATGAAATTTATTACTACAGTCAAAAGAATCTAAGTGAGACACAGAAGGATATTCATCACTACATTCTAAAATCATATCTTGAAGTGACATGTGAGAAGAACGAATGATGATACCTCTCTTAGAAGCGTTATTCATTTTCTGAAGGCGTTGAGCAGCTTTGTCAGACATCTTCAAATCTTCTGATCTTCAAAGAAAAATCTTCAAATCTTCAAAGAAACCCAGAAATCTTCAAGGGATGAAGATGAAAACCCAGAAATATTCAAGGGATGAGGATGAAAACCCAGAAATCTTCAAGGGATGAAGGTTAAAACCCAGAAATCTTCAAGGGATGAAGATTGATCCCAGAAAAACAAGAACACCACCGAACAAAAACTCGCCGGGAATCGCCTTACCACGGAATAAAAGAGAGAAAAGCTAAGAAGACTAGAGAGAAATTTTAGAAAGTTGAAAGTGAGAAGTGAGAAATGAAATAGAAATCTCACTCTTTTATAAACGAAGTGACTGGAAACCCTACCGGTTAAGGAAGGGCAACCGTCTATAGCCAGTAAGGCCCATAAAATCCATTTATGAATTACAAAGGCAAAAGCCCAAATAAATTAAGTCTCAGACAAAATCGAAGCCCAAATCAAATAAGGCCCATTAAGGCCCAAGGCTGGAAAGATTTAAGTCCAAATTAAAATGGACTAGTTAAGGACCAAGAAAAAGAATGAATCTTGGAATAAAACCAAGGCAAAAACAAAAATCTGAGGTCGAAAAGAACTTGGATTGAAATCGTCCGACCAAGGTCGAAAATATATGAGAAAACGAGGTCGTATCCAATGACCTCGCTCCCAAATAAAGCGAAAAAATTAAAGATTTAAGGTCGAAAAGACCCTAAATCGAGGTCGCACGACCTAAGTCGAAAATACACACGAAATTGAGGTCGTGTCCATCGACTTCGCACCAAAAGCAAGTCAAAAAATTGAAAATTCAAGGTCGAAAAGACCCTAGATCAAAATCGATTAAATGAGATCGAAAATACACTATAAAACGAGTTCGCATCCCTCAACCTCACACTAAAATGAGGTCGAAAAACAAAAGGGTTCGAGGTCGAAAGAACGAGGTCGAAAATGACCCAGAAAGTGAGGTCTAAACAATCGACCTCACGACAAATCGAGGTCGAAGATGACCCAAAGAATAAAGTCTATTTTGACCTAGAAAAAACGAGGTCGAAGAGACATGGGGTCGAGATCGAACAAACGAGATCGAAAATACATTGGAAATCGACGTCGTATTATACGACCTCGTACCAAAATAAAGCCAGGAAATCAAAAATTCCTGGTCGAAAACATATAGAAATGAAGTCGAAACTATGAGGTCGAAATTAACCTATGATTCGAGGTCGAAACAAACGACCTGGGACTAAAATCGAGGTCGAAAATGCATGATCTCGAGGTCGATACATCGAGGTCGACAATGGCCTATGGATTGAGGTCTACAGCTTCGACCTCACAGCTATTCGAGGTCGAAAAAGACTTGGAATTCCTGGTCGATAGCTTCGACCTCACAGCTGTTCGAGGTCGAAAAAAGACTTGATCGAGGTCGAACGATCCTGGTCGAAAATGACCGGGAATTTGAGGTCGAATCCTTCGAACTGGGACCATTCCTGGTCGAAATCCTGGTCGAAACTGTACCGACTTCCAGGTCGAAATCCTGGTCGGAATTGCACTGCTTTCAGGTCGAATTCCTGGTCGAAATTGCACTGCTTTCAGGTCGAATTCCTGGTCGAAATTGTACTATTTCCAGGTCGAATTCCTGGTCGAAAATGACCTAATTTGAGGTCAAAAATGCCATTAAAAATGGAAAATTTTGGAAAAATACGCTATAACTTCTAAGAAAACCCCGAGGAGATTTTCCCAGAAGTTGGGGGCAAATGATATGGTCAGAAAAGTAATATAATTGACGGTCCAATGAAAAGGCTCGATATTTAATGCCCAAATCCCTAATTATTCATTAATTTCATAATTAATGAATAGGGAAAATATACAGCTCATTAAAAGAGCTCAAATTATGGAAATCTTATCAAAGAAGGATCCGGAATTCCAATTAAAGGCAATTAATGAGTCATAGCCTTTATCAACAAGGAAAAGACTTCTCCAACAAGAAATACGATGTCTATCCAATATCAAAAAGGAGACTTATTCGCTAAGACTCCTAAACATACCATAAATACTAGGCTCCAGACGCCTATATAAGGTCCCTGATCCTACAATCAGAACTACGTTTTTGGCTTGATTCTCAATAACGATTTGAGATACGTAGGCATCTTGTGAGGACCGATTTAGTCCCGAAACACAAGTGCAGCCATAAAAGCTCGAAGCTCATTAAACCCTCGCATTAAATTCATAAGCTCAGATTTTATTCCACAACAATAAATTATATTATATACAAAATATAACTTCAGTACAATATTAAAAATTAATTGACACAAATTTTTCCTTAATCTAAGTCATACATTAAAACTAATCTAATGATTAATATTTAGTCTAAGGAGTCTACAGTTTAACTAGTTTACATAGAAAACAACTCTTGAGTAGGATTAGTTAAAAGACTTTCGAAGTCAAGGTAGAATTAGCACTTGCACGTGCGCAAGTGATACTTAATGATTTATAGCAACAGATTACAAAATCATTGAAAGAGATGATTTCTTGAGGAAACTGAAATATGTATATTAATTAGAATTACTTTCTACAACAATGAGAATTTAATTTTTTTCTCTCTCCTAATTTAGAACATTAAAAAAATATATATTACATATCAGATATTACATGAAAGAAAAATCAATCCACAATACTGAAATATAATAATACAAAGTATTACACAATGGAGAATCAAAAAATATATCGAATTGAAAACATTAATCACCAAGACACATTGTTCTAAAAATCGGCCGACTAACCGATTAATCGATAGTAGGACGAGTCCCATCTCGATTAAGCGGAAATTGGGTCAAAGAGTGATTTTTTGAAAAAAACGGGCAAAAGTCGGCCGAGACGGGATAAACATACATGACTATTATATGGGTATAAGTTATTGATTTATTGACTAAATACTTTACTAAATTCCTAATACACCGATTATTTTTTAAAAGTGAATTACTTTCTTAGTTCATATTAGGTGTACACTAATGATATATTGATACGTGGTTTATTTTTATAAATTTTGATACTTAAATATTAACATTTCACTAATGATATATTATTATTTTTGTAAATCTTTTGACTGACTTGATGGTACAAATATAAAGTTATATATTATTATTTATTTAATTAAAATATATCAGATTAATGTTCTGATTAATCGATCCGATTAATCACCGATTATCCGATTAATCACCGATTATCCGATTAATCACTGATTATCCGATTAATCACCGATTATCCGATTAATCATTAGAAGGTACATCTACCGACTAATACCGATTCATGTCTTTTAGAACACTGCCAAAACGCAAGTGGGGGGAACACTGCAATGATGTCGATTTCTAATTCATAATTTTTTTAGAAAAACAGAATTTTGGGTTAGCGCACATAAGAACCACGAATCACCAACTACTAGAAAAACTAAGAAAATCTAAACTAGATCTGAAATAATTTTACAGCCGTAACTTGTCTTGAAATACGTCGTCGATTATGAAAATTACCAACGATCTGTCACAAAGTCCTAGAACGAACATCAACTAGAAGACATGAGTTAAATGAACGATCAAAATACATATTCAAAACAAAAGCTGTGAAAAAAGATGTAGAATGCGGGAAGAAAAAATAAAGGGCAGGTGTGGAGTAGAAAAGAAATTTATAGAGACAGTAAAATAAAGATAAGAGAGGGCCTTTGGCTAGTGGCGCCGACAAGAGAATGCAAGTACTTTTAGATTTGGTGGACAACATGATAAATAGACATATGCAGGAATTAACTTATCAACTCTCCGAATCCTTGCAAAAATCTAATCTATTCTATAAAAAAATTTTAGGCAGAGGTAGGCTCACGAGTGCTAGTTAAATCATCGGATCGCCAGATAAAGGGAAAAGAATGAGGCAAAAGTTTTGACATAAAAATAGAGAGAAATATATATTCCTGGGGTTGATTTTATTGATAAAGTTGTTCTCTATCATTCATTTACGATTCATTTTTGAAGTTTAAACAATGCATTCCTTACTTTAAATCATGTTGCAGTTGAAATAATGGCCAGGATCTTAACAACCCTGTTAGGAAAAAAAATACAGGATATTACCAAAAGTCCTATATATTAAAGGGTCTGTTTGACACATGATAATAAATCGCGCGACAGAAAAAGGAGAATAATTTAGATTCATTCCTTTTGTTGTTATTTATTTTGTAAAATGGCTCATTCATTTTCCTTCTTTTACCATGTTTATCCAAAAAAAGAAAGAGCTTTTTTCATAAATACTCACCCCTAAAATCATTTTTTCAAAAATACTATGTTTTTTTGAACTTTTGCAAAAATACCAACCTTTTGAAACTTTTTTTCCAAAAAAACCATTTGCAACTTTTGCAACCAAAATCAACCACAAATGCAACTTATAAAAATTTAATAATTGGAATAATCTTTGGTTGCATAACAGGTTGCAAAACGAGTTGCAACTAAAATCAACTAGAAGGAACTATTGCAAATTGTTACAAACAAGGTTGCAACTGTTGCAATTGGCATAAATTTTACAATCATCAATAACTGAATTTTAGAAATTTAATTAAATTTTAGAAATTAAATTCATTTTTGGTTGCATAATAGGTTGCATAATGAGTTACAACTGAAAGCAACCAGAAACAACATGTTAGGATTTATGGGTGATAGCTTAGAAGACAACTTAACCTTCTGTTTTGTAATACTTAATTTTATTAAGTAGAACATACTGTCACAACCAGAGTATGTTCTTGTAGCCATTTCATTTGCTGTAATAAACTTGTTTATAAATCTTGAAAGAAGTTCATTCATTTGTTCAAGCCTTAAGAAGTATATCGGGATAATGGCAAGAATAAATGTTACTGTCATCTCACTGACAGTAAGGTTACAAGAAGACAACATGTTGCAAGTCATGACAATATATTCTCTCTGACAGCAACATTGGCGGAAGCCTTGAGACAACAACTTTCGATTCTCCTGACAGCAAGTTTGGAACTCCTGACAACATCTATTGCGGGGATTTATTACTGTCACCAAAAGCGCATTCATGTGACAGCAAACTTGGAAATGCAAGATACTGTCTCAAAAGGGATAAACTTTGAATTGGGGATCTACCCAGTCAAACATGTGACAATTTAGATGTTCAAGAAACAGGCGTGCTGCAGTATCCCAACACTGCATCAGGTCTGCAAGACTATGACAGAAGCTTGAGAGATCACATGACAAAGCTCACCAATTCAAGAATATGACAAATCAATATCTACTGGAATTGTGTTAGTTTAATATAGAATGTATCTAGATTGCTTTTTCTTGTAATGATAAACTTGTTTGTATAACAATTTAGGTAAGACACACGGGTAGGCAAATTGTAAGAAGCCGCCACATGAAAATGACAGCAGCTTCACAAACACGTGATGATAGAGATAGGATTAGTTTATTTAGACTACCTCTCTCATTCTATACGTGTATCACTTGAGGAATCGAAGCTTGAGAAAAATATACTTTCTCTCAAGGTTGTAGCAACACTTTCGCAAGATAAATAAAATATTTATTTTGTGAGAAAACTACTTGTGATTGCATTTCTTCTACTGGTAGGATTTAATCTTAGTTTTAGTTGTTGAAGCATAGATGAAATTTTACCAGTATTGCATTCAACCCCCCTTCTGTAATACTCAAGGACCAACAACTAGTATCAGAGCAACAGATTGACATATAAATCTGAGATCATGACGAGTATACAGAAGTCGAGTAGTATCAAGATCCCAGCTTTTGATAAAGAGAACTACAATGTTTGGAAAAGAAAAATCTCACTGTTTATCAAAGATGCGAATCCACTGTACGTTGGAATCCTCGAGAATGGTCCCTTTATTCCACAGAAAGAAATAGCAGCCTTGACCGTTGATGGTGTTGTTATTCCAGCGTATTAGGTTCCCAAGAAGCCATCCGAGTTCTTAGAGCCAGAAAAGGAAAAGATTGTTCTGGATGACTACTTGCAACTCATTCTTCTTGACTCTCTCACATTGGATAAAGCCATGTGTGGGAATGTCATTGGATGCTCATCAGCCAAGGAAATTTGGAACAAAATCAAGTTGTTATGCGAAGGAAGTGAAGAGGTCAGGGAGAACCAAAGACAAATTCTTGTTTCTAAGTATGAAGCCTTCATGGCAAAGCCTAGTAAAGAACTTACTCAAAAGTTTGAGAGATTTAGCAAACTTATCACTGAACTCCAGATTCATGGCAAGTTCTATGAGAAGAAAGAACTCAACCTTAAGTTCTTACTCACTCTTCCTAAGCATCTTGAGTACAAAGTCACTGCAATCAGAGAAGGAAGAGATCTGAAAAGTGTCTCTCTTGAAACTCTGTATGGTGTGCTCAAGTCATATGAGCTAGATCTCTTTCAGAAAAGATCTATACAAAGTGGATCAAAAGGAAAGATGGCCTATATGTCTGGTACTCTTGTAGCTCATGAGCCAAATATTAATCTGCCTAGTGAAGCAGTATAAATCATCCATCCAACTCAAGTGTCTTCCTTAAAGATTGAAGAGGTGGTGGATGATGAAGAGAAAGTAGTGCTGCAACTGGATGATGTTGAAGATGGGGAATTCTACTCTATAGAAGAGATGGAAAAGATGGATAATCCAACCATGGCTTATATGGCAAAAAAGTTTCAAAATATAAGATTCAGAAGAAACAAGTCATACAAGCCTCAAGGTCAAACATCAAAGTTCAGCAAAGGAAATTTCTCCAAGACTGTTGGCAATGCTACAAGAGGAGGATACAAAACTGGAATGGTGGATAGGTCTAAATTCATATGCTACAACTACAATGAGCTTGGTCATTTTGCTACTGAATGCAGAAGGCCAAAGCAAAATCAGAAAATGGACAAAGGGTCAAGTGGACAATACAAAAGAGGACAAGAAAGAGCCTATGTGGCTGAAGGTGGATGTTGGGATGAGTCTGATGAGGAAGAGGAAGAAGAATATGTGAACTTAGCCCTAATGAATCACCAAGTCCTTCAACTCAGGTACCTTCACTTGTCTTGCTTGATATGTCTAACACTGAATATAAGCAAACTCTTGAGGAATTGAGCGCAGAAATGTTCAATATCCATACTAGTTTAACTGCTGCTAATGAAGAAATAGCTAGGTTAACTAAGTTAAATGAATCATTCAGTTCTGAAAATGATTTGTTGTTACTTAAGACCAGTACATTGGACTCCTTAGCCCAGGAAAACTCAAGACTTAAAAATGATCTAGTATGTGCTAAGGAGGTAGAAGAGTTCTTGAGAAAGGAAATAACTGAAAATGAATTTAAGCTCAAGGCATATAGAAACTCCTCTAGGTTGTTTTAGGATCTTAATGATAAGAACACTGAGAATCAGAAGGTAGGAGTAGGTTTTGAATATGGAAAAAGACCTGGAAAGGAATATGTGATTCTTGATTGTTCAACTGATGTTGTTGTCAAACCCCACATCCTCAAAAAGGTTCATGCACCAAAATTCAAGATTGCTGAAGTTGATTTTGATGAGGAAGCTATATGTTCATCAAACAACAGCTCCTTGATGAGGATAAAGGTGTTGACAGCACAATTGTTGAAGGAAAAGATACTGTCACAACCCCCAAGACAATAACTTTACCTAGCAATCTGACAGAATGTTCTGAAGATGCTGTCAGCAATGACAAGGCAGAATCTTCTAAAGATGCTGTCAAGAGAGTATCTAAGACAGTAACCTCAAAACCTATTGTCAAGACAGTGGATGTAAATGGTACTGTCAAGAAAGACTCGACAACAACTTCAGGACATGCTGTCAACACAGATACTTTCAGATCTAAGAACATGAATGACAAAGTAGGAATTAACAAGGGTAACAGCTATGCTTATGTCAAGAATGCACCCATGAAACTTTATAATAACTGTGGCTCCTCACATCATCTGACTAATGTTTGTAAGAGACCATCTGAGACTAAAGTCCATGTGACTGAGGTTAAGGGTAACTTACACAGAACCCCAATTATGCAAAGATCCATGGACTCTGGTGAGACTTCTGAGCCTACTGTTAACAGTAAAAAGGCAACCCCCACTAAGAAAAAGACCAAGTCTTATTCTAAACCAAAGTGGGTGGCAAAGGAAGTCGAACATAACCTTTCTGATACTCTTGTTGATGTTGAAAATGAAGGAAACTCAGGTGTTACTAAGCTTGCAGGACCCAACAAGGATTGGGTACCATATGCAACCTAAAAACAATTTGTTTTGCAGGGCAAGAAAAAGAAGCATGTCGTGTGGATCATTGATAGTGGTTGCTCAAGACACATGACTGGTGATAAAGCCCTGCTATCACATTTTGTGGAGAAAGCTGGCCCAATCATAACCTTTGGAGACAACAGCAAAGGTTACACAGTGGGATATGTCTGTTTGGAATTTGGGAATGTTGTCATAAATGACATTGCACTTGTTGATGGACTAATGCACAACCTCCTGAGTGTCAGCCAATTCAGTGACAGAGGATTCAAGGTTGACTTTGACACTTTGGTGTGTAATATCTATCACAAGAAGGATAGAAGCCTTTATCTGAAGGGAGTAAGGAAAGGAAGCCTGTTTGTTGCAGACCTAAGCTCAACAAAGAAGGATAAACTTTACTGTTTCTACAGCAAAGCCACTGTTGGTGACAACATGCTTTGGCACTGGAAACTCTCCCATCTCAACTTCAAGACAATGAATATGTTGATGAAGAAGGAACTGGTGAGAGGACTACCTCAACAGGAATTCTGCCAAGAAGGACTGTGTGAGGACTGTCAAATGGAAAAACTTAGAAGTTCTGTGCACAAGTCAAAGCAGGTTAACACCAACACTGATCCACCCAAGCTAATTCATATGGATCTCTTTGGCCCAGTTAATGTTCCATCTCTGGCAAGAAAGAAATATGCATTGGTAATGGTGGATGATTACTCTAGGTTCACTTGGGTGAAGTTTCTAGAGTCTAAAGACGAAGCTGCTCAAGTTATCATTGATCACATAAGGGTTCTTGACAGAATTCCAAATGCCAAAGTTCAAATACTGAGGAGTGATAATGGTACTGAGTTCAGAAATGCCTTAGTAGGGAACTTTTGCAAGGATGAAGGCATTGTTCAACAATTTTCTGCTGCAAGGACACCCCAGCATAATGGTGTTGTAGAAAGGAAGAACATGACTCTGATTGAAGCTTCTAGGACTATGTTGCATGATGCTAAATTACCAACATACTTCTGGGTAGAAGCTATCAACACAGCTTGCTACACACATAACATAACTATAATCAACAAGACTCATGGAAGCACCCCCCACCATCTGTTGACTGAGAAGAAGCTTACTGTCAAATACTTTCATGTATTTGGAAGTAAGTGTTTCATGATGAAGGACAACCATGAAAAGAAAGGAAAGTTTGATGCCAAAGCTTATGAAGGCATCTTTATGGGATATGGAATAGAAAGGACTGCTTACAGAGTCTATGTCATAGAACACAGAACAATTGAAGAAAGTGTGAATGTCACATTTGATGAAACCAAGTTTCCAGGGCTGCATGAAGATGATTGAGTATATATTTATATATATTTTATATGATTTTATTCCTCATATTTATTATATTTTACATTTAATTGGATTTTTATTAAATAAATTCTGATGTTTTATTGTAGGAAGTAAGGAATCCTAAACTTGGAAGGATTGAATAATAAATAGCTTAATTTGGAGATTTAATAGAAGAAAATTCGGATTTGTTGGGATGCACACAAGTACATCACTGTTTGGGCCATATCTGGAGTTTCAGAAGTCAGAATTGGACGATTTAATAGCCCACGCGAAGATAACAGAATTCTCTTTCATTCTTAAGTGGTCCAGACATCAAATTACAACTGGAACGGGCCAGAATTACGGAGGAACAGTCAGTTACGAATTTCCTTGGAAAAGCAGAATCAGTTTAGGAAACATATTGTATTTTCCTCAAAGTATTAAAATACTTTTATTAGATACATATACATACATCAGGTATAATTAGGTATTACATACATCTGAGAGAAGAGAAAAAGGGAGGCTACGCTCAAGAGGGAAAAAGCTTTGGAGATTGCCGCGGTTACAGATTTCATCTTTTCTCCTTATTTTCCATCATGTTTACATACTCTTGTGTATTGTTTTCTTTTGAGATGATGAACTAATTTTCTCTCTAAGCCTTTAATGGATTCTTTTGTTAATACATAAGTTGTATTCTTTAATTCTTTGTTCTTGTGGTTATATTGATTGTATTGGTTTGCGTTTAATGCTTCTCAAAGATTTGATCACCCTTGAGATTGAATCAGTAATTTAGGTGGACTTGAAAAAGAAACCCTAAGTTAAGACCCAATCAATATAACCTAGGATTAATATTTATATTAATTTGTGGTTAGGATAGGAATATACCTAAACACCCTAGGTAGTCCAATTAAGGCGAAACTTAATGCTGTTTATGGATTTAAATTCTACATAGGAATATGGGGGTTAATTCATAAATTAGAGTCACTTGAGATTCGGAAGGTCCTTGTGCGTACTTGATAGCTTTAGACTAGCAATTAGACCACGAGAATAGAGGTTAAAGAAGAAGCCTGTTAAAGGACATTAGATGAAGTTAAGGCCTAGTTTTCATTCCCTTGGAATTTATTATTTGATATTTAGTTGTTTAGTGATAATTTAGTACATAATTCAATTGATTTTTATTAGACTTGAATTGAAAGAAAGATAGTAAGTGGTATTTAACAGCTTATTTGTAGTCCTCGTGGGAACGAACTTATTTACTAATTGTTGCGATACGTGCTCTTGCGTTAAGGTTGTAAAACCGACAATAAGTTTTTGGCGCCGCTGCCGGGGACTAATTTTAAGTATTTATTTGTTAATATCATTACTCTATTTAGTACTTTGAGATCGAGTTATTACTTGTTCTTTCGTTCAGTTTTGTAGGGGCTTGATTTTGTATGCGTAGACGTGACTAATCTTCACTTCTTCCGCTTGATTTGGAGATTGAGAGAACTGCGAAACAAATTCGAAAGCAAGTCAGGGAAGCTAAAACCCAATTCGGTACAATGGGTGATAATGTGAATGAAGTTCCTGCTGCAAGGCGCTTGCGGGTGAAGGAGTACATAATGCCTTCTTTCGATGGCATTCATTCTAGTATTTCAAGGCCAACTATTGCTGCAAATAACTTTCATGTTGATTCAGCTGCAAATAACAAGTATGAGATGAGCATGATGGGAGAACTGTCATTCTTCCTTGGTCTACAAGTTCTTCAAAAGGATGATGGAATCTTCATTTGTCAAGCCAAATATGTCAAGGAACTTCTCAAAAAGTTCAACTTAGAAGATTCATCACCTGCCAAGACCCCCATTTCTGCATCAAATAATCTGGATCTTGACCCCAAGGGAAAGAAAGTGGACTCTAATGCTTACAGAGGCATGGTGGGATCACTTCTCTATCTAACTGCTAGCAGACCAGACATAATGTTTGCTACATGTCTATGTGCAAGATTCCAATCTGATCCAAAGGAGTCACACTTAGTTGTTATCAAGAGGATTTTTAGATATCTAAAGGGCACTCCTAATCTAGGCCTTTGATATCCTAAAAATACTGGATTTGAGCTTATTGGGTATTCTGACTCAGATTATGCTGGATGTAGAATTGACAGAAAAAGCACAATAGGTAGCTGTCAATTTCTTGGTGGAAGACTGGTGTCATGGTTTAGCAAGAAACAACACTCAGTTTCCACATCAACTGCAGAAGCTGAATATAGTGCAGCTGGAAGTTGGTGTGCACAAATTCTGTGGATGAAGAATCAACTACTGGACTATGGACTAGTGTTGAGCAACATTCCTATCTACTGTGATAACACTAGTGCCATTGCCATCTCAAACAATCATGTTCAACACTCTAGGTCAAAACACATTGATATCAGACATCACTTCATAAGAGAGCATGTTGAAAGAGGAACTGTGAAACTGATCTATGTCCCAACAGAAAAGCAACTTGCAGACATCTTCACTAAAACATTGGATGAAGCCGCCTTTAACAGGTTGGTAAGTGAATTGGGAATGCTTAATTTGGTATGTTAACTTACTAGTGTTTACATTTTCAATATCTAAATGTAGCTTGTGACAGTAACTTTCAAGTTGCTGTCATGAGAAGTTACTGTCCACATAGTCTTTACTCTTTTAGACAACATGCTTGCTATGACTTTGCTAAATTGAATTTTGTGCTAGTCGTCTTGTAAGATATAAGATTTTGTGTGTCATTAACTTGAAAAACCTCAAAGTTTGAGATCTTTGGTCAAAGGTTTTACTTTGATTGGTTGTATGTGTGTTAATTGTTGGATTAGTGGAGGACATGAATCTTAATTGCTTTATGTGGTAGTTGTGTGGGTATTCCAAACTGTTGACTGTTTACCTTACCATTCACCAAATATGCCTATAAAATGAACTCTAGGTCATATTAGTGTTTCTATCAGAAAAAGGTTAAATGGAAAATAAAGTAGGAATCGAGTACATACCCAAGATTCAGTGCGGTTCTCCACACAAAGAAGAGGTTGAGAAACTGTTTGATCAGTTAGAGGACACTCTCGATGAAGAAGAAGAGAAAGAGGCTGCTGTCAAAGCCAGTGAAGAGGCTAAATGGCAGGAGCAAGAAGAAGAACTTCAAAAGCTTCTCAAGAAGGAAGGAAGCACTGAAGAAGAAACTCGTTCAGAAGTTTTAGGATTAGTTAATAAAATCATGGAATCTTAATTTGTAATTTCCTTTTTCTAAGATGATTTTATTAATAAAACTGATTCTATTATTTCTACTGTTTCTTGCTTTATGTGGTTTGTATTTGTGTTAATTATCTGATTACTCTGATGTGCATTATACCAAGCTTTCAATTGAATATCTTTGAATGGGTTTATTGAGTTAAGTACATTAATGACATCATCAATTAAAATTCATGACAGTTACTGTTTTCCTCAAACGTTACTGTCATCAAGAAAAGTAATTGTCATGGAATTTCATGACAGTTAGTTTCTTGACAGCAGTGAATAACATAATGTCAAGAATTTTAAAAGATACTGTCATTAAAGTACTTAACGATGACAGTAAGTTTCTCGCGACAATGCTACTGTCAAGACAAACCTGCTGTCATCACCCAAAATTGCTAACTCAACCTCCACGTTGACAGTTTGTTTAAGTGCACAGGGTACTGTCAATCAAAGTGGACCGTTAAAATTGCTAACTCAACCTCCACGTTGACAGAAATTAAAGGGAGTAACCCATGTGGTGGTGTTACTGGGTAATAGCACGATTCCAAATATCCCCTTTTTCAGCATAACGCTTGAACTACCCTTTATACAACAGTTAATCAAACAATATCAAACCTGACACAGAACAACCAAAATCAAAACAACTTTCTTCTCTATTTCTCTCTTTACTCACTTAACTCATTCTCTTTCCCCTTTCATACCAACAATGGCACCTAAACAATCAATTTCTCATACTAACTTTGCTGGCATCTATTCACCAAATGATGCTGGTGAAGAATTCAAAGGACTTGTTTCTTTCCTGAATAAGTCCTATCTTGGTTATGCTATTACTTCAACTCCTGTTCTTGACCTAGACAGAATTGAAAACTTCTGGGAGTCAGCTGTTGCTCAGGGAGATGGAGACCATACCACCATCAAATTCAAGATTAAAGAACACAATTACACTCTCACCACACAAGGCATCAATGCAGCTTTGGGAATTGTACTTGAACCAGGAAAGACTTACACAGAGCTTGCAAGTGATGAGACCTTAAAGAAGCTCTTCTTGAAAATTGGGTATTCAGGACCCATTCTTGAAGAGGGTACAACTAAGTGGTACCCATCTGGTGAGATGGACAGGAAGTATCTCAGAAAGGAATGGAGCATGGTACTTGATTCTATGGTGAAAGTGTTCTCTACAAAGACCACTGGTTGGAACGGGATTCCCACTTACATCAAGAAGCTCACACACTCTCTTGTCCATGGGTACAAAGTGGATGTTGGAAAGCTACTCATGGCACACCTAACGGCTGCCATAGGTAAGAAGGTAAATCTCTATCCTCGCTTTCTAATGATGTGCATTAATTCTCTCTGTGATTTTGATGAAGATGTCCCTCATACAGAGGTATGCAGCACTTTGAAAAGAAACACACACACACAACTCTCACTTCATAGAATCTCAATGCACATATTCCACTTTGCTTCACTAAACACATGGTTGATCAAGTGCCTAACCTTGATTTCCCATTGCCATCTGGACATGAAACCTTCACTCTTGAGGATGAGGCTGGATTAGACCCAAATTCAGCCAACCCATATTCTACACCATAAATTCAACCTAGGTTCTCTAGACTTCCCAAAGTACAGAGACAAGCCTTGCAAGATTCCAGAAAAGACCCCTAGAAACTGATGTTGGTGGTATTACTGAGAGTCAAGAGGGAGTTCCTGCACCTAGTGCAGCAAATAAGGAAGGTAGTCAAACAGAACCCACAGTGGTTCGTCTTGAGCCTAAGAAGAAGAGAGCTAAGTCGACCAAAACCACTGTCAACCACCCTGCAGTCTCCCAAAAGACTGTAGAGGAAAAATAGGGCAGTAAACACCTCCCTAGATGTTCCTTCTCAACAAGGGACATCTATTGAAATTGGCCTGTCTCCCAAGGCACCTTGTACAGAGTCTGCACTACCTCATGTTTCCACTCATCAGGAGCCTCCACTTGCAGAAACACACATGGAGTCAGGACATAGTGAGGATTTCACTTCACAAGTTCCATCTGTGGAGCAACCACTATTCTCTTCTCCACCTTCCCCTTCTTCCTTCCCTACTCATTCATTTGTTTCTTCTCCACAACCTAGAGAGGGGGACAGTCCCAACCCTTCAGGTTTTGATCATCCATCTCCAATCATGGATGAGCCCCCATCTAGTGGTCCACAAGAACCCATTTCTCAAAGTGAGATGGAAACCACTCCTTCAAACACTGAGCAAGAACAAGGTACAACTCTGCCATAAAGAGAAACAACCAGTGCCTTGTTCAATCTCCAAGGAGCATCTTACCTTAGGGAAGATGTTGTCACAACCTCAGTTGCTGTCAAGGACACTGAAAATGTTGCTGTCACAAGTAACCCTGCTGTCGAGGATTCAGTCAACGTTGTTGTCCCAACCAAACCTGTTGTCCTAGCTGCAGTGGAACCTACTGTCAATCCCTCAGGTGACAGTAACATTTCTGGAAAAACTACTGTCCCCTCTGCACAACCCAATTATGATGAAGTTCTCATTGAGGATGCCTCTGATGATGATGTGCCACTCTCTCAGCTTCTCAAGGTACATTATAAACCATCTCTTTCAATGCATGTTAGTACTGCTCATACCCATGCATCTAGGTTGGGTGAGGGTGTGCAAAAGAATAGAGAGATAAAAGAAAAGAGAGGTGAGCTTAAAAATGAGAGGCAACCAAATGAGCTGGCAAAAGGAGAGGGACTTGAGCATGTCCAGAGTGAAATTGAGGGAGCCCACACTGTTCAGGCACTAGGCTTTGAGAGTTCTTCTGTGAGGAGTGATGAGATCACTCAGAAAAACCCTGAGAGTGTGAGAACCCCCTCAGCCTCCAAGCCCCATTCTTTTCCTTCCCCTCCAAGAAGGTTAAGAACTGGTGGCCCCTCTTCTCAAATTGCTCTCAAGTTGGAAGCCCTAGAGCACATATGTCTAACAATGGAAACTAAGCTTGACAGCCTGTCTACCATGGTGGCCTCTGGCTTTACTAGTATTCACTAAGCTCTTCATGCTCTATCTGCAAGTATTGATGCTGCCAACTTACCTAATGGGGAGAAAAGTATAAGATCAGAATCTGTCCCAGAGCAAGATGTTGGAGCACAAGAAGTACCTGATACTGAACCTCAGGGGGAGCCTGCAAGTAACGGGGAGCCTACATCTAAGGAGGAGTCTGGAAGTAAGGGGGAGTCAGGAAGAAATGATGAGCACCAAGGAAGTGGAGCTGGAAATCTATTTGAATATGAGATTGATGGGGAGACAGTATTGATGTCTAAAGAAGTATTGGAGGAACTGTAAGGAAAATCAAAATCAAAGAGGCCAATACTTCCTTTTGTCTCAATCAAAGAACCAACTCCTCAGCCTCAGGAAACTGCACTTCAGAAGATGTGGAGAGAAAAGGAGGAGCAGAATAAGTTGGGGAAAGGCAAAGGGAAACTGCCTGAATACTGAAATTCACCAGCCATGTGGACAGAAGGAACATAAATTGATCAGGAAGAGCAAATACCCTAATGGTGGATTACAGAGAAATTACACTGCACAATCAGGATGAGCAACTCAACAGAGTGATTGAGGAGGCAATGAGGATGCCAAGCTTAACTTCAACTCAAGTCTCAACATCCCTGATGGATATAATTGTGAGTGTATGTGTGAAGATTGATGAGGAAAAAAGATGGGCAATTGAAGTGTACTTGAACACAGGGATTTCAATGTTCATCACTATGCAGTTGTTATAGAACCTACAAGCAAGGTTGTTGAGTGCGATGAAAGCAAGGATTAAAGAAAATCACTCATCCTTCAATGAGATATTACAAGTGCAACTTCAGAATCTAATTACAGAGAGACTTCCAGAGGTGTACTTTGATCCATTATGTGTCTGTTATGGAGCAATCTCAAGAGAAGGTGTCAAGAGATGTGCATATTTAGATCTTCAAGGCACTTCAAGAATGGAGACAAAGACAATAATGAAAGTGCTTAATGTAATTCTCAAATCCAAAATCACCAAGGAAAGAGTCCTAGCTGTCAAAGCAATTCACAAGCTACTGGCAAGAAGAGATGTTAAGCTAAGCTCCAGAGTGAAGAAGTTAATTTCTAAAGCTAATGCTAACAGAGCTGATTAAGGTGAAAGCTGTGCTTTTGATGACTCTCTTGATGATGATGAATTGGATGGAAGTGGAGGTTCAGGAGTTGCTAAGAATGTTGGTGGATCAACTGCTGGGAACACTGGAAATCAAGCCCAGGAAACAAACAAGGAAGAAGCCCCTGAGCAAGGAAAGAAAGATGCTGGTGCTACAGAAGAAAGGGAGAGTGAGATAATTGAAGCTTTGGAGGCAAGCATCTTAAGGTGTGCTATTGACAGTATCAATGCTGAGAAAGATGCTATCACCAAAGATGCTGTCAACAAAGATGAAAATACTGTCATGGAAGACCCTGTGAAAGAAGACACTGTCAAGGAAGACGCTGTCATGGAAGAAGCTGTCAAAGAAGAAACCAAGAAAACAGTCAAGCCTAAAAGGACAAAATCCTTAGCAAGAGCTTGGTTCTCAAGAAAGGAACCTGAACCTGAGGAGACTACTAAAGCAAATAAAGGAAAAACTAAGTACTCAGGAAAGGAGAAAGCCACAGGACTTGGCAAGAATCTGAAGAAGCCAATCCAAACAAAATCCTACAGCTCCTTTGACCTACAGGAAAAAGAGGCTCAAGGAATCAAGAATGTTGAGGAAAAGTTGGATGACCACAATGAAGCAGTCCAGTATGTCCTCTGGTTTGATGCATCAAGGTCTGTGATAGTTCAAAAGGACTTTACCATGGAGGTGGTTTCACATGATGTAACAGAAACTCTTTCATACAGAAGGAGGATAGTCTCAAGGAGAATTGACTACTTCATCTTAGAGAGGATGGTCAATCTAATGCAAGGCTATGACAATGTACCTGATAAAGTCATGGAACATTGTAACACCCCCAGATCCGGGGTCGGAGATCTAGGTTGTCACGTTCCTTTATTCCGTACAAACACTTGATACTTGAATCATAATAATATAAATCAACACACATGGTGACCCCACCATCCATATATACTCACGCCAGTTATGTCTCAGAAACGAAATTGCAAAACAATAGTCATATGATCCATAAATTAAAGTTATTACAACCCAAAAGTAAAATACTTGCAACCTAATGCCAGTATGATTTCTATTTGAAACCAGAAAGGCAGCGCAAAAGTTTGTACTTGTTCATTAATATACATACGTGATACTTATAAATAAACCGGAGCAACAAGAGTTACACTCCGAACCAACTCAGTATTTCTACCTGAGGTGCTGCAACTGCCATCCTATGGGCGGTCTGCGCGGCCCAAACGCACTTCCGAGCGGTATGACGAATCCTGGCCATCTACTCTAGCTGTTGTGTTGTGATATATATATAAAAGAAAGCAAGAGTGAGCACTAAACCCAGCAATAATACAAAGCAGCATAAGCATATATGTAAGCTTATATCATAAATGAAAACCTTTAAAACTTCATTCATACTTAGAATGATATATTTATTATTCTTTTCGTCAAAACATGCCATCTAGTACCTCTACTGTACGAGGAACATCATTACTCATCACTGCCACATTATCAGTAACTCAACGCCTAGGCTTTCGTTACAATGTGCAGCACAACTCCAATTGGAGGGAAGGGACCTTTTTCCGGAGCACGCCACGATACACGATGATCAGTCGTTGTATCGTACTCACACTTTTCTACTAGTAGATGGACGACATCTTAACACGATTATCACCCTAGCCGCATACGGGCTTTGTAACTGCTGGACTGTCCCACAGCCTCCTACGCGAGATAAGTGTTGGACTGCCTAGCAGCCTCTTATGCTATAATCAGAGGTACTGTCCAACAGCCTCCTTCACGTTTCCTCCTGGTCCCGGATAAAATCAATGAAACGGGAATCGGAATTTAATCCTATTTCCCCCGAGTACAATACTTGTCAAAACTTTGCAACAGTTCAGATTCCTTACTCCAGAGTATTTGAAGGGAGTAAGTCACAGTGTGGGTTGACATCAGTCAACGAAACTACGAATGATTACCACGTATTTTGAAATCATGACCTGGGAGTTTATCGACATTTTCAGAGTTTAGCAAGTTTGAAATTCTTTGATTGAATAGGGGAGTCATCCCCAGCTATAGATACTCTAGAGGAATAGAGGAAGTAAAACTATTTCCTCGATTACTTGAGCTGGATTCCCAATTTTTGATGAGTTAGAAAATATTTAATCGCAATTAAATATTTTTAATAAACTTAAGATAATATTTGGGAATCTCTGTTTTAATTATCCTTTCTGAAGATTAGAAATATTTGCGTAAATACTAGAACCTTAAATAATAATATAATAAGGTTCTATGATTTTTAAATCATATTTGGAATATTTAATAAACATCCAAGTAATAAATATTGAATTATTATTCAATAATAGTCCACTTAAGTGAATATTCAAATAATATTCACTTATTTAAATAAATATTCAAAATAATATTTTTACTAATATTATTTAATACCTCACATTAAATATCCAATAATATATATATATATATTGAAATATTTAATAAACATATTTAAAATACAGCTGTCCCTGGACCCTCCAGTTTCTGACAGTATAATCAAGTAAAAATAGTAATTCAACTCCCGGTCTAATATTGTAAAATCATCGTATGAGTGCTCTATTCTTAGAGCCTTTAAAACCTCAGTTTATATCTAGTATCTACATAGCATATAAACCTTATATCTTATAAAGCTTTTTATTAAAAGCGTAAACAGTTATAAATCTTTTCACAGCATTAAAGCAGGATATATATCACATGCACAACAGTAAATCACAACAACATCACTTATATGATGTAGGGTTTGAAAACTTGCCTTGGTGTCTCGGTGGTGCGGTAGTGGGGGCTTGAGAGTGTGCTCGTCGATCTATAACAAGATACACAATTCACAGTCAGTCCCCTAGAACCAATTAATGTGCTATTACTTAAGCACTAAAGTTCTATTAATGAAAATCAAATGTCTCGATCTCGGTCATCTATAACCTCATGACATTCCGTAAACTCCTAAGTCAAAAGTTTGGGTGGAAATCTATTCTCAAAACCCAAGTACTTTACCATTGCTAACTCATTGTTTTTAACCATCCCCTTAAGGGTATTTCACTCGCGCAACTTCCGTTCTCGCATTTTTATAAAATCACAAACTTATCTTTTTAACATGAAACCTTCTAGGTTCCTTTCCTAACAATCTATGCTAGTATAAATTTTAATATCTCGACCCAATTCCATTTTTTAAAGGGCTTGATCCCTATCTCAAAGTTCATGCAATGAACTACTTAGTTATCCGAAACCGCTTTCACTAAAACGGACGTTTCTCCTAAACCGTAAATCGAAACAATACGATTCTTTCGCTAAAACAAACTATAAAACAGAGTCTACATGATCATGGTCATAAAGCCTCATGGTTATGCCTTTAAGGTATTCGTGATCTCTGTCCAAACTTCCTAAATGAAATTCGACATGGTAACGACACTTAAACGCGATTCTCGTGTTTAAAACACTCTAATCAATTCACCAATCCATAACCAAGCAATCACAACCCAAGGATTTCATTTATACCATCTTATTACTGTCTAAACATGCTCATGACACTAATCACTAGTTCAACCATCAATCAATCCACTAAACATCATGCTTATCATGCAAATCATCTCTATATCATACTATCACTAATCATTTTTAACAAAATCACTAAGAACAAAGTGTAACCATAAGGGTGAGAGGTTTTTATACCTTTCTTGGTACTTAGTATAGCCTAGCAATGGTTAGTATGCCTTTCCTTGATCCTTGATTATCCTTTACAAGCTTAGAACTTCAAGATCAAACAAGAAAATCAAGAATTACTATTCATGTCACTATTCATCATCAACTTTGATTCAACTTTTGAGCATGCTAACAATCATGGATGAAGCTAAGATCAAGGATTTACCTTAGTCTATGGATGAGGGTGATTTAGAGCCCAAGAACTTGAATTATGGTTGAGTGGAAGTGGTAGAAAATTTTCTTAAGCTTTGGTTGAAGAAAAAGGGCCGAAAGTTTTGTTCTTCCTTGGATGCATCTTCTTTGATTTCTTTTCTTTTTGTTTTTTTATAAGTACTCTTAATACTTCTCTTTTTAATTTGTGTGGTCTTGGATTGGTTTTGTCATTCAAAGACACATGTCATTATCTTGTGGTTTGTGGTGAAAGTGGTGACAAGGTGGTGATTCATCACCTTGTCATCACTTTGTCATCACCTTGTCACCCTCCTGCATCATGCTTATGTCATAATTTGTATCATCAATCCTTTTATATGTTTCACTTGATGATCTTATATGATACTTCTCCTTTGGTTAGGGTTTAATCCATAATTCGTTACGCTTTTGTTTTGTCGCTAAGTTTCGCGATAGGTTCAAGTGATTTTAAAAACGTTTCTCTGTACCAATGATAGGGGATACTTCCTTGATCTTTTCATAACCTTGGTTTAATATGTGATTATGGATTTCTCATTCTACATACTTTCTCAAAACGATCAAATCAATACATCCTTGATTGTTCAGTGAATAGTGATTTAAAACTCGAATGGAAATCTTCTGATTCTGATTGCATTTGCATTCACTCATTCTCCTTATACATCAATAATATAACCTCGAAACATTCATTCCATGTCATCCACATAGTGTGGTCTGAAAAATATTTTCTTCAACAAATTTACTATTCATCAGGGAAAATTTACTATTCATCAAGGTTTCAATTTTTACAAAATTTTGGGATATTACAACATGTTCTGGCATACAAAGCTGAAAGAGATGCATAATTTTATCAGAAACATGGAGACTGGTCATTGCATGATGATGCTGATATTGCTCATCTATTGGAACTCTCTAATGAAGAAATAGCTGACTATGAGGATGTTTTTCCTAAAGAAGAAGTGCAAGCCATGCCCAGTCAGGAGAAAACATCTAAAGTTGCTCATGATGAGACTGTTGAACCAATGGAAGCTGAACTGTTGAATGCATGCAAGGAATTGAACAGTAGAAGAAGTAGAGGACCAAACTTTCAACCTCGTGTGCTGGAGAACCCTTTCAGGATCAAACATGGAAAGGAAGAAATCTAGTTGGATAGTTTCCACAAGCTCAGAACCAGTGTGCTGATTTTATTGATAAAGTTGTTCTCTATCATTCATTTACGATTTATTTTTGAAGTTTAAACAAAGCATTCCTTACTTTAAATCATATTGCAGTTGAAATAATGGCCAGGATCTTAACAACCCTGTTAGGAAAAAAAATACAGGATATTACCAAAAGTCCTATATATTAAAGGGACCGCTTGACACATGATAATTAATCGCGCGACAGAAAAAGGAGAATAATTTAAATTCATTCCTTTTGTTGTTATTTATTTTTTAAAATGTCTCCTTCATTTTCCTTCTTTTACCATTTTTATCCAAAAAAAGAAAGAGCTTTTTTCATAAATACCCACCCCTAAAATCGTGTTTTTAAAAATACTATGTTTTTTTTGAACTTTTGCAAAAATACCAACTTTTTGAAACTTTTTTTCAAAAAAACGGCCTGCAACTAGAAGCAATCATCTGCAACTTTTGCAACCAAAATCAACTACAAATGCAACTTATAAAAATTTAATAATTGGAAAAATCTTTGGTTGCATAACAGGTTGCATAACGAGTTGCAACTAAAATCAACTAGAAGGAACTATTGCAAACAAGGTTGCAACTGGCATAAATTTAAAATCATCCATAACTGAATTTTAGAAATTTAATTTAATTTTATAAATTAAATTCATTTTTGGTTGCATAATAGGTTGCATAATGAGTTGCAACTGAAAGCAACCAGAAACAACATGTTAGGATTTATGGGTGATAGCTTAGAAGACAACTTAACCTTGTGTTTTGTAATACTTAATTTTATTAAGTAGAACATACTGTCACAGCCAGAGTATGTTCTTGTAGCCATTTCATTTGCTGTAATAAACTTGTTTATAAATCTTGGAAGAAGTTCATTCGTTTGTTCAGGCCTCAAGAAGTATATCAGGATAATGACAAGAATAAATGTTACTGTCATCTCACTGACAGTAAGGTTACAAGAAGACAGCATGTTGCAAGTCATGACATCATATTCTCCCTGACAGCAACATTAGCGGAAGCCTTGAGACAACAACTTTCTATTCTCCTGACACCAAGTTTGGAACTCCTGACAAGATCTATTGCGGGGATTTCTTACTGTCACCAAAAGCGCATTCATGTGACAGCAAACTTGGAAATGCAGGATACTGTCTCAAAAGGGATAAACTTTGAATTGGGAATCTACCCAGTCAAACATGTGACAATTTAGATGTTCAAGAAACAGGCGTGCTGCAGTATCCCAACACTGCATCAGGTGTGCAAGACGACGACAGAAGCTTGAGAGATCACATGACAAAGCTCACCAATTCAAGAGTATGACAAATCAACATCTACTGCAAATTTAACTCTCGGTGATTGCTTCTTCATTCATCGAAAGAGTTTTCGTCGATCTAATAGTAATCAACACGTTTCGTTTTATAACCCAATATATTTATATATGGGTATATATATATATATATATATATATATATATATATATATATATATATATATATATATATATATATATATATATACTAGCCTATAACCCGTGCAAGGCACGAGCCTTCAAAATAATAAACTAAAAAATTTAATATGAACGGAAAATATTAAAATAAAAGTAAAAATTAATATGATAAATTATAAAATGATAAACTTAAATATTAATTGGAATATAAAAAAAATATAAAAAAATTCAGATGGGGTTGAGGAAGATAAATGAGTTATTATTAATATTATTTTATAATAAAATAATATTAATAATATGGAAAGATATAAAATCTAACATATTTTAATTAAAAAAATTAATTGCCCGTGATATTTTTATAAGTGTTTGAATTATATTAATTGTATTTATTAAAAAAATACGTTGACATGTTAAAATAAGTAAGTTTTTTTTAATAAGAACAAATAGAAAAGGTAACATGTTTTAATTAAAAAAAAAATAACTGCCCGTAATATTTTTAGATGTGTTTTAATTATATTAATTGTATTTGTTAAAAAAATACGTTCACTTGTTAAAATAGGTAAGTTTTTTAAAATAATTAAAAGTATTAAAATATATTTTAAAATATAAGTAAGGGTTGCACTTGATATTTTTGGGAAAAGAGAGATTTTAGTGATAACAAATATAAAATGTAATATATTTTAATTTAAAGATAATTGCCTGTGATATTTTTGAAAAAGAAGTAGATTTTGTTAGAAAAAATGTTTTAACTATAACAGTCAATCAGCTAGTTATTATTTTTATACTATTTTATTATTTATTAAATAGAGTATTAAAATAGGTTTTAAAATAAATAAGTAAGGATTACACCTCATATTTTTGGAAAATAGAGATTTTAGTGATAACAAATATAAAAGATAATATGTTTTAATTTAAAGATAATTGTCATGATATTTTTGGAAAATGAGTAGATTTTGTTAGATTTGTTTTTAATTATAAAAGGCAATCAACTAGTTACTATTTTTATATTATTTTATTATTCATTAAATAGAGAATTAAAATAGGTTTTAAAATAAATAAGTAAGGATTGCACCTCATATTTTTGGAAAACAAAGATTTTAGTGATAACAAATATAAAAGATAATATGTTTTAATTTAAAGAAAATTGTCATGATATTTTTGGAAAAGGAGTAGATTTTGTTAGAAAAAAATATATTTTAATTATAAAAGGCAATCATCTAGTGACTATTTTTATATTTTTTATTTATTTATTAAATAGAATAAAAGATCGAAAACCGACCGAAAACTGGAAACCTTTTTTAATTATAAAAGTCAATCAGCTAGTTACTATTTTTATATTATTTTATTATTTATTAAATAGAGTATTAAAATAGGTTTTAAAATAAATAAGTAAGGATTGCACCTCATATATTTGGAAAACAGAGATTTTAATGATAACAAATATAAAAGGTAATATGTTTTAATTTAAAGATAATTGCCATGATATTTTTGGAAAATGATTAGATTTTGTTAGGAAAAAAATATTTAAATTATAAAAGGCAATCATCTAGTTAATATTTTTATATTATTATTATTATTTATTAAATAGAATAAAAGACCGAAAACCAAAACTTTCAACATTTCGGCTTTAATAATATAGTATAGATATACACACAGATATGTATGTATATAATTTCGTATTACATTGATGATGACGACGAGAAAGCAACAATTGAGATTGAAATTGAAAACTCAAGAACAAGAGATGAATTCACAGAAAGATGGGAGAGAGAAGGCAGATGATGAAGAGTGCTTTTGAAATAAGTTTCAAAAAAGAACGTAAAAATACAAATATTTGAGAAAGCACGTATATTTGCAAATTTAATTGAAAATAACCGTATATTTGGTAAATAGTCAAAAAGAAATTATAATCTCATTTCCCAACTCTCTCGAAATATTTAAATTCTCTTTCTTTGTTTTTTCAAAATGCTATAATTTGTAAAATATAAAAGCATTTAAATTTTTGTCAATAACTATTTTTAATTTAATAGCACATTTGTGTATCTTTTTTCTTTAAACGTATTGTGAGTGACATAAAAGTTGATTTTATCAATAACAAAATTATTTTTTTACTTTGAAGTATAATTAACTTTTTTATTTATAAAAAATACTTATGATTTATATGAAGTTATAAATATCACAAGTAAATTAAATATTAAATAAACACAAAAATAAACAACTATAATCATTCTATTTTCATATCCAAACCGAATAGGGAAAATGATTTAATATCTTTTATGTTCTTCCTCCTTCATTCCATTTCTAAATTCCATTCTATTTGTTGAGTAGATATCAAACGCCCCAAGTATATAAAAGCCATTGTATACATATAAATGGCAAGTAAGCGTACAATTTAATATACATATTAATATTAATATATATTTTTAATAATTATTTCGGTAATATTTTTTGATTTTTCGGTTAATCGCGATTGACAATCAAATAGCCGAATAATAGATAAAATGCTATTAAAAATTGAATGAACATATTTGATAAACCAAACAAAAATTATAATTATGAAACGAAGGCCAAATTAACTTCACAAAAAACAAATTGACATAATTTTAATCAAATTTTAGAAAAAAAAAAATACGACTCAAGTTATATCCTTTCTTTTATTATAACTAGTATTATGCCCGTGCTTCGCATACAGAATGCTATCTGTTTTTATTTAATATTTGTTATTTATTTATTGAATTTCTAATTTTATATCTTGAATTTATATAAGTGATTTGTTATATTATACTTATACTATGATATATATTATGGCGTTGATATCGTTCTATTTGACAAATACACGCTCATGCAATTGTAACGTTCACGTCAAAGTAACAATATCACACGTCATTCTCGGAGTAAAAATATTATACGTCCCTTTCAAAGTAATGTTGAGGTCGTACTTAATTATGTCATTCTCAGAGTAATAATATTATACGTCCATCTCAAGTAATGTTTAGGTCGTACTTAATTTTTGTTAATACGAAACATAAAACATCTGAATGAAATTTAAACAAATAAAAAATCAGAAATGGTAGGATTAAAGTCATTAAATCCTTTAATGACATGAATAACACATTGAAATGATTCTAAGATTTGAAAAACATAATAACTGAATCTTAGCAATCATAATATTCGATATCTTGAACGGAAGAAAAGAGTATTTTGAAAAGAATAAGCTGCAATTTGCAATGCACACATTTGGTTTCCCACAAATGCTTCATCTTTAGCTGTTTGCCCCAAATTTCTCCACCATGTCGATAGTTTCCATCAAAGGTCTTACCACAGAGCGCGTCCCATAGCTCGTCTGGGTAAGGAAGACCCTCTATCTGGTACACTAGGTCAGGATTTCTAGAATTTGGGCAGAATTTATAAATTGGTAGAAGTTTCTGTTTATCGGATATGTAAGTATATCTGTCTTCGAGTAACCTCATCAGTTGTAGCAGCTTATTTCTCATATGGCAAGGTTTGAAAAAGGCATACATTTCTTCAAATGTCTTCATTACATCGAAAGGTCTGTATATTGCTTTAAAGAACAAAAAGAATAATGAAGATGGAAAATGGTTACCTGCAAGAGAGGATAAAACATTAAGGTGGTGTTGAACGCCATGCTTCCTGAATAGATTATCAACTGAGTTGTAGAACATAGCTTGTTTAACTTTGTTCTTAACATCAAAACGAATAAATCCACTGAACTGGTAACGTGTTGCTTCATAATCGTGTCGATGAAATTTGTATAGTGAATCCCAATCCAGCTTTTCCAGGACATCCTTGATTCTATGTGTTGTTTGCTTAGTTACCCAAGCCATAAGGAATTTTGAGAAGGTATTGAAATCACGAATACCAAATATAATGAAATTGAAGATCAAGCTCATCTCATCTGATGGAAGGCTGAGTTTATTATCATTCACCATTGTTATGATTAATAGAAAATATATGAGTATGATGGTAATATGTGGTGTGATTAAGGGAAAACGTTTGATGAGAAAGTGAACAATCAAGAACAATGTCAAGTTAAGTATTGGAGAATATGGTCATTTGTAGTTAATGTATATGTTTCTCACATTGCATCGATACATGAAAGCGGCATATAGACTGTTAGTATTCTCAATAAATGCCTGATATTTTGATGTTTGTTTGATGTATCTCTACGTTGTTGCTATAATTTATATTACCTATCCTACATCATAATATTTGGGGAAAATAACAAAATTTCTTAAAAATATGTGACAATAACCTAATATGATAGTATGTAGTATTCTATGTTAGATCAGGATTCAATGATCGTCAAGATCTAGACTCAACTGATCAGGATTGCTGACGTCATCAGTATTGCATGGTCATCAGTATTTGCTCAAAGTGTCAGTATCAGGATTATCATCAGGATCTACATCAGGACTGGGATCAGGATTGATCATCAGGACTGGAAGCTGATCAGGATTCCTACTTAGAGTTATATTTGGAGTCTAGTTAAATAAGGAAGCTTAATTTGTCGGTTCCTTATTTATAGTAATGAAGCTATCAATTTAGGATAGGTTTCAATCTTTGTAATTGATTAGGACTTATCTTGTAATTGACAGAGAAGCTGTGTAGTATATAAACACAGTTTAGGTTTCGATTTATATCGATCATATACACGAGTATCTTTGTAACCTAGAAACTCTCAAGAACATCAGAATTTCTTGAGAGAGTTTGTAACAGTTTTATATCAGATTTAATAAAGCTGTTATTATTCTTTCATATTTGAGATACATAATTTATTAAGTCGAGAATCTTATACAATTGTATTCAACCCCCCCCCCCCCTTTCTACAATTGTTATTTACTGGGCAACAATTGGTATCAGAGTAAACTGATTTAAATTTGAATCAGATACGATCTAAGATGTCGACAACCAAGTATGAAAGCATGAAGATTCCCATTCTGAAGAAGTCTTAATATCCAACATGGAAGGTAAAGAGGCTCATGTACTCAGGGAGGCAAAGATAAAGAATATCCTGCATAATAGTCTTGATGCTGTCATGTCCAACAGAGTGATTGCATGCAAGTCTGCAAAAGAAATTTGGGACACTTTGGAAACTCAATGCCAGGGATCTGCATCTGTCAAGAAAAACAGAAGGGCACTTTTGATTCAAGAATATGAACAATTCGATGCAAGACCTGATGAGAGCCTGACTGATTTATATGATAGTTTTCTGACACTCCTGAACAATCTATCTTTAGTTGGCAAGGAATATGTTTCTGAAGATTCAAATACCAAGTTTCTGAGAGCTTTACCAGAAGAATGGGATACTCAAACCTCGATCATTAGATATCAGTATGATCTCAACACTGTGTCTCTTGATGAAGTCTATGGAATGCTAAGAACCCATGATCTTGAGGTTCAACAGAGAAAGAATAAGAGAAGCAGAAAGGCAAAGTCTATTGCCTTGAATGTAGAGGCTAAATCAAAAGGAAAAGCTGTGGAGGTCTCTAGAAGGAAATCAAGAATGGTGGAGTCAGATTCTGATGATTCATCAGATACTGATGGCAATCCTGATGCCAATACTGATGATGATTCTACTGACTTAGACATGGAAGCGATGGTTGCTATGATAGTTAGAGGTTTCAAAAAGATGAAGTTCATGAAGGCTAGGAGACAAGGCAACTTCCAGAAAAGGACCTTCAATGCTGACAAAGACAGATACATCAAAAAGGACAGCAAGGGTAGCAAATTTGACAAATCAAAGGTTAGATGCTACAAGTGTAATGGCATGGGACACTTTGTTAATGAGTGCAAGAAGACTAAAGCACTCATCACATCAAGCAAGGATTGGATGGTCTCTTCTTCAGAATCTGACACTAAGGTGGTCAATTATGCCCTGATGGCCAATACTGATGAAACAACTGCTCCTGATGAAAAGGTATCAAATATTGTCTCTGATTTTGATTCTGATAATGCTTCTGAGTTAAGACGTTTTCTAAAGTCATTGCATATTAGCTTTAGAAGCCAAACTGCTGAAAATGCTAGAAACTTATCTGAGATGTCTGAACTTAGGAAAATGAATGAGCATCTAGAAGCTGAATTTTCTTTTATGCAAGAAGTACAGAAAGAATGTGATAATGCTAAACACATGCACTTAGAGATGAAATTTAAATGTACTGCTCTTGAAAAGGAACTTGAAAATTCTAATGAGAAAATCAGAACCTGGACAGACTCTGGTAGAAAATTTCATGAGATTAATACCTCTAAGAATTGGAAAGAGTGTCTAGGGTATAAGTCAGATGACGATAAGAAATTAAAAGAGAAAATTGTTGTTGATGAGACAGTTAGTCCAAAAACCTATAGACATGTTATAGACAAAACAAAATCTAAGATTACTCCTGTTAATTTTGTTTTTGGTAAGGATAACAATTCAATTTTTGAAAAGGGATCTACTTCTGTTAAAGGTGTTAAAATTGTTAAGTCTAAATCTGTCATGAGTAAAGTTACTAAGAATTTAGGTTTACTGTCTCAGAAACAACTCAAGGATAAAATCTGTGAGGTTACAGATAAAAAGAGGGAAACTACTGTCAAAAGAAACAGGAATGGTAAAATTGGGATAAATAAAGAAAATGGTTATAAATATGTCCCAAATGCACCTAGAAAATGTTGTTTTACCTGTGGTAACTCTAATCATCTTGCTATTGATTGTAGGAAGAGTAAAAAGAAAGTTACTGAAATTCCTAGGTTTGATGTTAGGAATAGATCAGTACTTTATAAACCACAGAATTCCTGTTTTCATTGTGGTAGTAAATGGCATTCTATTTATACTTGTGAAGAGTACCATGATTTGTACTATAACTTTTATGATCCTTTACCTAAATTCAATAAAAGTACAAATTCTGGTAAATCTAATAATGTCAATGTGAAGCATGCTTTTGTTAATACTGACACTGACAAAGCAAATCCTGATGGAGTTAATCCTGTCAGGACTGCTAAAATCAGAAAGTCTTCTGCTGCTAAAATTAATAAAATGCATGGAAAAGGAACCCAACAAGTGTGGGTTCCTAAACATTCTAACTAGTGGATTGTTATTCTGATTTCAGGGAAAAAGGAAAAATGTGTTAGTCATGGATAATGGATGTTCTGTGCACATGACTGGAAACAAAGCCCTGTTATCAGAATATGAAGAAAAAGCTGGCCCAACTGTGTCTTATGGAGATGGCAACATTGGACAAACTTTGGGATATGGCAATATAATCATTGGCAATGTCATCATTGAAAAAGTAGCTCTAGTGAAGGGACTAAAATACAACCTGTTAAGTATTAGTCAAATCACTGACAGAGGTTATCATGTCAACTTCTATTCCACACATTGTGAAGTAGTCAGCAAAGAAACAGGAAAGATAGCATTGACTGGCTACATACATGGTAACATTTATGAAGCCAACATTCTCTCAAATACTGATGGCTCCCCTACTTGCCTCATCAGTAAAGCATCAGTAGATGAAAGTTGGAATTGGCACAAGAAGCTTTCTCATCTCAACTTCAGTAATATCAATGAGTTGGTTAAGAAAGATTTAGTTAGAGGATTGCTTAAAGTTTTGTATACTCCTGATGGACTCTGTGATGCATGTCAGAAAGCAAAATAGAGAAGGACATCATTTAAGAGTAAATCTGAATCCTCTATTGAAGAACCATATCACATGCTGCATCTTGATCTATTTGGTCCAGTCAACATTATGTCCATCAATAAGAAAAGGTACACTCTTGTAATTGTTGATGAATATTCTAGATTCACCTGGGTGTATTTTCTGCACAGAAAAGATGAAACTCCAGAAATACTGTTGGTTCATGTGAGAATGATTGAGACAACCATAAAGTACAAAGTCAAGATTCTGAGAAGTGATAATGGTACTGAATTCAAGAATTCAAAGATGGAAGAGTTCTGCAAATACAAAGGAATTATTCAACAATTCTCTGCTCCTGGCACACCCCAACAAAATGGAGTAGTAGAAAGGAAAAATAGAACTCTTATTGAAGCTGGCAGAACTATGTTGGAAGAAGCTAAATTGCCTACATATTTCTGGGCAGAAGCAGTCAACACAGCATGCTATACTCAAAATCTCACATTGATAAACAAACATGGTGAAACTCCATATCAAATGCTCAAGGAGAAGAAACCTAGTTTGAAGCATCTGCATGTGTTTGGCTGTAAATGTTTTGTTCTCAGAACTCATCCTGAACAACTGGGAAAGTTTGAAACTAAGGCTGATGAAGGAATTTTTATTGGATATCCAGCCTCAAGAGCTTTTAAAGTTTTCAATTTGAGAACAAGAACTGTCATGGAGTCAATACATGTATCTTTTGATGATAAGAAGATAACTGGAATTAATGAAGACTCTCATGATAGATTGATTTTTGAAAATGAAGCTACCAAGGATCCTGAAGAACAAGAATCAGATACTGACAAATCATCAGATACTAATAAGTCACCAAATCCTGATTACGCATCAAATCCTGATGAAGCACCAAATCCTGATGGTGCTAATACTGATGATACAAATAATGGTGGTACATCTAGTAGTGCTAATGTTGAGGGGGAGCAACAGAAATCTACTACAAATTCAGAGTCAACTCAATCATCATGACAAAATTCTTCAGATACTGATTCGAGTGACAATCCTGATAACCCATCAGGAGGAAATAGCAACAATTCAGGGGGAGCTTTTGCTGAAGTAAATTCTTCTAATCAAGATAACACCAATCCAGGGGGAGCATCTACTTCAAGAAGTGACTTACCACCAGCAAGGAAATGGACTTCAAGCCATACTCCTGATTTAATAATTGGGAATCCTGATGCAGGTGTTCAGACAAGAAGTGCAACTCAGAATGAATGTCTATATAATAACTTTCTATCCAAGGAGGAGCCAAAGAAAGTTGAAGATGCACTTAAGGATGCTGATTGGGTTACTGCAATGCAAGAAGAATTAAATGAATTTAAAAGAAATGAAGTCTGGAAACTAGTACCAAGACCAAAGAATAGGTCAATTGTGGGTACAAAGTGGATTTTCAAGAATAAGATTGATTCAGATGGTATAATAATCAGAAACAAAGCAAGGCTAGTTGCAAAGGGGTATTCTCAACAAGAAGGAATTGATTATGATGAAACTTTTGCTCCTGTTTCAAGGCTAGAAGCCATCAGGATCTTTCTGGCTTATGCAACTCACAAGAAATTCAAGGTTTTCCAGATGGATATGAAAAGTGCTTTCTTAAATGGTGAATTGGAGGAAGAAGTATATGTTGAACAACCTCCTGGTTTCATTGATCCTAAATATCCAAATCATGTTTATAGATTGGATAAAGCACTTTATGGACTAAAGCAAGCTCCAAGAGCCTGGTATGAAACCCTAGCTCAATTTTTACTGGAAAGTGGATTCAAAAGAGGTACTATTGATAAAAATTTGTTCTATTTGAATCATGGTAAGGATTTGCTTTTAGTTCAGATTTATGTTGATGATATCATTTTTGGGTCAACAAACAATAAGCTGTGTGAAAAGTTTTCTAAGCTTATGCAGTCAAGATATCAAATGAGCATTATGGGAGAAATGAGTTACTTTATTGGTCTTCAAGTTAAACAGACTGATGATGGCATCTTTATCAATCAATCAAAATATACAAAGAATTTATTGAAAAGGTTTAACATGCAAGATTGTGCTATTGCAAGTACTCCCATAGCTACAGCTACCAAACTTGATCCTGATCAAGGTTCTGAGGTAGATGTAACTCACTACAGAGGAATGATTGGCTCTTTATTGTATCTCACTGCAAGTAGGCCAGATATCATGTTTGTAACCTGTCTGTGTGCAAGATTTCAAGCAAAACCTAGGGAACCTCATCTGATTTCAGTCAAAAGAATTTTCAGATATCTCAAAGGCACTCCTTCTCTTGGCCTTTGGTATGCAAGGGAATCATATTTTGGTTTGTGTGGTTATTCAGATGATGATTTTGCAGGATGCAAAATAGACAGAAAAAGTACTTCAGGAAGCTGTCAGTTTTTGGGTGGAAGATTAGTCTCTTGGTTCAGTAAAAAGCAAAAGTCAATTTCTACTTCAACAGCAGAAGCTGAGTACATTGTTGCAGGAAGTTGTTGTGCTCAGATAATGTGGATGAGAAATCAGTTGTTAGATTATGGCCTATCATATTCAAAAATCCCTATTTATTGTGATAACCAAAGTGCTATTGCAATGACAGGAAATCCAGTTCAACATTCTCTTACTAAACACATCAGTATTATATATCATTTCATAAGAGAACAGGTTCTGGAAGGAACAATTGAACTTCACTTTGTTCCTACTGATCAACAACTAGCTGATATATTCACCAAGCCACTACCTGAAGCTACTTTCAACAAGTTGGTGAATGAACTTGGAATGATGAATTTTGAGAATTTCTGAGGAAAGCTACAGAGAGGAAATCCTGATGACTATCAAATCCTGATGGTCATTCTGCAAGGTATGTAATTTTGATCAAATCCTGATAGGACTCAATCCTGACAGGAAGTCAACTGGTCAATCCTGATGTACATGTCAGTATTTCATTACTAGATTTGTGCCTGATTTTTCGTCAGTTATTGATGAGAAACGTTTGAGTTTTTAATTGGACAACTGTCTGCGCGCGTGTGTCATACTAATAGATATATACATATAGATACACATAAAAAGCGGTGCAGTTATGTTTAATTACACACGTAATTTGTCCACTAATCATTTTTGCACAAATCATATTTTGCCACCTGTCATTGAGAGTAATATTTTGTTTTAACAATATACATTTGATTTTCTAAATTCCTGATTACTCTCTCTTCATCAGATTTTCATCTTCTCTCTCTCTGTACTCAAGAACCCTATTTTCTAAATCTCAATTTTTAAGCTTTCTATTCTGTTTTAATGGCGTCTTCATCATTCATGAACAAACAGACTGTGATTAGTGGTGTTACTTTTGCCACTAATAATTTTGTAGCTGTTTTGGATCATCAGGATCTGCCCTTTGAGTTTCACATCGTACAGGATTTTCTAGCTTCAAGCCCATTGAAGTTTGCTTTAACAGAACCTGCAAGTGTTTCTTTTAAGTCTGTTATGCAGGTGTGGAATTCAGTTTCTTTTTATATAGGGCATTCTGGCTCAATCCTGATGAGCTTTGAATATGATGGGGTTACTCACTATGTAACTCCTGCAATTGTGGAGGAAGCCCTGCATTTGCCTGTTCTTGGTGATGATGTTCCTGATAATGTTTCTGACTCGACTCTTTTTGAGTTTTTTACAAAGTTGGGTTACAATGGGGAAGTTAAGAGATATGGAAATCTCTTTAGGACAAAGCTGAAGAAGGAATGGAACTATTTCTTTGACACCATCAGTCGCTGCTTCCTGAACAAGACGTCTAATTTTGATGCTCTACCGTCAGGATCACTCAAAATAGGGTATTCTCTTATATACTCTACTGTTTTTTATTATGGGTCATTTATTCTGAAAGCTTTAAGTGATAGGAAATCAGATAAGTTAGGTTCTGTCTGTTTTCTTAGATTTTTACAGTTGATATTTAATCACTTATGTCCTAATGTTGTTGTTGAGAATGATGTGATTCTACCAATTTGTAGAATTACAGAGAACAATTTGAAGGCCTTAGTCAACAGTGATAAGGCAAATGGTTTTTCAGGCAATGCCTTTATTCCTGATGAGGTCAGGCTTTTCTTGAAAGAGAAAATACTTACTCAATATGGATCAGTTTCTGATGCTATGGGGCAAGGCCAAACACACCTTGTTCCTGACCCTAGCATTCCTCCCAAACAGTCAAAACAATCCACAGCCACCTCTATTGTCTCCCAAAAGACTTTAGTTGTAAAAACTAAGAAATCAGCTAGAACTGATGTGTCTGGTAGGCAATCAGGTTCAAAGGATTTTTCCTCTACACCACTCACCAAAAAGAAGATACAATGGGGTGTACAAGGGGTCCTGGTAAAGAAGGCTGCCAATGGTGTTGAGGCTGTTTCTGTGAAAAGGAAGTTAGTACTAAGGGATGAGACTGATTCTGAGGATGATATGCCAATATCCTCTAAGATTAAGATGAACAAGGAAGTTGCTGATACTGCTAATGATGTTGTGGTATCATTGTCCAAGCCACAGAAGAAAAGGAAATTATCAAAGAGCAGGTATCATATTCCTTTAGAAAAGAAGCAGGATACTGATGGACAGGATACTTCTATTCCCGATGAGCAGTCAAATCCTGACGCTCAAGCAAATCCCGACGTTAGTAATCCTGATGATACTCCAAGCAAGATTGTCTCTATTTCAGACTCTCCAGCCAAAGACTCTCCAACAAAACGACATGTTGATATCTCATGGGAGAAGCTTGGGGCTGCTGCTTCTAAATTTGGTTTTATACATCTCATGGACAAGAAAAGAAAAGCAGAGGAGATAGTCTTTCAGAGACAGAAGAAGCTGAAAGGATCTAGCCCACAAGAACCTGGACCTCAAAGTGGTTCAGCAGCTAATACTGAAGATCCTGCCCCACAAGAACCACTCAATCAAAGTTTGGGTGAAGGCATAGCTATTGGAATGGTCCCACAAGAACCATTTTCTCAAAGGGAAAATGCAGACACTTCAATTCCAGCCACACAAGAACCATCTTCTAACTGTGAAGATGCAGGCAAAGCTACAACTTCTGAGGAATTTCCTGACAATGCTCAAGGGATTTCTGATGCAATGATGATTAAAAGATTGGTTGAGGACACTGTCAATGAGGGAAGCACACAAGAACCTCCAACTCAAATTGTTGAAGCAGCTTCAGAACCTCATGCTACACAAGAACCATCAGGAACAAATCCTGATGCAAGCTTATCAAATCCTGACGGTGTTGCTCCTGACGCTAGTGGTGCTCCTGACGTTGAGCCAATCCTGATACAGCCACTTAGCTCTAGACCAATGATAGACTCTATCACAGCATCACAGGACAAACTTAAAGGTATTTCTATTCCTGCTCCTGATGTTACTCATGATTCTGATGCTGATGATAGTGATGATAGTGATGATGATAATAATGAAGAGAAGGATCAGATTGCCACAGCTATTAAATCTAGTCTTGGAACCAACTTTGGTTCTTCAAGCACATTCATGGATGGCAAGGCTACTACTGGAAAAGACTTAAGACAAGACTTTTCTGGTCCTTCTGAAATGACTGAGGCACTTAGACAATATGAATGGAACAATTCATGGTACAGATCTTCTGAATCTGTTAGTTATCCTTATGCTTTGGATCATGCCTATGATGTAGTGAAACTAATTGAGAATCAAGATTTGAAGAATCATTTGAAGGCTACTACTCTGTTATCCAAAAGCCTCAAACATGAGATTGATTCTATCAAGGCTGCAACTGATTCTGTGAGGAGTGATATTTCTCAAAATTTTACAAAGGTGCCTACTGTTCTTCAACTAAGAGTGATGGAATCCCAAGTAAAGTCTGTTATTTCTGAACAATCCTCCATCAACAGCAGAATTGATTCTCTTGATTCCAAGGTAACTGATTTTCAAACCTCTCTTGCCTTAATTTTGGATTTATTATCAAATTCTGATGTCAAAAATGGGGAGAAGGTAAGTTCTACAAAATGTACACCTGATCTAGTTTTAAGAAATAATGACGATGATACTGGAAATGATGGTGGTGACAAAGTTCTACAAGGAGAAACCTCTGATGCTGCTGTTATGAAGACAATTCAAACTTCTCAAAGTCAAACAACGCAGTCAACTCATGTTTCTGATTCTGGAATAAAGACAGTAAGGACATTGGTGCAATCTCAAATCCTGACGGAAGAACAAATCCTGACAAGTGATCAAATCCTGATGAATGATCAAATCCTGACGCCTGGTCATGGACAAACTCTTGCTACAATTCCTGAAGGTAATGAAGATGTGCTCATTGAAAATCCTGAAGATGCATCAAATCTATTCCAGAAGTTCAAAACAAGAGATGGTAATGTTGTTACTCTTTATCATACTGATAAGAGAGTTCAACAGTTATTTGCAAGAAAAGCACTCTCTACAGCAAGTGAAGAATATCCTGATCTCTCACATGAAGAATTCTTAAATCAACAAAGAGAAATGATGGAAAGTTTTAATAACCCTGCTCCTACTAGAGGAAGAGGAGGCAGAGGAAGGAGAGGTGTTAGAAGAGGAAGAAGAGGCTCATCAAGTCAACCAATGCCTAGACAAACAAGGTTTAGAGGATTAAGAATAGAAGAAATTCCTGAACCTATTCAAATTCTAGTAGTTCCTGTTAGGTCTACTTTTGGTGATGATGGAATTATTGAAGAAGAACCTGAATTGAGAAGAAGACCAAGACAATCAACTCTCAGCAATACAAATCAAATTGAAGAGTCTAATCCTGATATTGTTCCCGACAATATTCAAGATCTTGATGATTCTGAAATTCTGCAAGAGGTTGATTTGTTAATTCTTTCTAGTGTGGTTGATTCTCACAACAAGGAAGTGGATGAAGAAGAGGAAGCCAGAAGAAGAGAAATCACAAGAACAACAAATAGAGATCTCAATCTCTATGTACAAAGGCTTAAACTCTCAAACAGAAGGTTGTGGAGAAATCCAAGCAGACAAGAACCTCAACTAGAAAGAAGTTATGCTTTTGAAAAAGAGAAAGATAAGAAATGGAAACACATAAGCACACTGAGGTGTAACAGACCTACCAATTTTCAGAATGGTGGTATTATAACAAGTGCTTCCAGTGTTGCTAATTTCTCTGATTCAAATAGATCAAAAGCACTCTGGTTACAGATGTTCTCTAATCTAAGGCAAATGACAAATAACTCAAGAGGAGGTATTGGACATAGGGATGCTGAATATCTGAATACACCTCATGTTGATCCTTATGCCTTGATTGAAATTGGAGGTATTTTAACTTCTGAAAACCTGAACAATTTATTATCTGTTGATATAATAATAGATTGTCATGATGGTTCTGAAAAGAAAGAAAAGCTCCTCTACTTCATGAAAGATGGTTCCGTGAAGATTCTATCCATTCAAGACTTGCTTGTGAAAACTACAAAGGAACTGAAATATGTTCATTATTTGTTAAGATGGAAGAATGAAGTGTGTAAAGTGTGGAGTGACATGATCTTGGCAACAATTAGAAGAAGACTGGATGGAGGTAGAAATTTCAATGGTGATTATACTCCCATGTACTTAAATCAGAAAGGTCAAGATGTGGAAATGCAAAGGGGCACTGCTGTTAAAGAAATGACCTTTGGCATGTCTCAGCTTAATCTTAATCCTGATGGGAAGGAAATTGCTCATCTTTTGCTTGAAGAGCACAGTCTACAAAGAAGCTCCATTCAGAATCTCAGAGCAGCTATCTACCAGATTGATGAGGAAGATGAAGAGCTCAGAAATCTTAAGGAAAGACTGATTCAAATTCTTGAAGAAAAAGAAGAAAATATGTTATCCAACTTCTTGAAGATGAATCTGTTCTATCAAAGAATTTAAACAGATAAGCTGCTGCTGTAAATATTTGTACATTTTGTAAATATGTTTTTGACATCATTGAATCTAGGAATCTATACTTTATTTTACAAAGTATAAGATTGGGGGAGATTGTTAGATCATGATTCAATGATCGTCAGGATCTAGACTCAACTGATCAGGATTGCTGACGTCATCAGTATTGCATGGTCATCAGTATTTGCTCAAAGCGTCAGTATCAAGATTATCATCAGGATCTACATCAGGATTGGGATCAGGATTGATCATCAGGACTGGAAGCTGATCAGGATTCCTACTTAGAGTTATATTTGGAGTCTAGTTAAATAAGGAAGCTTAATTTGTCGGTTCCTTATTTATAGTAATGAAGCTATCAATTTAGGATAGGTTTCAATCTTTGTAATTGATTAGGACTTATCTTGTAATTGATAGAGAAGTTGTGTAGTATATAAACACAGTTTAGGTTTCGATTTATATCGATCATATACACAAGTATCTTTGTAACCTAGAAGCTCTCAAGAACATCATAATTTCTTGAGAGTTTGTAACAGTTTTATATCAGATTTAATAAAGCTGTTATTATTCTTTCATATTTGAGATACATAATTTATTAAGTCGAGAATCTTATACAATTGTATTCAACCCCCCTTCTACAATTGTTATTTACTGGGCAACATTCTATAATGGCTAATTTAATAAAAATATTATTATATGATGAATCCTTTGTTTACTTAATTTTTTAATCTTTGTGATTTTACTTAATTACACTTATATATCTATAAAAACAATTTTTAAATAATAAAACCTATTTATAATCAATAAAATTAATTATAAACATGTTGTTATCCAATACAATTAATTATATTCGAATGTCAAAATAACATCAACTTGTGCCCCGTATGATAATATATTGATATCTTTCAGCGTCAAATGTTATTTTATATTATAAACCTATAAAAATAAAACTTTTAGCGTATTTTAATGCAATGCCAATAGTTATAGTAGAAATTTAAAACTTCATCATCTTTGTCGCTAATTGATATTGATAATATATTAACAGTTGTGATTGTGAGATTAGTAGCAAAAACAATTATAGTAATTTTACATGTATGATGACTTATTATACAAATCTTTAAAAATTACGTACTTTACAACTAACAAAACCGCACCTTTAAGATATAAATTATTATATTTATTATGGTGTGCACTTGAAATTTAAATCTATAATGCTAGGTGCTTTGCTAAATTATTATATTTATTATGGTGTGCACCATCGATCACTTTTGTATAGTACATATTTTGAAAATTTAAAAATAATTGTCATTCCCAGACAATGAACCAAGATTGTAGAAGGGGGGTTGAATACAATCTTTTAAAATTCTTTAGTTCTTTACAGAAAATATATGAAATTAAATTCAAGAATAGAAAAACAAACAAGATAAGATAACACAAGAATTAAAAATTCAGGTGGATTGATTTATCCACCTGAGAGATTTTTATTAGAAGAAATCTTTGTGATGTTTATGAATAAACACACAGCTGCATACACACTATTCTAGCTTCAGCAATTGACAAAGGATATTGCTTTGAGCTCTCTAAATTGCCTAACCTGATTTCTCAAGTTCTAGAATAATGCTACACTTGGTTATATATCCCAAGTTTACAAGATATTTCGAACAACTAATACTACAAAAAGTAAATCTGTTCAAAATCCTTGTTTCTCCATTCTGAGTAGTGGTCCATGTGTTGGTAGCTTGCCCTTCTTGGCTGATTGTCTTTTATAGAAATGCTACTTTTGACCAGACAAAACAGAATGCTTCTTCTTCTCGTGAGTTTACCAGAATTGCTGGTTTCCATGCTCTGTGAAATCAGTCAACCCATGTGCACTGTTTAAACTGTCCCTTTCACAAAGTACAATGTGTATCCGTAGAAGCTATTTAAGTTGTATCAGTTGAGAGTATCTTGATCACATCTGTAGATAGCTAGTACTGCTATCCGTAGACAGTACATTGTCCACATCCGTAGAAGGCTAATGTTGCTATCAATTTCACTTATGTAAAATTACAAGGCATAGACTATTTACAATTAGCCTCCCTATTATACATATCCATTAATAGTCAACATGACTTATTCAGTCTAAAAACTAATACTCCAACTTCTACATCAGGATTACAAATCAGGAATACACATCAGGACTGCACATCAGGATTACACAAGCATGTTACATTGAATCTTATCCGTAGATAAGCTATCCTTCTACGGATACTGCAAAATCATGTTATCCGTTGAAGGCTACATTTTTACTTATGCAATTTTAACTAAGTTAGTCTAGTTATCATCAAGAAACAACATAATTCCTAACAATCTCCCCCAATTTATGCCTAGTTGAGAATGAGACATAAATTAAAAGTCTTGATGATAACAAAACCACTTCTAACAAATAAACAGTAAAAGTAAAAATTGTATTAAGCTACATTATTGACATACTAAAGAGTTGAGAGGTTTACATAGAGAGTGCTCCTCTATCCTGAGCAGATTTAATTCCGTTTCTTCTCTCTTGGAGGCTGAATCTTTTGTCTCCCTTCCTTAACATAGTTTGCCTTGATTTGATCTTGAAGCTTTCTGTAGAATGCATCTTCTTCAGCAATTTTTGGATCCAGCTTGCCTTGCAACCATCTAAGGTACTTGGTGCTAGCCTTAGACAATTGATCTTCAATCCTGAAGAATCTTCTACAGCCCTTTTCATCCTTGAATTCCATCATCTAGTAAGGTTGGAGATGGATTCTTTTTCCATTGTAAGGGATCTTCAACTTTCTTGGCAAACTATCAGGAGAATTCCAGTTGCTCCTGATTTCTTCAATCTTCTTCAGAATGGCACTTCTTGCAACCTCAGAAAATCCCCTTGTATTCTTGAAGCCTGGGAAGACTTTCACCAAGGTGGAATATCCTTCATTTAGCACTTGTTGCAAGGGCCATGCTCTTACATTCCCTCCTTTGTAGACAAAGGTTAGTCTTTCAGGCAGATCCCTGAATTTGTATGTGCCTCTTATTTCACTAACTTCATCAAGGAAGAGATCCATGGTTGAGTACTCCTGTATTTCTGCAATGTACAAAAAGTCTGCCTTGTTCTCAACTGGCTTGGCAACTTTTGATGCAACATTCAGCTTGATTGGTTCCCTTTTCCTTGACTTCTTTTCAGCTTTAATGATGAACTTAGGGAAAACCAAGTTCTCAAACTCAACAGGCTCTTCTTTAGGCTCTACAGGAGTCTCATGTAAGGTGGTTTGAGATTGAGTTGAAGCTGGAATTGGGTCTTCAAAGACAATTCTTCTCCCTGTATCTCTCTTCTCTTCCACTTTCTCAGGAGAGACATGCCTATTTGATCTTTGCTTCCATCTGGTAGGTTTGACCTTAGGCATTATCTTCCTTTTATTCAATTTTCTTTTAGTAGGGGCTTCTTCCTCTACAACCTCACTACTTTCTTCCTCCATCTCCCTTATAAGTTCTTGGGCCTATCTAGCCTGTTTCTCAGGTGTAGACTCATAGCCCTGGGGATTGGCTTCTCTCCTTAATCTGGAAATCTCTTCTGCTTTGGCTTCATTGAACCTGGGATGGCTGCTTGTGATGTGAATTTTTTACCATTTCTGTAGATAACAACCAACCCTTGTCTCAGCTCTATGTCATTAGTAGTCTTGAGATTCCTGATAAGAACTGTTAACACCTTAGAATCATCAGGCTTGGGGAATGGATAGTCCACCTCTAATTTGTTCTTTCCATGATGTCTTGGTGGAGAACTAGTCCTGCCACTGAATAATGGTTCAAACTCCTTGACACTTGAGTGTTCAGCATCATATTCTTTTTGAAGAATGACAGTATCAGGAGTGAGAACTTTTAAGATAGTTGTGTGGACATGCACTGTTTTGGATGATGATGAAGAAGTCACAGCCTTTAAGATAGACTCCTTGATTAGCCTTTCAGAATTGAGGAAGATTTGATCATTCTTGGCTGGATAGACCACCTTTGTGAGTTGAAACTCACTTGGATTTGCAATGATTAGAGGTGTCTCCCCCTCCCCCTGACTTGATGGCACACCCTTGGTTTTGGTTACTGTTTCAGAGACCACTAGTGCACTCTCCCCCTTTTTGTTAACATCAAAGGTTTGAGTAACACCAGTAGCCTGCAGCAACTGATGCGGAAGCTGAGTCTGCAAGTTTTGGTTTGCCAAGAAGGTGTCCATTTGCTTCTCCATCTTCTACATCCTTACAGTAAGGGCAACCACATCCATTTGTTTGAATCTTTGAGAGGTAGAAAGAGCAACAACATCAACTCTCCTTTCAATAACATCCTTTACCCCATCAAGATGGCCTTTGATATCATCAGTGCTGGCTCTCTGCTGAAGGATGCGGGCCTGATGAAGCTGAAGTGATGCCACAAAATTTTGAACTGTAGTGGCATGCATAGGATTGGATGTTTGAGCTTCACCATGTGCCCTCTGATAATTCTTGAGAATGACTGCCTTGGTGTCATTGCGGACATATGAGTTGGAAAACAACCAAGGAAGCATCTCTTGTAAAGTGGAAGGGCCTTCTTCTCCTCCTTCACCACTCTCAGAATCATCAGTTTCTTCATCATATTCAAAATTCTTCACCAGCTCCTGGAGGTAGATTTTGGATTGCTTCTTTTGCTCTAGACATTGATTCAGTAGTGTGTACCAAATGCAACATCTGTTCTGCCTCCACATTGCCATGTCCAGCCAAGACTTGATAGGCTAGAAGAAATAGTCTGTCCCTCTTTCACTCCCTCTCCTTTTGCCTGGCTGCAAGCCAACCCCTCACTCTCAGTAGCTTCACTCCATTCCCTCAATCCTAAGAGTGTTTGAACAACTACTAACTCATCCACACTTGAAGTTGTAATATTTGAAGTTGGAAATGCAATTGTGGAAGGAGTATCCGTAGAGGTAGTATAAGTATATGTCAATAGATAGCTAACTTGAGGCATATCCGTAGACAGACAAACATTCATCAACGGATAAGAGATATCTGTAGATGAAGAAAAAGAAGTAGCTTTTGAAATTGAGAGTATGGCTGAATATGTGGGGATTCATTTTAAATTGAGAGCCACAGATGGAGCCAGAGCCTTAGAAATGATAGATTGGTGGTCCAACAAATTATTAAGAAGATGATGACCACCAATTTCAGAGTGGGGCTTCTCCAAGAAGGTTAAAGATGGAGAATCAGGAATTGATGTGTGAATCATATCCACATCCAAAGACAGAGTAGATGAGCTTGGAATATCTGTGTCAGTTTGAATGAGTAAAGAATGGGGCTGTGACTCCATATTTGTTGGAGCCACATCAAACCGACTTTGAGATAGTGCCATTGGCATTATGTGTGAACCCTGTGCAACCCCAGACGTCTTAGACCTCTTTCTCATTTCATAGGCCTTGGTTGTATCTGTGGGGCTTCTGGTGTCCCTGGTTGGGGACTATTTTCAATAGCAACATCCTTTTAGGAGGATGTTACTAGGGATATGTTTGAATCATTTTCAACCACTGCATCTTTTTGAGAAGATACAGGGTGGCTAGGTTGGGACACACTTATTTCACCCTCCTTGTTCTTGGGGTTTCTTTGATGTTCACCCCTTCCCTCACCTCTCACTACCACCTTCACATTCCCCTCAAGGGCTTTGGGAAGGAGGTGGCCACTTGGGTAGGAGGCTGTTTGTAACACCCCCAGATCCGGGGTCAGGAATCTGGGTTGTCACGCTCCATCAATTATACAATGTCTGCATTACTTACAACATTCTAATAATACAACTCCAAAGACCCCAATCACTTACGCACACACACACAAGTTATAGCCTTGGAAATGAGCAACAAAAGTAACATTTGTTATTACAAACCAAATGTACTATCCAGGATCTCATCTATTATTTACAACCTCTACCTGAAGTTAAAATAATAGACCTCACAATTCTATACAAGGTTCCATAAGGAAAACCTACTCGAAAACAATTCTCACTAATTCAATCTGCAACTGTTCTGCTAACTCCGACAGTATCCATCCTGATGAACTAACTCAAGGGTGGTCTCTTCATTCCCTTGCTCTCGTGATACGGGGTGAATCGACAATGTTTTCTTCATTCTGAAAGTTTTAATAAAGCAAGAATGAGCTAATAGTGCTCAGCAAGAAGTCTATACCAGTTTAAATCTTTAAACCTTTAAGGTAGATAATCCATATAGGATCAATGTTTTAACACTACTAGGGTTTGTCCCCAAAATAGTATCCCCAAAATAATCATACTCAAATACTTTTCGTAAATCATTTAGAAATCCTTGGTATCGATATAACGAACCAAGACTCAAAACATATCTTTTTAAAATAGATATTAATATTGGAATCAAGGCTTAAAGCCTATCCATTGATTCAAAATACTATACAGTTCAACATACTGTATATCTTAAATACCTTCTTAACATATATACACGCATATCTATTTAGATATCTCATACTGTTCAAAATACTGTAAAATATCAGTAATGAACACCTTTTTGACTGTGTTGTGTTGTGATATATAAAAACAAGAATGAGCACTAAAGCTCAACAATAATATATAGCAGCACAATCATATATGTAGCTCATATCATAATTGCAATCTTTTAAAACTTCATTCGTATACAGAATGATATATTTAAATCTTCTTTTCGTCAAATCATATCATATAGTTCAAATACTGTACACAGAACATCATTGTTCAATTACTGTCACATTATCGGTAACTCAGCACCTAGGCTTTCGTTACAATGTGCAGCACAATTCCAAGTGGAAGAAGGGGACATTCTGGAACACACGATACACGGTGATCAACCGTTGTATCGAAACATAACTTCTCTACTAGTAGAAGGACGATTTCTTGTTCGGTTATCACCCTGGCCGCATTCGGGCCCATTGTGCTATAAGGTCACTACATCGGCACCTGTTTCATTACCGTGTAAGCCTTTGCACGCAAGGTCACTACCTCGACGCCTGTTTCATCACCGGGTAAGCCTTGATAATTATGGTCACTACCCCGGCACCTGTTTCATTGTCGTGTAAGCCCTTCCAGTCCCATGATGAATCCTATCCTTTAAACTGGAACCGAACTTAATCGTTGTTCCCCGAGCGTAAACTAGTTCGTTGATAGGTATGAAATTATTACCATACTTCCGAAAATGTTGAGGACGTAATAAAACTGTGTGGGTTGACTATTGTCAACTAACCTCGATCCTCGAGTAAATCATTTCGAAATCATGACCCGGGAGTTTGGTAAAATACCTTTTTAAGATCAGAAAATCTTTTAAATAATTATTGGAACCTTACGTAATATCTAAATAAGGTTCCTATGATTTTTAAATCATTTTTAAAATATTTAATAAATATTCAACTAATAAATATTGAATTATTATCCAATATAATACCACTTAAGTGAATATCCAAAATAATATTCACTTACTTAAATAAATATTCAAATAATATTTTTAATAATATTATTTAATATTTAACATTAAATATCCAATAATACATATATATTGGAATATTTAATCAACATATTTAAAACATAGCTGTCCCTGGACCCTCCAGTTTCTGACAGTATAATCAAGACAAAATAGTAATTTAACTCCCGGTCTAATATTTTAAAAATCATTGTACAAGCGCTCTACTCTTAGAGCCTTTAAAACCTCAGCTTATATCTAATATACTCATAGCATATAAACCATAATGAGTTACGAAAGATTTAAGTCGATATATAAATCAGTTCGTAAATCCTTTAAAATAGATAACCAGTTTATATCACAATCACAACAGTTTTATCACAACAGCATCTATATAAGATGTAGGGTTGGAAAGCTTGCATAATATCATATCATATGCAATCATCAGTATATTGTAATTTGAAATACAACATGGAATGAGAAAACTTGCCTCGGGTCCTTGGTTGTTAGGGGTTCGAGAATTTGTCGGGAAATCTATAAATAAAGAAATACTCAATCAGTCCCCTAGTGTAATCATTTAAAGGGCATTTAACTTAAGCACTAACGTTCTATTAACGAACATCAAATGTCTCGCTCTTGGTAACTTATTAGCTCATGACATTCCTTAAACTCTTAAGTCAAAAGTTTGGTTGATAATCCATTCACAAAACCCAAGTACTTTACCATTACTAAACTCATGGTTTAAACTATCCCCTTAAGGGTATTCACTTGCGCAACTTTGGTTCTCGCATTTTTATAAAATCGAAAAATCATCTATTTAACACGAAACCTTCTCGGTTCCCTTCCTAACTGTCCATACTAGTATCCACGTTAATATCATGACCCAATTCCATTTTTAAGAGACTTGATCATAAACTCAAAGTTCATACAGTGAACTACTTAGTTATCCGAAACCGCTTTCACTAAAACGAGTGTTTCTCCTAAACCGTAAATCGAAACGATACGATTATTTCGCCAAAACAAACTACGACACAAGACCTACATTATCATGGTCAGTGGTCACACTTGACAGTAGATTAAGAGCCTCGAATACCACTGTCAAGGCAGTTAATAAACATTTCGTCATTACGACGGCTATACATCGAACGTTTCCATTTCACAACCAATCCAAACATCCAACCAAGACAATCCATACATCCATATATCATTTACAACTCTAGGACAGTTCATACTAACTCAAGAACTCATCCCTCAATCAACCACGACTCATTCAACCAACCAAAATCATTAAAACATGCATGGATCTCTTATACTACATGTTTAACGAACTATGGTACAAACTTAAGCATAAAACTCAATTAATATCAAGAGGGCAGATGTGTTATACCTTCCTTACTGCCTTAGAGACACTAACAATGGCCTAACTATCCTTGCTTGAGCTTTAAACATCCTTAACTAGCTTAATCTTCAAGAACAAAATCAAGAACACAAGTTAGTATTTTCGAAATCACTAATCATGCCTCATCTTTGATCCGATATTTGACCATGCTACACTTCATGGATGGCCATGAAATTTTGAACGTACCTTGGGTATATATTGCGGGAGATATGGTCCAAATTTACCGATTTTAGGACGAGTAGATTTTGAGTTATGAATTTTTCTTTCTCCCTTGTGCAAGCTGAGCAGAATTTGGAAGAAATGGGGGAGATGGATACTTGCTTTCTTTTCTTTTCTTTTTGTGTAATAAAACTTAATTACACACTTCTAATTTGTGTGGTTAAAAGAATGGTTAAGTCACCAATTCCAAGTGTCATCCATTGGGTGATTCTTTGAAGAAAATGGTGACAAGGTGGTGATGTGTTTGAATCTTGTGGTGGAAAGGTTGTGTGGCTCATAACAAGCCAACAATGCTCTCACGTGGCTTATTAACCACTACCTCTTCTGTGCACTCGTTTTTATTCTACTTTCTCGAGTCCTTGATCTCGTTTTCAAATTCCGATTGCAAACTTAGTCATCATTTAACTCCACAAAGCTCTCTCTGAAATTTCAAATCGTTTGGAGCCCGGAAATTTTTACTATCCATTTGGGATCGTTTTTGATCGCTTAAATCATTTTAATTCCAGAATTACTTATTCTCAAATTCCAACGAGTCCCACATACGATCTTATATGATACTTCTCCTTTGGTTAGGGTTTAATCCATAATTCGTCATGCTTTTGTTTTGTCGCTAAGTTTTGAGATAGGTTCAAGGGATTTTGAAAATGTTTCGCTGTACCAATGCTAGGGGATATCCTCTTGATCTTTTATTGCCTTGGCTTAATATTTGATCATGGATCTTCTCGCTTTCTTAATTCTCATAACGATCAATTAATAAATCCTCGACTGCCCGATGAATAGTGAACACGATTTAAAGTTGGAATCTCCTGATTCTGATCGCGTTTACATTCACTTATTCTCCTTATACATCAATAATATAACTTCGAAACATCCATTCCATGTTTCCCATATAGTGTGGTCTGAAAATATTTTTCATCAGTAAATTCACAATTCATCAACATTTACTATTCATCAATTTTTTTTTTAACTAAGTCCAAAATTTGGGGTTATTACAGTCTCCCCTTCTTAAAAGGATTCCGTCCCGGAATCTAAGAAAATAGCTGAGGTTACTCTTCCAATGTAGTAATCTCCAGTTTCCAGGTTGACTCTTCAACACTTTGGTTCCATTGTCACTCCTGATTCTTCTTACTTTGAGATCAGGATGATTATTAGCAGCCTTGATGTGATTGATTATAATTCCACTTGTCTCATCTTTAAAATGCATGAAGTATGTCCATGAAAACTTTGAAAAATCATCCACAATCACAAGGCAATATTTTTCTTTGAAATTGACATGACATTTACTGGTCCAAATAAATCCATGTATAACAGCTGTAGAGGTTGCTCAATTGATGAATCTAGCTTGCTTCTGAAGGAAATCTTCCTTTGTTTCCCTTTCTGGAAAGCATCACAAAGTCCATCCTTGGAAATTTCCAACTGTGGAATTCCTCTTACTAGGTCTCTTCTTACCAGATCATTCATTGACTTGAAGTTCAAATGTGACAGCCTTTTGTGCCATAGCCAACTCTCATCTTTGCTTGATTTACTCAAAAGACAAGTGATAGAATCTGAACTTGTTGAATTGAAGTCAGCTATATAGACATTACCTCTTTTGTGGCCTGTCAACACCACATTGTTGTTTTCTTTGTTTGAAACAACACAGATTACTTGGTTGAATGATACTGAGAAACCTTTATCACATAGTTGGCTGATACTCAACAAGTTGTGCTTGAGTCCATCAACTAGTGCTACTTCATCAATGATGACATTTTCCTTTGAAATCAAGCCACATCCCTTAGTGTAACCTTTGCTGTCATCTCCAAAGGTAATGCTAGGGCCAGCTTTCTCCACTAACTCTGTGAGCAGGGTAGAATCTTCAGTCATGTGCCTAGAACAACCACTGTCTAAGTACCATAGATTCTTTCTTTTTCCCTGCACACAACAAAACCAAATCAAGTTGATTTTGGTACCCAAGTTTCCTTGGGTCCTTTCCTATTAGCTTTAACTCTACCTTTCTTGTCATTTTGCACCTTAATCCCAGGTTGAGTTAAATCAACCTTGACCCTGGGTGTTGACCTCTGAGAGACAACATTTTGAGGATGTTCATATGCATACATGTTTGATGCAGACATTTGAGGATGATGTACATACATAGTGTTCATGTGTGGCATGCTACATGTCATTTGTGGCATTGTGAATGCATTCATATATGGATTTGAAACAAATGGCATGTTGGCATACAAATTTGATGCATGATCAGTATGTGCAAACATGTTGTGCATGACAGGCATAAGCATATTGGGTACATGCATTGGCATTTGAACATATGAAGTTTTAACAGTTTTGCAATTGGTAGATAAATGATTAACACTACCACACTTTACACAAGTTTTCCTAGGAGCATACTTGTCAGGTGTGTAGTTGCTATGCTTATTAATCCCTACCTTACCATTTCTGTTCTTTTTCTTTTTCCCTTCAGCCTTGACCTCTATATTTTCTAACTTGCCCTTCAATTGCTTGTTGGACAAGTGACCTATGTTGACATCCTTGGCTTTGGTTTTGCTACATTCTCCCTGAACAAAATTTTTGTTGGTTGGACCATACTTTTTGTTCAGCTTCTCAAGTTTTTCTTTACTTACACTGGATGTACACTTCTTTGGACATGTCTCATCCGTAGAGGTGTTACCCATCAATGGATGCTAACTATCCATAGAGGTATTACCCATCAATGGATGCTCACTATCCGTAGAGGTACCATCTCCTAGATTCTCATCATCTAGTTTCTTCTTATCTTTTCCTATTGATTCCTTGTAGAATGTATCCACACCTTGAGCCTTAATAATGTTTGTGGCAACATTCCTGGAATAAGTCCATCTAGCTATTGTTTCATGTTCTTTAGCTAGTTGTGCTTTGAGAATTTCTTCTCTTTTTAGCACAGTCAGCAAATCATCCTTGGCAACTTGACACTCTAATCTCATTTTCTCAAACTCAATAAATTGAGTTTCCAGAACAGCATTCCTATCACTTAAAAACTGATTAGCATCTTTAATCATGGTGTTTTCTTTTGTAAGTGATTTAAGAGAAATACGCATATGGTACAATTCAGTAGACATGTCATTAATTGCACTATTGCATTCCTCAGTAGAAAGCTCAAAGAGATTGGTGGTAATTACCTGATTGGATGATGAACTGGCCTCCTACTCACTTGAATCAGCCATTAGTACAAGGTTCACAAATTCAGTGTCCTCCTCAGAATCATTCCCATCTTCAGCCCAGTCATAGTCTTGAGTTATGAATGCTCTACCCTTTTGCTTGAGAAGTTCAAAGTATTTCTTCTTGTAGTCAACAAGCTCAAACTTCCTGTCACTCTTCTCAGCTTTTGGTTTTATGCATTCATTAGCAAAATGACCTCCCATTCCACAATTGAAACATTTAAAGTTGGACCTTTCAACATAGTTTTTGTTTGATTGAAAGTCTTTTCTGAATGGTTTGGACACCTCAGGGTTTCTCTTGAACTTGAGCTTTGAGAATTTTCTTGATAGAAAAGCTAAATGTTCATCTAGCTCATCCATTTAATCTTGGTTAGAAGCCTCACTTTCTTCAGTCATCTTTCCTTTGCACTTTCTTAATTCAGTCCTACCTTCACAAGCACTTGTGCTTGGTGTAGTTTCATCATTTTCTTCTTTCATGTCCTCAGCCTTTTCAACACTTGCTACTAAGGCAACAGATCCAGTTTCCTTTTGGACCTTCTCAATTTCCTCATCCTGCTACATTTCCAGCTCATATGTTTTAAGGGTTCCATACAGCCTTTCAAGAGTAAAATCCTTATACTCTTGAGTGTTTCTCAAGGAAACAGTCATAGGCTTCCACTCATTTGGCAAGGCTCTGAGAAATTTAAGATTTGAATCTTTGATTTGATAAACCCTCCCATACAACTTCAATTCATTCAGCAATTTTTGAAATCTACTAAAGGTATCATTCAAAGATTCTCTACTCTTGAAGTGAAAGTGTTCATACTGTTGTATGAGGAGCTGCATCTTGTTTTCCCTTACTTGCTCAGTCCCTTCACAGATGGTTTGGACAGTGTCCCAAATCTCTTTTGCTATAGAACAATTAATAACATTGTCAAACATGTCAGAATAAAGACCATTGAACAGAATATTCATGGCCTTTTTATCTTTATGAACTGCAATGTTGTCCTCGGGAGTCCATTCTGAAGGTAACTTTGGAATGGTGTTTGGAGATCCTGCAGATGCTTGAGCTATTAAGGTGTTTAGTTTCATTGGAACATGAGGGCCATGATCTATGCATTATACATATCCTTCATCCATAGACATTAGATGTAGACGCATCTTTACTTTCCAGTGAAAGTAATTCTTTCAATCAAGAACTGGTATTTTAACTCCATAATCCTTCTGACCCATGATTCAGATGTCTTTTGATCTTTAAACTTCTTGTATATTAGAAGCTTGCTCTGATACCAATTGTTATTCCCAGACAATGAACCAAGATTGTAGAAGGGGGGGGGGGTTGAATACAATCTTTGAAAATTCTTTAGTTCTTGACAGAAAAGATATGAAAGTAAATTCAAGAACAGAAAAACAAACAAGATAAGATAACACAAGAATTAAAAATTCAAGTGGATTGATTTATCCACCTGAGAGATTTTTATTAGAAGAAATCTCTGTGATGTTTATGAATAAACACACAGCTGCATACACACTATTCTAGCTTCAGCAATTGACAAAGGATATTGCTTTGAGCTCTCTAAATTGCCTAACATGATTTCTCAAGTTCTAGAATAATGCTACACTTGGTTATATATCCCAAGTTTACAAGATATTTCGAACAACTAATAATACAAAAAGTAAATATGTTCAAAATCCTTGTTTCTCCATTCTGAGTAGTGGTCCATGTGTTGGTAGCTTGCCCTTCTTGGCTGATTGTCTTTTATAGAAATGCTACTTTTGACCAGACAAAACAAAATGCTTCTTCTTCTCGTGAGTTTACCAGAATTGCTGGTTTCCATGCTCTGTGAAATATGTCAACCCGTGTGCACTGTCTGAACTGTCCATTTCACAAAGTACAATGTGTATCCGTAGAAGCTATTTGAGTTGTATCCGTTGAGAGTATCTTGATCACATCCGTAGATATCTAGTACTGCTATCCGTAGACAGTACATTGTCCACATCCGTAGAAGGCTAATGTTGCTATCAATTTCACTTATGTAAAATTACAAGGCATAGAATATTTACAATTAGCCTCCATATTCTACATATCCATTAATAGTCAACATGACTTAGTCAGCTTAAAAACTAATACTTCAACTTCTACATCAGGATTACAAATCATGAATACACATCATGACTGCACAATCATGTTACATTGAATCTTATCCGTAGATAAGCTATCCTTCTACGGATACTGCAAAAGCATGCTATCCGTTGAAAGCTACATTTTTGCTTATACAATTTTAACTAAGCTAGTCTAGTTATCATCAAGAAACAACATAATTCCTAACAATAATATTTATAAATTATAATCTAAAACTTAAATATACAAACAAATTAAATATACAAACAAATTAAATATAAAAACAAAAAACAGAAACAACAATGTTAGAATTAAATTTAAAAACAAATTAAATATAACAATAAATTGACATTCCTAGTATAATGTGTACATTAATAAATATTAAAGAGATCAATAAACATTGAAGCTAAATCTATATTAATATACACAATATTCAATATTATCATCGATAAACACAAATACATTCTGAATTCCTAAATCCTCTTTTACATGCAAAAGACTAAACCTTCGGACAACACTGTTGTAAGTTCGATCGAGATTTTGAGCATCTCTGATTTCAAAACCGGATTTTCAAACTCTAAGCAATGGGGATATGCTCTATCAGTGACTATCAATTGTTTATAATCCATACTCTGTATTTTCAGTTACGAATTGCAATATGGATACATACATGTTTTTGATTGAATCCATTCTTAAATATAATGTGTGTTGAATTAGATTTCGGATTCATGCATACTATTTTCACCATTAAACAAAGACTTTTTGTTCATACTTGTTCCTCATGTTTGTTTTAGATATACCATTGTTGTTTGTAATGGATTTTGATTAGTTTTATTTATAATCGAAACTTTATGAATGCGAATGTGGTTAGTTTTGGCATCTTAATGCAGTATATCAAAATATTTTGATGATTTTGTGTAATATACTTTCCTGATTGACAATGATTTCGATGATTTGGATTAAATCTTTCTTTATTGATGGTTTATAAATTGGGACCAAATTAGGTTAATTGTAAAATGGTTAACGTTGTACTATACGAATGTATAATTAATTTGTAATTGCATTGCGCCGACAAAATTACTTAATTTAGCAATTGGTTCATATGTTCTGTATTTTTCAGGGAAAAGGCAAATCAAAAATGGAAACTCATCTTGCTGATGAAATTGGTAGAAAAGAGTTGATGTGTATTTCATAAAAAGTTTTTATATAATTTGATAAAACAGTTTATTGAGTAAAATGAGGGATATTTTCTTTTTTCAGGAGATTCATTGTTTGAATGCAGCTTTGTCTCGGCAAATGTTGAATGTCTACGCTTAGGATCATTTGTAAGTCCATTGACAGTTTAGTATTATTAATATCTTTTATTTAATCATTTACTAATTTCTAACAAATTTAAAATTATACATTTATGTTCACAGAGGGTTCCGAAGCCATTTCATAAACAATTTGGAAGGAAATTGCCATCTCGTTTGAGGATTTTGTGCAGGTCCAATATGTGGACTGCTAAATATGATCATGAACTTAACTGCATTTATGGCTTGCGTACCTTTGTGAAATTTTATGTTGTTAGAATATTTGGATTAGTTCAATTCAATTATTATGGCGATGGTTTGTTCAGTATGAATATTTTTAAAGAAACTGCTATTGAATGTCACTATCCTCTGAGTGATCCAAAAGTATATAAACCAAACAAAATCAACGCGAGAATTGAATGAACATATTTGATAAACCAAACAAAAAATATTATTATGAAACGAAGGCCAAATTAACTTCACAAAAAAACAAATTGAAATAATTTTAATCTAATTTTAGAAAAAATACAACACAAGTTATATCCTTTCTTTTATTATAATACCCGTGTCTACCACATATCAGTTAACCAATCAGAAAACTTTAAATTATTTTAGGATCAATCAGATGTCGATCCTAAATTTTAGACCAAGCACAAGAACCTAAAAATTTTTCTCATATAATTTTATTAACCAAAGGTGGTTAAACTATCCATACAACGCGATTAACCAATCAAAATTAAAAAAATATTGTTTTTAATTAAAATTTAAATCCATTAAAACTTTCCTCGTATAATTTTTAAACAATAATTTAAATTCGCTGAAACTTTTCTTATATAATTTTATTAACCGGTTAACCAGTCAAATGTTAATACTAAATTTTAGACCAATCACAAGAGCCAAAAAACTTTCCTCATATAATTTTATCAACTAATCATAGTTAAACTATCCATATAACAACACAATTAACCAATCAAAATTCATAATTTATTTTATTTTTAATTATCATTTAAATCTATTAAAACTTTTCTCATATAATTTTATTAACCAGAGGTGGTTAGACTATCCATACAACTTGATTAACCAATCAAAATTCAAAAATTATTGTTTTTAATTAAAATTTAAATCCATTAAAACTTTCCTCATATAATTTTATTAATTAACAGATGTCAATCTTAAATTATAGACCAATCACAAAGAGTCTAAAAACTATCCCCATATAATCACCTATTTCTAAATTTTAGACCAATCAAATTTAATCTCTTACTTTCCTCTTATTAAATTTTAACCAAGATGTTAACCACACACCAGTTTAGATGTTAACAACATATTTACATACAGTTTCTTATTCACTTTATAAGATATATAATGGAATAAAAAGAAAAAAAATAGCACTTATGATGTGTTGTTATTTTACTTACAAAATCAATCACCTACGAGCTCTACCCTCCTTCGTATCAAAATTTTTCTTCCCTTTTAGCTCAAAGTCAATCGTTAGCCACAATTATAATTTATAATATAATCAATAGAATTCATTGTATAACCTAATTTATATTGTATTTAAAAACATTAAATAATTGTTAATAATTATATTTTGAGTAAGACTACATAATATCATCCATTTTCTAATAACTCAGGTAAGTGAAAATTGTACCAAGGACCTATGATGACTTTAAAAATATTATCGGATACGTGAAAATATTTTATAAAATTACGATGCACATATATCATTTTAATATCTGTGTGTGTTTTTTTATTTTAATAATATTTATAAATTAATCATATTATATGATCGAAAATTGAGATAAAGCAAATTCTATTTAGAATTGAAAACTTATAAAAACATAGTAAAAAGACGAATTACATTGAAATTCTATTCAAAATAGAAATCTACTTATATTTGATTTAATATTGAAATATTTGTTTAGTATTTAAATACACTTTTTAATTTACTTATTAAAATATAAACCATTATTTTATATTATATCTAACGGTTTCATCTATCTTTTATTATAATATCTGAGTCTACCACACTATTTAGTTAACCAATCAGGGCATAGAAATTATTTAGGACCAATCAGATGTTAATCCTAAATTTTAGACCAATCACTCAAGCCTAAAAACTTTCCACATATAATGTTATTAACTAAAGATGATAAACTATTTATTCAACGCGATTAACCAATCAAAATTAAAAAATTATTTTATTTTTAATTAGAATTTAAATCCATTAAAACTTTACTCATATAATTTTATTAACCTAGGATGGTTAAACTATCTGTACAACACGATTAACCAATCAATATTCAAAAATTATTTTATTTTTAATTAAAATTTAAATCCATTAAAACTTTTTTCATATACTTTTATGAAGCAATATGGATAAACTATCCATACAACACGATTAACTAATCAAAATTCAAAAAATATTTTGTTTTTATTTAGAATTTAAATTCACCAATCAAAAAATGCTAGTCTAGATGCTAGTCCTTTATTATAATACTTGAGTCTACATGCTATATACTTCAACAATTAGAAAATATTAATTATTTTAAGTCCAATCAAAAACCACTCATAAATTTTAGACCAAACATATTACATATTTGTTTTTCTTATTTATCATTCTCATCCTATTTTAATAATCAAGATTAGTTGACAATTCTAAATTAAATCCAATAATTACTTGATTTAAAATGTCTAGGGATTAATAAATCATTTTTATTTAGAATTATTCACAATTATATTATCATATTCATAATTAAAGTTTCATAAATATTTATTAATCAAACAATTTGATTTATATTTTACATTAAATACGATATTAATAATTCAATTTCAAGTATAAAATTTATAATACATAATTTTAATAACTACTTGTTATTCATTTATTTACATGCATATTACATTAATTATATAGATTAATAGTTACATTATTGTATGCTTTAAATAAATGTTAAACTTTAAAAGTGGAAAAATCATTTTCATACAATATCTACCTCAATTTATCAATATATAACTATTTTAAATCTGTCTTATTTGATTAGTAGCTAAGCCGTCTTTTACGCCGATTTAAAATAATATACTTGATATGGGTTAAAAATCACCCTAAAGACATAATTAATATTACATTAATTAAACCTAGATGGTCCGTAAATAAGGCCCATTAATAAGGCCCGAAACTCTAATTAAATATTAATTTCCTAATTAATATTTGGGCTAGAAGTACAACCTGTATTAGGAGACGTCCAATACAGGCTTGTTCTAATACAAGTGGGCTTGTTTCAATACAAGTCTGTTATGATATGGAAACAACTCCTACAAGGAAGGATCTAGAATTTATCCTTATCCACTGTCAAGGATAAAACTTATCCTTCAAGAAAGTCAATACTTATCCACCGTCAAGGATAAGACTTATCATTTAAGAAAGTCAATACTTATCCACCGTCAAGGATAAGACTTATCCTTCAAAGAAATCAATACTTATCCACTAGGCTTCTAAACACCTATATAAAGGGTCTGACCCCTCATCTCAGAACTACGTTTTGGACACAGCTCCATATGTCATCTACTACGTTTTGGACACATCTTCATACGTCATCTACAACGTTTTAGACTTTATCCTCGAATAAGGACATACAAGTCACTACGTCCTTGGTGTGCCCCTGCCGCCATAGCCCCGAGGGCAACACCAAGAACTACGTCTTTGGCTTGATTCTCAGCACTGATTGAGATACGTAGGCATCTTGTGAGAACCGATTTAGTCACGAAACACAAGAGCAGCCATTAAAGCTCAAAGCTCTCTTAAACCCTAGCAATTAATTTACTAGTACACTTTTTAATCCATAACAATAGTATTCAGATTTAATTAAATTTAAAATTTTGAATTATTTTTGTTAGGCCGAATACAATATAATCAAATATATATGAGAATAACAATAATCAAGAACACTGTTTATGAATCAAATAAACTGTAATTGTATTAACAGCTTCTCTCTTTATGATGTTAAAGAATCACAAAGAGCTTCTAGGTTACAAGAATAATAATCAATGATCGCATCCCTTCTAGGGATAACCTATCTGTGTTTATATAGTACACAGCTACATACAATCCATCTCTAATTGATATTCCTATAAGTTAGCTATACAATTCATATCAATTAAGGATTGCTTCTTATCTTCTATTCAGTTTCCTTAGCTGTATCAATATATTCTGCTTATTTCCATCTTCAGAATATATTGCTTCTAGAATATTCAATTCAGCACCGACAGCTAATTCAACTATCACCACGTCAGACTTTAACAAACTCTGACTGGCTTCAATGTAAACTCTGATGAGCACCTGTTGCTTAAACACTGATGAACAAACGTCAGCAATTATATCTAACAATCTCCCCCAACTTGTGCATAATAAAAATGTACAAGTTAAACAGATAATTGATGATGTCAAAACATATAACAAATGCAGTGTTTAAAATATAACAGAGTTTAACTTTAACTTAGAACAGAAAACTTAAAAACTTACAGTCAGACTTTATTTGATTTCTTGAATATCAGGCACTGTCATGAGATAGTCCGTAAGTAATCTTCTCTCAGCTCTTTCCAGTTCAGCAATCATAATCTCTTTCAGCTCCTTCAATTCTGGATCACTTTCACCAGTTTGATATATGGCAGCCCTCAGAGAATATATGCTGTTTCTTCTCATATCATTGCCCAGTCTTATTACAAAGGCTTTGTCAGATTCCAAATTGAATTCCAACACCTTTATTCCAAGAGTTGTAGAGAGCTTTGCACTATTTCTTCTCATCTCAACAAGATTTCCATGAGCATCTTCGTACTTAGGAATGTAAGCACTTGTAATTTTAGCACCACTGAGAACCTTTGCTCTCATCATCCTTAATCTCAAAACTTCAGCAGCATTTTGAGTCCTTTGATTTCTGACTTTGAGTAGATATAAGACATATTCTAACTCTTCAGCCATTTTCAAGTGTATATCATTTTCACCTATTCTGTATACTCTGCCATCAGCCATGAAGTATAATAGAAAGTCCTTCCTAAGTCCCTTATGATGAATTAACTGAACAGACTCTAGCTTGTCAAGGCTCTCTTGAGTAACCCCAATACTAGGTTCTGCCAGTGAAGTTTGATCCATTGGACTGTTATTTATCCTCTTTTCTCTGTGTGATCCCAGACCTGATTTATCTCTTCCTTCCTTGCCCATAGTAGTCCTACTTTGCAGTATGTTAACAGAACTAGGGTTCAGAGTTTGTGGTAGAGTTGGTCTTGTGAAAGTGTTTAGCAGTTGAGAAGAGAGTGGTGTTTGAACAACTTGAGCAACGTCAGAGGTTGTCAATTCCTTAGTAGATCTATCAACTTGAGCTTTGTCAGAGGTTGATCTAGCTTCAAAAACTTCAACTTGAGCTTTGTCAGAGGTTGAATAATTCTTCTTTGGTAACTGTCCTTCTTCTTCCAGTTTACCCTTTCCTTTATCAGTATTTGCAATTACAGGCCTCCTGGTGTATTGTATACTCTGTTGAGTATTTTCTTTAATAGAAATTCCAGTTTCTTTCTTTCTAGGAGCCTTTACTGATTTCTTCTTATAAGTTCCAGCCTTTAGTTTCCTCTCATGCTCTTCAGCAAGACTCAGCATTTCAGCTTACATGTCTTCAATTGTAGCTTCATTACCATGTTCTTCTAAAAACATCTTAGTAGCAATTTCTTCATCAGTAAATGGATTGGCTGAAATAATTAAACTTTTAATTCTTGAACCACTGGCAGAGTTTGAGATTCCTTTACCAGAGTTTGTCAACCTATCAGAATTTAATTTTGATCTTCTTTTCCCTTGAGCAGAAATTAAATTCCTCTCAGTTTCCTTGCTTCCACCATCAGCAGAATCATCCCTCCGTCTCAGAGTTTTAGTGTCTTTACATTTGTCATTTGGTACACTCTCCCCCTTTTTGACATCATCAGAAAGTAATACTGATGTCAGCAACTCTAACGCAGTAGAAATAGAAGTCAATTGCGCAGACATTGCAGTCTGATTCTCCTCAACCTTCCCAAGCCTCTGCTTAAGTTCATCAGAATCCTTGGCTTGCTGCTTGAACATTGCAGAATAATAAGACCTATCAGTCTTCAAAGTGAGATCCCTTATACCAACTTCATTTCTAAGATTGGTAACCACTGTTTGTGTTTCATCAAACCTATTGTGTAAGGCTTTGACTTGAACCACAGTGGCCTTTAGACTTGTAAGAACATCAGAGTTTGAAATATGCTTTACAGAATCTGATAGAAAATCCGCAGCCCTTTGTGTTGAAAATACACAATCTGCATCAGCCCATCTGTTATTGTACATATTCTGGTAATACTCAGCAGTCTCTCTATTAACTTCCCTTGCGTCATCAGTATTTACACCATCAGACAATGAAACTTGAATACTAGGGTGTGAATGAGAACCCTCAGCATCATTTCCAGCTTCTTCATCAATGTCTGCTTCATTTGCAGCAGGAACATTTTCAGCAGTAAATTCATTATGTAACTGTGCAGCTTCATCAATTACTTTCTCTGCAACAGTTTCAGGAATATCAGAGTTTGCTTGAGCAGAAGCCTCTGCTTCTCTTGTAACAACCTCAACAACAGCCTGTTGTAGAGCTTCAAGTAAAACAACATCTTGTAGAACATTCTCTGTCACGGCTTCCAAACTCTGATCAACTTCCTCACCTTTTTCAGAATTTGCATTATTTACGGAAAGAACTTCTGTGTGAGAACCCACAGAGTCTTCAATCACCAAGGTGGCTTGATCAGCTGCCACATCCTCAGTATCACAAACACTGATACTAGGATGTGCTTCCAAACTCTCAATATCCTGATTCTCAGAAACTCTGCTGTCAGAGTATGCAGTAGCTTCCTCAACTACATCATCTTTAGATGTAGGAGCTTCAACATCAGCACTTACCATTTCAGGCATAGGTGCTGCTTCAGTATCTTCAGCATCCTCCTGAACAAGAACTTCAGGAGCTTCAACATTTGTAGCATCAATATTTTCAACAATGTCAGGTTCAGAAACATCCAGCTCTTCAAAAAGATAGTCAGCCACTAACTTTCTTCTTTTCTGATGTGAAGTCTCATCTGCAACATCAAAAGATGGCCTATTTGCCCTTCTTTTCTTCCTTGAAGGTCCAACAGAGGTAGACACCCCAACATCAGCAGATGTTTTAGAAATCCTAGCTGGCTTAGAACCCATATGTTTAGTCCTACCACTAGATTTTGGTTGAGTTGGAAGAACAGTAATTAGAGGTTCAGGCTGTGGTTCAGATTGTGTTTGTGTAGAATTGATCAAAAACTGTTGAATCAACTCAGGTAACAAGAAATCACCTACATTACCTTTCTTGACATCCTTGTTAATAAGATCAGAGAATACTCTTTTGTGCAGTTTAAAACAAGGAATAATGTCATTATCATTTAGATCTACCCCAGTAACACAAACAGAGAATAAAATATGACAAAAACGAGCAAAGTAAACTACCCTCCTGTTTTCAGTCATTTTCTCACCCAAATTAGTCAAAACTAATCTTGCAAAATCAAAGTGAGTACCATAAAGTAAAGAGTACCCGATTTGCAGACTATCAGTCGGTATTGCATCCCAGTTGGTGCACTTCTTTCCGAAAGTTCTGGTAATGCAATCGAAGAAAAAACTCCACTCCTTTCTTAAGAATGGACGCTTCAATTGACCAATCTTTGCTAAAGACCCAGTGTATCCAATGGCTTGCATCATTCGTTGAAGATCAGTATCACCAACAGCAATGGTGTACGCGTCAGAGTCTGCAAAGCTCATTGCTTCACGAACAGTTCCTGGAGTAATGACATACTCTGTCTCTTGAAACTCAAACACAATCGACGGAGTTCCAGAATCACCACCGTCATCATAGACACCAGTCTCCCAGAAAGCTTTGATCTGAGATCCAGAAAGCTTTCCAGGCTCCACCAAAGCACGCCCAATTTCCGATTGAGCAAGGAAATTCTGCAGTAAATGAAACGCCTCTGGTGCGTTCTCATTGCTAAGAGGTGCTGCATAGTTATTTGGGACAAAATCTAATCCAACAGAGTTAAACATAGAGGTTGCCATTAGTAAGATTTGAAAAAAATCAAAGAAATTGATGCAAAAGCTTCGTAAGAGTTTGTGAGCAGGGAAGTGTTTGTGAATATGTGTGTGTGTAAATTGAAGTAAGATGTGAAAGGTTTAGACGTATGTGTGTGTATTGTATAAATATGAAATTCAAAATTAAAAACTGAACAGTTTTTAATCATTAATACACAACTGTCGTACTCCTTTAATTATGTGAGTGGGACACGTGGCACACATGTAATGACTAACAGCAAGTAATTGACAGTTTCCAATGCGCATGCGCAGTAAAAACAGCAATAATTACCGCCTGTACACTTTTCTAGGAAATTAACCTCTCTCCTCTGTTTAAAACATTCTTAATCAACTGTCCAATCATATTTTTTTAAATTTTCAAAACAAATGTCTTTTTCTCAAAATTATAATATGTCTGAAACCAACAAAATTTATTTTAATCATCAGAGATTAAAATTAAATTACCTCGGCGTAGAGTACATAATTCATCAGTGTTTACCAATCCTCCTCCTTTAGAAACAAACTCTTTTCACAAACTGTACAGATGTGAGTATTTGTGTGTGAATTAGCAGAGTTTACTGAATATGAATATTTAGACCATCTCAAAGTGCATAAAATCCACGAACTAAAGTAGTAAAAACTGGTTGCCTAAACTCTCATGTATAACATAAAATCTGATTTTTATATCTAAACTCTGTATACTGATATCCTTTCATTTGGATATATCTTTTATTTTTCACCCCCTTTATATATATAAAAAAATTTATTTTATTTTATTTTATTTTATTTTATTATTTTTCCAGTAATCAGTGGTTGACACTAGTCACCAAAAATCAAGATTTTAGCCCTTATTTCATACAATAAGTTCTTGGATCTTCCTAGGCACAACATGATCTCAAAGGAATTTGTGCTCTTTTTGGCATCTTTTGATTCGAGGGTGAATTATTTGCAATTAATAATCAGAGTTTAGACTTTTCATCAGTGTAATACAATTAATTTATGAGAGAAAATGCAAACAGCTAATACAAACTCAGTATATAGAATCAATAAACTAAGAGATGCTATAAATATACAGACAGTATCATGCTGTGTAAAATTTCTGTACATTCTGTAATCAGAATTTATAATACTTAGAAGGATTCATGATTACTTACTGAAAATCATGCTTCATACATTTTTCTTCATCGGTCCATGTGTTTCAGACAAAAATCATAATCAGAGTTTAACATCAGACTTTAACCGACACACTATGACTGACAGAGTATGACTAACAGAGTTTACTTATCAGAGTTTATCATGCTGGTACAAATAACAGTTAACACATGCAAAGAATCATGAGCATAAAATCATGTATAGAGTTTGAATCTAACCAGCATCTCTAGTCAAAACCAGAGATCATTCCAAGTTCATTTACCAGCCTTGTAAAGGTAGCTTCACTCAAAGGTTTGGTGAAGATATCTGCAAGCTGTTGGTCTGTAGATACAAAATGAAGCTCAATGGTTCCTTCTTCCACATGTTCCCTGATAAAATGATACCTTATGCTGATGTGCTTGGTCATGGAGTGCTGCACTGGATTACCTGTCATTGCAATAGCACTTTGGTTATCACAGAAAATAGGTATCTTAGAGTACCTTAACCCATAATCCAGCAACTGATTCTTCATCCAAAGAATTTGTGCACAACAGCTACCAGCAGCTATATACTCTGCTTCTGCAGTGGAGGTTGAGATTGACTTTTGTTTCTTGCTGTACCAAGAAACTAACCTGTCACCTAAAAATTGACAGCTTCCACTTGTGCTCTTTCTATCTATCTTACAGCCTGCAAAATCTGCATCAGAGTAACCAATTAATTTAAACTCTGATTCTCTAGGATACCACAAACCCAAGGTTATGGTTCCTTTAAGATACTTAAAGATCCTTTTCACAGCTGTTAGATGTGGCTCTCTGGGGTCTGCTTGGAATCTTGCACAAAGACATGTGGCATACATGATGTCTAGTCTGCTTGCAGTAAGATACAACAGAGACCCTATCATGCCTCTATAGTTTGTCATATCGACTGGTGCCCCACTGTCCTTGTCTAGCTTTGTTGCAGTTGCCATGGGAGTTGTGGCAGATGAACTATCAAGCATACTAAATTTCTTCAGAAGATTTCTGGTATATTTTGCCTGATTGATAAAAATCCCATCATCTGTTTGCTTGACCTGTAAGCTTAGAAAATAACTAAGCTCTCCCATCATGCTCATTTGGTACATGGACTGCATAAGCTTTGCAAACTTCTGACAGAGTTTGTCATTAGTAGATCCAAAAATAATATCATCTACATAAATTTGAACTAAAAGCAAATCATCACCAGAATTGAAATAAAACAAGGTTTTATCAATTGTACCTCTAGTGAACCCACTTTCTAAAAGAAATTGAGTCAGAGTTTCATACCATGCTCTTGGTGCCTTCTTTAGTCCATATAAAGCCTTTTCAAGCCTGTAGACATAATCTTGATGTTTGGGATCTACAAACCCTGGTGGTTGTTCAACAAACACCTCTTCTTCAAGCTTCCCATTGAGAAAAGCACTCTTTACATCCATCTGAAAGACTTTGAACTTTTTGTGTGCAGCATAGGCCAGAAAAATCCTTATTGCCTCCAATCTTGCAACTGGAGCAAAGGTTTCATCATAGTCAATTCCTTCTTGCTGTGAATAGCCTTTTGCTACAAGTCTAGCCTTGTTCCTTGTAATCACACCATCACTGTCAGTCTTGTTTCTGAAAACCCACTTTGTACCTACTACAGATCTGTTCTTTGGTCTAGGTACAAGTGTCCAGACTTCATTCCTCTCAAATTCATTCAACTCTTCTTGCATAGCTGTTATCCAGTTAGCATCTTGAAGAGCTTCTTCCACTTTCTTTGGTTCTGTTTGTGACAAGAAAGCATGATACATGCATTCATTTGTAGTAGCACCTCTAGTTCTTACACTAGCATCAGGATCTCCAATTATGAGATCAGGTGTATGTGCCTGTGTCCACTTTCTTGCTGTTGGTAAGTGGCTTCTTGTATCAGTATTGGATCCTCCCCCTTGATCCATGCTCTCCTGATTCATGTGTTGACTTTCTGCAGCTCCTGAGGCTCCCCCTGAATTGGACTGCTCAGAGTTTGAGCTTTCAGAGTTTGAATCAGCTTCCTCAACAGACTCACTTTGAGTGTTTGAGTCACCATGTTGAGCTGCCTCACGCTCTCCCTTAACTGGTTCTCTGTTTTGAGAATTTTCAGTTTCTCCAGTATATACCAGTAAAGGTTCAGAGTATGCTTCGTCAGAGTTTATCAGAACCGTTTCATTAGAGTTTGTCGGTACTGCTTCATTAGAGTTTACATCATCAGAGAATAAATCTTCATTTTCAAAGCGCAGTTGATCATATTCATCTAAGTCATCAAGTCCAGTTATTTTCTTGTCATCAAATGACACATGTATAGACTCCATGATCACCTTTGTTCTCAGATTGTATACTCTGAATGCTTTTGTTGACAATGGATAGCCAACAAAAATTCCTTCATCAGCTTTTAACTCAAATTTGGTCAACTGTTCAGGATGAGTCTTCAGAACAAAACACTTACATCCAAATATATAAAAATATTTCAAATTTGGCTTCTTGTTCTTCACCATCTCATATGGTGTCTTTCCATGCTTGTTGATCAATGTTGCATTCTGAGTAAAACAAGCAGTTTGAACAGCTTCTGCCCAGAAATAGGTTGGTAACTTTACTTCATCAAGCATTGTTCTGGCAGCTTCGATTAGAGTTCTGTTCTTTCTTTCAACTACACCATTTTGCTGTGGAGTCCCTGGTGCAGAAAACTCTTGCTTCACTCCTCTTTCCTTGCAGAAAGCTTCCATTACTGAATTTCTGAATTCAGTTTCATTATCACTTCTTATTATCTTTACTTTGTACTGTGATCCTTTATCCAGTTGATTTACATGATCCATCAGAGTCTGAGCAGTTTCATCCTTCTTTGCCAAGAAATAAACCCAAGTGTATCTAGTATACTCATCAACAATTACTAGAGTATATTTCTTTCTGCCCATAGACATTACATTTACTGGACCAAAGAGATCAACATGTAGAAGATGATATGGCTCCACAATTGAAGATTCAGACTTGCTCTTGAAAGATGACTTCCTTAGCTTGGCCTTTTGACAAGAATCACACAGACCATCTAAGCTGAGTATTGACTTGGGAAGTCCCCTTACAAGATCTTTTCTTATCAGCTCATTGATGTTGTTCAAATTTAGATGAGAGAGCTTCTTATGCCATTTCCAACTCTCTTCATTTGACATTCTTGCTGTCAGACACACAGTTTTTCCATCAGAGTTTGTTACCAAACTTGCTTCATAGATGTTGTTGCGTCTGTGTCCAACTAGAACAACTTTTCCAGTAGATTTACTGATCACATCACAGTGTTCAGTATGAAAATCTACATGATATCCTCTGTCACATATTTGACTCACAGATAGCAGATCATGTTTGAGTCCTGAGACAAGAGCTACATTCTTGATGATGACACTTCCAAGATTGATATTGCCATATCCCAGAGTACGTCCTATGTTGCCATCTCCATAGGAAACTTTTGGGCCAGCTTTCTCCTCAAAGTCTGATAGCAGGGCTTTATTTCCTGTCATATGTCCTGAGCATCCACTGTCCAAGATAAGTGTGCTCTCTTTTATACCCTGCAATCACAAACAAACACTAAGTGTTAGTTTTAAGGATCCAGACTTTCTTGGATCCTTTGTCTTTCTTAACAGTGTTAGCTTTTGCAGCGGAATCTTTATCAACAGAGTTTAAGCTAACAGTGTCAGACTTTACACTTGCAGAGTTTGATCTAACCCATTTCAAGTTGGGTTTTAGCTCATAATAATTGTGATAAATAGCATGATAACTCTTGCAAGTATATATGGAATGCCAAGTGCTCCCACAGTGTGTGCATAAAGTCTGTGGCCTAACCCTAACATAATCATTCTTTACCCCAGACTTGGAGGGTAAAGAATTAATATCTTTGTTCTTCCTGCAAAAACTGGCAAGATGGTTAGCACTACCACAGTTATAACATGTTTTTCTTGGAGCTACTGAAGTAGGCAGATGATTAATCCTTTTATTTATGCCTACTTTTCCATTCCTATTCTTCTTGGACCCTTTTGGTTTCATGGCAGATTTTACCTCTTTGAGCTTATGATTGAACTGTTTTCCTGTCATTAAACCAATATTAACCTGTTTTTCACAGACTTTTACTGGTTTTCTAACAGCTTCTTGCTCAATAGGCTTCTCTGTTGTAGATTCAATATCCACTTGTTCAACACAAGCTTCAACTGGCTCCATAACAGCTTCTTTTACAACTACAGACTTTAGCTTACTGGATTCATGAACAAATTTCACAGGTTTAAGTTGTGGTTTTACTTTAACTTTATCTTTAAACCTAAGTTCATCTTCCTCACAGTAACCTAAACCTACAGTATCTGTTTGGAAAACCTGATGTGTGTCTTTTCCAGAATTAGTCCAGGTTTTAATCACTTTCCTCTCTTTTTCCAACTCAGACTCTATTTGCCTATATCTTTTAAGCAATTCCTGTTCAACATAAACAGCATCATCTCTCTCCTTTTGAACTTGTTGCATGTTAACAAGCTTCTCTTCAAGAAATTTATTTCTTTCTTTGAGACCTAGATTCTTAGATTTTATTCTCTCATTCTCTAAAGTCTGATCCCTATAACTAACATGTATGCTTTTAAGATAAATTCTTAATTCAGATATATCATCAATATCATAAGCATAAGTTGTTAGGGGTACCTTGTTTTCAGATGAGTCAGCTTCATCTCTACCAGTTGCCATGAGAGCATAATTGACTCCCTCATCTGAGTCTGAAGTGTCTGCCCAGTCTTTGCCTTTTGAGATGAGTGCTTTTTTAGTTTTTCCTTTCTTGCACTCTGGAGCATAGTGACCCATCTCTTTGCACTTGTAGCACTGGATCTCAGATATGTCTTTCTCTCCAGACTTGGTATCCCTTCCATCAGACTTTCTGAAATTCTTTCTTTCAGAATTTGAATCTTTCCTAGAGAATCTTTTTCCTTTCTTGAAATTCTTGAATCCCATCTTTTTGAAGGTCTTCACCATCAAGGCAGCCATTTGCATCAACTCCTCTTCATCGTCCTCAGAATCAGAAGCTTCATCATCAGTGTTTGAGCCATCATCAGAGTTTGATGACTCACTGTCAGAGTTTACGACCAATGCTTTTCCTTTGGCTTTCTTCCTTGAGATTTTCTTCTCGATGGGCTTCTCCTCGACTCTGAGAGCAACAAATTTTGTCTTCTTTCTTGATCTTCTGTTTCTTTGTTCTATCTCTAATTCATGAGTTTTCAGTAACCCATAAATCTCATCAAGTTCAGTTTCAGCAAGTTCGTAATTATCTCTTATAGTTGTTGTCTTCAAATCCCATCTTTCAGGTAAAGATAAGAGAAATTTGAGATTTGATTCTTCAAGATCATATTCTTTATCAACTAGAGATAAATCATTCAACAGTTTACAGAATCTGTCATATGTCTCAGTCAAGGTTTCATTGGCTCTTGAATCAAAGTGCTCATACTCCTGAGTGAGTATAGTTTTCCCGTTCTTCTTTATAGCAGAGGTTCCTTGACATCTAACTTCCAAAGCATCCCAGATCTCTTTTGCAGTTTTGCATCCAATAACTCTGTTAGACATAACATTATCTAAAGCACTATGGAGTAGATGTCTAACCTTTGCATCCTTTGCAAACGATGAGATGTCTTCAGGAGTATAGTCCTTCTTCTCCTTTGGAATTGTCTTCTGATCTTCACCAGCAACAACTGTTGACAACTTAGTTGGCTTATGAGGACCATCATAGATTCTATCAAGGTATTCTGGATCTGTGGCTTCCAGAAACATGGTCATCTTCACTTTCCAAATTGGATATTCTGCTGGCCTGAGAATTGGAACCCTGATCGACTCATATCGACTCACAGGAGCAGGTTTCACTTGTTCAGTCTTTGGAGCAGCAGCTTGATTTTCCTCAGTCATGATTATACTTGTATTGTTGATCGAAAACTGTATATATTAAACAGCCTTGGCTCTGATACCAATTGTTAGGCCGAATACAATATAATCAAATATATATGAGAATAACAATAATCAAGAACACTGTTTATGAATCAAATAAACTGTAATTGTATTAACAGCTTCTCTCTTTATGATGTTAAAGAATCACAAAGAGCTTCTAGGTTACAAGAATAATAATCAATGATCGCATCCCTTCTAGGGATAACCTATCTGTGTTTATATAGTACACAGCTACATACAATCCATCTCTAATTGATATTCCTATAAGTTAGCTATACAATTCATATCAATTAATGATTGCTTCTTATCTTCTATTCCGTTTCCTTAGCTGTATCAATATATTCTGCTTCTTTCCATCTTCAGAATATATTGCTTCTAGAATATTCAATTCAGCACCGACAGCTAATTCAACTATCACCACGTCAGACTTTAACAAACTCTGACTGGCTTCAATGTAAACTCTGATGAGCACCTGTTGCTTAAACACTGATGAACAAACGTCATCAATTATATCTAACAATTTTAATTCACATGTAATTTTTAAAGTCATACTTAAACGAACACATCATCTTCGTAAATATAATTATTTTGAATTTAAAAAAATTAAAATTTAAAAGAAAAAGAAATTAATTTTATTACAAAATATGCCGACGAAGTATTAAAAATTCAATTTACCGATGTAAAAATAATTTAAGCTTATCTTACACAAATTACATGTGGGGTCAACTAAACTGTTTTTCAGGCCGTTTAAAAATAATATTAGCAATATAAATTTGAATTAATAACATAAAATTTTAAATTATTTTAATTCATAAGTAACTTTTAAACATTTTATGTGAACGAATACATCATCTCTTTAAGTACTTTTAATTTCTTAATAAATATTATATTAATAATTCAATTTCAAGTATAAAAATTTTAATACATAATTTTAATAACTAATTGTTAATTATTTATATGCACATTATAATTAATTATATAAATTAACAGTGACATTATTGTATGATTTAAAATAAAAATTCAAATTTTAAAAGTGAAAAAATCATTTTAATATAATGATCGCCTCAATTTATCAATATATAACTATTTTAAACCTATCTCATTTAGATTACATGTTGGTTCGTAGCTAAATCATCTTTTACGCCGATTTAAAGAAATAAATAGTTTAAATTCAATTAAATTTAAAATTTTGAATTATTTTCATTCACGAGTAATTTTTAAAACCACACTTGAACGAACACATCATCTGCTTAAATATAAATATTTTGAATTTAAAGAAAATTATATTTTAAAAGTAAAAGAAATAAATTTTACTACAATATATGTTGACGAAGTATTAAAAATTCGATTTACTAATGTAAAAATATTTTTGACATATCTTACTCAAATTACATGTGGGGTCAGTCGATTGGTAGCTAAACTATTTTCAAGTCGTTTTTAAATAATATTAACAATATAATATAAATTCAAATAAATAACATAAAATTTTGAATTATTTTAATTCATAAGTAACTTTAAAATTGAACGTGAACCAATACATCTCTTTTTATGTACTTTTAATTTATTAATAAAATAAGTTTTCATATTAGTTTGATAATATATTCTGCATAAGTATATTACGGATTTCAGAAGTTCAGATAGTAAAGCGATATGCAACTTCTTCTTTATTTCGTTATCAATTAATTGCAGTCATTAGACTCCCTAATTTTTCATTGTTGAACTTTTAAAATCTTAATGTAGATAGAGGCGATATCACATTTATGAGTTTGCAACGTCGAAAATGTGACCCATGTGCATGGGAACTCTGTATCATTAACCATACCTATAAATGTAAATGTGACAAAATTGTGTCAAACCCGAACATGAGACATCATGTTCAATAAATCAAATACTTCGAAAATATTATTATTTTTAACCTCTTTACCATAATTATGTATAATTTTAATAGGTTTAAGGTGTCCATCTACATTATTAATTCAAGTGATGTAATTCAAGGATTGTGAAGTGATGCGATCAATATCAACAAATATTGATGACGACCACAGTGGCAAGAATCTAAAGGTAATGATGTAATTAATATAAAATATACTAAGTGTAAGATTAAAATTTATTTCTAACAAATTTAAAATCTCCGACATATGAAAAAAATGAAAATCAGTATCCTGAAAAATTGGATATTATCACAAGAAACAAAAATATGACATTCACATATCCTTCCTTAAATGTTTGAAACTTAGTCCATAACAATACAATATACTTCGGTTCAAATGTGGTAAAATTAGTTCAAACTCTAGAGTTTCAACGCTCTCACAAAAATTTAAAATCACATCATACAATGTTGATTCTGTCGTGGTGAGCGTAAGATTTTCAATTAAAATAATTAATTGTGATATTTGTCCAACATCAAATTTGTCTTTCTCATTTTTAATAACTCAACTATTTTGTGTTTTTTTAACCATATACCTGATTAAGCTAATAATGGTAATTTTATTGATGATAGTCTAGAGTCAAAATCGGGTACAAATAAACATATATCCACGTCAATGATATCAGAGTTAATAAGAAGTATAGATCTAAATTTTTTTTAGAAACGTTCAACATTCTTATTATTTTAAAATTTGATGTTACATTCAAACAAATTCTAATATTGTATTTTTATGTTATTTTGTTATGGTGACATTTTAGGTATCTGTTCAATCAATATTTTATGCATTGTATATTTAATTATAAATATTTATTTTATTAGCAACATAACATAATTTATATTTATTAATACATGCATGCCTATATGGATAAATAACACTTCAACCACACTTTATGTCGTAACAACATGAAATGTTAGTAAAAATATGTGGAAAAAAATTAATATGAGTTTTGTCCTATAATATATTTATAATTATTTTAAATTTTTTAACGAGGAGTTTTCGGTGCGTAGTACAAGTAAAACACTAGTTCAACTTTCAAGGTTGTGGTTGATATTTTTCATTTTAAAAAACGTATATTTTTAGTTTCTTTTAAAAACATCCGTCTTTTAGAAAAAGTTTTAAATAAATTATGATATTTTAAAGAAAGCCCAGCAAAAAAAGAAGCGGTGCGTAAATATGGGCGATGACCCTTTCTGTCATAATTTAAAGAAAAATGGTCCAAAATATCACAATCTGAAAAAATGACCACAAATATCACTTTAAAACACCACTTTAACCGGTGTTAACCAAAACGTGGAATCGTCTAGCGTTTTAACAAGGTTTTAAAAAAAATACTATAAACGCAAGTTAAAGTGGTGTTTTGTAATTAAAACGCTACTTCAAGTTGTGTTTTTGAGGTCAAAACACTGTTTGTAAGCCAAAACGCTACTTTAAGTTGTGTTTTCAAGTCAACACGCTATTTTAAGTTGTGTTTTCTGATAAAAACGCTACTTTAAATGGTGTTACCCGAATTATTTTTAAAATTTTTTTTTGCAAGGTTCAAACATCAGATGAATTAGAGTTTTTAAGAAAAAAATGAAAATACTATTTTAAATAACATTTTAGAATAATATTTGGGACAATTTTTTCCAATCGTAATATCCGGGGCCTTTTGTCTAAAATTGTGATATCGAGTGCATTTTCTCGTAAATATTACAACACTGTTTAAATGTCATTGCACAAACAAATGTAAATTTGATTATCGGAGAATGACAAGGGCAAGATAAGCTTCTCTAGAAGAGGGGTTTAAGTTTTTAACCTAAGAACATGTCAGTTCTACTATCCACTTCTTCATCTTCAACTAACTTTCAGCTTTACAACTTTAACTTCACTGAAGCTCTTTCATCATCAAGTCTCCACATTTTACCAGGTAATTTCTGTTTCCTCTATTTAATTCTTTGAATTTCAGACACTTGCTTTCATTTTAGTACATACCGACATTAAGAATTGATGTAATTTGCAGGCTTATGTAAGAAAATATGCAAAAAGAAAGATTTTTGTGTTTCCTTATCAGTAAAGTGTAGTGAATCAACAACCCAGATAGTTAATGAGAGTAGTCAAGATAAAAATTTAAGAAAAGGTTCTTGGAAGCCACTTCTTAGTGAGGGTAGAGATGAAGATGAGAATTTTGGTGTTGTTTGTCCTGGTTGTGGGATTTTTATGCAAGATAGGGACCCGGGGCTTCCGGGGTATTATCAAGAAAGGAAGATTGAAGTAGTGAGTGATGTTTTGGAGGATGATGAGGGTGAGGATGATTTTTTGAGTGATGAAATTGAGGATGAGATTGATGGTGGTTTCGAGGGCAGTGATGAGAATGGTGATGGTTTTGAGGGTAGTGATGGGGAGGTGGATAAGGTGAAGAGTAAAGATGGGATTGATTGGGATTCGGAAGAATGGGATTCTGATTTTGATGATGAGGATGATGATGCGGAGGAGTTGGATGGGTTTACGGCTGCTAGTGTAGGATATGGGAATATTACGGAGGAGACTTTAGAGAAGAGGAAGAGGAAGAGAGTGTCGAAATCTGAGAGGAAAAGGAATGCGAGGGAGGCTAGGAGGGAGACGGAAGAGGTTACGGTTTGTGCTAGGTGTCATTCGTTGAGAAATTATGGGCAAGTGAAGAATCAGACTGCGGAAAATTTGATACCTGATTTTGACTTTGATAGATTGATAACTACCCGTTTGATGAAAATTACTAGCAGAAGTGCTGATTCCACAGTTGTTGTCATGGTTGTTGATTGCGTTGATTTTGACGGGTCATTTCCTAAAGGAGCTGCCAAGTCTTTGTTTAAGGCCTTGGAAGGAAACCAAGATAATCATAAGATTAGTAAGAAGTTGCCTAAGCTTGTGCTGGTTGCAACAAAGGTTGATCTCCTGCCTTCCCAGATTTCTCCTACTAGGTTAGATAGATGGGTTAGGCATCGTGCTAAAGCGAATGGTGCACCAAAGCTTAGTGCAGTTTATCTGGTTAGTTCCCGTAAAGATCTTGGTGTGAGAAACTTATTGACATTTATAAAAGAATTGGCTGGACCTCGAGGGAATGTGTGGGTTATTGGGGCCCAAAATGCGGGCAAGTCCACATTAATAAATGCATTTGCCAAGAAAGAAAGGGTCAAAGCTATTAAACTAACTGAAGCTGCAGTTCCAGGGACTACTCTTGGTATTTTAAGAATTCGAGGGGTATTATCTGCCAAGGCAAAAATGTACGACACACCAGGACTCCTGCATCCCTATCTTATGTCGATGAGACTGAATAGGGAGGAACAGAAAATGATTGAGATACGAAAGGAGCTAAAGCCACGAACGTACAGAATGAAGGCAAGTACTTCTTAAATCTTAATTTTTTTGTCTCCACTGTTTATTACTTTCTTAGTGTTCTTTATAGCCATATTTATATAAAGTTTCCTGAAGAACTCATGTGCAATAGGAAGTGGCAATGATTGATGATTTATGGAAAAGAAGCATGCCTGTGAGCATGTAGAAGATTATGTAATTCGTCTTAACACGAGAAATACTATCACGAGGGCATTTCATAGTGTCCTTGCCTTAGTTTTTTCTTTTTCTCTCAGTGTTCCATATGTCTTATGCGTCCATTTTCAAGATTCCTATTGTGATGACGGTTTGCTTATCTCATGCAAGGTTTTCTAAGCATGCTTGTTGCCATATTGATTCTTACATTTTTAAAATTTGTGCGCGGCATAGTCACATGGTCTTTGATTTTCTTTTGCACGTAAGCTGCTAAAGTAGAGCTCCGATGCTACAAATATTGTAAATCCACTTTGTGAACAATTAAAGTTGGTGTTTAAGGGTCTAGGAGCTTTGTTTTTCGATTTCTCTTGATTAGCAGTTATCTGATGGAACTGTTTAAGTTATTTTAGGTATTCACAAGACCAAAAAGTTCTTCTTTCTTCATCCAACTGTCCTTGGGACTTTTAGAGTGACAGCAAATGCATATGTTTATCAGCGATTTATGAGATTGGCCTTATCTGAGGAGAAAGCTTATTTGAGGTGTACCATTGCACATAAACTGCTCTAGCTTAGAGTGTTTTAAATGAATAAACTGTTGGCGCATTTTTGAGGTTCAAGTTTGGGATCTGAAAATGACTCTACCACTGTGTTTGGCAATTTTTGTGGAGAAATATTGAGACTATTTTGTGATGCAACACATGTAAATAAGGTTCCTAAAGAACATTGTGGAATAGTGGGATAAAGTATTTCTTTTCATTCCATTTTTTTAACGTGTTAAAATTGTGGAGGATAGCAAAGGCTGCTGTAATTTTTATTTTAGCATCAGCCGAGTGTGTTTTCTTGGATTTGGAAATTTTCTATTGGTTGAGTAATCTAGTGCACTTCATTAGTATATTCACCTATGCAATGTCCTAGTTGTTGCGTAGATCTATCATTAGTTTTTCTAATATTTGTTTCATTTTTAATGTGGTTTCTGATAATTTTCTTCTTTTCACTTGACATCTTGATAAATTTCTAATTATAATTATATAGAGTTAGGTCAATACTATACTTTCTTGATAGTAATAATGTGTTAGTGTGTATATACAATATTGAGATTCTAATTGAAAAAACAGATTCCTTAACTTCTGAAAACTGGATTTATTAATAAATTATACCAAATTGTGCAGGTCGGACAAACAGTTTATGTAGGTGGATTAATGAGACTAGACCTTAGCCAAGCTTCCGTGCAAACAATATATGTCTCGATTTGGGCATCTCCAAATGTTTCTTTACATATGGGAAAGACAGAAAATGCCAATGATACCTGGAGCAAGCATGCTGGTATAAGATTGCAGGTATAATTCTTTCTAAAGAAGATGCACTTCGCCACTGTTTTACTTTACTTGAAGGCTTTATGCCTTGGATTATATAATTCTTCCCTTTGAGATGACTTCCCATGTAGTGACGAAAAATTGTTCATCATATGTTATATGTATATAGTTTCAAGAAAACAACTTGAAGTTTAATAATGGGGCTGTTGCTTTTGGAAAATGGAAGAGTTTGGCCCTCAACTGTACTAAGAGATTAAATTACAATCATGTAGCTCTGGCAATTGCAACTAAATGGTCATACCACCAGCTTCACCATTAAAATGATCAGGACTACATTGTTTTAGGCCAGTTGCACATCCCAAATGCCTGTTGCAACCATATCCATGTTTCCCCTTGTATAAAAATTTCATTTTGGAATATCTGTTGGTTTTGAAAGAACCAACTTTGTCACAAGTTGGCTTTCAGTCGTTGCTATCTAGTTGGTTGGTGTCCTGGTGAGCTGCACCTCGAGTTATTATTTGCAAATAGCATCCCATTTCTTTATGCAGTCTATGATGTGATTTCTCTGCTACCTCTATATTTAGATTTACACAAGTTTATAATATGTGGTTGAGGCCAGGAATAAGAACAGACACTCTCTGTGTATAAATCAGATTTGTTTGGATGCTTAATCATGAAACAGTGAACTCTTTTATTTCTTTCTTTTTGTGCATTTTGATGGGATGATTGCTCTTTTCTCTTTATTCTTTTTCTTCCCACTTTTTCTCTTCGATTGTAGCTGTTACGTTTAACAGTTTCTCAGATTGTTGCATTACCAACTATGGTGTTTACCTGACATTCAAGCATTAAATCTTGCTTCTTTCAGCCACCCATCAGTGCTGACCGAGTTCCTGAATTGGGCGAGTGGAAGGGGACGGAAGTTAAAGTCTCAGGAACAAGCTGGGATGTGAACAGCATCGACATTGCTGCAGCCGGCTTTTGTTGGTTTTCTTTGGGTTTGAAAGGGGAAGCAACCTTGACATTGTGGACATTTAATGGTGTTGAGGTAACCTTACGAGAACCATTGGTTCTGGATCGGGCACGTTTTCTTGAGAGACCAGGGTTCTTGCTTCCAAAGGCTATATCAGAGGCTTTGAGCGAACAAAATAAACTTGAAGCTCAAACAAGAAAAAGTTTTGACGAGGAAGCATCTCTATTGTAACTTAAGGAAACAACATATCTGATTTTTGTTTTTTTTAGCTAGATCCTTAATAAGGTGCGTAGTTCTCTCCAAGGGGTTTTTGAAATATGAAAGTTTTTTTTAAGTCATGATGGCGGATAAAAGACGACGAACGTGTATGGTTGATTAGGTTTTTGTTGTACAATGAGTGTATTAACCAATTTTGTTATCGTGCAACAAGATCAATGTTACTTTTTTTTTTATCTTTTAATAATTAAATTAAAAGAATATACGTTTTGAAAAAAAAACTAATCGGTTAGTTATTAATAATTATAATATTATTATTTTATTTTATTAAATAGAACTGTTCGTGATATTTTTGAAAAATTAGAGGTTTTATTTAAGAAAAATAGAAAAGTAGAAATTTTAGTTAGAAAATATAAAAAATAATATACATTTTGGCTAAAAATGGTAACGGGTTAGTTATTAGCAATTATAACCTTATTATGTTATTTTATTAAATGAAATTGCATTCAATATTTTTTGGAAAATGAGATGTTTTAGTTAGAAAAAATAGAAAAGATATTCTATATAATAATTTTAATATTTTATCTAACGATTCTCATTGATTTGATCAGAAATATCTAACGGCTATGAATGAAGTGACCATACTACAAAAACTTTGATAACCAGACTACAAAACTTTCCATGTAAACCTTTACTTATTTACTTTAAAATCTATTTTAATAGTTTTAATTGACAATTACCTTTTTCAACTAAAACATGTCATTTTTTCTATTTTTCTTACTAAAACCCCTCTTTTTTAAAAAATAATACAGTCAAATCGTTACTTTTATATTTTAAAATTCAACGAAAACATGATACTTTCTATTTTTCTTACTAAAATCCCACATTTTCCAAAATATCACGGGCAAACTGTTACTTGTTTATTTTAAAATCTATTTTAATACTTTTAATTATATAAAAATGTTTAACACACCTATTTTTTTATATAATATTATTATATTACCTTTTCAATTTTTTCTAAAAAAATCACGGGCAATTACCTTTTTCAACTAAAACATGTTACTCTTTCTATTTTTCCTTACAAAACACCCTCATTTTCCAAAAATATCTCGGACAAATTCTTACTTAATTATTTTGAAACTTATTTAAATACTATTAATTACGGGTACTTACTTTTTAGCTTTCATTTAATAAAATAACATAACAAAGTTATAATTGTTAATAACTAACTCATTACCTTTTTAGCCAAAGTGTATATTCTTTTTTATATTTTCTAACTAAAATTTCTACTTTTCTATTTTTCCTAAATAAAATCTCTCATTTTCCAAAAATAGCACGAACAATTCTATTTAATAAAATAAAATAATAATATTATAATTATTAATGACTAAATATTAAATAATCCGTGCATCGCACAGGTTATAGGCTAGTATATAATAAGCGTAAGGGAGATCTTATCCAAAATTTTGGTCGGTCCTCGGTACCGCCAAAATAATCTCAACCGTTGGATATTTTTAAAAATATACGATCAAGATTATATCATACAAAGATCAAAGTATTATCTAAAATGGATATAAGTCAAAAGTGGAAGTATTAGCATTAGAATTGGATTTTAAATAATTACAACTATTATATATCAAAATAATAAGGATTGTTAGATTTTAAAATAAATAGATGAGAATTGTTAAATAGAACATGAAAAAGTGTATTTGGTTGTTAGTTAAATTATATTAAAATACTAAAAAATATATGTCGATAATTTAAATCAAATAATGAAAATTTCCTAAATCGAATAGAATTCTCAAAGTAAAAATTTGCCACTTTCTTAGATATGTAGTTTTGGTGTAGTTTTAATTGTAAAAAATTCTTAAACCATCATTAAATTAAAGATTATTTTGTTAGATGTTTAATATGTAATATTAAAAATTGTATTTGGTTGTTCGTAAAACTATATTCAAATACTAAAAAGATTATTTTGATAATAAATTCAATAAGAATTATTAATGTACAAATTCGTCACTTTTTTTCTCTTTAGTTTCAGGATATTTTCAATTGGGGAAAAATTGTTAAACCGTTACTAAAATAAATATTATTTTGTGAGTTTCGTGTGTGTCGTAAAACATTCAAATCTGATTTTTTAGAAATCAAGATACAATACAAATAGTTAATTGAGCATATAAAATCAAATAAATAAAGTCCAAAAATTAATAACACAAAAATATTTTAAAAATATAAATTAATATAATTATAGATATTAAAAAAAGTTGTGCGTTGCACAAGATCTTATCCAAGACTTTGGTTTATGTACCGTCAAACTAATAAGGATCATTGATTTTTGAAATTTATAAATAAAAATCACCAGATCTAATATTAAAAAGTGTTTTTGATTGTTATTAGAACTAGCTTTATAGCCCGTGCGAGGCACGAGCATGTTCTTGAATATTGCGTAAATTTCTTTAATTTCAACGTATTTTATGAGTTACCGATATATTGATATGAGATAATTATAATATAGATTAAAATGTCATTTTGAAATTTGAGAGTATAATTATCATTTCGCATTGAATAAATTGACTCATTGAAATTTTTAGTTCATTGAAAAATTATTGCATTCTCCACCCCATCCTGAAATCTCCCCCCCCCCCCCTCTCATGCCCCCTCCTACGGTGGTGGCTGCTTTCTATTTTCGACATCACTCTTTGGAGACCCCTCACTTATCCTTCTTATCCCTCTTTTACTGTCTCTTTGAATTTTATTTTCTTTCTCTCCGCCTCCTCCACCTTTTCTTCTCAACTTTTGTTTAAGATCTGTATTTTGATCGCTCTCTCTCTCTCCCCTTTCATGCCCCCTCCAATGGTGGTTGCCTTCTATTTTCGGTGTCACTCTCTAGAGACCCCTATCTCATGTGATGATCATCAGGAAGACGTAATATATTACAACACATTTACTGAAATGCATGTTATGTTTCTTTTATTTAGGGTGCGTCATAATTGTTTACTTAAATGCATTCTTTGACTGTTTAGTTTGTGTTTATTTAAAGTGTGTATAATGTGTTTGATGGAATGCTTGAACCAAATTTGTAGGCTTTGTGCATGTAAATGCACTTGGAGTTTGTCTGCTCATTAAAGTAAATATTTGTCATGGGTTGTTGTTTGAGCTGGCAGTGACAAATTGTTCTTTGTCGATATTGTCGAGTTTGTACTTTTTTTGGGGTTAATTTATTTATGTTATTTGCCCCTCTCTCTCTCATGCCTTCTCCTATGATGGTGGTTGCCTTCTATTTTCGACGTCACTCTTTGGAGACCCCTCTCTTATCCTTCTTATCCCTCTTTTACTATCTCTTTGGCTTTTTCTCTCCTTTTTTCCCGTCTCATCCACTTTTTTCTTCTCAACTTTTGTTTTGGATCTTTTTTTTTTATCTCTCTCTCTCTCCCCCTTTCATGCCCCTCCTACGATGGTTGCCTTCTATTTTCGACGTCACTCTCTAGAGACCCCTCTCTTATCCTTCTTATCCCTCTTTTATTATCTCTTTGGTTGTACATTGAGCCAATTTGTTCACCGTTAAAAGACGATTATACCCTCAAAGTTTAAAATGAATTTTCAACAATTTACTCTATTTACTTCATATTATCTTATTAGTATACAAAGAGAAAACTCTTTTGCATTTTTCGGTTTCAACACTTTATATACTAATAGTGTATTTTTCTGAAAATGATAAATGTATAAAATTCATTTATTGAAGACGAGATTTATGATATATAGTATCATAATAAAACTACAGTTTCAATTTATATTATAACTAAAATATCAAAAATGCGTATATAATTATAAGTTGTTAATATCTTATAATGAAGCAGTAATAAAAGTTAAATAATGAATTCGTTTTACGCTTATTACATATAAGGATATAATTGGAAAGGTATAAATATGTTGATAGTTTTAAATTTTTAAATAAATATTAAAAAAGAAAATAATAAGTGATAGTGACTATAGATGTCAACATTTGTCACACTATCACCGGTCATGGTTCAGTTCTCATTAAGAACAATTTGTTTATCATCAATATACAATTGGTCGGGTAATTTAGTAATTTGATATCATCAATAAAATTCATTTTATGCTTATTACATATAAGGATATAATTGGAAAGGTGTAAATATGTCGATAGTTTTAAATTTTAAAATAAATATTTAAAGAGAAAATAATAAGTGGTGGTGACTATAAATATCAACATTTGTCACACTATCACCAGTCATTAGGGGTGTAAAATGATCCGGGTAGAACCGGACACCCCTTTGCTCAAGTCTCGGATCGTTTTACTTTTATAATGTCCAGATTTGGGTCCGGGATCATTTTATTCGGATATAAACTGATCCCGGGTATTGAGTTCCGGATCCAAACCAAATATGAGCCAGTACCGTATTTTATTTTTTCTAACCGGGTAGTTTGTGATCCATCGGATACGAGTCGAATATGAGCCAATATTGTATTTTATTTGAACTAAATAAATGATCATTTATTCGAAATAATAATAATATTATTAAAAACATAATAATCATGAATTCAAAGGTTAAATATATGATGTATTAAGTATATATGATGATAATATTTGCATTATAAGGATGAATAAATCTTACTTTATGAAAATTTAAACTCATAAAAATATTAAAAAATTATAAAATGATTATTTACATAGAAATGTAATATGTTAAACTTATAATTTATATTCGGGTTTGAATCGAATACGGATCATGGATCATATTCGGGTAGGATCATTTTACAAAAAAAAATATGAGACCGAATCTGAGCGGGTATATAGGTGCTCATATCCGGGATCATATTTTATCCGGGTTTGATTTTTCCGCCAGATTTGGATCATTTGTAAAACGGATATGAGACATGTATCATATTTTCGAGCCGGATATAAGCCGAGATATCGGATAGTCCGTATCAATTTACAGCCCTACCAGTCATGGTTTAGTTCACATTAAAAACAATTTTTTTATCATCAATATACAATTGGTGGGGTAATTTAGTAATTTGATTTCATCAATATAATATTGAAAGTGTAATTTAATAATTTAATATATATTGATAGTAAATAGAATTTGTAATCTAATAGTCTATATAATCTGAGAAAATATATACTTATTGCAAATAAACATGATTTACTATATAAAAATATTAATATAATTCTTTTTCTATGGACCAATTTCAATTTATAACATTTTGTATATCTATTTTGCATGAGTTTTTCTCTAATATGGTCAAATATATGATTTTAAGGCAATTATGAAAATAGTTTTTTTATCATCAATATACAATTGGTGGGGTAATTTAGTAATTTGATTTCATAAATATAATATTAAAAGGGTAATTTAGTAATTTAATATATATTGATTGTATATAGAATTTGTAATCTAATAGTATATATAATTTGAGCAAATATATACTTATTGCAAATAAACATGATTTACAATATAAAAATATTAATATAATTCTTTTTTTCAATGGACCAATTTCAATTTATAACATTTTGTATATCTATTTTGCATGAGTTTTTCTCTAATATGGTCAAATATATGATTTTAAGGCACTTGTGAAAATATATTATCTACCTTACCAAATAGATTACAAGAAGAGACCAAAATAGAATATAACATATTGAGTATTTGCACATATTAATAAAGAGTTTTATGACATAACCAAAGTTGATGTGTAGCATAGTGGTTAGAAGTGTCATCTTTATAATTTAGAGGTCAAGGGTTCGACTCCCATTAAGAACAACTTTTTTATCATTAATATAATAAGTAGGGGTAATTTGGTAATTTCACACCGATTAAATTGTCTCAAGCAACCCCCTAGTTGCTCTATTATATATCTATACTATATTATTAAAGACGAAACATTAAAAATTTTGGTCGGTCGGTCAGTCGGTCGTATTTGGGCCGATTCATGGGCCTATCTGTAATCAATTTATTTATAACCAATTACCTTTTCCACCTAAACCACATTACCTATTTTATATTATATAACTAAAATAACTCATATTCTAAAATTAACACAGACAACATATATATAAAATGGTAAAAAAAAACACATTACCTATTTTAAATCAATTATCTTTTTCAGTTAAAACACATTACTTTTTCTATTTTTTCAAACAAAATCCCCTTATTTTTCAAAAATACCACGGGTAATTACTGTTTTCAACAAAAATATGTTACTATTTATAACCATTTACATTTTTCAACAAAAACAAATTATTTTTTCTACTTTTTTCTAACAAATTCCCCTATTTTTCCAAAAATATCATAGGTAATTAACTTTTTCAACTAAAACACGTTATCTTTTTCTATTTTTCCTTACTAAAACCTCTCATTTTCCAAAAATATCACGGACAACTTTTATTTATTTATTTTTACACCTATTTTAATAATTTAAAAAAGTTTACTTATTTTAATATGTCTACTTATATCATTTAACAAATGCATTTAATAAAATATTAAAATATAAATAATAAAATAATAATTATTAAAAATTATCCGTGCATCGCACGGGTTTTAAGCTAGTATAATAATAGATTACATTCAAATACTAAAAACTGAATTTTAATAATACAAACAAAAAATGAGTAGGTTCTCTAAGTTGAATAGAATTATCAATGTAAAAATTCATAACTTTATTTTCTATTCGAGGTAATTTTAGTTGAATAATAATAACTACATCATCATTAAATTAAAATAATTTCATTAATTAATATAATTATAAATTGTAAAAAAACCGTGCCTTGGACGGGTTATAAGTTAATACTAGCGTAACAGCCCGTGCAAGGCACGAGCCTGCATAGAAACGTCAATAATTTTTTTGCGAGGAGGTCGATTTATTAACGTGAGGTTTGTGTAATCGTAAGTTTGATCGTGTAAGATGAGAAGTGTGAGTTGTGCAGAGTAATAAGAAATTTTGTTGGCGAATAATGTAACTACTTTGAATGATGAACGTACCCTTGTCAGGTTTTGAGACTTGTTCATATATTAATTAAATAATTTCTCACTGAATTTGTTCATATATCGAAATAATTTTATAATTAAAAATACATTAGATGATAATATTTGCAATTTATCGTAAATTTGTAATATTGCGTACCGTTTTCATGAATCAAATACTTGTAAATTTGATTAGATTTCGTAATATTCAACTAATATCTATATGATAAAAGCCACATGATTATTTTTATCGATGTAAGAATGATTAGACAACATTAATGACTTGTGCATATATATAATTTCCAAACAACTATTTTTTGGTTCCATCTTTTTTTTCCCCTTCATATAGAGTGGGTTCATGTTATAATGACGTAAGTAAATGTTTCAACTCAATCATCATAAATAATTGAAATCCTAAATTTTAAAAATTCATATATAACTCAAATTGAATTATCTTATATGTATTTCTCAAAATTCATGTATTTTGCACAATTATATAATTTTATAAATATATGGTACAAATTAATGAATTCTGAATCAACTATAATCTATACTAAACTATAATAAACAAAATGGGGTATAATTTATCATTTGGTTCACAACTCATATTGGATATCCTTTTCAATCACAATCGATACTGATGGGTCTTTGAAGTCAAATTGATTGGAACATCTAGATGTATTACTAAAAGTTATGCTACATAGAAGTTTAAGGTTTGAATCTCATCAACAACATATTAAAATAAACATTTATTACAAATATGTTAAAATTAACATTTACTCTGAACGGCTGATCCGGCAGAACAACTCAAAAATTAAAAACATAAATAAAGGTAAAAATACGTGAACCACTCGTTACTATATTTAATTTGATTATAATAATTTAAATAAAAAAGTAAAATAATACAAAAAATAACTCGTGCTTTGCACGTGTTATAAATAAATATATCATTTTTAAGACTAATTTTTTTTAAAAAAAGTAATGTAAATGTGATAACTTTATAAATGTCCAGGGATTATTCATCTATTTAAAAGTGAAAAATAACCATGATTTTGACCTGAAGACTTATACGAGGTTATACTGTTTTTTCAATACAAATATTGAAGGACATTTTTGTAATAATAAACTCAACCTTTTCATATACAAAAAATAAACTTTAATTGTATTTTATTGTGTATTAGCTTCAGTGTTGTAATTCGACGATGTTCTCAAAGCCCACAAACCCTATTTAGAATTTCATTTATCAAAATGATTTTATGATATTACGCATCCAATTAATATATGATATGGTCAGAAAAGTAATTATAGATATATAATTGTCAAGTCAATGGAAAGGCCGATATTTAAGGCCCGACACCCTAATTATTCATTAATTTCGTAATTAATGAATAGGGAAAATATACAGCTCATAAAAAGAGTCTAAAATATGGTGAATTCATCAAAGAAGGATCCGGAATCCCAATTAAAGGCAATTAATGAGTCATAGCCTTTATCAACAAGGAAACGAATTCTCCAGCAAGAAATACAATGTTTATCCAATATCAAAAAGGAGACTTATTCGCTAAGACTCCTAAACATACCATAAATACTAGGCTCTAGACGCCTATATAAGGACCCTGATCCTACAATCAGAACTACGTTTTGGGCACAGCTCCATACGTCACAACGCCTCGAAGGCGCAACAAGCCACAAAGGCACTCATAGAACTACGTTTTAGACTTCATCCACGAATAAGGACATTCAAGTCATCTACAACGTTTTAGACTTCATCCTCGAATAAGGACATACAAGTCACTACGTCCTTGGTGTGCCCCTGCCGCCATAGCCCCGAGGGCAACACCAAGAACTACGTCTTTGGCTTGATTCTCAATAACAATTTGAGATACGTAGGCATCTTGTGAGGACCGATTTAGTCTCGAAACACAAGTGCAGTCATAAAAGCTCGAAGCTCATTAAACCCTCATATTAAATTCGTAAGCTCAGATTTTATTCCACAACATTTGGCGCCGTCTGTGGGAAGACTGTTAGGTCCTGATAAGTTTGTAGAAGGGGGGTTGAATACAAACTATACCGTTTTATCGAATTTGTCCTTTTAAAGATTTAACAATTCAAGAACAAATAAGTGCGGAATAAAATTGAAACAATATTCAAGTTAAATAAAACTCTATTAAACTTGAAGGGTGTTACAATTCTGATCACTGATTACAAAGAACTTGATAAAACAAATCTAGAATAAATTCGACATGAATTTATCTATTTTTGTAATAAAAAGGATCGAATACTAAAAAGTAGTTCGATATAAAATCTAGGGATTATGATCCGCTAGAAAGCTAAAGTAGTACAAGTGAAATGATTCTTATGGATTAAATGTTAAGAACAAATCAAGAATTAATTCACTTGATGAAATTAATTAGCTTCGACAGTTTGAATGGAATAAAGACAGAGAGAAAATGAAAAGCTTTTTGTCCTGCTGTCTTTTGTTCTTCAGTTTTAGTAAATCTTGAATCATTGGTCTCCTGCCTTGCTTTTTCTATTTAAATCAAATGCATTACTTTATCTTTTGTCCACCCACGTGCAAGTTACAAAAAGCAAATTGCCTTTGGAAGACTTAGAGGAAAATAATCATTTTGTTCTTGGAAGACTTACGGGAAGATAATGAATTCAATAGGAAGACATTCGGTAAGACAAGGAATTGTCCTAGGAAGACTTTCGGGATGAGTCTTCCTAGTTCATTTTCCTAAGTCTTCCTAGTTCAAACCTAAGTCTTCCTAGTTCATTTTTATTCTAATTTAAATAATTAACTAAATAAATTATGTATTAAATTAATTCTTTACAGAATTAATTTAATAAATAATATACTTAATAGTATTAATTATTTATAAGAGAATAAATATAATTAGTTGACTTCTCAATTAATTTCTTTTTATTCTAATTTAAATAATTAATTAAATAAATTATGTATTAAATTAATTCTTTACAGAATTAATTTAATAAATAATTTACTCAATAGTATTAATTATTTATAAGAGAATAAATAGAATTAATTGACTTCTCACTTAATTACAGAATCACTTAAAACTTAGATAAATAACAAACATAATAATACGTTGACACTCGATGCACTGTCTGGTTCATGAGTGACTAACGACAATGTTTGTTCTTTATCTATTTGACTTTAAGCAGTGATTCACTTCCTTCTCATTCAAGAACTCCGTAATCAGTATCTTTTTCTGTCACCACTTGAAATCTCCGTCACTTTAATAAATCCACTGAGCTTGAATACTTCATTGAGGCTTGATCAATAAATTGAGCTTCTTTCAATGTAGACTTACTTCAAGTCTGTAGATGACTTTAATCTTCATTCTTTGACAGATATAATCTTCTGAGATTCCTGTGACATCTGATCTAATATTTACTTATTACATTCTTGTTTAAGTTGAGTAGAATCCTCGAATTACAAATAGGCTATATCATATGCCTTTCAATCTCCCCCTATTTGTTTGTTAGAGAATAACAACCAAATACCTAGAGGATCACTCAACTAAAACCAAGAAAAAGATAGGACTCTTAAGCCTAAGTAAATACTAGAAAGATCTGGATCAAATATGACATTTCCAGATTTCACCAGTAAAGATAAATACAAGACAGATGTTCCTCTAGACTTAACATATGATAACATTGAACCTGTCTTGATTTACCTAAGCTCTATTCATATAACATTTACAAAACAGAGCTAAGTTACCTTTACTCCCATGAAACTCCTCCTTTTCCTTTTATATCTTTTTCAGCTCCAGCTCCCTTTTACTAGCTTCTTCAAATTTCTCCCCCTTAGTTGAGGAATTCTCTACATATTTTACTTTATGAACCTGAAGCCAGTAGGAGTTGAGATAGTTGATGGAGTTGATCTTGGAAGTAAATTTGTCTTCTAGATTTCCTTGAGCAGTCCCAGCTGATTGTTGACAGAGGTGGAAGAAGAAGACCGTTCAACCACTTGTGCTTGCAAAATTTCTTTATCAGCCTGGGTTTTGAATATATGTTCCTGTAGATCAGCTATGTGAGCTAACTACATTGCAGTGTATGTGTTTGTGTGTGCACTCACTTGAATTTCTCTTGTAGGTGTAGCACTCATCTCACGTGCATGTGTTTCACTCAGTGTTTGACTCTTATCACTCAACATTAGCTGTCTGTTTGCTCCTTTTTGATCAGTACCTGCATTGAAACTCACCTTAGCCTCTTCAAGAGAGGTCAGTGGTGGTGCAATGGGAGTTCGCAAATCCCGATCCTCAATCATGTCTATCAAATCACTTGGATTTGAAATCTGAATTGCTTCAGTGATAGACTGACCAAGTTGCCTTCCACTTTCTCCAGATAAATCTGCGAGTGGAAAATCCCTTAGGGAGCCAGAGGTGTTCACTCTGGGAGGGGAGAAAATAAATTTGGCAAAGAATCAAATTTTCCCTCAGATGCCTATGAAGGCACTTCTACCGTAACAATGGTAGGCACTGTAACCAGTTGCAGGTGCTCTGCTTTCACTGTGTCCTGAGCTTCATCTAATGAAATTGTTTTCTCCCATTGTGAGTAATGAGAGTGTGCTTGACTCAGTACAAAGTGCCATGGCCCTATGGCGAATTTCAATAGATTCATCCTGTTGAGAGAATGTCTCTAGATACAGTTCATTGGCCATTTCAAAGTCCATATCTTATTGAGAGGATACAGATGGGCTGACAGATGCCTCAGTATATATTGAATTTCTTTAGAGGAGGCAGAGCTGTGGGATCACTCACTGTTTCAATCAAAATACTTCTTTGTTTAACATTTGATTTCTGTTCAGGCTGAGAGGTCAAGTAATTAAGTTGTAGACTCATTGTTTGGCTCTAAGACCTGGGATAGAGATTGTGGATCTACAATCCCTTGGTCAGCCCTAACAACCACCTGGGTTCAGCAACAGTAAAAGAAGTGGATTGAGAGATAGAAAGTAATACCTGAATTGGATTTGGCACTGAATTTCCAGCTAAGCAAGAGCTAGATCAAAAATAATATATACAATATATTTACAAAAACATCTAAGACAAATAGAAAATAAAAGATAAAAAAATAATAAGCAATAAAAAATAATAATAAAAAAATATTTACAGGAAACTATTTACAGGCAATAACTATACAGAATATTATAGAAATGCATAAAAATAATATAAACTTGCAGAAATATTTAAACAACAATATTTACAATCTGAAACTAACTTAAATGATTCTTAAATAAATAAATTTTCAATAAAAATAGGTTTCTCTATTTAAAAAATATGAGAAAAGTATTTTTAAAGAAAATAAATTATTCAGAATATTTAAATTAACAAGCTTTATACAAAAACAAGAATTGGCAAAATATATCATTCAATATCAGCAAGAGAAAATGATTTTGAAAGAACAAACATGACAGAGATATTGTTAATCACTAAGACTGTTTAACATACCCAATTTACCAACTAACTTGATAAATGTGGATTCGTCAACAGATTTAGTGAATATATCTGCAGTCTGTTCTTCTGTGGGTACAAAATGTAACTCCACAGTTCCATTCATGACATGCTCTCTGATAAAATGATACCTGATATCAATGTGCTTCGTTCTCGAGTGCTACACAGGGTTGTTGGAGATTGCTATGGCACTTGTATTATCACACAAAATAGGAATTTTGTCTAATGCAAAGCCATAGTCCTTTAATTGATTCCTTATCCATAAGATCTGAGCACAACAGCTTCCAGCAGCAATATATTCAGCTTCTGCTGTTGAATTGGAAACTGTTTGTTGTTTCTTGCTATACCAGGAAATCAACCTACCTCCTAGGAATTGACAACTCCCAGAGGTACTCTTTCTATCCATAACACTACCTGCATAATCAGAATCTGTATATCCAACAAGATTAAAACCAGAATCTTTAGGGTACCAGATACCTAGATTAGGTGTACCCTTAAGATATCTCAAGATTCTTTTCACAGCAACGAGATGTACATCTCTAGGGTCCGCTTGGAACCTTGCACACAAGCATGTAGCATACATAATATCTGGTCTACTAGCAGTAAGATAGAGTAAGGAGCCAATCATACCTCTGTAGCTTTTAACATCTACCTTGATAGATTTGTCAGAAGCTCCAAGTTTGATGGCTGTTGAAGATGGAGTCCTTGCTGATGCTGAATCCTCCATGTGATACTTCTTGAGGAGTTCTTTAAGATACTTGGATTGACAAATAAATATACCATTTGTCCTTTGACTTACTTGCAATCCAAGAAAGAACTTCAGCTCACCCATCATACTCATTTCAAACTTACTCTGCATAAGCTCAGCAAATCTCTTACAGAGATTATCATTAGTAGACCCAAATATGATGTCATCCACATAGACTTGGACTAATATCATATCACTTTTGTGTTTCTTTGAAAAAAGAGTTTTGTCTATGATACCTCTAACAAAACCATTTTCTAAAAGAAAACCAGAGAGAGTGTCATACCATTTTCTTGGGGCTTGTTTGAGACCATAGATAGCCTTGAAGAGAAAGTACACAAAGTCCAGCATCTCCTGATTTTCAAAGCCAGGGGGCTGTTCCACATACACTTCTTCATCAAGCTCACCATTCAGGAATGCACTCTTAACATCCATTTGATAGACTTTAAAATTGGAGTAAGCAGCAAATGCTAAGAACATCCTGATGGCCTCAAGTCTAGCCACTGGTGCATAGGTTTCATCATAATCAATGCCTTCAGCTTGAGAATACCCTTGTGCAACCAGTCTTGCCTTGTTCCTTGTAACAATGCCATCCTCATCTAGCTTGTTCCTGTATACCCATCTTGTACCAACTACTTTCTTGTTCTTTGGCCTGGGTACCAGCTTCCAGACTTGTTGTTGTTCAAACTGATTGAGTTCATCTTGCATAGCAATCACCCAATCTGGATCAGTCAGTGCTTCCTCAGTTTTCTTTGGCTCCATTTTAGATAGAAATGCTGAAAAATGACATTCATTCTGAGTTGCACTTCTAGTTTTAACTCCAACATCTGGATCACCAATGATCAGCTCAAAGGGATGAGCTCTATTCCATACAGTCTGTCTTGGAAGATTTGATCTTGATGATTCGCCTTGAATTTCACTTTGATGTTGTGAGTGACTAGTTGATCCTTCATTTGCTCCCCCTGAGTTGTTGCTTGTTTGCCTTGATGATTCTTCTCCAGTGTTAGTGGTATCTCCATTGTTACCAATGTTTCCACCATCACCACTATGATCATTATCATCATTGTTATTATCATTACCAGCAATAACTTTAGGTGGGGCTTCATCATCTGAATCTGAGTCTGGCAAGTTATCAAACTTCATTTTCTCAGATGAATCTTCTTTTTGGATACTGGGGAACTTAGTGTCATCAAAAGTAACATTGACACTTTCCTTTACTGTGTGACTGCCAACCACGTAGACCCTGTAAGATCTTCTGGAATAACCAACAAAAATAGCTTCTTGTGCCTTTGCATCAAACTTGCCACGTTTAACATTGTCATCTATAAGCACAAAGCATTTTGCTCCAAATACATGAAAGTACTTGACAGTTGATTTCTTGTTGTTCATGATCTCATACGGAGTCTTCATTAAGTCCTTGTTGATTAAAGTTCGATTCTGAGTATAACAAGTTGTATTCGCTGCTTCAGCCCAAAAGTACGTTGGAAGTTTGGACTCACTTAACATAGTCCTAGCAGCTTCAATCAAAGTACGATTCTTTCTTTCCACTACTCCATTTTGTTGCGGAGTTCTAGGAGCAGAATACTGTCTTGTTATTCCTTTATCAGCACAAAAGTCATTTAGAATGGCATTCTTGAATTCAGTACCATTATCTGACCTTATGGCTCTAACAGGGAATCTAGAATCCAGCTCAATCAACTTTATATGGCCAATCACCAGGTATGGGGTCTCATCCTTGGAATGTAGGAATAAAACCCATGTATATTTTGAAAAGTCATCAACAATCACAAGTGCATATTGTTTCTTTGACATGGACATCACATTAACTGGACCAAACAAATCCATGTGCAGTAGCTGAAGTGGTTCAGTTATTGATGATGTGTCAGTGCCCTTGTGAGAAGCTTTCTTTGACTTTCCTTTCTGACATGCCTCACACAGTCCTTCCTGTGTAAATTCCATCTGAGGTAAACCTCTAACCAATTCCCTCTTGACTAAAGAGTTCATGGTTTTGAAGTTAAGGTGAGACATCTTCTTGTGCCATAGCCAACTATCATCTGATGAAGCTTTAGCATAAAAACAATTAACTTCATCTTTGAATCCCGAGTTCAGATCAGCTATGAACAAGTCACCTTTCCTTACTCCTTGAAGAGCAGGCTTTCCATTCTTCTTGTGAAGGATCTGACACTTCTCTCTTTCAAAGGAAACAGCATATCCTCTGTCACAGAGATGACTGATGCTGAGAAGATTGAACTTCAGACCTTCCACAAATGAAACATCTTCAATGATAACATTTCCGTACTTCAAACAACCATATCCTTTCGTAATACCCTTGATGTTATCTCCAAAGGTAACTACTGGGCCAGCTTTCTCAACCAAATCTGATAGCAGGGCTCTATCTCCGGTCATATGCCTTGAACAGCCACTGTCAAGAATCCATATAACACGGTTTACCTGTAACTCCCTGCAATATCAAATTGATTAGACCTTCTTCGGAGCCCAAAATTGATTGGGTCCGGCATACTTAAAGAACTGGCCTTTGTCAGGCAAAACACCATTTTTAGCTAAAACTACTTCAACCTCTTTCACATAAGAGCGTTTCCATTTATAGCCAGCCTTAACACATTTCTGAGTAGGCTTAGGGATAAATGAATCCACTCTAGTCTGAGGAGGACTAGTAGTCTTTGCTTTAACATGCTTCTTATTATTAACATGTTGACGTGGAGCAGTCTTATCACTAGATACATGCTTACTATTAAAATAAGCATACATAACATTGAAAGCACAAGACATGCAATTAATCACACCACATGCTTTATGAGAAGAATTAACAGCAGGCATGTTAGTTCTACAGTTGTTTTGATCCAACTTATGGATATCTGATTTAGTCTTTTTAGTTGTAGCAACTTTGACTGGAATATCAGATATACACTTTTTGGACTGTTCAACTTCCAAAGCCATATCTTCTTCACGAATCTCTTCAGCAATGATTATAGAGTATTCATTCATAGGATCTGCTATGGATTCTTTACAGAAGGGTGTTTTAATACCCTTAAGTATATAAGGAACAACCTTTCCTTCTTCTCTGACTCTACAAGGTGTATTAATACCAAGCAATCCAATAGCCTCATTATAATCATAACCTATACTGACATGATTACCAATAGCTTGTTTATTGAAAATTTCTTTAGCCGTTTTACAAGAGTTGTAATAGGCATTAGCTTTGGTTTTAAGCTCACTAATCTGATCTTTGAGAATGGTTTCCAGTTGAATATAACATTTAACCCTATTCTCAAGAAAAGCAATTTTCTCAGTAAGTTCATCCTGATTAACATGCACAAGTTTCAATTCTTTTAATTCCTTTTCAAGATTTGTGTTTAAAAGATTTATTCTATCATTTTCAGTGCGTGCACAACTTATGGTGCCACCAAGATGATAAATCATTTCAGTGTCAGTAAGTTTTACCTTAGACATGTTGGGTGGAGATAACATGGACGCAAAGAGTTTGTCTCCTATTGCCATGAGTGTAAGATTTCCAACTTCTTCATCTTCACTGTCTGTATCATCCCAGCTCTTTTCTTCAGACTTGTTCTTCTCAACCATCCCTGTTTTATAGCCACCCCTTGTGCTATTTGAGGATGAAGAACCACCTGTCTGGTATTCGTCAGCATATGTCTTGAACTTGAAACTAGGATTTCTCCTGAACCTGAAGTTTCCAAACTTCTTCACTACCCAGGCCATAGACTCATCTTCCAACTGTTCAAGCTCCTCCATAGAATAAAAATCACCACCAGATTGACTTGTAGATGTAACACCATATTCAGCTACAATTACATCCTTGTTAGGACTGGAAGGTAGAACAACCTTCGCTTCCTGTTTCTGTGGGACTCCAGCTACCAGTGAAGTAGACATACTAACCACTCTTCCTTCCCTTGGATTTGATCTGAAGTGCTCATATGAAGAGGTGAGAATTTCCATCTTATTCTCTCTGACTTCCTCTGTCCCTTCATTGATTATTTCAATCGTATCCCAAATGTGTTTGGCAGAGACACATTTTAAAATATGATTATGCATGATTGGATCAAGACAATTAATCAGTATCAACTGTAGACAGGCATCCAAGGCAACATCTTCTTTTTCTTCAGGAGTGTAGTCCTTGGGATCCTTAGGGTATATCCTAGCAGCCCTAGTAACAACATCATTCTCTATTAGCTCTTTCTCAACAAACATAGGAATTCTTGGTCCATTCTTCAGCACTTCAAGATATTCAACATTAACCACTTGAAGAAACAAGAGCATCTTCTTCTTCCACATAGGATAGTGCTCCTTGCTGAACATTGGGATTTTTACTGTAGCCACTTTCTGTGTAGTAGACATCTTTTGAGATTTTTAGAAAAATAAAAATTTCAGAGTTAAAAAAAATCTCAAACAATTGGATCTTTGATTTGTATATCAATCAAAAGGCTCTGATGCCAATTGTTAGGTCCTGATAAGTTTGTAGAAGGGGGGTTGAATACAAACTATACCGTTTTATCGAATTTGTCCTTTTAAAGATTTAACAATTCAAGAACAAATAAGTGCGGAATAAAATTGAAACAATATTCAAGTTAAATAAAACTCTATTAAACTTGAAGGGTGTTACAATTCTGATCACTGATTACAAAGAACTTGATAAAACAAATCTAGAATAAATTCGACATGAATTTATCTATTTTTGTAATAAAAAGGATCGAATACTAAAAAGTAGTTCGATATAAAATCTAGGGATTATGATCCGCTAGAAAGCTAAAGTAGTACAAGTGAAATGATTCTTATGGATTAAATGTTAAGAACAAATCAAGAATTAATTCACTTGATGAAATTAATTAGCTTCGACAGTTTGAATGGAATAAAGACAGAGAGAAAATGAAAAGCTTTTTGTCCTGCTGTCTTTTGTTCTTCAGTTTTAGTAAATCTTGAATCATTGGTCTCCTGCCTTGCTTTTTCTATTTAAATCAAATGCATTACTTTATCTTTTGTCCACCCACGTGCAAGTTACAAAAAGCAAATTGCCTTTGGAAGACTTAGAGGAAAATAATCATTTTGTTCTTGGAAGACTTGCGGGAAGATAATGAATTCAATAGGAAGACATTCGGTAAGACAAGGAATTGTCCTAGGAAGACTTTCGGGATGAGTCTTCCTAGTTCATTTTCCTAAGTCTTCCTAGTTCAAACCTAAGTCTTCCTAGTTCATTTTTATTCTAATTTAAATAATTAACTAAATAAATTATGTATTAAATTAATTCTTTACAGAATTAATTTAATAAATAATATACTTAATAGTATTAATTATTTATAAGAGAATAAATATAATTAGTTGACTTCTCAATTAATTTCTTTTTATTCTAATTTAAATAATTAATTAAATAAATTATGTATTAAATTAATTCTTTACAGAATTAATTTAATAAATAATTTACTCAATAGTATTAATTATTTATAAGAGAATAAATAGAATTAATTGACTTCTCACTTAATTCCAGAATCACTTAAAACTTAGATAAATAACAAACATAATAGTACGTTGACACTCGATGCACTGTCTGGTTCATGAGTGACTAACGACAATGTTTGTTCTTTATCTATTTGACTTTAAGCAGTGATTCACTTCCTTCTCATTCAAGAACTCCGTAATCAGTATCTTTTTCTGTCACCACTTGAAATCTCCGTCACTTTAATAAATCCACTGAGCTTGAATACTTCATTGAGGCTTGATCAATAAATTGAGCTTCTTTCAATGTAGACTTACTTCAAGTCTGTAGATGACTTTAATCTTCATTCTTTGACAGATATAATCTTCTGAGATTCCTGTGACATCTGATCTAATATTTACTTATTACATTCTTGTTTAAGTTGAGTAGAATCCTCGAATTACAAATAGGCTATATCATATGCCTTTCAAAGACAACATCAACCATGGCAAACACACGAAGAACAACTCGAGGTCCTTAAACTTCTGATGGACTTCCTCTTACTTCTGCAACAGAAACTCAGGGGAGCCAACCACCGCCAATCACTGGCACTGAAGGGGCAGATGCCCCCATCACCACCACTCAAGGACCGGAAGTCCCGATTACTGCTGAAGGGACGAATCCCCTACAAATGGTTGTTCATGGACGAGATCCACCAGAGACCACTCTCCAGCAACCAATCATAACCACTCAATTGCATGCAAACGCAGCACGTGGTCTCCAACTTCACACCACGGATCTCCCCCAATATACTACGCAAACTCTCGGTATGCCAACTTATGGTATGCCACCTCGACCCCCGATAGGAAGTAGTGGTGCCAACCCCATCTATCACGAGGCCTATGTGCCCCCATATATTCAAGGTCTGGGACCCCAAAATCAGCGAACCCCTTTTCAAGACTACTCAGGTCCCTACACCGAGGATGAGAATTACTCAACAGGAGATGAGAGGGATGTTGCCCCAAGAAGGAGACGTTCCTCCCAAACCAATCGAGAAACTACTAAGGAAAAACTTGCGTCCCTTGAAGCCGAGGATGCAAGGCTCAAAAATTTATTGGCAGAAGAGGATGCCACAAGGACACAAAATCAAGGAAGAGTCCTGATGATCAACCTCGACCCAACACCAAGGAGAAGCAGTAGGGCTGAGGCCCCAAGGGGTGATCCTACTGATTTGTTGCCCCTAGGAGATCCTGATGATCCAACACCACCCTTCACTCAAGACATCATGAAAGCCAACATCTCTAGAAAATTCAAGATGCCGACGATCAAGGCTTATGATGGAACGGGAGATCCCGCTAACCATGTGAGAACCTTCTCCAACGCACTGCTGTTGCAGCCAACCAACGATACGGTCAAGGGGAGGGCGTTTCCCCAAACCTTGGCAGGCATGGAACAACGTTGGTATAGCCGTTTGCCTCCCAATTCTATTGGGTCCTTCAAGGAATTGAGCAAGGTGTTTATCAACCAATTCGTAAGTGGGAGAGTGCACGAGAAAAGCTCTGCATCCCTCATGGGAATTCAGCAAGGAAAGAATGAAGCCTTGAGAGATTACATTAATCGATTCACTAGAGAGACTCTAAAAGTCCCATACTTGGAGGACAAAGTGGCTATGATAGCCCTACAGCAAGGAACTACTGATGATCACTTCAAGAGATCATTGACCAAGTACCCACCTGAGAGCATGTTAAAGCTCCAAGACAGAGCCGGCAAATACATCAAGGCAGAAGAAAGCATGAGAAAGCATGAACCCACTACTGGTGGTAATGGGAACTCAAAGAAAAGGAAGGAAACCCAAGAGTACGATGTTAGGGAAAAATTTCCTAGAACGTCAAAGAGATCTGGTTCTCCACCAAAAAAGAGCAACTTTGGGCCAAAATTTACAGAGTATGCAAGATTGAATACTCCGAGGAGTCAAATTCTGATGGAGATAGCAAAGGAAGAGGATCTCAAATGGCCGAAGCCAGTGAGGGCTGACTTGTCCAAACGGAACCAAAACCAATTTTGTCGGTTCCACAAAGAAGTTGGTCACGACACCGACGATTGTAGACAACTGAAAGACGAGATTGAGTTTCTGATACGAAGAGGAAAACTCAGCAAATTCACCAAGGATGGAAATCAAGGAAGTCACAGAGGAAATTATGAAAGGAAGGATTATGACAGAAGGGACAACGACCAAGATCGTAACCCTAAGCCCCGAGGGCCAGTCATCAATATGATATTTGGAGGACCAATTGCTGCTGGGTCCTCCCAAAACTCAAGGAAAGCTTATGCCCGAGAGGTAATGACTGTGGTTGGAGAAGCACCGAAACGTGCCAGAACAGAAGTGTCAATTGGTTTTGATGATTCTGACTTGGAAGGGGTGAAGTTCCCCCACGATGATCCTTTAGTCATCGTACCTATAATAGGTAATTCTGAAACCAAGAGAGTCTTAGTTGACAATGGGGCTTCAGTGGATATCTTGTTCCACGATGCCTTTATCAAGATGGGTTACACTGATTCTCAGTTGACACCCTCGAATATGCCCATATACGAGTTTAATGGAGTGGAATCAAAGGTGGAAGGCACCATCCAGCTCCCAATGACCATGGCTAGAAGTTGTTATGTAGCCGCGTTAAGGCCTGATGGAATCGGGGGGCAGGTTCTCCCCATTGAAGACATGAATACAAACGACGATGAGGACAGAAGAGGGAAACCGGCCGAGGACTTGATCCCAATTCCCTTAGTCCCAGGTGAACCAGAGAAGGTGACTTGTGTTGGGGCACTAGTGCCCGAACCATTGAAAAGCAAACTCACGACTTTTCTTCAAGAGAACAATGACGTTTTTGCTTGGACAACGGCCGACATGCCAGGGATTGATCCCCAATTGATAACTCACAAACTGAATGTGGATCCTGAAAGGAAGACGGTGAAACAAAAGAAGAGAAGTTTTGCTCCGGAAAGGCTTGAAGCCATAAAACAAGAAGTTGAAAAGCTTTTGGAAGCCAGTTTCATTGAGGAAATTCAATTCCCAGAATGGTTGGCTAACCCAGTGATGGTCAAAAAGGCCAATGGGAAATGGAGGATGTGTGTGGACTTCATTGACTTGAATGATGCATGTCCTAAGGATTGTTTTCCCTTACCAAGGATTGATGCATTAATAGATGCTACAGCTGGACATGAGATGCTCAGCTTCATGGATGGCTTCAGTGGATACAACCAAATCAAAATGCACAAGGATGACATCTCCAAGGTATCATTCATCACTGACTTTGGTGTTTTCTGTTATCAATGGACTTTGACACTTAAGAATGCAGGGGCAACCTACCAAAGATTGGTGAACAAAATTTTTGGACACCTAATTGGAAAAACCATGGAGGTCTACGTAGATGACATGTTAGTCAAGAGCCTCGATAAGGCCGATCACATTGAGCACCTCCGAGAGGCATTTGAAGTGCTAAGGCACCACAAGATGATGTTGAATCCAACTAAGTTTGCCTTTGGTGTAGGCTCGGGAAAGTTTTTAGGCGTAATGGTTTCCAAGAGAGGAATCGAGGCCAATCCCGACAAAATCAAAGCAATTCTAGACATGGAACCACCAAAGACTGTCAAGGATGTCCAAAAACTAACGGGAAGAGTGGCAGCATTTGGAAGATTTATCTCCAAGTCAGGAGAGAAGTGCTTATCTTTCTTCAAAGCACTCAAGAACGTGAAAATTTTGAATGGACAACGGAGAGCCAAGAGGCCTTTGAGGCCCTGAAGAAATACATGGCTGAGGCACCACTGTTGGCAAAGCCCAAGCCAGGGGAAATTCTCTATTTGTACTTGGCGGTTTCTAGCACAGCCCTTGGAGCCGTTTTGGTAAAAGAAGAATTGAAGGTTCAGAAACCCATCTACTATGTGAGTAAGATTCTACATGGGGCAGAAATAAACTACTCAACGATTGAGAAGTTTGCCTTAGCCTTGGTAATGGCCTCAAGAAAGCTACGACCGTACTTCCAGGCTCACAAAATAAAGGTCTTGACTGATCAACCTCTAAGAAACATCTTGCATAGCCCTCAAGTTAGTGGAAGGTTGATCAAATGGGCCATTGAATTGGGAGAATTTGACATCAAGTATAAGCCTCGAACGGCCATAAAAGCTCAAGCACTTGCTGACTTCATGGTTGAATGTACCATTGACAACCAAAAAGTCGGGGGGCAGGAAGTAATAGTGGAGGATGAGAAAGATCAAGAGATGGATTTCAAAGAATATTGGGTGCTCTATTTTGATGGAGCATCAAAAACAAAATCAAGTGGAGCCGGTTTAGTGCTACAAAGTCCTGATGGATTCCTCATAGAGTATGCACTAAAACTTGACTTCCCAACAACAAACAATGCGGCCGAGTATGAAGCTCTGATAGCTGGCTTAGGGCTGGCTGGAGCCTTGAGAGTTAAAACTCTCAAAGTATGTGGAGATTCGAGGCTAGTGGTTTCCCAAGTAAATGGGGAATTTGAGGCCAGAGATGAAGTCATGGCCAAGTATTTGAAACTTGTCAAGGCCATCATGACTCAGTTCGACGAATGCTATGTAGAGCACATTCAAAGGGAAGAAAACATGAAGGCTGATGCCTTGTCTAAATTTGCTTCTTCCGAAATTGAAAACTATGCAGGGAGTGTATACTTCCAAGTCCTGAGGACCCCAAGCATCAACGGAAAGTTGGTAGCACCCATTGATGTTGCTAGTTGTTGGATAGATCCCATCAAGGCTCATCTGGAAACTGGGTGGTTACCCAACGACACTTCAGAAGCACGAAAGCTGTATGTGAGAGCACTAAGGTATACCCTGATTGAGGGAATCCTATACAATAAGTCTTTCATCGTTCCATATCTGAAATGTTTGAGACCTCAAGAGGCAGAATTGGCCCTGAAGGAAGTACATGAAGGAATTTGTGGACAGCACTTGGGGGGCAGAGCCCTTGCCCATAAGATCACTCGTCTAGGTTTCTACTGGCCAAGCATGCTAGCAGATGCTAAAAGCTACGTGAAGAAATGTGAAAGGTGCCAGAAGCATGCACCAGTGGTTAGGCAACCACCAGAGATGTTGACATCCATAAACTCATCAATTCCATTTGCCATATGGGGAATGGATATACTTGGACCTTTCCCAATGGCAAGTGCACAACGAAAGTTCTTGATAGTAGCAATCGACTACTTCACCAAGTGGATTGAGGCTAAGCCATTAGCCAAGATAACCACCAAACAAGTGATGCATTTCTTCTGGGAAAATGTGATATGCAGATACGGGATTCCATGTATCTTGGTCACAGACAATGGAACTCAGTTTAACAACGACGAGTTTAAGAAATATTGTGATGAGAACGATATCAAGTTGCGCTTCACTTCTGTCGCCCATCCTCAAGCAAATGGGCAAGCTGAGGTTGCAAATCGAATTATCCTAGATGGACTGAAGAAAAAAGTTGAACGCTCCAGAAACACTTGGGTGGACGAATTTCTCCCCATACTATGGGCATATCGTACTACCTGCAAAGTCACCACTGGAGCTACCCCCTTTCTGTTGGCATATGGGGCAGAGGCAGTGGTTCCAGTGGAGATTACTCACACGTCTCCAAGAATTGAGGCTTATGAGCCAGAAACAAATGAGAAAGGCTTGAGTCTGGCCTTAGATTTGATTGATGAAGTTAGAGATGAGGCAAATGCCAAGATAGTTCAGCATTAGAAACGAGCATCTTTCTATTACAACCTAAGGGTTAAAGAGAGATTCTTTCGACAAGGAGATTTAGTCCTCCGAAAGATTGAGGCATCCGGAGTTGGACAAAAAGGTAAGTTGGCCCCAAATTGGGAAGGACCATATCGCGTCAAGAACGTATTTGGTCGAGGCTCGTACAAGCTAGAAACCCTCGAAGGGCATGAGGTGCCAAGGACTTGGCATGCCTCAAATTTGAAAGTCTATTATGTTTAAAGTGTGTCCTGATTGGACTCACTACTAGGACAAATAGAAATAAGGTTCGATGAAATCATGAGCTTCCTAGAAAGCAAATGAAGGGGTGAAACCCCAGAAACCTAAGACATTCCGTCCAAACCCCATCATTCGATATGCTCAATGAAAGGCTTGAAGCCAAAACAAGACGGTATAAGACATAAAAGACTTATGCAAATGTCAAGTTAGCCTCGAATAAGGCAAAATCATCGTAAATGTGTAGGTCGCTCCACACTTTACACCAAGACGATACTCGTGAAACACTAGTGTATATTAAAATCCCCAAAAAAGGGTAGTAAGTCCCAGGTAAGGGATAAAAAGACCCCAAGTCTCGAAAAAGACCGGTATAACTTCTATGAAATCCTAGTGCATTATCATAGACGTTGGGAAGCGCGATCAGCCATTTTAAATCCAGAATCTTCAAAGAAAGCCCAGAATCTTCAAAGAATTCTTCAAAACTTCAAGTAAGAAACCCAGAAAACGATGAGATTCAACAGAAAATCTCGCCAGGAATCGCCTAGTGACTGGAAACCCAACCGGTTAAGGAAGGGCAACCGTCTATAGCCAGTTAAGGCCCACAAATCCATTTATGGATTATAGAGATTAAAACCCAAATAATTTGGGTCTCAGGCAAATTCGAAGCCCAAACAATAAAGGCCCAATAAGGCCCAAGGCTGGAATAATTTAAGTCCAATTAAAAATTGGGCTAGTTAAGGCCCAAGAAAAGAATGAAATTTGAAATATAGCCAAGGCAAAATCAAAGATTTAAGGTCGAAAAGACATTAAATCGAAATCGTACGACCGAGGTTGAAAACATATGGGAAAACGAGGTCGATTCCAACGACCTCGTTCCCAAATAAAGTCGAAAAATAATGAAATTGAGGTCGAAAAACCTTAGAACGGCATTGAAGGCTCGAAGTCGAAAATATACGAGGAATTGAGGTCGTTTCCATCGACTTCGCACCAAAAATCCAGTCAAAAAGTTGAAAATTCGAGGTCAAAAAGACCCTAGATCGAAGTCGATTGATTGAGATCGAAAATACACTATAAATCGAGCTCGAACCCCTCGACCTCACACCCAAGTGAGGTCGAAAACAGAAGGATTCAAGGTCGAAAGAATGAGGTCGAATATGACCTAGAAAACGAGGTCTAAGCGTTCGACCTCACGCCAAATGAGGTTGAAAACGACCTAGAGATCGAGGTCGATATTGACCTAGAAATCATGGTCGAAAAAGGCTGGAACGAGGTCGAATGACCCAGGTCGAAAATGACCTGCAAAATGAGGTCGAAAGTATGAGGAATCGAGGTCGAATGACCCAGGTCGAAAATGACCTGTAAATCGAGGTCGGAAGTATAAGGGATCGAGGTCGAATGACCGAGGTCGAAAATGACTGGGAAGTCGAGGTCGAAACCATCGACCTGGGACCAATCAAGGTCGAAAAAAGGCTGGATCGAGGTCGAAGGCTCGAGGTCGAAAAAGACTTAAAAATCGAGGTCGAAACCTTCGACCTCACTCCAGTCGAGGTCGAAATCCAGATCGAATTTCAGGTCAAAAATGACCTGTTTCCTGGTCGAATTTGAGGTCGCAAATGACTTGTTTCCTGGTCAAAAAGGAGGTCGAAAATGACCTAATTTGAGGTCGAAAATGCCCTTAAAATGGAAAATTTTGAGGAAAAACACGTTATAACTTCTACAAAAACCCCAAGGAGATTTTCCCAGAAGTTGGGGGGCAAATGATATGGTCAGAAAAGTAATTATAGAAATATAATTGACAAGTCAATGGAAAGGCCGATATTTAAGGCCCGACACCCTAATTATTCATTAATTTCGTAATTAATGAATAGGGAAAATATACAGCTCATAAAAAGAGTCCAAAATATGGTAAATTCATCAAAGAAGGATCCGGAATCCCAATTAAAGGCAATTAATGAGTCATAGCCTTTATCAACAAGGAAACGAATTCTCCAGCAAGAAATACAATGTTTATCCAATATCAAAAAGGAGACTTATTCGCTAAGACTCCTAAACATACCATAAATACTAGGCTCTAGACGCCTATATAAGGACCCTGATCCTACAATCAGAACTACGTTTTGGGAACAGCTCCATACGTCACAACGTCTCGAAGGCGCAACAAGCCACAAAGGCACTCATAGAACTACGTTTTAGACTTCATCCACGAATAAGGACATACAAGTCATCTACAACATTTTAGACTTCATCCTCGAATAAGGACATACAAGTCACTACGTCCTTGGTGTGCCCCTGCCGCCATAGCCCCGAGGGCAACACCAAGAACTACGTCTTTGGCTTGATTCTCAATAACAATTTGAGATACGTAGGCATCTTGTGAGGACCGATTTAGTCTCGAAACACAAGTGCAGTCATAAAAGCTCGAAGCTCATTAAACCCTCATATTAAATTCGTAAGCTCAGATTTTATTCCACAACAATATATTATATAAAATTCTATTATTATTAAAGACTTATACTTTTTTTAACATCATTCAATAATTTTGTACATACAATTTGAATTTTATTTATTAAAACTTATAGTCTAACTGGTCGTCATTAATAGTTAGACAATTTTATAATTCTTATGATCGAGAAAAATCATATCTTATTTTCATCTATTGTATATTAATCATGTTGATTTTTTATTTAAAACATAGATCATGTTTTTGAGTTACTGTCTTTTTGGAATCAATTCAATTGTATCTTCTACATTTTCAAATATTTATCTTTTTAGTCGAATTATACATTTAAACCCCTCAAAGTCCAAATGTTTGATCAATAAAACATTTCTAATTTAACTCAAATATTTGATATTTTATATACTTAAAAAATTATGATATATAGTTCATATTTGATGTAGTTATATATTATGTATGATTTTATAGATAGAATTTATATATTTTTATTTAAATAGTATAATACATTTATATATATCCAAAGAGAAAAATGAAAATGAAAATATTTTTTATCCGAAATAATTTACATTCATGTGTAACATGTGAAATTATATCATATAAATTTTATTTTTCATACTCATCATTTATCATGACAAAGAGAGTGTAAAGATTTTATTTTTTACATTTATCATTTATAATGAAAGAAAACCTTTTTTGTAATTATATACTCTGTAATATTCTACATTTTAAATCATCACCCCGATTTTTGACTCGGACATCAATTGGGGGATTAAAATGGTGGAAAAAGTGAAAAAAATGACGAAAAAAATGAGTAAATTATAGATATGCCGAAGTTAATAAAGAATGACATGTAATATTAGAAAATATCAACAAATGAAGTGTTTATTTTGAAAAGAAATTTGTTAAGAAATGAATGTGACGAACAAAGTGTATAAGCATTAGCATTACATAATTTTGATGCTTATTTTCTTAATTTTAAATTATAGATTTAACAAATAATGAGATACATAACATATACAATAGTTCTTATATTAGATCAAGTTCATTACTATAGTTTATGTATAATTAATTAATTCTAATAATGTAAAATAGTGATATATAATATGATATAAAAATATGAATTATCAACAACATAACTAAAGTATATTTAATCAAAAATATACAACTATAATAAAAATTTAAAACGATGATTGATCATTTACATATATCAATACTATTATATAATAGACGAAACATTAATTGTACTTCGTGTTTTTAATTAATTACCCTTACTTATTTATAAAAAATATTATTAAATAATAATATTACCTATTTATAACCAATTACCTTTTACACCTAAAATATATTACTTTTTTTATTTTTTCTGAAAAATTCCCTTACTTTTTCAAAAATATCACGGGCAATTACCTTTTTTAACTAAAACATATAAGCTTTTTATTTTTGCTTACTAAAACCTCTCCTTTTCCAAAAATATCACAGATAGTTTCATTTATTAAAATAAAATAATAAAATAATAATTGTTAATAACTAACCAATTACCTATTTTAGCCAAAGTGTATATTCTTTTTTATATTTTCTAACTAAATTTTTTATTTTTCTAATTTTTCTAACTAAAACCTCTCATTTTCCAAAAATATCACGGACAATTCTTTTTAATGAAATAAAATAATAATATTTATAATCACTAATAACTAACCGATTAGTTTTTTTTCCCAAATCGTATATTCTTTTTTATATTTTTTAACAAAAAAAATTCCTAAGTAAAATCTCACAATTTTCAAAAATATCACATGCAATTTCATTTAGTAACATAAAATAGTAATATTATAAATACTAATAATTAACCGATTACCTTTGTTAGCCAAAACGTATATTTTTTTTATATTTTTAACTAAAATTTCTTCTTTTCTAAAATTATCGCAGACGATATCTATCTATACTATATCAATACTATTATATAATAGACGAAACATTAAAAGTTTGGTTGGTCGGTATGGTACGTTGTGATTTTACTTAATTGCCCTTTCTTAAATTCGTGTTTTTACTTAATTAATCTTACTTATTTATAGAAATATATTATTAAATAATAATATTACCTATTTATAATCAATTACCTTTTTCACCTAACATACATTTTTTTTCTAACAAATTCCCTTACTTTTTCAAATATATCACGGGCAATTACCTTTTTAACTAAAACATGTTAGTTTTTCTATTTTTTCTTACTAAAACCCCTCATTTTCCAAAAATATCACGGACAAATCTTTAATTATTTATTTTTAAACCTAATATTATAATTATTTTTTTAAAATTTAACTATTTTAACATGCCTACTTATTTTTCTTAACAAATGCAATTACTAAAAATATTAAAATATAAATAATCAAATACCTATTTATAACCAATTACATTTTCAGCTAAAACACATTATAGATTTTTTCTAACAAAGTCCCTCATTTTCTAAATATATCACGAGAAATTGCCTTATTTAATTTTTCTATTTTTCTCACTAAAATCCATTTTTTTCTAAAAATATCATGAACAAACCCTTTACTTATTTATTTTAAAACGTATTTAAATTATTAAATTTTAAAACTTTAATTTCCAAAAATATCACGGGCATTTACCTTTTTAAACTAAATATGTGTTACATTTTTTTATTTTTCCATACTAAAACCCTTCTTTTCCAAAAATATAACGAGCAAACCCTTACTTTTTTATTTTAAAATCTTTTTTAAAGTTTTTAATTAATTAAAAGTGTTTAGCTATTTTAACAGGTCTACTTATTTTTTTAACAAATACAATTAAAATAATAATAATAAAATAACAATTAACAATTCGTGCATCGCACGGGTTTTAAGCTAGTATATATATAATAACGTAAATAAAAAATACAGATTTATATAAATAATATGGACCAATATTTTCTTTACTCAAAGGTTCAAAATAAAAAAATAAAAATATAGAATTAGAGGAAATAATGTGACTTATCTAATAAAATCTTTCAAGTAAACTCAAAAAACAACTTAGCATAGTGATTATGTTTTGGACTTCTTAGCAGGAGGTTGGAGGTTCGATTCCCTGCATTAACAAATATTAACATATTTTTGCATAATAATATAACAGTGGTATTTTTGTTATTTTTCAAAAAATAGGGGTAAAATCGTAACTTCACAAGCATTAAAATGGCAAACTTTGCCCTTGTGTTGGCATATAATATATAGTAATAGATAGAAAAGGAAAGAAGAAAAACAAATTTATATAAATAATTCAAACCAACATTTTATTTATTCAATCATCAAAGTAAAAAAAAAAAATATAAGAGATAAAAGTCGTGGGTTATCTAATAAGTTTTTTGAAATAAACTCAAAAAGACATGTAGCATAGTGGTTAAGCCCATGGATATCTTGGAAGGAGGTCGGAGGTTCGAATCTTTGTAGTAACACATCTATTAAAAGTTTTTTGTATAATAATATACGAGTGGCATTTTTGTTATTTTTCAAAAGAAAAGGGTAAAACAGTAATTTCGCGGCCATTTAATTGGCAACTTTTGCCCTTGTGTTGGCCTATTATATATAAAACTAGCGTAACAGCCCGTGCAAGGCACGGGCCTGCATAGAGATGTCAATAATTTTTATCGTGAAAAAGTTGGTCGTAATCGATTTATTAGATTAAGGATTGTGTAGTCTTAAGTTTGAGAGCGTAAAATGAGAAGTATGGTTCATGCATAGTGAGGAGTAAAGAATTTTTTGGCGAATAGTGTAATTACTTTGAATCACAAACGTAACTATGCCAAGGCTCTAAGACTTGTTTATAGTGACTATAATTGATTTTGAGACCAGATTGAAATAATGTAAAATTTGAAGCACGAATGTACTATTGTTCTTCTTGTGATTATATTAGGTTTACCTGTGTTTTGTGTGTCAGAGAAAGGATAGTTTGTAGATTGGTAATTTGCGTTAGAGAGCGGTTGTTATATGTTTTTCGGGAATTGATTGGTTTTTTTTTTTTGCAATCTAGGTTATGAATAGGTTATATGCATGCAATGTTGTTGTAATATAATCGAACATGCATGAATGAGATAGAGGATTTTAAAAAGAAGCTGAAGGCCGACGCATCTTTGCACACCCTCACATCACCCAAGTTTGTGATAAACACCTTGGGAGATGAACACCTATTACAGTTTGGAGTATTCATGTCATCTATTTGTTTTTGGTTTTTTACTTGGGAACTGATTCTGCACTCCTCTCATGTGTTCATCTTTATATTAAATTATATTAACACACTTAGTAAATGCATTAAGAATGTGTTTGGAATATCGTTTTACAGTTACACATTTTAATCCAATTTATTAATATATATTAAACCTCAACACAAGGGCAAAAATTTCCAATTAAATGGTCGTCACAAAAATGTCACTCATATATTATTATGCAAAAATATATTAATAGTTGTTAGTACAAAGAAACAAACCTCCAACCTTCTTCTAAGATGTTCATGTGTTTAACCACTATTCTACATGCCTGTTTGAGTTTACTTCAAAAAATTTATTAGATAATCCACGTATTTCTTCTCTTATCTTATATTATTTTTACTTTGATGTTTAAATAAATAAAATATTGGTTTGTATTATTTATATAAATCAGTTTTTCTTTTCATCTTTTCGTAATTTTGGTCAAAAATTTTATTTTCCGGACACCCCAACCGGTATCACGCCAGATCCTAGAGTGCAGGAAGAATTCCCCACGCTCCCATGAATCAAACCTTGAATGCTTTGGTCAATAAACAGTGCTCTCACCAACTCATCTACAGTCCCAGAGGCTTCTTTTTGTAATTTTATATACCTATATATTCAATCACTGAATTTTATTACAGTTGTATGTTTTCGATTAAATATATATTAATTATGTTGTTTAAAATTCATACTTTTATATTATATATCTTTATTATACTTTATTTGAATTAAACTAATTATTCATACATAAAATATACTATTGAAATTCAACCTAATATAAGAAATATTGTATATGTTGTAGAGGATGTCGTCAAGGACCCACAAACCCTATTTAGAATTTCATTTTATCAAAATGATAATATGACATTACGAATCAATTTAATGTATTCTATAAAGTTCTATTATTATTATGAAAGATTTATTTTTTTAACATCGTACAATAATTTTTGGAATACAATTTGAAATTCTATTTTCAAAACTTGTAATTTTCAATTTTCCCAAACTTTATCGTCTACTAACAGTCTGATTGATCATTATGTAATTATATACTACGTAATATCCTATATTTTAAAAACTCACCCCGATTTTTGACACGAACGTCACTGGGGTTGAAGGGGAGGGGGTTAGAAAGGTGAAAAAAAATATAGATAAGTTAATAAAGAATGACATGTTACTTTAGAAAATGTTAACAAATGAACAATACATTCTGGAAAAGAAAATTGTTAAGAAATGGATGCGACGAACATAGTAGGTAGACGAATTTTTTGTATAATTTGAATGCTAATGTTCTTAATTTAAAAATTATAGAAATAATTAATAATGAGAGATATAATGTGTATAATATTTCTTATATTAGATCGAATTTTAATAGTATATTTTATGCATGAATAATTAATTTAATTCAAATAAAGTATAATATAAATTATGAATTATAATCAACATAATTAATATATATTAAATTGAAAACATACAACTGCAATAATATATAGTGATTGAATATATAGATATATAAAATTACGAAAAGGAAAAAAGAAAAACAAATTTATATAAATAATTCAAACCAACATTTTATTTATTCAAACATCAAAGCAAAAAATAATAATATAAGAGATAAAAGACGTGGGTTATCTAATAAGTTTTTTGAAATAAACTCAAAAAGGCATGTAGCATAGTGGTTAAGCCCATGGATATTTTGGAAGGAGGTTGGAGGTTCGAATCTTTGTAGTAACACATCTATTAAAAACAATTTGTATAAAAATATACGAGTGGCATGAAAAGGAAAAAAGAAAAACAAATTTATATAAATAATTCAAACCAACATTTTATTTTTTCAAACATCAAAGTAAAAAATAATAATATAAGAGATAAAAGAAGTGGGTTATCTAATAAGTTTTTTGAAATAAACTCAAAAAGGCATGTAGCATAGTGGTTAAGCCCATGGATATCTTAGAAGGAGGTTGGAGTTTCGAATCTCTGTAGTAACACATCTATTAAAAAAAATTTGTATAAAAATATACGAGTGGCATGAAAAGGAAAAGAGAAAAACAAATTTATATAAATAATTCAAACCAACATTTTATTTATTCAAACATCAAAGTAAAAAAATTAATATAAGAGATAAAAGATGTGGGTTATCTAATAAGTTTTTTGAATTAAACTTAAAAAGGCATGTAGCATGGTGGTTAAGCCCATGGATATCTTGGAAGGAGGTTGGAGGTTCAAATCTCTGTAGTAACACATCTATTAAAATTTTTTGTATAATAATATACGAGTGGCATATTTGTTATTTTTCAAAAGAAAAGGGTAAAACGGTAATTTCACAGCCATTTAATTGACAACTTTTGCCCTTGTGTTGGCCTATTATTATATCCTATATATAATTAGCATAAGAGAGTTAATATGGTTTGGTCGTCAGGGCTAAAACTGTAATTTCAGAATTATTACTACTAAAAAACGATGCACGAGATCATTATCATTTTTTTGAAAACATATTTAATTGTTATATTAAATTCTCGTATTATTAGTTTTATGAAATATTTATATATTTAACTTTTAATTTTTTGATAATATTTTATTATATAATTGTAATTTATTGATCATTTTATGTAAGTTTTCTAACTTCTATATCGAAACAACTCTTATAATTAATTTATTTGCAATATTTTTACAAACCTACTTGTTATGTTTATATTTTTAAATTCAAATAAAATTATCACATTTAATATTATAAATTTATCGAGAACATTTTTTATGTGTAATCTTCTTTTATCTTATCTTGGTAGTGTATATACAATATAAGTAACTTTTGTAATAGGAGGGAATCGAACCATGATTTTTTTAGTAGTAATAATTCTGAAATTACAGTTTTAGCCCTGCCGACCAAACCATATTAACTCTCTTATGCTAATTATATAAGTAACTTTTGTAATAGGAGGGAATCGAACCATGATTTTTTTAGTAGTGAAATATTTATATATTTAACTTTTAATTTTTTGATAATATTTTATTATATAATTGTAATTTATTGATCATTTTATGTAAGTTTTCTAACTTCTATATCGAAACAACTCTTATAATTAATTTATTTGCAATATTTTTACAAACCTACTTGTTATGTTTATATTTTTAAATTCAAATAAAATTATCACATTTAATATTATAAATTTATCGAGAACATTTTTTTATGTGTAATCTTCTTTTATCTTATCTTGGTAGTGTATATACAATATAAGTAACTTTTGTAATAGGAGGGAATCGAACCATGATTTTTTTAGTAGTAATAATTCTGAAATTACAGTTTTAGCCCTGCCGACCAAACCATTAACTCTCTTATGCTAATTATATAAGTAACTTTTGTAATATGAGGGAATCGAACCATGATTTTTTTAGTAGTAATAATTCTGAAATTACAGTTTTAGCCCTGACGACCAAACCATATTAACTCTCTTATGCTAATTATAACTTATATTGTATATACACTACCAAGATAAGATAAAAGAAGATTACACATAAAAAATGTTCTTGATAAATTTATAATATTAAATGTGATAATTTTATTTGAATTTAAAAATATAAACATAACAAGTAGGTTTGTAAAAATATTGCAAATAAATTAATTATAAGAGTTGTTTCGATATAGAAGTTAGAAAACTTACATAAAATGATCAATAAATTACAATTATATAATAAAATATTATCAAAAAATTAAAAGTTAAATATATAAATATTTCATAAAACTAATAATACGAGAATTTAATATAATAATTAAATATGTTTTCAAAAAAATGATAATGATCCCGTGCATCCCACGGGTATAAAACTAATATATAGTAATAGATAATAGATTGATAGAAGTAATAGATAGATAGATAGATAGATAAATATAAAGAGTGTATACCGCTCTGTTTTGTTTAGTTTAGTTTTGTTGTGTGTTGTTTTTTAAGTTCTGTAATAACAGGTACAGCCACACAGGGACGGACCTATGCATAGGCTAGGGTGGACAAAAACCGTCGTCATCCTTCCACTTTTCAAAATTTTACTATTATAATTGATCGTTTTATCAAACTCAGTTTACATGAAAAAAATTGATCAGCCATTATCCTTTGTTTCTTTCTAGAATTTGGGGATAAAAAATACTATACTAATGTGTTGATAGAAAACAACAAATACTTATAGAATACACAGCATGAAAACAATAATAATAAACAAAAAGATTAATATTTACATTATCAATTAATATTTTTTTTCACTATTCTGCTTTCCTTAAAATATTTAATTCATTAATAATTTTTTAGATAGTGACTTCCAATACTGAATAAATTAGATTTAATTTTTCCAAACTATTAATTAATATAAAATATTTGTTTGTAGTGTTGTTATACAATTGTTTATTTCACAAACTTAATCGGTTCTCTATGTTGTATGAGCCTTGATTTAATTATTTTTTTGACAAATAATTTGAAATAGTTTAATATTTTAATTTTTTCATTGTTACATACATGTTTAATTTTTTTTATAAACTTAAAGAGTAAAACTTGTTTATTTTACATTTATTTTTAAAAAATGATTTTTTATTGCACACATTTGACAAATATAACGATACAAAAATTATAGTACACCATTTCTCAGAAGCAAGCACAGAGAAACATTTCTCACAAGAACAAGGAAAAATAATTCCTCGCTAAATTTACTGATTGTCCAACAAAATAAGTCGAATAAAAGTTAATTCTGGGAGGAGCAATCAAGAATATGAATTCCAAAGAAGAAAAATCTTAAATGAACTATGAAAAAATAGAGTAACAATACAATATTTAGCAATGTCACTCGATCATTATCAAACTGATTGCAATCTTTTTCTGTACGCGAGGATCGAAATCAAGTTCGATAAATATATGAAAGGTTTTTGATTGTTTTAATATAATAACGACGTTTTAGAGCAAAACAAATATATGGAAGTTATTTGATTGTTTTAATATAGCAACGTTTCTTTAGAGCAAAATATCACCCATATTAATTTATTTGCTATGATATGAATCTTAGTTTTTAGCTCAGGTGATTTGAAATTAGCCCCTGCAGCCACAAGCATGTAGATAGTGGAACGACGAACGCCCCGAGGACAATAGGAAATTATAGAGAAGAAAATGCAACACCCCTACCTCTGAAATCAGAATAATACCATGTGTCTATGTCTTTCCAGGTATTATTTTGGTCAAGTTGCGTGATGAAAAGTAATTCTGTCCTGCATATATCAAAATCTCTTAATTGCAATAACTACATGTGCGTATGCGCAATTGAATCATATTTTGCTACACTAAGTATTTGATTTGATAGCATTTGGTAATGCAGAAGACAGCAAAATAGTCAAAATAGTTTTCAATAACATATTAGTGCTTCATTATTAATACATGTATGCTGCTATAGTGTTTTGGATCGATGCGATAAAAGATGAAACAAAAATCCGTTTATTATTTAGCAAAAAAAAGAAATCCGTTTATGAGAGCACAAAGTAATTCCCAAGAATTTAAATTATTAGTGTTTGCCAGAACTTTCCAGCAACAAGGCATCTGGATATGACAAAATCAAATTGTCAGAGTACTTGTAAGCTGCAAGCCTGGGCACTTGATCAGACTAATGGTCTGCTCGGTGCTCTTCACACATAGAAAACACATATTTGTAAATTAAAATCAGGCCAGTGGTAGCTCGTCATTAAGGAAACAAGATGGAAAACTTAACATTGCACCATCTCATTTCATGAAAATTCTACGGTTTCTTTACACATACCCTTGAAATATTACGGCTCAACAGCTCAACAATCATAGAAGATGCCAGAATATGTAGGAGGCAGGATACACGAGTTGTGACCTTGCCCTATCAGAAATTACATCAAATGCAGACTACTCACTTTAAAGGTACTTCTTAGAAACTGCCAACAGGGGAACTAAAAGAAGCCAACATTAAGTATGGCAACTGGATGCTATGTACATAAAACAAGACTACTGATTCAAGGGATGTTCTGTAAACTGGAGGAGCCAAGCTTAAGAAGCCAACTTCAACGTGGCTGCTGGATACGGCGGTTACTGGGTTTCGGGCTCACAGACTTGGCCGGCTTCTCCCAGTACTTTGCTGATTGCAATGTGGACCTGGAACTTTTTTCCTTGAAAGAATTTGACAAGCTGAGACTCTTCATTAGTGCCACTGGATCAACTTCATGTCCTGGTTTGTGCAAATGAAAATTAATTAATTAATGTGGAACTTCAGTATTAGGAACCAGCAATCACTTTGTCAACTTGATATATTTAAGACCTACCATCAAGTAACAACCACCTGTATGCTAACTAAATTGTACTGTACTAATAAGCAATGCACTCGTCAGATTAGAAAGCACAACAGATTCATACTCAATCATTTATCAGTGGTCAACTAAGTACTGGACCCAGACAGTCCTGTAGCTAGCAAAAATTTTATGTCAAGACATCTTATAGTCAAGTAGCAACATACCACTTCCAGGCGTTTCCTTCAAAGTAGACGAAGATAACTTCTTTCCTGCTTCTGCTTCAGATGATTGCATAAATTGCTCAAACTGTGTCTCCATGTTAAGAATTTCTTCCTCGGTACCAAGATCAATTGTATCAGGCAGCAAGTTAACAATGTCGTCCAAGTCATCTTCATCATATCCATGAAAATCATCGTCCTCCTGTTGCTGGCTGAGCCAGTAGTTGTGGAACCATGTAGAGGTTGTCACCAATTCCCACCATTCTGGTGAGAAGTCCTCAACTTGACGAAGAGAATCTGGAATAAAGAGCGGTGCATTTGGATTCAAGGCGGACTTTTCTTTGGAGACTAATGACATTCTCACTTTTCAGTCTTTAGCAGTTTTTTTTTGGTTTTGCTGACCAGTCCTGAGTAATTTCGTAATCCGTAAGACGTAGAAACATATGCAATTAGATTCTCAAAATACATCATTGTACCAATCAACTCAGTTATACACCAGTATATAAAAGTAGACGAAAAATTTATGCTACTTCTATCCATTTGTAAGTGGTTTTTGAGCAAAACCAAACAACCTACAAGCAGTTTAAATTAGTAACATATTGTTTAATGTAATAAGATCCAGTTAAGGCCTACTCCTAACACCTTAAACTTCGGGAAGAGTCGATTACTTAACATGGTATTACAAGAAGGGTAATCCTCCAACCTCCAATTATAAGTCAAAATTTTTGTTTGTTCACTCGTACGACCGAAGGTCTACTCCTAACACAAATTCATAATACAAATCTAAACTGATAATGAAAGATCAACATAAGAAAACATAACTACTTACTTAAGTGCGGGAACTTTAAAAATAAATAAATTAAAAGGATCATCTGACTTGAGGAGTATCATTTTATTTTTAAAAAAACTCAACAAAATAAAGGATAAGATCTTTAATGCATGATCTTAGATTAGAGAATCGATCAGTACAAAAGTCAAACCGATCATACACACAAATTTGATCGTTGGATCGTAACAAATATGCAAAAGAATATTATTTAGAGATGAAGGATCTAAAGTTTGTTATACCTTGTAGCCAAGAAGAATGATCAGAGGCGATCAATGTTGATCACTGCTTTTTCTTCCAACACTTCACTAGCAGTTATATTACTGACACCATCTCCGACACTAAAATAGTGTCACTATAAGGTGTCAAAAACACATCATTCATAAAATAATGTACTCTAACCCATTGACACGACACTAAAAATAATTTATTAACAAATATAAGGATATAGCGAGAATTATGAAAGTCACCAAATTTGGTGTCAAAAGATCACCAAATATACTTTTGTCACCAAATTTGGTGTCCTTGAATCACTATTTTAGTGTTGCATTAAAGTTATTTTGACACTTTATTCATCACTATTATAATAATTTAGTGTTGAGTTGAAGTTGGTCCGATAAAGTGATATGGTACTATATTATTACAAGACTTGTTGAACCGGTTAAGAACCTATCATGTTACTTTGCACAGTCCTGGACGGGTTATAGCCAGTCATGCTGTTAAATTTGGGGAAAGTACTCTTCGCTTTGTAATACTTCCTCTCCTCCACTCATTTTTTTACGAATGAGTTGGGCTCAGAGGTAAAAGAATGAATAAAATAATTGAAAAAAGTAAGAAAAATGAATAATATGATGAGAATATCAATAAAATAAATTAAGACAAGTCATTTAGAAAAGAAAAATCATCAATACTTTAAGGATACCATCACACACAAAATTGTATATCTTACAACAAAGTCCAATCACTTGGTGCTAATCTTGTGTTAGCACCAACATAAGCTTGAGGTGTGTTTTTACATTCAGTATATATGTTATACAATGAAATATCCTCTCAATTACAAAGGTGATTATACAACTGCTGGTTGAATAAAAGCAACCAGCACAGTAATATCATCTATCTTTCCTCCAACATGGTTGCCACCGTTTTCCCTAGAAGCTCGAGAAAATGGGGTAACAGAGAATCTGTCAAAAGAATTGTATAGAGCATTCTCTGCAATTGTCCACGCTAGATTTTCAGGATCCGAGCCCTGGCTTATGCCTTGACTAACCAATGTTGAGATTTCCTCCAAGTGCATATTGTCAAACAAGCCATCTGTTCCTGCAACAATTACATCCCCTGCCTCCATTTTTAGTCTGATTTCTATGGCTGAACTTGGAAGGTCATTAGACATTTGTCCAAGTTGATAAGGATGGTTAAAACTATGCTGCTGCACAGGTGACTTGTACAATACATTCCCATTTCTGATCACCATGAACCCACTATCACCCAAATTAGCAGCACACAATATCTACACAATACAAACACATTACAGGTCAAATTACAACTTAGTACTTTACAATATTTTCTAAAACTTTGCAAAAGCATTTGAAGGTATTTAGTATACACACATTGCCATTCAGTGATAAAAGACAAGCAGTGGATGATCCCGGGAGATTGGTATTTGAGTAAGCTTGTGATAAGACTCTGTTTGGATTCACAGCTCCATTAGGCTCAGCATCAAGAGCAATTAGCGAGTTCATCATCAGCTCTCTCGCATATTCTCCTGCATTCACGCCTCGCCTTGTCCAACCTCCAACTCCGTCCGCTATGCCAATGCTCTGTTTTTGTCCACAGATGAAGTGAGCATCATCTCCTTTAGGATTTGATTCATTGTCTTTAGGTATGTAAAATGATCCCAAAACAATACTCACTCTTTCTTCCACAATTCCAGGCCTGAAAAAGTTATCAATAGACAAAATTAATCAATTTTTGAGGCACATTATATGGTTTTTGCATTCATACAGGTTTCTTCTTATATATATGACATATAACATGTATTATTGACATATTCTCAAGTTGGGCTCAGCAAATTATCACCGAGTTCTAATTTTGAAGCATAAAAACTTTACACAATTTGATTCTAATTTACTCTCATTGGATTCTGAATTAGGCAAAATCATGTAACATAAATATCAGCAAATCTGTAATGGTTTCTAAATCAATGAAAAATGTTCCTAAACTGAAAGGAGTTACTTACATGTCATGCAATGCCGGGTTCATTTTGAGTGAAATTTTTCACGGCAAAAAGACCGGAAGCCTAAAAATAGAGCCGAACTTTAAATGTGCAAGCCTAGAAACCACAATTTTGAAGTTTTACCCCTTACCATGCATGATATGCATTTGAGATTTCATATCAAGGGAAGGAGGCGACACAATATATTAAATTTTTTCTATGAAATCCGTATCTCCCAAATACACATAATCGAAATCCTAGTTGGTATTTTTCTTGGATACGCATGGAAAATTTATATCCACCGCTGTATTACTGAAATGCAAATCCTAGTTAGTATTTTTGTCCCACTTCTTCAGATTTTAAGTTTAAGAGACTTCTTCTTTAGTTTTTAAGTTTGAATAATGGTGAAACTGGTCGTTCTACGCATGAAAGATAAATACACAAACTTCCAAAAACTACTTATAATTCTCATCCCTTTTTTGTTAGTCAATTATAATTTTTTTTAAAACTCACGAACTCTACAAATACTTTACACATTAATCTCGGGTTGTTTTAGGGACAAGAAACTCGGACCAACTCAAATCTTCAATTTCTACCGTTACACATCACAGTGCCAGCGTATCTCCTTTTGTGTACGCCACACTCACAATTCATTGCAGAATATACACACATATAATTTAGCAAAAAAATTCTACACACAAATGCATACATGTTTAAAATTTGTAAACAGAGAACACATATATTAGGGCATAAAAGAAGTGTTTTGGACTAAATTTGAAGTGAACGAGATCAATTTATACCAGCTAAATTATGTTACATATCAGCAAATCTGTAATGCTTTCTAAATCGATGACAAATGTTCCTAAATTGAAAGAAACTTACATGTTATGCAATGCCGGTTCAGTTTTGAGTGAATTGGTTTTACAGCAAAATCACCGGAACCCAAAATATACAGCCAGACTTCAAAGGTGCAAGCCTAGAAATCACAATTCTAATGTTTCTCAATGAAGGGAGGCGATACAATCTTTTAAAATTTCTCTGTGAAATCCGTATCTCCCAATTACATATATTCGAAATCGTATCTCTTGGATACGCACGGGAGATTTAAATACACCATTGTATTTCTGATACACTAATCCTAAGTGGCGTTTTAGTCAATCCCCTAAAAATTTGTGATAATCGTGGTACTTTGATCCCACTTTTTCAGATTTATAATTTAAGACACTTTTTTATTTAGTTTTTAAGTTTGAATTATTGGGAAACTGCTGGTTCTATATGATAATATGATTTTATAAAAGATAAATATCCAAACTTCCAACAATTAAGCATCGATAACCTTGCCCTTTATCGTGTACTCTACATGCGCTCTACACACCACAGAAGCTCTAATTTAAAAGCTCACATACACTATACGCGCTCTCAACACTACACATGCTCTAAATTTTAAAACTCCATACTCTACACGCGCGCTACACACATTGTTCTCAGGTTGTTTTAGAGACCCGGAACTGGGACGAGCTCAAATCTTCTACTACTACACATTACTGTGCCAGTGTGCCTCTTTTCAATTTTTAATATATGTAAGCCATACTCTCAATTCATCGAAACATACACACATCATACATGCATAAAATTCGTAAAGAGAGAAACACATCATACATATATATAAGGGTGTAAAAGAATTGATTTGGACTAAATTCAGAGTGAACGAAGATCAAATCAAAATAAATTGCTGTATCATTAAATTCACAATTAAACAATAGTAATCTTTAATGATGAATTTTAGCACTTACATAAATTTCATGGCTGTGAAAGTGTTGTTAACAGTGATAGTACCCATGGTTTTGATATTACAGGAGTTTGTTTCTTCAAAACAGGAGATCAATGACTCCAATTCTCTTAATGTCAATGATCTCCCTCCCTATCAGCGTTTAAATACTCAAACTACAAGGCCTGCGTGATGCTTAAATAAATCCCTAATCTTACCAGGGTTATAATTCATTATTTCTAATCAATTTCGGTAACATAATAATAGGGTTCTAGGAAGGATGGACGGACACGGGCTTGGCAAGCTTAGCTTAGGACCCAATTTTCTTTTATAGAGTTTTATTTATTATTTATATAATTGAAACATATAATGTATTCTTTAAAGTAATTTTTTTCCAAAGAAAAATGAAAATTTTATTTTCAGAAAAAATAAGTAGTAATTGGTTACAACCGTTTGAATCAAATTAGAAATTTTTTAATTAGCGGATTACAATAGCGGTTTAGATTTAATCCGCAAATTTTGAAAAACACTTTTTCGAAGAGTTTTTTTTAATTTGAGGATTTTCATGTGTCTAGTTAAAATACAAGCAGCTGATTAACAGTTATTTACGAAGTAGTTAAATTCAAAATAGCCAAACTCAGTCCGCTAATTAAAAAAAGCTAACTTACCGGCTAGTAAAAACAGGTAATTCGTTACCGCTAACAGCTAATTGCACTTAACTATCCCTAATCATGGTCTTAGATTTTGGAATTGGAACATATCGGTTGAGGTACCGATCAACGATTTATCAGAAAACTGTGTATTTATCAAAATAATAATCGGAACAAAAATCGGATTAATTTTAATATTTTAATAATATTTAAGTATATTAGTCTTACTTATAATAAAATATGTCATTCAAAAATAATTCATAGCGCTAAATTGGATTTTATAAATTAAATCAATCAAATATTTTTAAACAATTAATCGTAAATTTATCGATAAATTTTGAAAAATTGAACGATTTTTAAAACACTATTCGTAATGATAAAAGTATGTCCACAAAATTTGTAAAATAAATATTCAATCTACCCAAAAGGTCGGGGCCCCAACTTGATATAATTAATTAAAAAAATTAAAAGTAATTAGTCCGTATTGAAATATTTTTTTTATCATAACTTGATGATTTTTATTGCAAAAAGTCTAAAAGTATTCAATTTAAGAATATTTAATATAAATTACAATTCTTTTCAGAATCTGTTAATATTCAAAAATTTATTGACTTGTCAGAAGTTCATATTTTGTTGGATTTTATAGTCCTGAGTTGGGTCCGGAATTTTTCAACCTTCCCCTCTTTCCCGAATCCTTTGAAACATGTCTGTTATCCTGATAGGCTGATTCTCTCCAAACAAAAAGTTCCGATCACCAATCAAATAAACTTAAGCGCACAAATCATACTTTAAGAAATGAAAGTACCATCACTGCAAGTCTGCAACTGCTGTACCATACTACAAGGTCCAGTGACTCGACATTGAACTAATTTCTAATGTTAACACAGTTTCAGCTGTGATGTTACATATGGCCATATGGGTTCCTAACTACGAATAATCCTGCAGAATAAGAGCAACAATCACAGTAATATCATCCCTCTTTCCTCCATGATGATTGCCACCATTTTCCCTAGAAGCTCGCGCAAATGGGGTATCAGCAAACTTGTCCAATGAATTGTACAGTGCACACTCTGCTAACTTCCAAGCAATCATCTGAGGATCCGAGCTCTGATTTATCTCTTGGGTAACCCATAACAATATCTCGTCCGAGAACATATTATCAAACAAACCATCAGTTCCTACAACAATAACATCACCTGCTTCCATAGTTAGTTTTATTTTCATGGCTGAACTTGGATGGTCTCCTAATGTTTGCCCAAGCTGATAAGGATGGTTAAAGCGGTGTTGCTGCACCTGTGATTTGTAAAATACTTCCCCATTTCTGATCACCATGAACCCACTGTCACCCAAATTAACAGCCCTCAAAATCTACAATATACAAACAATTAACCATAACAGAGTCAATTTTGGCAAAACCATTTCAAAATATAAAAAACACAGTACTCATCTTTTTTTGCAGTGACAACTGACAAGAACTTGAGGGTTCGAGTATCAGTGGAGGCATGAGGGTTGTGTGAGCAACTAAAATTTTGCAATTGATCATAACAAAAACAATACTCTAGAATGCACAGTTACACACATTGCCATTCAGTGATAAAAGGCAAGCAGTGGATGATCCTGGAAGTTTGGTGTTCAAGTGAGCTTGAGATAAGACTCTTTTCGGATCCACAGCCCCCTTAGGCTCGGTATTAAGAGCATTTACTGAGTTTATCATCAGCTCTCGCGCATATTCTCCTGCATTCACGCCTTTCTCTGTCCAACCTCCAACTCCATCAGCTATGCCAATGGTTTGCTTTTCTTCGCAGATGAAGTGAGCATCATCGCCTTCGGGCTTTGATATATTGTCTTTGGGTAGGTAAAATGATCCTGAAATGATATTGACTCTTTCTTTAACGGCATCAGACCTGAATAAATAATCAGTCAGGTCAATATTTACATCTTCTTTACATATATGCATGGCATATATATGCAATTATCACCTATATTTGCAAAAAAAAAAAAAAATTTAACATATGAAATAGGGTGCGTTTGGTATTTGATGTTGCCAGCGGCGGATACAGAAATAACTTTTAGGAGGGTCCGGAAAAAAATATAAATAATATATTACTTCTTAATAATTAATATACTGTAATTTTTATTATATTTATGAAGACGAGAATATAATATAAGTTTATATTTTACAACAAAATTTTGGAACTATTGTGACCTGATTTTGGAAAAAGTTCAAAAAACAGGAGTGGTGAATCATAAACATGCTTTGACAGTTTTACTTGCTATCATACTCAAACACACACCAACCAACTATACGAGGAATTGCAGAGTATCCAGCACCAGCATGCACAAAAAAAAAGGTAACAAAAAGACTAGAGGCTTAGGAATCAAACCATAGTGTCCAGTTAAGAAAACATCCTAGTTAACAAGCTCCACTTACGCATACTACCAAGTATATATTCAGATCTTAGGGGGCCATAGACCCCTCTGGACCCCCTAAATCCGTCTCTGGATGTTGCACACAACAACTTTTTGCTAAAAAATAGTTAAAAAATTGCTTTGTAAAATTTAAAAGTTCATGGTCTGAAAAGTGTTTTTCTTCTAAAAGCAGATTCTAGAGAAAACATGTCTCTCAGACTTTTGAAATACCCATGCTTTTGAAATAAACTATTTTTCAACTTTTGAAAGAAGCAACTACGCGTTTTAATATCAAAACTCATCAAAAACATTTTTTTTAATATTATATCTCAAAACATGCATTTTTCAAAAATATTACCCAAATAGTCATATGATTTTTCTAACACATTTTTCACAGCACAACAGTTTTAAACAACAATCCCAAACAAAGCCATATAGTAAAACCCTGTAAAGTATCCATTTAGACAGTTTATCACATTAGAGGGGTTTATGTAGTAGTACTACAAATTAACAGGTGAGACCGATTTTTTATGATTATAGAGTGGTTGTCACTTTAGAGAGTAATTTAAAGGGGTTCTAGTGTACTCCAAAGCTGAAATCGCAACCTATGTTTGCATTTTTTTTATTTATAAAATCTGTTTATCTTTTAAGTATAACATACATGTTACAATATCATATTTCAAAACTCAAAAGAACCAATCTCACTTGATATAATCTCAACTCCAAAATAGTGTTCAATGGAGTTCATGCAAAAGACAACATATCTCATCATAACATTAGTATTGTGATATGATTGCACACTTTGTATATGCATATGCATTATCTAATGTTGTGCAATTTGAATGGATGTTGCAACTCAAGTGGTAGATTTTACCACTTAACTAATGGGTGATGGATGTGAACTACTTCTTGCATTGCCACTCTAACCATTAGTAATCATAAAGATTCCAAATTACTCGGATAGAGAATCGAAAGCAGTGAATCAAAAACCTAATAAGCTCAAAAAATTGGATCGTCTTAATATGTAGGCATGTAGACTAGCAATATACATAAAGGAATAAAATTAGTAATAGTAGAAGAGGGAATTACATTGGAGTAGACGTCTGCATCTTCTCCGTATATGTGGTAACAGGTAGATGATACAAGTGTTTTTCGATACACAACTCTGATACTGTATTAACCCTAAAACTCTAATTTATACACGAGTGACGATTGGAATTTGGGAGAGTGCATAATTCTATTGATCGAAAAGTATTATGTTACTTTATTTTCTTTCTATAAATAGATCTGATCATATGAAATTTAAAAACATAGTTTCTAAATGCAGTTCAAAATTACTGAATGCAATTCACAGAGATTACACAAATGACCCTCCTCATTTTCTGTGCCAAACTTTATACACAGTTAACTTATATAATTTAGATACAATGGATAAATAACTTAATCATTCATATTCTATATTTTACACATATATACAATTCATTCTTTTGTTACTGTATTTTATACACTTAAACACAACCAGCACACTACACGTACAACGTTTAATCAATCTATTAGTAGTTTTGTTAACATATCATTTGGTCATGTTATCATAATGATTAATTTTTTCATATTTTCTATGTATTCTTCTTTTAGTTATGTATATTTTATGTTTGACAAATATAAAGATTATTTGTTTCTTGTTACATAATGATGTTGACTGGTGAAGAAAAAAACAGTGCACGCAAATTTTGAAAGATACTTTTTTGATAGACATTTCAGGTTGATATTTTTTAATGAATTGTTAATGTTTTAAATTTAATGATTTTCTAAAATAATATGATTATTTTGAAAAGTTTAATATATTATAAATGAATAATTTTTTAAAATTACCCATTATTTTAGTTATGATTAATTAATTATTCATTATTTTTTGTTTATATAGTATTTTTTGTTTATTTTTTGTTACGTATAAATTAGTTCTTTTGTAAATATTTTATATAGTAATAAAATTATTAAATTTTAAAATAGCTTGAATTATTGTTTTTTCTGAGAGGCAAATTGTTGTTTAACCTGGGAAAGAAGAATCTCAGGTGAGTTTTTAATAATTTTAAATTTTTATTTAAATTTTTATAAATATCTAACAATTTTTATATAACCTTATACTTACATTTATGTGTTATTCTTTAAACTTGCATGATGTTTATACTTACATTGATGTTCTAACCGTTGTCGATTAATCGAGATTAATCGCCGATTAATCGCTAGACGGCGGGCCATCGAACTGATTAAGCGAAAATCGGTCAATTAATCGTTTTTTCATAAAAACGGTCAAAAATCGGCTGAATCGGTCAAAAATCGGATTAATCGATAAAAAATCGGGCTAATTATTAAAAAATAGTAAAAAATAGTTAAAATTAAAAAAAAAAAATTAAAAGGTAGAAACTTGATTAAACAATAGGAAAAAACATTATTTTTGTACATATAATTATAATTTTAGATGCCTAAATTGTAAATTCTCTTAAGTTTTCCTCTTAAATTGATCTCTAATTGAAAAGTTAAACCTTCAAAATTTTATTTATTACAATTATATAACATTTTAAAAATATTTGCATAAATATATGATAATAACATATGTTTAGTTAAAATAACGAAACAATTTTATAATTGTATATAAAAAATATTATTAAATTTATTCCGATTAATGATCCGATTAATCATTCCGATTAATCCCCGATTACCCGATTAATCCCTGGACGGTGCCTTCACCGATTAACTCCGATTCCCGCTTTTTACTGATGTTTGGTAAATAACCAAGACTAAAACATAAAAATGAAATATTAAAAATTTGCTAATAGATCACAATATTTCCTCAGCCCAGATTTGTTCTGTCGAATTTGCTCCTGAGAGGTTTCAACTATGTATAAAAATATAAAAAGTGTGTGCGAGACTCAATCTTTTGGTAAATAAAGTTAAACCATGGCTTATTTCTGTTTCCAGTTTTGCATTACTTCATTATATCAGGTGTCAACTGGAACTTAGAAATTGTCTAGTAGTTTGTAAGGGTGAAGAGTAACTTATTGATGATCATTACAAATATTTTGGGAATCATATAAAACTGATTAGTTCCGTCATTATATTTGTACCCTGATATAGATAATATGAAAAATGATATCATGTGATCAACCTTAATTTGCATTCTGCACATAAAAACCTATGAACTCTGGCAGATTTTAGAGAGCTAGAAGATTAAAAAGAACAGTAAAGCAAAAGTGAACCAGGGGAATTGGATGGACTGAGTGGCCTTATCGATTCAATCCAGATAGTAAGTGCATGTGTATGGTTCATACAAGCTAGTAACTGATTTGAATGGCTTTCCTTTTTGTTTCTGTTATCTTTAAATTTTGTCTTGTTTTGCCTTGAACACTTCTCATTGCACATGTGTATGGGGCCTGGAAACTACAAATCTCTGTCCTATTCGAATTCTTCAGTGTTGCTCACACTTAGCTAGTGTTTTCAATTGGTGAGGCAAGTTGTAGTTTATTAAAACTCCTTCAATGAACTTGCAGCAGGCAATGGCAGGGAAGCCAATCCGCATGACTTTATTTATTGGGATAGTGCTGCTTCTACTTGGAGACTTTAATTATGTAAGCAGTTCATCATCAATTTTTTAACATTTGACATCTTGTATGAGTCATTTATACTAAAAACTTGTTTCAGGCTATAATAACAGAGTCTCCAGCACCTCAGCCACAACCATCTGAGGACCTTCCCAGTCCCATGGTAACTTAACAGTTAACACCATGCGCGCACACAGTCACAATTTAATATTCTCCCTGCAAATGTTGTATCCTAAAGTCTGATAACATCATTGTTTTATTTCGTTTTAGTATGGCGCTACTCCAGGTAGTCTACAGCCTCAAGGTAATTAATCGTCTCAAGTTTGGATTCGAGAATGTAAATTTGTTGAGATATACTTTTTTACAAAATGGTAAATTACAAAAATATAAATTCTCATACAGTTTTGTCTCTGCCGATAATCAAAACCTCGACAACTTGTTAGGAATTGATCAAATCTAAATATGTACTAGACTACTATATCAGGACAATATCTGATATTCGAATTGGATATAAATGTAAATTATGTAATTGCAGATTGCGGACCTCAATGCATGGGAAGATGCGCAAAGACAGCGTTCAAGAAGCCATGTATGTTCTTCTGTAAAAAATGTTGCGCCAAGTGCTTATGTGTGCCTCCTGGTACTTACGGAAACAAGCAATTATGCCCGTGTTACAACAACTGGAAGACCAAGAGAGGAGGTCCCAAGTGCCCATAACAACATCACTCAATTCCTCAATCAATACCACCCCACCCCACCTATCCATATCAATCTAATCTCTACCTACCCGCTTCCTCAGTTGGACTTGTGCCCCTCAATTTGGACTTTGTTTTTGCAAGTGATCATTTCTGGGGTAGACAGAAAAATAAATAGGAGTAGTTTTATGTTCATTTCCCTTCCTTTTTAGGTAACCTGTTCATTTCCCTTCTTAAATGCAAGTCTGTAAGATCAAAGATGTACTCCGATTGGGAATAATGCCAACCAAAATGAAGTAGGAATGTATGACCTGAAATACCCGAACACATGAAAGTGTGACAACATCTCCGACATGTGATAAAATACAAGTAGATATGAAATTTTAAAAATTGAATGTTGGAAAGAAAGCAATTAAATAAACTGTTTTTTTTCTTTTTGAGAAAAAATTAGTTACGCATATGGATTTCAATTTCAATTTGTATAATTTCGGTACTTAGGAGGGTAGAGCCCGATAAATGAATAATCTCGACAAACATAATAATAAAGACAGTTCATTTTATAAATAAAATTTTACGATTTCACAAAATATTTATTTAGTGAAATTTAACGAAAATACAAAAAAATGAATAATTTATGAAGGCCAAATGAGTAAGTAAAAAGATCGCAACCTTTAGCGTTTACGATCTTCCTCTTCACGTTGGTGAACAGAATGGACAAAAACCAAAGTAACCTTTAAAATTCTCACACATCATCATATTTTATTACATACTTCGTAGAAGCAAAACCAACAGAAATTTCATTTCTTTACACAAACACAATCCACATACGTAAGAATATAGTAAAATATATTATAACTCTGACTCCTCCTCTAGCAGAGGATCATTCAAGACTTGAATAAATATACATACATATGTTGTATGTAAATACATGCTGACTCTTTGACAAACCATACTTGAACGTGACCCATATCGTTATCTGATTTGATTTTTCACAAATCCCAATGTTTCTTCAACTATTATATAATAATTATTATATACACAATTCTTGTTTTTTAAACACAGATATTGTAGGGTTCGTTTTATCATCTGATTGTGGTGGTTGATTTTGATTTTGATTTTGATTTTGATCACCCTTCAACATTTCATTGCAGCTGGCAGGACCTCTCTGAAGGTTTTTTTTTCTTTCTTTTTATATTTTATTTATATTTTCTTGTTTTTTTTTAAAAATTCTTGATGGCATTTGTGTGATCGTGGGGTTTTGATTGTTGTTAGAATTTGAGGGGTTCTGGGATTTATTTGAGAATCCTTTTGGCAGTGATTAGTAATTAAATAGAAGTTTTTTTTTGGGCAATATTTCAGGGTTGTTTGTGTACTTTTTATTTTGTGTTGTTCTAATATTTAATGAAACTTGATGAAAATGTGTATAAGGTTGAAGGAGTAGATTTTTAATAAACAAAATATTTGGGATTTTATTTGGACTAATTCAGTTGTGTTGTGTCATTTTTTAGTTTAGGCTCAGCAATCGTGTCGATAATAGCGGGGTTCTGTTTGTTGGAACTCATTTAGAATTACTATGTTGAAATTTGCTTGTACTATTGTTTTTTTTTTAGTAATTTCATGTGTCCTGGCTTCAGTTTGTGTGTATATAAGATGCTTGCAGTACATTAAGTACCAGACTGCATTGCAGTAATTACATAGACCTTTGTTTGATGATTTTGTCTTGAATATACTTTCTTTATTAGTAGCTTTATAAGTTGTCGCCAATTTATTTATTTGTTACTTCTTCTAAACGCTGTGGTTGGAAAACTTATTTATTGCTTCCAGAATCCATAGGAGCAAATACACGTCGGATTCATGAATATTTCTTTATTTGTTTAGAGAAACTTGAAACTATGTTTTTGTATTGCAGACCTTATGTTACTAGCCCTTCTTGATAGATCACAACTGGAGCCAATTTTTTGAATTAGTTGCTGATATGGTTATCACTAATGAGGCCACTGTGGACAAATTCTTAATCGGACCTACAACATTCTTCGGTCGGACAGTTGCATTCAGAGTGCTATTTTGCAGGTCAATGTCACATTTGAGGGAACAAATTTTTTGTATGCTTTTAAATTACTTGCGAAAAATTAAAGATAGTGTGGTGTTCTACTTGAAACCCATGATATCGTGGTTTCATCCGCGCAACCCACAAGGAATTTTGGTAATGATGACACTGATAGCTTTCATTTTAAAACGATACACCAATGTAAAAATGAGGGCTGAGATGGCTTATCGGAGAAAATTTTGGAGGAATATGATGACATCTGCCTTAACCTATGAGGAATGGGCTCACTCGGCTAAAATGCTAGACAAAGAAACTCCCAGAATCGAATCAGATCTCTATGATGAAGAACTTGTGACAAATAAACTCCAAGAGCTCCGCCACCGCCGCCAAGAAGGTTCTCTCAGAGATATCATATTTTGCATGAGAGCTGACCTGGTTAGAAACCTTGGAAATATGTGCAACCCAGAGCTTCATAAGGGGAGGCTTCAAGTGCCTAAACTTATTAAGGAATATATTGATGAAGTCTCAACTCAATTAAGAATGGTTTGCGATTCAGACTCTGAGGAGCTTTTGTTGGAAGAGAAGCTTGCTTTTATGCATGAGACAAGACATGCTTTTGGGAGGACTGCATTGCTTCTGAGTGGGGGTGCTTCACTGGGGGCGTTCCATGTGGGCGTGGTGAAAACATTTGTGGAACACAAGCTTATGCCCCGTATAATTGCCGGGTCTAGTGTGGGATCCATCATGTGTTCTGTTATTGCTACTAGGTCTTGGCCTGAGCTCCAAACTTTTTTTGAGGATTCATGGAGCTCTCTGCAGTTCTTTGACCAGTTGGGCGGAGTATTTGCAATTTTTAGAAGAGTTATGACACGAGGTGCAGTTCATGACATCAGACAGTTGCAGATGATGTTGAGGCAGATTACAAATAATCTCACATTCCAAGAAGCGTATGATATGACTGGTCGAGTTCTTGCGATCACAGTATGCTCCCCAAGAAAGCATGAACCTCCTCGATGCCTTAACTATTTGACTTCACCTCACGTTGTTATTTGGAGTGCTGTGACTGCCTCTTGTGCTTTTCCTGGTCTCTTTGAAGCTCAAGAACTAATGGCAAAGGATAGAAGTGGAGAAATTGTTCCATATCATCCCCCATTTAACTTAGGACCTGAAGAGGGTCAAGGTACATCTGCGCGTAGGTGGAGAGATGGTAGCTTGGAGATTGACTTACCAATGATGCAGTTAAAAGAGCTCTTCAATGTTAATCACTTTATTGTGAGTCAAGCCAATCCTCATATTGTTCCTTTACTGAGGGTGAAGGAAATTGTGAGAGCATATGGAGGCAACTTTGCTGCTAAGGTATTTCAGTATGATGTTTATTATTGATTAATCTTACAGAAATTTACTCACATCTGTTAATTGCCATGCGACCATATCAAAGTTATGCTCCTAATGTTTCATTCCTCTCCACCCCCCAAATCCCTAAACTTGCAAACATGAGCTAAAAAAAAAGAGAAAAGAAGAAGTTAAGCAATAAAACATGTTGACGTTTTAAACTTCAGGTAGACCGAATTCTTTCAGATTACGTCTCAGGCATAGATTCGCATTGACTTTTGAAGTGTAGGATATCCACCTTTTCGTAGAACTGGCCCTTGATGCTTTTTTAGTGTCAGTTTTTAATGTCTAGATGTATGCTTTCAGTAAGGTTCCAAACTTCATCTTTCACAATTTTCATATATATAATTTCTGTAAAAAGATGTGTTTGTATCTCTAAGTAACAGATTGCAGAGAGCTAGAAAAGGAAAAGAAGAGAGTGGGATGATTAGGGTGAAAAAGAAGATAGTTGATTTGTTTATATGTTCTACCCATGCAGCTTGCCCATCTTGTTGAAATGGAGGTGAAACACAGATGTAACCAGATACTAGAGCTTGGTTTTCCTTTAGGAGGACTTGCCAGGCTATTTGCCCAAGATTGGGAAGGTGATGTCACTGTGGTAATGCCAGCCACCCTAGCTCAGGTATGTATGTAGTTAGCCATATTTTTCTTTACTCTTTGAAAATTAAGAAACATCAGATGCGAGCAAACCAAAACAGAACAGGAATAGCCCTTCCCGATCCTTTTTATATTATATTATCTAATTGAGAAGTTGATATGAACAGAGGAATACAATGGTTTTTGGATTGCCAGTACTTTTTATAAGTCGCAAAATTACTTATTTGAATACATTAAGAGCTGTATGCTAGTTCAGATGAGATGATTCGTTGATTTGTATTAGTCCACTAACCTCTACTTATAATAAGTGAGATCTAAATGCTATTCCTTTTATCCTTTTTGTACTATACTAAAGCCTAGAAATAACATTTGGGTAGAAGTTTTTAGTCATGTTTTTCTTTCTGTTTAAAAATTTAGAAACAGCATATGTTAGGAAACAAAAACAGTAAAGGATAATTAACCAAAAAAAAAACTGTAAAGGAACTGGACAGAGAAAGTGTTAACTTGATAGGAATAGCCTTCCCTATGCGTTTATATTATCCAATTGAGAAGTTAATATGAACAGAGGAATGTAATTATCTCTTGAATGCTAGTACTTGCTATAGTCACAAAGATCCCTTTGTGTAATACATTAATAGCCATATGCTAATTCAGATGAGATGATTCATTGATTTGCATTAGTTCACTAACCTCTACTTATAAATTATTAACAAGTGAGAACTAATGAAATACCTTTTCATCTTTTTTGTGCCATGCTAAAGACTGGAAATAGAATTTGGGTAGAAATGCAATTCATTAGAACATATGATATGTTATGAAGTCATGGATATTTTGTAGGTTCTGACTCTAAATACATATAACTAATACAAATGTTCTAAATGATAGATTTAAAGTTTTAATCAGTCGATTTCCACTAGATATTTGCTCTGGCCTCAATTTGTAATATGGTGATTTTGCAATATCAAAGCTGTAGAGTCACTACAAGTTGTTATAAACTAACAATCTGATTGATTATCAGAAGAAATGACAATTGTATCATTATTGTTCATGTTGTAGTTTCTCTATTTTTTCTTAACTTTCAGATTTGTTTATGAGTGATAGGCTCTCATTGATTTGTAACAACAATGCAATTTCAGTATTCAAAGATTATACAAAACCCATCTCATTCGGAGCTTCAGAAAGCAGCCAACCAGGGCAGGAGGTGCACTTGGGAGAAGCTGTCAGCGATAAAAGCTAATTGCGGTATTGAGTTAGCACTTGATGATTGTGTAGCGATACTAAATCACATGCGTCGACTAAAGAGGAGTGCGGAGAGAGCAGCTGCTGCTTCTCAAGGCTTATCCATTGCTACTCAAGGCTTATCCAGCACAGTTAGATTCAGTGGTTCGAAAAGAATTCCTTCGTGGAACTGCATCGCTCGAGAAAACTCAACTGGTTCGTTCGACGATTTTGTTGCAGAGGTTGGATCCTCACCACACCAAGGTGGAGTTGGTGGAACAGGACCCAGTTCTTGGAACGTCCGGACCAACCGCAGTACACATGAAGGCAGTGACAGCGAGCCTGAGAGTCCCGATCAAAATTCTTGGACGAGGTCTGGTGGTCCCTTGATGAGGACAACTTCTGCTGATCTTTTTGTTGATTTTGTCCAAAATTTGGATGGTGATCTCAAATCCAATAGAATAATGGTACCGAACAGCACAATTCATATCTCAGCCAGGGATTCAAATCCTCAAAGCCCAAGGGTGACAACACCTGATAGAAGCTCAGATGTGGATTCTGATCAAAGGGTTGTTAATTATAGAGCTCCATGGAACAGTTCTAGCATTTTAGTTGCTGAAGGCGAGCTTTTGCTGGCTGAAAGGATTCACAACGGGATCGTGTTCAACATTGTAAAGAAAGAAGACACGGCCCCATTGATCAGGAGTCTTGATTCTGACTCTGTTGCTGAATGCATGCAACTTGAATCTCCTGCTAAGGAAATAGACTCAACATCTGAATCTGAGAATGAAATCAGTGTTGATCATTCTTTAAATAGTATGAATGCGAGTGACATCAAGGATCAGTCAAGTGCTGTGAATGATGTTATTAAGGATGTTGAACATAAATGCTAGATTAAATCACGTGCCCTTGTCATATCTACGCAGATCAGCAAGGCAAATTCATGTCAAAGACAATATGAAGCATTAAGACATTAACATATACGTATGCTAGCAGAGCAGATTAGCAGTAGCTTATACAAGTGAAGCAAAAAATTTAGCTGGGGGACATTGCCCCAGCCCAGGTGTTAGTTTGATAGAAGTGTTTGTTGTTGTTTGTCTTGCTTCTCAGAAATAAGTTTTAGAGTGTAATGTTATCTTTGTTATAGTTTTACTCCACAAATATTGATGCTGGGTAACTGCTGCATGTTGTACTAGGGAGTTCTCACATGTAAATGACAGGTTCTATATATACAGGAATGCACATGACAGGTTCTATATATACAGGCTCTATTCCGGGAATACTAATACATTTCAATATTTCATAGCTTTAACTTCAGAATATCTTATAGGTACGGTATTATAAAAAATTTAGAGTAAATTACAAATTTGTGGCCATACTTAACCTCATTTTGCATTTTGGTGGTCAAAGTTTCAAATTTACAATATAGTGGCCGGACATTACTTTTATTTTTCAAAAAGGTGGCTAAGGACCACTTTTTTGAAAAAAAAGTTCTTAAAAAAATTGCTCTTAGCCACCTTTTTGAAGACTAAAAGCAATATCTGACCACTAAATTACAAATTTAAAAGTCTGGCTACTAAAGTGCTAAAGCGGGTAAAGTACCGCCACCATTTTTTAATTTACTCAAAAATCTATATGTTGAGATGAGTTTTCGAAAAGCCAGGCACTTCTCAAAAACTCTCTCTTACAATGAGTGAAGTTGGTAAAAGTTGCAAACTTGCACATGTATTATTCTGTTTTGCCGAGTAGGTGAAAAGATTATCGGAAAGCACCAGAGCACATGGATGCCTGGATGGTGCATTCTCCATCCCCTAAAAATTTGTCCGGTGGTTGTTTGTATGACTTTTTTTTTCTTTTGAAGTTGTTGTTTAATATGGATTTTCGAGGGTGGATGGAAATTGTTACAAGTAGTATTATCTTCATATTTATTCATTTTAAAAATTTAAGTAGTATTGTTCCATATTTATTCATTTTAAAAAAATATCTATACTCTATACTAAAAGCAGAAACCTCTTCTTAATGGTATGACTTATTAATTTAATTAGTTAATATAATTGATTTAATTTCAAATTAACTATTATTAAATTAAAAATTAATCTCTTTACTAAAACTAGAAACTCCTATTAATGGTGTAGTATATCATGTAGATATGCTTAATTAGTTTTAAAAATATTGTTAAATATAAAAACTAATATATACTTTTTAAAATCATAACTCCCTCTTAAAGGTATGATATGTCATATATACTACGATATACACATATAATTATTAGTTTAATACGTAATTAATTTAATTCGAAATTAATATAATTATTACTATTAAATTAAATGCCAACAATAGTCAAGTTACATACTAGAAATCCAGCAACGTATTTGAATTGATATCGGGAGGGGTAAATACTTATGTACTAAAAGTAAACTTCATCAAAAATAGTACATTTTTTCTCTACAATGTCTTTTTGCTGCAACAAAATTTTAATACGAATAATGGTAAGTTGCTAACCAATAAACTTAACCTGTTGATGGTATGGTATGCCATGTATATCGAAATGTACATATAATTATAATTATTAGTTTAATTAGCTTAATATAATTGATTTAATTTCATATTAATTATTATTTAATTAAAAATTAATCTCTGAATTTAAAGCAAAAACCTCATCTTAATAGCATGGTATGCCATATATACCGCGATATACACATAATTATTAACTTAATTAGTTTTAAAAAATATTGTTAGTTTAATTCCAAATTTATTTAATTATTGTTATTAAATTATAAACTAATCTATACTTTTTAAAAACATAACTCCATATGTTATGTATACCGCGGTATACACATATAGTTTTTAGTTTAATTATTTTAATGTGTAATTAGTTTAATTCAAAATAAATATAATTATCATTATAAGATTAAATTAATTGTCAACAATAGCAAATTTGTATATTAGAAATCTACCAACAACTTGGTGTTTGAACTGATATCGGGAGGATTGTTTGAACCGATATTGATATCGAGAGGGTAAATATCATAGTTAAACAATTAAAATATTATGTACTAAAGTAAACTTAATTACAAATAGAGTAAAGTGTACTTTGTGTACTCGTACTTTAGTCAAGACACCACTTGCAATACTATAGTTTAAAATCGAGCAGTTGCAATATCAATGTTTGTATTTCACTGCACTTTGTTGTATTCCGTTAATTGAGGTTAACTCCGTCATTAATTTAGGGAGTAAAGTGCACTTTGTGTACTCGCACTTTACTCTAAAGTGCATTTTGTGTACTCGCACTTTACTCTAAATTTTGAACTAAAGTATTGCAAGTGATGTATTGAGCAAAGTGCGGGTACACAAAATGCACTTTAGAGTAAAGTACGAGTACACAAAGTGCACTTTACTCCCTAAATTAATAACGGAGTTAACCTCAGTTAACGGAATGCAACAAAGTGCATTGAAATACAAACATTGATATTGCAACTGCTCGATTTTGAACTATAGTATTGCAAGTGGTGTCTTGACTAAAGTGCGAGTACACAAAATGCACTTTACTCTTACAAATATTACATTGTTCTCATACAATACTTTTTAATGTTTTTTTGCTACTAAAAAGTTTTAATACACATAATGGTAAGTTGGTAACTGATAAACTTAAGAAATTTTTAACGTGAGAGTAAATATTGGAATTTAAACATCATTCATACTTTAAATCTGATTACCACTAGATTAAATAAAATTAATCGAAATCAACCAATTCAATAAATCAAGAAATTAATCAAATCACGTATATAATAAAACAATTTTTGAAAATATTAATTAAATTTGATCTATAATTAATCAAGATTAAATAATAATTAATTAATAAAATTCACCAATTAACTACTCAGTTAATTGGTCAATTAAATCAATTACATTATTATTTAAAACCGATTAAAAATAATCAAATCTAATTATTCTTCGAGACACCAATAATAAAATACAATTAATAAGTATATAGATTTTACAAAATTTAGGCATGACCCATTCATAAATAGGACTATCCAAAAATTTGCATGTACTATGTTGCGCCCACAGTCACAGGACGAACAACACAGTACAGCACCAACAAACATCTTGTATACTGAACAGTAAATAAACAACATATACTCCGTAAAATAATGGACTTCAACAAAATCCCCCAAATTGGGAATTAAACAAAGTAAACTAAAATCACTATTACAATTGAACTTACAACTTAAATCAACTCCACATATTTAACATACATATAAACGAGTTAAAACTAATTTCACATTGAAAATTATGTTCCCCACCTCACCTCAATCGGGTCGGGAATTTGTGGAATTGTTCGGGTTCGAGCGGAAATGGCCAGATATACAGAAATAATTTGGAAACTTCTTTTTATTGAAACACAATAGTACTAAAATTCAGGTTCGATTTGCTGTTGCTACTACATAATTATACAAGTTATTTATTTATTAAATTTAACTTCTTTGATTTCACCAGGATTCGATAATTTAACTCACTAGTTAAATGATAATAACTCTAAAATTTAAATGGTGCTTTAAAACCATTTAAAACACAATAATATACCTATATAATCATTAGGAAATTACAACACACAATTTAACTTATAATTCAAAATTAAACTCTAACTTTACAAACGAACTTAATAAAAACTGGATAGAACAACTCAATTAAGCATGTAAAACGATTATACACAATCATATAAAGCTATCCCAGCCATCAAAACAATTGAACGAACTCAGAATCAAAAAGCCCCAATTTTTGAATAGGAGCCCTAATTTATTTATTTTTCCAGAATTAAAGAAAAATTTATATAAAACTGAAAATTCATCCACTGATGAAACTAATTTCAGATTCAGAAACTATATTATAAGAGCTTCGATTCGACTACTTGAACTACAAAATCCGATATGAATAACACCTTCAAAATTAGTTTTGATTCTCAAGAACACGAAGAACACGACAATCAAACCTCGATTTCTATACGTTACTGAACTCTAAATTCAACATATAATATATGAAATTGACTAGAAAAACATACTCTACACGATAGTAACATCAAAATCAGCAACCAACCACGTTTACAAAAATTCATAATTTTAATATATAAATCGAATTTAATAAAAATAATAAAATTCAGAATTTTACCCCACACAAAATCTGATTATAGATTATGAAATTAGACTCCAAGACCTTCGATTTGAGTACTCGATCTTTGGATTTGGATTCCTACATCAACTTAAAAATTGGCTTTGATCCTCTACAACAGGAGAGAGAAAAAGAAAAATAAAAATAAATAAATATTTTGATTTTGTGTGCGTGCGTTTGCTTTTCTGTGGCTGCGTGTGTATGTATTAGTCTGTTAATAGATTAGGATAAGGCTCAGTGGGGTGTGTACTATTAACACAAAAATCTACACATAATACCAAATAGTTCTGTACTGAACAATCTTTTAGTTACGAAAACTCTAAAAATATTACTTGATAATATAAAATAAATAATTCCTGACCATTAAGATATTTTAAATACTATAAATATAACTTCCACTTATTAAAAAAAATTATTTACTCTAAAATTGAAATAATTATGCACAAAAATTTTATAAAGCCTGGATTTTACAGAATTACAAAAATATTTAATTTTTGAATACTTTTATAACTCACCCAAATACTACTGGGGCACATATAAGATACCGTGTAAAATTTTGGTACTAATAAAATACCGCTTTGATACCAAAAATTCCCAAATATTCTAAATCTTCCAAAAATGTAAAAATACTAACTTTTGGAATACTTTTATAATTTAAACAAAATAAAACTTTGAATCCGAATAGAATATCGGATAAAATTTTGGCATACCTAAAATACCGATTCGATCCTCAAAATTCTAAAACAAACTCAATTTGACAATGTCGATAAACTAATCAGCTTTCACCCAATTTTAAATAAAATATACACATAAATCCATTCCTTCTCTTGGAGAAAAACAATAAAATATTTAAATAATAATATTAATAAACCCTGAAAATTCGGGTTACTACATTAAGCCACCGAGTAATTCTCCATTACTGATACATTGGTTACGCTGTAACAATATGGTTACATCGTGGATACTAAACTCTGTATCAGTGGATATCAGAAACAATATTGTCTATATGCAATCAGCTCGAGACATTTGGATTGATTTGGAAGTGCGTTATGCACAAAGTAATGTCCCAAAACTGTTTATCTCTGCCTACTTTACTAGATTCCATCCTATTCATGATGAACTAGAGAGTCTAATGGTAAAAGTTAGATGTAATTGCAATCTGTGTACATGCTCAGTAAACGCTAAAATTGTTGAGTTGGATCAGAAAACTCAACTTACACAGTTTCTTATGGGCTTAAATGATACGTTTACTGGAATTAGGGGACAAATTTTATTGATGAACCCTCTACCCTCTCTTAGTCAGTGTTATGCTATTCTTCTTCAAGAAGAAAATCAGAGGGAAGTTCATAATGTTGGTAGTACTGATTCTGAGAATTTGGCTATGTCTGTGAAAGCGTCACTTCCACATAATAGGATTCAGAACACTAAAAATGTGGTTACTGGTAAGAAACATGGTGAAGCCTCATCCATTATCTGTGAGTTTTGTCATATGAGTGGGCATTTAAAGGAGAAGTGTTACTGTATTCATGGATATCCTAGTTGGCACAAGTTGTTTGGTAAGCCAAAACCTAAACCAAAGTTACTAGCTACTAGAACTTCAGTGGCAACAAATGTATCTCAGGCATCTGGTCAACTAGCTACTTCTTCTTTTGGCTCTACTTCTGCTAACAGTGTAAGTGTGGATGTGCAATCTTCTACCAGTCCTGGTCTTAATCTGTCTGAGGATCAATGTCATCAATTGATTTAAATGCTGCAAAAGTCATTATCTACTGGTCATCTGTCTTATGGCACCAATGGAACTGATTCTAGGCCGTTTACTCATTCTGTCAACACTGTTCAGATGTTAGGTAAAGGACATTTTGTTAGTCAGGTTTACACTGTAAGTAATGATCATTCTCAGTGCAAATGGATAATTGACACTGGGGCTACTGATCGTATAACGCCCTATTTGTCCTTACTTACTGATATAAAGGTGTGTCAGTCCTCGCTACAGTTGCCAAATGGAGATCAAACTCTAGTTACTCATATGGGAAATTTGACACTTCATTCTCACATTGTACTCACAAATGTTCTGTGTGTGCCTTCGTTTGCATACAATCTCATTTATGTCTCAAAGTTGTTACAGGACACTACTTATCAAGTTGTTTTATTGGCAAATAAATGTTACATTCAGGACCATTCATGGAAGACAACTATAGAACTTGGTAAGGAGGATCAAGGCTTCTACATGCTAAGAGATACTGTATCATTTGCTTCATCATCAATAGTGGCTTCTGGTGATTTTGGTGCTTCAACTTCTACTGCATCAACAATTCAAGGTGTTTCCACTCTTACTGAGTTCACAGTTCAAGGAGATTTACATTTTAATGCTCAAGTTCAAAGTATTGATACTTGGCATGCTCGTTTAGGTCACACACCTGCAAATATTCTACAACTGCTACCAATCTCTTGTTCTAAGAAAATGTTAGATTCTTGTGATAGTTGTCATTTTGCAAAGCAGCCTAGACTAAGCTTTCCTGATAGTAGTCATGTTAGTGAAAATTTGTTTGATCTTGTTCATGGAGATCTGTGGGGACCTTATCGGTTCAAGACACATGGAAACTACAGTTGGTTTCTGTTGGTCCTTGTGTATTGCAGAAGGGGGGGGGGGGATGAATGCAATACTGATAAAATTCAATCTCAGTTTCAACAACCAAACCTAAGATTTAATGTTATCAATAATGAGTATGCATTCACAAACAGTATAATCGAGAAGACAGGATTCACAAAATAAATGTTTTATTTATTTTGCAAAGTGTTGCTACAACCTCAAGAGAGAATTCTTGAGCTTCTATTTTTCTTCACAGACACTTGCTTGTCTTCGTTACTTTTCTAGAATGAATTGATAGTAGGTATAAGACTAATCCTATCACTATCAGTCACGGGTTTGTGAAGCTGCTGTCACTGTCAAGTGGCAGCTTCTTACAGATTGTCTTACCCATGTGACTTTCCTAAATTGCTAACATGTCAGATATACATTACAAAGAAAGCAACCTAGATTCATTCTATTTCCAGCTTAAGCAATTCAGCAAATAAAGACTTGACCTTGCTCTTGAATTGATTCGCTTTTGTTTTGCAGTGCTTGAAGCTTCTGTCGTAGTCTTGCAGACTTGGTGCAGCTTAGGGATACTGCAACACGCCTGTTTCTTGAACATTGAAGCTGTCACGGGATTTGACTGAGAAAGATACCTAGAACAGGGATCTTTCTCGAGATAGTTACTTTGGCCATAAATCTTGTTGTCACAGGAATGTGCTTTTGGTGACAGTAGGAGTTCCCCGCATAATGTGTTATCGAGGTTCCCAAGCTTGCTGTTGAGGGCTAAAGTTGCTGTCGCGTAGTCTTCCGCCAATGTTGCTGTCAGAGTGAATATGCTGTCTTGACTTGCAACATTCTGTCTTCTTGTAATCTTACTGTCGAAGCTTTAGGACAGTAACCTTTATTCATGTTGTCATCTAATTATACATCCTTTGAGGCTTGAACACAGCAAGTGAACTTCTTTCAAATTATACAACTAGAATAACAGTACATACTGATTACAAGAACATACTTTGGCTGTGACAGTATGTTCTACTTAATTAAAAATTAAGTACAATCAAAGTTAAGTTGTTTCTATGTTATCACCCATAAATCCCAACAATCTCCCCCAATTTGTTTTTATGGACAATAACAACAAATTTACAATATATGCTGACAACTTAACTAACAAGATCAGAATGGATTTAGAATGTTTACTTAGCTTGAGATTTCCTCTTCTGTCTTGTTACTTCCTCTCTTCTGAGAGCTTCTACCAAGCTGCTTCTTAGACCTTCTACTAGAGAGATTTCAGCAGGTGTGACTGCAGCATCTTCTATTTCTTCAATGATCTTCTTGATAGTATGAGAAATAAGAGAACTAGCATCCCTGAGATTCAACCATTGCTCTTGATCAAATGGATAGCTTCTGAAGTGGAGTTCTTCATGAATGAGCTTGAATCTACTTCCTCGATAAGCATTGAGAGACATCCTCCTTTGCTTGTCCAGCTTCGAATCTTCTCCTTTTCTCATTTCCAATAATTCCTCTATCTTGTCAGAACATATCTACTCCAGGGGATGAATTGATCCAACAACCATATACTGTAAATCCTTCAGAATAGTTGTTTTTAGCTTGTGCAAGCTGCAAACATAGATTTCTTCTTTTAGATGCTTGATTCTTAAGGGATTTTCCAGCATACATGTTTGATAATTTGGAGCTTCACTTTCTGCCTTGTTGGCAGTCTTGCATCTTTCCAGGAGTTCAGCTTCCTTCTTATCAAGTTCTGACTGATATTGAGCGTATTGAGAAGAGTCAGGTCTTTTGCTTGGCTTGGGTTGCCCTTCCTCTGTGGGTTGGGTTTTCCTTTCTTTTGTGGGTGAGTCATCAAACTCATAGTACCAGTGATATGGTATAGGAGAAGCTGGTAAATCAGTTGAAATATCAGCATCATCAAAATCTGCAAAGTTGTAGCCAAATTTCTGATAGAATTCAGCATCCCTATCAGCTTGATATTTCAGAATATGTTCCATAACAGACTCTGGAACATTTTCATAGCTCTCCAGCAACTCTACCATTCTTTCCAGGTAGAAGAAGTCAATTCTTCTTTTATCTAAGGTTGATGTCCTACCACTGGTTGATGTGGAGACCAGATTGAAATCCTTATCAACCTTGGTAGATCTTGATTCTTCCCACCACAGAATGTACTCAGTGGCCTCTTGATTTGCATCCAATTTAACCTCAACACTCTTGATTTCCCAAGATTGCATCTGTTGAACTTTAAGACTGTTGGGAGGAACTGATTGAATTGGCTTCTTAAGATTCCTGCCAAATCCAGTGGCTTTTTCCTTTCCTGAGTACTTGTGCTTTCCTTCAGGTTTCTGTCTAGTAAACCATGCCTTAGCTTTAGCTTTCAGTCTCTTGGTCTTGACAGCAGCTGTGGCTTCATTCTTGATAGAACCTTCCTTGACAGCACCTTTGTCGACAGTATCTTCTTTGACAGCATCTTCTTGGACAGTTTCCTTGTCGACAGTACCTTTGGTGACAGCATCTTTTTCTACATTTATGCAGTCAATAACACATCTAAGAATGCTTGCCTCCAAAGCTTCCAGTATTCTTGACTCCTCTTCATCTGTTGCACCAGCATCTTTCTTTTTCTGGCTAGGAGTTTCTTCATTGCCTTCATTCTGAGATTGAATACCAGTATTCCCAGAATTACTTCCACCAGCATTTCCAGCATTTCCAGAAGCTTTACCACCTCCATCCTCACCATCTTCATCATCATCATCATCATCATCATCATCATCATCATGAGGAGGAATGTCATAGAGACAGCTCCCACCTTGATCATTTCTTTTGGCATTGGCTCTAGTGATTAGCTCCTTCATTCTAGCTCCCAGTGCCTTGTCTCTCAACACCAGCATTTTGTAGATCTCTTGAACAGCATGAACTCTTCCTGGATTGGCCTTTGAACTGAGTATTCCATCTAACACTTTCAGAATTGACTTGGTTTCCATTCTAGATGTGCCAACCAAATTCATGAAGCTGTTTCTTCTTGTGCCATCTTTAGTTACATATCTGTAGAAAACACTTGGTGGATTTGTGTAGACTTTAGGTAGCTTCTGTGTGAGCAGGTTCTGGATTTGCATATCCAATATTTCATTGAATGGTGTTTGAGTTGCCCTGATCTTTCCCTTCAAAGCACACAACACCTTCGCTGGCAGGTTCTGCAATAACTGCATTGTGATGAAATAAGATATGCCAGAAGTGAGATAAATACTTACAGCCCATCTTTTCTCATCATTAACCATTACACTGACACTGGTGATTTGATCCTTTAACAGTTTTGTGGTGTTGGTTGGACGGTTGCTTGGAGCATTCATTGCTTCTTCCGCCAAACTGCTAAATTCACTGTCATGATTGTGTAATGTGCTCTCCCTGTAATCCACCATTAGAGTATTGGCTTCTTCTTGATCATACTCAGTACCATTGGACCAAGTATTTCCTTTATGGATGGATTCAGGCAGTTTCCCTTTACCTTTCCCAAGTTTGTTTTGTTCCTCCATTTCTTCTGTAGAGCAGTTTCTTGAGTTTCTGGAGTTGGCTCTCTAATTACCACAGGAGGTAGAATTGGATGTCTAGATGCAGGTCTTCTTTGCAATGCATCTTGTGTTGCCTTAGACATCAACACTTTTTCTCCATCCAAGTCAACTTCAACAAGCTCTTCAGCTTTATCCTTTGGTTGTCCACTGCTTGGTTTGACTTGCTCCCCCTTTGACATTGCTTTCCTTTTAGCTCCCCCTTTGGTCTTCACAGTTACTGGCTCCCCCTGAGTTCCACCTGATTCCTGAATAGGCAATGATTCTGATCTTGCTACCTTCTCCCCCTTAGTTGAGTTGGCAGCTACTAGGTCAGTAAGGAACTGGATAGAGAGCTGAGTAGCAGCAAAACCATCAACCACCAGTTGAGAGAGAGAGTCCAGCTTGGAGTTTAATGTAGCACACTGTCCTTCCAGAGCTGCAATCCTGTTACCATAAGTAGCAGAGGGGCCACCATACCTTAACCTTCTTGGAGGGGAAGGAAAATAAAGGGGCTTGGAGGCTATGGGGGTTCTCACACTCTCAGGGTGTTTTTGAGTGATCTCATCACCCCTCACAGATTGACTCTCAAGGCCTAATGCCTGAACAGTGTGGGCTCCCTCAATATCTCTCTGGACATGCTCAAGTCCCTCTCCTTTTGCCAGCTCATTTGGCTGGCTCTCATTTTTATGCTCACCTCTCTTTTCTTTCATCTCTCTTTTCTTTTGCACACCCTCACTCAACCTAGATGCATGGGTATGAGCAGTACTAACATGCATGGAAGGAGTAGATTTAGAATGTACCTTTAAGAGTTTGGCAAGAGGTAGATCATCATCAGAGGCATCCTCAATGATCACAGCATCAAAATCAGGCTGAGGGGACTGGACAACATCTTTGTAAGGAATGTTACTGTCAGTTGGAGTCTGGACAGCAGGTTCTGGCATGACAGCAACTTTGGGAGGTGGAGTGACAGTATCTTTCTCTCCACCCATGACAGCAGCTGTGTCCAGGACAGCAACATTGCCAGTGTCTTTGACAGCAATAGAGGCTGTGACAGCATCTTCCTGAAGGTAAGATGCTCCTTGGAGTTCAGACAAAGTGTTGGCTGTTTCATTTTCTGACAAAATACCACTTTGCCCTAGCTCAGTGTTTGGAGGAGTGGTGTCCATCTCACTTTGAGAAATGGGTTCTTGTGGACCACTAGATGGGGGCTCATCCATGATTGGAGATGGATGATCAAAACCTGAAGGGTTGGGACTGTCCCCTTCTCTAGGTTGTGGAGAAGAAACAAAAGAATGTGTAGGGAAGGAAGAAGGTGAAAGTGTAGCAGAGAGTGGGGGCTGATTCACAGATGAAACATGTGAACCATCAATAGGAGTAGAGAAATCCTCACTGTGCCCTAACTCACTGTGTGTTTCTTCAAGTGGGGGTATCTCAGATTGTGAACCATGAGTTTGTGCAGACTCTGTACAGGGTGCCTTGGGAGACAGGCCAATTTCAATAGATGCACCTTGTTGAGAAGGCACATCTAGGGAGGTGTTTGAATCCCTTTCAGTAACTACAGTTTGTTGAGAAACTGTAGCTTGGCTAACAGTGGTTTTGGTCCTCCTAGCTCTCTTCTTCTTAGGCTCAGGGGGAACCACTGGGGGTTCTGTTTGACTACCTTCCTTATTTGCTGCACTAGGTGCAGGGTCTCCCTCTTGACTAACAGAGCTACCACCAACATCAGCTTCTAAGGGTCTTTTTCTGGATTCTTGCAAGTCTTCTCTTTGGGCTTTGGTAAGTCTAGAGGGCCTAGGCTGAGTGTATGGTGTGGAATGTGGGTTAATTGAATTTGGGTCTAATTCAGTTTCATTCTCAAGAGTAAAGGAATCATAACCAGAAGGTAATGGATAATCAAGGTTGGACACTTGATTCTTCTTAGAGTATCCACCAGTTCCTTTCTCAAATCTCTGAACCTGTTTGGGTCTTTTGCACTCAGTAGCAAAATGACCAGGTTCACCACAGTTGTAACACTTGAATTTAGATCTATCCACAAATCCTGTCTTGTATCCTCCTTTGAATGAGCTTCCCACAACAGCCTTTGATGAGCTTCCTTTGGTGAACTTGGATGCTTGGCCTTGGGGCCTGAATGACCTATCCTTCTTGAACCTGAAGTTTTTGAACTTCTTGGCCATGTAAGCCATAGTAGGATTGTCCATTCTTTCCAGTTCCTCCATTGTGTAGAAGTCTTCATCTTCCACATCCTTGAGCTGTAGTACTACTTTCTCATCATCTTCAACCACCTCTTCTATCTTCAAGGATTGTACAGGGGTTGGTTGTGTGATTTGAAGTGCTTCACTAGGTTGTGTGATCCTTGGCACTTGTGCTACTAGGGCACTTGACATGTTAGCCATCTTGTTCCTTGTTCCACTTTGTATGGCTCTCTTTTGAAAGAGTTCAAGTTCATAAGATTTCAGAATGCCATAAAGTGTCTCAAAGGTTATATTGTTGAGATCTCTTCCTTCTCGTATGGCTGTTGTCTTGTGTTCAAGATGATCAGGCAGTGTAAGCAAGAACTTGACATTTAATTCTTTTTTGTCATAGTACTTGCCATGTATCTGCAGTTCAGTTAAGAGCTTACTGAACCTTTCAAACATGGAAGTTAAGTCTTCACCAGGCTTGGCCATGAATGCCTCATATTGAGATATCAGTATTTGCCTTTGGTTTCCCTTAACTTCTTCACTTCCTTCACAAAGTAAGGCTAACCTGATCCACATCTCCTTGGCTGATGTGCAGCTTATCACACTTCCACACATGGCTTTATCCAACGTGAGAGAATCGAGCAAGATGAGTTGTAAGTGATCATCTAGCACCATTTTCTCCTTCTCAGGTTCCAAAATTTCTGAGGGATCTTTGGGAACCCAATGTGCAGGAATGATCTCACCATTTACTGTTGTGGCTTCAATTTCCTTCCTTGGTATGAAAGGACCATTCTCGAGTATACCTGGGTATAGTGGATTCGCAGCTTTGATAAACAACAAGATCTTTCTTTTCCAAATGCTGTAGTTCTCTTTATCAAAAGCTGGGATCTTGATACTGTTTGATTTCTGCATTGTCATCGGGATCTCAGATATGTATGTTAATCTGAACGCTCTGATACCAGTTGTTGGTCCTTGTGTATTGTAGAAGGGGGGGGGATGAATGCAATACTGATAAAATTCAATCTCAGTTTCAACAACCAAACCTAAGATTTAATGTTATCAATAATGAGTATGCATTCACAAACAGTATAATCGAGAAGACAGGATTCACAAAATAAATGTTTTATTTATTTTGCAAAGTGTTGCTACAACCTCAAGAGAGAATTCTTGAGCTTCTATTTTTCTTCACAGACACTTGCTTGTCTTCGTTACTTTTCTAGAATGAATTGATAGTAGGTATAAGACTAATCATATCACTATCAGTCACGGGTTTGTGAAGCTGCTGTCACTGTCAAGTGGCAGCTTCTTACAGATTGTCTTACCCATGTGACTTTCCTAAATTGCTAACATGTCAGATATACATTACAAAGAAAGCAACCTAGATTCATTCTATTTCCAGCTTAAGCAATTCAGCAAATAAAGACTTGACCTTGCTCTTGAATTGATTCGCTTTTGTTTTGCAGTGCTTGAAGCTTCTGTCGTAGTCTTGCAGACTTGGTGCAGCTTAGGGATACTGCAACACGCCTGTTTCTTGAACATTGAAGTTGTCACGGGATTTGACTGAGAAAGATACCTAGAACATGGATCTTTCTCGAGACAGTTACTTTGGCCATAAAGCTTGCTGTCACGGGAATGTGCTTTTGGTGACAGTAGGAGTTCCCCGCATAATGTGCTGTCGAGGTTCCCAAGCTTGCTGTCGAGGGCTAAAGTTGTTGTCGCGTAGTCTTCCGCCAATGTTGCTGTCAGAGTGAATATGCTGTCTTGACTTGCAACATTCTGTCTTCTTGTAATCTTACTGTCGAAGCTTTAGGACAGTAACCTTTATTCATGTTGTCATCTAATTATACATCCTTTGAGGCTTGAACACAGCAAGTGAACTTCTTTCAAATTATACAACTAGAATAACATTACATACTGATTACAAGAACATACTTTGGCCGTGACAGTATGTTCTACTTAATTAAAAATTAAGTACAATCAAAGTTAAGTTGTTTCTATGTTATCACCCATAAATCCCAACAGTTTCTCACATTAGTTGAAGACAAATCAAGGTCAACTTGGGTGTATCTGTTACCAAATAAAACTATTGTACCTATGCTAATTCAAGAGTTTGTTGTTCTTATTAAAAATCAGTTTCAAGTTACTATAAAAACTCTGCGAACAGAACATGGTACTGAGTTTGCCAATCAGTCTTTGTCAACATTTTTGAAACTTCATGGCATTATACATCAATTCAGTTGTCCATACACTCCGCCGCAAAATGGATTAGTTGAGCGTAAGCATAGGCATCTACTTAACTGTGCTAGAGCCTTGCGATTTCATGCCAATTTGCCTATCACTTTCTGGGGAGATTGCTTGTTAACTGCTGCGTACTTGATTAACAGAACTCCAACAAAGGTGTTAAATGATAAAAGTCCTTATCAGGTACTCTTTAACTGTCTACCTGATTATGATTGCCTTCGAGTTTTTGGTTCTCTATGCTATGCAACTGTGGTACCTCAACCACTGGACAAGTTTGCATCTCGATCTATAAAAGGGGTTTTCTTAGGCTATCCTTTTAATAAAAAAGGTTACAAAGTGCTTAACTTTACTACTAAACAGGTTTTTGTGTCAATGGATGTTCACTTTATTGAATGTGTTTCCCTTCAAGGATATTGTTACTCAATCTCCACAACAACTGTTTCCTGCTTCTTTTGCCTTCATTGATGATGAACCTTTAGTGTCAACAGTTTTAGACAATCTTAACTTGTCTGAGCCGTGTTCTACTACTACTGTTGATACAGTCCAAAATTCTTCTGAGTCCATTCCTGTGATACAGACTGCTGTGCCTTATCATGAGGTGCCTCTCAGACCTCAAAGACACAAAAAAGTTCCTGGCAAGTATGCTGACTTTACAGGGCTGCCTGCACGTTTAGCTGCTACTGTTGATGTCATACTTGAACCTCAGTTTTACAAACAAGCTGTCATTATACCAGAATGGTGTGACGCTATTAGTATTGAACTAGAAGTGTTAGGTCCAAAGTATCGTAGAAGGGGGGGTTGAATACGATACTCACAAATAATTTAATTTCGTTCGCGGATAATTCATTCAGTTCTATAACGAAATCAAACACACCAAACCAAACCAAGTTTCGGGGAATATATCTTTTTATAAATATAAACCTCGAGGGGTGCTACAATTTCTAATCCGTAGATTAGCTTCAATGAGTTCTAAGTTATACACAATCAAAACTTTGATAGATTTCAAGCAGAATTAATTTCTCTGGTATTTTCTCTCTGGCTTGATCTCTCTCTCAGTTATTGCTACTGTGAAATAACTCCGACTGAAGAAGACACACTTCCTCTGTTGTAATTGTAGACTTTGATTTGAAAACCATCGAACCAAACTTGTAGAAACAATCTTGGTCGTTGGATCTTCATCAACTTGAAAAACAAAACAAACTTTCCACCTGCTCCCAATTTAAAAACCATCAAATGGTTTAAATCAATTTACCATTCGATAGTTTTTAATTCAAAACTATCGAGTGCCAAATTGATTTACTTTGTTTTAAATTGAATTACCTTTAACACCATTCGATAGTTTTCTGAAATGAAAAACTATCGAATTCTTTTTCTTGTCTTTTGTCCTTTAGTAATTACTCCTGAGCTCCTGGGTGTTTTAGTTTTAGACTGTATCAATATCTTCTGAGACGATAAAACAACTTGATCTTTGTAGTGCCGTCAACTAGTGCAACTGGTCTGGTTTACAGATGAATAACACTTGGAATCCCGTGGTACTTAACCCTAAATCATTCACATACTTCTGTCGTCTTGAAAGTCTTGTTTATTTTACTGTCACCGAGGCTTGAACATTTTCATGAACTTCTTTCCGTGACCTGTTTACGGACTTCAAGAATACATAACGTATTTTGATTTTTTGAGTTTACCTTTTCTTCTTTGATTCTGGATTCCTGTGCTTCTGTTAATATTATTGTTTGTCTTGTCCTTTGTTGAGTTGTAGTTATCTCTTTTACATCTTATGTTACATTATGCTTTACAAGAAGCCTTAGAGGCCAATGGCACATGAGAGGTGGTACCTCTACCTTCAAATAAAAAGGTAGTTGGTTGTAAGTGGCTATACAAGGTCAAGTATTTAGCTAATGGTCAAATTGATAGATATAAGGCTCGCTTAGTGGCAAATGGGTTTACTCAAACACAAAATATGGATTACTTTGAGACCTTTGCTCCTGTATCAAAAATGACTTCTTTTAGGTTGCTTCTTGCTATATCTGCTATGCATGGTTGGAATGTTACTCAATCAGATGTTACCAATGCGTTCCTTCATGGAACTTCAGACGAAGAAGTTTATATGTCATGTTCTCAAGGGTATCAAATTTCTACAGCTATTCTTAAGAAGTTTCCTGGTCAAAAACTAGTCTGCAGGTTACTTAAATCTCTATATGGCCTTAAACAAGCTCCTAGGCAATGGTTTATTGCCTTGTCCACAACCTTGCTGTCTTTTGGTTTTGTGCAAACAGTGGGAGATCCAAGTCTGTTTGTTTATTCTCAAGGCTCATCTATTATATACTTGCTCATTTATGTTGATGACATGGTTATGACAGGTAATGATGTTGTTCTCATGTCTCAAGTTACAAATTTCTTGAGTACACACTTCAAGATAAAAGATTTAGGGTCTCTGAACTTCTTTCTAGGGATTCAAGTGGTTCGAAATTCGCTTGGTATTTTCATAAATCAGGCCAAGTATGTCTCTGATATTCTTCAAGAGTTTCCAAAATTGTCTTCAAAGGATTCACTGGTTCCCATGGAACAACATCATACCTTGCTTCAAGAATCTGATAGTCCTCTTTTAACAGATGTTACTGCATTTCGTCGATTGATTGGAAAATTAATATATCTCACCATATCTCGTCCTGATCTGTGTTATGCCGTACATGTTTTAGCTCAATTCATGCATACCCCTCGTTCTGTGCACTGACATGCTACACTTAAACTTGTGCTCTATTTGTCTGGTACACGTTCTCAGGGGTTATTTTTTGCTGCTCAAGCCAATCCAGTTCTCACTGCTTTCTGTGATGCAGACTGAGGGGTGTAGTATTACTCGTTGCTCATTAACGGGTTATTGTCTCACCTTTGGAGGTACGTTAATTGCTTGGAAGTGTAAGAAACAAACTGTGATTTCACGTTCCTCGGCCGAAGCTGAATATCGAAGTCTAGCAGATACAACCTGTGAAGTTACCTGGTTGGTTTCTCTGTTAACTGAACTTCATATTTCCAACCTGATGCCAGTTCCATTATTCTGTGATAATCAATCAGCATTGTATATAGCCTCCAACCCAGTGTTTCATGAGCGTACGAAACATATAGAAATAGATTGTCATCTTGTTCGTCAGAAACTGAAAACTGGGCTCATTGCTCCTCAACATGTGTCCACATATGATCAACCTGCAGACATCTTTACCAAAGCTCTTTCCTCTACTCAATTGGCTTATTTGCTCTCCAAGTTAGGTGTTTCCAGTGGTCTTCCAACACCAAACTTGAGGGGGGCTGTTAATAAAGATACAATTGGTGCTATGCAGTGATGAGGTGGCATAACTTATAACTACCAAAAGTTGTTACATTAACAGCTGTCACACAGCTGTCATTTATGCTAGTATATAGTCTTAGTGTGTAGCTTCTTGAGGAGCATTCTTGATTCTGTATTTTCTTGTAACAAACTCTCTACATTTCTTCTCTACTCAACTATCTTCTTTCTTGAGGAATGTAAATATACAGAGCTTTATTGTTGATTGTCTATGGTGATGTATTCAAACAAGTTAAACTTCTATCACAACAAATCGTTAACCTGGAAAATGGAATTGCACGGAAATCAATTCTGCACCAGGGACGATAAGAAAGATAAGTCTTATTTTTCTCCTCTGCAAATTAATTCCGGTTATGCCGTGCATATGCATAAATTATTTTTAAATATTTTTTACAAAAACTATTAAATTCGTAGTAATATTTTTATGATTGTAAAATTATTTCGAGATCCGCACATATATTTTAGAAAATATCGTTCGATATTTTTATTTTGGAGAATTGTGGATATTTTACAAGAATAATGCTAGGGGTACCGAATTTGGTACAAAAAGATGTACCAAATTACATGTGTTAAAATTTGATTGGCTCTATATTAATGAATCCACATGCATTCACATTAATAGCACCAATAAAAACATTTCCAAATGACACATCACCATTACCACATCATTTTGTACCAATTTTTGGTACCCAATTCGGTACCTCTAGAACTACTCATTTTACAATATTGAACGAGCTGCATATTTCAAAGAAAAAATATTTATGCGAGATGCATACTTTTTGAAGAAAATTCTTACAAAAGACATTATTTTTGAAGAAAATAAATATCGCGACATTTTTAAATGACATATTTATTATTGCATTTGGATTGCGTTTAAAATATTTTTCATATATCATCGCGATAACACATATATATCAAAAATATTTTAAACTTGTGAACTTAAATTGTCAAGTAGGACAGGTTGGGCAAGCTATAAGTCCTGCACTGCTACACGCTTATAGAAAGAAGTCAACGACCCTCTTGATTGAAGGCCCTACTCTCGGAGGAGAGTCTAGGGATAAAATTACATTATTGAAGTCCCATTGGTAAATAGATATTTCTTGATTGGCACGAGATATTCCTACAATCACGGAAAAAAATGCGAAGATGTCGCGAGATTGTAGGAAAACGTGTGGGACCGGACGTGATATGGTTGGCACGAGACACTCCAACAATCACAGGAAGAAATGCGGAGATGCCGCGAGATTGTAGGAAAACGTGTGGGACCGGACGTGATATGGGCTGAAAGCCTAACATTTGAAATTGGGTAACTTATTAAAGCCTCAGCTCGGGGGCTCGCGGATGAACGAAAACACATCCTTATGTGGACAATGACTTTTGGAAAGCGTGTACGTCAATTCGGGTTATATACAGAACGCCAAGGTCCTAACTTGACAATGAAACCGCAACGGATTTAAAAATGATATTATTTATACTCGCACTTTTGAAACCTTGGCAAAAATATATATCCTATTTTGGTCATCGCATGGTCTACTACTTGTATCATCGTACAGATTATGGGCACCTAGTGCTTTGTATGATTTACTGACCTTCTATTTTCAGCTGTTTCAGCGATCGAAGAAATTTGGAAGCTCGAAGATTTTTAGTTCTCCACTGTAGCAAGCTACACTGAAGAACTGGGGGCTTATTGTTATGCCACATTTTGACATAGTCCAAATTTCTCCGTTTAATAATTATTAATTCAGATTAATAATTAATTGCTTGACTACTAAGTAATGTTGTAAAAAGCGGAAATCAGAGTTAATCGGTGAAGGCAACGTCCAGGGATTAATCGGGTAATCGGGGATTAATCGGAATGATTAATCGGGTCATTAATCGGAATAAATTTAATAATATTTTTTATATATAATTATATTCATATATATAATTGTTTCGTTATTTCAACTAAACATATATTATTATCATATATTTATGCAAATATATTCAAAATATTATATAATTTTAATAAATAAAATTTTGAAGGTTTAACTTTTTAATTAGAGATCAATTTAAAAAGAAAAATTAAGAGAATTAACGATTTTCGCATCTAAAATTATAACTAGCGTAAAAGCCCGTGCGAGGCACAGGCCTGTTTATACACTCGAATAATTTCTCACATGAACATGTATATATATTGAAATAATTGTTTTAATTAAAAATGTGCTAAGAGATAATATTTCGAATTTACCTTAGATTTGTTTAGTATTTTTTAAATATTTTTTAATTTCATAATATTTGGATTAATTTCTATAAGATAAAGATCAAATGATTATTTTTAATTACCAATATATATATATATATATAGGAAGGTTCAATAAGGAACTCTATTATTTGGGTAACTAGGTAACTTTTACTTTCAGCCGTTGGATTACAGGATATTAAGATGCTACAAATGCTGTATCAACAAACGTGGAGTTATCGTCACAGTTTTCGTTATCATCACAGTTAGTTTCTATACAGTACATGCACTAGGTGACTAGGTTTACTAATTTTGCTTGTTCCTTTACATTTTAATATTTCTTTTAATTGTGTAAACATTAAAACTATTTTTTCCCTATTTTATGTTATGCAATTTTACTAATTATTTTATAATTTTTTACTATGTATTTTCTACCTCTGAGTGTACATTATAATTTTTTATGTCTAATTATTATTTTATATGTAGTTACTAAAAATTCTTATAATTTTATTCATATCAAATATTAATGTTTTGTATACTTTTTTATGTTTTGTATTTTAAGAATTCTGTATTTTTTTGAGTTCTGTATTAATAAAAAAATATAACAATATTAGGGTACAACAAAAAATTGCATATAGTAAATATAAATAAAATTTAATGAACATATAAAAATATACAGTACATATAGTAAATAATTTATCTATAAAAAGTGATTTATGAATTATTAATTTGCATAGAAATCACGATACAATAATAAATTATAAAATACAGGATATTAAATCTACATAACATAAAACTATATACAGAATAAAATAAAATGTAAAAGAAAAATAAAATTAAAACTACTTTACAAAAAGAACATGAAAAATAAATTAAATACAAAACACAACAGTACACAATATAAAAATTTACAGAACCTAATAAAAAGGTATAATACAAAACAAATATGAAAAAGAATAATGGAAGAATATAAAAATTACATAATAAAAGAAAATGTAAAAGAAAAACAAAGAACACAATTAAAACTACAGTACAAAAATAGCATGGAAAACTATTTTTTTTTTTGATAGGAACATGAAAACTAAATTACAATACAGAACATAATATAAAAATTTACAGTACAAAAGACTAAAACTGATAAGTCAAATTAAGGACGTGCTCAGATTTTTTTTGAAAGTTAACGTGACTTCAAGTGACTTGACGGAGTTACTAGTTACCCATCTAATGAGTTCCTCACTGAGACCACCCCTATATATATATATATATATATATATATATATATATATAGTTTTAAATGATGTAAAATGAATTTTATCAAATTCAACAATTGAATATAATAAAAATGATTAAACAATTTTTTTAATCCATACTCAATTATATTTTTATGTATAATCTATGTTCTAAAAGTTGGTGTTTAATAATCCCGATAATCGTTAGACGGTAACTAATCGTTTTGATTATGTTAAAATCGGTTTTGATAAAAGTCGGTGAAGAGGTCATAAAATTCAGTCTAATCCTTCCAATATTGGTCTGATTTGTAAATTTTAGGAAATTTATAGGTAAAAGTTCCAAAATTAAAAGGTTGAAATTTGAATAAAAAAATAATAACAACATTTTTTGTATACATAGTTCTTATTTTAGACGGTCAAAATCACGAATTCTCTTAATTTTATCTCACAACTTGATCACTAATCCAAAATTTAAATCTATAAATTTTATTTATTTCAAGCATAATATGTTTTTAAATAAATTTAAATTATGTGATAATATACATCTAATTAAAATTATTACACAATATATATATATATATATATATATATATATATATATATATATATATATATATAATATTAAATTGATCCCCACTAATCATTCCAATAATCTCTAATTATTCGATTTAATCCATAAGTAATACATCCACGGATTACTCCAATTATGATTGTTCATGATTTACCAACCTGATCAAACTGAACCAACCCCCGCTCTTTTTTTGGCCGACCAAGCCAAGCCTACCAAACCAATTTAAATAGGTTGGGTATGAGTATAGGTTGGTATGAGTTTTATATTTTTTCGGCCGACTCTACCCAACCCGATTTAAGTTACAAATTTTGTTCAATAATATTTATACACACACGCGCACACATATATATATATATATATATATATATATATATATATATATATATATATATATATATATATATATATATATATATATGAGTAAGGTTCCAGAGAGAACCATTTTATCGAGAGAACCGAGAGAACCCTTGTAAGACCATTGATATACTATAATATAATTAATGAATCTTAATAAAACACTTAAAAGAATCTTGATTATCAATTGAAATTTATTATAAATAAATTTTATATTGAAAAATATTATAAAACACTTTATAGAATACTTAACAGAATCCTAATTTTAATATAATTATTAAAACACTTTAAAGAATCTTATAAAATTATTAAAACACTTAAAAGCATCTTAAAGTACTAATAAAAGTATTATAGTAAATCTTTAAAACATATCAGCCGTTGGATGGTGTGGGAAATTAAGGGTGATTGATTAGTTCTCTCGGTTCTCTCAAAAAGATAGGTTCTCTCTGGATCTTTCCCCTATATGATATATATATATAATTTAAGTCAATTAAACCGACCCAACCTAACCCAAATCGATGTACAATTAAGAGTTGGGTCACGAATTAATATTTTGTGTGGTGGGATGAAATTTTTTCAAACCGATTTAATTGGGTCAGATTGCAAAAATGCTTTCAACTCGGCAAATACAACCCATAAACACCCCTAACTCTGATTCACACTTTTTACGATACTAATTTTAAATATATTCTAAATTATATTATATTTATGTATCAATACCTAAATAACCTATATAAAGTATAAATCATATAAAAATTTACAGTTTAAATAATATATAATTCAAAAATACAAGTGAAATAAGAATTTATAAATATAACTGAATACATAATTATATGTAGAATAACGAAAATTTGAAAAATGGAGCTATATAAATAATAGTATGAACTAACATTTAACTTACTGAAAATGTAAAATTAAAAAAATTGAATAAACATGTTTTTATAAATAATATAAAACAACATGTTATTTGCTCAAAAATTAAAATAAAAAAAATATATGATGAAAGTGTAGTTTATCTAATAATATTTTAATAATAAACTCAAACTCAATGTTACGCACTTGGACATTAGATGAAATTATATGAGAAGGTTTGGAATACGATTATCAATGTTCACACAAATCTAATCTACTTTACATTAAATAATAAATGGTTGGCATTTCTGTAATTTTTAAAAATATAAGAGTAAAATAATAAATTTATAGCCATTTTCTTACTTTTTTTGTCCTTGGTTAGCTTTTAATATATACAAAGTAGATAAAATATAATTATACATTAAGATTTTCAAACTAAAAAAATCAAGTTATTTATAAACCCAACATTTTACTTAAACAAAAAAAGGACAAAAAGAGATGATATGGCTTATCTAATAAGATATTTAAGTTAAACCAAAAAGTAAATGTAGCACAATGGTTATAACATGAGTTCCTTAGGAGAAGGTTAGAGGTTCGATTCCTAAGAGCAAAAAGAATCTTTTATTTTTACTTAAATGATAGAGGGATTGCAAGTTTGTAATTTTTCAATAAATAAGGGCAACATTGTCATTTCACAACCATTTTATTGGCTCAAATTGCTCCTAGACGGCCTTTAATATATGGGGGGCGGTCTACAACAATCGATTGTTGTAGCAAACTGTACCGCGAAAAGTTTCCGCGGTATGTGTACAGTAGGGTTTCATGTGTGCATACATAGGGGGCCCATCATTTACACGTACTGCGGAAAGTTTCCGCGGTACGGTTTGCTACAACAATCGTTTGTTGTGGACCACTACCCTTAATATATATAAGTAGATTACATGTACACAAATAATGTTTTTTTCTATCATTTAATCAAGTTTCTACATTTTAAATTTTTAATTATTTTTTTAAATTTTAAATATTTTTTAATAATTAGCCCGATTTTTGACCGATTAATCCGATTTTTGACCGATTCAGCCGATTTTTGACCGTTTTTATGAAAAAACAATTAATTGACCGATTTTTGCTTTCAGTTCGGTGGTCCGCCGTCTAGCGATTAATCGACGATTAATCCCGATTAATCGCTGACTTTTAGAACACCGCTACTAAGTAATATCCTCTCTCTGAAACGAGGAAAAAATCAATCTCAATCAACGAATTATGGAAAATATCTCCAAACGATATTATTCAAATCAGGAAGATATCACAACGTCAAGATAATGCAAGATAAAATCTGTAATTGCCCACATTAATAAAGTTTATTCATAAAGTCTCTGAGGGATAAACAGAATTACACAGAACTGCGTGAGCTTGATCCAATATAAATTGGTACGCAGACATCTTGACAAAGGGATTCGATACACGAGACAAATCGAGACACCTCTCAAGTCCAGCCTTTTTTATTTTTTACGAATCCTAAACTCCCAAAAAACAACCATATACACACAAATCGCTCTATTATTCCAGCAACCTCTGATTTCGTGTTGTTACGAAAATCCTTCGACAACAAGTATCATTCAATTTTTCAGAAAAATTACCCCAATGAAGTTTTAGTTAAATAATCTGGTAGGTAAAGGGTAATTTTTAGTCTTCACCCCGACAATTTACGGATGAATAAATAATTACATCTTCAAGTTGAAAATCTATTCTAAAACACCAAATTATATTTTTGACCTTTTCTTTTAAAACAACGTTTCAACTTATTAATACTCAACTAGTGATAAGCCGTGTGAAGTATGGGTCGAACAGCGAGCATGAGTCGAGCTTAAAATTTTAATATTATTAATTTGCTGAGAATAAATATTATTAATAAGTATTATTAAAATATGTTTTTGTAGAGAATTGAATGATAAAAGTACATAATAAAGAAATCTATACTATCAATACTATTATATAATAGACGAAACATTAAAAGTTTGGTTGGTCGGTATGGTACATTGTGATTTTACTTAATTGCCCTTACTTCGTGTTTTTACTTAATTAACCTTACTTATTTATAGAAATATATTATTAAATAATAATATTACCTATTTATAACCAATTACCTTTTTCACCTAAAATACATTATTTTTTCTAAAAATTCCCCTACTTTTTCAAATATATCACGGCCAATTACCTTTTTTAACTAAAACATGTTTGTTTTTCTATTTTTCTTTACTAAAACCCCTCCTTTTCCAAAAATATCACGGACAACCCTTTAGTTATTTATTTTTAAACCTATTTTAATATTATAAATGTTTACCTATTTTAACATGTCTACTTATTTTTCTTAACAAATGCAATTACTAAAAATATTAAAATATAAATAATCAAATACCTACTTATAACCAGTTATCTTTTCAGCTAAAACACATTATATATTTTTTCAAACAAAATCCATCATTTTCTAAATATATCACGGAAAATTGCCTTTTACAATTTACTTTTTGTATTTTTCTCACTAAAATTCATTCTTTTTCCAAAAATATCATAGGAAACCCTTTACTTATTTATTTTAAAACGTATTTAAATACTTTTAATTATTAAAATTTAAAACCTCATTTTTCCAAAAATATCACGGGTATTTACCTTTTTAAACTAAATATATGTTACATTTTTTATTTTTTCTTACTAAAACACCTCATTTTTAAAAAATATAACGGACAAACCCATACTTATTTATTTTAAAATCTATTTTAATGTTTTTAATTAATTAAAAGTGTTTAGCTATTTTAACATGCCTACTTATTTTTTGCACAACTACAATTAATAAAATATTAAAAAAATAAATAATAAAATAACAATTAACAATCCGTGCATTGTACGGGTTTTAAGCTAGTATTATTAAAATCGAAACATTGAAAGTTTTAGTTTTTGGTTAGTTTTTGATTTTCGGTACTTTTTCTAATTAATAATATAATCAAAATTCGGGAAAGTTTTATTCTACATTAATATTTCACTATATTTTACTACATAAAAATCAAATAATATTGAAATCTAAAAAAGAAATGGAAATGTGGGATCTAATTTGTTTAAATTTTGGATACTGCTACAAATATACTTCTTTCTTTTTAGGATAACAAAAGCTACTACAAATCAAATCTTTTATGGAATTGTATTATTGTCAAGTTACCAAAATAGTAACCAGATGATTGGCTTTTATAATTAAAATATTTTTTTTCTAACAAAATCTACTCCTTTTCCAAAAATATCATTACAATTATCTTTAAATTAAAACATATTACCTTTTATATTTGTTATTACTAAAATCTATGTTTCCCAAAAATATGAGGTGCAATCCTTACTTATTTATTTTAAAACCTATTTTAATACTCTATTTAATAAATAATAAAATAATATAAAAATAGTAAATAACTGATTGCCTTTTATAATTAAAAAAAATCTAACAAAATCTACTCCTTTTCCAAAAATATCACGACAATTATCTTTAAATTAAAACATAATATCTTTTATATTTGTTATCACTAAAATATCTATTTTCCAAAAATATGAGGTGCAATCCTTACTTATTTATTTTAAAATCTATTCTAATACTCTATTTAATAAATAAAAAAAAAATTAAAAAAAAATTAACTAGTTGATTGCTTTTATAATTAAAACATTTTTTTCTAACAAAATCTACTTATTTTCCAAAAATATCACGGGCAATTAACTTTAAATTAAAATATATTACCTTTTATATTTGTTATCACTAAAATCTCAATTTTCCAAAAATATCAAGTGCAACCCTTACTTATATATTTTAAAACTTATTTTAATACTTTTAATTATTTTAAAAAACTTACCTATTTTAACAAGTGAACGTATTTTTTTTAACAAATACAATTAATATAATTAAAACACATCATCACTAAAATCCCTTATTTCAAAAAATATGAGGTGCAATCCTTACTTATTTATTTTAAAACTTATTTTAATACTCTATTTAATAAATAATAAAATAATATAAAAATAGTAACTAGCTGATTGCCTTTTATAGTTAAAACATTTTTTTCTAACAAAATTTACTTTTTTTTCCAAAAATATCACGGGCAATTACCTTTAAATTAAAATATATTACCTTTTATATTTGTTATCATTAAAATCTCTCTTTTCTAAAAATATCAAGTGCAACTTATATATTTTAAAACCTATTTTAAAACTTTTAATTATTAAAAAAAATTACCTATTTTAACAAGTGAACGTATCTATACTATTATATTAAAGACGAAATATTGAAAGTTTTGTAGTCTGGTCATGAAAATTTTTGTAGTCCGGTCACTCCATTCATAGCCGTTTGATATTTCTGATCAAATCGATGAGAACCGTTAGATAAAATATTAAAATTATTATATAGAATATCTTTTATATTTTTCCTAACTAAAACATCTCATTTTCCAAAAATATCGCAGACAGTTTTATTTAATAAAATAACATAATAAGGTTATAATTGCTAATAACTAACTTATTACCATTTTTAGCCAAAGTTTATATTCTTTTTTATATTTTCTATTTTTCTATTTTCCCCTCTTTTTTCAAAAATCTAACGAGCAAACTCTTACTTATTTATTTTAAAATATGTTTTAATGTTTTTAATTAATTAAAAGTGTTTAGCTATTTTTACATGTCTACTTATTTTTTTAACAAATACAATTAAAAAAATAATAATAAATACGTTGTGATTTTACTTAATTGTTCTTAATTAATTGTACTTCGTGTTTTTACTTAATTAACCTTACTTATTTATAGAAATATATTATTAAATATTAATATTACCTATTTATAATCAATTACTTTTTTCACCTAAAATACATTATTTTTTCTATTTTTTCTAACAAATTCCCCTAATTTTTCAAATATATCACGGACAATTACCTTTTTTAACTAAAACATTTAGTTTTTCTATTTTTCCTTACTAAAACCCCACTTTTTTCAAAAATATCACGGACAAACATTTAGTTATTTATTTTTAAACCTATTTTAATATTATAATTATTTTTTAAAAGTTTACCTATTTTAACATGTCTACTTATTTTTCTTAACAAATGCAATTACTAAAAATATTAAAATATAAATAATCAAATACCTATTTATAACCAATTACCTTTTCAGCTAAAACACATTATATATTTTTTCTAACAAAGTCCCTCCTTTTCTAAATATATAACGGGAAATAGTCTTTTACAATTTACTTTTTTTATTTTTCTCACTAAAATCCATTCTTTTTCCAAAAATATCACACAAACCCTTTACTTATTTATTTTAAAACGTATTTAAATAAATTTAATTATTAAATTTTAAAACCTCATTTTCCAAAAATATCATGGACATTTACCTTTTTAAACTAAATCTATGTTACATTTTTTATTTTTTTATTAAAACCTCTCATTTCCAAAAATATAACGGGTCAACCCATATTTATTTATTTTAAAATCTGTTTTAATATTTTTAATTAATTAAAAGTGTTTAGCTATTTTAACATGTCTACTTATTTTTTGCACAATTACAATTAATAAAATATTAAAAAAATAATAATAAAATAACAATTAACAATCTGTGCATCGCACGAGTTTTAAGCTAGTTTTTTTAACACATAAAATTAATATAATTAAAACACATCTAAAAATATTACGTGCAGTTACTTTTTTTTAATTAAAATATGTTAAATTTTCTATTTGTCCTTATTAAAAAAACTTACTTATTTTAACATGTCAACGTATTCTTTTAATAAATACAATTAATATAATTAAAACACTTCTAAAAATATAACGGTCAATTACTTTTTTTTTAATTAAAACATGTTAGATTTTCTATCTGTCCTTATTATTAATATTATTTTATTATAAAATAATATTAATAATACCTCATTTATCTTCCTCGGCCTCATTTGTATTTTTTTATGTTCCAATGAATATTTAACTTTCTCATTTTATAGTTTATCATATTGATATGGGCTAAAAGTAAGCCCTAAAAACACATATAATATGGCATTAATTAGATCCAACATGGTCAAAACGTTAGGCCCGATAAAAGGCCCAAAACCCTAATTATTTATTATTTTCGTAATTAATAAATAGGAGAAATACACAGCTCATTAAATGAGTCTCAAATACAGTAAATATCTTCATAGAAGGATCCAGAATCCCAATCAAATACAATGATGAGTCACATCGCTTATCAGATAAGGGTAATACTTGCCTGCCAAGTAATACACTCCTTATCAGTTATCAATAGTGAGACTTATCAGCAAAAGTCTCCTTAACCTACCATAATTACGAGGCCCCAGACGCCTATATAAGGACCCTCGTCCTTCATCCTAGAACTACGTTTTGGCTTGATTCTCAATAACGAGATACGTAGGCACTCTGTGAGGACCGATTAGTCTCGAACACGGAAACAGCCATTAAAGCTCGAAGCTCATCATCAACCCTAGCATTAATTACATACAAACCCTAGCCGCAATTCGATAACCTAGTTTTTATTCCACAACATTTGGCGCCGTCTGTGGGAAGCCTTACATCAACCATGGCTAGAACACGAAGATCAGCAACTGCTACTGAATCAACTGTCGTCACCACTACTGTTCCAATCACCACGGAACCAGGGTCGTTACCCCTCACGACAATGGTTTCTCAACCACTAGGCACGTTGCCCATCACCACAGAGGTGGTTTCTCAACCACAAGGGACGAATCCCCAAACTTCCATACCTCAGAATGAGACGAACCCTCTTCAGATGGTTGTCTCACCTCTCGACCATAACCTTCCCCATGGAGCACAGATCTCTACTACTGTGCTTCCTGTGAGTACAAATCCAGCGTACGGATTGCCCAATTATCCCCCTGAGACCGGAGGGAGTGGCCATGCAAATCAGGGACCATACATTCGAGGATTGGGACCCATCCCTGAAGGAAGATATCTGGATTATTCTGGACCCTACTCTGACAACTCGTCTGATGAAGGACGAGAACGAGCACCCAGAAGAAGAAGAGCTAGCAAAGAGCCCATTGAAAGGAGAAATCGGGGGGCAACTACAAGGGCACCTATGACTACCATGGAAAGGATAAGGGCCCATGAGGCCGAGATCCAGAAACTAAAGAAAAACATGGAGATAGAGCAACAAAGGAGGCAGACTCAGCCTTCGAATCAAGGGGCAGGAGATGTCCCCCTAATTGATTTAGGAACACCTTCAAGAGGGCAAGAGCGAACTAGAAGGACAGAGATTCCCAGGTCAGATCCCCGTGTTTTAACACAGCTGGGTGACCCAGACGATCCTATTCCACCTTTTACTGAAGAGGTAATGGACGCTCATGTATCAAGGAAATTTAAGATGCCTACTATCAAAGAATATGACGGAACGGGTGATCCCGCAACCCATGTGAGGACTTTTTCGAATGCACTGTTGCTGCAACCAGTCACTGATGCTCTTAAATGTAGAGCGTTTCCTCAAACCCTGGCTGGCATGGCCCAAAGATGGTATAGCCGCTTGCCGCCCAACTCTATCAGTTGTTTCAGAGATCTGAGCACGGCCTTCATCAACCAATTCATCAGTGGACGAGTACATGAGAAAAGCTCTGCTTCACTCATGAATCTTACTCAAGGAAAGAACGAGACATTGAGAGATTATCTCAAGCGTTTCACCAAGGAGACATTGAATATACCTGATTTAGACAATAAGGTAGCTATGATAGCCCTTCAACAAGGAACCACGGATGTCTTTTTCAAGATGTCATTGGCTAAACACCCCCCTGAGAGCATGACTGAGCTCCAACAAAGGGTTGGAAAGTACATCAAAGCTGAGGAAAGCATGAAGAAAACCGATACAGGTGGTGAAAATAATGGTGGCTCGAATAAGCGAAAGACGGAGCAAGAGTATGATGTCAAGGACAAATATCCTCGTACGACTAGAGACTCTGATCCAGACACGAAATTTACTGAATATGCAAGGTTGAATGCTCCAAGGAGTCAAATCCTCTTTGACATTGAGAAAGATAGGGACTTTCGATGGCCGAAGCCACTAAGGGGAGATCCTGAGAAGCGAAACAAGAACAAGTACTGTAGGTACCATAAAGACTCGGGCCATGATACTGATGATTGTAGGCAACTCAAGGATGAGATCGAGTTCTTAATCCGAAAAGGAAAACTCGATAAATTCACTAAGGATGGGAATCGAGGAAATCAGCATGGAAACTATGAAAGGAAAAATTATGATACGAGGGACGACGACCAAGATCGTAATCCTAAGCCCCGAGGGCCTGTTATCAATATGATATATGGAGGACCAGCTGCTACGTTAAGGCCTGATAGAGTCGGGGGGCAGGTTCTCCCAATCAAGGTTGTGGATTCAAGAGATGACGAAGAAACAAGGGACTGAGATGCCAGGAACATGGCATGCCCCAAATTTGAAAGTTTATTATGTTTAATTGTTTCCTAAAAAGATCCATTAATAGTACAAGTAGAAATAAGGTCGACGAAACCATTATATGAAGCTTTTCAGCTCTTAATAGGAAGTAAAGCACTATGTAAGGGTTGAACCCTCTTTTTTACGAAAATATTCAAGTTCTTTTTTCACTATTTTATTACTTATCTGTGTTTGAGCATTTCCTTATTGTTTTGTTAAAGAGCAAGTTGTACCAATAGCATTTGATCAAAATGCCAGTCCATTCAAGAGGCCAAGTACTAGGAATTGCCTTACAAAAGATAAGTTAAATAAATATAAATGAGCAAACAAAACAGATATAACATAAATAGCATGTATGAATGGAAGGTCCCGAAGGATCAAAGAGTTACAAACGCCAAATAAAATCCTAAAGTCCCTAAAAGGACCTTAAATAAAAACAAGAGATAGAGAGCCACGCAGGGCCAATAAAATCTACTCCAAGTCATCAGCGGGTCCTTGTCAAGAACAAGGGCATCCCCACGATGGGCATCTAAGTCCTCTATGAAGTCATCAGTGGTCTCGGACTCATACAAGCCTCGAACGGCTATTAAGGCCCAGGCATTAGCTGACTTCGTGGTTGAATTTACCGTTAACAACCAAGAAGTCGGGGGGCAAGAGATAATACCCCATGAATACCCGAAGTTGGGTGTTCTATTTTGATGGACCATCAAAAACAAAATCAAGCGGAGTAGGTTTAGTGTTACAAAGTCCTGATGGATTTTTTATAGAGTATACACTAAAACTTGACTTCCCAACGACAAACAATGAGGCTGAGTACGAAGCCCTGATAGCTAGCTTAGGGCTGGCTGGAGCATTGAGAGTTAAAACCCTGGAAGTAGGTGGAGACTCGAGGCTAGTGGTTTCCCAAGTAAATGGGGAATTTGAGGCCACAGATAAAGTCATGACCAAGTACTTAAAACTTGTTAAGGCCATCATAACTCAGTTTGATGAATGCTATGTAGAGCACGTTCCGAGGGAGGAAAATGTGGAGGCTGATGCCTTGTCTTCAGAAACCCATCTACTACGTGAGCAAGATGTTGCATGGAGCTGAGTTGAATTATTCTACCATTGAGAAGTTTGCTTTGGCATTGATAACAGCTTCGAGGAAGCTACGACCTTACTTTCAGTCACATAAGATTGAAGTCCTGACGGACCAGCAGCTACGAAGTATTTTGCATAGCCCGAAAGCCAGTGGAAGGCTGATCAAGTGGGCAGTTGAGTTGGGAGAATTCGATATCACTTATAAACCTCGAACAGCCGTCAAGGCTCAGGCATTGGCTGACTTCGTGGTTGAATGTACCATTGGCAACCAAGAAGTCGGGGGGCAGGAGATAGTGACCACTCCTGGTCTTGAGAATAAGGATGAAGAGCTTGAACTTGATCAGAAGGAATATTGGGTACTCTATTTTGATGGAGCATCAAAAACAAAATCTAGTGGTGCAGGCTTGGTCTTGCAAAGCCCTGATGGGTTCATAGTCGAGTATGCTCTGAAGTTGGACTTCCCGACTACTAATAATAAAGCTGAGTACGAAGCCTTGATACCCGGTTTAGGCTTGGCCAGAGTAATGAGAGTTAAGAATCTCAAAGTCTGTGGGGATTCTAGGCTGGTAGTCTCGCAAGTAAATGGTGAGTTTGAAGCCAAAGATGAAACTATGGCTAAGTACCTGAAGATTGCAAAGGGCATTATGACTCAGTTTGATGAGTGTTATGTGGAGCACATTCCAAGGGAGGAGAACGTTAAGGCCGATGCCCTGTCAAAGTTCGCCTCTTCTGAGATAGAGAATTATGCGGGAAGTGTTTACTTCCAGGTCTTGAAGGCCCCGTTCATCAACTCAAAGTTGGTGGCACCAATCAATATGGGGAGTTGTTGGATAGATCCCATCAAAGCTCACCTAGAAACTGGATGGCTCCCTGACAATGCCTTGGAGGCACGAAAGCTGTCAGTAAGGGCATTGAGATATGCTTTGATTGAGGGTCTTCTTTACAAGAGGTCTTTTGTCATCCCGTACTTGAAGTGTTTAAGGCCCCAGGAAGCCAAGAAGGCATTGGAAGAGGTTCATGGAGGGATCTGTGGGCAACACTTGGGGGGCAGAGCCCTAGCTCACAAGATCACTCGTCTGGGATTCTATTGGCCAGAGATGCTAGCTGATGCACAGGATTATGTCAAGAGGTGTGAGAGATGCCAAAAGCATGCTCCAATCGTAAGGCAGCCGCCTGAAATGCTAACTTCGATCAGTTCTCCTATTCCATTTGTAATGTGGGGAATGGATATCCTTGGTCCTTTCCCAGCAGCTTCAGCACAAAGGAAGTTTCTGATAGTGGCCATTGACTACTTCACTAAGTGGATTGAGGCTAAGCCGCTAGCCAAGATAACCACTAAACAAGTTGCCCAATTCTTTTGGGAGAACATAATCTGTAGGTATGGAATCCCACGAATCCTGGTGACGGATAATGGGACACAGTTTAACAACGAAGAGTTCAAGAAGTACTGTGAGGAGAATGCTATTGAACTTCGCTTTACCTCGGTAGCTCATCCTCAAGCCAATGGGCAAGCAGAGGTAGCCAATCGAATTATCCTTGATGGACTGAAAAAGAGGGTCGAACGTTCTAGAAATACTTGGGTGGATGAGTTATTGCCTATCCTTTGGGCGTATCGCACCACCTGTAAAGTTACAACAGGAGCAACCCCGTTCTTGCTGGCTTACGGAGCCGAGGCAGTTGTACCCTTGGAAATTATGCATGCGTCACTTCGGGTGGAAGCATTTGAACCAGAAGCTAATGAAGAAGGCATGAGGCTTGCCCTAGACCTAATCGATGAGGTTAGGGTCGAAAATCCTGCTCGAAATTACACTAAGTCCTGGTCGAAATTTCCTGTTCGAATTTACACTGAAAATTAGCTTCGAATTCTTTCGTTGAAAATTTCCCGAAATCTTCAGGAGCCCGTTTGGAGGCCTAAACAGCGTCAGAATGGGTCGAAAAATCGGGGAATGGTCCTAAAGTGCATTCCAGCCTGTTCGTCTCGTTCTGCCGTTTCCGAAAAGTGCTTATTCGCCCAAATCGGACATCATATGCAAAATCTGCAGCCAAAACAGCGAAGTCGATAATTTGAGGTCGAAAAACAATTAAAACGAGCTCGAAGAATCAAGGTACAAAGTGAAACTTCAAATAAAGCTATAGATGGCCAACATTGATGTTAAGGTTCACATGTCGATGGTCGATGTCGGTATGGCTTCGGGTGAAAATTGCTAGTCGACTGGGCTCCTAGACGACCGCCTCCACGCGAACGCCCCGGCCGACCGAACATCCAGCCGACCGCCCTACGGGGGACGCCTCGGCCAACCGAGATTGGTCACCGGTACGGGTTTTTAGCTCCTATTTTCCCAAACAAAAAAAAAAAAAAAAAAAAAAAAAAAAAAAAAAAATTTTATATACCAGCCGACCGAAGTCCCAGCCGACCGGTCTCCTGGAACACGCCCCGGCCGACCGGAACCATCCGTCGGTGCGGGTTCGCCACAGCCGACCGAAGTCCCAGCCGACCGGCTCTTCCGCGGGCGTCCCGGCCGACCCGGGTCGACGGACGGTTCGGGTTTTCAGAATCCGTGTCAAAAAAAAAAAAAAAAAAAAAAAAAAAAAAAAAAAAATCCAGCCGACTGGATTCCCGGCCGACCGGTCCCCCGGGCACGCTCCAGCCGACCAGAGGCGACTGTCGGTGCGGGTTCGCTCCGGCCGACCGAGCCTCCAGCCGACCGGCTCTTCCGCGAGCGTCCCGGCCGACCCCGGTCGACGGTCGGTACGGGTTTTTGCTCGGCCGACCCCGGTCGACGGTCGGTACGGGTTTTTGCTCGGCTGACCCGTGACGATGATCGAGTCAAGTCTGCGATTTTTTATTTTGTATTTTTCTTATTTTATTTATCTCCGATAGCGCCGTTTAGTGCCATTTAGCGCCGTTTAGTGCCATTTAGTGCCATTTAGCGCCGTTTAGCGCCTTTTAAGCGCCGTTTAGCGCCGTTTAGCGCCGTTTATTGCCGTTTAGCGTCGCTTAACATTGTTTAAGCGTCGTTTAAGGCTACTTAGTGCCGTTTAGCATCGTTTAACATTCGTCGTAAATGCGTCGGTCGCTCCACGCTTTACAAAAAAGACGATACTCGTGAAACACTAGTGTACCGAGATAAACCCTGACCCAAGTCTTGAGAAAGGCCGTTATAACTTCAAGGAAAGCCTGATCAGCTTTCCTAGAAGTTGGGGGGCAAATGATATGGGCTAAAAGTAAGCCCTAAAAACACATATAATATGGCATTAATTAGATCCAACATGGTCAAAACGTTAGGCCCGATAAAAGGCCCAAAACCCTAATTATTTATTATTTTCGTAATTAATAAATAGGAGAAATACACAGCTCATTAAATGAGTCTCAAATACAGTAAATATCTTCATAGAAGGATCCAGAATCCCAATCAAATACAATGATGAGTCACATCGCTTATCAGATAAGGGTAATACTTGCCTGCCAAGTAATACACTCCTTATCAGTTATCAATAGTGAGACTTATCAGCAAAAGTCTCCTTAACCTACCATAATTACGAGGCCCCAGACGCCTATATAAGGACCCTCGTCCTTCATCCTAGAACTACGTTTTGGCTTGATTCTCAATAACGAGATACGTAGGCACTCTGTGAGGACCGATTAGTCTCGAACACGGAAACAGCCATTAAAGCTCGAAGCTCATCATCAACCCTAGCATTAATTACATACAAACCCTAGCCGCAATTCGATAACCTAGTTTTTATTCCACAACACATATTAATTTTTACTTTTATTTTAATATTTTCCGTTCACATTAAATTTTTTAGTTTATTATTTTTAAGGCTCGTACCTTGCACGTGTTATAGGCTAGTATTATTTAATTGTGGAGTTATAGATAATCAAACCCAAGATGAAGCTAAACAAGTTAAGTAATGAAATAAATTTTGTATAATTATATAATTGCAAGGAATCGAACTCAAATTTAATAATAATCCAATTTAATAATTTGATATTTTTAATTTGCACACCATTTAAACATTGTCTTATTAACGAACAAAGAGTATACATTAGACAAAAGTTCCGGTGGCTGCTCGGTAATCATACTACAGTAGTAAATTGAATTTTTGAATGTTAGGTAGACGCGGAGTTAGGTTTATAATTGTAGTCACAAATGTATGTATGAATAGAATAATCATTTCATTCCCACTTGATTTACATATTGGAATATAATAATTACAATACCCGCAGTGCAAATATAATTATCGTCAACTACAAACTCAATTGTCTTTGAAGGAGGTCCAGAATATATGCACTTGATCATGACTTTATTTTACTTAAAATTAGTAACGTGTACCGGTATCACAAAGGGACGACCATCTAGTTGTTATTCTTAATATTCTACTAATCTTATACTCCCTCCGTCCCAATGGGTTCTTTACGTTTGCTTTTTGCACGGAGACCAAGGAATATTCTTAAAATAAGTGAGGTAGTGGATGTAATAGTGTATTTTATTGTTAAAATAAATGAAGTAGTGGGTGTAATAATAATTTATTGTTAAGATAAGTGAGATAGTGGGTGTAATAGTATAAAGTATTGAAAAAGTGGAGTGAAGTAGTGGATGTAATAATGTATTATATTATTAAAAGTTACTATTTTTAGTAATGTAAAGAATTGGTGGGACGTCCCAAAAAGGAAAGTGTAAAGAATTGATTGGGACGGAGGGAGTAATTATCATATGCAAAGTATCCGACATCATCGATGAGGTTAGAATGATCAATTACAAAAAAGGTTGTTGAATAATCTGCAGGTTGCACTTTACCATTTTTTATTTCTACTACTAGTATTTACAAAAAGTAGACTGATGACTGATGAGCGATGATGCATGCTTGAATGCAAAAGGTGAGGACATGCTTATGCAATTATGCGTAGATTCTTTCTTTATATAATTGAATTTAATTTACTCACGTACCTAAATTAGAGTAGTTGATAATTAAATCAAGTACATCGAGCGGAGAAAGAAAAATAATGTTAAATCAAAAGGATGATAGTTGCATATGCATAAATGTGATGGTTGACAAATTATTTATTTGTTAAAATATTTTGGAAATAGGTGTGTTGAAGTCAATTTTCGTTAAGGACAAAGCTTCAAGATTAAATTTATAATTGAGTATTCGGATAGAGATAATAAGAATACAGGTGGGAATATAAGAATACAATTAGGGTTTTTGAGATATTTGGAACTGCTCTTGAGAGTTTGTAATCGGTTGTGATGTTCGGATCACTCTCAAGGATACGTACCCTTATTTATATGGATCAAGTCCACGTAGTTCTATTCAAGATAAGATTGTAGCTCTGATAATTTCAGGCCTAGTCATTGTTTTCCTTCGGCGACAAGTAATATTTTTGCTTTAGCAGCAAGTAATGTCCATATTGAGAATATTTTGAGTATCTGGATCCTTCTAGAATTAAGTATCCGACAATGTAGTATTTTCCATCGCCTTAAGTATTGGGCTAGATTTTATGGGCCGTTTATTGGATTGGCATCGACATATTTGCAGAGTGTTGATGATGTCTTCGGATACATCCATTATTTGATCAAAATAAGCCCATGCCAGAATAGTCTTCGGAAACAAATATATTGGCCCATGCTTCGGATACAAAACTAATATAATTTTTGTATCAACAAGGTGGAATCCTAAGAAAAAAATTAATCGCGAATATGGTGATGTAGTCCCCGTATTCACATCAATTTTCAATGTTAAATTTATTCATAATTTTTTTTAATAAATACATGATTACAACAATCAATTGTCAGGAACAAGAGAACCTTATATAGTGTAAGATGTTTATAAAAAGATCGATAAAAGGCAATATGAATTATTTACAAGAGGTTCACTCTTCCTACCATGAGCCCGTTTGAGTTAGGTTTTATGACTTTAATTAAGGCTCTGTTTGGGATTGCTGTTAAAAATTGTTGTGCTGTTGAAAAAAGTGCTGTTAAAATAAGTGATGTTGTGAAAATCAGAAAACTGTTTGGTAATATTTTTGATATGTGCATGCTTTGGTGTATAATATAAAAAATTAATGTTTTGGTGAGTTTTGATGTTGAAACCAGTAGCTGCTTCCCGCAAAAGCTGAAAAGCAGCTTTTTTCAAAAGCATGGGGGACCTGCTTTCTCTAAAAGCAGCTTTTCAGCCAAAAGCGCTTTTCAGAAAAGCAGCTTTTAAATTTTACCAAACACTTTTTTAGATGCTTTTCAGAAAAAAGCTGTTGTTGCTGTCTGCAACAGCAATGCCAAACGGAGCCTAAAACGAAAATATTTTAAGTTAATATATGTTTGGGTAAATTTATATTATGAGTAACTTATCATTTATGAATTATTAAAAATGTAAAAATAAAGTTAAGTTTGATAAATAATACATTTCAATGATGATATTAAATTTTATCAAATAAAATTATAAAAACAAAATGAGTTATTCAAAAAAATACCTTCGATCAACTTTTGGCTTTAAGTAATTTTTTTAATTTTAAATCATTTTCTGACTAATTACACAAACAAATATTTTTCAGTTTAAAGTCAAAAATTACTTGGCCCTCTGTATCAATCAAAGAGTTATTTGTCCGCAAAAGATTTTTGTAAATCTATACTCTTTATTAATAAGCAAAACAATGTGAAAATGGCGCGCGGTACTAGAGTACCAAAGTACCAAAGTACCAAATTTGGTTATCACTTAACCCGGGTTCGATTCCTCACAACTACATAATTATACAAGATTTATTTACTTACAAGATTTATTTATTTACTTTAATTTCAATAATTTCATCGAGCGTTAGATTCTTTGCTACTATGTAATCATACAAGATTTATTTATTCACTTTAATTTATTTAACTTTATGCACAGTTCGATTATCCATAACTGCATAATTAAATAGTTATTTATTTATTATATATTTTTATCATTCAATTCTCGAGAAATACATTTTTAAATAATATTTATTAATAATTTATTAATACTAATATTTTAATGTCGACTCATGCTCGACCCGTGCTTGGCACGGGTTATAAGCTAGTATATTTAATACAAAAATTAAAGTGAAACTTCACTCTACTTTATCCACGCTTATTTTTTGATTTAGGTTCTTGTTATTTGTGGAGAATTATTGTGGATAAATGATATTTTGTCAACCATCACATTAAATGATGTACAAGAAGATAGATAAACATATTGAAGACATAATTTGAAGAAGAAAAGTCACCCCCATTGGCGTGCACAATGAGGTTTTTAGATCCATAAAATCTCTCTGCACGTAATTCCTATCTACCTATATTTTAAACGGTGCATAGACGGACACAACACCCGGGTTGCAGTGCTAGTCAACTCAACTCAACTAACCTTAAATGAAATGGAGGGGTATTGTCAACTTGGTAGTTGGCACCGCTTGTCCAGTATTACCAGTTTACCACTTCTACTTCAACACTTGCAGTCAAGAAATCGTATATAAGGCGTGTTTGGCGAAATTATGGTTTATAAATTCGTAAAAATTTATGTGGAGTGTTTGTAAACTTAATTTTTGAATTCAACTTATAACTTATATGTTGATAAGTTGAATGTTAATAATGAGGTACATTTTCCTGAATTTATTAACTTATTACTTGATTTCTTTGTTTTTAAATACTTTATATTTTTACCTTTGTGTTTTTAAATATTTTTTTTAATTTAATACGCAAGTGTTGAAATCATTGTATTTAATAATTATTTTTTCAAATTTAATTTAGCAAACTCTTAACTAGCTTATAAGTAAATTTATCCAAACACCCGTCATCAACTTATCACTTATATGACACTCACTCATTTTAAACTATAAATCAATTTTTTTGTGATATACCAAACACGTACGTAATTTTACCTTGACTTTGTCATGCTTCGTACTAGTACAATTCACAGCACACTTAGAGCCTGTTTGGCTGCAATTTATTAAGTTGACTTATAGCTTAAAATGAGTAAGTGCTTTATAAGTGATAAGTAGAGCTGAGCTTTATAAGTCCTAGAGTGTTTGATAAATCAGAACTTATAAGCAGTAAAGTGTTTGAGTAAATCATAACTTATAAGTTAACTTTTTTTTATTATTTTTAAAATATTTATTTTTTAATATATATAAATGGATATCAATGGATAGATCTCGATGAGTAGAGAAATTTGATATATACATATCAATTTTTTAATGAACGGATCAAAAGATATATGGTTTTGAAGATTTGAAGGATATTATATATTGCGTGTATCGAGAATAAGTTATAAGTTATAAGTTGAATGTTAAGGATTCTTAACATTCAACTTATCCATTTTAAGTAGCCATAAGTTGGTTTCACTTATTTTGGCAAACACCCCCCATAAGCAATTTTGGGTTTATAAGTCATAAGCAGCAACTTTAAGTTGCAGCCAAACACCCCCTTAATATGATGATTTTTACTAGAACACGTTGATTTTTCCAACTTTTCGAATTTAGCCGATGCTTGAAAATTTTAAGGTTTATTGATGTGCTGAATTACTCTTGGGAACACATGATCACTGTTAGCTACTAAGCAAAATAAACAAAACAGAAATACAATTGCCTCTTACATATCTGACCAAAGTGATAGAGTAGGAATACTTTGCTCTTGTCTGAAGAAATTATCAGGATCTACTCTTGTCTTCACCAATACCAACTTGTGGAAATTATGGTTGTAATATTGTTTTCCCCATTTTCTTGCATCGAAATAACTTATGCTCCCTGTTGGATCATTCACTCCTAAATCAAGATCATTATAATTCGAATAAGCCCTTCTCGGATTGCTCGAAACGTATGGAGTCAAGTAACTGTACAAGCTCCTGATCCATTCCAACTTCTCAGTTGTATTCCCAACCCAAAGCACTCTTGCGTACACCATGTACAATGTTCCGGCTCTGTTAGGGAATGGAAGTGCTGATTCTGAATACTCGTCCATTTTTCCTCCGTAAAATGTAAAGATTACTGTTGTTTCTGCTACTCCAACTTCCAACATCTTGTCCCATAATCCGTTTAGACCTTGTTCAGAAATTGGTTTTCTGACGAAATCTGATTTTGCTTTCGTAGGAATATCAGCTAGGAATGTTCTGTCTAGCAAATCTTCTGGTTTGTAATTATCGTCGAATAGGTTGAAGAATGAAGAGATCATAATTGCTTCAATCCATGTAAGTTCTTGAAGATCTTCTGCAACCATACCTAATTCAGGTAAATTTGATTGCACAATTCTAAGTACTTCATCAACTCCACCGGTACCAACGTATAATCCACCAATGGCGAACTGAACTGTTTTGCCATCCGCACGAGCACTAGTGTTGCTTTGAATTGTGCTGATTCGCGTTCTCATCTCAAGTTCATTTGGAAAATTCGGGGCCACAGTTTGCATGGGATAAATAATCTTGGTTGCATTCTGTTCCAATGTTCTAAAAATAGTAAAAGAAAGAACTGTTTTCGGAACATCTACGAGGTTTAGTTTCCAAGATAAAATGACTCCAAAACTAGAACAACTTCCACCTCTAATTGCCCAAAACAAATCTTCTCCCATTGCTTTTCTATCAAGAATCCTTCCTTTGACATCGATAATCCGAGCATCGATAACATTATCAGCAGCCAAACCATACATACGTCTCAACGGGCCATACCCTCCACCACAAAGTAGTCCAGTGGCTCCAACTGTTGACCAAACACCAGCCGGGAAAGCAAGCGTATCGCTTGCCCGGTAAATCGAATAGTAAAGTTCACCAAGTGTTGCACCAGCTTGAACCGTAGCAGTTTTAGCCACAGGGTCAACACTAATAGCTCGGAGATTAATCATGTCAAGTAACACAAATGGAATATCATACGTGCTACTATATGAAAGACCCTCGAAATCATGACCACCGCTTCGGATTCGAATTCTCATACCGTATTTTTTAGCACAAAAAACAACGGTTTGGACTTGAGAATCGGTCACTGGTTGTACGATAATTTGGGGTTTGAGTCGGGTTGATACATTGAAACGAGGATTTCGCATGGAAAACTCATACACAGGGGTATATGAAGAATTTAACGGGGTGTATGTAACTGTGCTTATGGATGCCGAGTCTATAGATTTACTCTTCAGGCATTGAAGAAACTGAGTAGAATCAGCATAAGCTTGGGACGAAAGAAATGAAATGACAACAAGGGAAATTAAGGAAAGAAAGGTAAAAGAAGTACAGCTGGTTATCTTCATTGAAACTCTTTGTTTCTTTTTATTGAATTGTAGTAAATTGTTGTTTTGATATCGAATAGGTTCCGGGATATATAGGCATGGACCATGCAAGTGGGGAGTTTTAATACAGATGATCCGTTGTTTCTAATATGAGACCAAAATGAATTGAAAAAGAAAAAGAGGAGAGTTGTTTTAACGTCAATAATTGTTGCCCTTAAAACTTGTCTCTCTGTTCATAAATATTAACACGTTTTGGTCAGCCCCCTTTTCTCCTTGAATTGGTCTGCGAATACCGTTCTTTCTTTGCATTTTCCACTTCTACAAGGGTAATTATCATACATCAACTCTGGTTCATTTCTGATAAAGACAGTAGCCAAACTCAGAACCTGCTGCAGTTTTATGATGTACATTATACAGCAATATATTTTCACAATACAATTGACGAAATTAGATCGGAACTGACCTCATTTCGACTGCTGCTGACCTTTAAAAAGTACTAATTAATAATTTTCAATTATATGATAAAATTGTAAAATATTGGTTTCTCCGGTGCACAACATGCACACTTTGAAACCCATCACGGGTGTCACACTTGATTGAGACCATAACTTAGGGACTTACCATCCCAAGATCATAGGTTCGATTACTCTTCATGAAAGTAAGTGGGATGCATAGGTCCGAATTAGTCGAGATGCATAAAAGTGATCCGAAAACTGAATTATTAAAAAAAAAATGCGCACTTTAAAGTGCATGCATGTGTTCACGTTCGTAAATGGTATGGGTCTCACGGTGACATATTTCAGACTTTAGAGACCACCTGGGCCACCATTTGAATCTGTCATGTTAAGCCAATCGTTATACAAGAATCGTCCCATCATTTTACTTGGTGAACGTTTCCGGTGTTTTGAAAATGCTACACCGTTGAAGTAATGAGATAATAAAAGTACACAGGTAGTGAAGGAGCCAGGATACAAGTTGAGTGGAGTCAAAATTTTATTCATAATATATGACAAAATTTAAATGACATATAATCGATTATAAACACTAATTTTTGAAGAAAGTTTTCTTAAGCTATTAAAATTTAAAACTAGTTTTAGATAATAAAACACTGGGCTCTGCAAGACCTCTTCAGTCTACTAACTTTTGCAATTGACTTATGTTTTCCTTTTGATTTTGTAATACTAAGCTATTTGTTGATTAAAATGAATTTATTTTTCACTTCAGCTACCCCAATTGTTTTACACTATAACCTCAATCAATATATACATATTTTATTACATAATACATACACATATATAGGTAATAGTTTTATTTTAAAATTCAAGTGGAATCACATGACCCCATCTGACATCTCTACATCCACACCTGTACACAGAACTCAAATACTGAACTTCTTTATTTCAAGACAATATAAAAGAAAGTAATAGAAATTAGAATCGACGGTTCTACCTATCTTTCATAGTAGAATTTTAAACACGTACAAAGTTTATGTTTACTATTCACAGCCAAGTTGAATATATAAATTAATGTCAACTGCCTTATAGCCGCCGGAGATATTTTATATATAAAGCTACTATCCGATTAACAACCTTTCTTTGTTTATTTTTGTTCGTCAGTCCAATTTTGGGTTCTAGAATCTATAATTAATGTCTTTCTAATTTTGTTCCATTGAGTTAAACCCATATTCTAAACTCAAGAATTTCTCTAGTAATTTACAACTTAGAGGGTGTTCGGGTAAAGCTTTAAGCAGGATATTGGGGTGGCAGCGAATCGAACCTTGGACCTCCCGCGAGCCTGAACTTTGATACCATGTTGAGTAACCAGTCGCTCTAAAACCTCAAAATGTCAGAGAAGAGAAATACATTTTTCAAGATCATATATTATAATCATATATTATATTCTAACAATAAGTCACAATTTTAAGTTTAACCAAACAGCTCTTACTTACATAACTATTTTTACAAAGACAAGCAGTTGAATATGTAAGATAACACCCTGAACCAGTTTGATAATTAGAATTGAAAATGTTTCTTTTTTAATAATTAAAATGCAGCAGAATAAGAACAAACTAGAGTAAACGAGTGTGTGTTTGGGGTATCACAAAAAAGTTGTTTTATAACTTAAAATGAGTAATTGTTTTATAAGTGATAAGTTGATGGATTCTTATAAGTTATACGGGTGTTTGGAAAAATTTACTTATAAGTTAGTTAAGAGTTTGCTAAATTAAATTTAAAAAAATAATTATTAAATACAATGATTTCAATACTTGTATTTTAAATTAAAAAAATATTTAAAAATACAAAGGTAAAAATATAAAGTATTAATAAACAAAGAAATCAAGTAATAAGTTCAGAAAAATGTACCTCATTATTAACATTCAACTTATTAAGTTATAAGTTGAGGTCATAAGTTGGGTTGAAAAACACCTCCATAATCTCTTAAGAATTTATAAATTATAAGTCGGCTTATAAACCCTTTACGTAACATGTCCCGAGCAAGATGACACCCTGTTCTGCACCAGTTTGATAACAGCCTCGTTTTCATCATGGAGTAATAAAATCACAGTGGTGGGAAAATATATCAAAAATAGGAACGGGGAGATTCCCTCAATATCATGTGTGGGCTACTCATCTCAGAAGTAGGGTTCCCCAATTCAAAATTCATAGTCATTATAGCATTATACAGAACAATGTGCAGGCCTCCCAAGTAAAACTTTCCACAATTTGGAACACGATTAGAAGTGGGACCACTCCTCTGCATGGCTGAAGGGAGTTTGACACACCCTCACAATTGGGGGCAGTAGATTAAGGTGTGCAAAGAGCCCTATCCCACGAGACCCCAAATTTGAAAAGGTTCCCAAAATTATCAATTGCTTATTAATGTTCTAGTATATTGTAATTTCAGGGCATGTTTAATGTATTGTGGCATGAGTTTCATGTATGATCTTTAACTTGTGTTAAAGTTACTTTTGCTTTAAGATGTTAGAGGAAAGCGATCTGAGTTTTGATACCAAGTTGAGTAATCAATTATTCTAAAACCTTAAGATATTCCAGTATCATATATTACTTACTAGCTTATAACCCGTGCCAAACACAGACCATGAGTCGACATTAAAATATTAGTATTAATAAATTATTAATAAATATTATTTAAAAATGTATTTCTAGAGAATTGAATGATAAAAATTTATAATAAATAAATAACTATTTAATTATGTAGTTATAGACAATCGAACCGTGCATAAAGCTAAAGAAATTAAAGTAAATAAATAAATCTTATATGATTATGTAGCTGCAAAGAATCTAACGCTCGATGAAACTATTGAATTTAAAGTAAATAAATAAATTTTGTATAATTACGTAGTTGTAAGGAATCGAACCCTGGATGAAGTTAAAGAATTTAAAGTAAATAAATCTTATATAATTATGTAGTTGCGAGGAATCGAACCCGGATTAAGTGATAACCAAATTTGGTAATTTGGTACTTTGGTACCCCGCGCCATTTTCACATTATTTTGCTTATTAATAAAGAGTATAAATATAGATTCTAACAGATTACGTGGATTAAAAGATTGGTTCGTGAAGAAGTGTTATTTTCCAAAGAAAGCTGCAAGGATCCCTCACTTATAGTAGTTAGTTTTTATTAGCAGGCCGTGTAATTTTGCTACAGTAAAAATGAGGTACAGTAAACGAGAATGTAATTCATCCCTCTCGAAAACAAAATCTGAAAGCTAAGTTTCACAATCCTGGTCTTGTACAAACTCACCAAAATATAAATTGAAATAAATTGAACTAACCATTGGCACAAGACAATCCAATTTCACCACCACCCTAATCCCTATCCCAATCATGAGATTTTATTTAGTTCAGCTCCTCGCCTCAGCTAGTTCTGGAGCAAAACAACTCAGCTTAAGTTTTGTACATGCTTAAATCAGCTGTCCTCCGTGATCACGGGCAAACATACCAACTCTTAAGTTTACCATCTTGCTCAAACAACACAACGCCAACACATTTTACAACCATCTCCTTAAAATAAGGTACAATTATACTCCCCGAACATGATATTCAAACCATCTCTGTGGAAAGTTAGTAAAAGGGATCTTAAAAGGAACAACAGTCAAGAACTTTAAGCCAAGATTATCATATTTCAGACCTGTTTCTCCCTTAAATAATCATCGACAGCACAAACTTTAGAAAACATAGGTTCTGTCAAGCCTCAGTGCGGACTGCAATTATCAGGCTAATTAGTCACGTGAAGTTATCCTAGTTACAATTTTATATATCCCAGAGAACATCATATCAAAAGATTTCAACGATCTCCTTTAATTTTTTTCCAACTAGTTGATTGTTTTTTAGTGTAGAAAAGATGCACGCTTCACAGTTTGTCATTCGGACGGAAGGAAAGATATAAAATTAATCAGATAGATAATGCGCCCCACAAGGGTGAACGGGTAAAAAGTTGAATCATTTAAAATCGTATGACTTGTGTACAATGTTGTAAACATGCCCCGATTCCAATAGGCCGAAACACGAAAGAGGATATAAAAACTTCAATAGTCTACTTAAATAATTGAAGACAATGGAGTTGATGAAATTAAAAAGAAAAAAGGTATGTAAGATTCTCTCACAATTGGTGAGTTATAATTAATGTTGTAAAAAATGAATTTTTGAAATTTAATCAATAATATACTTCAAATCTCATATCATTCATTATACATGAGTTTAGTTATATGGAGACCATGTTTCATTAAAGATTTTGGAGACCATATATATTCTTCAAGCAAAATCATGCAAAATATAATATTTTGTCAATTATGTTATACTAGATGATAACCCGTGCGAAGCACGGCCTAGTTAATTTATTTAAAAATTTAAATTATTTATATAATATAAATATATAACCTTTTTTAATAAGCGAAACCCCCTTTTTAACGCTATTTTATAAATTTTGCATATATTTTAGCTTGATCGAACATGAAACTAAGTATTATACTCAAAATATACCCGGGAGAGCTAGCAGGAGAATGATTCCTAGAGTTTTGAGGGTGGGTAGATGCTTCGTACAAAGTAGATTAAGATAACTAATAAAAGAGTATAAAATAGATTGAGATTTGTATCTTGATTCAACAACTAAGTAATTATAACCGGGTCTGGTGATTGGTGATTGATCTGATTGTGTGACGTTGATGGATATAAAAATTCAATAGTTTATACTTAAATAATTGAAGACAATGGAGTTGATGAAATTAAAAGGAAAAAAGGCATGTATGATTCTTTCTCACAATTGGTGAGTTTGAGTTATAATTAATGTTGTAAAAAATGAATTTTTGAAATTTAATCAGTAATATACTTCAAATCTCATATCATTCATTATAAATGAGTTGAGTTCTATGGAGACCATGTTTCATGGAAGATTTTGGAGATCATATATATATTCTTCAAGCAAAATCATGCAAAATATAATATAATATGTTATATGAAAAGAACTATTTCATTGAAAATATTTAAAATTATATATGTTTTGCTAGCATAACATTGTAAAACATATATTGAGTTTGCAGAACATACATGTTTTGTTTAGTTTGCAAAACATACATGCTTTTCTAGATTTTTAATGAAATGATGATTTTAATATAACATTATTTGCAAAATAATATGTTTTGTAATTTTTTGATTGCAAAATATAATACTTTTTGTAATATTTTGATTGCGGAATATATATGGTTTCCAAGTCTTCAATGAAAATCTTTAATGAAATAGCGTCTCTTCATAGTAATTTCATTTGTTCCAACCAAATACGAGATTATTGACAATGAACAAGCGAGACAACCTGATATACATACATAAAAAGTGGTACAGTAGTCCTGTGATTTATTAGTTGAGGCTCATTTTTTCAAACACAAAGAGATTACAAGCAGTGAAAGAACAACAAGATTCGGTCGACAAACAAAACAGAGACTACTGCAAGCTTAGCCTCTGCATACAGCATGGGGTACATAGAAAAGCAACCAATGCAACATCTCACATATCTGCCTTGGGTAGAAAAGGAGGAATACTTTGCTCGTGTCTGAAAAAATTATCCGGGTCGAACAGACCTTTCACTCGAACCAACTTATCAAAATTACTCTTGTAATAAGCTTTACCCCATATCTTTGCATCTGCAAGTGTAATAGGCCCTGTTGCAGGATTCACTCCCAAATCAATATCATCGTAATTCCAATAAGCTCTTCTCGGATTGTTTGACACATAAGGAGTCAAGTAATTGTATAAACTCCTTATCCACTCCAACTTCTTTGTAGTGTCTCCAGCCCAAAGCACTCTCGCGTACACCATATACAATGTACCTGCTCTGTTTGGAAATGGAAGTGCGGATTCTTTTATTTTATCCAGTCTTCCTCCGTAAGGAGTGAAAATCACCGTAGTTTCTGTTGGATTCACTTCTAGAAGCTTCTCCCACAGCCCTTCTATGCCTTCTTCGGGTATTGGACTTCTAACGAAATCTGACTTTGCTTTAGTAGGAAGATCGAGCAAGAAAGTCCTGTCGAGCAAGTCCTCGGGAGAATAAACGTCTTCAAACATGTTGAAAAATGAAGATTCCATTATAGCATTTATCCAAGGAATTTCCCTGAGGTCTTCTTTCACCATTCCTAGTTGAGGCAACTTTTTCTGAATCAATTTAAGTAGTACATCAGGTCTACCAAGGTACAATCCAGTGAACGATAGCTGAACAGTCTTACCACGAGGGCTTGTTGGACTCTCTATAGTACTAATTCGAACCCTAATGTCTACTTCATTTGGAAGTTTTGGTGCTATGGTTTGGAATGGAAGAATAATCTTTGTAGCATTTTGCTCCAAAGTTCTCTGTATAAGAAAAACAGTAACTTTCTCCGGAACATCAACTAAGTTTAGTGTCCAAGAAAGAACAATTCCAAAACTAGCACAGCCACCACCTCTTATAGCCCAAAACACATCTTCTCCCATTGCTTGTCTGTCAAGAATCCTTCCTTTGACATCTACTATTCGAGCATCGATAACATTATCAGCAGCAAGACCATATTTTCGCCTTAACGGACCATACCCTCCGCCACAAATCAGTCCGGTGGCCCCCACAGTGGACCAAACCCCAGCCGGAAAAGCTAGGGTTCCACTTGCTTGATAAATCCAGTAGTACACTTCACCAAGTGTTGCACCAGCTTGAACTATGGCAGTTTTAGCTTTAGCATCAACTGTAACAGTTTTGAGCTTAATCATATCAAGCAAAACAAAGGGGACATTATGGTAAGTGCTACTATACGAAAGGCCCTCGAAATCATGTCCACCGCTACGAATCCGAATTTGCATATCAAATTTTTTGGCACAATTAACCACAGTTTGGACCTGTGAGTCAGCCACCGGGGTGACAATCACCGCGGGCTTAAGGCGCTCGGATGTATTGAAACGAGGGTTTCGCATCGAGAATTCGTAGGTTTCTGTATAAGAAGAATTAGAAGGAGTAAGGACATTGCCTGCTATGATTTTAGAGACTTGAGAATTTTTAGTTAGGCATTTGATGAAAGCAGAAGGATTGGCTGAATGAACAAATGAGAAAGACAAGACAAGAAGAAAAGAAATTTGCAGAAGAATAGAACAAGTGAAAATCTTCATACTAGCTAGTGTTTATGTTGTTCTTTCTTTTGTTTGGCATGTAATCTAGTAGAGAAGTGACACTTATTTATAGCCCGAGTAGATCTAGGATTTCTGCTATACAATGTCTTAATTGGTCCTTGTTGTATGCATGGAGTTCATTTAATAATATGCGAAGAATTATAAAGCAATAGCACTGATTTAAAATACCGAAAAGAAGTAAAAGGTAATCTATTCAATTAAGCTAAACAAAAGGTAATCTTTTTGGATAAACAAACGAATTAACTGGTCTAACCACTATCGGGAAACAATAATTAAGGCCACTCAGAGGAGCTTGGACACCGGGTTGGTGTGTGTAAAAAAATAATTAAGCTTGAGTAATTTTATTCATTTATATTTTTAGTTTCAAGTGGTGTGGACGTTTTGATCATTGCTAAAACGTGAGGAAAAGTTGCACACAGTGTTTTCAGAGCAAATATAAATATAAATGGCACCAATAGAAACTGGTTGCATGTCTAGGAATTACAGGAATGATATCCATTTGCTACATATCTTGAAAATGAAGAAATAAATTTGATTTTGAATTATATCATAGCGATAAGGTAAATTATGTCCTGCACCCGCAAAGTTAACGTGGTTCGGTTAGAGCATCTCCAACGGTGTTGGCTAAAATCGTTAGCTAAAATAATATAAAATGCTGATTATGTAAAATTTGCTGAACCTGTAAGATATTGTGTTCCAATGGAGTTGGCTATACTAGTTGGCTATATTTTAAAAATAGAATGTTATTATTATTTCAAGTTGTTAAAAATAGAATATATGATTTGAATATGGTAATAATTGATGTGGAGTTTTACTACAGGTCCATAGGGGTTCGACAAAAATAGCCAACATGGAGAGGTTGGCTAAAATTTTAGCTAACAGTTTTATCCCATTGGAGCGGATTTTTTTTTACACATTATCTAAATTTTTATTTATGGCAATCCACCTATGATTTTAGCTAAGGGTTCTCCACCATTGGAGATGCTCTTATGAGGGATAATGTAGTCATTTTAGAATTAGTATCATTAAGGAATGTATCAAGTTTCGATACTTAACCAATACAAACTTTGATTTCAATAATTTTTTTTAGGTAATCATTTTTAATTTTATGATAAATAAAGAGGGGGAAATCCGTTACAGAGACCCCAACTCCCGTAGGAATAAGTTCAAACTTGTCGAAGCAAGCAATAGTTCATACAACCAAGAAAAAAAGATGGTACGAATTATGTTGATTCTTGATAACCAAATTAACTTAGTAAAATTTGTATAAGTGAAAATGTAGGCTTCAACGGATAACATGTGTATACAGTATCTGTTGAAGGTAACTTATCAACGTATAAGACTCTATGTAACATGCTTGTGTAATTCTGTGTTAGCAGTTGAAGTATTAGTTTTGTAAGTCATGTTGACTATCAACGGATATGTAGAATATGGAGGCTAATTGTAAATAGTCTATACCTTGTAATTTTACATAAGTGAAATTGAGCTTCAACGGATGGAGTCACAATATTTCAACGGATGCCACTCAAACAACCTCAACGGATGCTACTCAAACAACCTCAACGGATGCCACCTCTATTATTTGTACCTGACACTGTGAAAAGGACAGTTCAGATAGAGCACATGGGTTGACAGAATTCACGAGAGCATGGAAACCAGTATTTCTGGTAAACTCAGAAGAACAAGAAGCATTCTGTTTTCTTTGGTCGGGAGTGACATTACTACAAAGGGTATTCAGCCAAAAGAAGCCAGCCACCAACAAAAGGACCACTACTCAGAATGGAGAAACAAGCCTTTTTGGACTCTACTAATTTTGTATTATTAGCTGTTCAAATTGTCTTGTAAACTTGGGTTATATAACCAAGTGTAGCACTGTTTTAGGAGATAAAAAATCAGTTAGGTTATTCAAGAGCCAAAGCAAAATTCTCTGTAATTTGCTGAAGCTAAAACAGTGTATGCAGCTGTGTGTTTATTCATAAACATCACAGAGATTTCTTCAATAAAATCTCTCAGGTGGAACAATCAATCCACCTGAATTTTTAATTCTTGTGTTATTGTTTTACATTTTGTTATTGATTTTATTTTAGTTCTTGTCTTTGTTTAAAGAACTGAATAAATTTTAAAGATTGTATTCAACCACCCCCTTCTATAATCTTGATTCATTGTCTGGAAATAAAAATTGCTATCAGAGCAAGCTTCTAACACACATGAAGTTTAAAGATCAAAAGACATCAGAATCATGGGTCAGAAGGATTATGGAGTTAAGATACCAGTTCTTGATAAGGACAATTACTTTCACTGGAAAGTAAAGATGCGTTTACATCTTATGTCCATGGATGAAGGATATGTAGAATGCATTGATCATGGTCCTCATGTTCCAATGAAGCCAAACACTTCAATAGCTCAAGCACCTGCAGGAACTCCAGGCACCATTCCAAAGTTATCTTCATAATGGACTCCTGAGGACATCATTGCCATACACAACGACAAAAAGACTATGAACATTCTGTTCAATGGTCTTGAATCTGATATGTTTGACAATGTCATTAACTGCTCTACAGCTAAGGAACTTTGGGACACAGTCCAAACCCTGTGTGAAGGAACAGAACAGGCCAGAGAAGACAAAATGCAGCTTCTCATACAACAGTATGAATACTTTCACTTTAAAAGTGAAGAATCTTTGAAAGATACTTTTAGTAGATTTCAAAAATTGATGAATGGATTAAAGTTGTATGGTAGAGTGTATCAAACCAAGGATTCAAATCTCAAGTTTCTGAGAGCCTTGCCCAAAGATTGGAAGCCTATGACTGTTTCCTTGAGAAACACTCAAAAGTACAATGATTTTACTCTTGAACGGCTGTATGGAACTCTAAAGATATATGAGCTAGAAATGGAGTAGGATGAGGAAATTGAGAAGGTCTAGAAGAAAAATGGATCTGTTGCCTTAGTTGCAAGTGTTAACAAGGCTGAGGACATGAAGGAAGAAACTGCTGAAGCTACACCAAGCCCAAGTGCTTGTGAAGGTAGGATTGAATCAAGAAAAGGCAAGGGAAAGATGATTGAAGAAAGTTAGCCCTCAAACCAAGATGAAATGGATGAGCTAGATGAACATTTAGCTTTTCTGTCAAGAAAATTCTCAAAGCTCAAGTTCAAGAGAAACCCTGAGGTGACCAAGCCATCCAGAAAGGACTTTCATTCAAACAAGAACTATGTTGAAAGGTCCAAATTCAAATGTTTCAATTGTGGAATGGGAGGACACTTTTCCAGTGAATGCAACAGACCTAAAGCTGAGAAGAATAACAAGAAGTTTGAGCCTGTTGATTATAAGAAGAAATACTTTGAACTTCTCAAGCAAAAGGAAAAGGCATTCATAACTCAGGACTATGACTGGGCTGATGGTGGGAATGACTCTAAAGAGGATACTGAGTTTGTAAACCTTGCATTGATGGCTGATTCAAGTGAGCAGGAGGCTAGTTCATCAACCAATCAGGTAATCACTACCAACCTCACCGAGCTTTCTACAGAGGAATACAATAGTGCAATTAATAATATGTCTACTGAATTATACCAAATGCGTGTTTCTCTTAAGTCACTTACAAAAGAAAACACCAGGATTAAAGATGCTAATCTGTTTTTAAGTGATAAAAATGTTGTCTTGGAAACTCAGTTTATTGAGTTTGAGAAAATGAGGATGGAGTGTCAGATTGCTAAGGATGAACTGCTAGCTGTACTGGAAAGAAAAGAAATTCTCAAAGTGCAGTTAGCAAAAGAACATGAAGTAATTGCTAGATGGAATGATTCCAGGAATGTTGCCACAAACATAATCAAAGTTCAAGGTATGGATACATTCTACAAGGAATCAATGAAAAAGGACAAAGAGAAACTAGATTTCATTTATGAGGATCTAGGAGCTGATGATGCTTCAACGGATAGCGACCATCAGTTAAGAGATAATTCTTCAACGGATGAGACTCATCCGTTGAAACATACAGCAAGTGTCAGTAAAGAAAAATTGGAGAAACTGAACAAAAAGTATGGTCCAACCAGCAAAAATTTTGTTCAAGGAGAAAGTAGCAAAACCAAGAATGTTGAAAAGGTAAACATAGGTCACTTGTCCAACAAGTAATTGAAGGACAAGTTAGAGAACATAGAGGTCAAGGTTGAGGTTAAAAAGAAAAAGAACAGAAATGGTAAGGTAGGGATTAATAATCATAACAATTACACATCTGACAAATATGCTCCTAGAAAGACATGTGTTAAGTGTGGAAGTGCTAATCATTTGTCTACCAACTGTAAAGCTGTTAAAAATGAAAATGTTCAAATGCCAATGTCTATACCTAATGTGCCTATGTCTGTTATGCCTAACATGCCTGTACATAATGCTCATGCATCCAACATGTATCATAACATGCCATTCATTTTAAATCCTTATATGAGCGCATTTACTATGCCTCAAATGTCATGGAGCATGCCACACATGAGCACTATGTTTGCACATCACTCACAAATGCTGTACTATATGTATATGACTTTGTCTCACTTCATACATTGTGTGGCCATCAATCTTATCATAGGTGTGTATTCTAATCTTGAAAGGGAGTCGTTTTTATTCTCTGTATCTTTGTTAATATGTCACTTAGTTTTTAATTAGTAAATGAAACCTCTCTTTTTGTCTTTCTCCGCAAAATACTACTCATGAGAGTTCTATTATCCAATGCTTTGATACACTTTCCTTCAGTTCTTTACGTTGTTATTGTATATTATTTTGGACAGCCGAATACACGTACAAGTAATATAACTTGGCATTCCACAATCGTTCTACCTAGCTCATGCCTCAACCTAATTGATAATGGTCATTTTCAGGTATATATTGTGGAGATTATGTAAGTTGTTCAGAAAAGTAAAAAACTAACAACTGAAACTTCAATTTTTGTATCTATGTATATAATAGTTGCTGTTGCCTGTTTTCTACAGTAATTTTTGAATTTTAAGTCTTTGTCCTGAATCTTGAAGTTATTTGCAAAAATGCCACTATATCAGAAAGTGACACTGTCCAAGCTTCACGTGTCTTACTGTGTTACATACTAAATTCTATTATTATTAAACTTAAAATAAAGAGGAAGCCAATACAAATTCATATTAAATGAACGAAGCTTCTCTCCAAAGCTTTCATCTCCCCCCCCCCCCCCCACCCCCACCCCCACCCCCATCCCCACCCCCATCCCCATAATTGTGCGCATTCTTTTCAATACTATCCTATTTTAAATTTTGGAATTCAAACGTAATTATCCAACCGAGTCTGTATCTATTTTTATTAGCATTTCTCTTATCTTCAATATTAATGTATTACATCATTTCAACACTCTAATTTGTTTATAGTTGATTTGCAATTTAAATTTTGCAAAGGAATTGATTGATGAATATGAGAAGAAGATCGATAAATACAAGTGTTTTGTGGAAGCCTACTTAAGGTATATTTATTGTATTAATATTTGATCTTTGTTAGAGCTTTTCAGTTTGATTTCTTTGATAGAATATTATTGCAGGCAAACTGTTTGATAGTTTGCATAAATGAAAAGGATTCACAACGTACTGTTTGATAGTTTGCATAAATGTAAGTGATTGTTCATGTGATTATTGTTCTTTTATTCAGGAACAGACTCTCGCATGTTTATCTTATCCATCTAAATGTAAAGTTAATGTAGTGTATTTTTAAATTGATATTTTTTGGATGCCGGTGGAGTGTAATGCTGAGTTTTTGATTTTACTTCTTTAGCATTTTTTTAAGATTCTGATATGAACAACGAAGGTTGACAACAATCCTTACTTACTTTGATGCAGTTATGTGATACATATACGCTACAATAAGTTTAGAGATTCTGTAATCGTAATCTTTTGTTGTAGTTAGGTGACATATGTACTATACAACTTATATTCATTTTTTAATATGGTAGTGTTCTAATGTTTTTCTTAATGCAAATCATTATTTATTTTTCTTATTCACATTTAACTTTGAAAAACATATATGATAGTTAAAAGTTTGGCATGAAAAGTAAAATCTTGATTATATTAATGGTCCTTCTGGTAGAGTTTAAACTGTTATGTTGTTTAATTTTGGCTCAATTTAGATAAGGGTCAAGTCAAATTATTATTGATTGATCATATTGGGCATTACTTTCGGGCAATCTAAAAAATTTGGAATTTGATTTAATTAGAGAAAATCTAGGGATTCTAATCTAAACTTAAAATGAAGAAGGCTTTTGGTTAAACTATCTATGACATGTTAGTTTTAATGGTCTCTTTCGTGTTGATCTTTTGTAGCATTTCTGGCATATCATCAAGCAAGCTGGACAACTTTTATTAGTTTGCTGATTTCAGCTATGTGCGCGTATGTCTTTGCAGTAGGATATAAGTAAACAAGAAAATTCTTAAGTTTCCTTCAGTTGAACAGAAGGTAAGCTCTTTCCTATTACTTATATTTATTCGATTTGCATACAATATTTAATTAATTAGTTTTAGATATTTGATATACTATTCTTTCATATATAACAAAGATTTCTAGAATACTTGAACTCTTTAGTGAAATTTCTAAAAAGAGGATAGATTTCTTTGATGTTAGTTCCAAAACTAGCTACTTTTTGAAATTTATATGAATAGGTCACCTGATTAAGGAGATGCATTGCTGCCAGTGTGACAATGTCGTTTTGAAATTTTAGCAAACTATTGAATAAACGGAGTACAATTTATATTATTCTTTTAAATATATGCTTTTATTATTCTTTGTGGTTGAGTATTCAGTTTATTTACCTTATGCGTTTTGATTTAATTAGGATTTTAATTGGTTTATAATTGGAATAAATATTAGTTAGGATTAAGTTTTTATTTTCATAGATTTTATTATTTTGTATTGATATAAGATGGCTTTATTTCTTTATATCTCATAAACATTTTGGTAATCTGGAATGTTTTTGTAAACAGACGATCTTTTGTTAAGGTAAAATCATTTATTTATTTTATAATTAGAACATTTTTTAAAGGACGTGATCCTATGGGATGGTATGCAAGCCTCTCAATATTTTGAAATAGATCGCAGGAGACCACTGCCTTGGTGCCTTGATCTTATGTAATTTAGTGACTTATCGGTAGTTGATAGCTTTTTGTTCCTTTTAGAATGAGGTTAGTTCAGTCTCCTAATTATGGCATTTGGTTTCATTTCCAGGATATTGGTCAATAAGATGATTATTTTTCCATCTATAAAGTCTTTGAGCGTGGAAAAATTTATCTTACTGCAGATGGAAATTTATTTTGTTATAAGTCATAAGAGTCGAGGTTCTTTTGGTGATGGAATATGGAAAAATTGTACACCATGCATGATATCTTAGGGTTTTTTTTAATATTTGGTTTTGTCATGATATCTCTTTGTAAACATTTGACACTCTTTCTTTAAAGTATATGGGTATGTTACTTGGACCGGATCACAAGGATTGAAGAAAATATATATTTTTTAGTGTTGAGTACTCAAATATATGTCATAAAATTGATTTTATGTTATCAATAAAGAGGGTTCGAGGTGCCACCGAAGGCGGTGCCGAGGAGTTAAATATTGTGCATTTATAATTTGATGTCAAAAATGAAAATATTGATATCAACAAAATTCAAGATTGTTTTAATTTTAAAAAAGCCCAGCATCGCGGGCATAAATGCTAGTTAGAAATAGTACCCAAATAGTGCAAACTGGATATAGAAACTAGTAATAGTGATACACACTAAAATGTAGTTATCTGCATCACAAGCTTCAAAAGAAGAATAAAACAAGCCGATTTCCAAATATTACTGTCCAGGTCTGCTCTATGATGGATGACTTCAACAGCCTCTCTCCTACATAAGTAGTCATCGTAATCACCAAACATTTATCACAAAGTCTATACAAGACCAGACAACTGTGCAGCAGCAATACCTGCATTAACTGACAAAGAGGAACTTTTGTCTTTGAATCTCTGTATCTGTATGGGTTGCTACAAGATGGACCAGCACATTTTTCACATGTAGGAGGATAACTGGAAATTAATAGCAAATAATTTAGACAAGTAATAAGCAAAACCAGCAGCAAGTATTTTCTCCCTTTTTTACTGATTGGTTCTCTTACGCTGTGTTCCCGAATTTATAAGAGAAAAGAAAAGAATAGAAAATAGAATATTTTCCTTTCTCTCTAAATCACTCCAAAAGTGGAAAGAAGATTTTGGAGATAAATTTATAAAGATTTTCTTTCCAAATCTTCAGAAATCAATTCTTTTCTCTCCTAAAAAAATTTTCGGGAACAAGCTAAAGAAAATAAATCCACCACTTTCTTTTCTTTTCTTTCCAGAAAAAGTTTCTGGAACACAGTGTTAGCTCCTATATCCAATTTCTCATGATAGAAACTATGTTAGTCTGTCTAAACTATTAAAATAGACCAAAAATTTGACCAACCATACTTCTTTGCTGACATGGACATTAAGAAAAATATGAATTTTGTTTACCTACGACTTCCAGTTTAATCTTTTCTTAATTTACAGTACAGGAATGCAAGGCCTGCCTGTCAAAGATTATTCAATATGCTATAATACTGGGCAATCTCTTGAAAAGCAAATCCCTTAAAAAAGGAAATAAAACAATAGCTTAGTCCATGGCACTATTTATTACAAGCTATAGGAAGTGAGAAAGAAACCAAATAGACCGATTGCACAAACTGAACAAACCCGTACACACAATAGGTACACCATAAATTGTTTTTCAAAACATCTGAAACTACGTCATATTATACTCTAAACAGTATATAGAATGATTAAAAAACAGCACCTGCAGGGTTTAGGGTCAAATATACGAGGCAAACCACATCCTCTGAAAAGGTAACTGTGGTTCCAGTAGGGCCCATCACACATCTAATAGTATTTGGTGGCAGCCCTCTCCTGAACGACACAAGGATAACAATATTAAATTGAACTCATTGAGAATTATTAGTTTAAACATAGCAGCAGACTCCAAATACCTCAGCCAACTCTTCCTGACGCTTCTTTAATTTATCTCCTCGCTTCTTTCTACTGGAATCTTGATTCTTGACCGAGTATTTTTCTGATTGCCTCAGCCTAAGACCAATAATCGTAGAAAATCAATACCAATCACTAATATGAAGACAATGTAACAACCTCAAGAACGAAAGAAAAAGATTGAACAAAAGCAAACCTCCGACTCCCGAGCTGCCTTCTCACGCTGCAATCTACGCCTCTCAGCAGCTCCAACTTTCTTCAGCTGCTGTTCAACTTCCATGAGTTTCTCCTTTTGCGCTGGAAGGGCCGAAGAACAATTAGCTAATTAAAAAACAATAAGTTCAACCCTCCTCACTAAGACAACTTCCTTTCTTTGTAAATTCAGAGGGTTCACGAGGCACATATGTCCAGATGCTTATCGAGTATTTTGCTGTTCTCTTGATTTTTAGACAAAATCAGAGGGGAGAAGTCTGAAATGAAGTATTCTCTGGGAATTTCTTTTCAATCCGCACTAATTTAACTGCAAAAACATGAATTCCCCACACTAGATTCAAAGTTCAAACGGCTTCTAAATATATGTTTTCTTTAATATTATTCAGAATAACTACATTACAGAAATTATTTAAATAAGAAAAAGAACTAAAGTAAAACAAAACAGAAATTGGATGCGATAAAACCTACTTCGAGGTCGAGGTGGCGGCAGACCATTTGGAAACTCAATTGCACTTGCTCCAGCAACGTAAGAGGAATCCTTTCTGGACACCAGGCATCGTTGACGCGTTGTAAGACCTATTTCTCTTTTGCTTTCTGCTGGAGAATCGATGATATCCTTCCCTAGTTTTTTCTGTTTACCTTCTGGCTCCCCTTCAGACAGTTTTTCCTCCTCTTCATAATCTGTGTACTCCTGCACCCTCTCCAATTTGGCCTTTTTACCATCTTTATCCGATCTTGAAGGACCAAAATCTTTTGCATTTTCAAGATTTCCAACTTTTAAAACCTTAGATAGACTTCGCTCTTTAGTTCCAGATTCTTTTACGATACCTCTGCATCCTGCAGCAACCTTAGAAGTTTTGAGTTTTTCCAAGTACCGGATCTCATCATCATCGTCATCAAATTCTCCATTTAATTCACGTTTCTTTGACACTCTCTTGTTTTTGCGAGCTTGATCCGACTTCTCTGCTTGCTTTCTAGATATATTTTTATCACGCGTCTTACCAGTAGGAATTTCCTTCATATGAATAAAATCCCCTTTTGGGAAATCTTTCCATGGGATTCCTTTCAAGCCACTGTTTTTGTCAAGAGGAGAAATGTCTTCATCATAAACATCCAATAACACACACCCGAAAAAGGATGAAGAATTATTTCCACACATTGAAAAAAAAAAATCTAAGAGAAAATATTGAAGACCCAATTAAAAAGGAGTGCAAAAGATTCAGTTTCCATAGTGCTCAAACACAGCCCTAGATCTGCATCCAGCAAAATTATATAATATGCTTCAGTCAGGATATATCCCATGTACTAGAAAATTATCTATACCGCCTTAAATTTCCGATAAAATTTATAGCAAGAATTTTTAGCAAGTCAGAACCTAGAACAAAAGACATAATATATAGCACAATTTCCTATTTTAGATTTTATGTTAGTTATACAAGCATGTAGTCATTCATTCCTTTTGAGATGCAAACTCACCTAATAAGCTTAAGTTATACACTCAACCTCCTTGAGCTACAACGATTTACAAACTACATCATTAATCATCCTCAATAGAAACACAAGTCTCATTTAGCAAAAAAAGCTACAGCCAAGCTATCAGACAATCAATTTATAAAGCTTTAACGCATACTTGAATTGCAGACTCCAGATACATTATATAAAATTAAATAGTAATGATTTTACTAAGTTTTATCAGATAATAGGAGACCTGGAGAATCAGATTAGGCAGTGCCCGAGGTGAATCTAATGTTTTAGTACTCTTTGTAGAAGATCCACTTCCTGATGTAGCATGAGAAATGGGCTTTGCTTCAATGGTGCGTGTCACACCATCTACCTTAAGCTTAAAACTTTTAAACTTACTCTTGGTTGAAACTCCATCCCCGCGCTAGGAGCAGCACCTCCATTATGCAGCTTTTGGTTTATACCTCCTCTTTGCTCATTTTCAACTATCAAACTACCATTGCTACATAAAGTAGCAAATCCTTCACTACTTACTTTGGTGCCCGAGGAACCCCTTAAAGCACATTGGTTAAGGTTAAAAACTTTCCTCTTAGATCTACCATCATAACCAGCATTCTCATCACTACAGACTTTGGATGTAGAATCTGAAAGCTGTTCCAACAATAAGCTTGACTGGCCACGACCCACAAGTAATCGCTGTGACTCAGGTTTAGGTTGACTAGACGCTTGGCTTCTCTTCCTCCTCCCAGGGATTGCTATTCTTTGAAATGGAGAAGTAAACTTGTCCATTTTAACAATGATATCAACGTCAATACAGTCTGTTGCCTGCAGAATAGGAACCGTCAGCTGTATACATAATTGCTCATTAGTTAAACAATTATATCCTACATACAAGATTAATGATAACAATCATTAGGTAATCAACCATTTTAAAAGGTTGTCAAGTTAAGAAAAACCATGCCAGGGCCTTAAAAAGATATGTTAATGCATAAAATGTTAACCTAAACTGAAAGCACTAAACTACCATACAAAAATGTTTCAATTTCAACATACGTTAGCAACACAAAAATAGTTGGCTTACAAAGATAAAAACACATATATATACAATTCACCCCGCAAGCAGCCAATCATAGCTCAAAAAAAATAAAACAGAAATCAAATCAGACCACAATAAACAGTGGTAACATCAGAATCAAATCTAGTATGCAAAGAACTTACTCAAACAATAGATACTTAAAGTCCAACGTATATAGAATAACCATTACCATTGGGCTACTTGGATTAGCCATATCTACTGGTATTATCAAATCAACAGAGCCTAACACATAGAATACAAACATAAACCAAATAAGAAATATATACACATCTATAGAGTATAGATAGAGGATCACCTCGCTGATTGCAGATATCTCAAAACTCCAATCCCCAATAACTGAAAATCAGCGGGGAGAGAGATAGAGAGAGGTGGGAGCTTTGAAGAAGATAAGAGAGAATAGATAGAGATAGAGATGAACAGAGAGAATACAAAGAGGCGGAGTATAGACACAGGATATTTATGTTTGTATATGAGAGGAAAGAGGGGGGGCTGTGAATTGGGTCACGGTTTGTAAAAGTAATCTTCTCCATAGTATCTTCTGTGAATTTGGGAATTTCCGACCTGGTTAACTCGGTGAATCTACTCGGTTGAGTTATCACTTCTATCTGTACTATCTATTACTAGTTTTACCGATGTTTTGTAATAATTTTATAAATTCTTATTAATAAATTGAAAATATTTTTCTTTTTAATTTTTGTGAAAAAAATTCAAAATAACTTGTGTGAATTTAATGAGCTTCAAGCTTTAATGGCTGCACTCGTGTTTCCGGACTAAATTGGTCCTCACAAGATGCCTACGTATCTCAATTCGTTATTGAGAATCAAGCCAAGACGTAGTTCTGATTGTAGGATCAGGGACCTTATATAGGCGTCTGGAGCCTAGTATTTATGGTATGTTTAGGAGTCTTAGCGAATAAGTCTCCTTTTTGATATTGGATAAACATTGTATTGCTTGCAGGATAAGTCTTTTCCTTGTTGATAAAGGCTATGACTCATTAATTGCCTTTAATTGGGATTCTGGATCCTTCTTTGACCAATTTGCCATAATTTGGACTCTTTTTATGAGCTGTATATTTTCCCTATTCATTAATTACGAAATTAATGAATAATTTGGGTGTCGGGCCTTAAATATCGACCTTTTGTTTTGACCAGTCAATTATATTTCTATAATTACTTTTCTGACCATATCATTTGCCCCCCAACTTCTGGGAAAATCTCCTTGGGGTTTTCGTAGAAGTTATAGCGTGTTTTTCCCGAAATTTTCCATTTTTCAGGGCATTTTTTACCTTAATTTAGGTCATTTTCGACCAGGAATTCGACCTGGAATCAGTATAAATTCGACCAGGATTTCGACCTGGAATTCGAGCTCAAACAGGTGTGAGGTCGAATCTCTCGACCTGGATTTCTAGGTCATTTTCGACCTCACATGTTCGACCTCGACCCAGTATTTTTTCGAACAGGAACAGCTGTGAGGTCGAAGTTCTCGACCTGGATTTCCAAGTCATTTTCGACCTCAAGTGTTCGACCTCGACTCAGTATTTTTTCGAACAGGAACAGCTGTGAGGTCGAAGTTCTCGACCTGGATTTCCAAGTCATTTTCGACCTCAAGTGTTCGACCAGGAAGCCAGTGTAATTTCGACCTGGAATTGTTGATTTCAATTCATAGGCTATTATCGACCTCATTTGACGACCTCGTCTCTAATATACCTTCGACCTCGATTGGTTGCGAGGTCGAAGCTGTCGACTTGGATTCAAAGGCTATTTTCGACCTCGATTGGTCAACCAGGAATTACATGTGTTTTCGACCAGGATTCCAGGTCTTTTTCGACTAGAATTTCATGTTTTTTCTAGCTTTATTTTGGAACGAAGTCGAACAATACGACCTCAATTCCCCATGTATTTTCGATCTCGTTTGTTCGATCTCGACCCCATGTCTTTTCGACCTCGTTTTTTCTAGGTCAAAATGGACTTTATTCTCTGGGTCATTTTCGACCTCGACTCTTCGATCTCATTCCCTCGTTTTTCGACCTCGTTTTAGTGTGAGGTCGAAGGATGCGAACTCGTTTTATAGCGTATTTTCGAACTCAATCGTTCGATCTCGACCCAGGGTCTTTTCGACCTCGTTTTTCCAATTTTTTGACTTTTTTTTGGTGTGAAGTCGACGGACACGACCTCAATTTCGTGTGTATTTTCGACTAGGGTCATACGACCTCGATTTAGGGTCTTTTCGACCTCAAACCTTTAATTGTTTCGCTTTATTTGGAAGTGAGGTCGTTTGATACGACCTCGTTTTCTAGTATATTTTCGACCAGGGTCGTGCGATCTCGATTTAGAGTTTTTTCGACCTTGGATTTTTGATTTTTTCGCCTTGGTTTTATTCCAGGCTTTATTTTTGGATTTTCATTCTTTTCTTGGGCCTCAACTAACCCAATTTTTGATTGGATTTAAGTTATTTCTGCCTTGGGCCTAATTGGGCCTTATTTGTTAGGGCTTCGAAATTGCCTGAGTTTTAATTTATTTGGGCCTTTGCCTTTGTAATCCAAAAATGGATTTATGGGCCTTACTGGCTATAGACGGTTGCCATCCCTCAACCGGTTGATCTTCCAGTCATTCTCACTATAAGAGAGTGAGATTTCTCATTTCACTTTCACTTCTCACCTTTCATTTTCCAAAATTTCTCTCTAGTTTTCTCTCAGTTTTTTCTCTCTTTTATTCCGTGGTAAGGCGATTCCCGGCGAGCTTTTTACGGTGGTGTTCTTGTTTTTCTGGGATTGATCTTCATCCCTTGAAGATTTCTGGGCTTTAATCTTCATCATTTGAAGATTTCTGGGTTTTAACCTTCCTCATTTGAAGATTTCTGGGTTCCCTTGAAGTTTTTCTGGAAATTTCTTTTGAAGATTTGAAGATTTGAAGATGTCTGACAAGGCTGCCCAGCGACTTCAAAGAATGAACAAAGCTTCAAAGAGAGGTATCAACATTCGCTCCCCTCATATGTCTCTTCAGGATATGATCTTAGAGCGTAGTGATGAATATCCTCATGTATCACACTTAGATTCATTTGATTGTAGTAATAAGTTCCATGAAATTGACTTAATTAGGGATTATAACAAAATGTATAGGGTTAAGTCCCCCTATAGGTTAGTTCCAGCAGGCCCAGGGGACCGTTCTTGCCATTGGCGTTCTGATGCACTTTGCATATACAAGGATGCCATTGTTGCAGGACTCAGGTTTCCCATCCATGAGTTCATTCCCAGGCTTTTGGATGATGTTGGGATTAATCCTTGCCAACTTCCTCCAAACGCCTGGAGAATAATTATGTGTTTCATTGTTCTTTGTTTGAAGAACAAATTCCCTTTATCTGTAGCTCTGTTTAGGAAAATCTTTCAATTTAAGAATAGTTCAGCCGTTACTTTGGGTTGGGTTTATATCAACCACCGTCCTTCCACTCCCCCCATATTTCACCCTAAATCCATTCCGGATAATAACCCAAAATGGAAAGAGGAATTTATGTATTTAGTTTGGGAAGGAGGGGATTGGGGCACCCTTTTTCGTAGTTCTTTTAGTAGGGTTTCGGATGGTAGCCCTAGTGATATTATCCTGAGCGATGAGGAAGCCCATGCGTATGCTGAACTTACAAAGGATAACTATGCCACCATGGCTTGGGTGCTCCTGGACGAGTTCCAGCTTAAGTCCTTGGGACTTTCCAACGTTTCTGATAAGGGTAATTCTCACCTCATATCTTTCTTTATTTATTTAAGATTGACTTATACCAACTGTTTCTTTCCTTGTATTTTTTGCAGTTGCGACCTTTATCAATAAGTCCAACGAGCCTGAAGACGGGGAAACAGCCCGGATGAAGAGGGCACGTTTAGGGGTGAAGGACCCTCGTGCTTCTAGTGTTCCAGCTTTCATAAGGCCTCATGTGGACCTTACTGAGGATGCTGAAGGCCCTGCCTCGGGCAAGAGTGCAGTTTGGCGCCCCAACTGGGGTCTTAGGAAGAAGGACACTGTGGTGGGAGTGTCCAAACATGCTGTGGAGTGGTCTTATCACTCTCTGACTCCTTGTGACTACAAGGATTTTGTCTCCAACTCCACCATTGAAGGGGTGGAGCATGCTGGATCCCAAGCGATGGCCGCTGTAAGTATTTTTCTCCTTCTTTTCTTTGTAGTCTTTAATATATTTCAAGTTTAAGTTTTTAACTTTATAACTTGCTTGCAGATGAATGCCAACTACCAAGGGGCTCTCTTTCAAGCCAAGTCTTGGCGCTCATCTTCTGAGGCCAACCAAGGCAAGTTTGAGAAGTCCCAGGAGGAAATGGCTTCAGTGAAGGCCACCTTGGCTAGGAAGGAGAAGGAGCTGGCTGACTCCCAGGCTGAGCTGGTGTCTTTGAGGAAGGCCAAAGATGACTTTATCGACGAGTATCTCGACTCTGAGGAGTACGGGGACTTGATTGATAAGCATGATGGGCTCCTCTTCCCAGTTCAGTACACTAAGGGATGGGATGACGCTCTTGCTGCTGTTTTGGAGAGGATGCCTGGATCCCTTACTATCTCTGATTTTCCAAGCCCTCATCTTCCTACTTATATGGAGTTGGCTTTGGCTGGAGAAGAGGAGATGGAGGAGGATGACAGGATCCTAGACCTGGATCATACTTCTCCTCCTGGTCAGGCTGCTGGAGCTGATGATGCTGCCCCTCACTTGGGAGAGGAAGAGGAGGATGAGGAGCAGGCCGTGGATAATGCAGATTAGGTGTAGTTTTTTCTTTTGTAGTTCTTATTTATGGCCTTTCTTGGCTTGTAATAGTGTTGATGTACTTTTGGCCTACGGGCTTAACTTAACTTTTATTTAAGTTTTTATTTATATCTTGTGGCCATTCATGGCTTGCATTGTTTTTCTTTCTTTTTGAATGTTTATGAACATTCACTATAGATAAGCTTTAAAACATGAAAATTCATTCATAACTTGAAGATGGGATCAAGCCTTACATAGTATCCCGGTTTAAAACTTGGGTTGGTTTCATCGAACCTTATTTATAGTAGTGAGTCCACTTGGGAGACACCTTTAAACATAATAAACTTTCAAATTGGAGGCATGCCAAGTCCTTGGCACCTCTTGCCCTTCAAGGGTTTCTAGTTTGTACGAGCCTCGACCAAATACGTTTTTGACGCGATATGGTCCTTCCCAATTTGGGGCTAACTTCCCTTTTTTTCCAACTCCGGATGCTTCAATCTTCCTGAGAACCAAGTCTCCTTGACGAAAGAATCTTTCTTTAACCCTTAGGTTGTAGTAGAAGGATGCTTTCTTTTGATGTTCAACTATCTTGGCGTTTGCCTCATCTCTAACTTCGTCAATTAAATCTAAAGCCAGCCTCAAGCCTTCTTCATTTTCTTCTGGTTCATAAGCCTCGACTCTTGGGGATGTGTGAGTAATCTCCACCGGGACCACTGCCTCTGCTCCATAAGCCAATAGAAATGGAGTTGCCCCGGTGGTGACTTTGCAAGTAGTACGATATGCCCAAAGTATAGGGAGTAATTCGTCTACCAACGTATTATATGTTAGAATTAAAAATTAATATTATCTTATGTATTTTAAAATATAAGTTGGAATTTAAATTTTGAAAAAAAATATAAATAGTAAACAATATAATAATAATCAACATAATATTAATGAAAATATTAAACAATTACATTTTTCTATATTTATTCAGAATTTTTGTGAATGACCAAGACGACACGGAAAATCCAAAAGAAACCTTATGTTAGATATATAATTATTTATTTCATTTAAAAATAATTTTTGTAGACTGTTTTTTTTTTAAAAATTCGAGAAATTATTATATTGCCGCTGCGAAGCGCGGCTTAGTAAACTAGTTTGATAATAACGAAAAAGCTAGAAAACATATTTAACAAGAGGGCGTTCATTAAAAAAGTTAGCGTACTATAGCTAGAACTTGACATTAATATATCATGCAATTTAAAATATAAATTGACATTAATATATCATGCAATTTAAACTAGTAACTAGCGTAGAAGCCCGTGCGATGCACGGGCCTGTTCATATACGAAAATAATTTTCGCACAAATCAGCATCTTCGAAATAATTTTATAATTAAATATATGGTAAATTATAGTATTTCAACTTTATTTTATATTTGTAAATTAATTTTATAATATTGTATGCCGTTTTCATGAACTAAATATTTTATAATTTGATCAGGTTTAAAAAGTTGGATCAATATATCTATACGATAATAATTACATGATTATTATTATTATTAATTTCTTAAATAATAATTAAATTTCCAATGTCGTGAAAAGAAATTTATTAAAATGACATGATTATTATTATTATTAATTTCTTAAATAATAATTAAATTTCCAATGTCGTGAAAAGAAATTTATTAAAATGATCAATTAAGTGTAACATAAATAATTATTGTAGCATAGTTGTTCGTATATAACATAGATGTTTGTAAACTCATGTGATTTTAATGTAATAAAAGTATATTTTTAAAAAAGATAATCATGTATGTGAGATTATATATTAAGATATATTACAAATTTTCTTAATTTTTAATATCTTATACATAATTTTTTTTTTGATAATCAAGTAATTCATTAATAAACGGCCATACGACATCTACAAAAATAATCAAAATAGAACAAACACGTAATAAAATAGATCAAATCAGAATTTTCTTCACCCCGAACTATGATTGTTGAGCAAATCATTCATTGTAGCACATCACTCGTTCATATCGCTGAAGTTTGCAGCCTTTTTAGAGAGACAATCTAATAATCTGTTGTAGTCGTGCAATATATATATATATATATATATATATATATATATATATATATATATATATATATATATATATCTATAAAATTCGTCCATACGTATTCGAACAATTAATCGTAATTACGACTCCATACAATCCAAATCAATGAACAACTATTATAAATCCTGCAGATCTACGATCTCGGATACTAAAACAAACCAAACTCTCACAAGGAAAGAGAACAAACCCGAAGAATGGGTAGAGAAAATCCATTAAACGGGGTACTAAAACTCTCAATAATGAGAGAGACCTATACAAATCGAAAACAAAATCAAAAGAAAACAGTAAAGAGGGGTCTTATCACCAACTTTTTGGTTAATGACAACCCCTTAAATAAAAATTGTGAGTTAAGATTTTTTTGGCGGAAGTATAGATAATATATATGAGCGGTTATTGTATAATCACAAAGTCTACAATACATGTCAATAAGACATTTTACGTTTTTATCATTTATTTTCGTGTCCGTGTAATTTCATGCATCAAAAATTAAATCAAACACTAAATTTTCGTGTCATAAATCAAATTTTTGTGAAAGATGTGAACGGTGAAGGAATGATAAAAAAATGGACAAATTAGTGACATGTGAGATTTTTTAAAGTTGTAAAGAATAATATGTCTTTTGGAAAGATAAAAAAATAAAGGAGTGTACATTTCGAAAATAAAACTGTTAACAAATGAATGAGACGAACAAATTGTATAATAATTATTTCATAATTTAATGAAAAATATCAACGCTAACTTTCTTAATTTAAAAAATATTAACTAACGAATAATGAGATCCTTGTATCTAATATGCAATTTATATTAGATCAAATATTATTATTATATTTTATGTATAAATACTTGACCAGTTCAAATAAATATAAATTATATCAATTAACAATATAATTGGTATTTTTTAATTGAAAAGAAACATGTATAATAAAAAATTTACAAACATGATCGGATATGTAGTTGTATACAAAGCTACAAAAACAAACATAATGGTATATAAATAATATAAGTCAACGTTCTATATACTTAAAATTTAAATTATGAAAAGAAGAAAATGAGATAATGTGATTTACCTAATAGGAATTCTAAATTACAAATCAAAAGTTAACTTAGCACAGTGGTTAAGACATGAAATTGCTAAAATGAAGTTAAGGGTTCGATTCTTAATGAGAACACAATTTAATTAATTTTTAGCATAACTTATAGAAAGTGGCATTTTTGTGATTTTTCAACAAATAAGGGTAAAATTGTAATTTCACAGCCATTTTTTGGGCTCAATTTGCCCTTAGACGCCATTTAATATATATAAGTAGATTTTATAAATTCTTATTAATAAATTGAAAATATTTTTCTTTTTAATTTTTGTGAAAAAAATTCAAAATAATATATGTAAATCTTGTTAAGTTAATGATATTTATTTTACGAATCTCTTAATTAAATTAGCTTTTATTATAATTTTCTTATGAAATTTCATATTTTGCTAATTTTAAAAATCATTAATTTATATTTTCTATTTTTTCACTCAATAACTTTATTATATTCTATTTAATTAATATCTAATTTTTCATGGAAAATTTTAAAATAATATTTAGAAATACTATTCATAATTTTGCAATAAAGTGTACAATTTGACAATTTATATTTTTTATTTAATATATAAAAAGATTATATTTACTAATAACACTGAAATGACAGATTTACCCGTGACGACCAAACCACGACCACACCATACCACATTAACCCCTTTACTTCAATTATATATAAAGATATAATAAGCAAATCACCATCTATTTGGTTGGGTAGTTTGGTTATCTAAATAATAACTGGTTGGGTAGTTTGGTCATTTAGTTTGGTTATCTAAATAATAACCGTTAGATGTAAATATAGGTAAATGAGAACCGTTGGATGTAGTATTAAAAGAATATTCTTTTTTTGATATCTAAAATGCTCCCACGGTTCGAATCCCGTCAACAACATATTAAAAAATATTAAGATCAAAATACAAATAAATGCTAATAAAATAAGATAAAAAATACTAAAAATCATATAAAAAAATACTATTATAAGCAAACTACCATTTGGTTGTTTGGTAGTTTGGTTCTCTAAATAATAACTGATAGATATAAATATAGATAAATGAGAACCGTTTGATGTAATATTAAAAGAATATTATTTTCTTGGTATCTAAAATACTCATACGGTTCAAGATTCGAATCCCGTCAACAACATATTATTATTATTAAATATTTATATCATCTATTTTTCTAAGCTACATTCAAAAGTTCAAGATATTATTCCATCGACAACATATTAAAAAAGTTTAAGATCAAAATACAAATAAATGCTAATAAAATAAGATAAAAAATAATAGTAAATCATATAAAAATACTAAAATAATAAATTAAAAATACTAAAATTCATCCGTGCATCGCACGGGTTATAGGCTTGTATCAGTTATCACTGGACCAAGTTATCACTGGACCAGGCAATTCGGATAATCGGTTCGGTTTTGGATTGGCAATTCGGATAATCGGTTCGGTTTTGGATTGGATTAATCTCGGATCGGGTCAACTTTCGATTATGATATATTTGAGTATAGTTCGGATCGGATCTGATTCGGTTCGGGTCTACTTCGAATTAAAATCGGATAAAATTTGGATTAAAATCGGATAAATATAGTTCGGATCAAAATCGATTCGGATATTTTCGGATCATTACTCATTCATTTTTTTTAATTTGTAAGACTTTAAAAAATATCTTATCATCAAATATATTATTTTTAGTATAAAATAATGTATTTTTTCAAAAGTATTAAGTAAATATCTATGTTATTTTTGAAATGAAATTGTTCTAAATATGAATTTTGCTTATAAAAAGATTAATTTATTGAATTAAAATTGGCTTAATATATGTATAGTATGATATGTAAAAATTATAACTCAACTAAAACTAAATTTACCATTTTTTTAGTTCGGATATAAATTGGAGTATGTATTTCGAATCATATTCGGTTCGGATAATTTATTATTCGGTTATAATCAATTCTGGATCACAATCGGATCGAATCATTTTCGGTTAAATTTTCGGTTCGGAAAATTTTCGGATCGGTTCAAATCATTTTACGGATCATTATCGGATTTACTAATTCGAATACAAAATAAAATTCTGTTTTATGAATTTCGGTTCAATTTTTCGAATATGAACCTATTTTGGCGGGTCTACTTGTCACTCTTCCTCGTCAAACTCTTTGCCTTCTCCCACCCTCCCTTTGGGTTTTATATTTTCATTTTCCCTCCTCTTTCTCGTTCGTCGTTTATTCGCCTAGTATTTTAAAATAAAGATAAAGATCAATTTTGTTAGAGCATGAGCAAGCACGATGCAAGATTCAAAATAGTTATAGTCATCAACATACTTATTATATTTACTAGTTTTGTGATGCACGATTATTTTTAATAAATATTATTTAATTGTTATAAATTTATATTTTTATTTGTTAAATTTGATAAAAAAAAAATACGGAGAGTTAGAGATAATATTTTTATTACCAATGTTTTGAAATAAACAGGTTTGTCAAGTAATTCATGTAAATTGATTTTAAAATAAACTAGCTTAAAACTCGTGCGATGCACAGATTATTTTTTATAAATGTTATTTTTTATTTATGTTTTAATATTTTATTAATTGTATTTGTTAAAAAAAATAAGTAGACATGTTAAACTTTTTAAAACAATTAAAAATATTAAAATAAATAAGTAACAGTTTGCCCCTGATATTTTTGGAAAATGAGGGGTTTTAGTAAGGAAAAATAGAAAAACTAACATGTTTTAGTTGAAAAAGGTAATTGTCCGTAATTAGAAATATTAAATAGATTTTAAAATAAATAAATAAGAATTTGCCCGTGATATTTTTGGAAAATGAGGGGATTTAGTAAGGAAAAATAAAGAAAATAACAGGTTTAGTTGAAAAAGGTAATTGCCCGTAATTAAAAGTATTAAAATAGGTTTTAAAATAAATAAGTAAGGATTTGCCCGTGATATTTTTGAAAAAAGAGGGATTTTAGTAAGGAAAAATAGAAAAAGTACCATGTTTTAGTTGAAAAAGGTAATTGCCCGTGATTTTTTTAGAAAAAGAGGGAATTTTGTTAGAAAAAAATAGGAAAAGTAATGTATTTTAGCTGAAAAGGTAATTGGTTGTAAATAATGTTATTATATAATAATATCTTTCTAAAAATAAGTAAGGGCAATTAAGTAAAATCACAACGTACAAAAAAGTGTATCGACCAACAACCGACCAAACTTTTAATGTTTCGTCTTTATTATTGATAATATTGATTGATAGGTCAATTCAATATATATATAAATTTTATAGATGTATTAAAATATATAGGATATTAAACTGTTACAAAACGTAAAAAGCGAATATTTATTTGACTTGATACTATTTAATAATTTATAGAACTGTTCATGTATAATTTTTAGCGTTTATTGTCGTATTTAAGGTAAGTGACAATTATATATAGGTTGCTAGTAATAATTTTATAAAATGAGATCTTTTAGTTAGAAAATATAAAAAATATACAATTTGGCTAAAAAGGTAATCTATACTATTATTTAGCAATTATAATATTTTTTATTTTATTTAATGAAACTGTCCGTGATGTTTTTGGAACATGAGAGATTTTAGTTAGAAAAAATATAAAAGATAATATTGGCTAAAAAAGTTAATTAATTATTTATTAGTAATTATAATATTATTATTTATTTTATTTAATGCAATTGTCTGTTATATTTTTGGAGCATGAGATATTGTAGTTAGGAAAAATATAAAAGATATTCGATATTATTATTTTTAGTATTTTATCCAACGGTTCTAATTGATTTGATTGAAAAGATCTAATAGCTATGGATATGGATCGATTTTAGCAATTATAATATTACTATTTTGTTTTATTTAATGAAATTGCCCGTGACGTTTTTGGAACATGAGAGATTTTAGTTAGAAAAAAAAAATTAAAGATATTCTATATTATAATTTTTAGTATTTTATCCAACGGTTCTAATTGATTTGATTGAAAAGATCTGACGGCTATGAATATGGATTGAGTGATAGCTATTATTTAGCAATTATAATATTATTTTGTTATTTTATTTGAAGAAACTGCCCGTGATGTTTTTTAAACATGAGATATTTTAGTTAAAAACAATATAAAAGAAACTCTTGGCTAAAAAAGTTACTTAGTTATTTATTAGTAATTATAATATTATTAATTATTTTATTTAATGCAACCGTCTGTTATATTTTTGGAACATGAGAGATTGTAGTTAGGAAAAATATAAAAGATATTCTATATTATAATTTTTAGTATTTTATCCAACGATTCTAATTAATTTGATTGAAAAGATCTAACGGCTATGAATATGGATTGAGTGATAGTTATTATTTAGCAATTATAAAATTATTTTTTTATTTTCTTTAATGAAACTGCCCGTAATGTTTTTGGAACATGAGAGATTTTAGTTAGATAAAATATAAAAGATATTCTATATTATAATTTTTAGTATTTTATCCAACGGTTCTTATTGATTTGATTGAAAAGATCTAACGGCTATGGATATGGATTGAGTGATAGTTATTATTTAAAAATTATAATATTATTATTATTATTTTATTTAATGAAACTGTCCGTGATGTTTTTGGAACATGAAAGATTTTAGTTAGAAATAATATAAAAGATACTATTGGCTAATTAAGTTAATTAGTTATTTATTAGTAATTATAATATTATTTATTTTATTTAATGCAACTACCTATTGTATTTTTGGAACATGAGAGATTGTAGTTAGAAAAAAATATAAAAGATATTCTATATTATAATTTTTAGTATTTTATCTAATGGTTCTAATTAATTTGATTGAAAAGATCTGAAGACTGTGGATATGGATTGAGTGACCGACTACAAGCTACAAAACAACTACAAACCAAACTTTCAATGTTCCGTTTTTAATATAATAATAGGATAGATTATATATAAAGGAGAAGACGACGGCGGTGAGGTCGCGCATTTCGGATCGTTTCGATCTATTTTTCTAATTTTCTTAAAATTTTGAATTATTAATATTAAAGATTCAAAAATATCTCAATTTTAAGATTCTTGTCTTTAAAATCTTTACTAATGAAGTAAACTAAATATATAATTTTAAAATTTTTGTCATATTCTCCTAAATTTTTTATTTAGGACCATCAGTGATCCTGTCAATATAATCAGGATCTGATGCTTGTAAATACATCATCATCTTGACCTTCCAAGTTAAGAACTCGGACTTCTTTAGCATCGGAATTTTCATCGCTTCATGTTTCCTGACTTCTTGATCATTTCTGATTCGTGAATATATCAGTTTGCTCTGATACCAATTGTTGCCCAATAAATAACTATTATAGAAGGGGGGTTGAATATAATCGTACAAACTAATCGAAGTGAAACAGATATATAAACAAACAATATCAGCTTTTATTGATCTTTATAAAAATTGATACAAACTCGCTCAAGAAAAACAATATTATTAAGAACTGCTAGGTTTTCAAATACTCGTGTAAGTTGTTACAATATGTAAAACCTATTTTGTGTTTATATACATACAACTTCACTAACTATTACAATATATACACACAGTTGCATTATCTGTTACAGAAGATAATCTCTATTTAATGAGATTGATACTCTTGTTGTTTATCTTTCATAGATAGCTATTCTCTCTGACTTTGTGCAAACCGACATATCTAGCAAATCAATCCTCTCCTGAAATCGTGGACCAGTATCAATCAGTATAACTATTGATTCTGCTAACTCCTGATGATGATGTCATCTGTCGTCAGCTACTGATGCTTAAGTTCTGATGCACACATTAAATCAATAATATCAAACATTATAGTTGAGTGATAAGTTGCTAAAACTATAAATAGTTGAGTGACAAAAAAATTCATTTTCCCTCTCTTTAAATTCTAAATGTATACTAAAATTATGTGGGTTAACACTTTTACATCAAAATATTACTTATAAATTCAATTATGTCAATTCTTTTTACGAAAATTTTCCAAATTACAAAGTTCACAACGACTAATTAGAGACTATTAAGATGATCATGAATAGTTTAAAAGTTATTAGACAAGAAAATTTATTCAAAATTAGCATCAAAAATTACTTTTCATACTTGTAAAATATATAAAAATGTATATTTAATTAAATGTATCACTTTATGCGAAAGTTGGAACCGATATTTAACACTAAAATTTTGTGAAAAATATTAATTTTCAAGATAGAGGAGTTATTAAATTCTAATACTAATTCCGACTAGAAACCAAGTTTTTTTTATCAATTTAGAAACATGGTGACTTTTATTAATTTAAGGGAAAATAGATTATTTTATCACTAAACTATGGGGTCTTCTAGAAATCTACCACCGAACTATAGTTTTACTCAATATTATCACTAACATTACAAACATTTGTGATTTTTGTCATTCCTTTAAATTTTGTAATCAGACAGTTTACAAAATAATCAACGTGGACTATTTTTTTGACATGTACATACATGTTATGTATATATATAATCCAACTATATTACTTGGGTCTGTATACATTTGCGTCACTATAATTCAAAAAAGAAATATATTAGGGTTTCAAGTACCTCCAAACTAGTGGTTGCTATCATGTTTTATTCATTAATCAATTTTTAAGTTAAACTCAATGAACTTAAACGTTAAAATTATGGAGTTGAAGCACCGATTTGAATATCAAAGAAAAACCAAAAACCAAAACATGAAAAATGAAAAATGAAGTTCTATGAATGCCAATTCTAGAGAGACAAGAAGAATCATTGTTAATTTTTTTGTGACGTGGTTAAAGATATTTGTATTAAGTGAGTAAGGTGATTCAAGGATTGGAGATTGATAAAGTTGTATAAGAGGTAAAAGAAAAAATATTAGAGATTTAATTAAAGTGTTTAAATACTGAAGTTACTTGCTTAAATCACTGTTGAAGTACTAGAATGGGGTGTACTTCTGAAAACATTTACTATCATTGTATTGCTTGTAAATAGACTTTGTGTAACTCAAGGTTTGGTTGGTCAGCACTTAAACCTTCAAGTTTCCTTTCTTGTAGTTTCTTTATTGAGGTTTCAACTTTTGTACACTTAACACCTTTTGACTGTACGATTTTCCTTTCGACAATTTAGCTTCTCATGGTTTTCTTCAACACTGGTAATTCTTGTTAATCTGCTTGATATTTTCTGGAATTATCATGTCCGACTTCATCAATTCTTTCTGTCGAATAAATGTGTTGATCTTCTTCATATGTGTTGACGTTTGGTGCAACTGGTCTGGTTCACAGACGACTAACACTGAATTGAATCTTCACATCTTCATTGCATTCCAATTGATAAGTCGGCAGCAGTACAAATTGCTTCGAACATAGATTGTCAATAAACAACGCACCTTCACTGGAATCCTTCCTGGTACTTAGACAACGTCTTCATTGCTACTACAATCTTGAATACTTCATTCTCTATTCTTCACTAACGCTCGAACATATAAATGAACTTCTTTCAGCGAGTATAACTTCTAGACTGTAGCTATCTTCTTTAACCTTTGTCTTTACCCTATATTCAATTAAACCATATTCATATGCTTCGAACACTGTCTATAACACAATCAATGCTAATACACTGAAATCTTCTTGTGGCACTTATACTGAATCTACACACCTTCTGAAACCTTGAAAGTATTCAAACCTTATTCTTCACTGAGGCATGAACATGTTAATGAACTTCTTTCAGTGACCTGTAGTAGACTTCAAAGATCTATCTAATGTTTTGATTCTTTGTATTTGCCTTGTATTCATTTCTTCCTGATTTCTGTGTAGGCGTAGTATTATTTACCTGTCCTGTTCTAGTGTTGAGTTATCACGTCTTCCTGTTCATACTGCCTTGTGATCTCACCAACAATCTCCCCTATTTGATTGTTAAACCTAACAAACAAATTATAGAGAGGATAACTCAACTAACAAGTAGAAAAATTGATTACCCGGGTGTTCGCACAAAATCACGCAAGCGTACGCGGTCACAAGTAATATATGAATAAGTAGAGTTCGTTCCCACAGAGACTGGTTTACCACAGTTATGCACTTATGCAACAATGTATGGCTATTGTTCAATGCTAAGACAAGTATAAAATTTGGGTTTTGATTATCTAAATTAACTAAGCAAATTACCAAGACTATAATTAACTAATGATTTTACTGTCGAATTACTTATGAGAATAAAACATGGGATCCTAACTTCATTAAATACTTCATCTAGAGTCTTATGTTCTTAATAAATGCATGTGACGGTTGTGACAACTAATCGGATAACACGAAATCAGTACACGCTACCTTTCAGTATACGTATACCAAACCACTCAAACATCCACAAAAGAGATAGAAGTTAAGTAGACACCAATTATGCTTAGACCCTATATGTCTATAAGATTTGAAAACATAACGGTTTAACGAGCAAGTTATCCATTCAGATTACATAGGGCAGGTAAGATGGTTAAAATCACCTACGAATCATGCATGACAAACATACATAAACCTATGCTAGCATGGCAAGTTCTAAACCTCTATATCCACTTTCGCAATCAATAGAGATTAACAAACAACTTAGATGTTAGCTACGCATCCAAGAAGAATAAGCACAACCAAACTAGGATATCAACAAATCATCACACACACATCTTTAAAACAATTAACTACTAAAATCCATAAATAAATCCGTTAGAATCCCACGATAACGATTAGTTCATAATCGAACCGTTCATCATCGTGGGTTCTGATGAAAACTTGATAATAAATATGTCTAGAATACTAAATAAAAGTACTAGGGTTTATGAAGAAACAAACGAGAATCCAAAGTATCGCCTAATTAGAAGAATACAAAGATAAGTTGAAAACTAGATCTTCGTAATCAGCCGTCTTCTTGTTCTCCTTGATGGTGGATGGATATGTATGAATGTATATCAAGATATATATCTCAGAAATCGTCCACCAAGTGTTTATATAGGTCTCAGGGTTGACTGGTCTTCGCTGGTTTCCTTTTCAGAACAGAAATTGACTTTTCCAGCATTCCACCAAGCGCGGGCGCGCTTCCTAGGGCGCGGGCGCGCTTCAACAGGATTCCACTAGGGCGCGGGCGCGCTTCTTTAGGCGTGGGCGCGCTTGATCTCTGACAGATTTCTTCACTTCTCGTTTTCTTGACTTTCCTCGCGCTCTCACGTCTCGTAACTCCTAGTCTGTCACAAGGATGCTCATTCACCACCGTATAACCAAAATAGCTCCACAACTCTGCTAACGAAGCAACTCTGCACAATCTAACACAAAACACATTAAAAACACCACGTACTTGAGTACAAACAATCAATTTAAGCCGATTTAGAGCGTTCCAAGTAGATATGAAATCCACTTATCACCGGGACTTGTAAATAATGCTACTAGTTTTCTGGATCAAATTCTTCACTTCTAGATTTCTTGTTCAAACTGAAATGATAGATGATTGTTCCTTTAGCACTGAACTGATATTCATGTAGTAAGTCATCTTCATTTCTTTGGTTCTTTAAATCTCTGCCAAATAATCCTTTTCAGCCTTGAAGTAATCATTAGCAGCTTCTCGAGATTCTTCAGTGGTAATGAATATGTCTTTGTCTACCACTTACTGAAGAATACCTCTCCACTTCTCTCCATTCAAGTTCAGCGGCTTCTGTTGTACAACCATATTTCCTTTTCTGAAAAGCACATATCTCTCTTGCTTCTCCTCATTTGGAATACAACTCCCCCCCCTATGGAATACAGCTGCTCCCTTTATTAGAACAGTGGTGAACCAATACCACTTCTCTGTCTTCTAGGAAATCTACCACTTCTCCCCTTAGTCTCTCCCCAATAGTTGAAAGATCAATAGAATTGTGGTGTGGTGTACCTCTACTTTTTCTTACCACTTTTCCCCCTTAGTTGAGGAATCCTCCAATCATCTGATTATAACTCACTTCTCCCCCTTAGTTAAGAAAAGAAGTTTTTCTGGGTCTTGAAGGAATTCTCATATAGCATATGTTAGAAAAGTAGTAATATGTATTCTGATCAACTGTGCCCTTTAAATACTGCAAGATGGCTTCACCGTCGATCATCCTATGAACCAAATTTCCCGACATCTTCCTTATACCTCCCAGCTGTTAGATCACACTTTTTAGGGCCCTAAAACATGTTAGGTTCCGAAATGAGGTCTCAACTGTTAGGTCTTTTAAAGGTAAAACATTACGAACCAAGTTTAAGGGATAGGGAATAGGATTTGGTGTTTCTCTTTCTTCCTCACTGTGAGTGTGTGATTCTGTTTCGTGTACCTCACAAGTGTTTCACTCTTATCTCTCAGAGCTTCATCATCCAAATGTACCTGCAAGGAAAATCACCATAGCCATCCTTAAGGAGGTCACTGGTGGTGCAATGGGGTTTCGCAAATCCCCGTCCTTGGTTAAACCAAGTTGATGATCATCTTGCGATGATCATTCCTTAATAGGATCCAGAGTTTGAATCTCCGGGGGGGGGGGGGTTAGAATCAGGCTCTTTTGTTAGCAGAGGCCCTGAAACTCCCTCTGAAGTCTTTGCAGACATATCCTCAGGTAACTCCTCAAATGAAATTGATTCATTGTTACCGAGTTGCCGATCTGCACCTATGTCAGACCCGGTACCCGCAGGATCCAGATATGTTCCATCTGGGGAGTTAGGTAATGACCCTTTAGATTGTGCATTTGGGTCAGAACCTTCTCTCAACTTCTGTGAAGACTCTTGGTTCATTAAAAAACCTTCAACCAGTGGTCCTGACCGTAAAATGGTCGGAGAACTAGTTGCTTCCTTCAATTTTCCTTTTTCTGTTTGGGGTAGGGGTTCAGATATAGCTTTGGTTATCACTGCCCAATCAGCTTCAGAAAAATCTGTTAGAGGCTCGGTGAAAGAAGGTAATGAAGGTTCAACAGGTGCCTTGGTTTCAAGTTTTCTTCTTTTAGCAGAAGGCAGAGTTGTTGTTGAATGGTGTATCTCCTTATTTGGTGCAGCTTTGGCACTGACTCCCTCTACACTCTCAGTTATTTGAGTGGGTGGTATAGTAGGGGTAGGAGTTTCTGTTGTTGTTTCATTTGTCTCTTCCAAAGGCTCTATGACCGTGGTTAGAGGTTGTTGGTTTTCAACCTCCTGGTCAGGAATGGCCACTGAGGGCTCTGGATCAATATCCATTTTAGACATTTCACATTCGATAGTTTTCAAAATGAACTATCAATAGTTTTTATTGAGAGGCAAAAAGGTCAAATCACACTTCAATAGTTTTTGAAAAACTATCAAAGTGGTTAGAATCAGAATTTAAACAGCCTTTTTCAAAAACTATCGAAAGTTTATTTACTTTTAAAAAATAAAACTATCGAGAAGTTGTACTTTTCTGAAAACTATCGAGAAATTCGAATATTAAAGAATTGAATTCTTTCGATAAATTTCATTTCCAATTTCAAAAGCTATCGAGACTTTTCTTCGATAGTTTTTCTTTTCTTTAACAAAAACCATCGAAAATTGCTTTCGATACTTTTTATCAAGTACTCAGAAAACTATCGAATTTCCTTTTTCGATAGATTTTGCTGCTCATGTCATTTCAAACCTGTTCCCAGTTTAAAATGAACTTGATTTTTGTTTTCTGTTCATCCTTGAATTTGTTCCAAATCAAAAATTTTTAACAAAATTCACATCCAACAAAAATCTCACAATTTTCTTAGAATAAAATCGACTAAATATCATTAACTGATATAAGCCAATTAAAATCCAATAAATTATGTTGCATATTTATTTTATGTATTTTAAATTATGGAGCAAATAAGATATTGAACTGCTTCAATTTCCATAATTCAAATTACATTAAATAAATAATAAATTAATACTAAATATCTATGAGTTAGATATTAGCACTAAATTATTTAAATTATCCTTAAATAATCACCAATGGAATATATTAACTACACACAAGGAAATTATTCTACAGATAATTATTAACGTGAGGACTGGATGTTAAATAAATTCACAAGTCCTTAAACTATGGACAACTTAATACTTATGAACTTATTTTAAGAGTTTCTTGCCGATGGGATTTTCAAATAATGTGCAATAACTAATATCCCAAGTTTATAAACCAGTCTTGAAAATTTAACATAACAAGTGATTTAGTAAACGTGTCTGCAAGGTACTCTATGAATTGAAGACATGCTCTCGAAAGAAATGATACCTGGTGTCAAGGTGCATTGTCGTGGAGTGTTCCACAGAGTTGTTGGAGATGAAGTTATTTCCTTGTCCAAAGAATCAGAGCACAACAATCATTAGCTGCCTTGAATTCTACCTCTGCTGCAACTATAGATGTTGACTGCTACATTTTATCATAACAAGAAATCAATCTTCCTCCACGAAGTTGACAGCTTCTAGAGATGCTTCTCCTGTCATTTGGGTTGACAGCTTCCAGAGATGTTTCTCCTGTCTTTCTTACAACCTGCGTATTTTATATCTATATAGCTAAACATCTTAACAAGTATCTTTAGGGTACCATATACCGAGATTTGGTATTCCCTTAAGATATCTAAAAATCCTATTAATAGCCATAAGACTAGATTTTCTGGGATCCACTTGAAACCTTGCACATTGGCAACTTGAGAATAAAATATGTGTGGTCAATTTACAGTTAATAAATTAATGAGATGATCATACCTCTCTAGCTTGTCATTTCTGTCTTTTACCTGATTTGTCCTGATCAAGCTTTAGTGGCTACTGTTGGCAGGGAGTCTTGGCATGTATAGAATCTTCCCAATTGTGCACATTCAAAAGATTCTTGACTTACTTTTATTGTCGTCACTCTTTTGGCTTACTTGTGCTCCTAAAAGAATTATTCTTTTGGCTTGCTCAAAGTAATTCCAAAAAGAATTGCAACTTTCCCAACATACTTATCTTGTACATACTCTGCAATGACTTGGCAAATTTCTTGCACAAGTTTTCGTTAGTAGACCAACATATAATATAATCATGATATCACTGCACATATATGACATTATGTTTGTGCCTTAAGATATAGAGAGTTATATATATATGACTACTCTAATAAATTCACATTCTGCAAAAGTTCAGTTAGAGTGTCATACCATGTCTTTGACGATTGCTTGAGTATTGATACCAGTTCATACCAACCTGTTGTGATCTTGAAGAGAAGCTGTACATTGACTTCTTCTACTATCTCACCAATCAGGAGTGCACTTGATCATATTCACCATAAAGATATTAAAGTTTGAATATGCAGAAGGTGCCAGATATATCCTGATATCCTCAAGTCTCGTCACCGGTGCTTCTTGTTTGATACTGCTTCCTGATTGTAACCTAGCATCCAGTTTGGCCTTGTCCCTCATAACAATGCCATCGTCATCCAGTAAACTTCTGGTTATCCTTGTACCAATTACAACTCTGTTATTTGGTCTAGATACCAGCTTCCATACAATCTGCCTTTAGAACTGTGAAAGGCATATGTCCAGGCCTATTTGTAAACACCGAGGATTCTACTCAACTTTAATTAAGATGTAATAAGTAAATAATAAAAATCAGATGTCACAGGAATCTCAGAAGGTTATATCTGTCAAAGAATGAAGATTAAAGTCATCTACAGACTTGAAGTGATTCTACATTGAAAGAAGCTCAATTTATTGATCAAGCCTCAATGAAGTATTCAAGTTCAGTGGATTTATTAAAGTGACAGAGATTTCTAGTGGTGACAGAAAAAGATACTGATTACGGAGTTCTTGAATGAGAAGGTAGTGAATCACTGCTTAAAGTTAAATAGATAAAGAACAGACATTGTCGTTAGTCACTCATGAACCAGACAGTACATCGAGTGTCAACGTACTATTGTGTTTGTTATTTATCTAAGTTTTAAGTGATTCTGGAATTAATTGAGAAGTCAACTAATTCTATTTATTCTCTTATAAATAATTAATATTATTAAGTATATTATTTATTAATTTAATTCTGCAAAGAATTAAATTAATACATAATTTATTTAGTTAATTATTTAAATTAGAATAAATATGAACTAGGAAGACTTAGGTTTGAACTAGGAAGACTTAGAAAAATGAACTAGGAAGACTCACAAGTGAGTCTTCCCGAAAGTCTTCCTAGGCCATTCCCTTGTCTTCCCGAATGTCTTCTTAGTACAAATGCTTGTCTTCCCGATTGTCTTCCAAGGCAAAAAGAAATGTTTTTCAGCAAGTCTTCCTATTACAAACTGCTAGTGGATTGGCGCGTGTGAAACAAAGGACAAGTGAATTGTATAAAGGAAAGAGGCAGTTGACATTACATAATACACGAAAAACAGACAGAAGTAAAGACAGACAAAAACATTACATTCCTCTTCATTACTTCTTCAACTGTCAAGCTCTAAATTTCTGCAGGATATTAATTCTTGATTGTTCTTAACATTTAATCCATAAGAATTGTATCTCTTGTACTGCTTTAGCTTTCTAGCGGATCATAATCCCTAGATTTTATATCGAACTACTTTTTAGTATTCGATCCTTTTTATTACAAAATAGATAAATTCATGTCGAATTTATTCTAGATTTGTTTTATTAAGTTCTTTGTAATCAGTGATCAAAATTGTAACACCTCTCAAGTTTAATAGAGTTTCTATTTAACTTGAATATTGTTTCAGTTTTTATTCCGCACTAATTTGTTCTAAACAGTTAAATCTTTTAAAGGACAAATTCGATAAAACGGTATAGTTTGTATTCAACCCCCCTTCTACAAACTTATCAGGACCTAACAATTGGCATCAGAGCCTTTTGATTGATATACTAATCAAAGATCCAATTGTTTGAGATTTTTTCTTAACTCTGAATTTTTTATTTTTATTCTAAAAATCTCAAAAGATGTCTACTGCACAGAAAGTGGGGACAGTTAAAATCCCAATATTCAGCAAGGAGCATTATCCAATGTGGAAGAAGAAAATGCTCCTATTTCTTAAGGTTGCAAATCCTAAATACTTGGATGTGCTGAAGAGTGGTCCCAAACTCCCTATGATTATTGATCCTGAAGTTGTTGAGGATAATGTTGTGACTAGGGCTGCTAGAATGTACCCTAAAGATCCCAAGGAATACACTCCTGATGAGAAAGAGGATGTTACCTTGGATTCATGTCTTCAGTTGATCCTTATTGAGAGTCTTGATCCTATCATGCATAATCATGTCCTAAATTGTGAAACTGCCAAACATATTTGGGGAACCATAGAGATAATCAATGAGGGGACAGAAGAAGTTAGGGAGAATATGCTGGAAATTCTCACTTCACAATATGAGCATTTCAGATCAAACCCTGGTGAAGGTATCTCTCAGGTTTTTGAAAGATACAACAAATTAATCAATGATCTGAATCTCAATGGGAAGCACTACACCAACAAAGAGATTAACAAGAAGTTCCTTCTTACCCTACCACCTCATTTGGAGCACAAAATTTCTGCCATTAGAGAAGCAAGAGATATGAATGAGATTGCTTTGGAGAGATTGTATGGTGTGCTAAAGACCTATGAGCTGGAGCAGATTCAACAAAGGGAGCTGTATGGAACTGGAAAGATTGTTGGTACCTCCACTGCATTGTCTGTTGAAGTCCCACAGAAACTGGAAGTGAAGGCTGTTCAACCTTCCAGTTCTCACATGAATGTTATTGATGCTGAATATGGATTAACATCCATTGATCAATCTGGTGGTGACTTCTATTCTTTGGAAGAACTTGATCAGCTGGAGGATGGTGATTTGGCTTTGATAGTCAGAAAGTTTGGGAAGTTTAGATTCAAGAGGAATCCCAATCTTACGTTCAGACCCAGATTTCAGAGAGGTGGATCTTCATCTTCAAGTGGCACAAGGGGTGGCTACAAAACTGGAACTGTGGACAGAAGTATAATCAGATGCTACAATTGCAATGAGTTGGGTCACTTTGCTACTGAGTGCAGAAAGCCAAAGCAAGTGACTAGAAACACATTTGATTCTAGCAAGAAGAACAAGATTGGGAAAGCCTATGTTGCTGAGGGAAAGAGTTGGGATGACACTGACAGTGATGAAGAAGCAGGTGAGATGGGGAACCTTGCTTTAATGGCTAAAGAGGAAAGCACTTCATCCAGATACATGTCAGAGGTAACCTTTACTGACGCTGAAATGATTTATCATCTTGGTGGCACCATAAGTTGTGCACGCACTGAAAATGATAGAATAAATCTTTTAAACACAAATCTTGAAAAGGAATTAAAAGAATTGAAACTTGTGCATGTTAATCAGGATGAACTTACTGAGAAAATTGCTTTTCTTGAGAATAGGGTTAAATGTTATATTCAACTGGAAACCATTCTCAAAGAGCAGATTAGTGAGCTTAAAACCAAAGCTAATGCCTATTACAACTCTTGTAAAACGGCTAAAGAAATTTTCAATAAACAAGCTATTGGTAATCATGTCAGTATAGGTTATGATTATAACGAGGCTATAGGATTGCTTGGTATTAATACACCTTGTAGAGTCAGAGAAGAAGGAAAGGTTGTTCCTTATATACTTAAGGGTATTGAAACACCCTTCTGTAAAGAATCCATAGCAGATCCTATGAATGAATACTCTATAATCATTGCTGAAGAGATTCGTGAAGAAGATATGGCTTTGGAAGTTGAACAGTCCAAAAAGTGTATATCTGATATTCCAGTCAAAGTTGCTACAACTAAAAAGACTAAATCAGATATCCATAAGTTGGATCAAAACAACTGTAGAACTAACATGCCTGCTATTAATTCTTCTCATAAAGCATGTGGTGTGGGTAATTGCATGTCTTGTGCTTTTAATGTTATGTATGCTTTCTTTAATAAAAAGCATGTATCTAGTGATAAGACTGCTCCACGTCAACATGTTAATAATAAGAAGCATGTTAAAACAAAGACTACTAGTCCTCCTCAGACTAGAGTGGATTCATTTATCCCTAAGCCTACTCAGAAATGTGTTAAGGCTGGTTATAAATGGAAACGCTCTTATGTGAAAGAGGATGAAGTAGTTTTAGTTAGAAATGTTGTTTTGCCTGACAAAGGCCAGTTCTTTAAGTATGCCGGACCCAATCAATTTTGGGCTCCGAGGAAGGACTAATCAATCTGATATTGCAGGGAGTTAAACAGGTAAACCGTGTTATGTGGATTCTTGACAGTGGCTGTTCAAGGCATATGACCGGAGATAGAGCCCTGCTATCAGATGTGGTTGTGAAAGCTGGCCCAGTAGTTACCTTTGGAGATAACAGCAAGGGTGTTACGAAAGGATATGGCTGTTTGAAGTACGGAAATGTTATCATTGAAGATGTTTCATTTGTGGAAGGTCTGACGTTCAATCTTCTCAGCATCAGTCAGTTCTGTGACAGAGGATATGCTGTTTCCTTTGAAAGAGAGAAGTGTCAGATCACTCACAAGAAGAATGAAAAGCCTGCTCTTCAAGGAGTAAGGAAAGGTGACTTGTTCATAGCTGATCTGAACTCAGGATTCAAAGATGAAGTTAATTGTTTTTATGCTAAAGCTTCATCAGATGATAGTTGGCTATGGCACAAGAAGATGTCTCACCTTAACTTCAAAACCATGAACTCTTTAGTCAAGAGGGAATTGGTTAGAGGTTTGCCTCAGATGGAATTTACACAGGAAGGTCTGTGTGAGGCATGTCAGAAAGGAAAGTGTCAATGTTACTTTTGATGACACTAAGTTCCCCAGTATCCAAAAAGAAGACTCATCTGAAAAGCTGAAGTTTGATAACTTGCCAGACTCAGAATCAGATGATGAAGCCCCACCTGAAGTTATTGCTGGTGATGATAATAACAATGATGATAATGATCATGGTGATGGTGGTGGAAACACTGGTAACAATGGAGATACCACCAGCACTGGAGAAGGATCATCAAGGCAAACAGGCAACAACTCAGGGGGAGCAAATGAAGGATCAGCTAGTCACTCACAACATCAAAGTGAATTTCAAGGCGAATCATCAAGATCAAATCTTCCAAGACAGACTGTTTGGAATAGAGCTCATCCTTTTGAGCTGATCATTGGTGATCCAGATGTTGGAGTTAAAACTAGAAGAGCTTCTCAGAATGAATGTCTTTTCTCAGCATTTCTATCTAAAATGGAGCCAAAGAAAACTGAGGAAGCACTGACTGATCCAGATTGGGTGATTGCTATGCAAGATGAACTCAATCAATTTGAACAACAGCAAGTCTGGAAGCTGGTACCCAGGCCAAAGAACAAGAAAGTAGTTGGTACAAGATGGGTATACAGGAACAAGCTAGATGAGGATGGCATTGTTACAAGGAACAAGGCAAGACTGGTTGCACAAGGGTATTCTCAAGCTGAAGGCATTGATTATGATGAAACCTATGCACCAGTGGCTAGACTTGAGGCCATCAGGATGTTCTTAGCATTTGCTGCTTACTCCAATTTTAAAGTCTATCAAATGGATGTTAAGAGTGCATTCCTGAATGGTGAACTTGATGAAGAAGTGTATGTGGAACAGCCCCCTGGCTTTGAAAATCAGGAGCTGCTGGACTTTGTGTACTTTCTCTTCAAGGCTATCTATGGTCTCAAACAAGCCCCAAGAAAATGGTATGACACTCTCTCTGGTTTTCTTTTAGAAAATGGTTTTGTTAGAGGTATCATAGACAAAACTCTTTTTTCAAAGAAACACAAAAATGATATGATATTAGTCCAAGTCTATGTGGATGACATCATATTTGGGTCTACTAATGATAATCTCTGTAAGAGATTTGCTGAGCTAATGCAGAGTAAGTTTGAAATGAGTATGATGGGTGAGCTGAAGTTCTTTCTTGGATTGCAAGTAAGTCAAAGGTCAAATGGTATATTTATTTGTCAATCCAAGTATCTCAAAGAACTCCTCAAGAAGTATCACATGGAGGATTCAGCATCAGCAAGGACTCCATCTTCAACAGCCATCAAACTTGGAGCTTCTGACCAATCTATCAAGGTAGATGTTACAAGCTACAGAGGTATGATTGGCTCTTTACTCTATCTTACTGCTAGTAGACCAGATATTATGTATGCTACATGCTTGTGTGCAAGGTTCCAAGCGGACCCTAGAGATGTTCATCTCGTTGCTGTGAAAAGAATCTTGAGATATCTTAAGGGTACACCTAATCTAGGTATCTGGTACCCTAAAGATTCTAGTTTTAATCTTGTTGGATATACATATTCTGATTATGCAGGTAGTGTTGTGGATAGAAAAAGCACCTCTGGGAGTTGTCAATTCCTAGGAGGTAGGTTGATTTCCTGGTATAGCAAGAAACAGCAAACAGTTTCCAATTCAACAGCAGAAGCTGAATATATTGCTGCTGGAAGCTGTTGTGCTCAGATCTTATGGATACGGAATCAATTAAAGGACTATGGCTTTGCCTTAGACAAAATTCCCATATTTTGTGATAATACAAGTGCCATAGCAATCTCCAACAACCCTGTGCAGCACTCGAGAACGAAGCACATTGATATCAGGTATCATTTTATCAGAGAGCATGTCATGAATGGAACTGTGGAGTTACACTTTGTACCCACAGAAGAACAGACTGCAGATATATTCACTAAATCTGTTGATGAATCCACATTTATCAAGTTAGTTGGTAAATTGGGTATGTTAAACAGTCTTAGTGATTAACAATGTCTCTGTCATGTTTGTTCTTTCAATAAATTCATTTTCTCTTGTCATTTAACTGATATTTTCTGCCAATTCTCATTTAATAATTGCATGCTTGTTGATTTAAATGGTTCTGAATATTTTATTTTCTTTAAAAATATTTTTCTCATATTTTTTAAGTAGAGAAATGTATTTTTATTGAAAATATATTTATTTAGAATTATTTAGGTATTTTTCAGATTGTAAATATTGTTGTTTGAATTTTTCTGCAAGTTTATATTAATTTTATGCATTTCTATAATATTCTGCATATTTTTCTAGGATTTATGGATTTTTCTGTGAATTTTTCTAGTATTTTATATATTTTTCATGCATTTTTATAAGTTTTTCAGCATTTTCTGTAAATATTCGGATTTTATTCTGAATTTTTTGGTAAGTCTTCCCAGTTTTATACTAGGAAGACTACCGGGAAAACAATGTAAATTGTCATTTTGTTTTTTGTTTTTTCCTTTTTTTATTTTAAGTCTTTTTCGAAGTCTTCCCAGTTTTTGAACTAGGAAGACTATCGGGAAGACTTAATTTAATTAGTTTTATTTTTAGCATTTTCTTTTATTATTTTCCGGAAAACTTACTAATTTGTATTAGGAAGACTACCGGGAAGACTATCCTAAGTCTTACCGATTGTCTTCCCAATACAAATTTAAAAAAAAAACGGTTCATTCTTTTCTTTTACAGTTTGTTTATTTCTATTATATATATATATATACACACCAGTACATACGCATCTTCTTATTTGTGCCTTATCAGTTTTTTTTGGTTTTCAAACCCCCCTCTTCGAATTCTCTCATTTGTTTTGAAGAAATCCTTGATCATTTTCAATCTTGCTCAAGTTATTACTTAGCAAATCATTACTGTTCTTTCAAAATCAATCATTTGAGTCGAAGTGCTGTTGAAATTTTCATTTTTTTTCTTTCTTTCGACTTGTGTGTTCTTGGTTCTGTTAAGTGATTCTTTTGTTTTAGTGATCAAGTAGTAGTTTCTGAGAGTTGAACTGTGTGTTCTGGGTGTGTGTGTTTGAAGATCATTTGCCCATTCATTTCGGTTTTCAAAAGGGTATAGTTCGAATTTTTAGGATCTAAAAGTTGAAAATTAATTAATTTTGGTAAAATTTAATTTTGTGGATTTTTGTAATTTTAATTAATTCTAAAAATCCCTAAAATTTTATTTTTATTTTTAATTAATTAAAATTTTTTAGTGTCTTATTTAAAATGGATCCTAATAATTTTGAATTAGTTTTAAATAATTTTGTTGGGTATTTTGATCCGTCTAAGTGTAAAGTGGAACGTTTCAGACCATGGATTCAATTTTTAAATAGCAATACATGTGTTAGTTATGCTATTTGTGCCAATGAACTTCTGAAAATTGATCCACTAAGGATGTTGTGTTCAAGTGCTGTTATTGCTGAAGATTCAAACTCTTTTACTTTCTATATCTTAAACCAGCAATATACAGTTACTTTTGATTTATTTTGTGATGTGTTGCATTTTCCAAAGGATAGATTTGATCCATTACCCACTGATGATGAGTTAACACAGTTCTTTGTGAATATTCATTATCAAGGTCCCTTTCAAATGGTGAAATTGTCAAAAACTTTTGTTGTAAGGGAATGGGATCTGTTCTTTGATACTATAGCTAGGGTATTTGGTAACTGCACAAAAACAAACTTTCATTGCATTACCAGTCTTAATCAGTACATTGCCTATGCTATAGTATTTGGTCGTAGATTGAACTTTGCTGAGATTCTGTGGAACCTATTGCTCAACAGGCTTGCTCACTCTAGGAGAGATTCTGATAATGGTGTGAAAGTAAGGTGTTGGTACCCTCGCTTTCTAACTCTTATCATTAATCATCTTCTCACTGCTGAGCAGGTAGAACTGTTTCGAGAAGCTAGATTTGAAACCTCTCCAACCACAGACACCAAATTCTACACCAGACTTGACGTCTCATCCAAATTCCTCAATATACCTGTTCTTGTTTCACCATTGATGAGTCAATTCATTAATCTTCCTATCTTTGGTGAACAAGTTCCCGAACCACATCCAGTACCACTGCAGGTAGTTATTCCTAACCTTGGTTCTTCTTCTGGCATTTCAATTGAAACCCAAGTGGTTGTTAGGGCTGACCCAGAGATTGTAGATCCACAGTCTCTGACCCAGGTCATAGAGCCAAACAGAGAGTCAAACACTCCTGAAACACCACCTGAGCCTAATGTACAAACCAGTTCAAGAAATGTTAGTGATATAGCTGAAATGAGTGTTCCCACAGCTCTGTCTCCACCCTTAAAGAAAAGAAAAACCTATAGGGAGACAACTGTTAGCCCATCTGTATCCTCTCAAAAGGATATGGACATTGATATGGCCACTACACAGTCTCTGGAGACATCCTCTCAACAGGGTGGATCTATTGAAATTCGCCATCGGGCCATGGCATCTTGTACTGAGTCAAGCACACTCCCATTACTCACAATGGGAGAAGATATCCATCTAGATGACACTCAGGACACCATGTCAGGAGAGCACTTTACTTTTGACTTTGAAACAGTGCCTACCATAGTTACGGTAGAAGTGCCTTCACAGGCATCAGAGGGAAAATCTGATTCTTCGCCTCCAATAATAGAATCATTTTCTCCCCTCCCAGAGGGAACATCTCTGGCTCCCCTAAGGGATTTTTCACTCGCAGTTTATACTGGAGAAAGTGAAAGGCAACTTGATGAGTCTGTCCCTGAAGAAATTCAGTATACAATGTCAAATATTTTGACAGACTCAATCAGGGATCGGAAATTGCGAACTCCCATTGCACCACCACTGACCTCTCTTGAAGGGGCTAGGGTGATTTTTCCTGCAGGTACATCTACTGAGAATCTTGACAGACAGTTAGTGGTGAGAGATATGAATCAAACACCGAGTGAAACACAAGCACATGAGTTGAGTGAAACACCACTGAGAGCAATTGAGGTGAGTGCACACACTGACACAAACACTGCTTTGTTGAACCAGCTAGCTGATCTACAAAGGAAGTTACAAGAAACCCAGGCTGAGAACAATCTTCTGAAAGCACAAGTGGTTGCACAATCTACCACCTCTGTATCAAATCAGCTGGGTACTGTGAAAGATGACCTGGAAGGATTGAAGAATAATCTACTCCCGAAGCTGAATTCAATCCAACAATCTCAGGTACTGGTGGCTTCAGACATCTCTGATCTTACAACGTCAAATGCTCAGATATCGGAGAGTGTCAAGGAGATTGCTGCTATTTCTACCAAGGTGGACTTTATTCTGCAAACAACTGATGAAAACCAGAGGTTTAATGAAGAAAGGATGTCTAAGTTAGAAGGAGGAATGGAGCATCTCAATGAAGGGATGAAGCACCTATACAATATGATCAAGAATTCACATCAACCTACTGAAGAGCAAAGGACATTCTTTGAGGGAGATGATGATGAGGATGATGATGCTAATGAAGGAGGAGATGAGAGAGAAAGAGGAGAGATAAGGAGAACATCTGAGGTGAATCCTAGGGCTTCCACAGCTCAAACTGTAGAGGATTCCTCAACTAAGGGGGAGAAGGAGAAGAAAGGAGAAGCAAGAGAAGCTGGAGAAGCTTCTGGAGGAGATAAGGGAAAAGGTAAACAATCCCTGGAGGATACTGTCTTTGACGATGCCTACTACTATCAAGGTGAACAGGATGACTTCCAATTTGACACTTCTGGTGATCTGAGGAAGTCCATATCTGAAGAAGCTTTTGGTGAGGAGGAGGTTGAGGAGGCAGCAAACTTTGAGGATTGGGAGGATGAAGCTGATCTATATACACCTGACCCTGTGTTTCAGAAGGAGTTGAAGAAACAGCAGGCAGAGCTAAGGAGAAAGGAGGGTGAGAATGCCAAGGTCTCCGACATCATATCTCAGAAGCTGAAAATTCAAAAGGCTGAACATGAAGACAAACAACGTCTTCATAGTATTCATGTCAAAGAAAGGAGATTGGATGTGAGGATGAAGCAAGGAAGCAAGTGGGATAAGGCAAGGGAGATGTTTGATATCCCTCAGAGAGGCACAAACAATGATGCTACTTTTCTGAAGCTGCTTGAGAAGATCAGAACGGTTAATCCAGACAACTCATTATATATGAAGGCATTGAAGGAAGATATCCTAAGGATTACGTCTGCATTTGATCAAGTGAGGCAAGAACTGTTCATTTATGTCTCAAGTGCTCTTGAAGGGTCATTCACCATTTCTCTTGACCTCCTACAAAGAAGATCTCTATCTGAATTGTGGATTCTAATTAGTAAAGTAAAGAGATCTTCTTGCTTGAATGAGCTTCTATATGACCGGCTTAGAGATTCTGCTATGAAGGCCAGTCCTCAAGTTGTACATTTTCCTTCTGAAGTCAAAATCTACAGAGGTGCAACTTTAGAGACAGTGAGGCTGGATCCTGATTCCATGAAGCTACAGACTGCTATGCAACTGGTGAAGTTGGAGAATCTTCTTAGAACTTCTGGGTTTGCTTCTGTAGAGAAGTCTGAAGTTGCTGATATGATTTCAGACTACTGCACGGAGAAAATTCCAAGATATGCTCAAATGAAGAATAGATTGAAGAAGATCACCAATCAACCAGTAATGCCAAGTGGTGTGGTTTCTGAAAGTGATCGTGTCCTTGACAAAGATCTTCTAGTCACCTTGCAAGAAGCTGAAGAAGGTGAAATTAGAGACTAAAGGCATGATAGGTTTAGCTCATTTGTAAATGTTATATGTTTAGAGCTAGGTAAATCAAGATAGGTAAATGTATTCATATGTTCAGTCTAGAGGAACATCTATCTTGTATTTATCTTTACTGTTTGAATCTGGAAATTGTTATATTTAATCCAGAACTTTTTATTATTTGCTTGGCTCTTAAAAGTCTTATCTTTTCTTGTTTTAGTTGAGTTATCCTCTAGAGGTATTTGGTTGTTATTGTCTAACAAACAAATAGGGGGAGATTGAAAGGCATATGTCCAGGCCTATTTGTAAACACCGAGGATTCTACTCAACTTTAATTAAGATGTAATAAGTAAATAATAAAAATCAGATGTCACAGGAATCTCAGAAGGTTATATCTGTCAAAGAATGAAGATTAAAGTCATCTACAGACTTGAAGTGATTCTACATTGAAAGAAGCTCAATTTATTGATCAAGCCTCAATGAAGTATTCAAGTTCAGTGGATTTATTAAAGTGACAGAGATTTCTAGTGGTGACAGAAAAAGATACTGATTACGGAGTTCTTGAATGAGAAGGTAGTGAATCACTGCTTAAAGTTAAATAGATAAAGAACAGACATTGTCGTTAGTCACTCATGAACCAGACAGTACATCGAGTGTCAACGTACTATTGTGTTTGTTATTTATCTAAGTTTTAAGTGATTCTGGAATTAATTGAGAAGTCAACTAATTCTATTTATTCTCTTATAAATAATTAATATTATTAAGTATATTATTTATTAATTTAATTCTGCAAAGAATTAAATTAATACATAATTTATTTAGTTAATTATTTAAATTAGAATAAATATGAACTAGGAAGACTTAGGTTTGAACTAGGAAGACTTAGAAAAATGAACTAGGAAGACTCACAAGTGAGTCTTCCCGAAAGTCTTCCTAGGCCATTCCCTTGTCTTCCCGAATGTCTTCTTAGTACAAATGCTTGTCTTCCCGATTGTCTTCCAAGGCAAAAAGAAATGTTTTTCAGCAAGTCTTCCTATTACAAACTGCTAGTGGATTGGCGCGTGTGAAACAAAGGACAAGTGAATTGTATAAAGGAAAGAGGCAGTTGACATTACATAATACACGAAAAACAGACAGAAGTAAAGACAGACAAAAACATTACATTCCTCTTCATTACTTCTTCAACTGTCAAGCTCTAAATTTCTGCAGGATATTAATTCTTGATTGTTCTTAACATTTAATCCATAAGAATTGTATCTCTTGTACTGCTTTAGCTTTCTAGCGGATCATAATCCCTAGATTTTATATCGAACTACTTTTTAGTATTCGATCCTTTTTATTACAAAAATAGATAAATTCATGTCGAATTTATTCTAGATTTGTTTTATTAAGTTCTTTGTAATCAGTGATCAAAATTGTAACACCTCTCAAGTTTAATAGAGTTTCTATTTAACTTGAATATTGTTTCAGTTTTTATTCCGCACTAATTTGTTCTAAACAGTTAAATCTTTTAAAGGACAAATTCGATAAAACGGTATAGTTTGTATTCAACCCCCCTTCTACAAACTTATCAGGACCTAACAAACTGATTGAGTTTATCTTGCTATGCAATCACCCAATCTGGATCTATCAGAGCTTCTTTAACTTTCTTAGTTTCTTCTTCAGAAAGAAAACCAAGGAAATAATCATTCATACTCTATAGCTCCGGTCTTTACTCCACCACTAGGATCACCAAGAACTAGACATCAGGAATGATCTTGAGTCTAAACCATTTGTCTTGACAGATATGTTCTTGAAGTGTCCTCTTGATTTTCATTGTGGTGTTGATCTGACTAATTGATCCTTCTTTTGCTCCCCCTAAGCTGTTGCTGGGATTTCCTGAGAATCCTCATCCTCGCTGAGTGGTTCTGTTGGAGTACTAAGTTGTGTAGTTAAACTACCATTACCACTGCTTTGATTTGAATCATCATTACTATTAATATCACACATAACAGCTGGGAGCTTGGAGTTGTTGAACATCATATCCAGACTTTCAATCACCTCTTGTTGATTAATCACATTTACCTCGTAAGCTCTAGATTCCACTGAGTAGCCAAGGAAAATATCCTAATGAGCCTTAGCTGCCAATCTTGCCAAGATGCTCACTTCCATATTTTACTGTAAAACATTTTCCTCCAAACACCTGAAAGAAATTCAGTGTTTGCTTCTATTGGCCAATAACTCATACGGGGTCTTCCTGTATTCGTTACTGATCAAGGAAATGTGATTAACCATCATCTGTGATGTCATGTCCTTCAGATTGCACGAACAACACCTTTTTGTATTAAGATTAGTCATCAACCATCACTGAAGTATATCTTTACTTTGATGTAGACATGACATTAACTAGTCTGTAGAATTCCATACTTATCATCTGAAGCGGCTCAGTAATGCTTATCATATCATTGCTTTTCTGTGATGTTTCTTTGACTTCCCTTTCTAACATGCCTCACATATTTCATCCAGCTTGAATCCCAGATGAGGCAGTCCTCTCACCAATTCCCACTTTACAAAAGAGTTCCTTGTATTGTCATGCAAGTGTGAGAGCTTCTTATGTCATAGCTAAACTCTTGTCTAATGAAGCTTTACAGTGGAAGCTGTTGACTTCACCTTTGCCTGAGATTCCAGGTTAACTATGAACATATTCTTTCCTTACTCTTTGAAGAGCAAGCTTCTCAACCTTCCTGCTTGAGATAAAACACTGCTCCTTCATTGAATTGACATTTTGTCCTTTGATGCAGAACTGTCCGAAAAGAAGATTTGTGCTTCGAATCTTCAGCAAAAAAGATGCTTCTAATTGTTATCCTTGACTCCAATTATTAGTTGTTATCAATGATACCAATTATTGTAAACATGATGACATTCATTTTCCAACGTAGCCATGTCCCGTGATGAAAACCTTTGATGTCATCTCCAAAGATTATTGACGGAACAACTTTCTCAATCACATTTGATATTGGCAAGTTCTTTCTTCGATCATATGTCTTCAGTAGTAATGACCAAGAAACCATATAAATCGATTAACCTGATTTGCCCTGCACTCACAAATGGATTAAAAGTTCTTGGTACCCAACTTATTTGCTTGGGTCCAGATGGATTAGAGATTTTTCTTTTAACAGAGGTAACAACAGCTTCAACCTTTACATGCTTGTTCTTATCTCTGACTGACCTTGCAGTTGTTGCCCTAATGTGATTCTTAAACATGCTTTTTCTATGATTAATGCAAGTACTAAGAGATGCATTCATAACATTTAAATAAGCATGCATGTTAATAAGAATACATGGCATACATTCAGCATTATGACATTGTAGATAAGAAATGTGCAAATTAGGCATGTTATGCATTTTAGAAAATTCAGTACTTTCTACTTTAACCAATATACACAAGTGTAACAGGTAGCAAGTAGATTTACAGATATTCAATGATTTTCTAAACATACATGGAATAAAAGAATTAACAATTAGATCACTAATTCTATCTAATCCATTCTGTTGTTGTATGTCATCTAACTTTCTCTATTACCTAAGTCAGTTTTAGATATTGCTAGGTGTTCTACACATTCTACTAACACTAAAGGTAATTCTTCCATCTTTTAAACTGTTTATCCCTTAACAAACAATTCAGAATAAATGAGCAAATCTTGTTCTACTAGGGATACTGAAACTTAGCTTAACGAAGGTCTTATATGCCAGAAACTTAACCCCTAAAACTAAGAGTTGTTTCTAAAGAAAGCTTCTATCTCACTATTGCAAATAATCTTATTCTACAAATATTCATACACACGTATATAAGATCTTCTATGTACACGCACAAGTACTGATTCAACAATCCATCCACGTGAGATGCTATCATGCTTGTGCATGTGTTAACATTTAAATACAAAGATCTTAACATGCTTTGAATATTGAGAATTAAATTATGCATTAGTTCAAGGAAATGATACCTGAGATATGTGAGGTGAATCGTCTTTAGAGATTGCTATGAAAGCAAGATATCCATGATCTTCTCGTCATCTGATCCATCCCAACTCTTTCCTTAAGCAATATAAGTTTTGTCCTGATGCTTTCTCAACAAAGCATTCCACTTTTGTTTCAGCTCATTAACTGAGTCCCTATTCTTCTTTGTTTGTCAGGCTCCTTGTACTATGTAGCAAACCCTGATAGTTTCTTGTAACACAGTTCTTATCATAGTTGTAACTATCAATCTTGTTTTTGTCACCATCTCAGTCTTATAACTACCTCTTGAACTGAATCCTGAAGAGTCTTTGCTTCGGAATAAATAAGCCTAATCCATGGATGTGGCTTTTGTACTCCTTCTGAATCTGATGTGACTAAACTTCCTTGACATGTGAAGCACTGATCTGTAGTACAGTCTCTCAAGGTTTTCTCAAGTGTACAAGTCACTTTCATCTACCTGAGCTTCCTCTGATTCAGCTACTAGTAATTCTTCTATTCTGTTCTGAGGTTCCAACATTAATGTATGTTACTGAGATATTTTAATGTCCATTCCATTGTCTCTAACCTCCTCGATTCCTTTCCTTATATTCTCGTTTGATTCGCAGATAAATGTAGCATTGGTACAATCCACTTTGTGATTGTGTATCACTGAATCATTAGAGTTGATTAAAAATCTCTTGAAAAATTGTATCCGTAGAAACTTCTTCATTTCCTGCATCTGAAAATCTAGTGGGATCCTATGGAGTAAGCCTTTGAGGAAATTCCACAATTTTTTCAGTAGGTTCTGAAATCAACTTCTTTAAATTAAGACAACCATTTTCTTCAATTCCCGTGTTCAGGGATTTTCCGTCTGAATAACACATGGTCAACTTTTTCTTCAAAATATTAAAATCATCTTTACCGCTCGGAGGAATCTTGAATCTAACAATCTTTTGAGAACCCTTGGCTTAGGATAAGAAATATTTTAAATTCCAAGAATTTCGAACTTTTTGAAAAATAAAAATATTTCAAGAATAAAATTCAAATTAATTAAAATTCAAAAATTTCAAGAAATGAAATTTTTTGAAAATTAAAAAATCCGAAAATTCTGAGAACTTGACTGTTTGGTCTAAAACACCGGATCAGATCTGTATATCGATCAACAAGCTCTGATACCAATTGTTAGGTCCCAAAGTATCGTAGAAGGGGGGGTTGAATACGATACTCACTAATTATAAAAAATTCTTTCGAATCTTTTGCGGATAATTAAATTAGTGTTCTTGTAGTGGGTTCGTGTTCTTGAGGGTGAATAGTATTTCGGACATGAAAATAACAACACAAGATTTTCCAAGAATTATATTCGATATAAATCTTGAAGGGGTGCTACACCCGGTAAATCAATTTACCGGCTACCAAGAACAATTTGTTCTTGCTTCTACAAAGATTGTACAAATTAAATCCTAAACAATGTTTGTATCTATTTGTTTGTCTAAAGGATTTAATTACCGGAGAAACTTTATAATGACCCTTAAGATTGAACAACGTTTGGGCATTATAACGTTTACTCGGTGAGAAGTTCAGGTATAAAATAAATGTCTCCTTCTCTGTCTCTCTCTGTTTCTCTTCTCTTCGTCGAAGAAGATGAAGAACAGAAGAAGTACTCTTCAATAAATCGTTCTGCTTCAATTTGTGTAGTCTTGATAGTTTTTTAAAAAAAAACTATCGAACGCAACTTTAAATTGTGTCCACACAATTCTTCATGTTGTAGGAGAAAAACACTATCAAAGAAAATTATCAAATCATTTAAAAATAATTCCATAGTTTCTTTTAGAAAACTATCGAACCATTCTCTTTTTTTTTCAAACCACTTTGATGGTTTCTTATAAAGAAACTATCGAAATACTCCTTTTTAGTTTTAATAAATATATAAAATAAACTTATTTAAATTTATAATAAACTTAATTAATAAGTTTAAAATAAATTTATTTAAGTTTATAAAATAAATTTCATAAACTATCGGAGCATTAAAAGTATCGCAGTAGTCAAAAATCTCGGCCCCAACAAAGCTGAACTGGTTCCAGTGTGAACCCACAAAAAAACTATCGAAGCTTTTAAATAAAAAAACCATCGAACCAAACAAAAACCATCGAAGTGGTTTTTGGCCAACCTTGTCAAAGTGCAGATTAGTACCCAAGGTTTGATTGGTCACCACTTAAACCTTCAAGTTTCATTTCTTGCAGTTTCTTTATTGAGGTTTCAACTTTTGTACACTTAACACCTTTTGACTGTACGATTTTCCTTTCTACAATTTAGCTTCTCATGGTTTTCTTCAACACTGATAATTCTTGTTAATCTGCTTGATATTTTCTGGAATTATCATGTCGGACTTCATCAATTCTTTCTGTCGAATAAATGTGTTGATCTTCTTCATATGTGTTGACGCCTGGTGCAACTGGTCTGGTTCGCAGACGACTAACACTGAATTGAATCTTCACATCTTCATTGCATTCCAATTGATAAGTCGGCAGCAGGACAAATTGCTTCGAACATAGATTGTCAATAAACAACGCACTTTCACTAGAATCCTTCCTGGTACTTAGACAACGTCTTCATTGCTACTACAATCTTGAATACTTCATTCTCTATTCTTCTCTGACGCTCGAACATATAAATGAACTTCTTTCAGCGAGTATAACTTCAAAACTGTAGCTATCTTCTTTAACCTTTGTTTTTACCCTATATTCAATTAAACCAGATTCATATGCCTCAAACACTGTCTATAACACAATCAATGCTAATACACTAAAATCTTCTTGTGGCACTTATACTGAATCTACACACCTTCTGAAACCTTGAAAGTCTTCAAACCTTATTCTTCACTGAGGCATGAACATGTTAATGAACTTCTTTCAGTGACCTGTAGTAGACTTCAAAGATCTATCTAATGTTTTGATTCTTTGTATTTGTCTTGTATTCATTTCTTCCTGATTTCTGTGTAGGCGTAGTATTATTTACCTGTCCTGTTCTAGTGTTGAGTTATCACGTCTTCCTGTTCATACTGCCTTGTGATCTCACTAATATAAACTCTTTCAGCCACTGCACATGAAATCCCCTCAAAGGATTTAGCTCAAGAATTCGTTGGGAAGAGGTCTTATGAAACAAACGACAATATTTCTTGGAAAATCAGGATAACTATTTGAGCTCTGGAAAGTTGTGGCTGGTGCTACTTATTGCAGCCAGAATGTTTTCTTGATCATTCAAGCACCTGAAGGAGGAATCATCAAATTGTGTGAATAAATGTAGCCAACAGTTTTTCTCTTTTCACATTCCTTAACCAAGGAAGTAATAGAAGCTTAGCTAAAGGAGATAAGGGAATATGTGTGGGAAATTACTTAAAGAACATCAAGTCCATGATCGAATACTTAACATTTCACAATTGTTAAGTTTAACTGACATCTGGATAAATATTCTCAAGTAATTCATGAGTGGAAGAAAAGATCTTTGCTAAGAGGAAGTAGAGGTGAAGCTGAGAGTGGTGGTTTCTTCTACGTGCATTTCTGACTATCTTCCATAAGAGAAGACATTCATGTGTAGAGGAAAGTAAGCAGCCATCCATGGTATCTCATGTTCTTTTCTGAAGGGTTTTCTATATGGAACATCTACTCAGGGGGAGCATATCTCAGAAAGTGTTAATCTACTTCTGCAACTTCAAGAAGACATCCTGTCAAAGATCGGATCTTTTATCTACTCAGAAACCCAGGATGGGTGTGCAACTCATAAAGAGTGCATGTAGCTGAAAAAGCCCACAAGGCTTTAAATCAATGAATCAACATTGTTATGGAGTCTATACAGGTTGTTTCTAATGATGCCAGATAAATCAAGCTTATTGATGAGAGATTTTCTGGAATTCTCAGATTTAGGTTTGAAGTGGAAGGTGGTTTTGGTATGAAGAAGATGATGATTATGTAGATGGATCGGTATCTCCATGAGTATTCACCTAGACTATGAATGATTCAAGTCCAAATGAGTCATCCATAGAAAGGATAAGTGGAGCATCTGATTGGAAGCCAAAATGGAGCATCCGTAGAAAGCCAAAATGGAGCATATGTAGGAAGCCAGAATGGAGCATCTGTAGGAAGCAAAAGTGAAGCATCCGTAGGTGGATCACAACTCTGAGTTATCACCCCAATGAACTTAGAGGGAGTTTCTCTGAGTTAAAGATCAACCTCACGTAATCATACTGATGAGAAAATTCTTACATCTTCAAGACCTGCACCTACCATAAGAAGCTTATTCCAAAAATCCAGAAGAAAGTCCTCTTGAAGACAATTATTGGGTTGAAGGAATAAGGTGTTCACTTGGATCAAGGCAAGATCTTCCAGCTCCTACAAATCTGCATGTCTACTTCCTGGACATCCAATCTTTCTCCTTGAGTTAAAGTCATGGTTAAAGGAATGAGTGGAACATCTGCCTCGCAAATCTCTAAATCTACTGTGCTAAGATCAGGTTCTCCAAAGATTTTCTATAAAGGAATTCTGTGTTGGACAGTATAGTGGAAATACCTTTTGATCCAAGTGTGACTCGGTGAAGAAGACATCAGTACCAAGCTGCTTATCAACCATCCTCTTCAGAATGGTAAGTAAGTGAGGTACGAATAAATTTCAATATTTTTGTTGATGTCTTATATGTAGCCAGTGTTTAAATGACTTTCTTGAAAACTAAGTTTTCCAGAAAAAGGTGAAAATTTTGTCTAAGTCAAAATTTACTTTATCGATGGATATCCTTATCCGTAGATAGTCATTCATAACACTGGATTTGTTTCTTTGCCTTGTTTATGGATACTGACTATCCGTAGACAATTTTCTACTTCTATGGATACTACTTTTGCTCATCTATGGAAAGTGCAAAAAGATAGTGTCTATATCTGTAGAAAATTGTAAATCTAAATCTCAGTCTTTGCAAGTCATATATCCTTAGCTGAGATACGTGTAGTTTACGTAATATCTAGCATCACTGATCAGTAGCTTTGCTGCTAAGCTGAAAGGCCCATGCAAAGAAGTTCTGAGGAGATAAGTGAGTATTCTTCTAAGAATTCTCATACCAATTATTGACATTACTGAATTAAATACCTTGGTAGGAAATTTGTGTTTTGAAAAGATAATTGGTGATCTCCCTCATGACTAAGTAATAAAATGCTAGAAATTATGTTAACCACCTGTTTATGTACTAGTACCTTAACTTTTCTTGGAATCTTTGTGGTATCTCAAAAGATTATCATTCATTCAGTATTTGATAATCCAAGAGATACTTGCTATGCTCTAATTGGTTGTCTAGATGTTGATACTTGCAGGATAAATTCCTAATCAAGAAGACATAGCACAATTCATGCCAACCCCAAGGAAGTAAGTTCAGGTCATGGCTCAGAAGAAATGCTTAGCTTAAGGTCAAATCAAAAGAATGCAGCTGAAGCATTTAAGCATTTCTCAAAGGAGTCAAGTACATGAACCTCATGCATCATGCTATTGGAAGAAGTGATGTGCATGTTGTAGTGGAACTACATTGTGTTCCAAGGGAACAACATTTAACCAGATATCTTGCCAATGCTCTTAATGCAGCAACTCTCTTGAGTTGATAAATGAGTTTGGTAGGTAATGATTTCTTACTCTCTTACATATCTGTGTTAAATGCATGCAGCCAGTGACTTCGATCTCTGGAATTATTTGTTTATTTTATGTGTTTTATTTGTTTGTTTTTATTTTGGTTATCATGACAAGTCAATACAGTTGAATGATGTTATGCACTAAGTAAAGTCGTCTAGAAATGATCTTCTGAGTAATATTCAATGAGATAGCAAGCTACTTTTCTCACTGATATTAAATAGTTGATCATCTCTAGACATTATCAAGCTAAGTGCATTGATGTTCTTTGATTTTTCCATGGATGAATATTCAGGGATATCATTTGTCAAATGTCATACATTTAATGAATGATGTCAGCTGAATGAGTGTCTCGAAAATTCAAATAACTTGCTTATTACATTATTCAAAAAGTATTGATATTCTTAATTCTTTATGTCTAGATATTTTAGTTTAATATTATTTAGCTGAACATATATATATGACCAGCTATTTAGTTTTATTCTTATCTTTATTCAAAATATCTGTGTCATGATAATTTTTGTAATCTGAGCTGAGACACATTTTTCACTCTAGGAACTCGAGTAGTCTCTTCGTTTACACTAGAGCGTTTTAATGCATGTCTTTTCAGCTTTCCTAACCCCCGTTTAACCCTAGTTAAACACAAGGGTTATCTAGCAGCTCCCTGCCTATTTAAAGGCACAGGTTGAGCTCTCATTTCTTCATCTTAATCTCCAAACACTTCTCTAAAAATGGCTTCAACAATTCTTGATATCAATCCCGAGGAGTTCAATGTCTTGTCCACTGTGGACAAGATCTTCCTGTTGCAAGATAAGATTGACCTCCTCATCCGAGAAGAGGAGGATGAGATTCGAAGGATGAGAGCTACTCTCGATGCTCTCATGGCTCGCAACCGCTGGGGAGGTCCTGATGGAGGCCCTGAAGGAGCCTCCGGGGAGGCTGCAGCAGATGCTTAACAGCTGACTGTCTGTCTCTCCGGGGAGAGGGCAAGGGACAGGGGGCTGGAATGTTTTCTAGTTTTTTTGTTTTCAAGTTTTTTTTTATATATATGTAATTTTAATTTTTTTTAATGAATATGGGGTTTTCCCCAGTTTATTATATTGTTGTGTGTGATGTGCGTGTTTAATTTCTTTCTTTTTGCATTTGAATCCATTTAACTTGTTTACCCTCTAAAAATTGGCTTGCATGTTAACTGGACTCATTTCCTAAAATAAAAAGATAAACATCTCAAATACACAAACAATAAAAATTAATTACATATTTTTCTTTTCGATGAATTGATCAAAGGTTGAATTATAAAATCTATCTGCTTAAGGATCAACTTTGATTAAATTATCAAGAAGCCCTAATTGTTCAACTAACAGAATAGTGAGCTCTTTGAGCAACACAAAAACTGTTTCATTTTTGCATGAACTCACTGAAGAAACATCAGAAGAAAACTTGAAGGAATTTGAAAGAAATTGACAATCTATCAAGTTAAGGTTTTTGCAGCTTCTGATGGTCTCTATGAGGATGTTGTAACAATTAACGGGAAAGCTGGCAATCTTGGACTTTAGGAGAATAAACCTTCAATGGAGAAGGCTCTTAACAGTTCATCATTGATAAATGGAAGGTATTTATCTTATCTTTATCAAACTCTCACTTGCTAAAATCTATATCAATTTTCTTTGACTTTTCAAAAACTGAGATGAGAACTGATTGGAATGACCCCCCAAGTTCTCTACCCTATCAGTTACACCCTAATTATGATAAACAACTCCTAACCCCCTCTACAGTCTCTCAACAAACTGTAGTTGCAAAATTCTATCAAATCTTAACCAGTGGGGAGTGATGAAGGAGTTAAGTGAGGGTGAGGGCAGTGGTGAACATCAATAAACCAATAGAAGAAAGGTGAGGGTGAGATTACCAGCCAAATTGCCTTATGTCTTCTCAAAAAGGCATAATGGTCAAAAAGGATTAGCTCTTTTCTGGTTGTAGCTAGTCTCCCAAAAGACTATGATCATTGAAAAATGCTCTGATCCAGGAGCACTAACGAGGGATTGGGACACTGTGTGCATAATGTGGATTATTATCATTTCTGTCTCTAGTATTAGAAAGAAAATATATGCACGGGCACAGGGGGAACACACACTATTCTTAAATTCAGTTTGATGCATCTTCTTCAAATGTGAGGATGCAGTCCCCAGTCCATTTCATCTCATTAAGTGATAATTGCAGCATTCAACTCATCTGTACTTGATTCTCCATTTTCTGAACTCTTGGAGAAGCTCCATTCACCTAGTGATCATTCCCTTTCAGAGAATTCGTTGGATCACTAGTCTCTTTTTGATGATCTTGATGTAAGCACTGTGCACTTAAATGTCACATTCATTCTTCACAGAACTTACATCAATTTCTACTTCACAAGCCCATTCTTCAAAATCCTCTACGGATATCCTTCATCCGTAGAAAGGTGTCTTTCAACCTACGGATAAGCCTAACCAGCAATTATCCGTAGACCAACAATATTGATTTCCATGATTCTTTCTTGAAAAATCGTTCGGCTCATTCTGACTGAGTATCAAGGAATTCAATATAGTTGAGAAATCTATAGGTTTGTGGGAAGGGAGTTAGTGGAGTGGCTGGCTTGAGACCAGGCAAAAGGAGAGGGAGAGAATGAGAGGCATGCTAATTCTTCCAGCATGGCAAAAGGAGAGATTTTTTTTTGAGTACCCCTTTAATAAGGGAAGGTGAGTTGTGTGAAGTGAGCCAGGATGCGATCCTGATGCAAGAATAGAGAGATTCCTGAGAGAAATCTTTCGATCCTTGAAGTGTTGGATTCCTGTACCCAGATATCTTATTCAGTAACTAAGATTATGCCTTTTCTATCCTAATTGTTGATAACAAAAAGGGGGAGAAGTTAAAGAGAAGATAGGTTATTCTCAGGGGGAGTTAGAAGGAGATCTCAGACTTCAGAATTTCTCTTCTCTTGATTACAATCTATTGGAACCCCTTAGAAGAAGGCATAGACTAAGTTTCAAGGATCCCATTATTGACTTAGATGAGGTTGATGGTTCCTTTGCTAGTAATGATTCCACAGTGAGGCAAGCTAGCGGGAGTGGAGTCAGTAAGGTAGCGGAGACGGAAGTTGTTGGTAGCGGGTCTGGAACAGTCGTCCGTTATGAGAAGAGAAAATATGTTGATCATAGCAGTTCCGGCCCTTCAAGGAAGAGGTGTATGAGTGACCCGGTTGGTAGGTTGATCAGGGTTAACATGGATGGTAATCGTGAAGGCGGTTTACTGGGCCGCCGGGATTCCGTGTTACATGTGGACTCAGATGAGTCCGACTCCGAGGAAGTAATATATTATTCTGATAGTGATGACATGGTGGCGGACAGTGGTACATGGGAGCGTCCAGGTTATGGTTTTTTGTTCAAGTCTGGGCCCTTCAATTTTGCTCAGGAGTCGATGACTGATGATGACTTTTCTAAGTTGAACAGAATGTCATATGAGAAAAAATGTCGGCGTGCACAGAAGTATTTTAACCGGGTAAGTATTTATTGTTTGTCTTGTTTTTTTTTGGGCTTAATGTCTCTGCTCACTATCTCTTATGTGTGGGGGGACTGGAAACTCGAGATCATCTCTTCACCACTTGCTCGTACAATCACTTTGTTCTCAAAAGCCTTGTTGCCAGTTGAACATGCCGACTGCTACATCTTGGTTGGATTTGCTTACAAAATGGGGTTCAATTTCTTCCACAGGTCTCCGCTGCACAGCTCTTCTAATTGCCCAGGTCTACGCTTACCATATTTGGAGGGAACGAAAAGCAAGGCTTCATGATAAGGGTTGCTTTGGGCCTTCTAAACTGATTGATGGCATCATTGTGGATGTTAAGGTTAAACTAGCTTCATCAGATTGGTTTGTAAAAATTGCTAACAACGAACATCTACATAGTTGGCTTAGTTAGTGTTAGGGTTGACCGATTTGGAATGATGATAACAAAATGCTCAAGACAAGAATTTGATCTTGACACTGAAGCTGATTGTCAGAAAGCTAGTTCACAGAAGCTGATAAATCAGGAAGCTAACTAGAAGGCAGTTTATCTATCCAAGGTCTAAAAGCCACATCAAATGATTGGAAGATATTTTGTCATCAAGTTAGGAAGCAATTCAGAAGCAAGCCAACGGACATCTAATCAAGCACCAAGTGTTTCAGTGGTAAGTCTGCCTAATCAACTCAGTAATGGTGAATCAATAAAGATGACAAGATGTTTTATCTAAAGATGAAGCTAAGTGAATCCATTCTATGGATCATGCTATGAAATCTTATTTCATCTATGGATACAAGCTGAAAACATCATATGCCATCAACGGATAGAAGCCGAGGACATCTTATCTCATCAACGGATAGAAGTTGAGGACATATTATCTCATCTACGGATAAATGCCGGGGACATCATATCTACGGATAAAAGCTGAAGGAAGTTAATCATCAGATACAGCTAAGGATGTCATGTTTTATCTATGGATGCAGTTAAGGAGGTCATGGTCTATCTATGGATGCAGTCAAGAATGTCATGTCTCATCTATGGATACAGTTATGGAATATTACTTCTACGGATATTCTGAGATTACCTTTCTACGGATAATTGACGTAAAATGGTAGTCTACGGATATGGAATTAATACGCCTACTGATGTTCATCTCATTCAACATGGAAAACAAATCTATGTAACGGAATCTTTTGAAGATTTCTTTATTTAGCAGGTTGAATGGAGGACAGTCTCAGAGATCATCATTACACACCCGTGACTATAAGATGTTGGATGACAACGCAATAGATGTATGGAATATGGAGTCAAAATTGTAAATATTCGAAGGCTCAAATTCCTACAGGTGAAATGTGAAGTCATCTATTGTCTCTTATGTCTCGATGGATAAATAAGAGTTAAGGCAGCTACCTAGAAGTTTAACTTCTAACTGGACACAAAGGAAAAGCTTGACAAGCGTGAAGACCTATTTGTAGTACTACATGTTCACTTATCTCAGCTGATAGTGACTTGACAGTCGGGTAACCAAGGAGAGGTCTCTTTCATGCAGATGTCACATGGGCTTGGAAGCTAGGTCAATTGCATGGACTTAGTAATTTTTGAAGAGAGCAGCACACTCAATCAGAAAGCACCATTTGGGATTATACAAGTTTATCTTTGATGCCAGCCAAGGCATTTCCCGAATAGGATAGTTTCTGAGACGAGCATGTGAACAAGCAGAACCAAAATGTAATATTTTATTATGTTGTAGGTTTTGTTTGTAACACACAGTCGATGTATATAAGATTGTGTGGAGTAGCATAGAAAAGTATGAGAATAGAGCACAAAGCTGAATGTAAAAACACTTAGGCTCTCTTCCATCATCTGTGTAAGCAGCTGAAGTTTGTTGAAAAACAAAACCAGAGAATTCTTCAATATACACCTTAGGTGGGCTTTTTCCGAGAAACCCACCTGAAAAGTTTAAAAAGTTTGCATGTCTCCTGCATGTCTTTTTAACTCGAAGAATTCATTTGCGTTCATGGCTTGTATCAATTCTTAGTTAATTTACCAACACATATATTCATACTGTAAAAAGTTTGAAAAAGTTTTGTAAAATTAACTAGATTGTATTCCAGCCCCCCCCCCCCTTCTACAATCTAGGTTGCATTGTTCTGGGAATAACAGTTAGTCTTTTATTTTAGTTGCTTGTATGGTTGCTTTGTTGGGTTGTTCTGCCCTTTTTTGTTGCTTTCTATTTTCAATCTATTCTAGATTGACCATAGATAGTCCCCTCTATGGCATGTCATAGAGCACGGGTCAACCCCTGTAAATTCTTTTTTCTTTTATAATATACTTATGCAACTTAGCAAAAAAAAATGCTTTGTGATTGATTTGATGGCGACCGGGAGCTTTTACCGTGAGAAGAACGCTGAGTTATTAAGGCAAATGAAGAAATTGAACGCAGAGTTGAAGGTGGAGAGGGTCATGAAGGAGAATGCTACCCGAGCGCTATATGAGATAGAACCTTTGAAAGCCCAGGTTGTGCAGGCGAGGAATTCTTTGATGGTGTTAGAATATGTCTTGAATCAGTAATTGCCCGTTATGATATGAAAAATAATTCCTACAAGGAAGGATCTAGAATTAATCTTTATCCACCGTCAAGGATAAGACTTATCCTCAGGATAAGACTTATCCTCCAAGGAACTGATAATACTTATCCGCCTAGAGAGTTCTATATAAACTCTTTAGGGCATAACGTATCTGTATATGACTCTCTAGGTCATAACCTAGATCTGTATCTGAATGTTGTAATCTGTATCCTCGAGATCAATAAAACTTTTCTCTTCTGCCTATCTGTATTCGTTCTTTACGTTTATTATAATCTTTCTTGCTTCTGTTATAACAAACTGGTATCAAGAGCCTGGTTCTATTTCTAGTGTTTGAGTTTCGGTGAGAAAGATGCAGTCTGGTGGTATTAACGTGAAGGTTGACAAATTTACTGGGAGGAATAGTTTCAGTCTATGGCAAATCAAGATGTGTGCCTTGTTAAAGAAACAGGGGCTCTGGGCACCGTTGAAAAAGAAATCGACAGATCCGCAAAGCGCTGAGATGGCCACTCTAGAAGAAAAGGCACACTCAATAATTTTGTTGTGCCTTGCAGATGATATTATTACTGAAATCGCGGAGGAGGATACCGCGTCTGGCTTGTGGTTGAAGCTTGAAAGTCTCTACATGACAAAGTCTTTAACAAATAAGTTTCTTCTGAAGCAACGTCTGTTTAGTCTGCGTATGCAGGAAGGTATGCCTCTTCGAGATCACTTAGATCAGTTAAACACAATCCTATTAGAATTGCGTAATATTGATGTTAAAGTTGAAGATGAGGATACTGTTTTAATTCTGTTAGTTTCTTTACCATTATCGTATGAGAATTTTGTGCAATCGTTTATTGTTGGTAAAGATACTATTTCTCTAGAGGAGGTTAGATCTACTCTTCATTCTAGAGAGCTGCGCTATAAGGCGGCTGATACAAGTGCAGATAATCAGGCTCGTTATCAGAAATCAGTATTCACGGGATGCCGAAACGGGTGATGACTTGTTCTTTGACAAAGCGGATCGCATCATCTTGGGTGATATTTTTTAGGGCTTTGGCTTATGTCCATTTTGTCATGTAGTCGATTGCCACCATCACATATTGTAGGTCACCCTTAGCCTTGGGGAATGGTCCCATGATATCGATTCCCCATACCACGAATGGGATCGGGGATAGGATGGCCGCCGGAAGTGCGGGCGCTTTTGTGGACATGTTACTGAAGAGTTGGCATTGATGACATTTCTTTATAAAGGCCTTGCATTCCTTGTGCATTTTTGGCCAGTAGTATCCTTGTCTGAGTATTTTGTGGGCCAGTGCTTTTCCTGCCATGTGGTCGCCACAGATTCCTTCGTGCACTTCCCTCATGCAGTAGAGGACTTCTTCCTTATCGACACATTTGAGAATGGGGGAGTCAAAGCTTCATTTGTACAAGATGCTATTTTGAAGGAAATATTTGATTGATTGAGATTTTAACAAGCGGGCTTTAGTTTTATCTTCCGGGAGAGTGTCGTCTTCTAGGTATTTGATGTAGGCTGTCATCTAACTTTCGTGTGGCGGGTCTATTGTCATTACTGTCTTTTCTTGGATCGTTGGTTTATCCATTTCTTCGAAGTACACCGTCCCCAAATCTGTGCTTTCTCCCCTTGTTAACTTAGAAAGTGCGTCCGTAATCGCGTTATCCGATCTGTCAATTTGTTCGATTTTGACACTTTCGAAGGCTGCCAACGCCGCTTGTACCAAAAACTGGCATTTTTCTAGAGTCTCATCCTTAGTTGCATAATCGTCGTTGGTTTGTCTAACGACTAGTTGTGAGTCGTTGTATACGATCAACTTGGAAACCTGTAGTCCTTTGGCCAGGGCTACACCCACTATGAGTGCTTCATATTCGGCTTGATTGTTCATGGCTTTGAAATTGAGCTGGATGGCCTTCTTTACTTGAAAGTTGTCCGAACTTATGAGTATGAGCCCGGCTCCGCAGCGTTTTGTGGTTGAGGATCCATCGATGTAAAGGCTCCAAATTCCCGCCTCCTTCGCGTCCGGGATGTCTGATGCAGCTGGCGGTTCTTGATTTTCAGAGAAGGAACATTCGACTATGAAATCCGACAGGGCCTGAGCTTTGATTGAGTTTCGAGGCATATACGTTAGGTTGAATTGACCCAACTCCACAGCCCAATTTATCAATCTTCCAGAGAGGTCGGGTTTATGCAGGATTTTCCTAAGTGGCTGGTTCGTGATTACTTGAATTTTTCTTCCTTGAAAGTAATGTCGTAATTTTCTGCTTGCTATAACTAATGCCAGTGCAAATTTCTGAACATTCAGGTAGCGGGTTTCAGCATCTTTGAGAACTTGGCTGACATAATACACTGGTTGTTGCTGATTGTTGTCCTCTTTGACCAGTACCGCCGCAATAGCTTTGTCAGTTGCGGAGAGATATAACGACAGCGGTTCGGCCGGTGTTGCGATCGCCAAAAGTGGTGGAGATGAGAGATAGCTCTTTAAGTCTTCGAAGGCTCGTTGGCATTCTTCTGTCCATGATATGATTTTGGTTGAGGTAGCGCCCTTGAGCGTGCTGAAGAAAGGTAGACATCGGTCTGCTAGCTTGGCGATGAAGCGTCTGAGTGCGGCCAACCGTCCGGTAAGCTTCTGGATGTCTTTCACTGTTTTTGGGGGTTGCATGTCGATAATGGCCTTGATTTTTTTGGGGTTTGCTTCGATTCCCCTGTGGGAAACCAAGAACCCAAGAAATTTTCCTGCGTCCAGGGCAAAGGTACATTTTTCCGGGTTGAGCTTCATGTTGTACTTGCGCAAGGTGGCAAAGCATTCTTCCAGGTCCTATAGATGGGTTTCTGTGAGAAGAGATTTGACAATGAGGTCGTCCACGTATGCTTCCATGTTTCTCTCCAGTTGATGAGCAAATATTTTGTTCATAGCTCTCTGAAATGTGGCGCCCGCGTTGATAAGGCCGAAAGGCATGACTTTGTAGCAGTAAACGCCCCTATGAGTCACAAAAGATGTCTTTTCGAGATCTTCTGGAGTCATTTTGATTTGGTTGTAGCCAGAAAAAGCGTCCATGAAGCTAAGCATGAGATGTTCGACTGTAGCGTCAATTAGCTGATCGATAGAAGGTAGCGGGTACGGGTCTTTGGGACAAGCGGCATTGAGATCAGTGTAGTACACGCACATTCGCCATTTTCCGTTTGCTTTTTTAACAAGAACCACATTCGCCACCCATTTTGGGTAAGTAACCTCGCAGATCAGGTTCGCATCCAAAAGCTTTTCGATTTCAACATCTATGGCCTTTTGTCTTTCGGGTGCGAAGTTCCTTCTTTTTTGTACTTTTGGTGACCTTTTAGGATCCACATTCAACTTGTGTACGACAACTGATTCTTCTAGACCGGGCATATCTTTGGGGCTCTAGACGAACACATCGGCGTATTTTCTGAGTATATCTGTGAGACTTTTCTTAAAGACTGATTCAAGACCGGCCCCTATGCTGACCTGTTTGGCGGGGTTGTCAGGTTCAATGTCAATTTTTTCCGTTTCCATAGCTGGAGTAATGGGTGGATTTTCATCTCTTTTTAGGCATTTCATGAGGTTGGCATCAATGCGCGAAGGGTCCTCTAGAAGCGGTTCATGTCCATCGATGAATTGAACCTCCTTTTGTTTCTTGGGCTGGGACTGTTGATATTCCACATGTTTCCTTTTCTTTTCTTGTTTCCTTTTCCGAGCCTTCTCTCTGCGCATATTGCTGGGTTCGGTGGCAGCTAGAGTAAGAGCTATACCATAGCACCTCTTTGAAGTTTTCGAGTCGCCTTTGATTTCCCCTACTCTGTTGAGGGTAGGGAACTTGACTTTTAGATGGGGAGTAGAAGTGACCGCCCATATCATGTTCAATGTGGGTCGTCCCAGGATCATGTTATATGAGGATGCGGTATTGATGACGTAGAATTTTATTTCTCTACGGACTTGTCGTGGTGACTTTCCAAAATACACAGGGAGACGTGCTATGCCAGCTATAGGCACCGCATTGTGTCTGAAGCCGTACAAGGGTGTTTCATTTGGGCATGGTTCTGGGGTGTTGTTTTCGAGTTTTAGTCTATCCCAAGTATGCTTGAAACAAACATCAACCGATGACCCGTTATCCACGAGAATTCGTTTTACTTCGTTGTTGGCTACATCCAGGGATACGACCAGGGCTTCTGTATGGTTGAGGTCGATTCCTTCGTAGTCAGCATCAGTGAAAGTAATGGTGCTAGCCGGGCCTCTAGTGATAGTGTACACGGGGGCGTCCGGTCTCCGGGGGGGGGGGGATACACGTCCACCGAAGACCGTGTTCACCACATTCTTGGTGGGCATCTCGACCTGTCGGCTCCTTGCTTGTGTTTCGAGGCAAATACTGATTGAGGTTTCCAGCTCTGAGTTGTCTTTCCAGGAAGTGCTTCAAGGCTAAGCAACTTTCTGTGTAATGACCGTGCGTCTCGTGGTATTCGCAGTGTTTATCCTTATTTGTTTCCTCGGGTTTTGCAATCATGGGCATTGTAAAGCGCGTCCATTAGGGCTCTGGCGGCCTTTCTGGTCACAGTGGGTTTGGTGGCCCAAGTCTGTCTTTTACCGAGACCGTGGTTGTGGGGGGAGGTGGAGGCGGTCCCACTATCGTTTGCACTTGATGTTGGGTAGGAGGCGGGTTCTGAAAGGGAACATACCTATCTCTTTGGAAATATGGTTGTCTTAGAGCTGGAGGCGGGGCCCGAGATTGCTTCAATACATTGAGGGATTCTATTTCGTTGATGGCTTGTGACGCCAGGTCATATGCCCTTGCCAGGATTGTTGGTTTTGCTTCCATGAGTTTGCAAACATATTTCTCGTAATCGTATGGGTTTAAGCCTCTTATGAGATGTACTAAGGCCTCCGTTTTGTTGACCCATACGACCTTGTTCACTGCCTCTTTGAACCTGTCTATGTAGCTTTGGAGGGTTTCCCTGTTTCTTTGAGATATAGTTTCTAATTAGACTGTGTGTACCTCATGTTGTTGGTTTGCCTTGAATTTGTTCAGAAAAAGTCTTTTGAATTCCATCTAGGTATCCACAGACCTAGCGGTCAGACGACAGGACCATCTTTGAGGTCCTCCGCGGAATGTGGTTGCAAAGAATCTATAGCGGGTGAGGTCGTTGTATTCATAATGAAGTTCCAGTTGGTCGAAATAACTCAAGTGTTCTTCCGGTCTCCCAACCCGTCAAAGGAGTTGAAGTTGGGATGTTTGATGTCTTTCTGTTTGGGTATCGCTTCCAGTCTTTTGGAGAAGGGAGATTCGCCCATGTCTTGATTTTACCCTTCTATCTTTCTTTTGAGTTCCATAATAGTGTTGAGCATGTCAGCGTTGGTAGGTTGGATGTTGCCCGTTTCCACTCGAGGTGGGGTTCGTTCTCTTCTTTCTCGTCTTTCATATTCTACTATAGCTTTCTCATAGTCTTCCTTTTTCTTTCTGATCATTTCCCTCAGGTCTCGTTGGATTCTGTTTCGTGTCCATGTTTCCGGGCAGTGGTCGGGCCCGTTGTGCCTTGGGTGATTAGTGTTTTGTGATGATCCTAGCCGGGAAAAAATGGAATCCGCCCTCCGGGACCGGCTATGCGCTTCGCTTTGTTCATTTTCGTCATGGTTCCGTGATCCCCTGGGTTCGGGTTCTCGTTGTCTTTGGACTTGAGGCTGGGGGAAGGCTGTTGCCATTTACATCAGGGCCTCCAATTGTTGTGGGGTGAAGCGATTTTGCTCAAGATTCGGTGGCGGACTTGAGGCTGGGGGAAGGCTGTTTCCTGATTGCGTGATTCTCACGAATTGCCCGTTTCTTTCCTCGTATTCTTCGCCTTGTGGTTGATCCCATGACGGGGATGTCAGCGTTCGAGGTGGTTTGGAGTAGCCATCGGTGGCTCAGTGGTGGTAGAAGTGTTCCTCCTTTGGATCTAGTCTGCATCGACGACTTAGGCGCCTAGGGTGGGAGATGATGGTAAAACAGGTGTGAGGGTTTTTCGCAAGAAAAACCCCCTCCTTCTAGAGCCAACTGATAACTCCCATGGCTGACTATCCGCTCCGACTTCCTGTTTCACTGCTCCGGGGGTGGCTCCACCTAGGATTGGGCGCCTGCAAAACAATGCTTGTCCGGGGGTGGTGGCCACGAAGCACCTCCGGCGTGAGAGTAAGTAAACGGAATAATGATAATCTGGCAAGTAGTAGTAATCGAGAGAGAGTATGGGTTGAGTGAAGTTCTTTTGTGTGTAAAAATCGGTGTGTCTTGCATGTGGTTCTAAGCATGGTATTTATAGGTGAAACCTTCGGGTGACTGTAGCCTAGGTGGCGGGCACTGTGGCTATAGTGCACGGGATGGTCTTACCTCTACATTGATTTATACCTTGTGTGTCGCTACAGTCACTACGCCATAGATGGCTGAATGCAATACTTTTAAATTGCAACGCCTACTTTGTGTTATAATTGATACACTATTTTTTAACTACTGCAATACTTCGGAGGCAGTGTTACATTACACATAAACGTCTTGTTGCAATACAACAGACTCTGTTGCAAAAGACTCATTGTGTTACTCTATCGAGATAGTGTTGCATTTGATTTCAATTAATAATGATTTTTTAATTAAAAAATCATATTAAAAAAGGTGGGCCCCATAGAAAAAGTGGGCCCCACAAGTGGGCCCCATTAATTTTTCTAATTTTTAATTAAAAATTAATTAAAAATAATATTAAAAAGGTGGGCCCCACAGAAAAAAGTGGACCCCACGAGTGGGCCCCACAGAAAAAAGTTGGCCCCACTAATTTTTCTAATTTTTAATTAAAAATTTATTAACAATTATTTAAAAATTATTTAAAAATTAATTAATTTTTAATTTTTAATTAAAAATAATATTTAAAAAGGTGGGCCCCAGAGAAAAAAGCGGGCCACCCTAATTTTTCTAATTTTTAATTAAAAATTAATTAAAAATTAATTAATATTTAATTTTAAATTTAAAAATAATATAAAAAAAGGTGGACCCACAAAAAAAGTGGGACCCGCTAATTTTCTAATTTTTATTTAAAATTTAATTAATTTTTAATTTTCAATTAAAAAATAATATTTAAAAAGGAGGGCCCCATAGAAAAAAGTGGGTCCCACAAGTGGGCCCCACTAATTTTTCTAATTTTTAACCCTAAACCCTAAACCCGGATAATTTTTTAATTGATTTATTCGACGATCCAACCGTACGGATGTTAATCGGTACTCATTCTAATATTGGGAAAAAATAATCAAAAAATGTAAAAGTCCAGTTATGCCGTATCTTTCCAGAAACGTTGGAATAGTACTACTTCCGAGAACGGGACATGTGTCAGATTCACTGAATAAGTTTTTTTAATTGATTTCTTCGACGATCCAACCGTACGGATGTTAATCGGTACTCATTCTAGTATTGAGAAAAAATAATAAATAAAATATGAAGACTCGGTTGTGCTGCATCTTTACAGAAACGTTGTAATAGTTTGAATATTTTTTTAGAATTATACAAAATGATGTTGTAATATTCGAATTTTCAACTAATATTCACTTTTATAAATTATTTATAGTATATTGATATATTTTCAATTGTGTTGATTTTTTTTAAAATATTATGTAATTGCATATGATGTTTATTTAATTTTAAATTTAAAAATTTTAAAAAATATTTTACAAAAAATATAAAAATGTAAGGGCGACAACTTCCCCCCAATCAAATAATTGGAAGTACACTTCCCCCCTTAATCGAAAAAAAGAAGAAGACTTTCCCTCATTTCCCTCACACACTCTCTCTCTCTCAAACTACCGCCGCCCCACTCTCACACTCTCTCGCTTTCTCTTACCTCTTATCTTTTTCATACCTTCTTTTGTTTTTGATTTTGCAGGTGATTAATTAGGGCTTCACCCCAATTAATTAGTAAATTTAATTCAATTAGGGCTTCGATTACTTCATTAATTCATTAATTAAACAGATTAGTTCGATTAATTGATTTTTAATTTTCAATTAGGGCTTCGATTGGGGGTTTCAATTAGGGCTTCGATTGGGGCTTTCAATCCAAGGTAAAATTGAGGCTTTACATTTGATTAATTGATTAATTGATTGCATATATCTTCGATTGGGGCTTTCGATTTGGGCATCTATGTTTTATTTTTTGTGTTTTTTCTATGTATCTATACTTGTGTTTTATTTTTATGTTTTATTTGTTTGTGTTTTATGGGTATCTTGGTGCACTTAATTTAGGTTGTTTCCACATTAACTTTTAATCTCCACGGTTAACCTCTATATAATTTCGAGTTTTATTTGTTTCGATTCGTCGATTTGTTGTTTGATCTGTTTAGCATTCACTTGTGATCTACTTGTATGACATATTAGTTTGATAAATTAAGTAAGCATATATGAGTGAATGTAAGCATGTTTGTTGTGTTCTGTTATAAATTAAGTGGGATGGCACATTGGTGTTGTTCTGATAAAATAGACTAAGTTCTAGGTTTGTTATAAGTTAGTCGTTAAAATGCCTCTGCTATATACTATTCTTATTAAACTTCTCACTTGGCAGGCTAGTTCTTTCCTGTTTGTTGAAAGTGTTAGGCATACCTGTAGCTAGGAATAGTATAGAGTGTAGGAATGGACGATGATTATACCAGTTGGAAAGGATTTCCAAAACACATTAAAGATTATGTTAGAGGGATAAAGGCGTTCCTTAAGAATGCATTTCCAGTTTATGCTAAAGGCAAAGAAATGAAGTGCCCCTGCAAATTATGTGTGAACCGTAACTGGCATCTTCAAGATATTATTTATGATCATCTCATTTGTAATGGACCTTCTCCATTACATCTGAAATGGATTTGTGAGGTTTCACATACCAAAGTAGAAGGTAATGACTCTATGGATTGTGAAACGGGGATGGGTTTCGAAGAAAATTTAACAAGGATGGGTTTTAGGGATAATTTAGGTGAAATGTTCAATTATACGGGTAAGAGTCCGCATTCCCGATAATTGAATCAACAAGCCGCTTATTTATTTATTTATTATGTGTAGTAGAGAGGACAATTTAGTATTTTGGTCATGTTTAGAGTATTTGCATTTGATGTAATTTATTATCGTAGTTTAAACTTATTGTCTTCTACTGAAATGAATTTGTCTTGGTAAATTGCTTGTCCTTGTTCAATTTTTTTATCTTAGCATTTGCTTATTGTTTGTCCTTGTTCAATTTTTTTATCTTAGCATTTGTTTGGTTTCATGTAATTTAGTGTCTTAGTTGAATGTTATTCATTTTGACTGTCCAATGTACTATATTGTCTTACTTTAAATATATTGCCATTGTTTGTTGTTTGTTGTTTGTTGTTTAAACAAAATATAATGACATTTCTTATAATGTGTACATGATGGAAGAAAAAATCCTGAATATCAGATTGTATTACATGGGGGAATTTCGGAAGACAAGTTATGTTGGTGGAGACACTATTGCTGTGAACCGTGTAGATTCTGACAGTTTCTCTTATACAATGATGATGGAGTATGTAAAAGATTACCTTAAGTTATCTGAAATTGGAGGAGTCTATTTCTACAAAGGGAAGGATGTTGGGTGGAAGCTAGTTAATAATGATAAGGAGGTGACTCAATTTGTAAACGACTGCAAGGATGGAGATGATCTGAATTTTTATGTAGACAACATAGTTGACACCGGAATTGATCTGGTTGTTCAGATCAGATGCAGCCACACGTGGTTATAAGGCCAAGGAATAACCTGATTCAAGGTATGTATGTACTCATATCTGTCTCACATATGTACAAACGTAATGAGATCTGAAATCCACCTTTTATTTTCTTGTTGGTACAGTTTTAGCCAAGAAACCGGTTTCAGCGAAGAAACCTGTTTCTACAAAGAAACCACAAAAGCGAAAATATGTTACCACACATGAACTCCAACAGCAGAAGCAAAAGAAGGTTAGTGCAAATGCAAGTGTTTTCGAGGCAAAAGGTTCTGTTAGAGGGTCTATTAGAAGGAAAATGGACTTACAAAATGATACAAGTGGAGGAGAATGTACCTTAGGGAATGACATCTCCACTGAGGTATTGTTAATTTTTTTTTATTTTTGCCTTGTTTTATAAATTAGACTTCTACTGTAAATAATTTAGCCCTGCTATTTTTTGTAAAAATTCTCGAGTGTTGTTTCTTTTGTTTTCATTTTATGCTAGTATTTTGACTCTGTAATTTATAATTTTAAAATGCAATCCTTTAACTAGTAAGAAAATTACAGATCACACTCTATTAATTGAGGCTTAGAATAAAGAAAACATTTAAATTTATTCTTTTTTTGTTAACTTTATTCTTGTTTTTTTTTTGTTAAATTCAATAGTTAGATTTATTCTTTATTTTTGTTAAATTCATTAGTAATATATTTAAATAATCTGAATATTGTGTATATTACTTTTTCTCTTCATTTGATTAATTGCAACAGCAAAAGCAAAAGAAGGTTAGTGCGAAGTCACCTGAGTTGGGTAAGAGGCAGAATTGCCATCATCGCCAAATATTTTGACTACTCAACAAGATGCAAATGCAAGTGCTGTCAAGGAAAAAGGGTCTGTTAGAAGGAAACTGGACTTACAAAATGATACAAGTGGAGGAGAATGTACCTTAGGGAATGAAATCTCCACTGAGGTATTTTTATTTATTTTTATTTTTTCCTTGTTTTAAAAATTAGACATCTACTGTGAATAATTTAGCCCTGCTATTTTTTTGTAAAAATGCTCGAGTGTTGTTTCTTTTGTTTTCATTTTATGCTAGTATTTTGATTCTGTAATTGATAATTTTAAAATGCAATCCTTTAACTAGTAAGAAAATTACAGACCACACTTCATTATTTGAGGCTTAGAATAAAGAAAACAATTAAATTTATTATTTTATTTGTTAATTGCAGTTGCTGCCACCACTAAAACCGCTAACAGACTATGAAAAAGGAAGGATTGCTTGAATGGAACGAAACCGCCAAGTTTTGGAACAACTTGGGGTGAAAAAATTAGTTGGTGAAATGAAAGCCCCGGCAACCCAGAAAGGGAAAGAGAAAGAGAAAGTTCAGGACCAATCTGATGATTATATTCCGGAAAATGAGACTGATGATGACAGTGATGATACATCTGAGGTATGATGGTGTTTAAAATGTCAATTTTTTGTATTTTGGCCTCATATAAAAATTGCAAACCTAATAATGTAATCCTAATAATTATAGAGAATCTTGAATGTCAAGAAGAAGAAAAAGTTTAACTTATTACATGGACCAGAAACTCTTTCGCGAGCCAATATTGCCACTACAACAGAGAAAGAAGCAGTGAAACCTGGCAGGACAACTCAGAAGGAAGTGACAAGTTCATCTTGTGCTAAGCTTTTGAAACCAACATGTAACAAACTTTTGAAACAGTCGAGCAATTTTGGAGCATGTGGTTCAGTATCTGATTATTTAGAACTGCGGGATCGTCAGAAGAAGGGTTTTCTAACTCCAACAACCGAGAATGTCCCTGAATCAAATGTGGAAAGTATTGCAGAGGAAGAAACTCAAGCAGGTAATGTGTTTGTCTCATATTTTGTCTTGTGTAAGTTGGAATGAAGGTAGTGCTTGTAGTTTGTAATGGTTGAGTTTTACTAAGGCAATATTTCAATTTCATTTTTCTTTTTTATGTGTACCTGGTATAAAAGCAGCAGCTCCTAAAAGACATAGAGGAAGGACAAAAATGAGCACTGTTCATGCGAGGACTCGTGAAGAAAGGCCAGTCATTTTTTTGAACAAACGGGGTCAACCGGTTGCTAGAAACCGAAAATTATTGAGAGAGCTGAGTAATTTTCTGGACACACTTGCAAAGGAGAATGTGTCGCTTACTTACATCAATTGGCACGTTGTTCCTAACCAATTGAAGCAAAAAATGTGGGAGTATACTCGGGTAAACTCTTTTACCTAGACCTTAGTTTGAATTAAGTTACATGTTTATGCATTGAATTAATCGATTTTAAGTTTGAAATATTATAGGACCGTTATATTATTCCGGATAACGGGGAATGGTGGGTGAACAAGACAATTAATACATCTTGGAGGGTGTATAAATCTCGTATGAAGAAGAGGTATTACACAAAGTATACAACTGATGAGGAGAGGATGACAAATAGGCCCAATGTGATTCATTTGGAGGATTTTAAACTGTTGCTGATGTATTGGGCAGATGAGTCAGTTCATGTAGTTTATATACACATTTTCAACCTGATTGTTTTGACTTAAAAGGTTATTAAAACAAACTTGTGCAATGATTAATTTTTTATTTATACAGGAATTAGCTGAGGAAAATAAAGCGCGTCGTGAATCGGTAGCTGACCCACACACTCTAGATCCCGATAGTATGGCAGTACTTAGAGACAAGTTGGTATGTGTCTTTCTTTGTGCATGTTAACTTTTTGTTTTTTGCAAATGAGTTTATTATAATGGTAATTACTGATTTAACTTAATGTGGTATTAGCACACAGTCAATAAGTGTGAGTTCACTATATAAGGAGTTCACTATATGCGAGTTCACTATATAAGGAGTTCATTATATAAGTACACAAGAGTTCACTATATTCATTAAGGACAGTGTGGTCATTTTACAATATAATTCTGTTACAAATTAGTTACAAAGTATAGAGGGCTATATATTGAGCAATGTAACTAATTTGGGTTTTAAGCTTGTATGCTGTATTCTAAATGAACAAACAGTTTCTTCTTGTTCAAGATTGTAACAACTTGTGAATTTCTTTATGGAATCAGAGCTTGAATTATTCGTGTAAATGCCAAGTTAATCTTAAGATATGACGCATACACTATAGAAATATTTAGAATATCAGTTTGTTTTATGTTTTATTAAGGACATCTTAATAGATGTTTTCATGTGATTATACTCTAAATTTTTATGGAGAAATAAACAAGTCAAGCATGAAGGCTGCATTCACTTGCATGGTTAATTTTTTTTAAAATTTAATAGTTCAAATTTCAAATATGTAATAAAGATAACCTTATTTTATTTGTTTTATAACAGAAAAAGAGTGACCTTAACCTTGCCTCACCACCGGATGCTGCAGTTTATCTTGAATCTCGTGAGCGAGAAGAGGGTCGAACATACAAGACAAATACAGCTGAGCTGAAAAAGAGAATGGTAATTACTTTATTTATTTAGTTGACTTAATCAAAATGGTATATTTGGCCAAATTTATAGTTTTTCTTTTAAAAGTTAAGAGATATGGTAAGGCTCTCTTTGTTGGTTTATTTGGTTCATTATATTTGGTCGATAGAGTGCCTTCTGTTAAGGGTATAAATATGCAACTTGCAAACTTGATTAATATTTCCCACACTTTTTTTTGTAGAGTGAGATAAAGAAGAGGATGGCTGTTGGTGAAAATGTGGACGAACTGATTGCTAATGGTAAGTCTCATGGTCCTGATTGGCTAAAAGGAAGGCAAGGTAAAAAAGCAGATTTGGCATCAACTTCGGCTACAACAGATCCTTTTATAGATGACCTGACCGCAAAGATAAGGCGAGATCTTGAGGTTGAGTTGGAAGCAAAAGTAAAGAGGAAAGTCCTGGATAACATGGCAATGTTGCTGAAAAAGCTTGGCGAAGCAAATCCCAGTTTAAATCTGGACATCGGAGACTTGTCTCCTATTGCAAGCGAGGATGATGAAAATGGTACTCCATTAACTGCAGGGACTACCGCTTAGCTATTTCTCTTAGGAATCCGTACTTTGGTTATATTTTATCGTAGGTATGTTTGGTACTTTGATTAAATCTAGTAGTATGTCGTAATGGTACTTTCTCGTATGTGGGTTGGTATTTGATTGTATGAAAGACTGTTTGAGGTAGTAGGTACTTGGGCTATATTTTGGTACTACCTAAACTCTATTTTGGTGAAGTAGTGGATAGAGATTAGTGAGATCTTCTGTATTTTGGATTAACCGGTTCTATTATTGCTTGGTTAGTAATGGGATTGGTATTGATTGGCTTGATTATTAATGGGATTATTATATGTATGTAATGGATATTGCAAAATTTATATTTAGCAGTGTTGCAATTGATATTTTTATAGATGTTGCATTATAATATATTATATTACAGTAGCTACTATTTGCATTGCTTAAGAAAATAGTATGTTGCCAATACAATATCTAGTGTTACATTAGGTATATTGAAATGACCAGAAACTGGGCCCCACAATTAGCCCCTAGTGGGCTCCACTATTATGCCCCCACAAATGGGCCCCGCCAGTGGGCCCTGCCAGTGGTCCCCACGAGTGGGCCCCGCCAGTGGTCCCTACAAGTGGGGCCCACTTGTGGGGGCCCCATATTTTTCTTTTTGTCTATAAGCTGAGGTAACACTTCACTAGTGTTGCATTATTCTGATGCAGTGTTGCTCTATGGCCTTAAGGTAACGAGTTTTCTACTGTTACGTTTGAGAAACTGAGTGTTGCATTACAGGGCAAAGGTAACGTTAGCGGACACAATGGTTAATGTGCGTTACATTTGGCTTAGTGCAACAATTTCCCGGGCAATTGCAATAGTAAGAGTGTGTTGCATCTGGCTACTTATGGCGTAGTGAGTTGAGCAGTTGTACCTAGTTGCTACAGTTGAGCCTCTTGTCTACATGGTGTTAGGTAATTGAGGGTGTCTCTTTACTTTATGAGCGACTGCTTTATTGCTAGACTTTTGCTTACGTAGATAAGAATAAAGTGCTGATGTAAAAAAGAGTAAACGAAATTAATAACTTTTAAAACATGTATGTCTCCATCCAAGAGGTGAGATACGGTAACTGCTGATTGATGGCTAGCGGGTCAACCGCGTCGGCGACCAGGGATGACACGTCAGATGTTGGACACGTGTTGTTTCCCGTAGTGGCCTGCATTTCGGGTACCTATCATAATCCAATTCGCCAATGCCCAAAACTAGAGTTCCCTGCATGTTTTTGTTCGCAGCGGATAGATATTCTTTTGGGATATTTTGGGTAGAGGTCTTCATCGGATCGCCCACACCACATAAACCGCCCGCATCGCACCAATCCGCACCACAAAACACGGTTTTTAATTTTCGTGATGCAGTCGCGGGTTGAATTTTTTTACAAACCGCGCGGTGCGGTGCGGTGCGGGTTGTGATTTTATATTTAAGTATTGCGGTTCAAACCGTACCGCATATAATATATAATAAAAATATTATATTTATATTATATGTATATTACTTTTTTATACATTTTTTATTATATTTTGTTATTTAGATATTAATAGTAACCTGATATTTGATCAATAAAAATCTTTCGGAGAATGCATGCTTGTTGCTGCTTGGTGTTAAAAATTAAAATTTGTGTTCTACTCTCTTAATTTTCTACATCTATAATTCAACTTTTAAACTTATACTCCAATTTCACAATTTCTAACTTTTAGAGACCGGGAGTATTGTATTTCGAATGTTCAAACTTGTTTTGTAACTTTTTAAAATTTAAGTGTCGGGCTCTGCTTGCTTTTCTTCTAAGTTTTATGATTAAATGTTAAAGTAGAATGAAAAGCATTGATTTGCAAAAAAAAATTGATACATATTAGACCGCATATACCGCACCACACCGCACCACATTTATGTGATGTGGTTTTACGCGATTTTTGAGTTATGCGGTCGCGGTTCGTAAATTAGACCAAATCACATGTGTGTGGGTTGGTCCGCGGTTTTAGAAAGAAAAAAAACCGCACCGCCCGCACCGCAAACACCCCTAATTTTGGGTGAAAAAATCGGTTTTAGATTTTTTTTTATTACCTTGTGGATTCCTTATACTTAATTTTAAAATTAAATATTTTTAGTATTGGCATTACTTGTGCCTCCAAGTGTAAACATATTGTTACAGTAAACTTTTATTTTCTTTCATCTCTATCATGTTATAACTAAAGAAAATAGCAGGTAGGTGAAAAAGAGGTAGAGGCAGCCAATAGACTTACGTCTAACACAACATTTAGTACAGATTTTCAAAACCAAAATATTTAATTCGCACTTTCGCAGAAGTACAGTAAATAAAATAAAATCAATCAATTATTTTGCTACCCAAAAATAACAAATAAAAAGTGCAAAAAAATAATAATCTTTTTCTAGTGTCTTGTGGAGCGGGCAAGGTTATATTGTATTTCAATTTTTAAAATTGAGCGGAATTGACTACGTCGACATTTGCCAAATCTCCGGCAAACACTTTTCCCAAAATCCTCCACTGCTAAACCTAATTGACAAAAAATGGAGGATCCTTGTTTCAATCTGTTAACAAGTGCTAAGCGTCGAGATTGTTATGGGAAGGAATACATTAAGGCGAGGGAGGGCGCTTACTGAGAGAGTCAGTTCTATCGGTCTTGGTGTCGTCGCTCTGGTTATGAGTTTTCTCTATATTTCTCAGAAGGTAAGTCTCTCTCTCTCTCTCTCTCTCTCTCTCTCTCTCTCTCTCTCTCTCTCTCTCTCTCTCTCTCTCTCTCTCTCTCTCTCTCCTCTCTCTCTCTCTCTCTCTCTCTCTCTCTCTCTCTCTCTCTCTCTCTCTCTCTCTCTCTCTCTCTCTCTCTCTCTCTCTCTCTCTCTCTCTCTCTCTCTCTCTCTTCTCTCCTCTCTCTTCTCTCTCTCTCTCTCTCTCTCCTCTCTCTCTCTCTCCTCTCTCTCTCTCTCTCTCTCTCTCTCTCTCTCTCTCTCTCCTCTCTCTCCTCTCTCTCTCTCTCATACATGTGTTTGATATTAGGTTAATTTAAGTGAAATTGAACTATTAATTTATTTCTTGTGCTGTTTGTTTATGTTACATTTGATTAGATGTATCTAATGTTAGATATGTAATATAATTACTCCAATTTGTTTGGTTTTAGTTGGCTGTACAGATGTTTCGATTTTGTTTGTTTCGATTACTGGTATTAATTGCTGATCTGAGCTGATTAGGAATAAGCTTATTTCATTTTTGTCTTTACGGAACTATTTATGGATTATCTTACAGATTAGGTTTGTTTGTGCATGCCTGAAGTTATCGTAATTCAATACGTATGATTATGTGTGAATTGTACTTGTTAGTTAAGGAAATTAAGATGATTGTTTTAAAAGCAAAATCAGTTGTTGAATGAGATTGAGATTTTAGGGAATACTGCAACAACACAACCGTAATGCATTGAATTTGATAGGCGTTAGGGTATGCTTATTTTGCGTTACGTACTTTTAACAAGTGGAAGTAAGCTTACGGGATTTTCTGCAAGGTTTTCCCGCTTTTGCAATCACCACCTGAAGTTATCGTAATTCAATACGGTATGATTATGTGTGAATTGTACTTGTTAGTTAAGGAAATTAAGATGATTGTTTTAAAAGCAAAATCAGTTGTTGAATGAGATTGAGATTTTAGGGAATACTGCAACAACACACCGTAATGCATTGAATTTGATAGGGCGTTAGGGTATGCTTATTTGCGTTACGTACTTTTAACAAGTGGAAGTAAGCTTACGGGATTTTCTGCAAGGTTTTCGCTTTTGCAATCACCACCTGAAGTTATCGTAATTCAATACGGTATGATTATGTGTGAATTGTACTTGTTAGTTAAGGAAATTAAGATGATTGTTTTAAAAGCAAAATCAGTTGTTGAATGAGATTGAGATTTTAGGGAATACTGCAACAACACACCGTAATGCATTGAATTTGATAGGCGTTAGGGTATGCTTATTTTGCGTTACGTACTTTTAACAAGTGAAGTAAGCTTACGGGATTTTCTGCAAGGTTTTCGCTTTTGCAATCACTGATCTTGTGAATCATATGGCTTTTGCAATGCGAGCTTTAACATATGTGAGCTCGTGTGCATACCATGTTCCAGTTGTCTTTTGTAGATTTGAGTTGGTTGATACCTTCAAGCTGATCCAATATCTTTGTAGCATTCATGTTGTCGTGGCAACCTATTCTACGATGAGATTTATAAAATATATAAATATATAGATGTATACCGAATATAGATTTTGCTGTCAAGTTTCTATATGTGAACCTATACAATGCTATTGATACAACTTGCATGCCACTAGCTGAGAGGTGGTATGTCACAACAAGAGTGTTACTGAGTTGGTTAATTTTATTTTTCTCATCCTTTTCTGAGGCCCAGTTGCACTTTCTGTATCTATTTTTCTTGCTGTATGGAGACTCATAATTACCCGAGAACATTAAAACTGAGACATGGTTACAATTTAATTCATCTCCTTCGTAGTAAACTGAGACATGGTTACAATCACTGATCTCTCTCTCTGTTTTTGCTGCTTCTCTGTGAAATGTTATATGTCACCCCTAATTTTGTAAGCTTTTTAATAACACAGAACATTATGGTACTTTTATATAGGAAGAGAGCCTGCGCTCTCATGTTCTCAAGAAGGTTGTTGGTAGGGCTCATGCCGCTGGCTCTGTTTGCACCAAACAATTTTTTTAGTGGGATGATGATATCTTTTATAACTGCAATATCATTCTGTTCCTATGTGGATGGATTAAGGGAGAAGATGCGTCAATCGAAGGCTGGCTTCTTCTTTAGAGAAATGTCATTTGAAGGAAAGAAGATGATATTTTTCGGGCTTGAGCATACTGTAGAAATGTTGATTCATGTTACTGATATTATTTTGGCAGGAACATTTTGTTTGAGTAGCATGCTTGTGAGACATGAATTCGAAATCATGCATGAGACGTATGTTCATTATGACATAAATTTGATCCTCAAAGTAATTTTGATTGCATTAGCCAGCGTGAAGGTCATTCTTTCGAAAGCATTCCAGAAAACAAATTATGGACGTATGGTAGATAAGAAACGAGTTTTGCCGTTAGATCAAATTTATGACATTCCTTCAACTGAATATGACACTGTTTTAAAATATCGTGCCATTGGTTCTGAAAAAGAATCTATTGTAGACAGGGGTTTATGTGGGCTATTGAACGTTGGAAGCTGCTGTTATGTGAATTCTGTTATACAGTGCTTGGCACATACAAGAAGTTTTGCCAGGTTTTTCCTAGAGAAGCCTTGTCATGAGCTGGAAACGTATGGGAAATTAAGTGGAGCAGTTGGTCATTTACTTCAGATTATATGGACACCGGGTATCCAGGCAACTGACCCTACTTTACTTAAAACAGAAATGGCAAGATTTGTTCCTCAATTTGCCGGGAATAATCAACATGATGCGCAGGTCAGGTTTTTTCTCATAGCTCCGTACCCTTTTGTATCATGTATAATGTCCATCTCAACATTCTAGTTCCTTTCACAGGAGTTCCTAGAGCGTTTATTGGAAGGATTAAGTCAAGATCTCAGCAGCGTATTAGCCAATAATTCTAATGTAGTTGATCTTTTCAAGGTTTAATATTTTTCCTTTTTACATAGCATTAAAATTCTGTTTCTGAATGCTCCATTTTTTTTGTGAATTTGTTTACAATTTAAGATATATTTACAACTGTACACAAACACTAACTTGAATTTACATTCCTTTTGCCATTCTTTTGGATTCATATCCAATTTTTTCTTGAAGGGAGAATTTGAAAACAGTTTAAGTTGTCTAGAATGTGTAAACACCTCGAAATCGTGTGTTCCATTTCTTAATCTCCCGGTGCCAATACCGTGCGCAAAGGTTTCCATTTATGACTGCCTAAAGAAAATATTCGGGGAAGAATATCTGCTTGGAGATAACATCTGGTTGGTTTTTTTTTGTTTATTCTAGCTTTCATTTCTTGCAGCTTGTAGATATCGTTTATTTTTCTCATAAAGGTTGATGATGTACAACAAATTCGAGAAAGGTTCTTGCGAATTTAATGCTATAAATGGTTTTTATAGTTTTTAATCTTTTTGTCAATTCATGTGGGGTTCATGCAGGATGTGCCCAGCTTGCGGGAAGAAAAGGATGGCTGAGAGGAGGTGTCGGCTTTCAAGGGTTCCTGAAATCTTCATTTTCCATCTCCTGCGTGTCAAGCATTTGGAGTCATTGACCATGAAGGTAGAGACTCCTGTCAGTTTCCCGCTGAAGAATTTTGATGTATCAGAATACGCAGCAAATGGCACTTTAGGTGCATCTTATGAGCTTTATGCGGTTATCAATCATTTTGGCTCTGCTGAAAACGGTCACTTTACAGCTACTGTAAAGGTTAGAGTTGTTCTACTTGTCCTTAATTTTATATGTGATTATGAACGAGTCTTTAATGTATTGAAGTTTTTGTTATTTGCCTAAGCAGGTAAATGAAAGTAATAAATGGTTCTCATTCGATGATCTGAAAGTAAGTTCCGTCGGTGAGAGGGATATTGTGTCCTCTGCGGCATATATACTTTTCTATAAGATCTCAAGGGACAGCGAACATGTGATACAAGTTCCCAAGTTCATGGATTCCATTGAAGCCCCAATCAAGGTAGCAATATGTTTCAAATTATATTGTTTAGTCCTCTAAAGAAACACTGTCTTCATTTCAAATTGTTGTAAGAACTGATATAAAATTTTGTACAGGGTGTAGTACTCAGATGGGCCTGGTGGGAAAATTACTATCACTCAAAAATTCCATTTGAACTTAAGACGAACACACCCTCCATTACATAACTATAGACCTGTCCTATCCTAGAAATTTATATTTTTAAATGTTCTTTTGGGAAACACCCGTGCATCTGCGTTGTGATACTATATCACTTCGTTTTTAAGTTATGCTGTAATACAGATTTTAGATTTTTAGTAAGTCGCTAATAAGTTTTGGTGTCTATGAACTATATGCATTACTGCATGTATTACTCATACCCTATAGCTTACATATAATTGTTACTGAACGGAATTCCTGAAGCTTTTAGATGCAACAATTTCTTTAATAAGGGAGAAATATATTGTGTAGTGTAGGCTGCCAGGATGCTGCATGATAGGTTAGAGAAAAAAGTTGATTCATTTGTACTAAACCTTAATTCTAAACAATTGTTAGTCTAATCCTCTTGATAAACCAACTGGAGTAAGCATGGTTCTTTTCACAGGACATATCGACGCAGAAAAGTGGTTCTCCGCAGAATATCCTAGCCAACAAATCCCTTAGTGAATTATGCCCTCGGACTGCAGCCAAAGTTCTTTCAGCTTGTAGATCAATTTGTCTAAAAGTCTTCCTTGTGATATGGATGTTTTTAGCGGGCAAATCTGTAACAGGTTTGTTTCTTATACTTTTGCTAAAGAAATTGTTTTAGCTTATAGACTAAATTGCACGTTGGTGTTTTTGCATGTTTTTGGCCAATTTATTATACTCAACATTTGCATGGCCAGAAAAATGATTTTAAAGCAAAAAAAGGGCTCATAAGTAGATTAATGTAGGCAACGACATTAGATTAATGAAGGTATATTTGTAAATTGAATGGGGAAGGGTATATATACATACATTATTACACCAAGTATGTATATATACAAAGAAGGTCAGAGTAATTACAGTGTACACCCGGAAAGAAAAATGTAACTAGAAGTTTACAATTTCAAACTATGTGCAGCAATAAAATCAGCTAATCCTGAATTACAGTGGAAATATTGTTGGAATGTTATTTATTCAATCAATTCATTTTCAAGTGTTGCCCTCTCTGGTTCTAGGAGAGGCCTCATAATGAATCGTAATCGAGTGTTAATATACAAGGAGACTGAATGAAATTTGCAGAGTTTTCTGTCTATCTGCATTCTTAAATCAAAAATATTTGTACAACTGTAATGTTAGCCAACCAACCTTTCAGACTCCAACCTCTCTAGCTAATTTTAGAGGCTCAATCTGATGTTAACCATGTTGCGTGAATTGATGCTGAGATCAGTAGGCATGCGCACCTAAGACCTAGGCATGCACACCTAAGACCCTGAACAAAAGCTTTTGGGGTACAGGTTGTCCCCAACGCTGCCGGGGGCAATGCTTACTGTATGGAATAATGTCTTCCATTTATCCTGTAATAATCAAACTTCACACAATTATACCTCATCCATGTCTTGTACAGATGAAACTAATCTAAAGCTACTCTAGGGAAGCTTTTATATATTACATAATATTGTAAAAATCATTTAAGATCAGTTGTTCATCTCAGAAATAGGTTATTTCCTATTCAAGTAAACTTGTATGGACACTCTTAAGCTTTTTATCACAAGTATCATGTTCCTATCACATTTCTTCCCGTTTGGTAGTGGCCTTTGAGAATCACTAGTATTGACAAGAAAACTGCATCTAATTCTTTGTTTACCAAAAGGTAAAATATAAAATGCTGTTATATACCTTCAAATCGACATGCGTTCGATGATTTACATCACCAAAGGAACGCATTTTAACACACCGCCTGCATAATCAGACAAAATAAGATAGTTCAAATCCAATTCTGACAGTGCAGGTCTGAGCATTATTGTTAAGTATTATAGGGCGGTTTGGGTATCTTACAAAATTATAACAGCTCTTGCAAAATTATGATCTAGAACAATGAAAAATATCGAAATTTTACACCTTCCAGTGGCAAGTTTCTCAACTGCTTGAACTAGTGTTTCTACTTATGTTTAGGTCTCCTAGTTTTGCGATATGTTAGATGGTAATAACATTTCCAGGCTATGAAGTTAATAATTGAATTATTCTGCTTTGGATAATAACTTACTTGAATGCCTTGATGCAAGAAAGTTTTTTGAATGTGGTAAATTAGATTTCTGGGGAAAATGTACTATGTAGAATAACTGGGCCATCAGTTTTTTTTGTTTCTTTCAGGTGAAACAGAAGACCAATGAGATTGAAGCTTTTTGGTTGTATCAAATGCACCACCAACCCTCAACCTGTAGATACGTAGAAAGCTGCATACATCAACTTTTTCTCTGGGCGGATCTAAAACTGAGATCCCGTTGTGATACCTTTATTTGTAGATCCCTCAGTTTTTTTTGGAACTTAAGCAGAGCTATGTTGAGTGAGAGTTATGATTTACAATATGTACATTCTGGGGCAGAGGGTAGGCCTAGAAGCTTACCCTCAATTATAACTTTTACGTTTCCCTTTTCAAATAGCCATGGCCAGCTCTCATGCTTTTCAGATTGGTACCAATTTTTCTTTAGTTACTGTGTAAATACATTAAACTACGGTTTTTCTGAGTATTTTGTTTGCATAATTGAATAGAAACTTACAGACATGATTCCGAAAATTTGTCAGAAAGTATAAGCTTTCTCCATCCTATTTTATGTTTATGTTTATAGTTTTATTGGATCTGTATTTTTTATTAGCATAAAGGTTTTGCTAATATATTGTGTTACCTTTCATGCAACAGTGAGGGTCAAATTAATGTTTCTTAGAAATTTGTTTTTTCTAATTTTTATTTAAAATAATCGAAAAAGCCGCATAATTGGTCTGTGAAGGAACATCAAGAAAGAGGATCAGACTTGATGTTGCGGCATAATAATTTTTTTAAAAAACTCTATCAAATAAATTACAAAAATTAATCGATACTCGCTAATAAGCCGTACTCCTGTGAAATATGCTTTTTTTTTAAATATCAAAATCTCAAATTTAATATATTGAATATATACCTGTCTTATATATTAATTTTTATATTATCATACTCCTTTCTTTATATATTCTACTTCTATCTAAACCAACGCGCTCTTTCACCATTTGAGATTGTGGGGTTTAAGCACCAGCTTAAAGTCATTTTTGATTTTAAGTTAAAAAATTTCAGTTTTTGTAATAAATTAACTAATTAAATTAATAAATAATTTAAAATTAAAGTCAGAAATTGGTAAAATATACTTTTTTGAACGGCTTATTTTATTTTAGTGATTTTATTTATAAAAGTTAAAATCATCGTTCAAATGTATTGTTTATCAATTTTTTTTTTATAATTTGTTTGGGTAACCAATTTTATAATTTTCATAACTCATAAATTACTCACAATATTAAATTATTCAAATAAATATTAATTTTCAATTTTTAATTTTCACTTATCAATTTAAACAGAGGTCTTAAGCAGATAGCGCCAATGACTGCAAACCAAACCACTGCATCACACAAACTACGAAAGAGTTAGTTGTAGAATATGATAAACAAAATTATCCCCCATCCTAAACGTATTGCAGTAAGCCTTTAACCACTTAATTGTACTACATTTTTTTTTTGAAACCAGCTTAATTGTACTACATGATCACACTTAAAAACACTAAACATTAATGTAACAAACATGAACACAAAATAATATCATAAGACAGTTACAACTTACACGTAACACCTGTAAAAACAAAATACATAAAAATTAGTAGACAAACACAAAAAATATTACCTTACTGCATTTAATAAACAATAACAAATTGAGTTTCAAAAAAAAAAAAAATAAACAATAACAAATTAAAAATAAAAACAATATAAAAGAATAAGCAGGGGTATAAGCAGGGGCGGACCCAACAGTAAGCGGGCCCAGCTGCTGCTAAGTGAAATTTTATAAATTTTACTGTCAAAAAAATTATCTCCGGGTAAAAAAGTGTGAGTTGAAAAAATAAAAATGATAATTGAGTATTTCATTAAATCAATTTACACAAAAACGGAAAATAGAGAGCACGAGGGACTGAGGGTGGGAGAGACCTGAGAGATATCTTATTATTTAGTCTTTGCCTTTGCAACTTACCGACTACAGCCTACCACTACCACTGAATTTCTCGTTTGAATTCGAACTATTCTCCTTTATAATTTAAACATCTTTTCTACTTTTAATATGTTTAATTTTTTTTTAATTCAAACTCTTCTCCTTTATAATTTGAACATCTTTTCTACTTCTAATATGTCTAATTCTCTTTCATACCTATTCTACTTCTAAAAGGTTAAAAAATATTTTAATTAATATATTTAAAATTCTAAAATTCTAGAAAATTAGAAAAATAGATTGAAACGATCTTAGGGGCGCCACCTCATCTCCCGCGTATCCTCCTTTATATATATACTAGTAGACTAAGCCGCGCTTCGCAGCGGCCCTATAATATTTTTGTAAAATTTTAAATATTAACAATTTAATAAAAAAATCAAGAAAAAAATTTATATAATCTATCTATACTATACTACGAAACATTAAAAGTTTAGCCGTTATGGTACCTGTTTTTTGGTAATTCTTGATTTTACTTAATTACCCTTACTAATATTATTAAATAGTAAGACACATTAATAACCAATTACCTTTTTCAACTCATTTTCCAAAAATATCAAGGATAATTTCCTTTTTTAACTAAAATATGTTATTTTTTCGATTTTTACTTACTAAAACCTATCATTTTCCAAAAATATCACGGGTACTTAATTATTTATTTTAAAAGCTATTCTAAATTATTTATTTTTAAAACATATTCTAATGCCTTTAATTTTTTTAGAAGTTTACATATTTTAACATGCATACTTATATTTTTAGCAAATACAATTAATTAAATATTATGATGTGAATAATCAAACAATAACTATTAAAATCTCCTCATTTCCCAAAAATATCATGGGGAATTATCTTTTTTAACTAAAACATGTTACTTTTTCTATCATTTTTACTTTTTCTATTTTTACTTATTAAAAATTGACTTTTATATATTTATTGTCTTCGGTAAAAATTCGAATTGAACTAAAATAGTGAAACTCTAGAAAAATATATTAAAATTTAAATAGAATTCAAGTTAGTTGAGAAAAAAAGGTAATATTTGTTTAGGTAATATTCTCGAACGTAATAATAAAAAAATTTAAATATGAATTGCTCAAACTTTTTATAACTGAAATAGGTTAAAAAATATATTAATTATATATCTATTTCTATACATTCATGTTAAATAAAATTTTAATTATATATCTTTTATATAAATTCCAAATATCCTTCTACATAATCTGAATTCTTTTTATTTTCAAATATGTTAAAAAGAACTTAGTTATATATATTTCCTATAAATTCAGATTCTTTTTTTTAATATAAATTCTTGTGTCTTTTCTATTTGAAATATGTTCAATTAAATTGTAATTATTAATATTTGATTTCTATTTTGAATATGTTAACATAATTTTTTTATATGTATTTGTTATAAATTTGAATTTTCTTTCTTTATAAATTCGAATACATTTTCTATTTCGAGAAAATTTTAAGAAGAAAATTAAGATGGTAACTTGATTTGGATTTCACTTTGAATTTATTTTTTAAAACAAAAAAAACTGAATTTAAATTTTGAATGTATTGAATATATTTTAACATAATTTTAAGGGACTTTTGTTTTTTAAGTATTAGTTTTTTATTACATAGGATAATAAAATTAGATAATTAGTTATAAATATGATTAAATTAATGAGTTTTAGGGAACTTGTTTTTTTATATGTATTACCCTTTTTTATAATTTAGGTGTTATCAAAGAAAATTTAAATTTTTAATATTTAAAGTAAAAGTGTTCTAGAAAATAAATAAATAGGATCCTGATAATTTATACGGTCCGAGAATATATGCAGTAAGTGAAAGGAAAAAAGAAGAAGTAAGTGAAAGGAAAAAAAGAAGAAGATGATTATGAAAAAAAGAGAGGAAGTGTGTAGGTGATATGTATATTATACTTAGATAATATATATACTTGGGAATACATGATTGTAGGTCATTACAACACTGATTTTACCCTGATTTTGTCCATAAAAAACGTGTGAAAACGTGTAAACTGAAAGCTGAAAATTAAGAAAACACTGAAAGCTGAAAAATAAGAAAACAATTTTAATACATAAAAAACATTCATAATTCTAATAACAAAAGCATAAGAAATAGTCAACATAAAAAGTATAAGCAGTATAAACCAAAACAAAAATATGACACACAAATTCTCATGCAAAATTTTTATATTTGCAAAAAGACACTATTAATCGAAGAAGTAGATTTTTTTACATGAATTTGTTAAAAAAATTCTTGTATCTACTCTACTTGAACATTCTTGGCCCACGAAGTTAAAGTATATTTCCATCAAAAGAAAATTGGAAGCACGTAGTAGATTAGGGTAGAAAACGGAAGCTACGTATCTTTGAAACTGAATACGATGATAGACCTTCTAGATTGAATCTCTATATCTCTTTATATAGGATTAAATTAAATTAGTGTTTTTCCTATTTTGAATAGATAATTTGATTTTGAAAAAAAAAGAAGTTAGTATTTCTTAAATTAAATTCTAAGTAGAATTATTTTTTATAATTTATTGTCATTTTTTATGAATTTGAATTTAAATCAGTTGAGAAATAAGGTAATCACTTTTGATTAAATTTTAAAATATGATTGACTTTTACATATATATCTTTTTCCCTAAAAATTCAAATGTAAGCAAGAAAATTCAACTTTATTGAATTAAAATTGAGTAGCTCCAGAAAAAAAAGATAAATATTTTTTTAGAATTGACTTTTATATATTTATTGTCTTCACTAAAAATTTGAATTGAATTAAAATAGTGAAACTTTAGAAAAATAGATTAAAACTTAAAAAGAATTTAAGTTAGTTGAGAAAAAAAGTAATATTTGTTTGATTAAATTTTAAATAGGATTGACTTTTATATATTCATTGAAAATTTGAGTATAAATAAGGAATGTTTTCCCTAAAAATTCGAACGAAAATAAGTAAATTTAATTTTATTGAATTAAAATTCAGAAGCTCTAGAAAAATAGATAAATAGATTTCGGACAATCTGAGAGCTCCTGGGTTTTTCTTTATAAAGATAAAGATAAAGAAGATATAATTTATTGTCTTCCCTATTAATTCGAATGTAAATAAGGAAATTGTAAATAAAGATAACCATATAATAAAGATTAAATTCTATTAATAAAGAAGATAAAGAAGAAAATAAATAAAGAAGATATAATTCTATATATATAAAGAAGATATAATTTATTGTCTTCCCTATTAATTCGAATGTAAATAAGGAAATTCTAAATAAAGATAAACATATAATAAATATTAAATTCTATTAATAAAGAATATAAAAAAGAAAATAAATAAAATGAGAAAGAAGATAAAGATTGATAAGATAAAAAGATAAAGATGTTGAATATTAAAATTATATATTTACTTTCCTCCATTATTAAAGAGATTTATTAAATAATATTAAAATTATATATTTAGTTTCCTCCATTAGTAAAGATTTAAAAGGTAATTGAGATTTATTTTATCCTATAAATTCAAATTCAAGTAAGGAACTTTAATTTCATTGAATTAAAATTGAGAAAGGAAATAATATTAAAATTGTATATTTAGTTTCTTTCATTAGTAAAATTTAAAAGGCAATTGATATTTTTTCAATCCTATAAATTCGAATTTAAATAAGAAAATATAATTTTATTGAATTAAAATTCAGGAGCTTTAGAAAACTAGATAAATAGCTTTCGGACGATTTGAGAGCTTCTTCGATTATATAAAATATCGAAACAACATATTGAATTACAAACAAATTAATTTAATATATAGAATTAAACTCGACAATACATAAAAAATGTAGCATATAAAATAATCAAATAAAAGGTTTAAAAGTTGTCCATCCACGTTCTATCCAGAGTAAAGAAAAAAAATTCACAAAAGAAGAACCCTTTATTCAAGTTAATTATTATATTTTTATTATTTAAATAACAAAGGTAAAAAGAATAGTATTAAGAATTTTGGTAATGAGGGAAAGGATCATAGAAAATTGTTAAATTCTTAAATAAATAAAAATTGTTGGATTTAATATAGAATTTTATATTATGATATATAAGTTATTTTTTTAAAATTATAAAATTTGAATTTCAACAACAATATATCATAAATAAAATATAAATAAAAGTAATATCCTATTACCTTGATTTAAGTTGGAGTAAGTGTGTGTAACGGGTATCTTTGAATTCCAATAAAATTGATCTGAATCACCGAGCTCTCCATAAAACTACAATCCGTAAGATAAGTCGATTACCATGATCATGCAAAATAAAATATTAAATTATCATGAAAAGAACATCATAAATTAAAAGAACATCAATTGTATCACATAAATAAATCAAATTATTAAAAAAAAATGAACAATAATTAAAACCCCAGTAATAACTACAATCACGAGGCCATGCATGACTTGTTGCCATGGGTACACGACGACACCATAACTCCAATACCTTTAGTTTTGAATATAGTTCAAACAACAAAATCATGTACATCACATAATAGAAAAACAAAGAGAAAAAAAGAAGGGATGAGAAGACAACCCAATTTGTGGTTCCGATGTAAGAATTTATATAGTACTTAGATCGAGTAAAGAAAGATAATGTTTTTCTCAGGACCGTAATTCTATTCTAAAATTTTTATTTTAAGATTATAATCATTACATTTTCTATAAATTAGGAGTTAGTTAAAAAAAGTAATTTTATTTTTGTAATTATAAATAAAAATTTGAGTATAAATAAGGAAGATGTTTCCTAAAAATTCGAATGTAAATAAGTGAATTTATTTTTATTGAAATAAACTTTAGGAGCTCTATTTATTAGTTGCCCTAAAAATTTGAGTGCAAAAAAGGTATGGTTTACCTAAAAATTCGAATGTAAATAAGGAAATTTAATTTTATTGAATTAAAATTTAGGAGCTCTAGAAAAATAGATAAATATTTTTCGGACGATCTGAGAGCTCCCGGGGGTTTTCCTTTATATATATAAAGACTAGTCGACTAAGCCGCGCTTCGCAGCGGCCTTATAAATGTTTTGTAAAATTTTAAATATTAACTATTTAAGAAAAAATATATAAAATGTATACTTTTATATAATAACCATTTCATTGAAAATTTTGGTTTTCAGGTTTTTCGGTATTCTGGTTTTCGGTCATTTTAATTTATAAATAATATGAATAATAGGATATTGTCTTTTCTAACCAAAACATGTTACTTTTTAATTAAAAAAGCACTATATTTTATAAGGACGCTTAAAAATACTAATTATGTTATATTTTTCAATCATTAAAAACATGTTACCTTTTAATTTAAAACATACTATCTTTTATAAACAAATCTAAAAATACTAATTATATTATATCTTTTAATCATTAATGTTAACTTTTTAAATTAACATGTTACCTTTTTATTAACAATATTACCTTTCCAAAACACACCTAAAGATACCAATTGTACAATATCTTTCAATCATTAATACACTCCCATTAATACCTTACGCGAAATCTTTCAATAGTTAATAATATATATAACTTATTAATACATCCAAATATATCTTTTAATTTTTTAATTAATTAATAAAATATATTAAAAAACTCGTACATGGTACAACTATATGTTAGTATATATAAATAGTGAACACAATATTTTACAAAATAACATACATAAACAATAAAATAAACTACTAACATATTTTTATACTGATTTTGTATCATATTTTCTTGAGCCGACACCCGTTACACTAAATACATATAAAAAAAAATACTAAAAATATGTAGTAATATATATTTAAGTATTAACCACCATTTAATTCTTCAACCATTCATATTATCACAAAATTATCTTTATATCCCCTAGACTGTATATGCCGATTTTGTGTCATGTTTCTTGAGCCGACGCTCGTTGAATAAATACATATAAACAGAAAATACTAATAATATATGCAATAGTCAAATTTAAATATTAACCTTTTTGAAAATTTGACTATAACTCTTTTTCGAGAATTATTTAGACTCGATGATCTTTTTTTAAAACTCCGAATGAATTTTTTGGTGTTCCTGTTGAATCAATATTTAAATTAATTACTTTTCAATAATATTTTCCTTTTTTCATTTTTTTTATTTGTTAAATTATTAAAGCACGGTCACCTTTTTGGAATACGGTATAAAGTATGGCCACCGATTTGTAAATCTGAAAGTATAACCACTATTTTGAAACTTGGTAAAAACTTTGACCATCGATTTGCAATTTTCAAACTTTAGCCACCATTTTGGAACTCGGTGCAAACTTTGACAACGAAATGCATCAAAATCTTTATTAAATATCCCTAAACTTTATATGCCGATTTTGTGTCATACTTTCTTGAGTCGACGCCCATTGCACTAAATACATATAAATTAAAAATATTAAAATTAAGGAATAATAAAACTTGAAGTACTAACCACCGCTTCAAACTTCAACTATTTGTATTATCACAAAATTACAAATTTCTTAAATATTCTTAGAAGTCATAATAAAACTTTTTAAAAATTAAGATATACAAACAATTATCATTAATATGCAATGTTATTAATGCACACGGGTTATCATAAAATCCTCAAATTTGTGACGTAAAACTATTTGTATTATCACAAAATTACAAATTTCTTAAATATTCTTAGACGTCATAATAAAACTTTTTAGAAATTAAAATATACAAACAGTTATCATTAATATGCAATGTTATTAATGCACACAGGTTATCATAAAATCCTCAAATTTGTGACGTGAGAAAAACTAATCAGTATGCCATGATTTTATTGGCAATTTAAGATATAATAAAGATTAAATTATAAATATAATTATAATATAAAGATCTAATAAAGATTAAATCGTAAACATGATTGTAATATAACGTTATAATAAAGATTAAATTCTAAAAAAATTGATTTTTATATATTTATTGTCTTTCCTATAAATTCAAATCTAAGTAAGATAATTTAATTTTATTGAATTAAAATAGAGAAACTCTAGAAAAATAGATTAAAACTTAAATAGGATTTAATTTAGTTGAGAAAAAAATTATTTTTGTTTATTTAAATTTTAAATAAGATTGAATTTTATATATTATTGTCTTCGCCAAAAATTTGAATTAATTAAAATAGTGAAACTCTAGAAAAATTGATTAAAACTTAAATATGATTTAAGTTAGTTGAGAAAAAAATGTAATATTTGTTTGATTAAATTTTAAATATGATTGACTTTTATATATTTATTGGCTTCCCTAAAAATTTGAGTGTAAATAAGGAATGTCTACCCTAAAATTATATCATGTTAAACATGTTTTCTCTCAATAATACGCTCTCTCGTTAAATTTATTGGGTCAGCTCGTTAAACATGTTTTCTCTCAACAACGCTTTCTCAAAATAGATAACAAACTAATTTACTAAATAAATTATATCATTTATTAATTTATTTTATTATATCTGAAATTTAATTTAAATCATCCTTTACATAGTAAAATAATAATATAATAAAAGATGTGTGTGTGTATAATGATATTGACTGATATTTAATTTTCAAAATTTCAAAATTTGACTTAAATAGAAAAGTTAGGAGAATACTAAAATGGTAAATTTTGTTTCTTAATAAAAAAATTGAATATTAAAATTATATACTTAGTTTTTAAGCTAGTATATATAAATAAGAAGATAAATAAAAGGAAAAATAAGATAAAGATTGATAAGATAAAAAGATAAAGATATCGAATATTAAAATAATATATTTACTTTCCTCCATTATTAAAAATTTTAATGGAAAAAATATTTAAAATTGTATATTTAGTTTCCTCCATTAACAAATATTTAAAAGACAATTGAGATTTTTTCTATCCTATAAATTCAAATTTAAATAAGGAACTTTAATTTTATTGAATTAAAATTGAGAAAGGAAAGAATATTAAAATTATATATTCTGTTTCCCCAATTAGTAAAGATTTAAAAGGAAATTGAGATTTTTTTTTCTAGAGTAATGCTAGAGAACCATAATATTTTACCATAAAAATTACCATAATGACGTGGCATTGTTGACATGACAACATTAAACATTCTAATTGGGGGAGTTATTGTGAATGCAGGCGGTCCATTTAATATATTATTTATACAATCAATAAGATAATGACACGTGGATTATGGTAATTTTTATGAACATTTTTTATGGTCCTCTAGCATTTTTCTTTTTTCTATCCTATAAATTCAAATTTATATAAGGAACTTTCATTTTATTGAATAAAAATCGAGAAAGGAAAGAATCTTAAAATTGTATATCAGTTTCCTCCATTAGTAAAGATTTAAAAGGTATTTGATATTTTTCTATCCTATAAATTCTAATTTAAATTAGGAAATTTAATTTTATTGAATTAAAATTGTATATTTAGTTTCCTCAATTAACAAAGATTTAAAAGATAATTGAGATTTTTTCTATCCTATAAATTCAAATTTAAATAAAGAACTTTAATTTTATTGAATTAAAATTGAGAAAAGAAAGAGTATTAAAATTGTATGTTCTGTTTCCTCCATTAGTAAAGATTTAAAAGGAAATTGAGATTTTTTCTATCTTATAAATTCAAATTTAAATAAGAAACTTTTATTTTATTGAATTAAAATTGAGAAAGGAAATAATAATAAAATTGTATATTTTATTTCCTCCATTAGTTAAAATTTAAAAGGCAACTACTATTATCTCTATCCTATAAATTTGAATTTAAATAAGTAAATTTATTTATATTAAATTAAAATTCAAGAGCTCTAGAAAAATAAATAAATAGTTATATTTAGTTTCCTTCATTAGTAAAGATTTAAAAGGTAATTGAGATTTTTTTTATCATATAAATTCAAATTTAAATAAGGAACTTTCATTTTATTGAATCAAAATTGAGAAAGGAAATATTCATAAAATTGTATATCTGTTTCCTCCATTAGTAAAGATTGAAAAGGCAGTTGATATTTTTCTATCCTGTAAATTCGAATTTAAATAAGGAAATTTAATTTTATTGAATTAAAATTCAGGAGTTCTAGAAAAATAGATAAATAGCTTTCGAACGATCTGAGAGCTCCCGAGGGTTTTCCTTTATATATATAAAGATATACTAGCTTATATCCCGTGCGATGCACGGTTTTCTTTAATATTTTATTAATAATATAAATAATTTAATTTAATAAATTGTTGACGTAATCTTTAGTAGTATTTTAGATATTAAAAAATATATATATTTTTTAAATAATAGATCTAACGGTATGTATGTATTTATTTGCTCTTAAAAAATTTAAATGTGACTAAAGTGCAAATAACAAAATATGTGTTCTGTAATGTACCGAGTTTCTTCTAACATATGATATTACTTTTATTTTTTTATTAATTATCTTATTTAAATTGTATGTTATAAAAAACTTATATTAAACCCGGATTTTATAAGTTTAATATAAAAATATTGTCATTATATATATATTTGCTGTTCAAACTGCTTGTTTTACTCAAAATGCAACACTGATCAACAGGCATGGGAAAACACCATATGAGATGGTGAAGAAAAAGAAACCAAACCTGAAATATTTTCATATTTTTGGGTGCAAATGTTTTGTGTTGAAAACTCATCCTGAACAGTTGACCAAGTTTGATTTAAAAGCTGATGAAGGAATTTTTGTTGGATATCCACTGTCAACTAAAGCATTCAGAGTTTGTTAATTATATTTTTTTTTAATTATAAATATTAATAAATATTAATAATAATATTTATTATTAAATATTAATTTAATAATAAATTAATATTTAGAGTTTAATAATATATCTTAGCTGAAGAATTTTCTGCACCTGGAACTCCACAGCAAAATGGTGTAGTTGAAAGAAAGAACAGAACTTTAATTGAAGCAGCCAGAACAATGCTTGATGAAGCAAAGTTGCCAACATATTTCTGGGCAGAAGCTGTTCAAACTGCTTGTTTTACTCAAAATGCCACACTGATCAACAAGCATGGGAAAACACCATATGAGATGGTGAAAAATAAGAAGCCAAATTTGAAATATTTTCATATATTTGGATGCAAATGCTTTGTGTTGAAGACTCATCCTGAACAGTTGACCAAGTTCGAGTTAAAAGCTGATGAAGGAATCTTTGTTGGTTATCCATTGTCAACAAAAGCATTCAGAGTCTACAATCTGAGAACTAAAGTGATCATGGAATCCATTCATGTGTCGTTTGATGACAAGAAAATAACTGGACTTGAAGACAAGGATGAATATGATCAACTACGTTTTGATAATGAAGATTTATTCTCTGATGATGTAAACTCTGATGAAGCAGGGTTGACAAACTCTGACGAAGCATACTCTGAACCTCTACTGGTAAATTCTGAAGAATCTGGAAATTCTCAAATTGAACAAAATAGAGAACCAGTTGAGGGGGAGCGTGAAGAAGCTCAACAAGACACAGCAAGTGAGTCAGTTGAGGAAACTGATTCAAACTCTGACAGTTCAAACTCTGAGCCATCCAATTCAGGGGGAGCCTCAGATGCTACAGAAAGTCAACATATGAATCAGGAGAGCATGGATCAAGGGGGAGGATCCAATAATGATGCAAGAAACCACTTACCAACAGCAAGAAAGTGGACACAGGCACACACACCTGATCTCATAATTGGAGATCCTGATGCTAGTGTGAGAACTAGAAGTGCAACAAATAATGAATGTCTGTATCATGCTTTCTTATCTCAAACAGAACCAAAGAAAGTGGAGGAAGCTCTTCAAGATGCTAATTGGATTACAGCAATGCAAGAAGAGTTAAATGAATTTGAAAGAAATGAAGTTTGGACACTTGTACCTAGACCAAAGAATAGATCAATTGTAGGTACAAAGTGGGTTTTCATAAACAAGACTGACAGTGATGGAGTGATTACAAGGAACAAGGCTAGACTTGTGGCTAAAGGTTATTCACAACAGGAAGGAATTGACTATGATGAAACCTTTGCTCCAGTTGCAAGATTGGAGGTCATAAGAATTTTTCTGGCCTATGCTGCACACAAGAAGTTTAAAGTATTTCAGATGGATGTAAAAAGTGCTTTTCTCAATGGGAAGCTTGAAGAAGAAGTGTTTGTAGAGCAACCACCAGGATTTGTAGATCCCAAGCATCCAGATTATGTCTACAGGCTTGACAAGGCATTATATGGACTAAAGCAAGCACCAAGAGCATGGTATGAAACTCTGGCTCAATTTCTTTTAGAAAGTGGGTTCACTAGAGGTACAATTGACAAGACTTTGTTCTATTTCAATACTGGTGATGATTTGCTGTTAGTTCAAATCTATGTGGATGACATAATTTTTGGATCTACTAATGACAAACTCTGTAAGAAATTTGCAAAGCTTATGCAGTCAAGATATCAAATGAGCATGATGGGAGAGCTTAGTTACTTTCTAGGCTTACAAGTCAAGCAAACAGATGATGGTATTTTTATCAACCAAGCAAAATATACCAGAAATCTACTCAAGAAATTTGGTATGCTTGATAGTTCATCTGCTACAACTCCCATGGCTATTGCAACAAAGCTAGACAAAGACACAGGAGCCTCAGTAGATATGACAAACTACAGAGGAATGATAGGGTCATTACTATATCTTACTGCAAGTAGACCTGACATCATGTATGCAACATGTCTTTGTGCAAGATTTCAAGCAGATCCCAGAGAGCCTCATCTAACAGCTGTGAAGAGGATTTTCAAATATCTCAAAGGAACCATAACTCTTGGTTTGTGGTATCCTAGAGAATCAGAGTTTAAGTTACTTGGTTACTCTGATGCAGACTTTGCAGGCTGTAAGATAGACAGAAAAAGCACAAGTGGAAGCTGTCAATTTTTAGGTGACAGATTAGTTTCTTGGTACAGCAAGAAACAGAAATCAATTTCTACATCCACAGCAGAAGCAGAGTATATAGCAGCTGGTAGCTGTTGTGCACAGATCTTATGGATGAAGAATCAATTGCTGGATTATGGGTTAAGTTACTCTAAAATACCTATTTTCTGTGATAACCAAAGTGCTATTGCTATGACAGGTAATCCAGTACAGCATTCCATGACCAAGCACATCAGCATCAGATATCATTTTATCAGGGAACATGTGTGTTAGGTCCAAAGTATCGTAGAAGGGGGGGGGGTTGAATACGATACCCACAAATAAATTAATTTCGTTCGCGGATTATTCTTTTAGTTCTATAACGAAATCAACTACACCAAACCAAATCAAGTTTCGGGGAATATATCTTTTTATAAATATAATCCTCGAGGGGTGCTACAATTCTAATCCGTAGATTAGCTTCAATGAGTTCAAGGTATCACAGATACAAAACAATAATCAAGTTCTGAGCACTATTAATTTGTATGATAAATTTCTCCGGCTCTTCTCTCTCTCGTAGTAATGTGTATGTATTGAATGTCCTTAACTTGAGAAGAAGACACACTTTCTTCTGTATTTATTGTAGGCTTTAGAAAACCATCGAACTGGAATTGCTTTGGACAATCCTGGCCGTTGGATCTTCATCAACTTTTCAGAAAGGTATTTCTTTTCACCTGCTCCCTAATAAAAAACTATCGAAGGAATAAAAAACCATCGAAATTATTCAATTAATTAGTCATTCGATAGTTTTTAATTCAAAACTATCGAATGCCTAATTAATCTACTTTGATTTTTTATTAAGTCATTCCACTAACTATTCGATAGTTTTTCAAATTGAAAACTATCGAATTACTCTCTCTCCTCTTTAGTCATAAATGACTCCACTGAGCTTCCGGGTGTTTAAGAAATAGACTGTATCAATTTCTTCTGAGACGATAAAACAACTTGATCTTTTTAGTGCCGTCACCTAGTGCAACTGGTCTGGTTCACAGATGAATAACACTTGATCAATTCTTCTTTTATGTCTTCAATATAGTGCTGCTGATACGTCCCCTGTCCTTCTGGTTGCTTCAATTAAATCACTGGAATCCCGTGGTACTGAACCCTAAATCATTCACGTACTTCTGTTGTCTTGAAAGTCTTGTTTCTTTTGTTGTCACTGAGGCTTGAACATTTTCATGAACTTCTTTCCGTGACCTGTTTACGGACTTCAAGAATACATAACGTATTTTGATTTTTTGAGTTTACCTTTTCTTCTTTGATTCTGGATTCCTGTGCTTCTGTTAATACTATTGTCTGTCTTGTCCTTCGTTGAGTTGTAGTTATCTCTTTTAGATCTTATGTTACATTATGCTTTACAATCTCCCCCTATTTGATTGGATAGAGTTCGACAAGCAAATACTTCGAGGATAACTCAACTAACTAAGGAAACATGAAACTAATTAAAGTAAGACAGCGTAATAATATTAATGCATTCTGGATCAGATATATATACATTTCCAGATTTCATAAATCAAAAAACAATTAAACTTTGTACAATAAAATTGCTCCTCTAGTCTGAGCTGATAGTTTTTCTTGTTCTTTGCTTCTTGTCTTCAGTCCATCCTAATCTCACCTTCTTCTATCACTGGATTGGAGTTAGCAGCTTGATAATCAATCACTGATGGATAGTGCAGTGGTTCTCCAGGTTTAAGGATTGCTCCTCGGATGTGTCTTCCAATATACTCAACCTCTTGACCCACTCCAGCCCACAACCATGCAGTGTTAACATCTTTCTTGTCTTGCTTTGGCATGTTTGGCAGTCTGGTACGCACTTCCAATCCTCTCTCCACTCTTTTCCTATAGTAAGGAACATTCTCCATTAAAAATCTTCTAAGAGTGTCTGCTGCTTTGTCCTTCTCCGTTGACGAGAATCCAGTGGATCTAAGATACTTCTCCACTGAGATAAGATAATTACTTGGATAGTCTCTCAGTTTGTCCTCAGCCAGATAGCAGATTCTGAACAAGTCATTCGTCATGAATCTAACCATTGGAGGATCTTGAGTGATCTCTGGACTGACTTTCATCACGATCTCCTTAACATGCTCTCGGAGCAGTTCATTTAACCTTGTAGTTCTGCGGATCTTGATGAGTATAGCTTGCAACTCTGTGTAGGTCCTCTGTTCCAAAAACTTAGTTGAAATTACAAATGTACCTTTCTCCAGAAAACTGATCAATAAGCTCCAGGCACCATTTGCTTTCACCCCAGCATTCAGACAGATTATAGAGTTTCTCAGCGCTCTAAAGTAAGTCTGATCTTCAAGATTAGCACTTCTGATGTCCTGAATAATAACTTCCACCTCAGCATTGTCGTTGACTTGAAGTCCTTCTTCAACTCCGCAAAAGGTTTTGTAAGCCATTTCCCATTCAGTACCATCTTTCTTTGCCAAATCCATCAGCTTCTTCCTCCTTACTTCATTGTACACTTTGATTCTCTTCAGTTTCTCACTCCTCAGAATTGCCTGCTGTGTCTCTTTCTCAGCTTGCCTGGCATCCACTGCAGCTCTCTGGGCTCTTACGGCTTCCAAGGCAGCTTCTTCTTCTTGTGACAGAGGATTTGCTTCTTCCATAATATCCTCCCAGATAGGATGTTCCACGGGCTCTGGATAATATGGTTCATGCTCCTCTTGCTCTGGCATGACTTCAAATCCCTCTTCACTTTCTTTTTCAGCTTCAAGTTCTTCTATCCAGTACTGCCTAATAGGAATAGCTTCAACTGTCTCCCAAACTCCCCACTTATCCTTCTCCCCTTCTCCAACTTTCTCCCCCTTAGTTGAGGAATCCTCGACGAAAGTATCCTCAACATAAAAGGCTTCAGAAGGATCAGGTTGCTGATAGGAAGGACCAGGTTGTCCAGATTGTTGTTGCTTTAGCATACTCCATATCGACTGCACTCCGTCACCCTGATTCTCCAAAAACTCCATAAGCTGCTTATTCATTGCATTCATAGAAGCTAGCGACAGGTCAATGTTGTCCAGTCTTGAGTTGGTAGTCTTTTCTATATGATCCAGCCTCTTGTTCAGCTTAGACTCCACTCTTGAAAGTGTATTCATTGCATCTTTTACCCGCGCTTGACCATCCCGGATAACCAGAACGTCCTCCCTTAAAGCTTCATGTCCTTGAGACAAAGCACTTACTTCGTTCATGAATCCATCTTTTAATTCCTTGACGTCCATCCTCAATTCGACCAGTTCCTCAAGTGCTTCCTTCTTTAAGGAGTCCACTGCTTGTTTCGTACCTGTTATAGTGCCAGATGCACTGCCAATGACCCTGAATGTTCTTCTGGAATCAGCTGCAGCCAAGTCAACTTTCTCTTGAATAGATTTTAAAGAAACATTGTCTTGACTGGAGGAGATCCCTTGGTCAAAGGAAGGTCGCAGTGGAACCTTGAATAGTGGATTCCCTTCTTTATCATGAACTGTCATCTCCTTGAGGGAAGATTGAACTTGTAACTCTTTCTCTGTCGGTAACAGCAAATCATCTATATGAGGTAGGGTTTGGGTGTCACTCCTCACATTTGGCTCTGGGTGTACACTCACAGTTTCTGTTAGTGTTTCACTCATTTGTCCTTTCCCACTCAGGCCAGGTGTAAGTGTTTGTGTTTCACTCAAATCCTCCGTGCTGGTTATACCTGCAGAAAACACCGTAGCCGTCCTTAAGGAGGTCACCGGTGGTGCAATGGGGCTTCGCAAGTCCCCGTCCTTGGTTAAACCAAGTTGCTGATCATCCGTGGATGATATATCCTTTGAAGGATCTAGAGTTTGAATCTCTAGGGGGTTAGAAACAGGCTCTTTTAACAGCAGAGATCCCGAATCTTCCCCAAAAGTCTGTGAAGACTTTGCCTCAGCTGACTCCTCAATAGTAATTGATTCATCGTCACCGAGTTGCCGATCTGCACCTACGTCAGACCCTTTACCCGCAGGATCCAGATATGTTCCATCTGGGGAGGTAGACAATGACCCTTTAAATTGTGCATTTAGGTCAAAGCCTTCTCTCGACGTCTGTGAAGACCCTTGGTTCTTAGAACCTTCAACCAGTGAACCTGACCGTAATATGGTCGGAACACCAGTTGCTTCCGTCAATTCTTCCTCACTTGGTTGAGCTATTGGTTCAGATACTGCTTTGGTTAGCGTAGCCCAATCAGCGTCAGAAAAATCGATAAAGGGCTCTTTGGCTGAGAAAAATGAAGTATTAGCAGTTGCCTCAGTTTCTGTTCTTCTCCTTTTAGAGGAAGGCAGAGCTGCTGTTGAAGGGTGTATCTCCTTGTGTGGTGCTGCTTTGGCACTATCTCCCTCTACACTCAGGGATGGCTCTTTACTGGGTATATTAGGAGAAGGAGCTTCGTTTACGGTTTCATTTGGCTCTGTCAAAGGCTCTTCGACCGTGGTTAGAGATTGTGGGTTTTCAACCTCTTGGTCTGGAATGGCCACTGAGGGCTCTGGATCAACATCCATTGGTTGTCGTTCAGGTGCCAGTTCAAGTTCAGGAATGTTACCTTGAATCACCTGTTCCCCTGGGGGTAGAAGAGGTAGGGGCACCGTTCTTAGATATTCAGTTAGAACAGTGGGTACCCCTGGAAGATAATTTGGCTTCCTTATCAGAGCTGATATGGCATTGTTCTTCATCTTCATACACTCCATGGTTTCCTCAGCTTCGAATATCTCGCGTTCGTCATCTGTTAAGACATCATTGAGAATTAGCTGTAGGAACCTAGGATAGAAACAGAGCACATCTTCATTTATGCCTGTTCTTTCATCCAGTGGTCCCATGCACATGATGACTTGATCAATCACTATCCGTCCTATGTTAATATGCCTATTGTGCGCAATGGCAAACCCTATCTTTTGAAGGAATAAGGGAATACCATGCAGATTTGTAACTTTGGCAGTAAAAACATGTATGAGGGTGTGAAAGAACAAATTCCATGGCTTTGGCAGGTAATGCTTTAAGAATTCTCCCACCAAGAAGTTTGGTTGTTGACTTCTGATAAGAGTGAAAAAAGCATGTATTTCCTCAGTTGAGGGATCCGGAACAAGGTTTTCTGTAGGAAAATGTAAAATTCTATTGAAGTCATGTTCCGTAACCCTAATTGTTCTGCCCCCTGGCACAACAAAACTAAAGGCCCTTATATTGTTCTCACTTGTGTCTGTGGCGGTTGTGTACAACGCAGTCAATTGATCAATACAAAGGACTACGGGAGTACTCACAGCATATGCCACTAACGAACGTATATTCAAAAACTCTGCCCATGCACGAATTTGAGGATCCGTTATGGATTGCAGATTTTGAAACGAGATATGATTAGTTTTGGTAATCATAAATTCTCCAGCCATTATGTTTCAAATTTCCAGAAAATAAATTTTTTAAACCAAAACTAAAATTCACCACTTAAATTTAATTAATTATAAATAATTAATCAAACTTAATACCAAATTCCTTAAAACTAAAATAACCCCTTTTAACACTAACACAGTAAAATTCGAACACCTATGAACTGTAGAACCCTTGAATTTAAACCAATATTCAATTCAACAGTCCACTTCGATGGTTTCTTATTCAGAAAGTGACAAAAAACTCAAAAAACATTAACTTTTCACGGTTAGAAATCAATCAACAGTGATAAACAGTAAATATTCTAAGGTTTTCTTGATTAACCTTGAAGAAACTATCGAATGGAGTTTGTGAACTGTGTGTATATCTTTGTAAGTATTGTAATCGACAAAAGCACTTTTCTCAGATCTGTGAAAATGAAAAGAAAAAAGCTAAGGCTCGGTTAAATACTTTTGAAACTGACAGGGGCAAAATAGTATTTTCAGGTTTCGATAGTTTTTAAAGTGCTCTCGATATTTTTCTGCAAGGGGTAAACCTGTCAATTGGACTTCGATAGATTTTGAAAACTATCGAGGTTTTTGAATTTTTAGAATTTAAAAGGTTTACAGAAAAACTATCGAGGGGTTTTTACTTTTAAATTGAAAAACAATCGAGCTGTGACAATTTTGAAAAACTATCGAGAATAGTTTATTTGAAAAACTATCGAGGAGTTTAATTATTGAGAAATTAAATCCTCCCGATATTTTTCATTTTTTGATATCTTAAAAACTATCGAGGATTTAAATAATGACTTTATTTAATCCACTTCGATATATTTTTAAAAGTTTCCTCAAAAACTATCGAGATCTTGTTCGATGGTTTTTCTTTTCCCTTTTCAAAAACTATCGAGAATTAAATTCGATAGATTTTTCTTAGTACTTTGAAAAACTATCGAATATCCTAAATTCGATATTTTTTGTTTCTGTCTTCTTTTTAAAACCTGTTCTTGTTTTAAAAATTAGACTTTTTGTATTTCCTGTCAAATTTAATTTGAATAAATCTGTTAAAATTCACCAAAATCAATTCTTGACAGAAAATTCACAATTTTCTTAGACTAAAATCAATTAAATATCATTGAGTGATATTAATCAATTAAACTCCAATAAATTATGCTGCATTAATCTACAATGTTAAAAACAAAGTAAATTAATTCAAATTAGATAAATGCTTAAATATTTAGAACAAATATTAGCACTTAAATAATTTTTAGAATTAATAACTAATTAAATGCCAGAAGATATATCATCCATAATTATGACATCAAATTAGTATAATAATCCTAACTACGAGAATTGCTCCAGAAAATAAACTCATGAGTCCTAAGGATATAGCAATTCTTAAACTCATGTATTTACCAGGACTCTCTGCAGTTACTGACTTCTAATCAAAATAAATTAATCAGAAAGATTTAACATCCCAAGTTCACCAACCAACTTATTGAAAGTGGATTCATCAAGTGGTTTAGTAAAGATGTCTGCAATTTGATCCTCTGTGGGTACAAAATGTAACTCCACAGTTCCATTCATGACATGCTCTCGGATAAAATGATACCTGATGTCGATGTGCTTCGTCCTCGAGTGTTGCACTGGATTGTTAGAGATTGCTATGGCACTTGTGTTGTCACAAAAGATTGGAATCTTTGTCAACAAAAGTCCATAGTCACGGAGTTGGTTTCTCATCCACAATATCTGAGCACAGCAGCTACCAGCAGCAATGTATTCAGCCTCAGCTGTTGATGTGGACACTGAATGCTGCTTCTTGCTATACCAGGAAACCAATCTTCTTCCAAGAAACTGACAGCTTCCTGAAGTACTCTTCCGATCAATCTTACAACCTGCAAAATCAGAGTCTGTGTATCCAATAAGATCAAATCCTGTATCTTTAGGGTACCAAATTCCAAGATTTGGGGTCCCCTTAAGATATCTAAATATTCGCTTAACAGCTATTAGATGAGATTCTTTAGGATCAGACTGAAATCTAGCACACAAGCATGTTGCAAACATTATATCTGGTCTACTTGCAGTGAGATAAAGTAATGAGCCTATCATACCTCTGTAGCCTGTGATGTCAACCTTCTTACCAGTTTCATCCTTATCAAGCTTAGTGGCAGTTGGCATAGGAGTCTTTGCTGTAGATGAGTCTTCCATTTGATACTTCTTAAGAAGATCCTTGATGTACTTGGACTGACAAATGAATATACCACTTTGTTTCTGGCATACTTGCAGTCCAAGAAAGAATGACAATTCACCCATCATACTCATTTCATAACGACTCTGCATTAACTTAGCAAATCTCTTGCATAGATCATCATTAGTAGAACCAAATATTATGTCATCAACATATACTTGCACCAATATCAAATCATTTTTATGCTTTTTGACAAAGAGAGTTTTGTCTACAACACCTCTTGTAAAATCATTTTCAAGTAAGAATTCAGAGAGAGTGTCATACCATGTCCTAGGAGCTTGTTTGAGTCCATAGAGAGCTTTAAATAGAAAGTACACAAAGTCTGCCAGTTTTGAATCCTCAAAACCTGGAGGTTGTTCCACATACACTTCTTCTTCTAACTCCCCATTCAGAAAAGCACTCTTCACATCCATCTGATATACCTTATAATTGGAATGTGCTGCGAATGCCAGAACATTCTGATGGCCTCAAGTCTTGCTACTGGTGCATAGGTTTCATCATAATCTATACCCTCTTCTTGAGAGTAACCTTTAGCAACCAGTCTGGCTTTGTTTCTCGTTACAATGCCGTCTTCATCCAACTTATTTCTGAATACCCATCTTGTTCCAATAACAGATTTTCCCTTAGGTCTGGGTACCAGCTTCCAAACTTTCTGCCTTTCAAACTGATTGAGTTCTTCTTGCATAGCAATTACCCAATCTGGATCATCTAGAGCATCTTCAACTTTCTTAGGTTCTGTTTCTGAAAGAAACCCAGAATAGTGACATTCATTTTGTGATGTTCTCCTAGTTCTCACTCCTGTGTCCGAATCACCAATGATCAAGTTAAAGGGATGATCTCTATTCCATACCCTTTGTCTTGGCAGATGCGATCTTGATGATTCTCCTTGTTCTAGATGTTGTGGAGTGTGACTAGTTGATCCTTCTCCTGCTCCCCCTGAGTTGTTGACGGTTTGATCTGATGATTCTGTAGACTGACTAGTGGATCCTGTATTTGGAGGATCTCCACTTTGGTCACCATTTTGTCCAGAGTCATTATCATTATCATTATTATTAATAACTGTAACAACCTCAGGTACTTCTTCATTGTCAGAGAGATCTCCTGATAGATTTTCAAATACCAAGGATTCAGAGTTCTCTCCAGTTTGCAGGCCTGGTCTCTTGGTGTCGTCAAATGTTACATTAAAGCTTTCCAACACCTTCTTATCTTCAATCACATATACCCTGAACGCCTTAGATTCCAGAGAATAGCCTAGAAAAATGCCTTCATCTGCTTTGGCATCAAACTTGCCAAGAGGTTCTCCATCTTTAAGTACAAAGCACTTTGCACCAAACACATGAAAATACTTCAGTGTTGGCTTCTTGTTGGCCATTAACTCATACGGAGTCTTTTCATGATCTTTGTTAATCAGGGTACGATTCTGAGTGTAGCAAGCTGTATTTACTGCTTCAGCCCAAAAGTAAGTGGGAAGTTTTGATTCACTCAACATGGTCCTTGCTGCTTCAACCAAGGTCCTGTTCTTCCTTTCCACTACTCCATTCTGTTGTGGAGTTCTTGGTGCTGAATACTGTCTTGATATTCCTTTCTCTGAGCAGAAATCATTAAGAACTGCATTCTTGAATTCAGTTCCATTGTCTGATCTGATTGTCCGCACAGGTAGCTTAGCTTCCACTTCTATCTTCTTAATGTGATCAATGATTAGTTGTGTTGCTTCATCCTTTGTTTGTATGAACAACACCCACGTGTACTTGGAGTAGTCATCCACCATCACCAATGCATACCTTTTTCTTGAAAGTGACATGACATTGACTGGACCAAATAAATCCATATGAATCAGCTGTAATGGTTCAGTAATGCTTGTCATTCCTTTGCTTCCATGTGATGCTTTCTTTGACTTCCCTTTTTCACATGCTTCACATAGTCCCTCCTGATTGAATTCCATCAGGGGCAATCCTCTCACTAACTCTCTCTTTACTAAAGAGTTCATAGTTTTGAAGTTCAGATGTGAGAGCTTCTTGTGCCATAGCCAACTTTGTTCTGAAGATGCCTTTGCATAGTAACATGTAACTTCTCCTTCACTGGTAGAACTTAAGTCGGCTATAAACAGGTTTCCTTTTCTCACTCCCAGTAGAGTAAGCTTCTCATCCTTCCTGTTGGAGATCAAGCACTTGTCCTTTCTGAAGTCTACATTGTAGCCCTTGTCACAGAATTGACTGATGCTTAGAAGATTGTGCTTTAATCCTTTAACAAGAGAGATGTTTTCAATGATGACATTTCCAACTTTCAATTTACCATATCCCGTAGTAAATCCTTTGCTGTCATCTCCAAAGGTTACAATCGGGCCGGTCTTCTTAACCACCTCTGTAAGCAGGGACTCTTCACCTGTCATGTGTCTAGAACAGCCACTATCCAGAATCCACACAACCTTTGAGCTTTTAACCTTACCCTGCAATCACAGATTGATTAAGCGGACTTTGGTACCCAAAATTGTTTGGGTCCTGAAGGTTTAGATGATTTAACAGGAGTAACATTCAATTTAGTCTTATCCTGTTTGACATTCATACAATCTGTGGATTTCACATTATCAGTGCTTTTGCTAGTTTCATTCATCAACTTAAAATAAGCATGCATGATGTTGTACTTACATAGCAAACACTCTTTCTTTCCACATGGTTTATGAAGATCAGGCATATCAGACATGTTATGCATTTCAGAAGTATTGACAGTTTCTACTTTAACCTTTTTACATGCATGTGCAAGGTGTCCAGCAGAATTACAAACAGTACAAACCTTCCTAGATGCAATGGGAGAAGATGGAACAGATTCCTGATTAACAATCTTCTTCTTCCCATTCCTGTTCTTTTTAACATTACTACCTGAGCCACCTACTTCAGTTTTAGGTAAAGCAGTTTTTACTGACTTCCTAGGCAACTCAGTCTTTACCTCTGTTTCCTTCAACAAATCCTCCTCAAGCAATTCTTGCGCCATGAAAAGGTCATCCTCATTAAAGAGTGGAGCAAAGGGCTTAACAAACACTGGACAATCAACATTCTTAAGAACATGTGGAGTATTCCTTTTGACAGCAGACGGTGTCTTAGGGAACTCCAAAATCTTCTTACCAGCTTTCTTGCTATAGTCAAGTCCTATGGCAGTTTTATTCTCTACAGCCTGAGTATCAATGATCTCCTTGGCAATAAGAGCGGAATTTTTAAAAGCATTCAGCTTCAGTTCTAAGTCTGAAATCTGCTTCCTAAGGATAGTCTCTATCTCATCATTACACTTGACCTTGTTCTCTAAGTACTCGTTCTTCTGCTTAAGATCTTCTAATGTTACAGATACAAGCTCTAGTTCTTCATTTTTAGATTCTAGCAATTTAACCTTAAGAACTAGTTTAGCATTTTCCATTTCTGATGCTAGCATGCTTGTGTGTACATTAAACAATTCTACACTAAGATCTTGCACAGTTTTCTTGTACTCAGAGTTAGACATATCAATTGTTGTTAAGATAGGTACCTGAGATGATTGAGGTGATTCCTCTGAAGAGTCAGCCATTAGAGCAACATTTACATATTCCTCCTCTTCATCCGAATCAGTATCATCCCAGTGCTTTCCCTCTGCTATATAAGCTTTCCCTTTCTGCTTTCCAGAGAGTGCCTCCAATTGCTGTTTAAGCTTGGCATTCTCCTTCTTCAACTCATCATAAGAATCTTTCTTTCCATAGACATCTTTCATGTCTCTTGCTTGACGAGGCTTCCGACATTCATTGGCGAAATGCCCTAACTCATTACAGTTGTAGCATCTTGATTTACTTCTGTCAATCATGCCAGTCTTGTAGCCTCCTTTAAAGCCTGTACTAGGTGTATAATTGCTTTTCTGGAATCTGTTGGTTGAGCCCTTGAACTTGTACTTAGGGTTTCTCTTGAAACGAATATGACTAAACTTTGCAGCTAAGTACGCCATGGTTTTGTCTTCCATTTGCTCAAGCTCTTCTAGGGTGTAGTAATCACTTTCATCAACACCCAGATTCACAGAATCCATCTCTGCTTCTATTATCACCTCCTTTCCAGCTCTAGAGGTTTGAACCTGGATCTCAGAATTTGTTGGTTCATCCACTACAAGTGCTGCTGATTTCACAAGTGCATTGTGTTTGCTTTCCACTGTCCCTGATCCGTAGATTATCCCTCTCTGGTCCTGTTCCATCTCATAGGTCTTCAACTTCCCATAGATCATCTCAAGAGGCATCTTTGTGAAGTCAATTCTTTCCCTTATGGATGATGACTTGTGTTCTACATGATGAGGCAGTGTCATCATGAACTTCCTGTTTGTTTCCCTCAGTGGATAGGTCTTTCCTTTCATTGCCAATTCAGTGAGTAACCTAGTATACTTCTCAAAGACCTGAGTTATACTTTCTCCTGGCAGTGACCTAAACGCTTCATATTGAGAAGTCAGGATGTCCAATCTGTTTTCCTGCACGTCTTCAGTTCCTTCCATTATTACATTAATGGTATCCCACATCTGTTTCCCGCTTGTACAGTTCATCAACTGATAGCTCATTTCCTTGTCTGCAGAGTCCGCCAATATCAACATTAAACCAGTGTCCAGTCGAATCAGTTCTTTGTCAGAATCTGTGTATTCACTTATATCCTTAGGTTGGGTGCCTTGAGGAATCCTGCTACCATCAGGAGCTGTAGATTCACCGACTGATTTTACTGGGACAAACGGTCCGTTCTCTAATATGCCAATATACAACGGATTAGATGCCTTGATAAATAACAGCATCTTCATCTTCCACAAACCAAAGTCATCTCTTGTAAACGGGGGAACTTTAATACCAGCAGTTGTCTTTGGAGCACTCATGGTTCTTGAAAATTTCAAATTGTTTAAAATTCAAGAAATTCCAATTAAATGAAAAATTTTGAAAGTTAAAAAATTTGCTTCTGAATTTTCACGCTACGTTTGATTTTGGTCTCATTCACCGGATCTGATTTGTATATCAATCAAGTAGCTTTGATACCAATTGTTAGGTCCAAAGTATCGTAGAAGGGGGGGGGGGTTGAATACGATACCCACAAATAAATTAATTTCGTTCGCGGATTATTCTTTTAGTTCTATAACGAAATCAACTACACCAAACCAAATCAAGTTTCGGGGAATATATCTTTTTATAAATATAATCCTCGAGGGGTGCTACAATTCTAATCCGTAGATTAGCTTCAATGAGTTCAAGGTATCACAGATACAAAACAATAATCAAGTTCTGAGCACTATTAATTTGTATGATAAATTTCTCCGGCTCTTCTCTCTCTCGTAGTAATGTGTCTGTATTGAATGTCCTTAACTTGAGAAGAAGACACACTTTCTTCTGTATTTATTGTAGGCTTTAGAAAACCATCGAACTGGAATTGCTTTGGACAATCCTGGCCGTTGGATCTTCATCAACTTTTCAGAAAGGTATTTCTTTTCACCTGCTCCCTAATAAAAAACTATCGAAGGAATAAAAAACCATCGAAATTGTTCAATTAATTAGTCATTCGATAGTTTTTAATTCAAAACTATCGAATGCCTAATTAATCTACTTTGATTTTTTATTAAGTCATTCCACTAACTATTCGATAGTTTTTCAAATTGAAAACTATCGAATTACTCTCTCTCCTCTTTAGTCATAAATGACTCCACTGAGCTTCCGGGTGTTTAAGAAATAGACTGTATCAATTTCTTCTGAGACGATAAAACAACTTGATCTTTTTAGTGCCGTCACCTAGTGCAACTGGTCTGGTTCACAGATGAATAACACTTGATCAATTCTTCTTTTATGTCTTCAATATAGTGCTGTTGATACGTCCCCTGTCCTTCTGGTTGCTTCAATTAAATCACTGGAATCCCGTGGTACTGAACCCTAAATCATTCACGTACTTCTGTTGTCTTGAAAGTCTTGTTTCTTTTGTTGTCACTGAGGCTTGAACATTTTCATGAACTTCTTTCCGTGACCTGTTTACGGACTTCAAGAATACATAACGTATTTTGATTTTTTGAGTTTACCTTTTCTTCTTTGATTCTGGATTCCTGTGCTTCTGTTAATACTATTGTCTGTCTTGTCCTTCGTTGAGTTGTAGTTATCTCTTTTAGATCTTATGTTACATTATGCTTTACAATGTGGAAGAAGGAGATATTGAGCTTCATTTTGTGTCTACAGACCAACAACTTGCAGATATCTTCACCAAACCTTTGAGTGAAGCTACTTTTACAAGATTGGTAAATGAACTTGGAATGATCTCTGGTTTCGACTAGAGATACGGGTTAGACTCAAAAACTATACATGTTTGATTTTTATGCTCATGATTCCTTGCATGTGTTAACTGTTATGTGCACCAGCATGTTAAACTCTGATGGTAAACTCTGACAGTTAAATTCTGTCAGTAAACTCTGTGAAGTGTCAGTCATACTCTGTTGGTTAAACTCTGATGCTAAACTCTGTTAGTCATAAAATGTCGGTCATACTCTGATTGTTACAGTCTAATTCTATACTCTGATTGTAATTTTGTCTAAAACATATGGACCAATGAAGAAATTTGTATGAGGCATAATTCTCAGTAAGTAATTATGAATCCTTAAGAGTTATATAGATTCTGATCTCAAATATGTGCAGTAAGTTAACACAGCATGATACTGTCTCTATATTTATACCATCTCTTAGTTTATTGATCCTAGACACTGAGTCTGTATTAGCTGTTTGCATTTTCTCTCATAAATTAATTGTATTAACTGATGAAAAGTCTACACTCTGATTATTAATTACAAATAATTCACCCTCAAATTAAAAGATGCCAAACAGAGCACAAATTCCTTTGAGATCGTGTTGTGCCTAGGAAGATCCAGGAACTTATTGTATGAAATAAGGGCTAAAATCTTTGATTTTTGGTGACTAGTGCCAACCACTGATTACTGGAAAAAAAAAATATATATATATATATAAAAAAATAAAAATAAAAAAAAATAAAAAAATAAAAAAATATATATATATAAAGGGGGTGAAAAATAAAAGACATATCCAAATGAAAGGATATCAGTAATACAGAGTTTAGATATAAAAATCAGATTTTATGTTATACATGAGAGTTTAGGCAACCAGTTTTTACTAATTTAGTTTGTGGATTTTATGCACTTTGAGATGATCTAAATATTGATTTCGGTAAACTCTGCTATTGCACACACATATTTTCACACCTGTACAGTTTGAGAAAAGAGTTTATTGATAAAGAAGGACAAATGGTAAACACTGATGTATTGTGTGACATATGCCGAGGTAACTTTGTTTTAATCTCTGATGATTAAAATAATTTCTTTGTTTCAGACATTTTATAATTTTGAGATTAGACATTTGTTTTGAAATTCGGAAAGAGTATGGTAACAAACGGTTCATATTTGTATTAAACAGAGAGAGAGAGATTAAGTATTTTGAACAATGTGACATGCGGTAATTATGGCTATTTTTACTGCGCGTGGGTATTGGAAGTTGTTACATACAGCTGTCAGCGTATACCTGTTTGACACCTGTCCCACTCACACACTTTTCAAGGATGCCTGCTGTGTGTAGTAATGATTAAAACGTTTGGATTTTAATCTTCACAGTTATTATTTAAATACACTACACATAAACGGTTCAATCTTTTACACACCTCAACTTTTCATAAGCTTTTACTCACACACATTGTCTCAAACACTTTCACTGCAAACACTATAATCTATTCTCTGTTTGTTTTCTTCCAAACTGTTCTAATGGCTACAACAATGTTTACTGCTTCTGGATTAGAATTTGTCCCAAACAACTACTCAGCTCCTGTAGCAAATGAGAACGCACCGGAGGCGTTTCATTTGATTCAGAGTTTCTTGTCAAACTCTGATATCGGCACTGCTCTCACCGCACCGTCGAAGCTGTCTGCAACTCAAATCAAATCTTTCTGGCAGACAGGTGTTTATGATAATGGAGGGGAGAATGGGTCACCGTCCATCTTGTTTGAATATGAGGATCAAGAGTTTGTGGTAACTCCCACAACTGTTCGTGATGCTCTGGGTCTTGAAGATTTCAATTCATTCACAGTCTCTGTTGGAGATTCCGAGTTAGTCAGGATGATGAGAGAGATAGGATACTCTGGACCTTTGACAAAAATAGGTCAACTCAAAAGGCCATTTTTGCGCAAGGAATGGAGCTTCTTTTTCGATTGCATTACACGGGCTTTTGGAAAGAAGTGCACTAATTGGGATGCGATTCCCACGGATAGTCTGCAGATCGGGTATTCTCTTCTCTATGGCAGTCATTTCGATGTTGCTAGATTAGTTTTAACTAACATTGGTGAGAAGATGCTAGAGAATAGAAATGTTGTTTATTTATCTAGGTTTTGTCAGTTAATATTCAATTTTTGCTGTCCTAATGTTGAGATAGTAGAGGATGATGTTATCCTCTCATTTAAATTGCACAAACGTATTTTCTCTGATCTTATCAACAAGGACAACAAGAAAGGAGATGTTGGTCGCTTAATATTGCCTGACTCTGTGCAACAATTCATAGTCAACTTACAACAACAACAGCTGGGAAACACTGAAGCTGGACCTTCTGTATCTCAACCACAGAGGTCAAAGAAATCTAAAGTTAGAGCTGTTAAGTCTGTGAGGATAAACACTGAAGCTGGGGCATCAAATGTTGATGATATGCCTCAGAGAAGAAGAATGAAGAAAAGACGAGCCCATAGGGCAAAGTCTGTTGGTGTTGATGCTGTTGCAGCCTCAGAGACTGAAACTGATGAAGAGACTCTTCATCAGAGAAAGAGAAGATTGGTAGCAGCACATCTATTTGGTGCTGAAAATATTTCTGCAACGATTGTTGAAAATTTTGATGATCTTGAGATTCAAGAAGATGAAGCTGTCTTTGGAGACAGAGTTTCTATGGAGCATGTAACTTCTGAAGTTCAAGAGGAGGTTTCTGATACTACTGTGCCTACTGAGGACAGAGTAAATGCTGAAACAGAAGCTCCTACATCAAAGTCTGATGATGTAGTTGAGGAAGCTGCAAATGAAGCTCCTATGCCCACAGAGGATAGAGCACATGATGAGATTGCAGATAAAGAGGCTACAGAGCCACAAGGATTTTATATGGAGATTGAAGCACACACCTCTATACATTCTGCTCATTATACAGAGGGTGTGGAAGCTGCTCAAGTAACTGATCAGATAGAAGAATCTTTGGCCACTCACACTGAAATTATTTCTTGTAATCTTGATAAAGGTGAGGAGGTTAATCAGATGATAAAAGTCACAGAGACAATTCTTGATGCAGCTGTGATAGAAAAGGAACAAGAGGCTGTTGATGAGCTAAACTCTGAGAATATTATTCTTGAAGCTTTGCAACAATCTGTTGTTGAGATTGTTCAACGAGAAGCAGAGGTTTTTGCTCAAGTTAATTCTGATATTCCTGAAGCTGTAGCAGAGGAGAAAATTGATGAAGCTGCACAGTTTACTGCTGAAAATATTCTTACTGTAGATGAAGCAGATAATAATGAAGAAGCTGGAAATGATGCTGAGGGTTCTCATTCACACCCTAGTATTCAAGTTTCATTGGCTGATGATGTAAATAGTGATGAAGCAAGGGAAGTCAATAGACAGACAAATGAGCATTTCCAGAATATGTACTACAACAAATGGGCTGATGCAGATTGTGTCTTCTCAGCACAAAGGGCTGCAGATTTTCTATCTAATTCTGTCAAGAAAATCTCAAATACTGATGTACTTACAAGCTTACAGGCAACTGTTGTTCAAGTCAAATCTCTTAATAATAGATTTGATGAGAATCAACAAATGATTACAAATTTAAGGAATGAAGTAAGTATGAGGGATCTTACCCTCAAGACTGACAGAACTTATTATTCTACCATGTTCAAGCAGCAAGCCAAGGACTCTGAGGAAATTAAGAAGAGGCTTGGGAAAGTTGAAGAAAATCAGATTGCAATGTCTACTCAACTTAATTCCATTTCTACTGCTATTGAATTGCTGACATCAGTACTACTTTCTGATGATGTCAAAAAGGGGGAGAGTGTACCTAAAGACAAATGCAAAGACACTCAAGCTCTGAGACGGAGGGATGATTCTACTGATGGGGGAAGCAGAGAAAATGAAAGAAAGATTCTTGCTCAAAGGCAAAGAAGGTCAAGAGTAAACTCTGAAAGACAAACAAACTCTGACAGAATAAACTCTGGTGGCCAATCTACTTCAAAACTCAAGAGTTTAGTTGTTTCAACTAATCCATCTACTGATGAAGAGATTGCTGCTAGGATATTCATGAAAGAGCATGGAAAGAATGTCACTATTGAAGATATCCAGGCTGAAGAGCAAATGCTTGCTGAGGAACACAAGAAAAATCTTGAAGCTGGAATCTACAAGAAACAGGAAATCAAGGCTCCTAGGAAGAAAGAAGTTGGTATTTCTATCAAAGAGAATACGCAACAGAGTATACAAGATACAAGGAGACCTGTGATTGGAAACTCTGATAAGGGTAAGGGTATACTGATTGAAGATGAACAGTTACCTAAGAAAGAATATTCAACCTCTGACATTGCTCAAGTTGAAACAAGATTAGTTAAATCAACCTCTGACACTGCTCAAGTTGATGTTACTACCAAAGTTATGACAACCTCTGACGTTGCTCAAGTTGTACAGAAATCTACACTACTTCCAGGATTCAGCAAACCAAAAATTCTTGAAGACTTAAAGCTTGAAGCTGTGAATTTCTCAGAAACCAGAACAGTATTGGGAAAAGAAGCCTTTGATAAATCTGGACTGGGTTCACACAGAGAGAGAAGAACAAATAACAGATCTCAAGACAACATTTCATTGGCAGAATCTGGTATTGGGGTTACACAAGAAAACCTTGATAAGTTAGAATCTGTTCAGTTGATCTTTCACAGAGTATTGAAGAAGCAGTTTCTGTTATACTTCATGAGTGATGGAAGAGTTTATAAAGTTGGAGAATCTGATGTCAATCTAAAATCATGGGAAGAACTGGAATATGTACTTTATCTTTTGAAAGTCAAAAACAGACACACTCATGATGTTGCTCAAGTTTTGAGAGAAAAGATGCTGAGATCTAAAGCTATGCTTGGAGGAGGAGTCTCAAGTGTTTATATTCCAAAGTATAGGGATCATGCTGGAAAGATAGTGGAGATGAAAAGAAACAGTGCTAGATTTAAAACTGCACTTGGAATAAAGGTTTTAGAATTTAACCTAGAGTCAGACAAAGCTCAGTACATTCGGCTAGGGAATGACATGAAGAAAAACAATATCTATTCTCTGAGGGCTGCCATTTATCAAACTGGTGAAGGAGATCTAGAGTATAAGGAGCTGAAAGAGATTATGATAGCTGAACTTGAGAATGCTGAAAGAAGACTGCTGATTGATTATCTCAGGACAATACCTGATGTTCAAGAAGTCAAGTAAAGTCTGACTGTAAGTTTTTAATATTTTCTATTCTAAGTCAAATTTAAACTCTGTTTTAAATTAAACTCTGTTATATTTTAAACACTGCATTTGTTATATGTTTTGACATCATCAATTATCTGTTTAACTTGTACATTTTGGTATGAACAAGTTGGGGGAGATTGTTAGATATAATTGCTGACGTTTGTTTATCAGTGTTTAAGCAACAGGTACTGACCAGAGTTTATCAGAAGCCGGTCAGAGTTTAATTAAACTCTGACAGGGTGAAGAGTTTAAAGGAAGCCGGTCAGAGTTTATTTAAAGTCTGACAGGGTGATAGTTGAATTAGCTGTCGGTGCGGAATTGAAGATTCTAGAAGCAATATATTCTGAAGATGGAAAGAAGCAGAATATATTGATACAGCTAAGGAAACGGAATAGAAGATAAGAAGCAATCCTTAATTGATATAATTTGTATAGCTAATTTGTAGGAATATCAATTAGATAAGGATTGTATGTAACTGTGTACTATATAAACACAGATAGGTTATCCCTAGAAGGGACGCGAATATTGAGATATTATTCTTGTAACCTAGAAGCTCTTTGTGATTCATTAACATCATAAAGAGAGAAGCTGATTGCCTTTTATAGTTAAAACATTTTTTTCTAACAAAATCTACTTCTTTTCCAAAAATATCACGGGCAATTACCTTTAAATTAAAATATATTATCTTTTATATTTGTTATCATTAAAATCTCTCTTTTTCAAAAATATCAAGTGCAACTTATATATTTTAAAACCTATTTTAATACTTTTAATTATTTAAAAAAACGTACCTATTTTAACAAGTGAACATATTTTTTTAACAAAGAAAATTAATATAATTAAAACACATCTAAAAATATTAGTTATTTTTTTTTAATTAAAACATGTTAACTTTTCTATTTGTCCTTATTAAAAAAACTTACTTATTTTAACATGTCAACGTATTTTTTTAATAAATACAATTAATATAATTAAAACACTTCTAAAAATATCACGGTCGTCCTTATTATTAATATTATTTTATTATAAAATAATATTAATAATACCTCATTTATCTTCCTCGGCCTCATTTGTATTTTTTTTTATATTTTTTTATGTTCCAATGAATATTTAAGTTTCTCATTTTATAATTTATCATATTAATTTTTAATTTTATTTTAATATTTTCCGTTCACATTAAATTTTTTAATTTATTATTTTTAAGGCCCGTGCCTTGCACGGGTTATAGGCTAGTATAACTTATAAGAATTCATCAACTTAACTTACTCATTTTAAGTTATAAGTCAACTTTTTTGTGATACCCCAAACACACACTAAAACGATCCTTTTATTATCCTATTACTACATATATCATCTGTTTTCGATGTTCTTATAAATCTGTCATTGACCTGTTTTCTCGTAACAGATAATTTTTTGTCAAAAAATAATCCGTTTATAGATTTCATCGTAAATGAGAGTATATGTATTTTTAAAACTTTAATTTTGTTGCAACAATGCAATATTTGTGAAATATACTAATACATAATTAGAATGAGTGATTAAACACCTTAATTAGAATATCAAAAATAAAAAGTTAGTAAATTATGTAACAAAAATAGGCAAGAATAATATTGTGGTGAGACCCTTGACCTGTTGACCATATGAATATTTCAATATCTATGGGCTAAAGAAAACCAGGGGGATAGTGTATAGTAGTTTGTAAAATAAAAAAAAGCAGTTGGAAAAGGCCTAGTTGGTCCATTGTGATGCAAGCAAAAGCTTGTTGGTGTTTTGTTTCATGATACATACAAACAAATATTTTTATTGTGTGAATATTTTTAGTAACCATCAATATAAAATATAAATGCCTCCCATATTGTATCCCCCACCTTGCACCAAACTAATCAGCTACTAGCTTACCACATTATGGGCACCTTACCAGATTTTAAGCAACATCCTTATCTATTTTACTAATACCTTTTCTGGTTTTATATCAATCTGTCTAATGGTTTCTTGTGGGTAAGCCCCTGGTAAAGTAGACTCTGAATGCGACTCTATGGGAAGAATGGTGTCACCAAATGTGCTTTGAAAACTTCCATGCACAACACGAATTTAATGTACTCATGTGTTTCGAGTCCTGAGAGACGTATTCACTTATTCCGCTCAAGAAAGTAGAAAAATTATTTTAAGAAAACGATTTTTCCGAATGTGATGTCAAATTCAGGATCTCTCAATCATAAATTGGAAACCTAACAATGGTGGTAATGCTACAATAGTAAATTTCTATCTTGACGCTTTTTTTTTGGGAAAATTAAAATTAGTGATTTTGTACATATTGTTATTTTTTTTTAATTATTTGTATACACTAGTTTACTAAGCCGCGCTTCGCAGCGGCTTTATAATAATATCTCTAAATTTTCTCAAAAAATATTCTACAAAATACGTTTTTAAATAAAATAATATTTCTAATATAAAATTAAGTTTTGTTTTAAATATTATTAAGTTTCTAATAATATTTCATATATATATATATAGTTTTAGATCGTTCAATCAAAAACTACAATTATACCTTCACAGCTATTAAAATTTTCACTACCTCCAAATCTACCCCCAGTAAGAAAAAAATCAAAAAATATGAACAAAAATCCTTTTTGTTGCTGGGAGATTGTTTTATTAATAATGATCTCTTTTTGTCAAAACAAATAACAGCAAAAACAACAACCTCTTCCTTTTAAAAAAATATTAATGACCTCTTCTCAATGTTTCTTATTCTTGTATGACGTTTGTTATAGATGCACCGATTTATTAAATTTTGTTAAAAATGCACACACTAAATAAATTCTTCAGTCGAATAAATCACATGATATTTTCGAAATTTATACACTATAAAATTTCTTAATATACAATTTTTATCTTTGAATTTTCGTGTATGAATTAGAGAAAATATTTTACTAAAAGATATAATCTTTTCTCATAAAAAAATTAGAGCAATAACTATCTAAACGTTTAAAAACAATGATAAAATTTGTTTTTGAAGACATGATGAATTCTTCACTTTCGAGTTACCTTGTATACAGGTGTATCAACTTTTAACTATAAATTCAAAACTAATAACGTACACACATAAATATATAAATCAATTCACAACTGAATGTACATGAAAATCACCTTGCTCAGCCTATTATTTTAACCAATTAACTGATGAATCTCTCTCCTTATTAATCAATGTCTTAACTCAATCAACACTAATAGCAAATAACTTGTCTTGTCAAAGATTTTAATATGATCATGCATTATGATACAAAAAAACGTAATAAAATAAATAACATAAAGGAAAAAGTTTCATACTCATGTACTCATATACACACTTTTAACATAAATAAACAAAAAAGTAAAGAAGAACATTGTTGACAACAAAAATTGCAGTTTAGGTGTATATTTATACTATTAAAAGATAATTAAAGATAATTTAATAACATATCAAAATAGATAATTAAAGAAATTAATATTAAAGAGTTTGAAAATTTGATAGGTGTAGACAGAGTTTAGGTGTATGAAAGTATTAAAGATAATTAATTATTTATCAAGTAATTACTTAATTTCTTATGCAAGACCGATCTAATTTCTTAACTTCTTATTTATCAATATGTTCTTGTATTTTCTATTATATTACATTAAAAAAGAAAGTTTAGGAGAGCAGAATGTCAAGATGGTAATTTCATTTGAAAAGAAATATTATGAGAATATCTAGATAATAATAAAAGGAAGTTCAAAATAATGTAAAGTAATACACTTTTTTTAAAAAAAAATTTTAGATATTTGAAGGCAAGAATATTATAATTGAATATTTAGTTTCCTACATTTGTAATATTTAGTTTCCTCCATTAGTAAAGATCTATTGTATATTTACTTTCTCCATTAGTAGAGATTTTAAATGTAATAATATTATATTGTATTTACTTTCCTCCATTAGTAGAGATTTTAAATGCAAGAATATTGAAATTGTATATTTAGTTTCCTCCATTTGTAAATACTTAAAAGGCAATTGAGATTTTTTCTAATCTTTGGTATTAATTAATTAATTTCTTATGCAAGACCGATTTAATTTCTAAACTTCTTGTTAGGTCCAAAGTATCGTAGAAGGGGGGGGGGGGTTGAATACGATACTCACAAATAAATTAATTTCGTTCGCGGATTATTCTTTTAGTTCTATAACGAAATCAACTACACCAAACCAAATCAAGTTTCGGGGAATATATCTTTTTATAAATATAATCCTCGAGGGGTGCTACAATTCTAATCCGTAGATTAGCTTCAATGAGTTCAAGGTATCACAGATACAAAACAATAATCAAGTTCTGAGCACTATTAATTTGTATGATAAATTTCTCCGGCTCTTCTCTCTCTCGTAGTAATGTGTCTGTATTGAATGTCCTTAACTAAAGAAGAAGACACACTTTCTTCTGTATTTATTGTAGGCTTTAGAAAACCATCGAACTGGAATTGCTTTGGACAATCCTGGCCGTTGGATCTTCATCAACTTTTCAGAAAGGTATTTCTTTTCACCTGCTCCCTAATAAAAAACTATCGAAGGAATAAAAAAACCATCGAAATTATTCAATTAATTAGTCATTCGATAGTTTTTAATTCAAAACTATCGAATGCCTAATTAATCTACTTTGATTTTTTATTAAGTCATTCCACTAACTATTCGATAGTTTTTCAAATTGAAAACTATCGAATTACTCTCTCTCCTCTTTAGTCATAAATGACTCCACTGAGCTTCCGGGTGTTTAAGAAATAGACTGTATCAATTTCTTCTGAGACGATAAAACAACTTGATCTTTTTAGTGCCGTCACCTAGTGCAACTGGTCTGGTTCACAGATGAATAACACTTGATCAATTCTTCTTTTATGTCTTCAATATAGTGCTGCTGATACGTCCCCTGTCCTTCTGGTTGCTTCAATTAAATCACTGGAATCCCGTGGTACTGAACCCTAAATCATTCACGTACTTCTGTTGTCTTGAAAGTCTTGTTTCTTTTGTTGTCACTGAGGCTTGAACATTTTCATGAACTTCTTTCCGTGACCTGTTTACGGACTTCAAGAATACATAACGTATTTTGATTTTTTGAGTTTACCTTTTCTTCTTTGATTCTGGATTCCTGTGCTTCTGTTAATACTATTGTCTATCTTGTCCTTCGTTGAGTTGTAGTTATCTCTTTTAGATCTTATGTTACATTATGCTTTACAATCTCCCCCTATTTGATTGGATAGAGTTCGACAAGCAAATACTTCGAGGATAACTCAACTAACTAAGGAAACATGAAACTAATTAAAGTAAGACAGCGTAATAATATTAATGCATTCTGGATCAGATATATATACATTTCCAGATTTCATAAATCAAAAAACAATTAAACTTTGTACAATAAAATTGCTCCTCTAGTCTGAGCTGATAGTTTTTCTTGTTCTTTGCTTCTTGTCTTCAGTCCATCCTAATCTCACCTTCTTCTATCACTGGATTGGAGTTAGCAGCTTGATAATCAATCACTGATGGATAGTGCAGTGGTTCTCCAGGTTTAAGGATTGCTCCTCGGATGTGTCTTCCAATATACTCAACCTCTTGACCCACTCCAGCCCACAACCATGCAGTGTTAACATCTTTCTTGTCTTGCTTTGGCATGTTTGGCAGTCTGGTACGCACTTCCAATCCTCTCTCCACTCTTTTCCTATAGTAAGGAACATTCTCCATTAAAAATCTTCTAAGAGTGTCTGCTGCTTTGTCCTTCTCCGTTGATGAGAATCCAGTGGATCTAAGATACTTCTCCACTGAGATAAGATAATTACTTGGATAGTCTCTCAGTTTGTCCTCAGCCAGATAGCAGATTCTGAACAAGTCATTCGTCATGAATCTAACCATTGGAGGATCTTGAGTGATCTCTGGACTGACTTTCATCACGATCTCCTTAACATGCTCTCGGAGCAGTTCATTTAACCTTGTAGTTCTGCGGATCTTGATGAGTATAGCTTGCAACTCTGTGTAGGTCCTCTGTTCCAAAAACTTAGTTGAAATTACAAATGTACCTTTCTCCAGAAAACTGATCAATAAGCTCCAGGCACCATTTGCTTTCACCCCAGCATTCAGACAGATTATAGAGTTTCTCAGCGCTCTAAAGTAAGTCTGATCTTCAAGATTAGCACTTCTGATGTCCTGAATAATAACTTCCACCTCAGCATTGTCGTTGACTTGAAGTCCTTCTTCAACTCCGCAAAAGGTTTTGTAAGCCATTTCCCATTCAGTACCATCTTTCTTTGCCAAATCCATCAGCTTCTTCCTCCTTACTTCATTGTACACTTTGATTCTCTTCAGTTTCTCACTCCTCAGAATTGCCTGCTGTGTCTCTTTCTCAGCTTGCCTGGCATCCACTGCAGCTCTCTGGGCTCTTACAGCTTCCAAGGCAGCTTCTTCTTCTTGTGACAGAGGATTTGCTTCTTCCATAATATCCTCCCAGATAGGATGTTCCACGGGCTCTGGATAATATGGTTCATGCTCCTCTTGCTCTGGCATGACTTCAAATCCCTCTTCACTTTCTTTTTCAGCTTCAAGTTCTTCTATCCAGTACTGCCTAATAGGAATAGCTTCAACTGTCTCCCAAACTCCCCACTTATCCTTCTCCCCTTCTCCAACTTTCTCCCCCTTAGTTGAGGAATCCTCGACGAAAGTATCCTCAGCATAAAAGGCTTCAGAAGGATCAGGTTGCTGATAGGAAGGACCAGGTTGTCCAGATTGTTGTTGCTTTAGCATACTCCATATCGACTGCACTCCGTCACCCTGATTCTCCAAAAACTCCATAAGCTGCTTATTCATTGCATTCATAGAAGCTAGCGACAGGTCAATGTTGTCCAGTCTTGAGTTGGTAGTCTTTTCTATATGATCCAGCCTCTTGTTCAGCTTAGACTCCACTCTTGAAAGGGTATTCATTGCATCTTTTACCCGCGCTTGACCATCCCGGATAACCAGAACGTCCTCCCTTAAAGCTTCATGTCCTTGAGACAAAGCACTTACTTCGTTCATGAATCCATCTTTTAATTCCTTGACGTCCATCCTCAATTCGACCAGTTCCTCAAGTGCTTCCTTCTTTAAGGAGTCCACTGCTTGTTTCGTACCTGTTATAGTGCCAGATGCACTGCCAATGACCCTGAATGTTCTTCTGGAATCAGCTGCAGCCAAGTCAACTTTCTCTTGAATAGATTTTAAAGAAACATTGTCTTGACTGGAGGAGATCCCTTGGTCAAAGGAAGGTCGCAGTGGAACCTTGAATAGTGGATTCCCTTCTTTATCATGAACTGTCATCTCCTTGAGGGAAGATTGAACTTGTAACTCTTTCTCTGTCGGTAACAGCAAATCATCTATATGAGGTAGGGTTTGGGTGTCACTCCTCACATTTGGCTCTGGGTGTACACTCACAGTTTCTGTTAGTGTTTCACTCATTTGTCCTTTCCCACTCAGGCCAGGTGTAAGTGTTTGTGTTTCACTCAAATCCTCCGTGCTGGTTGTACCTGCTAAAAACACCGTAGCCGTCCTTAAGGAGGTCACCGGTGGTGCAATGGGGCTTCGCAAGTCCCCGTCCTTGGTTAAACCAAGTTGCTGATCATCCGTGGATGATATATCCTTTGAAGGATCTAGAGTTTGAATCTCTAGGGGGTTAGAAACAGGCTCTTTTAACAGCAGAGATCCCGAATCTTCCCCAATAGTCTGTGAAGACTTTGCCTCAGCTGACTCCTCAATAGTAATTGATTCATCGTCACCGAGTTGCCGATCTGCACCTACGTCAGACCCTTTACCCGCAGGATCCAGATATGTTCCATCTGGGGAGGTAGACAATGACCCTTTAAATTGTGCATTTAGGTCAAAGCCTTCTATCGACGTCTGTGAAGACCCTTGGTTCTTAGAACCTTCAACCAGTGAACCTGACCGTAATATGGTCGGAACACCAGTTGCTTCCGTCAATTCTTCCTCACTTGGTTGAGCTATTGGTTCAGATACTGCTTTGGTTAGCGTAGCCCAATCAGCGTCAGAAAAATCGATAAAGGGCTCTTTGGCTGAGAAAAATGAAGTATTAGCAGTTGCCTCAGTTTCTGTTCTTCTCCTTTTAGAGGAAGGCAGAGCTGCTGTTGAAGGGTGTATCTCCTTGTGTGGTGCTGCTTTGGCACTATCTCCCTCTACACTCAGGGATGGCTCTTTACTGGGTATATTAGGAGAAGGAGCTTCGTTTACGGTTTCATTTGGCTCTGTCAAAGGCTCTTCGACCGTGGTTAGAGATTGTGGGTTTTCAACCTCTTGGTCTGGAATGGCCACTGAGGGCTCTGGATCAACATCCATTGGTTGTCGTTCAGGTGCCAGTTCAAGTTCAGGAATGTTACCTTGAATCACCTGTTCCCCTGGGGGTAGAAGAGGTAGGGGCACCGTTCTTAGATATTCAGTTAGAACAGTGGGTACCCCTGGAAGATAATTTGGCTTCCTTATCAGAGCTGATATGGCATTGCTCTTCATCTTCATACACTCCATGGTTTCCTCAGCTTCGAATATCTCGCGTTCGTCATCTGTTAAGACATCATTGAGAATTAGCTGTAGGAACCTAGGATAGAAACAGAGCACATCTTCATTTATGCCTGTTCTTTCATCCAGTGGTCCCATGCACATGATGACTTGATCAATCACTATCCGTCCTATGTTAATATGCCTATTGTGCGCAATGGCAAACCCTATCTTTTGAAGGAATAAGGGAATACCATGCAGATTTGTAACTTTGGCAGTAAAAACATGTATGAGGGTGTGAAAGAACAAATTCCATGGCTTTGGCAGGTAATGCTTTAAGAATTCTCCCACCAAGAAGTTTGGTTGTTGACTTCTGATAAGAGTGAAAAAAGCATGTATTTCCTCAGTTGAGGGATCCGGAACAAGGTTTTCTGTAGGAAAATGTAAAATTCTATTGAAGTCATGTTCCGTAACCCTAATTGTTCTGCCCCCTGGCACAACAAAACTAAAGGCCCTTATATTGTTCTCACTTGTGTCTGTGGCGGTTGTGTACAACGCAGTCAATTGATCAATACAACGGACTACGGGAGTACTCACATCATATGCCACTAACGAACGTATATTCAAAAACTCTGCCCATGCACGAATTTGAGGATCCGTTATGGATTGCAGATTTTGAAACGAGATATGATTAGTTTTGGTAATCATAAATTCTCCAGCCATTATGTTTCAAATTTCCAGAAAATAAATTTTTTAAACCAAAACTAAAATTCACCACTTAAATTTAATTAATTATAAATAATTAATCAAACTTAATACCAAATTCCTTAAAACTAAAATAACCCCTTTTAACACTAACACAGTAAAATTCGAACACCTATGAACTGTAGAACCCTTGAATTTAAACCAATATTCAATTCAACAGTCCACTTCGATGGTTTCTTATTCAGAAAGTGACAAAAACTCAAAAAACATTAACTTTTCACGGTTAGAAATCAATCAACAGTGATAAACAGTAAATATTCTAAGGTTTTCTTGATTAACCTTGAAGAAACTATCGAATGGAGTTTGTGAACTGTGTGTATATCTTTGTAAGTATTGTAATCGACAAAAGCACTTTTCTCAGATCTGTGAAAATGAAAAGAAAAAAACTAAGGCTCGGTTAAATACTTTTGAAACTGACAGGGGCAAAATAGTATTTTCAGGTTTCGATAGTTTTTAAAGTGCTCTCGATATTTTTCTGCAAGGGGTAAACCTGTCAATTGGACTTCGATAGATTTTGAAAACTATCGAGGTTTTTGAATTTTTAGAATTTAAAAGGTTTACAGAAAAACTATCGAGGGGTTTTTACTTTTAAATTGAAAAACTATCGAGCTGTGACAATTTTGAAAAACTATCGAGAATAGTTTATTTGAAAAACTATCGAGGAGTTTAATTATTGAGAAATTAAATCCTCCCGATATTTTTCATTTTTTGATATCTTAAAAACTATCGAGGATTTAAATAATGACTTTATTTAATCCACTTCGATATATTTTTAAAAGTTTCCTCAAAAACTATCGAGATCTTGTTCGATGGTTTTTCTTTTCCCTTTTCAAAAACTATCGAGAATTAAATTCGATAGATTTTTCTTAGTACTTTGAAAAACTATCGAATATCCTAAATTCGATATTTTTTGTTTCTGTCTTCTTTTTAAAACCTGTTCTTGTTTTTAAAAATTAGACTTTTTGTATTTCCTGTCAAATTTAATTTTAATAAATCTGTTAAAATTCACCAAAATCAATTCTTGACAGAAAATTCACAATTTTCTTAGACTAAAATCAATTAAATATCATTGAGTGATATTAATCAATTAAACTCCAATAAATTATGCTGCATTAATCTACAATGTTAAAAACAAAGTAAATTAATTCAAATTAGATAAATGCTTAAATATTTAGAACAAATATTAGCACTTAAATAATTTTTAGAATTAATAACTAATTAAATGCCAGAAGATATATCATCCATAATTATGACATCAAATTAGTATAATAATCCTAACTACGAGAATTGCTCCAGAAAATAAACTCATGAGTCCTAAGGATATAGCAATTCTTAAACTCATGTATTTACCAGGACTCTCTGCAGTTACTGACTTCTAATCAAAATAAATTAATCAGAAAGATTTAACATCCCAAGTTCACCAACCAACTTATTGAAAGTGGATTCATCAAGTGGTTTAGTAAAGATGTCTGCAATTTGATCCTCTGTGGGTACAAAATGTAACTCCACAGTTCCATTCATGACATGCTCTCGGATAAAATGATACCTGATGTCGATGTGCTTCGTCCTCGAGTGTTGCACTGGATTGTTAGAGATTGCTATGGCACTTGTGTTGTCACAAAAGATTGGAATCTTTGTCAACAAAAGTCCATAGTCACGGAGTTGGTTTCTCATCCACAATATCTGAGCACAGCAGCTACCAGCAGCAATGTATTCAGCCTCAGCTGTTGATGTGGACACTGAATGCTGCTTCTTGCTATACCAGGAAACCAATCTTCTTCCAAGAAACTGACAGCTTCCTGAAGTACTCTTCCGATCAATCTTACAACCTGCAAAATCAGAGTCTGTGTATCCAATAAGATCAAATCCTGTATCTTTAGGGTACCAAATTCCAAGATTTGGGGTCCCCTTAAGATATCTAAATATTCGCTTAACAGCTATTAGATGAGATTCTTTAGGATCAGACTGAAATCTAGCACACAAGCATGTTGCAAACATTATATCTGGTCTACTTGCAGTGAGATAAAGTAATGAGCCTATCATACCTCTGTAGCCTGTGATGTCAACCTTCTTACCAGTTTCATCCTTATCAAGCTTAGTGGCAGTTGGCATAGGAGTCTTTGCTGTAGATGAGTCTTCCATTTGATACTTCTTAAGAAGATCCTTGATGTATTTGGACTGACAAATGAATATACCACTTTGTTTCTGGCATACTTGCAGTCCAAGAAAGAATGACAATTCACCCATCATACTCATTTCATAACGACTCTGCATTAACTTAGCAAATCTCTTGCATAGATCATCATTAGTAGAACCAAATATTATGTCATCAACATATACTTGCACCAATATCAAATCATTTTTATGCTTTTTGACAAAGAGAGTTTTGTCTACAACACCTCTTGTAAAATCATTTTCAAGTAAGAATTCAGAGAGAGTGTCATACCATGTCCTAGGAGCTTGTTTGAGTCCATAGAGAGCTTTAAATAGAAAGTACACAAAGTCTGCCAGTTTTGAATCCTCAAAACCTGGAGGTTGTTCCACATACACTTCTTCTTCTAACTCCCCATTCAGAAAAGCACTCTTCACATCCATCTGATATACCTTATAATTGGAATGTGCTGCGAATGCCAGAAACATTCTGATGGCCTCAAGTCTTGCTACTGGTGCATAGGTTTCATCATAATCTATACCCTCTTCTTGAGAGTAACCTTTAGCAACCAGTCTGGCTTTGTTTCTCGTTACAATGCCGTCTTCATCCAACTTATTTCTGAATACCCATCTTGTTCCAATAACAGATTTTCCCTTAGGTCTGGGTACCAGCTTCCAAACTTTCTGCCTTTCAAACTGATTGAGTTCTTCTTGCATAGCAATTACCCAATCTGGATCATCTAGAGCATCTTCAACTTTCTTAGGTTCTGTTTCTGAAAGAAACCCAGAATAGTGACATTCATTTTGTGATGTTCTCCTAGTTCTCACTCCTGTGTCCGGATCACCAATGATCAAGTTAAAGGGATGATCTCTATTCCATACCCTTTGTCTTGGCAGATGCGATCTTGATGATTCTCCTTGTTCTAGATGTTGTGGAGTGTGACTAGTTGATCCTTCTCCTGCTCCCCCTGAGTTGTTGACGGTTTGATCTGATGATTCTGTAGACTGACTAGTGGATCCTGTATTTGGAGGATCTCCACTTTGGTCACCATTTTGTCCAGAGTCATTATCATTATCATTATTATTAATAACTGTAACAACCTCAGGTACTTCTTCATTGTCAGAGAGATCTCCTGATAGATTTTCAAATACCAAGGATTCAGAGTTCTCTCCAGTTTGCAGGCCTGGTCTCTTGGTGTCGTCAAATGTTACATTAAAGCTTTCCAACACCTTCTTATCTTCAATCACATATACCCTGAACGCCTTAGATTCCAGAGAATAGCCTAGAAAAATGCCTTCATCTGCTTTGGCATCAAACTTGCAAAGAGGTTCTCCATCTTTAAGTACAAAGCACTTTGCACCAAACACATGAAAATACTTCAGTGTTGGCTTCTTGTTGGCCATTAACTCATACGGAGTCTTTTCATGATCTTTGTTAATCAGGGTACGATTCTGAGTGTAGCAAGCTGTATTTACTGCTTCAGCCCAAAAGTAAGTGGGAAGTTTTGATTCACTCAACATGGTCCTTGCTGCTTCAACCAAGGTCCTGTTCTTCCTTTCCACTACTCCATTCTGTTGTGGAGTTCTTGGTGCTGAATACTGTCTTGATATTCCTTTCTCTGAGCAGAAATCATTAAGAACTGCATTCTTGAATTCAGTTCCATTGTCTGATCTGATTGTCCGCACAGGTAGCTTAGCTTCCACTTCTATCTTCTTAATGTGATCAATGATTAGTTGTGTTGCTTCATCCTTTGTTTGTATGAACAACACCCACGTGTACTTGGAGTAGTCATCCACCATCACCAATGCATACCTTTTTCTTGAAAGTGACATGACATTGACTGGACCAAATAAATCCATATGAATCAGCTGTAATGGTTCAGTAATGCTTGTCATTCCTTTGCTTCCATGTGATGCTTTCTTTGACTTCCCTTTTTCACATGCTTCACATAGTCCCTCCTGATTGAATTCCATCAGGGGCAATCCTCTCACTAACTCTCTCTTTACTAAAGAGTTCATAGTTTTGAAGTTCAGATGTGAGAGCTTCTTGTGCCATAGCCAACTTTGTTCTGAAGATGCCTTTGCATAGTAACATGTAACTTCTCCTTCACTGGTAGAACTTAAGTCGGCTATAAACAGGTTTCCTTTTCTCACTCCCAGTAGAGTAAGCTTCTCATCCTTCCTGTTGGAGATCAAGCACTTGTCCTTTCTGAAGTCTACATTGTAGCCCTTGTCACAGAATTGACTGATGCTTAGAAGATTGTGCTTTAATCCTTTAACAAGAGAGATGTTTTCAATGATGACATTTCCAACTTTCAATTTACCATATCCCGTAGTAAATCCTTTGCTGTCATCTCCAAAGGTTACAATCGGGCCGGTCTTCTTAACCACCTCTGTAAGCAGGGACTCTTCACCTGTCATGTGTCTAGAACAGCCACTATCCAGAATCCACACAACCTTTGAGCTTTTAACCTTACCCTGCAATCACAGATTGATTAAGCGGACTTTGGTACCCAAAATTGTTTGGGTCCTGAAGGTTTAGATGATTTAACAGGAGTAACATTCAATTTAGTCTTATCCTGTTTGACATTCATACAATCTGTGGATTTCACATTATCAGTGCTTTTGCTAGTTTCATTCATCAACTTAAAATAAGCATGCATGATGTTGTACTTACATAGCAAACACTCTTTCTTTCCACATGGTTTATGAAGATCAGGCATATCAGACATGTTATGCATTTCAGAAGTATTGACAGTTTCTACTTTAACCTTTTTACATGCATGTGCAAGGTGTCCAGCAGAATTACAAACAGTACAAACCTTCCTAGATGCAATGGGAGAAGATGGAACAGATTCCTGATTAACAATCTTCTTCTTCCCATTCCTGTTCTTTTTAACATTACTACCTGAGCCACCTACTTCAGTTTTAGGTAAAGCAGTTTTTACTGACTTCCTAGGCAACTCAGTCTTTACCTCTGTTTCCTTCAACAAATCCTCCTCAAGCAATTCTTGCGCCATGAAAAGGTCATCCTCATTAAAGAGTGGAGCAAAGGGCTTAACAAACACTGGACAATCAACATTCTTAAGAACATGTGGAGTATTCCTTTTGACAGCAGACGGTGTCTTAGGGAACTCCAAAATCTTCTTACCAGCTTTCTTGCTATAGTCAAGTCCTATGGCAGTTTTATTCTCTACAGCCTGAGTATCAATGATCTCCTTGGCAATAAGAGCGGAATTTTTAAAAGCATTCAGCTTCAGTTCTAAGTCTGAAATCTGCTTCCTAAGGATAGTCTCTATCTCATCATTACACTTGACCTTGTTCTCTAAGTACTCGTTCTTCTGCTTAAGATCTTCTAATGTTACAGATACAAGCTCTAGTTCTTCATTTTTAGATTCTAGCAATTTAACCTTAAGAACTAGTTTAGCATTTTCCATTTCTGATGCTAGCATGCTTGTGTGTACATTAAACAATTCTACACTAAGATCTTGCACAGTTTTCTTGTACTCAGAGTTAGACATATCAATTGTTGTTAAGATAGGTACCTGAGATGATTGAGGTGATTCCTCTGAAGAGTCAGCCATTAGAGCAACATTTACATATTCCTCCTCTTCATCCGAATCAGTATCATCCCAGTGCTTTCCCTCTGCTATATAAGCTTTCCCTTTCTGCTTTCCAGAGAGTGCCTCCAATTGCTGTTTAAGCTTGGCATTCTCCTTCTTCAACTCATCATAAGAATCTTTCTTTCCATAGACATCTTTCATGTCTCTTGCTTGACGAGGCTTCCGACATTCATTGGCGAAATGCCCTAACTCATTACAGTTGTAGCATCTTGATTTACTTCTGTCAATCATGCCAGTCTTGTAGCCTCCTTTAAAGCCTGTACTAGGTGTATAATTGCTTTTCTGGAATCTGTTGGTTGAGCCCTTGAACTTGTACTTAGGGTTTCTCTTGAAACGAATATGACTAAACTTTGCAGCTAAGTACGCCATGGTTTTGTCTTCCATTTGCTCAAGCTCTTCTAGGGTGTAGTAATCACTTTCATCAACACCCAGATTCACAGAATCCATCTCTGCTTCTATTATCACCTCCTTTCCAGCTCTAGAGGTTTGAACCTGGATCTCAGAATTTGTTGGTTCATCCACTACAAGTGCTGCTGATTTCACAAGTGCATTGTGCTTGCTTTCCACTGTCCCTGATCCGTAGATTATCCCTCTCTGGTCCTGTTCCATCTCATAGGTCTTCAACTTCCCATAGATCATCTCAAGAGGCATCTTTGTGAAGTCAATTCTTTCCCTTATGGATGATGACTTGTGTTCTACATGATGAGGCAGTGTCATCATGAACTTCCTGTTTGTTTCCCTCAGTGGATAGGTCTTTCCTTTCATTGCCAATTCAGTGAGTAACCTAGTATACTTCTCAAAGACCTGAGTTATACTTTCTCCTGGCAGTGACCTAAACGCTTCATATTGAGAAGTCAGGATGTCCAATCTGTTTTCCTGCACGTCTTCAGTTCCTTCCATTATTACATTAATGGTATCCCACATCTGTTTCCCGCTTGTACAGTTCATCAACTGATAGCTCATTTCCTTGTCTGCAGAGTCCGCCAATATCAACATTAAACCAGTGTCCAGTCGAATCAGTTCTTTGTCAGAATCTGTGTATTCACTTATATCCTTAGGTTGGGTGCCTTGAGGAATCCTGCTACCATCAGGAGCTGTAGATTCACCGACTGATTTTACTGGGACAAACGGTCCGTTCTCTAATATGCCAATATACAACGGATTAGATGCCTTGATAAATAACAGCATCTTCATCTTCCACAAACCAAAGTCATCTCTTGTAAACGGGGGAACTTTAATACCAGCAGTTGTCTTTGGAGCACTCATGGTTCTTGAAAATTTCAAATTGTTTAAAATTCAAGAAATTCCAATTAAATGAAAAATTTTGAAAGTTAAAAAATTTGCTTCTGAATTTTCACGCTACGTTTGATTTTGGTCTCATTCACCGGATCTGATTTGTATATCAATCAAGTAGCTTTGATACCAATTGTTAGGTCCAAAGTATCGTAGAAGGGGGGGGGGGGGTTGAATACGATACTCACAAATAAATTAATTTCGTTCGCGGATTATTCTTTTAGTTCTATAACGAAATCAACTACACCAAACCAAATCAAGTTTCGGGGAATATATCTTTTTATAAATATAATCCTCGAGGGGTGCTACAATTCTAATCCGTAGATTAGCTTCAATGAGTTCAAGGTATCACAGATACAAAACAATAATCAAGTTCTGAGCACTATTAATTTGTATGATAAATTTCTCCGGCTCTTCTCTCTCTCGTAGTAATGTGTCTGTATTGAATGTCCTTAACTAAAGAAGAAGACACACTTTCTTCTGTATTTATTGTAGGCTTTAGAAAACCATCGAACTGGAATTGCTTTGGACAATCCTGGCCGTTGGATCTTCATCAACTTTTCAGAAAGGTATTTCTTTTCACCTGCTCCCTAATAAAAAACTATCGAAGGAATAAAAAAACCATCGAAATTATTCAATTAATTAGTCATTCGATAGTTTTTAATTCAAAACTATCGAATGCCTAATTAATCTACTTTGATTTTTTATTAAGTCATTATTCGATAGTTTTTCAAATTGAAAACTATCGAATTACTCTCTCTCCTCTTTAGTCATAAATGACTCCACTGAGCTTCCGGGTGTTTAAGAAATAGACTGTATCAATTTCTTCTGAGACGATAAAACAACTTGATCTTTTTAGTGCCGTCACCTAGTGCAACTGGTCTGGTTCACAGATGAATAACACTTGATCAATTCTTCTTTTATGTCTTCAATATAGTGCTGCTGATACGTCCCCTGTCCTTCTGGTTGCTTCAATTAAATCACTGGAATCCCGTGGTACTGAACCCTAAATCATTCACGTACTTCTGTTGTCTTGAAAGTCTTGTTTCTTTTGTTGTCACTGAGGCTTGAACATTTTCATGAACTTCTTTCCGTGACCTGTTTACGGACTTCAAGAATACATAACGTATTTTGATTTTTTGAGTTTACCTTTTCTTCTTTGATTCTGGATTCCTGTGCTTCTGTTAATACTATTGTCTGTCTTGTCCTTCGTTGAGTTGTAGTTATCTCTTTTAGATCTTATGTTACATTATGCTTTACACTTCTTATTTACCAAAACGTTCTTGTATTTTCTATTATATCACATAAAAAAATAAAGTTTAGGAGAAAAGAATATTAAGATGTTAATTTCATTTGAAAAAAAAATATAATGAGAATATTTAGATAATAATAGAGGAAAGTTTAAAATAATGTAAGTTAATAAATTTTTTTTATAATTTAGATATTTTGAAGACAAAAATATTATAATCAAATATTTTGTTTCCTTCATTAGTGATATTTAGTTTCCTCCATAAGTAAAAATCTATTGTATATTTACTTTTTCCATTAGTAGAGATTTTAAATGCAAGAATATTATATTCAATTAGTAGAGATTTTAAATGCAACAATATTGAAATTGTATATTTAGTTTACTCCAGTAGTAAATATTTAAAAGGCAATTGAGATTTTTTCTAGTTTTTTGTATTAATTACTTAATTTCTTATACAAGACCGATCTAATTTATTAACTTCTTATTTACCAAAACGTTCCTGTATTTTCTATTATATTACATAATAAAATAAAGTTTAGGAGAGCAGTATGTTAAGATGTTATTTCATTAAAAAAATATTATGAGAAAATAGAGTAAAGTTCAAAATAATGTAAGGTAATACATTTTTTTTCTAATTTAAATATTTTGAAGCCAAGAATATTATAATTGAATATTTAGTTTCTTCCATTAGTGATATTTTGTTTCCTCCATTAGTAAAGATCTATTGTATTTTTACTTTTTCCATTAATAGAGATTTTAAATGCAAGAATATTATATGTTTCCTCTATTAGTAAGAATTTAAAAGGTAATTGAGATTTTTTCGAATTTTTAATATTATTAATTCAAAAAATTGAGAAAATTAGAAAAATAGAACGAAGCGATCTGAGAGCGCTTTCTTCCATTAATGATATTTAGTTTCCTCCATTAGTAAAGATCTATTGCATATTTACTTTTTCCATTAGTAGAGATTTTAAATGCAATAATATTATATGTTTCCTCTATTAGTAAGCATTTAAAAGGTAATTGAGATTTTTTCTAATTTTTAATATTATTAATTCAAAAAATTGAGAAAATTAGAAAAATAGAACGAAGCGATATGAGAGCGCCACCTCACAACCCCCGTCTTCTCCTTTATATAATAGTATTGATTGATAGTATTGATTTGAGAGTTAAGTGATTTAGAAAATTACAACTTACTTATTATTTTCGAATTTGTAGGCTTGATGGAACTTTCTTTTATTATTTTCAAACTTGATAGAACTTTCTTTGATTTAGAAAATTACAACTTTCATATTATTTTCAAATTTGTAGGACTTGATAGAACTTTCTTTGATTTAGAAAATTACAACTTCCTTATTATTTTCGAATTTGTAAATTTTTAATTTTAATAAATACAACTTCCTTTATTATTTTCGATTTTGTAAGAAGGAAATTGAAAATTACACTTTTATTATTTTCAAACTTGATATAACTTTCTTTTATTATTTTCAAAGTGGATAGAACTTTCTTTGATTTAGAAAATTACAACTTCCTTATTATTTTCGAATTTGTAGGACTTGATAGAACTTTCTTTGATTTAGAAAATTACAACTTCCTTATTATTTTCGAATTTGTAGGCTTGATAGAACTTTCTTTTATTATTTTCAAACTTGATAGAACTTTCTTTGATTTAGAAAATTACAACTTTCTTATTATTTTCGAATTTGTAGGACTTGATAGAACTTTCTTTGATTTAGAAAATTACAACTTCCTTATTATTTTCGAATTTGTAGGACTTGATAGAACTTTCTTTGATTTAGAACTTCCTTATTATTTTCGAATTTGTAGACTTGATAGAACTTTCTTTTATTATTTTCAAACTTGATAGAACTTTCTTTGATTTAGAAAATTACAACTATTTATTATTTTCGAATTTGTAGGCTTGATAGAACTTTCTTTGATTTAAAAAATTACAACTTCTTTATTATTTTCGAATTTGTAGGAAAATATAAAACTTTTTTTGATTTAGAAAATTACAACTTCCTTATTATTTTCGAATTTGTAGGCTTGATAGAACTTTCTTTTATTATTTTCAAACTTGATAGAACTTTCTTTGATTTAGAAAATTACAACTTTCTTATTATTTTTGAACAACTTCCTTATTATTTTCGAATTTGTAGGACTTGATAAAACTTTTTTTGATTTAGAAAATTACAACTTCCTTATTATTTTCGAATTTGTAAGCTTGATAGAACTTTCTTTTATTATTTTCAAACTTGATAGAACTTTCTTTGATTTAGAAAATTACAACTTTCTTATTATTTTCGAATTTGTAGGACTTGATAGAACTTTCTTTGATTTAGAAAATTACAACTTCCTTATTATTTTCGAATTTGTAGGACTTGATAGAACTTTCTTTGATTTAGAACTTCCTTATTATTTTCGAATTTGTAGACTTGATAGAACTTTCTTTTATTATTTTCAAACTTGATAGAACTTTCTTTTGATTTAGAAAATTACAACTATTTATTATTTTCGAATTTGTAGGCTTGATAGAACTTTCTTTGATTTAAAAAATTACAACTTCTTTATTATTTTCGAATTTGTAGGACTTGATAGAACTTTCTTTGATTTAGTAAATTACAATTTCCTTATTATTTTCGAATTTGTAGGACTTGATAGAACTTTCTTTGATTTAGAAAATTACAACTTCCTTATTATTTTCGAATTTGTAGGCTTGATAGAACTTTCTTTTATTATTTTCAAACTTGATAGAACTTTCTTTGATTTAGAAAATTACAACTTTCTTATTATTTTTGAATTTGTAGGACTTGATAGAACCTTCTTTGATTTAGAACTTCCTTATTATTTTCGAATTTGTAGACTTGATAGAACTTTCTTTTATTATTTTCAAACTTGATAGAACTTTCTTTGATTTAGAAAATTGCAACTACTTATTATTTTCGAATTTGTAGGCTTGATAGAACTTTCTTTGATTTAAAAAATTACAACTTCTTTATTATTTTTGAATTTGTAGAGCAAATTCACAGGCCATGCCTCCCATGCCCCTAAACTGTCTACACCGACAACAAACTTAGGTCCAATGCCATTTAAAAATGTGTAGAGAAAGCATAAATTCAAATTCATAAATTTCTTCGTGAGTCCATGACACATTTTTTAAGTTCAGTATAGAATTTGGATTTGAAAATTATTTTTATTTGATCCATAATTTTTTATTTTTTAGGCTTATATTTATATGTAGGATTATAAAAACTCGATATTATTTTGATTAGAAATGCATAAAAAATTTGATCCGTACCAATAAACGATATTTCGAAAAACCCGATCTTGAACACGACATAAAAGTTAGACTCAAAACCGATTTAGACAGTTTACAATCCAATTTTATTAGAGCAACTCCAACCACAAAGAATCATTAGCTAAAAATAGCTAAAACATGCCAAAAATAAAAATTATAATCAATATGTAAAATTATACTATTTTCTTACTATTCATTCATTTACTATTTTGCTAACTTTAGATTAAATAACCTTTTTTAAAATATTGTGACTCCAATCCTATTTCAAGTAATTAAATTTTTATTCACGGATCGTGTTTCAGAATGTGTAAGAAAACACTAAATCCAATTAAATTATTTAATTATAGTTCGAAGTGTGACAAGGCAAATTTTATTTGTATTTGTATAATTTTGTTAAAAGTCGAATTATAAAAGTTGTGTGTGGAAAGATAGATTTGGAATGTAACGGCATGCGAGTCTGCGTTATTCAAGTGAATTATTATGCTGTTGATTGTCAGTTATCTATGGCCTCTGAACCTGAACGAGAACTCGGGAACATTACCATTAATAGTTCTTAAAATTAATAAACACGCGAAGGTAAATAAATTATTACAACTATAGTGTAAAAAAATTTCTATTTTAATGTAAAATCCCTACTTAAGAAAGAAAGAATGGATGTTTTATTAAGATTAAATTTCATTAAGTGGTAAATGCAAATAATTTTGTTTTAATCTCCCCCAGATAATAATTCCGTGGTAGTGTTTGTTTACGAAATTATAATGAAACCAAGGATTGAGGAAGAGAAGTATTGTTCATTTGCTTGATAGATGAAGAGGTAAAGTTTATTGTTTGATTTGCCTGGCAGATAAAGATAGTAAGTACTGAACTACTTTATGTACTATTATCATATTATGTATCCTTAGTCATGAATGAAGTTTGAAATCCCAGATTTTCATATCTATCCAGTCTTTTCTTTTGGATCTTCTCTGAGCCTATGACACTGTGATGTGTTTGAGTATACACTGCAAATTGCATCTCAAAGCCAGTCATACTAAGTTTCATGTTAATAAATAACATACCAACAACCATTTTGGTGCAGCAATAAATACATAAAAATAAAGGCACTGGTTTGCATAATCCTCTTAAGTCTTGAACAACAGTGAACAGTGTACACTTCTATACAAGTAGCCCATGTTTCTTGCATCTGGGTTATTAGATGCAGAAGAATTCCTTTACTCCATTCTCCAAAGAGAGATTTGTAACTTGTATCTTGTAAGTAGTAATTTATTTCTTCTGTAAGTGACACATATATAAGTTTAAGATGGCGAGAATGGTCGATCGTTCTAAAAAAAATCCTTCATTCATGAAGCTTCTGATTAATGATTTCACCAAGAAGCTGGTAAGATGATTTTCCATGTTTTCGTTCTTCAAAATTCATATGCTCATTATACATAATGTACATGTCCTTCAGATATTATTTGAATCTCTTTCTCATTGTGATATTTGTGAATAATTTTATTTCCATGGTGATTTGTGTTAATATTCTCTACTTTAACAGTTAATTCCGCCTAAGTTTGTGAGGCTTCATCGCGAAACTTTGCCTAAAAAATGTACACTGAAGCCAACTGGTACACAAAGCTCATGGCCTGTGAGAACAAAACTAATTGACAATCATTTGTATTTTACGAAAGGATGGAAAGCTTTTGCTCAACAGTACTCTTTACAATATGGCAATATGCTAATTTTCTGGTATGATCAAGATTCTGAGTTTTATGTGGATATGTTTGATAACTCTGGCTGTTCTAGGGAACATGTTACTACCAACACTGCTCCCATGCTACCTAGTAAGTTCAGTAATTTAAATTATAAATTTTAACGATAATATATATGCATACACGCGCATGATTATATCATATTATGTTTGAATGAAGCAGGACAAGAGAAGAAAGATGACCCTGGAACTGCAGCAGACCAGTTAATCTTGACCTCCAAATTCCCTTAATTTAAGAGGACCATTAAAAAATCTCATATGAAATCCACTGGATATGTGGTGAGGTCATCGAGTTAGTTATATAAATTTTGATTTAAAATCTATCAATAATAATTACAGAGGTATGTACATATATGATCTAATTTACATTGCCTGAAATAATATGTGTACCATTCAAGGTTTTAATGCAGTGATACAAATATAATCTGTAATTCTTATTTTCATTCTTATTTTCTTATTTGAATGAAAATCACTTAATTAAAGATATTTGTATCCAAATAATTACAAATAAATGAAAATAAGAATGAAAATAAGAATTACAGATTATATTTGTATCACTGCATTAAAACCTTGAATGGTACACATATTATTTCAGGCATTGTAAATTAGATCATATATGTACATACCTCTGTAATTATTATTGATAGATTTTAAATCAAAATTTATATAACTAACTCGATGACCTCACCACATATCCAGTGGATTTCATATGAGATTTTTTAATGGTCCTCTTAAATGAAGGGAATTTGGAGGTCAAGATTAACTGGTCTGCTGCAGTTCCAGGGTCATCTTTCTTCTCTTGTCCTGCTTCATTCAAACATAATATGATATAATCATGCGCGTGTATGCATATATATTATCGTTAAAATTTATAATTTAAATTACTGAACTTACTAGGTAGCATGGGAGCAGTGTTGGTAGTAACAAGTTCCCTAGAACAACCAGAGTTATCAAACATATCCACATAAAACTCAGAATCTTGATCATACCGGAAAATTAGCATATTGCCATATTGTAAAGAGTACTGTTGAGCAAAAGCTTTCCATCCTTTCGTAAAATACAAATGATTGTCAATTAGTTTTGTTCTCACAGGCCATGAGCTTTGTGTACCAGTTGGCTTCAGTGTACATTTTTTAGGCAAAGTTTCGCGATGAAGCCTCACAAACTTAGGCGGAATTAACTGTTAAAGTAGAGAATATTAACACAAATCACCATGGAAATAAAATTATTCACAAATATCACAATGAGAAAGAGATTCAAATAATATCTGAAGGACATGTACATTATGTATAATGAGCATATGAATTTTGAAGAACGAAAACATGGAAAATCATCTTACCAGCTTCTTGGTGAAATCATTAATCAGAAGCTTCATGAATGAAGGATTTTTTTTAGAACGATCGACCATTCTCGCCATCTTAAACTTATATATGTGTCACTTACAGAAGAAATAAATTACTACTTACAAGATACAAGTTACAAATCTCTCTTTGGAGAATGGAGTAAAGGAATTCTTCTGCATCTAATAACCCAGATGCAAGAAACATGGGCTACTTGTATAGAAGTGTACACTGTTCACTGTTGTTCAAGACTTAAGAGGATTATGCAAACCAGTGCCTTTATTTTTATGTATTTATTGCTGCACCAAAATGGTTGTTGGTATGTTATTTATTAACATGAAACTTAGTATGACTGGCTTTGAGATGCAATTTGCAGTGTATACTCAAACACATCACAGTGTAATAGGCTCAGAGAAGATCCAAAAGAAAAGACTGGATAGATATGAAAATCTGGGATTTCAAACTTCATTCATGACTAAGGATACATAATATGATAATAGTACATAAAGTAGTTCAGTACTTACTATCTTTATCTGCCAGGCAAATCAAACAATAAACTTTACCTCTTCATCTATCAAGCAAATGAACAATACTTCTCTTCCTCAATCCTTGGTGTAACGCCCCCAAATCCGGGGTCAAAAGATTTGGTCGTCACGCTAAAATCTCAATTAAAAACAACCTGTTAAATATTAAACAAATTCAAATATACATCTGCGACCCCGACTAAACCAAGATCTTTTAGGTTATAGTGCTAGAAACAAGAATCCAAAATTTCACAACTTTAACTTCCTTTTTCAACAATACTCTTTGCACAAATTCTAAAACACTAGTATAACTTCGATAAGAAGTATACCAGGCAAACTAATCTTATACAATATAGTAATTTCTAGAAATCAACTTTATACAATAACCTTACTCTAAATCCAAATGTTCTGCATCAACTCGTCTTTCCAACATCATCTTGACTCTTCTCATTCCATAGTTATACGATTAAATACTGTCCATCTACCTTTCACTGGAGGGTTAAAAAGGTGAAACAAGCAAGAGTGAGCCAAAACGCTCAGCCAGTGTGATAGAATATAACTCTGAATATCAATGTATAATTCAATAAATATGAAATTTAACAAAACAGTACAGAACAGGTATTAGGAAATTCTCAATGGAATTTAAGAACAATGAAACTTGATTATCGATACCAACACAGAACTTTAAAAATAATCTAATACATATAAGTAACTTTTCTCACTTTATCAACAAAATAATGAATTGAAATCCATTCGTTCGCCCGAGCTAAGCCGACGATCAATCGCTCATAGCTCGCCAACCAAACTGTGGTACACAGTAGGCTCATCACATATTGGGGTTCCCCGGGCATTTATCCGCCCACGGCACTTATTGCTATTGGCCAAAATTCATCTCTCGACCGTCGCGCGGTCAGGCATTTCCAACCATCGCGCGGTCATGCATTTCCAATTCACGGGTTCAATATAAAACCCTAGTTTTTCAACAAATCTCAGTTTTCACCCTTATCGGGCTCACAACTCAAATCACAGTTTTACCCTTATCGGGTTCACAACTTAAATCACAGTTTCAACAAAATAGATACACTTTTCTCATTTAACATGGCAATATGAATCTGATAAGTAAGAATACCAATCAGAGGATTTATTGAATACTGAAAGAAATAGTTCAAGTCCTTCAAAAAGTATACTTATAACAGATAAGCCTTACATTCTGAAGGAAGTAAACCGGATTATACATAACATATATAAGTTCGAATACTGAAAGAAATAGTTCAAATCCTTCAAAAAGTATACTTATAACAGATAAGCCTTACATTCTGAAGGAAGTAAACCGGATTATACGTAACATATATATACGTTTGAATAAGGAACTAAATCTGATAACTGCATTAACAAGAAATGATAATAATAATAACAATTGCAGTTCAGTGTAAAAGAACCAACACTTGAAACTTAAGTGAAGAGTATAAACACTCGCATAATAATAATTCAAGAGAATATTATTCAATAATATGTGAAAGGAATAGACACTTGCCTCTGGTCCTTAGCTATATCATAAAGCTGCAACAATACGTTTCCTTGATGCTACGTCACCTCACAAATAACCCAATCCGTCGTAAACAATATCTCATCATTTTCCGATATCTTTTATTTAACACACTTCGATAATTTGACTCGTCTCGTCCAATAGTCTCTGTTGCATAGACATCCATATTTCAATTGATAGAATAGTCACGGTTAATCAAATAAATAACCCGCGTATCACGCTTATCGAAAATCTCTATACTATAACAGTCAACATCTAAGTCAACGGCCTCGTAAATCTCATTTTCTAACATTAATGACAAATTTCTATTCTAACTACCCCTCGTGATGATATTAAACACGACTAAAACATTTAAACAAGTCTCAAAACAATTATTCGCATTTATGACTCAACGACTAGATAATTCACATAATTCACATAGCACATATCGTTATTTAATTGTGATAACTAAATCACATAAATCTCGTAACATCTAAGAAATAATTTTAGAAAAATATTCAACTCTCGTTTCAAAGGAATTAATCCTCAAAATATTTTTAGGTCAAAATCGAATCATTCATATCATTTATGTAGCACATATTGATATTTAAATGCACTAATGACTACACATATGTCATATAACGTTCGAGAAATAATTTGTAACTCGAAAGAAAGGCCTAAAATGATTTTATAAATCATTTAGGAATTTTAAATAATTAATAAAACATTTTTAGGAATATTTTTCCTAATTTAAATCACTTTTAAATCATTTTCCAAAATAATTAAAGAATTTTGGAAAATAAAAATATCAAAATACTTCCTCAAATAATTAAGGAATAATTAAATAAAAGTTTCCAGAATTTAAAAGAAATTTTTAGAATTTAAAAGTCATTTTTAAAACTATTTTTCAAAATTTAAATAAACAAAACAGCTTTTTATAAATAAAAAAATAAATAATTTAGAATTAAATTTTGGTCAGGGGACCAATTTGCAATTTTGTAAAACTTCAGGGACAAAACTTCATCATCTTCAAAACTTGAGGTACTAAACTGTAAAAAGCTCCGTCGCCAGCTTTAATGGCTGACCGGCCGCCGCCGGCGGTACTATTCCGGTCAACAATCCGGCCAAAAATCGTTTCTACACCAAAACTTAACCAAACTCAACGTTCTATATACCAAAACAAAGCTTGAAACACGCCCAATCTAACCCACATATCCACATACACACACAATCAACAGATTTTACGAACTAATGGTTTGAAAATTCGAAAAAAACTTAACAATTCGAACTAGCAATTCTAGGAATAGAACTACACAATAAAACATGTAAATCGATTACCCATGATCATATGAAGCTATAGGAACCATCAAAATCAACGGACAAACTCTAAATCAAAAAGCCCCAATTCGAGCTCAAGAACCCTAAATTTTCGAATTGAACAATCTGGGAATCAAACAATGAAATTGAACACATATTTGGACTCCTTACAACCATATGAAGCTATACATATCATCAAATCACATGAACAATCTCAAAATCAAAAAGCCCCAAATATTTCATGAACCCTAATTTTCCAGAATTAAAGAAAGCTTCGTACAAGGTTTAAAAATTACCCCACACGAATTCTGATGGTAGATTATGAAACTAGATTCCAAGACCTTCGATTTGACTATAAGAACGTTGAAATCGGACTCCGGTAACGCCTTCAAATTTGTGTTTGGTTCTCAAGAACACGAAGAACACGGTTCAGAGATTTTATAATTTCGATAATATTAAACGCAGATTATGAGAGGTATAATGTACGATTCGTCTTTTTATATTAAACGGAAAATAATACCCCAAACGACATTTTTGGTTCAATATTGATCCGTTGGATCGTTTTTATTCGAATATAGCGTACCGGTTACAAAACGATAATCATCAGAAAGTACGGATAATTGCGAGAATAATTTAATACTATCTATATGTACGAACCAAAATATCTTTATAACAATTACTCAAAAATATCCTCCGTCTTAACGAATGAATTATTGGTACGAACGATATACCAATTTCCCGAATAATCTAGGAACGATCCAAATTTTCTTTTCGATAAATAAAATAGAATAAAATAGTATGACATCCTTTTCAAAATAATTTCTAATTCCCCACACATTTCACATATAAAAACATTTAAAAATTTTAATATGAAAATAAAATTTCATTTCACATCAAATATTAACACGAAATTTCCTCGGATCTTACACTTGATTTCATTATTAAGACCGATCTAATTTATTAACTTCTTATTTACCAAAACGTTCCTGTATTTTCTATTATATTACATAATAAAATAAAGTTTAGGAGAGCAGTATGTTAAGATGTTATTTCATTAAAAAAATATTATGAGAAAATAGAGTAAAGTTCAAAATAATGTAAGGTAATACATTTTTTTTCTAATTTAAATATTTTGAAGCCAAGAATATTATAATTGAATATTTAGTTTCTTCCATTAGTGATATTTTGTTTCCTCCATTAGTAAAGATCTATTGTATTTTTACTTTTTCCATTAATAGAGATTTTAAATGCAAGAATATTATATGTTTCCTCTATTAGTAAGAATTTAAAAGGTAATTGAGATTTTTTCGAATTTTTAATATTATTAATTCAAAAAATTGAGAAAATTAGAAAAATAGAACGAAGCGATCTGAGAGCGCTTTCTTCCATTAATGATATTTAGTTTCCTCCATTAGTAAAGATCTATTGCATATTTACTTTTTCCATTAGTAGAGATTTTAAATGCAATAATATTATATGTTTCCTCTATTAGTAAGCATTTAAAAGGTAATTGAGATTTTTTCTAATTTTTAATATTATTAATTCAAAAAATTGAGAAAATTAGAAAAATAGAACGAAGCGATATGAGAGCGCCACCTCACAACCCCCGTCTTCTCCTTTATATAATAGTATTGATTGATAGTATTGATTTGAGAGTTAAGTGATTTAGAAAATTACAACTTACTTATTATTTTCGAATTTGTAGGCTTGATGGAACTTTCTTTTATTATTTTCAAACTTGATAGAACTTTCTTTGATTTAGAAAATTACAACTTTCATATTATTTTCAAATTTGTAGGACTTGATAGAACTTTCTTTGATTTAGAAAATTACAACTTCCTTATTATTTTCGAATTTGTAAATTTTTAATTTTAATAAATACAACTTCCTTTATTATTATCGATTTTGTAAGAAGGAAATTGAAAATTACACTTTTATTATTTTCAAACTTGATATAACTTTCTTTTATTATTTTCAAAGTGGATAGAACTTTCTTTGATTTAAAAAATTACAACTTCCTTATTATTTTCGAATTTGTAGGACTTGATAGAACTTTCTTTGATTTAGAAAATTACAACTTCCTTATTATTTTCGAATTTGTAGGCTTGATAGAACTTTCTTTTATTATTTTCAAACTTGATAGAACTTTCTTTGATTTAGAAAATTACAACTTTCTTATTATTTTCGAATTTGTAGGACTTGATAGAACTTTCTTTGATTTAGAAAATTACAACTTCCTTATTATTTTCGAATTTGTAGGACTTGATAGAACTTTCTTTGATTTAGAACTTCCTTATTATTTTCGAATTTGTAGACTTGATAGAACTTTCTTTTATTATTTTCAAACTTGATAGAACTTTCTTTGATTTAGAAAATTACAACTATTTATTATTTTCGAATTTGTAGGCTTGATAGAACTTTCTTTGATTTAAAAAATTACAACTTCTTTATTATTTTCGAATTTGTAGGAAAATATAAAACTTTTTTTGATTTAGAAAATTACAACTTCCTTATTATTTTCGAATTTGTAGGCTTGATAGAACTTTCTTTTATTATTTTCAAACTTGATAGAACTTTCTTTGATTTAGAAAATTACAACTTTCTTATTATTTTTGAACAACTTCCTTATTATTTTCGAATTTGTAGGACTTGATAAAACTTTTTTTGATTTAGAAAATTACAACTTCCTTATTATTTTCGAATTTGTAAGCTTGATAGAACTTTCTTTTATTATTTTCAAACTTGATAGAACTTTCTTTGATTTAGAAAATTACAACTTTCTTATTATTTTCGAATTTGTAGGACTTGATAGAACTTTCTTTGATTTAGAAAATTACAACTTCCTTATTATTTTCGAATTTGTAGGACTTGATAGAACTTTCTTTGATTTAGAACTTCCTTATTATTTTCGAATTTGTAGACTTGATAGAACTTTCTTTTATTATTTTCAAACTTGATAGAACTTTCTTTGATTTAGAAAATTACAACTATTTATTATTTTCGAATTTGTAGGCTTGATAGAACTTTCTTTGATTTAAAAAATTACAACTTCTTTATTATTTTCGAATTTGTAGGACTTGATAGAACTTTCTTTGATTTAGTAAATTACAATTTCCTTATTATTTTCGAATTTGTAGGACTTGATAGAACTTTCTTTGATTTAGAAAATTACAACTTCCTTATTATTTTCGAATTTGTAGGCTTGATAGAACTTTCTTTTATTATTTTCAAACTTGATAGAACTTTCTTTGATTTAGAAAATTACAACTTTCTTATTATTTTTGAATTTGTAGGACTTGATAGAACTTTCTTTGATTTAGAACTTCCTTATTATTTTCGAATTTGTAGACTTGATAGAACTTTCTTTTATTATTTTCAAACTTGATAGAACTTTCTTTGATTTAGAAAATTGCAACTACTTATTATTTTCGAATTTGTAGGCTTGATAGAACTTTCTTTGATTTAAAAAATTACAACTTCTTTATTATTTTTGAATTTGTAGAGCAAATTCACAGGCCATGCCTCCCATGCCCCTAAACTGTCTACACCGACAACAAACTTAGGTCCAATGCCATTTAAAAATGTGTAGAGAAAGCATAAATTCAAATTCATAAATTTCTTCGTGAGTCCATGACACATTTTTTAAGTTCAGTATAGAATTTGGATTTGAAAATTATTTTTATTTGATCCATAATTTTTTATTTTTTAGGCTTATATTTATATGTAGGATTATAAAAACTCGATATTATTTTGATTAGAAATGCATAAAAAATTTGATCCGTACCAATAAACGATATTTCGAAAAACCCGATCTTGAACACGACATAAAAGTTAGACTCAAAACCGATTTAGACAGTTTACAATCCAATTTTATTAGAGCAACTCCAACCACAAAGAATCATTAGCTAAAAATAGCTAAAACATGCCAAAAATAAAAATTATAATCAATATGTAAAATTATACTATTTTCTTACTATTCATTCATTTACTATTTTGCTAACTTTAGATTAAATAACCTTTTTTAAAATATTGTGACTCCAATCCTATTTCAAGTAATTAAATTTTTATTCACGGATCGTGTTTCAGAATGTGTAAGAAAACACTAAATCCAATTAAATTATTTAATTATAGTTCGAAGTGTGACAAGGCAAATTTTATTTGTATTTGTATAATTTTGTTAAAAGTCGAATTATAAAAGTTGTGTGTGGAAAGATAGATTTGGAATGTAACGGCATGCGAGTCTGCGTTATTCAAGTGAATTATTATGCTGTTGATTGTCAGTTATCTATGGCCTCTGAACCTGAACGAGAACTCGGGAACATTACCATTAATAGTTCTTAAAATTAATAAACACGCGAAGGTAAATAAATTATTACAACTATAGTTTAAAAAATTTCTATTTTAATGTAAAATCCCTACTTAAGAAAGAAAGAATGGATGTTTTATTAAGATTAAATTTCATTAAGTGGTAAATGCAAATAATTTTGTTTTAATCTCCCCCAGATAATAATTCCGTGGTAGTGTTTGTTTACGAAATTATAATGAAACCAAGGATTGAGGAAGAGAAGTATTGTTCATTTGCTTGATAGATGAAGAGGTAAAGTTTATTGTTTGATTTGCCTGGCAGATAAAGATAGTAAGTACTGAACTACTTTATGTACTATTATCATATTATGTATCCTTAGTCATGAATGAAGTTTGAAATCCCAGATTTTCATATCTATCCAGTCTTTTCTTTTGGATCTTCTCTGAGCCTATGACACTGTGATGTGTTTGAGTATACACTGCAAATTGCATCTCAAAGCCAGTCATACTAAGTTTCATGTTAATAAATAACATACCAACAACCATTTTGGTGCAGCAATAAATACATAAAAATAAAGGCACTGGTTTGCATAATCCTCTTAAGTCTTGAACAACAGTGAACAGTGTACACTTCTATACAAGTAGCCCATGTTTCTTGCATCTGGGTTATTAGATGCAGAAGAATTCCTTTACTCCATTCTCCAAAGAGAGATTTGTAACTTGTATCTTGTAAGTAGTAATTTATTTCTTCTGTAAGTGACACATATATAAGTTTAAGATGGCGAGAATGGTCGATCGTTCTAAAAAAAATCCTTCATTCATGAAGCTTCTGATTAATGATTTCACCAAGAAGCTGGTAAGATGATTTTCCATGTTTTCGTTCTTCAAAATTCATATGCTCATTATACATAATGTACATGTCCTTCAGATATTATTTGAATCTCTTTCTCATTGTGATATTTGTGAATAATTTTATTTCCATGGTGATTTGTGTTAATATTCTCTACTTTAACAGTTAATTCCGCCTAAGTTTGTGAGGCTTCATCGCGAAACTTTGCCTAAAAAATGTACACTGAAGCCAACTGGTACACAAAGCTCATGGCCTGTGAGAACAAAACTAATTGACAATCATTTGTATTTTACGAAAGGATGGAAAGCTTTTGCTCAACAGTACTCTTTACAATATGGCAATATGCTAATTTTCCGGTATGATCAAGATTCTGAGTTTTATGTGGATATGTTTGATAACTCTGGCTGTTCTAGGGAACATGTTACTACCAACACTGCTCCCATGCTACCTAGTAAGTTCAGTAATTTAAATTATAAATTTTAACGATAATATATATGCATACACGCGCATGATTATATCATATTATGTTTGAATGAAGCAGGACAAGAGAAGAAAGATGACCCTGGAACTGCAGCAGACCAGTTAATCTTGACCTCCAAATTCCCTTAATTTAAGAGGACCATTAAAAAATCTCATATGAAATCCACTGGATATGTGGTGAGGTCATCGAGTTAGTTATATAAATTTTGATTTAAAATCTATTAATAATAATTACAGAGGAATGTACATATATGATCTAATTTACATTGCCTGAAATAATATGTGTACCATTCAAGGTTTTAATGCAGTGATACAAATATAATCTGTAATTCTTATTTTCATTCTTATTTTCTTATTTGAATGAAAATCACTTAATTAAAGATATTTGTATCCAAATAATTACAAATAAATGAAAATAAGAATGAAAATAAGAATTACAGATTATATTTGTATCACTGCATTAAAACCTTGAATGGTACACATATTATTTCAGGCATTGTAAATTAGATCATATATGTACATACCTCTGTAATTATTATTGATAGATTTTAAATCAAAATTTATATAACTAACTCGATGACCTCACCACATATCCAGTGGATTTCATATGAGATTTTTTAATGGTCCTCTTAAATGAAGGGAATTTGGAGGTCAAGATTAACTGGTCTGCTGCAGTTCCAGGGTCATCTTTCTTCTCTTGTCCTGCTTCATTCAAACATAATATGATATAATCATGCGCGTGTATGCATATATATTATCGTTAAAATTTATAATTTAAATTACTGAACTTACTAGGTAGCATGGGAGCAGTGTTGGTAGTAACAAGTTCCCTAGAACAACCAGAGTTATCAAACATATCCACATAAAACTCAGAATCTTGATCATACCGGAAAATTAGCATATTGCCATATTGTAAAGAGTACTGTTGAGCAAAAGCTTTCCATCCTTTCGTAAAATACAAATGATTGTCAATTAGTTTTGTTCTCACAGGCCATGAGCTTTGTGTACCAGTTGGCTTCAGTGTACATTTTTTAGGCAAAGTTTCGCGATGAAGCCTCACAAACTTAGGCGGAATTAACTGTTAAAGTAGAGAATATTAACACAAATCACCATGGAAATAAAATTATTCACAAATATCACAATGAGAAAGAGATTCAAATAATATCTGAAGGACATGTACATTATGTATAATGAGCATATGAATTTTGAAGAACGAAAACATGGAAAATCATCTTACCAGCTTCTTGGTGAAATCATTAATCAGAAGCTTCATGAATGAAGGATTTTTTTTAGAACGATCGACCATTCTCGCCATCTTAAACTTATATATGTGTCACTTACAGAAGAAATAAATTACTACTTACAAGATACAAGTTACAAATCTCTCTTTGGAGAATGGAGTAAAGGAATTCTTCTGCATCTAATAACCCAGATGCAAGAAACATGGGCTACTTGTATAGAAGTGTACACTGTTCACTGTTGTTCAAGACTTAAGAGGATTATGCAAACCAGTGCCTTTATTTTTATGTATTTATTGCTGCACCAAAATGGTTGTTGGTATGTTATTTATTAACATGAAACTTAGTATGACTGGCTTTGAGATGCAATTTGCAGTGTATACTCAAACACATCACAGTGTAATAGGCTCAGAGAAGATCCAAAAGAAAAGACTGGATAGATATGAAAATCTGGGATTTCAAACTTCATTCATGACTAAGGATACATAATATGATAATAGTACATAAAGTAGTTCAGTACTTACTATCTTTATCTGCCAGGCAAATCAAACAATAAACTTTACCTCTTCATCTATCAAGCAAATGAACAATACTTCTCTTCCTCAATCCTTGGTGTAACGCCCCCAAATCCGGGGTCAAAAGATTTGGTCGTCACGCTAAAATCTCAATTAAAAACAACCTGTTAAATATTAAACAAATTCAAATATACATCTGCGACCCCGACTAAACCAAGATCTTTTAGGTTATAGTGCTAGAAACAAGAATCCAAAATTTCACAACTTTAACTTCCTTTTTCAACAATACTCTTTGCACAAATTCTAAAACACTAGTATAACTTCGATAAGAAGTATACCAGGCAAACTAATCTTATACAATATAGTAATTTCTAGAAATCAACTTTATACAATAACCTTACTCTAAATCCAAATGTTCTGCATCAACTCGTCTTTCCAACATCATCTTGACTCTTCTCATTCCATAGTTATACGATTAAATACTGTCCATCTACCTTTCACTGGAGGGTTAAAAAGGTGAAACAAGCAAGAGTGAGCCAAAACGCTCAGCCAGTGTGATAGAATATAACTCTGAATATCAATGTATAATTCAATAAATATGAAATTTAACAAAACAGTACAGAACAGGTATTAGGAAATTCTCAATGGAATTTAAGAACAATGAAACTTGATTATCGATACCAACACAGAACTTTAAAAATAATCTAATACATATAAGTAACTTTTCTCACTTTATCAACAAAATAATGAATTGAAATCCATTCGTTCGCCCGAGCTAAGCCGACGATCAATCGCTCATAGCTCGCCAACCAAACTGTGGTACACAGTAGGCTCATCACATATTGGGGTTCCCCGGGCATTTATCCGCCCACGGCACTTATTGCTATTGGCCAAAATTCATCTCTCGACCGTCGCGCGGTCAGGCATTTCCAACCATCGCGCGGTCATGCATTTCCAATTCACGGGTTCAATATAAAACCCTAGTTTTTCAACAAATCTCAGTTTTCACCCTTATCGGGCTCACAACTCAAATCACAGTTTTACCCTTATCGGGTTCACAACTTAAATCACAGTTTCAACAAAATAGATACACTTTTCTCATTTAACATGGCAATATGAATCTGATAAGTAAGAATACCAATCAGAGGATTTATTGAATACTGAAAGAAATAGTTCAAGTCCTTCAAAAAGTATACTTATAACAGATAAGCCTTACATTCTGAAGGAAGTAAACCGGATTATACATAACATATATAAGTTCGAATACTGAAAGAAATAGTTCAAATCCTTCAAAAAGTATACTTATAACAGATAAGCCTTACATTCTGAAGGAAGTAAACCGGATTATACGTAACATATATATACGTTTGAATAAGGAACTAAATCTGATAACTGCATTAACAAGAAATGATAATAATAATAACAATTGCAGTTCAGTGTAAAAGAACCAACACTTGAAACTTAAGTGAAGAGTATAAACACTCGCATAATAATAATTCAAGAGAATATTATTCAATAATATGTGAAAGGAATAGACACTTGCCTCTGGTCCTTAGCTATATCATAAAGCTGCAACAATACGTTTCCTTGATGCTACGTCACCTCACAAATAACCCAATCCGTCGTAAACAATATCTCATCATTTTCCGATATCTTTTATTTAACACACTTCGATAATTTGACTCGTCTCGTCCAATAGTCTCTGTTGCATAGACATCCATATTTCAATTGATAGAATAGTCACGGTTAATCAAATAAATAACCCGCGTATCACGCTTATCGAAAATCTCTATACTATAACAGTCAACATCTAAGTCAACGGCCTCGTAAATCTCATTTTCTAACATTAATGACAAATTTCTATTCTAACTACCCCTCGTGATGATATTAAACACGACTAAAACATTTAAACAAGTCTCAAAACAATTATTCGCATTTATGACTCAACGACTAGATAATTCACATAATTCACATAGCACATATCGTTATTTAATTGTGATAACTAAATCACATAAATCTCGTAACATCTAAGAAATAATTTTAGAAAAATATTCAACTCTCGTTTCAAAGGAATTAATCCTCAAAATATTTTTAGGTCAAAATCGAATCATTCATATCATTTATGTAGCACATATTGATATTTAAATGCACTAATGACTACACATATGTCATATAACGTTCGAGAAATAATTTGTAACTCGAAAGAAAGGCCTAAAATGATTTTATAAATCATTTAGGAATTTTAAATAATTAATAAAACATTTTTAGGAATATTTTTCCTAATTTAAATCACTTTTAAATCATTTTCCAAAATAATTAAAGAATTTTGGAAAATAAAAATATCAAAATACTTCCTCAAATAATTAAGGAATAATTAAATAAAAGTTTCCAGAATTTAAAAGAAATTTTTAGAATTTAAAAGTCATTTTTAAAACTATTTTTCAAAATTTAAATAAACAAAACAGCTTTTTATAAATAAAAAAATAAATAATTTAGAATTAAATTTTGGTCAGGGGACCAATTTGCAATTTTGTAAAACTTCAGGGACAAAACTTCATCATCTTCAAAACTTGAGGTACTAAACTGTAAAAAGCTCCGTCGCCAGCTTTAATGGCTGACCGGCCGCCGCCGGCGGTACTATTCCGGTCAACAATCCGGCCAAAAATCGTTTCTACACCAAAACTTAACCAAACTCAACGTTCTATATACCAAAACAAAGCTTGAAACACGCCCAATCTAACCCACATATCCACATACACAAACAATCAACAGATTTTACGAACTAATGGTTTGAAAATTCGAAAAAAACTTAACAATTCGAACTAGCAATTCTAGGAATAGAACTACACAATAAAACATGTAAATCGATTACCCATGATCATATGAAGCTATAGGAACCATCAAAATCAACGGACAAACTCTAAATCAAAAAGCCCCAATTCGAGCTCAAGAACCCTAAATTTTCGAATTGAACAATCTGGGAATCAAACAATGAAATTGAACACATATTTGGACTCCTTACAACCATATGAAGCTATACATATCATCAAATCACATGAACAATCTCAAAATCAAAAAGCCCCAAATATTTCATGAACCCTAATTTTCCAGAATTAAAGAAAGCTTCGTACAAGGTTTAAAAATTACCCCACACGAATTCTGATGGTAGATTATGAAACTAGATTCCAAGACCTTCGATTTGACTATAAGAACGTTGAAATCGGACTCCGGTAACGCCTTCAAATTTGTGTTTGGTTCTCAAGAACACGAAGAACACGGTTCAGAGATTTTATAATTTCGATAATATTAAACGCAGATTATGAGAGGTATAATGTACGATTCGTCTTTTTATATTAAACGGAAAATAATACCCCAAACGACATTTTTGGTTCAATATTGATCCGTTGGATCGTTTTTATTCGAATATAGCGTACCGGTTACAAAACGATAATCATCAGAAAGTACGGATAATTGCGAGAATAATTTAATACTATCTATATGTACGAACCAAAATATCTTTATAACAATTACTCAAAAATATCCTCCGTCTTAACGAATGAATTATTGGTACGAACGATATACCAATTTCCCGAATAATCTAGGAACGATCCAAATTTTCTTTTCGATAAATAAAATAGAATAAAATAGTATGACATCCTTTTCAAAATAATTTCTAATTCCCCACACATTTCACATATAAAAACATTTAAAAATTTTAATATGAAAATAAAATTTCATTTCACATCAAATATTAACACGAAATTTCCTCGGATCTTACACTTGATTTCATTATAATTTCGTAAACAAACACTACCACGGAATTATTATCTGGGGGAGATTAAAACAAAATTATTTGCATTTACCACTTAATGAAATTTAATCTTAATAAAACATCCATTCTTTCTTTCTTAAGTAGGGATTTTACATTAAATTTTTCTGTTTTGACAATCGAAAATCACAACCGCAACCGAATCACCGGTTTCGATTTTGGTTTTGAAAATCTCGGCTCGTTTGCAATCGGTTCGGTTTTTATTTTAAAACCGCAAAAATTTAAATTATTACAACTTAAATAAAAAAAAATTACAAATAGAGGAGAACACGGTTCGATTTCGATTTTAATTCGGTTTTTTGCTCACCCCTACTTCCAAGTCAAACAAATTTACGAATCAAAACAAATACCGTTCCTTACCCCAAACAGTAACAAGAGGTGGTCGATATTGGATTCAACGGAGAGCCGTTGAATGTTGAAATTAATTTTGTTGATTGACCCCAGCAATAGTGATTGATCTCAAGCTTCACAGTCGTCTAAAGCAAATTCACAGGCCATGCCCATGCCCATGCCCCTAAACTGTCTACACCGACAACAAACGTAGGTCCCATTGCCCTTTAAAAATGTGTAGAGAAAGCATAAATTCAAATTCATAAATTTCTTAGTGAGTTATTGTGACAACCCGGTTCAAATTCCGAGTCTTTTTTTAAAAATCGGGTCAAGTCTCGATTCCGAGTCCGAAATAAACCGAAGCCTATTGGTCCAAACGCAACCAACTTGGGTAACGATTAGTCCATCACAGGCCCCCAAAATATCATGATTTTGTTGGTGCTAATTAGTAGTAGTAATCGGATAGCCCATAGGTTCCAAGATCGTTCCTCCCTAACCATTGTGAGATAATACCGGTTGGCTTCGTGTCCCCACCTCCGGATCTCTGTCCATTGTGGGATAATACCACCAGCTTTCGTGTCTTGCGTTAACAAGCTTTCGAGAGTCCGCTCTCATGCCATCTTTGTAACACCCCCATTTATAATTAAATGGGGGGCTACTTATTAAATCATAAACTTGTATACAGAGCACTAAAATCTCTAAAATAACAATTAAACAATCTAACTAATTCCAGAAATCCATAATCTTAATCAATGAAATAGAGGGTAGCTCTCCTTCACACAGTCCCAGATCCCCCTAAGCACCTGCCAGAAAAAGAATACGGCATGAGCCAAACGCCCAGTACGGATTTGGAATACAGTTTATAAAACAGAAAAACGGATATACATATTTGACAATTTATAATAAAATAATTATTTTAAAAATAAGCATGGCTGAAGCAACGAAAGGGGTAGGATATTTCATACCGAGATCAGAACAGAACAAATACAGATACATACATCATAGGGTACCGTAATGTATGCAACAAATCGGATAGCGTGTACGGCATATACAACGTCACCGTCAAATCAAATCACAAATCAAATCAAACTCTGGGTACACCCACGTATCCTGAAACAAATATCAAAATGCGCAAAAACTCGCCTCCTGAGCTATCAGAAGGATACGCCGTGACCAATCACACTGTCACGGAAGTGTCATGTCACTGGTGCCGCAATGACATGGCTGTAGTACCCCTACAGCTGGTTAACTCGGTATACCCTATATCACTAAGGGTTCAAATATAATATTTCGCAATATCAGAAAATCGCAGAAACAAATATTTAAATATTTCAAAACAGATTTAAACATACTTTTCAGAATCAAAACAATATTCATATTCAAAACGATTCAAAATCAAACGAGCAGATTTTTATGTCAAAACGAATTTAATTTAAATATTTCTAAGAGGAGTAGCGCTGAATAAAAGAAGAGAGAATCCGTACCTCGAAATATAACAACCACCAATACTAACGAAATTAAGAAAATTGACTCGCTAAAATCCCCAGCTCCAAACCTAATTAAAAATTTATAATTTGAAATCAATAGATTGATGTTAGCTCTAAATACCCATATATTGATTAAATTTAGTTCTATAAATAATAACACATACGACTATTAATGTTAACTAGTTAAATCTAATTTTTTAGTAACTTGTAACGGGAGATCAACCTGTAAAATCAATTAACTCTCCTAATAATAGTTCTACTTCAGTTTTAATACTAATTATTAATTAACTCTACCCATACAATATAGTTTTTGGCCACTCCACATTATATTACAACACAAGCTAGCAATAGAGCTAAATCGGACCACCTTTATTTGTGTGATGATTGAATTGTTTGAGTAAATAAAATAAGAGTACTAAAGCTTACTGACAGTGACATTCAATTAACATGACATACTGATCCCTGCATATGAGGTCTTTGCTACAAAGTCTAAGAGGGTTGTGTTATAAAAATTGTTTCTTACATGAAATTGGCCAATGAAATTAACTGTAAAAGTATTCACCTGATTCACAAACATGTTCGCCGATCTTCACTTCTCCGCCCTTGCACCACTCTGCTTTTTCACCCCGCAACTATCTTTTTATTTTAGGGTTTACAATACAATAGATTATAGATTTTAAGAAGCACCCATTGTCTACGTATATAGATTTATAATAATTATCCTTCTTCTAATATAATTATTACTTTAAATATAGATACCTTTTCTAATTAAATATTATTATTAAAACCAACCTTACTAATTAAATTTTATTTCAGATTTTTAAATTATTATTATTATATATCCAAAAATTACGCCACAATGGACAGAGATCCGGAGGTGGGGACACGAAGCCAGCCGGTATTATCCCACAATGGCTAGGGAGGAACGATCTTGGAACCTATGGGCTATCCGTTCAGGCTTGACGAGGACGTCAAGAGTTTAAGTGGGGGAGTTTGTAACACCCCAGTCCCACATCGAGGAGATTTGGGACTTCTGTTCAGTTTATAAGGCAAAGCACTACTACTAATTAGCACCAACAAAATCATGATAATTTGAGGGCCTGTGGTGGGCTTGTTGTTACCCAAGTTGGTTGCAGTTGGGCTAGTAGAGGCTTCGGCTTATTCGGACTCGTGATCGGGATTTGACCTGATTTTCGAAAAAGGCACATGATTTGACCCGGGTTGTCACATATGGTATCAGAGCCTTAGGTTCTTTCTTGTAGAAAACCTATTTAGGTTGACCTGTGAGAGTGGGTAGGCGTTAGAATGGGTATTCTTCTTTAGAATTTTATTTAGTCATGTTTATTTGACACCTGTTATGCTTTTATGATATTTTCTTAAACCATTTTGGTTGATCCCTTTCTTGTGAACTTCATTCGAACATGTATCTGATATTGTGGATCATTTGACCCAATCTGTCATTTCCTTGTTATCTGTTCAGAATTTTGGATTTCTATTTTCGTGATCAAAATTTTTTTCTGTTTCTTCTTACTCTTAACGAAAATTATTCTATGTGTTTGTTTAGTATCGAGAGTGCTCAGAAATTCTAGAAATTATATAGCATAAGACGACTTGATTTTGATAGGAGTGCATTCCCTAAATTGACATAATCATAAGCATTGATTAATTAAGTTAGTGCAAGAGTTAATTAAAGTTAATATTCTGATGGGTTAATCGACAAGAAAACTGAATGATCTTTAAAGATACGAATTTATTAGAATATGTTTAATAATATCAACAACTTATAAGAGTCTTGAAACTTTGGTTAGCTTCACAAGAGAGAAGAATTTTAGACAAGGATTGTGTTAACTTTAGGGTTGAATTTGTACGAATAGTTTTAAGCATTGTGATTTTGAATTTGTAATACAATATTCATATATTTTGTGAGATATATGATAGTAAATTATCTCTTGAGTACAACATTATCTTCTTATTTATTTTTGCCTGTTATTTTCAATTTTGATTAACATTTTACTTGTTTCGTGTCAATGAGCCATTAGTAGATTCTGAATTTTACAACAGAAAAAAGAGAGTCTATTATCCACCTTTGTCTGATTAATTGAATTAAGAAAATTGCAAGTATTCTGGAATACAAGTCATTAGTCCTTTATTTTTCTTACTTGTGATTTTCGAATACTCATAAATGTTTTAATAGTTATTTATAAGATTATAGCACATTCACATTATTTTGATACTGTTTGCCTCAATTTTGTTTAAAATATTATTAATAGAATACTTTTCACAATTTTATGCAAATTATTATTAAAACCAACCTTACTAATTAAATTTTATTTCAGATTTTTAAATTATTATTATTATATATCCAAAATTTACGTATATTACATATATACCCCCTTAAAAATGATTATGTCCCCGGAATCAAACAAAACTAAAATGCAAAAGTAAATTGAACGGTTTCGAAAATGCTCTCGACTCTATGTCCTATTTCCAAGGTGGTGTGTAATCCTAACGAATTCACCACAAAATTTTAACAAAATATCTTAAACTCTTTCTGACTTCTTTCACAAGATTACGAAAAATAAAATAAAACAATAATAATAATAATAAAAGTCACTTCTTGAAAAGCATATCTAATATTACACAACCAGTTTCTAGACTAACTGGAACAACATTATACTTGTAATCTCTCGAAATACATCAATCAAGTAAATTATGAAAATAACATAAATTTGATTGCATGACACACCTGAATTAACTTTTATATTCCCTTTATAATATCCAACTGAACAACATATCTCAATCTGAATTATCCTGTTATACCAAAGTATTTAAGATCCTAAATATGATAGTTTCAAGATCACAAAATTACTGGGTCTAAAATTAAACATGTTTATATATTACTTCGCATTACTCTTTTGTTCAGTTAAATATCACAAGTCTCTCCATATAAATAAGCCCCCAAATTTTATACCAAGACAATTACCTCAAACTTTAATTCATCAATATGTAGGTACAAAATGATCACAATTTTAGAAAATGAATCTACAATATTTTTAAATATTTATTATTTAAATAGAGAAGTACACGGTGAACAAAACAATCCCGTATATGACTGTTATTAAGATAAAATATTTAGGGTCATGCGTACGCTAAATCTATATTAGTACTAAACACACACACACACATATATATATATATATATATATATTCAAATTTAAAAATAAATAAACAACAATATGTTTAATTAACTTAAAAGAATAATAAATGAACATATAATAGTAAATGTTTGACGACGATAATTATTACATGAACTAATGTCCACGAATTATTAATAAAATGATATAATCAAACGAGTTTAGACCTTACTAAATGAAGCACAACCGTAAAATAACACAGTGAAAAAAAAACAATCGCTTTGATAACTATAAACTAATAATACAATTATAACAACAAACAACTATTAGCTAACTAATGTAGATAATTATAAAAATATTAATTAACACCACCTGAGCTAACCGAGAGTAAACCAAAAATCAAATTAAGCAGACTTATAATTTACTTGTATCGGATGTACATGATACTGACATTTTGGTTTTACAAAAAAAGTACGTTATAAAATTTTCATTCTAATGTTTTGTGAAAGATTTCAAACAATTATCATGCTACGAATATACTAGTTTAATTAAATAACCTACAATCTAGCCTCATACGATTTAAATTAATCAGGCACACTGTACACATCAATTATATAATTTTTCTTATGATACTCTATGCAATATCAAGTAACTTGATTCATAGTAAAAATACACAATCATTAAATAAATTAATATGCATGCTTCAACAACTATAGATAATATGTTGGAAAATAATTAAGTGCATCAATTAGGCAGAATGTAATTTCGTCCGTACATGACTAGAAATATTGTTGGTCATCGTGTATTGCAGAGGGGGGGGGGGGGGGGGGTTGAATGCAATACTGATAAAATTCAATCTCAATTTCAACAACCAAAACTAAGATTTAATGTTATCAGTAATATGTATGCATTCACAAACAGTATGATCCAAAGACAAGTTTCACAAAATAAATGTTTTATTTATTTTGCAAAGTGTTGCTACAACCTCAAGAGAGAATTCTTGAGCTTCGGTTTTCTTCAAGACACTTACTTGTCTTCGTTACTTACCTAGAATGAATTGATAGTCTAAGTATATAACTAATCCTATCACTGTCAACACGGGTTTGTGAAGCTGCTGTCATTATCAAGTGGCAGCTTCTTACAGATTGTCTACCCATGTGACTTTCCTAAATTGCTAACATGTCAGATATACATTACAAAGAAAGCAACCTAGATTCATTCTATTTCCAGCTAAAACAATTCAGCAAATAGAGACTTGACCTTGCTCTTGAATTGATTCGCTTTTGTTTTGTAGTGCTTGAAGCTTCTGTCGTAGTCTTGCAGACTTGGTGCAGCTTAGGGATACTGCAACACGCCTGTTTCTTGAACATTGAAACTGTCACGGGTTTTGACTGAGAAGATACCTAGAACAAGGATCTTTCTCGAGACAGTTACTTTTGCCGCAAAGCTTGTTGTCACAGAAATGTTCCTTTGGTGACAGTATGAGTTCCCCGCATAGAGTGCTGTCGAGGTTTCCAAACTTGCTGTCGAGGGCTAAAGTTGCTGTCACGTAGTCTTCCGCCAATGTTGTTGTTAGAGTGAATATGCTGTCGTGACTTGCAACATTTTGTCTTCTTGTAATCTTACTGTCAATGCTTATGACAATAACCTTTATTCATGCTATCATCTAATATGCATTCTTTGAGGCTTCAACACAGCAAGTGAACTTCTTCCAAATTATACAACTAAAATGACATTGCATACTGATTACAAGAACATACTTTGGTTGTGACAGTATGTTCTACTTAATTAAAAAATTAAGTATATACAAGGTTAAGTTGTTTCTATGCTATCACCCATAAATCTCAACAAATATAAAATATTCATTGTCTTCTTGTTCTTTCTCCCCTCTCTAAATACACAATATAACTCCCAATTCTAGGATTCACCACTGATAATATTTATTCATCTATCTATATAATTACTAAGATTTTTTTTTTAATCTAATTATTTAAGATAAAAAAAATATGAGCCTCTAGATGTTCACTAGCCATTTGTCTGAATTAGCTGATGCAGAACAGAATATATGCAGAATGTATATCCAACCCGAAACAAACTCTAATTATCATATATTTTAAATTAATTATAACTAATATTTAGTTACAATTAGAAATATCATTACGTGTATATGATTCAAATAATTAAAGTAAAATAAACTAAAATTATGGGATATTACATTTTATACCACTTATAAAAAATTTCTTCCTCGAAATTAAAAATTTGACGATATTTCATTAACTCAAACAATAGGCACATCGATTCTTCAAATAACTTCTCAAATATTAATTTTTTTATGGCGATTTGACAACTAAGAGCAAGTCCAACAGCTTCCCTAAATGAGTTCCTAAACTCAAGTATAGGGAATGTGACATCAAAATGGTGCTCCAACAGTATCTTAGTAATTCTCTAAATCACTAGCACATTCTCAAATTTACTAGCCAATCCCTACTTTTAGGTAACCATTAGTTATCCCCTATTTCATTTTTAAGAATAAAAATTTACATTCCCTCATATTCAACACACTTGGTCCCCACTATTTTTCACTTTCTAAATTTTTGGTCCCACAAATTTTCACTTAGTAGTTTAAATATATTATTATTATAATAATAAGGAATGAATATAAGGATTGTTGTTGGCGTTGACATACAAATTGTTGTTCCTAAATCACTAGGATTCCTTATTTTATAATATTTTGAGAGATTGCACTAAGACATTGTTGGACTTGCTCTAAGATTGTCTTACAATGCATAAGTTGTTTTAAATGAATTAAATAAAATCAAGAATGAAAATATAAATATTTTTTTTTTGTGTCACCAAAATATCACGTATAAATTATGTGGGTCAACTGCACGAGTGTTTAACCTGAAACAAAAATACATGAAACATGCAAAGTAGTAGTCTCAAACAAAATTATATTCTGAAGCACAAAATTGAAATATTATAGAAAATAACTTAAGCATCCAAGTCTCATCGAACTTGCTAAATATAACACTTCAACATTTTATTAAATACATATAATTAGGACATTAATGAAAATAATTATTCAATTACACAACATGAAAAAAAAAAAAAAAAAATTATCACGGCATATTGCGCTAAGCTATAGGTCTTTGATAATAACCTTTGATATAAGGAAAAGATTAATTTTTTTAAAAAAAAAGTAAAGAGATACGCATGATTTTTAAAACCTAGGTGACATACCAAATGATGGTCATTAGATAGTGTACATCATATTAAACCGAATACTATATAGATAATACCAGATACCTTAAAACCTGTCAGGAAAAAAAAATAAAAATCATGGAATACAAGGCACTTATATTCTTTTGCTGAATTATTAATTTCAGGCGTCCCAAAAATTAATAATATCATATCATTTAATTATTTATTTTGAGCGTCCCCAAAATTAAATAATTAAATTATAAAATATCGGAACATGAGTGCTTTAGGCATAATTTGCATAAAATTGTGAAAAGTATTCTATTAATAATATTTTAAACAAAATTGAGGCAAACAGTATCAAAATAATGTGAATGTGCTATAATCTTATAAATAACTATTAAAACATTTATGAGTATGCGAAAATCACAAGTAAGAAAAATAAAGGACTAATGACTTGTATTCCAGAATACTTGCAATTTTCTTAATTCAATTAATCAGACAAAGGTGGATAATAGACTCTCTTTTTTCTGTTGTAAAATTCAGAATCTACTAATGGCTCATTGACACGAAACAAGTAAAATGTTAATCAAAATTGAAAATAACAGGCAAAAATAAATAAGAAGATAATGTTGTACTCAAGAGATAATTTACTATCATATATCTCACAAAATATATGAATATTGTATTACAAATTCAAAATCACAATGCTTAAAACTATTCGTACAAATTTCTTAAGTTCCGTATAGAATTTAGATTTGAAAATTATTTTTATTTGATCCATGATTTTTATTTTTAGGCTTATATTCATAATAGCTTAAAACTCGTGTGATACACGAATTGTTAATTTTTATTTTATTATTATTATTTTAATTGTATTTGTTAAAAAAATTAGTAGGCATGTTAAAATAGCTAAATACTTTTAATTAATTAAAAAAATTAAAACATATTTTAAAATAAATAAGTAAGTGTTTACTCGTTATATTTTTGGAAAAATAAGAGGTTTTAGTATGGAAAAATAAAAAATGGAACATATATTTAGTTTTAAGAGGTAAATGTCCGTGATATTTTTGGAAAATAAGGTTTTAAAATTTAATAATTTAAATTATTTAAATACGTTTTAAAATAAATAAGTAAAGAATATCCGTGATATTTTTAGAAAAAAAATGGATTTTATTGAGAAAAATAGAAATAATAAATTAAAAAGACAATTTTCCGTGATATATTTAGAAAATGAGGTACTTTGTTAGAAAAAATCTATAATGTGTTTTAGCTGAAAAGGTAATTGGTTATAAATAGGTATTTGATTATTTATATTTTAATATTTTTACTAATTGCATTTGTTAAGAAAAATAATTATACATGTTAAAATAGGTAAAATTTTAAAAAAATAATTATAATATTAGGTTTAAAAATAAATAACTAAAGGTTTGTCCGTGATATTTTTGGAAAATAAGGGGTTTTAGTAAGGAAAAATAGAAAAACTAACATTTTTTAGTTAAAAAAGTTATTTGCTCGTGATATATTTGAAAAATTAGGGGAATTTATTAGAAAAAATAAAAAAAATAATGTATTTTAGGTGAAAAATGTAATTAGTTATAAATAGGTAATATTGTTATTTAATAATATATTTCTATAAATAAGTAAGGTTAATTAAGTAAAAATATGAATTTAAGAAATGACGATTAAGTAAAATCACAACGTACCATACCACCGACCAAATTTTTAACGTTTCATCTATTATATAATAATATTGATGTAGAATTATAAAAACTCGATATTACTTTGATTAGAAATACATAAAAAATTTGATCCGTACCAATAAACGGTGTTTCGAAAAACCCGATCTTGGACACATACATAAAAGTTCGACTCAAAACCGATTTAGACAGTTTAGAATCCAATTTTATTACAATAAAATTTAATTGAATAACCTTGATATATTTGTTTACAAAAAATATTTAGTAACTAATGAATTTTACATTCTATAAATTTAATCGAAGATTTTAAAAATAACTATAAAGATATTCATTTCACCCATACATATATTTGGATGTATTTTCCAACAAAATTAACCAAATGTATTAAAATTTGGGTGAAGGCCCTAAATACCCTTTTTCTAACAGAATGTAACCAAAATGCCTGTGATGCTGGTCATTAATACCTGTCAGACGCGTAGTAGCAACAGGCGTACAGTGATTCAACATTATAACTACGTGTGGACAATTAAAATATTACTAAAATCCAATACCATCAATAAAAAAGAGTTATCTAATATACATAATTTAGCTAGATACAACTTGTATTCGATTAGTAACTTTTTTTGTACTTTGGTGATGGACAATGATCACTTCTTCGGTAATAACGACGTACAATCATATTCGTTAGTGTTTCATATATTTTAAGTTCAATTCACCAAGACACTAAGGTTATAAAAGAATTAGAACTACAATAAGAATATAAATTTCAGATGACCTAAACTACAAATTACACGTACTATAGTTTGCTTATGTTGTGATCTTATTGTAACTCTTACAACTTAGGATATCTATTACATGATGTAATATTATAATATATTTTGGTACAATGTAATTTAATAACAATATAATTTATTGTAGATTTAGATTAGATTATTATTATTATTATTAAAAACAACATAGAAGTTTATGTGAAATAAGAGTTTAGGGTACAATAACAATATAATCTATTTTAAATTAGATAATTTTTTTTAAAATTTCAAAACAACATAGAATTAGTTTTTTCTTAAAAAAAATTAGAGTTTTACATGAAATAGAAGTTTAGAGTACAATAATAATATAATCTATTTAGATTAGATAGTTATTATTATTTTTAATTTAAAAACAACATAAAATTCTACAATAATATATAATATATGAGTCGAACATTGAAGTAGCAAGTGTATAATAAATTTATAATTTCAAAAAAAAACTTGATACAAATGTTTAAATTTTATGGCTTAACTATCCATTGTATGCGATCACAGATAATATTCAGTGTTATGACAATGACAAAGAAGTGACAAATAAGAAAGGTAACCTTTTATCCTGCAGACTTTTAATTGCTTGTATGTGCAAGATGAAAAGTCAAAAATAAAATATTATTTTTTGTAAGATGAAAAGTCAAAATAATAATAGAATTGTTAGAAAATTGGTGAAAGTAGAGCATTGAACAAAACAAAATTAATTTACAAACAACAAAGTTTTGCTACGTGAAATAGGAGTTTAGGATATAATAATTCTACTACATGAAATAGGACTTTATGGTATAATATAATATATTTTAAATTAAATAATTACATATTTTTAAAAAAATAGGTGTGAAACAAAAAAAAGTGTGAACCAAAAAAGTGCGAACCAAATTTGGTACAATGTTAAAAGGGAGTTTCTCTTATTAATAAAGGTTATGACAAAAAGTCAAAAAAAAAATATTTTTTGTACGGAAAAATCAAAATAATAATAGAATTGTTAGAAGATTGGTGAAAGTAGAGCATTGAACAAAAAAAAATAATTTAAAAACAACATAAAGTTCTTGTTGGGATTTATGGGTGATAGCATAGAAACAACTTAACTTTAAATGTACTTAATTTTTAATTAAGTAGAACATACTGTCACAGCCAATGTTCTTGTAATCAGTATGTAATGTTATTCTATATTTATATTATTTACATGTAAAGAGTACTCAGTACAGTTATAACAACTGTATAAGTTAGATTTCTTTTTATATGTGTAACGGCTTAGAATTTATGTTATTGTGACTTTAAGTTGCATTATGCACGAATGTCAAATTTTATAGATTTTATATATCCACTTACTATTTCATGATCCTCTAGCGAAACCGTTGCATCATTAAAATAATTTTTAAAATTTTCTTTTTTAAGTGCTAGGGTAGAGGTTGTAGAGAATTGTAGAGAAACTATCTACCTTAAGAAGTCAAAATTCTCTACGTATGTATCTATATACATATACCTGATACATGTTATTGTTACATCATAAAACAGTTTCATTCACTTAAAGCCACTTCTTTCCCTTGGAGTCGCTTACTCGCATGAACCACCTTTAATGCTGCATAATACCTTTTACTGTTCTGTATTTCATGATAACAGTTTATATCTAGTAGAATTTAGTGGCTTCCTACTCCATTTGTCCCAACAGATCTTGGGAGTCATATGTCTATGTGACCCAGAAATGCTTAAGCCACTCAGTTTGAACAAATTGTTGACTGGTTAACTTAACCATGAGGATACTTGGACAGCTGTACAGTTTTAAAATATTAAATGGTTTCAGTACCCATTATAGCTCCCCTAGGTGGTTTCTTAATGAGTTGAAGTGGAGTAAGACTTGGCATTGTTGGACTCAAGTGACGGGTGACCATCGTTAGTAAAATAATATTGGCACTAAGGGAACATTTTGTTGCTTAGGTTTCGGTTTGCTCATGATTGCCTGTGTTCTTTATTTACTGAATAAACCCTAGCATATGGTTTAAGTCTGTAATTATTAGCTTTAACAACTGTAAAAATAAATGTGCACATAGATTGTGGTCTTGTCAAAGTAAAAAAGGAATTGAAATTGAATACGAGTTTGCGAGAATAGTAGTTAAGCTAGAAGTGATTGTTACATAAAGTGATGATGAAGCTAAGTAGCTTCTCTTCGGAAATATTTATTTAATTCTAGGATGAACATAACTAGCAATAGTTCTGTACTATTACTATTTACAACATGAATTAAGGACATCCCTCGGTAACTTATCATATTGGTAGTAGAGTTACCAAAGAAGGAATATGACTGTTACTATTAAATGTCATGTCATTTGGATTTTAATTAATGCTCCAAGATTAAAATTCAAAACTAAGGGTTTAAGATCATTGTTGTCATTGCGACGACTAGTCGCTGCTAGTTGTTTTGACAAAGTGGAATTGCAAATTGTCGACTAGTCGATCGACTGGTGCAAAATTTGAAATGATTTATTTTTTTAAATTCCAACTCAACAGCAACAATTTTCAACATGCTAATATCAGTTTTTCTTCTGTCTTTGGTTAACTTCTCAGTTTATTCTCCGTTAAATCGAAGCTGATATGTGTGTGTCTTTATGTATGTATAAATTGATTTGAACTTATATATATATATATATATATACTAGCCTATAACCCGTGCCCGGATCGAGAATAAAAATTAAATTATTAAAATAAAATTTGAGTATAAAAATAATTAATAAATATTAATTTAAATATGTTGATTTGTAGAATTCAATGTGAAATTGAAATGAAAGTCTATAATAAATAAAGACTATTTAATTAAATAGTTATGATAATCGAATCCTGGTGAAATCAAAGAAGTTAAATTTAATAAATAAATAACTTGTATAATTATGTAGTAACAACAGCAAATTGAACATGAGTTTTAGTACTATTGTGTTTCAATGAAAAAAAGTTTCCAAATTATTTCTATATATTTGGTCATTCCCGCTCGAAGCCGAAAATTTTCCCAAATTTCCGACCCGATTGAGGTGGGGAACATATCGAGATCGAGCGGATGAAATACACATCCGTAATATTAAGAGAGATGGTAATTACATTAATACAGAGTTATTGTATAACTTATAGTATAAAAGGTAATGGTTATAAATATAGCGTATATATTAATTGTATTATTATGCAATTTTATATTAATTTTATTAATCAATTTTTTTTATTAATTGTATTATAATTTTTTATTATGCAATTTTTTACAAATTTGAAAATAGTAATTAATTATTCTTATTAAAATAATTATTATTTTACTAATAAAGAAATGCTTCTTGTGTGCTGGTGGGTGTTCAAGCAAGAGCTCTTGGGTATAGTGTATAGCTAATGTTAATGGATGATGTTTAAATTCTATTATTTACTCTCACGTAAAAAATTTCTTAAGTTTATGAGTTACCAACTTATCATTATGCGTATTAAAACTTTTTAGTAGCAAAAAAGCATTGTAGGAGAACAATGTAATATTTGTGATTGAGTTTACTTTTAGTACATAATATTTTAAGTGTTTAACTATGATATTTACCCATCCCCATATCAGTTCAAACAATCCTCCCGATATGAGTTCAAACACCAAGTTGTTGGTAGATTTCTAGTATACAACTTTGCTATTGTTGACAATTAATTTAATCTTATAGTGATAATTATATTTATTTTGAATTAAACTAATTATGCATTAAACTAATAATTATATGTGTATACCGCGGTATACATAACATATCATACCTTTAACAGGGGTTGCGTTTTTAAAAAGTATAGATTAGTTTATATCTTAATAACAATAATTAAGTAAATTTGGAATTAAGCTAACAATATTTTTAAAACTAATTAAGTTAATAATTATGTGTATATCGCGGTATATATGGCATACCATACTATTAAGAGGGGGTTTCTGCTTTAAATTCAGAGATTAATTTTTAATTAAATAATAATTATTATGAAATTAAATCAATTATATTAAGCTAATTAAACTAATAACTATATGTACATTGCGGTATACATGGCATACCATACCATTAAGAGCGGGTTTCTGCTTTTAATATAGAGTATGAATTTCTTAAGTTTATCAGTTATCAACTTACCATTATGCGTATTATAATTTTTTAGCAGCAAAAAGACATTGTATGGAAACAATGTAGTATTTTTGATGGAGTTTACTTTTAGTACATAAGTATGATACTTCAGGATTTACCCCTCCCTATATCAATTCAAACACGGTGCTGGTAGATTTCTAGTATATAACTTGGTTATTGTTGACAATTAATTTAATTTAATTGTAATAATTATATTAATTTCGAATTAAACTAATTATGTATTAAACTAATAATTATATGTGTATATCGTAGTATACATGACATATAAGAGTGAGTTATGATTTTAAAAAGTATAGATTAGTTTTTATATTAACAATATTTTTAAAACTAATTAAGCATATCTACATGATATACCAAACCAATAATAGGGGTTTCTAGTTTTAGTAAAAAGATTAATTTTTAATTTGAAATTAAATCAATTATATTTAATTAATTAAATTAATAATTATATGTATACCGCGGTATACATGGTCTACCATTAAGAAGGGGCGGTATACATGGTCTACCATTAAGAAGGGGTTTCTGCTTTTAGTATAGAGTATAGATATGTGTGTGTGTGTGTGTCTGCGTTTTTGTATTTATGTAAGTGTGTGTATATAGGAGGGAAATAGAGATGTTCTTAATCACCATATCTATTTCATAACTAATCTACTATAACATATGAGAATGTTGGACTTTTGTCGTGAGAAGTCACGTATATAAGATTTATATAATTATATAACATATAATTATTATTAATTTATTGACTAGTCAGCGAAAATCTACGACTAGTCGCCGAGCTGGACCTCCATCGACTTGAGTGGACATACCAACGTGACAACCATGTTTAAGATATACTATGGCCATCTATTGTAAAAGAAGGAAGTCATTCTAGTTGGACATGATGTTAACTATATGAACAAGTATCATTCTTTTGTATTTTTGATGATCATGCACTTGAACTTTATTTATTGCATGCACACTGAAACGAACTGTCATCCTGGAGAAATAGACGTAGTACATGACACTATTCAATTGGTTTAAAAATGTAAACAGAAAAGCATTTTACGGATCTTGTTACACCCCTATCTGAGGCATATTGAAAATTACATTTAACTGATCATTTAATGTGAATCTACTTTTTTAAAACCTAATATAGTTATATTGCATTATTATAAATCTGCATGATTCAGGTTGTCACATGCGGCAGTATTCCTCTTGAATCACCATTCCAGAAAGTACCCAGATGTGTGTATGTTTCTACAGAATTATTTGAGTACAGAGGATTGGGAGGAAAAACAGCAAATCCTAAACATCACTTCTTCTCGTGGGGATGTAGAAATTCTGAGGTAATTTCTTCAACTAGTTATGTCATTTTTTTCTAATGTTCTTTAATTGCTTGAACATCTAAGCCTTGAGATTCTAAAGAGGGCTATAGATAATATTAGCAGGACTTCTTGTTCTTGTTGACGGCAACCTTAAAATCTTAACTTGACGTAGGTTATGTCTCCTGTGATGCTGCCAACCAACCAATCAATTATAGTAATATAGTTTCTTCCTCAGAATCACTTGATTTTCTTGTCTGATTGAATGGCATAGGGTAGTAGTGATATTTAGAATTATATTTATACGTCATATAATTAGTGGGAGGTCCATTGAACAGGAGTTTAGTCATTAAAGAAGAAATGTTCAATAACACTAATAATTGAGTCTGTTTCTTTTGCTTGCCAATTTTGCAAATATACTAAGGTAAACTCAACCTCTACCTCTTTAAACAGAAATATGTAGCCGATTTCTACATATCAGACTTCCATTCTGGGTTAAGAGCTCTGGTTAAAGCAGGCTATGGAGCTAAGGTTGCGCCCTTTGTCGAATCGACGACAGTGGTTGATGTTACAAAGAACAACAAGGATTTATCACCAAATTTTCTTAGTTGGCTTTCTGACCGCAGTCTCTCGAGCGATGACCGCGTAATGCGGCTAAAAGAAGGGTAAGTGAATTTTAAACGCGGTTAATTCAAAAACCAAAAACCAAAATGCATATATGCATATATATATGTATATATATGTATGTATTCACTTTTTATCTAAGTGTATGTATAATAGAAGTTCTCTCTTCCAGGAAGGTATGTCTTGATTCTATATTCTATATTTGACTTCCTTCCGTATCATAGATATTTAATGTTCTAAAATCTAAACTGATAGATTTTCTTAAGACTTTAAGATTGATCTAATACCAGACATCTCCTTGCAACAGCTATATCAAAGAAGGGAGCACTGTCAGTGTGATGGGTGTTGTACGCCGACATGACAACGTTCTTATGATTGTTTCGCCACCTGAGCCCATATCAACAGGCTGCCGATGGGCCAGATGCCTCCTTCCAACATATGTTGAAGGTCTTATTTTGACCTGCGACGAAAATCAGAATGTGGATGTCATACCTGTGTAGATATAAGAACCTATGTAGATATATGCAGATATTGTTGTTTCGAGATAGTGTTTTTGACCCATACAGGCCAGTTCATTAATATTATGTACATTGGCTCGCAAAAGGTGCCGAAAGAGAAACGGTCACCACAAAAAGAGCTGGCCTTGTTTGAGGATCTGTAATGCTTAAAGGAGAGGTAGATGGTATAAGAGCATGGATTTCTCTATTTGGAAATAATTCTGTACCACCATTTTGGTCATTTGTAGGTGAGTTAATGTGTAGCGACTTGCTGGTGGCTTCTTGTATGCATATATGTTGATGCTAGATTCTTTAAATACAGTAAATAGTAGTTCTGGAGTAAATCAGTGATCTATTAATCATGCATTCCTTACCTGATATCATATCATGTATGCTGTGAGTCTTTTTCTTTTTGTATGTGTCAGTTGTGATTTGCTTGGATGTAAATTTACCCAGGAATTATTGGTGGCAGTTGCAATGTCTAGCATTCTTCAAATCATTCTAGCAAAGTTTTCTCCTCTTAAGGTCATTAAGATCATTCAACTTTAATGGTCGGAAAAGCTTGCCGTATTAAACCCAGGAGATTTACAGTTGCAAACTTCAATATTTGAAATTTAGTCATATGTGCTTAAGAAACCAGGAGCAACACAGTTTACAAGAGTATCAGGGGCCATCTCAGGTGTGAACAAAGAAAAGTTTCGAATATTCATTGTTCAAGGGTAGAGCTAAGTAAATAACAGATTCGAAAGATCAATAACAGATGTTCATAAACTTCATCGGAAAGATCAATGCAGTTTGACATAGTTGACATTTAAATACGGCCCTACTAAATTACTCTACCAGCATGTAAATCCTGCAATAACTCTCGTCACAATTCTGTATGGTAGTACAACTTAAACAAGAATTCGACACTGTTTGACAATTTTACATCTATGTTTTAATGGGGAATACAAAAGCTTTCTAGAGCATAGCAGATGTAGCACTACAATCTGGAAGGCACTCCACCAGCAACAATCAATGTTTCACCGGTTATATAGGAAGCATCATCAGAAGCCAGAAAAGCAGTGGCAGCGGCCATGTCTTCTGTAGTTCCAAGCCGGTTGAGCAATGTTTTAACCTCGATGGTTTTCCTCTACAAACAAACCCAAGGTATGATCAGATCAGAAGATTCAAAATGTTCATTCAAAAAGGTTATACTATTTTTGACTTGGACACTTACCATAGTCTCACTCTTGGTGATAATATCAGAAAAGTATGTGGGTACAAAACCAGGTGCAATACAATTAACTCGAGTATTAGGGGCCATCTCTGTTGCAAGCGCCTACAAAAGAATCAAGATTTAGGAATACGGGTTCATGATGTACTACATATAGAGACTAGTTTTCATTAGCAATACATCAGAATCATGTACTACCTTAGTCAGTCCTAGGAGGGCTGTTTTTGTCACCCCATACATGGCCATTGAAGGTGATGGATTGTAGCCACCAATGGAGGAAATAAAAATAACAGATGAACCTCTTGTTAAGTGCAGAGATGCATCCTTGGTAGGGAGAAGTACAGGACCAAAAAAGGTAAGGAAAAATAATAATTAAAAACAGTTACAATGAGAACACTGATACACGCGATATGTGAGAATTTGATCTAGATGAGTACAGATAAGTCACCACTAAAAGTCGGGTATTGGTAACAGGTTCAGAAGCGAAAAAGTAGACTCGTAATATTCAATTAAGATGTTGCACATTAGATGATAATGCTCCTTGCTCCACTCTACCGTACTTGTCCCTCTTCCGGCAATGCTTGGTCGGGAATGTGGTGTGCTGTCGGTCGGGACTCTGCAAAACAATGCTTGACCGGGGGTGGTGGCCGTCAAGCACCTCCGGTGTGAGAGTAAGTAACTTGGTGGTGGAGAATAACAAGAAACAATATCAGAAAATATATTTCCGGTGACTGAGTTTTTGTGAGTGTTTTGTGAAAATATGAGAGTGTGAGAGTGAATGTAAAAATTAGAACCCGTGCATATGTGAGGCTGCTTGAGTATTTATAAGGTTTAGTGTTACCTTCCTTTGTCCCCCGGTCCGGAAGAATGCTCCCTTCCTTGTGACAGGTGTGAGTTGATGTAAGAGTATTGCAGAAGGGAGCAGCTTTTGCCCAAGAGGTGGAAGGTGCTGGAGGAAGAAACTGTCTTTGGTCCGGAAGAGATAGTATTGCATTCACTTATTTTCCTTAGTCCACTTTGGGTGTGACAAGTTGTCCATTGAATTCTTCCGGGACATGGTCATATCTGGCAGGTAAATAGACTTCTTCCGGGCAAAGATATTTCTTCCGGGAGGGTATTAACATTGCCCCCCACTCCTTCGACTTACTTTAGTGAGTTGGAGGAGTAAATGTATACCATTGCTGGGATTCTTGAGATTAATAACTTCAACGGCTCTTTTACAACGGCTAGCTGGTGAGACCATATAAATACATGTGTTGTATCCAGGTGTTTGATTATCTTGCTTTCTTGAAATCTTTATCTCTTATCTCCTTTGTGTAGGTCTTAAAAAGCTCCCTCATGGAAGGTAGGAGAATTACTTGTTACTGCAACATGCCAGTGGTCATGAAGACCGTATGGGCTGGGAACAATGCTGGTCGAAGATTTGAGTGTTGTGCAGCTAGGGAATGTCACTATGACATTTGGATTGATGAGCCTCTTGGTGTTCGGGCTTGTGACGCTATTGAGGAGCTAGTCCGTGAGAAAAACCAGCTGCACCGCTTCTACATGAACGAGATTGACCGCTTGACGCTGTTGATGAAGTTGCAGGAGTTGAAAGGTGAGGTAGACCATGAGGAGACCGATGATGAAGATGCTTCCACTTAGTTTACTGTGCTTACTTTTATTTGATATTGTACTGAGGTCTTGACGGATTTGTCTTTCATTGATCTTCTTGTCCTGTAACCTTTTTCAATGAATGAAATGTGTTTGTTTTTTGTTTGTGCTATTTTTGTTATTTTGGCTCGTGTTGCCCCCCAGGACATTGCTGGTGGGTAGTGCCCGCTAGCAATGATCTCAACATGAAAATTTTCTACATGCTTGGAGGAGGGAAAAGAAATTTCTGGGAAGGAAGGAATTTTTGTATAAGTAGTTGGAGGAGAGCAAAACCCTATCTGGAGAGGAAGGAATTTTTTGTGCCCCCTGAAATTTTGACCAAGGAATTATTGGTGGAAATTTGTATAAGTAGTTGGAGGAGGGCAAAACCCTGTCTGGGAAGGAAGGAATTTTTTTTTTGTGCCCCCCTGAAATTTTGACCAAGGAATTATTGGTGGAAATTTGTATAAGTAGTTGGAGGAGGGCAAAACCCTGTCTGGGGAGGAAGGAATTTTCTTTTGTGCCCCCCTGAAATTTTGACCAAGGAATTATTGGTGGAAATTTGTATAAGTAGTTGTAGGAGGGCAAAACCCTGTCTGGGGAGGAAAGAATTTTTTTTTTGTGCCCCCCTGAAATTTTGACCAAGGAATTATTGGTGGAAATTTGTATAAGTAGTTGTAGGAGGGCAAAACCCTGTCTGGGGAGGAAGGAATTTTTTTTTGTGCCCCCCTGAAATTTTGACCAAGGAATTATTGGTGGAAATTTGTATAAGTAGTTGTAGGAGGGCAAAACCCTGTCTGGGGAGGAAGGAATTTTTTTTTGTGCCCCCCTGAAATTTTGACCAAGGAATTATTGGTGGAAATTTGTATAAGTAGTTGGAGGAGGGCAAAACCCTGTCTGGGGAGGAAGGAATTTTTTTTTTTGTGCCCCCCTGAAATTTTGGTAAGGAGTAGCGATAATTTTAAGAATAAAATTTGAGATTTTAGTGAGGTGTTTAAAAGAATTAGAAATCAGAAAAATAATGCTGCACATAATTTATTATGCCAGTATTATTTTATTTTTTTTATTATATGTGAATTTTGTGTTTGATCTTTGAAGTATGTGAGGTGGTAGCGGTATATAGGGTGACTACAGGATTTATGTCATTTTTGAAGTATGCCATGTGTGTTTGAAAAGGAACGAGGATAAAAGGAAAGCTATAAGTAAATGTATTGGATTGTTTTAGATTGTTTTAGGAGGTAGTGGGGAAGCGGGACCAGAGTATTTCTATGCAATATGGAAAATGGGGAAGCGGGACCGGTACTTTTTGAGTTAGATTTTTGTTGATAAAAGTTGTGGGAGAAGGCGGGACTGGGCTCTTTCTTGAGTTTGTTGTTTTTTTATTACATAAGTTGATCTTAATTTTGTAGGGGTAGCTTTTGTGAGGAGAAGGGAGCTTTTTGAGGAGGAGGCTATTTTGTGAGGTTGAGGGATTTTTTTTTTTTTTTTTTTTTTGTTAGAAGGTGGTGTATGTGTGAGGGAGGAGGAATATGGTGCCTCCAAAATTTTATTAAAGATTAATAGTGCCAGCTAATAATGACCAAAATATGTATAATAAAATGGATATTATTTAGATCTTAGCATGCATACCAGTTCTGCGATTTTTCACATTTATTGCAAGTAATGCAATAAATAAAGACTTGGGAAAATATATTGTTTAGTTGTATCTTTGAAGGTGCAATAGTATATGTTTGAATTTGAGTAGCTGGGAAGAGGAAAAAAGAAGAAAAATAAAGAAAGAAAATAAAGTAACGTAGTAGTAGGTTGTAGGAGTTGAAAAGTAACGGGTCTATAGAATTTCTAAATAGAAAAGGTGGTGGACTTGCTCTTTATTATTGTGTAAAAAGTACCATATGAATAAATTTGTGTGTCTGTTTGAGAATTATAGAAAAAAAAAGAAGAAGAGGTGTTGTTTCTTTCACCCGTTTTTTTTCTTTTTACCTCTCAAGGAAGCAACCAAACATTTAAGAATGAGGGAAGGCGGGTATTGTGTCCACTTAGCAGGCAAGAAAGTGTAACAAGATGGTGATTTGAGTGTGATTTGTGTATGTATAGGTTTATGCAAGAGATGTGTGAAGTACATTTATTTATGTGTGTACATGTATATGTTCGCGTATGAATCTGGGCAACACCATTAGATGTTGTGGGCAAGGTGAAGGTGTTGGGATATATATATATGTCTGTATGCTTGTGTATATATGAGTGAATTAAAAAATATAGGTTGTAAAAGTTGTATGCATATATTGGTGTTGTGTTTGTTTTAGTATGTAGTCTGTAGCTTGCATATAGGGTGTGTATGTACTAGGGATACTGAAGTAAAGTAGACTAAGTAGTTGAGAATTATGGAGATAGCGGAAGTAGATAGCTGTAGACAAGTAGTTGATAACGTGAAAGAGAAATATTAGAACACAGCTCTATTCCCGGATTTTACAACAACAGCTCTGAAGATGACTTTGGTGGAGGCCCATCCGTGGTCCGATTGTGCTCAAATTTTGACAGCATGTTTGGGGCACTATGGCCTTAAATTTGAACGGTGTGATTGTCGTTTTGAGCTCCGGATTGAGAGATATAGCTGCTGGATCAGATGATGTTCTCTGGTGAAGTTTGTCACCTCTTTTCGTTATGTGTGATTGATATTGCTATTGATGGCCGGGTGTTTCGCCGACCCGTGTGAGACTTTGAAGTGGGTTTAGGTAGCCCTTCTCTTATCATGATAGTAATAGTTTTAGAGTGATGTTGTAACGAGAAAACGAAAACAGAAACATGCTGAAATTCGTAGTCACACCAGCAGCTCAGAAAAATGGCTTCGATCAACAAACATCCGTGGTTCGATTGAGATCAAATTTTGACAGTATATTAACAACAACAGGAGCGTCAATATGAACGGTGTGATTGTTAGTTGGAGTTCCGTGGAAAGAGATATAACTGGTGAATCTGGTGCTATTGTTTGGTGATAATTTTTGCTTCCAGTTTGGAAGTGTTGAATAAAATGGCTATTTATCGGTGGTACCTAGCGCTGATACATAGCCTTTAATATGAGAGGGGGGGGGGGGGATATATGACTGAAAATTGTTTCTTCAACTAATGAATGTAAAGGTGAAAGCGGGTAATAAGGTGGCTAACGGTTTTGTTAGGAGTAAGAAACGTTTAAAGAAGTGTCAAAAAGTTTTTATATGGTGTTTGTTTTTGATAGTGGGTAGAAAATTGACAATAGGTGTTGGTACGAGTCTATGAGATGTATAAATGCATGTGCATATATTTGCAAGATGCAAGATGGTGTGTACGTATAAGTTTATATATATATGTGTGTTTCACTATGTGGTGGCATGTGAGATACATATTTGTAGTGGGTAGTTGTTATAGGGGACGCGGGTTTTGTGTTGGTTTGTTTGTTTTTTATTGTTTAAGTCAATGTTCTAGTAGTTATATGTCTAGTAGCAACGTGCGTAGTGCCGAAGGATATGTGTGCGTAGCGGGACTGGAGTTTTGATGACTTGTTAGTGTCTTTGTTGTCTTGGAAGCGGGAACGGGTAGGTAGGTGTGGGGAGGCGGGAAAGAATTGGTGGGTGGGAAGGTGTGCATGTGCTTTTGAGAAGCTGGGACTAGCATTGTACCAACTCTTGTGTCTTGATGCTGATGGGAGAGGGGAAAAGGAAACTGGAAGCGGGACTGGGGAGGCGGGACTGGGTTTCTCTTTACTTAGTTTTATGTTGGGAGGAGGGTATTATAATATTAAGAGGGTAGGACTAGGCAACTGGTGTGAGGATGTGGGGAAGCGGGACTAGCCTCCATGATCAGAACATCTTACTTTTCCACTCTCTTGATCCTTCCTGATCAGAACATCTTACTTGCAGGGTCCGTATTGATGATATTCTGGTCTTTCAGCCTTCGAGAAAAGATATGCAAATCCTGCTTTCTTAGAAAAATTCTCAGACACTTTTCCACTCTCTTGATGCTTTATGTCGCTTGTTTTGGTGATATTCCTGGCAATTCTTTTATCTTCAAAAGATTTTAATAGATGCAACGGAACGTATGACTCTTCCAGCCAATATTTCTTCCTTAAGTTTGAAGAATCTTCAAGCATGGATCCATGTTTCGTAACAGTATCAGGAATAAATCATCTCTTGCCAAAATCAAGAAGATACTTCACTATCGTTCCCTCTAGGCTCTTTCTACGGATGATAACCTGGATAGCAAGCTCTCTGACCAATTCCATTCTTCGAGGACATGCTCATGATATGAGATGCGGAGCCAAGTGTAGTAAAACTATCCACCTGCTTTTTGTTTGTTTTTACTTTGTTTTAGAACGGGAACAAGTAGGTGTGGCTAGACGGGAATAGAGTAGTTGACATATAATAAAATAGAGTGGGTGTAATATTTCATATTTTAATAGATAAAATTATTTTTGATAGCCTTGTATATGCAAACTTTGTATTTAAAATATACGGGTGTATGTAATTTTATTTTTGTGGGAGAAATATGTTTGTGGTGTTTTGTGTATGTTGGCTTAAAGCGGGAAGATAATTTGATTTAAAATTTGACTGCTGCCTTGTTGCACCACTTTGCCTTAGAATTAATTGTAACTATATTTCTTGTTATATCGAGAAAGTTTCTGACTTGTTTCTGATGTTTGTTGACAGATGGCTGGAGCTGGTCCTTCTCGCGGAAGAAGTAACATCAAAACTGTTACGAGCTTGCTCGGTAGTGATGGTAGTTGGGCGGATTCCCCTACTCTCTTTCCTGTCCCTCCTGTGACTATTGATCCCGAAGCTTACTTTACTAGTATGGATAAATACTATCAAGAAAAGAACATTGATCCACCACAGTTTGATAGTGCCCAATTGGATTCTGAATGGGGAAGGTATAAGCATTTGAAATATCGGAGCTCGTTTCAAAATTCCAAATGGAAGGATTTTATGTCGAAGGCCTTCCAAACTGGGGGAGACTATTCTTGGAGAGCTCCTACTCCGGGCGAGAGGTTATATTCACGGACCGACGATGGTGGGATAGTTATGCCACTTGAGCACTTGAAAGCGGGTTTAACGTCCCAACCCCACAAATTCTTGGTAGCTTTGTTTAAACAGCAGTTTAAGTGTACTCCGGCACAATTTACGCCAAATTCCATTCGACTGATATTGTGTTTGAGCCGAGACTTGGTGATCGCGAGAGAGTCCCAGTTGATGTTGGGGATGATGTAGATTTGATCAGGTCTCGTCCGGTACATGTAGAGAAAAATACTATTGAGCCGACGAAACATCAGGAACATGTGACCACAGAGGCGTGGGTGGAAGGAGATAACCCTGTCAACTTGCATACGGTATTTGCTGATTGCTGTTTGATGGATAAAGATTTCTTTGGGGAGGGACCTGATGGAGGGAGTGTTGACCCCGGATGGGAGACTTTAGTGGTGGATAATAAGGCGCCATTGATGAGCACTGGTATGTTGTCTTATTCTTACTTCTTGTCTACTTTGTTTCTTACTTATTTGTCTTGGACATGTTCACCATATTTTCTGATTTATGATGTAGGTATGTCCGGTGAGAGGGGAAAACATGTTGAGGAAAGAGATACTCTTGGACGAGTAGGGGGGCTATTGGTGAGGTTGTTGGTGGAGTTAGGCGTGTACCGAGAGCCCGTCCGAAGACATTAGTTTCTTGCTCCCGACTTGGCATGAAGCGGAGGTCCGGCTCGCAGCGGGTGGTAGACTCCACTTTTGATTATGATGCGTCCTCTGATGACGAGATTGTAGATCCCTCTACTGGTGTGCAAAGGAAAGGAGTAGGATATTTGTTTCCTACAGCTCCCAAGGCAGTTTTACCCGAGATGCTTACCCCTGATGATCGTGGGAAACTTGCGAAGGCGACGAAGAATAAGACGATTATGAGGTTTGAGAAGCATTATGCTCGGGTAAGTGATGTTCTTTAATGTAGCTTTCTGTTTTATTTGTCTACACTTGTGATGTTTCAGCCTTCATGTTTTCATTTGTGTTAGTTCTAACCAGTTTCCTTGGTTTGATGTCTTGTTGTAGGTTGGCGGTTATGGCGCCGGATTGGTGAATAAGCTTTTACGTGAGGGAAAAAGACGGAAGGTGGCAGAGAGACAAGTAAAAACCCTGAAGCAAGAGAATGGTGGCCTAATAGCTTACATGGATCTTCTACAAGAGGAAGCTGAAGAAGGCTTCGCTGCTGACAGGAAACGCTTGGAAGATCAAGTGGGAGAGGCTGTGGATGATGCCACCTGTGCGAAGGAGAAGTTGGCTGCCATGCCATCCGCAGTAGATGTGATTCGAGATTATAAAGCTTCTCCGGCGTACAAGAAAGACTGTGATGATGTTGTTGCAGCCATCCGAGGGACTAGTGTCTTTAGGGAGATAGTTGGTGTTGAGAGCCAGAAGATGACTCCCCTTGTCGTTGCTTGTTGCCGAGAGTTTTTTAGGGATGATCTTAGACGGCCCAAAGATGAATTCGATGTTTTCTTTATGGAGTGGATGAAAATCCGGAGGGAGGCTTATGCTCGTAGGAAGGCACATCCGCCCCCGTGACAAGCTCCTTCTTCTGATTAGTTAGTGTATTATGACTTAGTATTTCCTCATGTCAAAATGCTCTTGTGCTTGTACTTTTTCATTTGTAGTTGTATCACGTTGAACTATTTTATGATATTGGAGTTGCTTTTCCGTATCCTTCTTTTGTCCGCATAAAACTTGTAAGAATAATTAGGTAACATATTGCACTTAATTGTTTCTGAAGTATTGTTACTTGTGTCTGAGATAAGTTATTTGTTTCCGTGGCGGTTTCGTCCGCCTTGTGTCTGTACAAAACTCATGTGATAACATAATTCACTAAGTTTTGTCTGAGATAATTGTGTCTGAGGTGTTGCAATTGTGTCTGAGGTACTTTCTCCACTTTTTGTCCGACATGGTGTTACTTGCCTTGTGTCCGTATGAAACTCATAAGATAATATAATTCACTCAATTTTGTCTGAGATAGTTGTGTCTGAGGTGTTGCAATTTTGTATGAGGTACTTTCTCCACTTTGTGTCCGACATGGTGTTACTTGCCTTGTGTCCGTATGAAACTCATAAGATAATATAATTCACTCAATTTTGTCTGAGATAGTTGTGTCTGAGGTGTTGCAATTTTGTATGAGGTGCTTTCCCCGCTTTGCGTCACTTAATTTTGTCTGAGATAGTTGTGTCTGAGGTGTTGCAATTATGTCTGAAATACTTTACCCACTTTCTGTCTGTACGAGGCTCATGAGATAATATAATTCACTTGATTTTTCTGAGATAGTGTACTTGTGTATGTGATTGGGTGTAGGAAAGGCTCATAGAAGTAGGCCTTCAACCCTTTGATGTAGCAATAATGTTGCACAAACCTCCACTTAGTGTACAGTTTACCCGTATAACACAGGTCGGAGGCTTTTGTTACTCGAAGTACTAATTCCCCTTCATCTAATTTTTTGATCTTTTCTTCTAGCTCTTCTTAACCAAGAATTTGAAATCCTTAGCGACAAGGGTGAGATAAGGAGTTAGATGTCCCTTCTCACCTACCAAGGAAGCGACAAGGGTGAGATAAGGAGTTAGAAAAATTTTTGAGATAGTAAATTTTTTTGTTTGGAGGTGACTCTTCCTCCCCGCCAAGGAGGAGACAAGGGTGAAAAGGAGTTAGAAATTTTTTGAGATAGTAGATATTTTGCTTTGAGATGTCCCTTCCCACTCACCAAGGAAGCGACAAGGGTGAGAAAAGGAGTTAGAAATTTTTTTGAGATAGTAGATATTTTGCTTTGAGATGTCCCTTCCCACTCACCAAGGAAGCGACAAGGGTGAGAGAAGGAGTTAGAAATTTTTTTGAGATAGTAACGCTTTTTTTGCATGATGCCACCCTTGCTCAACTAAAAAGGTGGTTACTCATAAGAGGAAAAAGAGTTGCAAAATTTTTGAAATGGTGAAATTTAAGATGTTGCCATGGAAATGTTTCTTGAATAAATACATGTCAATTAATTTATGACTTGAGTTGAGGTTGATTCACTAAGATTCCCCCTCAATTTTGCTGAAATGTGATGTTGAACTGGTGGAGGCTTTTCTTAAGGAAGAAACCCCTCCTTCTAGCGCCAAATGATAATGCTCCTTGCTCCACTCTACCGTACTTGTCCCTCTTCCGGCAATGCTTGGTCGGGAATGTGGTGTGCTGTCGGTCGGGACTCTGCAAAACAATGCTTGACCGGGGGTGGTGGCCGTCAAGCACCTCCGGTGTGAGAGTAAGTAACTTGGTGGTGGAGAATAACAAGAAACAATATCAGAAAATATATTTCCGGTGACTGAGTTTTTGTGAGTGTTTTGTGAAAATATGAGAGTGTGAGAGTGAATGTAAAAATTAGAACCCGTGCATATGTGAGGCTGCTTGAGTATTTATAAGGTTTAGTGTTACCTTCCTTTGTCCCCCGGTCCGGAAGAATGCTCCCTTCCTTGTGACAGGTGTGAGTTGATGTAAGAGTATTGCAGAAGGGAGCAGCTTTTGCCCAAGAGGTGGAAGGTGCTGGAGGAAGAAACTGTCTTTGGTCCGGAAGAGATAGTATTGCATTCACTTATTTTCCTTAGTCCACTTTGGGTGTGACAAGTTGTCCATTGAATTCTTCCGGGACATGGTCATATCTGGCAGGTAAATAGACTTCTTCCGGGCAAAGATATTTCTTCCGGGAGGGTATTAACATTAGATTTGCTAATCTTTTAAACAATATTAAGACATACCTGTAGAAGAAGTATAGCAGTTTTCACATTAACTTCCCATAGCTTATCAAGAACCGACTCTTTACTTTCCAAAATGGTGGAGTTAGATGGATTCGTAGCAGCATTGGACACGACCACGTCAATTTTTCCGTATTTCTGCAGTTAAAATAATATACAAGAATAATTTAAGCACTAAGATAAACATGTGGGTACAAAGGATGGTAAACAACCAATCAACCTCCCCTCTTCCTCTTTCCCACGCACACACACACACACAAAATCTACAAGCTCAATGAAAGACACAAAGAGGGAAAATGCTACTGCATCATGCATCAAATCACACCAGCACCTCACACATAGTCAATAGTACACATGAACACCTAAAAAACACACTAGATACAAAAAACAATTATGAAACCAATCTGATGATTAACATCTTCTTTTGATCTTTAGTGGTTCAAATAACAACCTTCAAGAGGATATCTGGGAAAATCGTAGCCGGAGTTCTATTTTCTGTTTAAAAATCATAGGGTTCCTCTCAAGCCAAATGTAACATATACTTTCTGCAAACAACACCAGAGACAACTGATGCTGGCTTCTTAATCCCTTCCACATTTCTTGGCTCATTCTAATTTCAAAGTAAAAACTGCAGTCGGCCTCTGAAACTGCATAAAGTTTAGGACTTTGCTCCAAATTTCCTTTGCATATGAACAAATAAAAAACAGATGATCTAAATTTTCAGGAGCTGCATTACACGAGGGAGAACTATTAGTTTCAACCAATCTTCCAAGCAAATAACCTACCCGAGTTAATAACTAATAACTTATTGCACACAATAAGCCATGTGATGAATAAAGATCTAGGACTGGCTTTATAATACAAAAAACTCTTCTCCAGGGTACCTTTCCATTCTAAATTAGAGCATTCTATATACCAGGTTTAACAAAAATCTCATACTTTCTATAATTACTCTTTTAACTGTTTCTCATAGGAATTTCTAGTCTCTACATAATTTATTACTATACTGCCAAAAATAAATACTACACTGACAAAGTCCTGAAACATTTGGATATAAATTACAATGAAAAAAACCCATCACCTAGGCGAGATACCATTTCAGGAGGAAAAAACACTCATAGTGCATCCAGTTTAAATCATAGAAAATCACACAAAAATAATGCTGTAGAGAATAAAAGAAAAAATGAAAACTAATAGTACAGTTCTGAGTGGAAGATCGAAGATCAGTACCCCCTGAGATCTATGTCCAAACACTTAGGCATCCTTACTCTTTTATTAATAAAGAAAACCATGTTTAAATGGAACACAATAGTACCAAGGTACCAATTTTGGTTATGTTCTATTCCCTACAAGCTACAACTACATAATTAAACAAGTATTTATTTTATTTAATTTCTTTGTTTTCGGGTTCGATTCCCTGTAACTACATAATTAAACAATATTTATTTGTAGTAATATTAATATAGAATCACATAATTTATCTGAATAACTTAACTAAGAATCTATCTTCATACAGCAGATTATTGACATTTAATTGAATTCGGGATGGTGCTTGTTAGAAAGAGACTTCTTAAACACTAGTAAAACCTTTTAAGATAACAAGTTTTTAGAAGCTGCTTCCCTACAGTATTTCAGATTTTGGAGCTGAGGGAAAGATTTCACTCTTACTTGCTACTTGTTCAGAAGAAGGTAAAATCCAGGAGTTGAACGAGAACTCAAGAAGCTTGCTGGACTTATATGAAACATATATAAGGCCTGTCAAATATACTTTGATGATAGATATAGAACTTTTGAGAATGGTTTGGAGCTCATACACAACTAAATACATAGGCCCCCAGAAAAAGCCTCTGGATTAGAGGAAGGGCCTTGTACATCTCACGCACTCTCGCCAAACCCTACTTATAAGTGGGATACACGAGTTTGGTAGGTTAGATATAACATACATAACAAGTTTCCACCAGTGTTTGGATGTGTGATATCGTAAAGTGATAACTAGTGGTAGTTTATACTTCTACTAGTACTCTTTCATCACCGCAATGAATGAACAAACAATGCTATATGAAATTGCATAAACCGTAACAGAGAGCCTACACCAATAACATATTTACGATTTAAGTTCTCACAGAATTAACAGTAGCTTTTATAATACAGAATTCTTTACCGTTAAAACATAATATATTTCAACCGGAACAAATTAAACAACTCAACTTTAGTCCTCGACTCACTAACAAAGATGAAAGAATACATGGTGATCACCTGAACTGTTTTGTCAACAAGATTCTTTCTTTGTTGAGCATCTGACACATGACAGACCATCCCCAACGCTTCAATCCCCCGTGCCTTAAGCTTTTCCACAGCCTCATCGACATTTTTCTGTAAAACCATTACAAGCCAAGAAAAACCCACACTCACTTAAACCATACTTCCAATTCCTAATTCTCCGCATAAAAATGATAAAGGTTCAAACATTTAGAACATCTGTACCTTATAATAAAGAGTAAATTTCAGGGTGGTGGCTAAACTTTACCCCAATTTTCAAAATATTGGCCGGGAGCCACTTTTTGAAAGACGGAGTAAAACATCGGCCAAAAAATTGAAAATCTGAAAGACCGACCAATGTTTTAAAAATTGGCGTAAAGTTTAGCCATCACCCTGAAATTTACTCTATAATAAATCATACGAGAGCTATAGAATCAACAATTGCGTAAATTCTAAAAAACCCATATGAAACTTGAGAAATCAACCAAATTAAATTATAAAACATAGTCACAAACTAATGTAAACGAACATCAAAGTCAGTGATCATAATAGTCCGAACAAACATGGAAACTACATAAAATTCAAGAAACAACCATCTGATCATACTCAAAAGTCAAACACAAAAACAAGAAAATTAGTTGAAAAAAATGATAGAATTGTACAGACCAGATGATGATCATATTGATATATACATAGAAGAAAATGATAGGAAAGAATGACCTGTTTGCGAGAAGAGATGACAACAGAAGCACCCTCTAAGCCAAGACGTAGAGCAATAGCAAAGCCTATGCCTTGAGATGAAGCTGTCACTATCACCACTTTTCCTACAAATCTCTTCCCCATTTTTTCCATTTTCACTCAACAATCAAACCAACGTTAGCAAATCTGTTAGTTTATTACAGCCTACTCCATCTCATTATCATTTTTATACTCATTTTTCGAGTTTAGATTAACTTTTTTTCAGAAAAAAAATCTGTAAATAATACTCCAATTCATTTCTTTACGTACAAAAAATAGTAATATTTTATAATATAAAATCCAATCACACTCCACTATATTTACTTTATATCCACTTTAACATTAAAAATTAATTGATCCCACCACTTTACTCATTTTTCTTAATTTTTTCTATTAATTTACATTTTTTCTTAACCGTCCCCTAAATATAAAGAATGGAGCAGAAGGAGGGAGCAGTACAACTAAAATTTATAATTTATAGGAAAAAATTCAAATGATTATCCAAATGAAGAAGGAATATTAAAAGACATAAATACTAGGATAACTGTAGAATGGCGGGCGGATCAAACAACATTTGTCCCAATTATTGTCCAATTTTTTTATTTGATGTATAAAAAAATACTAATATATAATACTAATATATGATAATATATTAGTACCTTCAATCTAGAAAATAAAATAGTATAGAAGTAACTTTTTTTTGTATCATATTTATTATTTTATAAAATTTGCTATCATTACTATTTTTATATTATTTTATTATTTATTAAATATAATAAATGACCGAAAACCAAAACTTTCAATGTTTCGGCTTTAATAATATAGAATAGATAAATATATATAGGCAAGTGATCAAATGAGACCCTATGTTAAAATGAGAACTGAGACTAAATCTCAGCCACTCAATTTTAAAACTACTTTTAATCTGGACCACAAATAAACACCCATATCTTTGAATTAGAATAATTATTTCTCTCTCCTCATATCACTCATCCACCCACTTCCAGATCTATCCATTTTTTTCACTCTCTCTCTTTTTCTCTCTCTCTCCACACAAACACTCGCCTGTCCTCTCCAGCACCTCTAAATCAAGTAGATCTATATTTGCTGATTCTGCCATTTCATCGTATACTCTTCACACCACATTCATGAATCATGATTTTTGAGATGTGCAAGTAAGATTTGAACCAATCAAGAAAAAGAAGCCTACGTATTCTTGTATTCAATATCATTCGAGTCATACAAAGTAAACACCTTATCTCAAATAACATATAATCCTAGACCATACTCTGCCCAGCCATGATCTTTCCGGTTAATAACTTGGATCACCCGATTAAAGTCAGATAAAGTCGAAAGTCAGATGAATGTGGTTGAGGAGGTTAATGAGGAAGTTGTGAGGATTTTGCAGGAGGCGAGTCAAACGTTGGTGGAAAGGATTGATTTGGCAAAAAACATTATGAAATTTTGGTGATTTGCGTTGAAAATTAGTTATTTGTGTTGAAATTTTGATGATTTGTATTAAATTTTTGGTGATTCTGTAGTTATGATGGCAGTATACTGGTGGTGGTTTATAATTTAGTATACTGGTGGTGGTATACATGGTATAAGCAGCGATTTTTGGTGATTTGTTTTAAAATTGTTAATGATTTGTTTCAAAAAAATTTAGTGATTTTGATTGAAATTCGGTGATTTATGTTGATTTTTCTGTTATTTCTAGCTTAAATTTGATGATTTTGATATGGTGGTGATTGTGATATGGTGGTGATTTTACATGAGACATAAATAGTGAAAACGACAGTTAAGGTGGTGGTTCTAGGTGCATCAGATGGGATGATGATGTTGATTTTGCTAATATAATGGTGTAGTGGAGATGATGGTTATGGAGTAGGAGAAATGATGGCGGTAGTGGTAAAACAGATGAAAGGGACAGTGGCGGTAGAGTAATAGGAAGATGATATATGTATAAATATTGATGTATGTATATGAATGGTATTATTTTTTTTTTAGTGATTTGGTGATTTGGACTCAGTTCTCATTATAAGAGGGGTCTCACTAGAGTAGCCATATATATATATATATATAGGGTCCTATTCAACTAGAAACATGTACTAATTAAAAACTAGAAACTGCACCACACACAGTTAAATACACCCTCTCACATACAACCCCACCTAATCCCCTCCATTCGTAATTATATTTTTCCCGTTAACTGGTGATCTTTTTTTAAAATCTGACTTCACTGTATTTTTTTCATCTCGCAACAATTAGTTTGCATACCATATTTGATATATTTCGACGATAAATCACTATTTATGCTTACGAGAATCACTAAAATGTTGGTGATTCATGTAAGAATAAATAGTGATTTCTGCGTAAATGTAGTGATTTTTTCTCCAAACCTATACGTAAATTACAAATTTTGTACTGCAAAATCAATAAATTTATACGTATATAAAAATAAATCGCTAGATCTATGCTGAAATCACTATTTATTATTACAGAAACCACTAAAATTTTAGTACTCCGTAATATAGCACATATGGTATGCATATTGATCGTTGGAAGATGGAGAAAAATATAGTGAAGTCGGATTTCAAAAAAAATTCACCGATTCACGGGAAAATCAAATTAAAAATGAAGGGAATTAGGTGGGATTGTGTATGTGAGGGTGTATTTTAACTGTGTGTGGTGCAGTAGAGAACCATTAGATTAAATTAATCTAAGAGCTTAGATTAGTTTTTAGTTTCTATTTTAATTTTAGTTTCTAGTTGAACAAAAGCCTATATATATGTCATTGTTCCAAAGATTATAGAGAATCGGGGATAACCATATATTCTATTATAGAATCTCATAAATAATTTTAAATGTTTTTACATAAAATATATAATATTAGAATATTAGCATATACAAACTTTATAAAAAATTAACATATAAAATTTGAATAAAAACATTGATTTTAAATTTGATTCAACTGTAGAATCACTTTGGACTATTTCACTAATTTCCGATTAATTTTTAAAAAAAAGTAGTTTAATTTCATTTTTTAATTTAAAATATGATAAAAATATATATTATGAATATTTATGTAATGGTTGTCTGCCGAACTCGAAGTTCTCTCTGTCATATATAAATTTAGACCTCTTAGACTACATTAATACTAAATACATTGTACTGCATTATTAAGTTTTATTTTTTTATATATTTTATGCATTATATCTCCGACTGCAATTTTGATATAACATGTCTAACCTTGTCTGTAGATATATATATATATATATATATATATATATATATATATATATATATATATATACTTCGTTCGTATTTGGGGCGGGCCTCTGGTTCTATTTATAGCCAATTTATTTATAACCAATTATTTTTTCCAGCTAAAACACGTTAGTTATTTTATATATTTTTCTAACCAAAACAACTAAAAATAAAATATGTAACATATATATAAATGGTAATATTATTACAGATTTATAACAGATTAGCTTTTTGAGCTATATAAAATGGTAATATATATTAGCCTATAACCCGTGCAAAGCACGGGCCTTAAAAAATAATAAACAAAAACATTTAATGTGAACAGAAAATATTAAAATAAAAGTAAAAATTAATATGATAAATTATAAAATGAGAAACTTAAATATTAATTGGAACATAAAAAAATACAGATGGGACTGGGGAAGATAAATGATGTATTATTAATATTATTTTATTATAAAATAATATTAATAATAAGGACAGATAGAAAATCTAACATGTTTTAATTAAAAAAAAAATTGGTCGTGATATTTTTAGAAGTGTTTTAATTATATTAATTATATTTATTAAAAAAATATGTTGACATGTTAAAATAAGTAAGCTTTTTTAATAAAGACAAATAGAAAAGCTAACATGTTTTAATTAAAATAAAATTAACTGCCGTAATATTTTAAGATGTGTTTTAATTATATTAATTTTATTTGTTAAAAAAATACGTTCACTTGTTAAAATAGGTAAGTTTTTTTAAATAATTAAAAGTATTAAAATAGGTTTTAAAATATATAAGTAAGGGTTGTACTTGATATTTTTGGAAAATAGAGATTTTAGTGATAACAAATATAAAAGGTAATATATTTTAATTTAAAAATAATTGTCCGTGATATTTTTGGAAAATAAGTAGATTTTGTTAGAAAAAAATGTTTTAACTATAAAAGGCAATCAGCTAGTTACTATTTTTATATTATTTTATTATTTATTAAATAGAGTATTAATATAGGTTTTAAAATAAATAAGTAAGGATTGCACCTCAAATTTTTGGAAAATATGGATTTTAGTGATAACAAATATAAAAGATAATATGTTTTAATTTAAAGGTAATTGTCGTGATATTTTTGGAAAAGGAGTAGATTTTGTTATAATTGTTTTTTTATTATAAAAGGCAATCAACTAGTTACTATTTTTATATTATTTTATTATTTATTAAATAGAGTATTAAAATAGGTTTTAAAATAAATAAATAAGGATTGCACCTCATATTTTTGGAAAATAGAGATTTTAGTGATAACAAATATAAAAGGTAATATATTTTAATTTAAAGATAATTGTCATGATATTTTTGGAAAATGAGTAGATTTTGTTAGAAAAAAAATATTTAATTATAAAAGGCAATCATCTAGTTACTATTTTTATATTTTTTTATTATTTATTAAATAGAATAAAAGACCGAAAACCGACCAGAAACCCAAACTTTCAATGTTTTTCAATGTTTGAGCTTTAATAATATAGTATAGATATTATAAATGTAATATAATTTTATATAATTATTAATAAGTAACTAACTGTAACATTGCCTGTTTTGTATTTTTTAACTAAAAAAACTCATATTTGAATTAAAAATTACATAGACAAAATATAGATATAATGACAATATTATTATATTAAACTTATAAAATCCATGTTTAATATAATTTTTTATAACATACAATTTAAATAAGATAAGTAATAACAAATAAAAGTAATAGCATACGTTATAAAAACTCGGTAAGCACATATTTTGTTATTTGCACTTTAGTCACTTTTAAATTTTTTTAAGATCAAATAAATATAAACTTGGGTGAGCTCCCAAAATACCCACCAAATCAGTTTTTTTGCCCAAAATACCCACCAGCGCACTGTTCCGCCCTTTTTACCCACGAAATACGCATTACAGAAATGCGTAGACTACTTTTATAAAGAATGCGCATCTCTGACATGCGTATTCTTTGTAAATATTTTACGGGATGCGCATGTCAGACATGCGTATTCACTTTTTGAAAAAACAAAGAATACGCATGTCTCACATGCGCATCCTTTATAAAAGAAGTCTACGCATGTCTCACATGCGTATTCAGCGGGTAGTTTGGGCGCACTGTTCCGCTGGTGGGTATTTTGGGCAATACACCCCATTTTGGTAGGTATTTTGGGCATTTTCTCTATAAACTTTTAGATCTATTATTTAAAAATATTTTACTATCTAAAATACTACTAAAGATTACGTCAAAATTTTATTAAATTAAATAATTATATTATTAGATATATAAATCCAATTTATTATATAAACATATATATATATATATATATATATATATATATATTAAAATTTCATCAAATAATATATAATTACAAAAATCTACATAAAAAATAATAAAATATTAAAGAAAACTCGCACTGGATATAAGCTCATATATATATATATATATATATATATATATATATATATATATAGGCAAGTGATCAAATGAGACCCTATGTTAAAATGAGAACTGAGACCCAATCTTGACCCCACGTTCTTTTAAATTAAATTAAATCGTAGGCACACAAATATAAATATAAATTATATTTTATATTACATAATAATATAAATATAAATTATATTTTATATTACATAATCTATCTTCCCAGTCCACCCATTTCTATCTCTGTATCTCTCTCTTCTTTCTCCCTCTCTCCTACATCTCACTTCCACCAGATCTGTATCTCATCTCCGATCATCACTCTTTCCACGTTGTTGGTATACCACCATCGTTATCGGAGCCTAACCATCACTAGCGTCTCATCACTCCCGATTTATATCATTTCTAGTCCATATTATTTCCGATCTGGCATTGTTACTCGTTGTGTTGGAATTTTTCGATCGATGTAGTCCGAAAAGAAACATATACCATGTATATCTTATTTCAGAGTTGCAACTTTTTATATCTAATGATTTGTGTAAGGTACATGATGAAGGCGGTTACAGTGGTGGTGGTACAAGTGTAGTGGATGAAGGTTATGGCGGAGATGGTAGTTAAAATAGTGGTATATAGGGTAGAGTTAGAAATTTTTAGTGATTTGCTTTAAAAAACTTTGGTGATTTGTACTGAAATTTGGTGATTTGTACAGAAATTTGGTGATTTGTGTTGAATTTATGGTGATTTAGTCTTAAATTTGGTGATTCTGGTGTGTTGGTGACTATGCATGTGATTGAAATTATAAAAAATGGTAGAGTTGATAACAATAGTGCAATTATGAAGCATATAGTGATGATGAAGGTGGTTAGTGATAGTACTTTTGTGATAGTGATGGATACGGAGGAGTGTTGGTGGTGTCACGGTGGAGCAATTATAAGAAACAATGGTGGTTGAGGTGTTATAATATATTTACAATGTGTGTCTATATAGATAGTGTTGATAATTTTTAATTATTTGATTATAGAAATGTTGGTGAGTCTGTGATGTGATGATAGTAATGGTGACGATGTGGTAGCGACAGTGTATTGAGCAAGATAGTGTGATGGTCGTAACTGTATTTTATCTATTGTAGTTTGTAACTATCCTTACAGTTCAATTTATTTACAAAATTACCACCAAGGTCTCAGTTCTCATTTTAATATAGGGTCTTATTTGAGCACCTCCCTATATATATATATATATATATATATATATCAATACTATATTATATAATAAACGAAACATTAAAAGTTTAGTTGGTCGTTATGGTACGTTGTGATTTTACTTAATTACCCTTAATTAACTATACTTCGTGTTTTTACTTAATTAACCTTACTTATTTATAGAAATATATTATTAAATAATAATATTACCTATTTATAACCAATTACCTTTTTCACGTAAAATACATTATTTTTTCTAACAAATTCCCCTGCTTTTTCAAATATATCACGGGCAATTACCTTTTTTAACTAAAACATGTTTGTTTTTCTATTTTTTTTTACTAAAACCCCTCCTTTTCCAAAAATATCACGGACAAACCTTTAGTTATTTATTTTTAAACCTATTTTAATATTATAATTATTTTTTTAAAAGTTTACCTATTTTAACATGTCTACTTATTTTTCTTAACAAATTCAATTACTAAAAATATTAAAATATAAATAATCAAATACCTATTTATAGCCAATTATCTTTTCAGCTAAAACACATTATATATTTTTTCTAACAAAGTACATCCTTTTTCTAAATATATCACGGGAAATTGTCTTTTACAATTTACTTATTTTTATTTTTCTTACTAAAATCCATTTTTTTCCCAAAAATATCACAGGAAACCATTTACTTAATTATTTTAAAACGTATTTAAATACTTTTAATTATTAAATTTTAAAACCTCATTTTTCAAAAATATCAAGGGTATTTACCTTTTTAAACTAAATATATGTTACATTTTTTATTTTTTCTTACTAAAACCCATAATTTTCCAAAAAAATAACGGGCAAACTCATACTTATTTATTTTAAAATCTGTTTTAAAGTTTTTAATTAATTAAAAGTGTTTAGCTATTTTAACATGCCAACTTATTTTTTGCACAATTACAATTAATAAAATATTAAAATAATAATAATAAAATAACAATTAACAATCCGTGCATCGCACGGGTTTTAAGCTAGTATATATATATATTTATATATATATATATATATATATATATATACCTTATAAAGAACACCATCATAAACACTTCATTTTTCATAAAAAATGATTTTTTTAAATTAGAATCATAAAATTGAACAACAATTAAGCCTAACATATCGAATTTAACGTAGAATCTCATCTAAATTTAAAAATTAAACATTACATATAATCAATCTTGTATATATATTTATCACAATAAAATTACATGTAATCATGTTTTATTTGATTCTAATTCTTTGTTAGATTCTATTTTTATTCGTAATAAACCTTTTTTGGTGAGAAAATTAGAATCAACATGCAATTTATGTAAGATTCTATGGTGTTCTTTATTGTATAAGAGTGTTCTTCATGTAACAATGGTATATATATATATAGTGTTAAGTTCTAAACACATTTTTTGTGCAGACCTGGAGACCTTCTGTTTACAAAATTTAGTTTGTACATGATTTTCAAGATTTTCAATGAAATAGTGATTTTCATTGAATATACTTTGCAAAACATTATGATTTACAAATTTTTGATTACAAAATATGATCTATTTTGCCAAATTTAGTCTCAAGGTCTCCGTGGTCTATCTAGAACTTAACTCTATATATATATATATATATATATATATATATATATATATATATATATATATAGGCCAAGGTTCAAGAGAGAACACTCTTAAAAGGAGAACAAGAGAACACTTCCTAAATTTTTGCACATTCGCTAAAACAAGAACAGATACCCCCAGTTTGAAACTAGTTCATGTGCATGTAATTCTTAGGGGCGAAAGTGCGTAACACTTCATATTGTGTTGCCACTTACCAGACATCCACTTTTATGTACGAAATTTACAGAACAAGCCCGCAAATTCGACTTTACACCCTGAGGTGTAAATTTTTTTGAGATTCTAAATTCTTTTCTTGAAAGATAAAGTGTATTCTAAAATAGATTCTTTAAATTTTTTGAGATTCTAACATAGATTTTAAAATAAATTCTTTGTTATTACCGGTTAAACGTGATTTTAAAATAGATTTTTTAAAAAACAATTTCAAGTTATTTGTCATTTTTTATGATTTAATTTTTCACTATCGGAGCTTATTTTGTTTTATATTCATGGTTAAACTGGATTTTAAATTTTAATTTTTTCCAAAATTTTGTGATTTTAAATCAATTTACACTAGATTGTTTCTTGGAGGTTAAAGTAGATTCTAAAATAGATTCTTTAAATTTTTTTGAAAAGTTATAGATTCTAAAATAGATTCTTTAAATTTTTTGAGATTCTAAATTCTTTTCTTGGAAGATAAAGTGTATTATAAAATAGATTCTTTAAATTTTTTGAGATTCTAACATAGATCTTAAAACAAATTCTTTGTTATTACCGGTTAAACGTGATTTTAAAATAGATTTAAAAAAAAAACAATTTCAAGTTATTTGTCATTTTTTATGATTTAATTTTTCACTATCAGAGCTTATTTTGTTTTATATATATGGTTAAACTGGATTTTAAATTTTTATTTTTTCCAAAATTTTGTGATTTTAAATCAATTTACACTAGATTGTTTCTTGGAGGTTAAAGTAGATTCTAAAATAGATTCTTTAAATTTTTTTGAGAAATTATAGATTCTAAAATAGATTCTTTAAATTTTTTGAGATTTTAAATTCTTTTCTTGGAAGATAAAGTGTATTCTAAAATAGATTCTAACATAGATCTTAAAACAAATTCTTTGTTATTACCGGTTAAACGTGATTTTAAAATAGATTTTTTAAAAAACAATTTCAAGTTATTTGTCATTTTTTATGATTTAATTTTTCACTATCGGAACTTATTTTGTTTTATATTCATGGTTAAACTGGATTTTAAATTTTTATTTTTTCCAAAATTTTGTGATTTTAAATCAATTTACACTAGATTGTTTTTTGGAGGTTAAAGTAGATTCTAAAATAGATTCTTTAAATTTTTTTGAGAAATTATAGATTCTTTAAATTTTTTGAGATTCTAAATTATATCTTAAAATAGATTCTTTACTATTATCGGTCAAACATGATTCTAAAATAGATTTTTTAAAAAAACAAATCAAGTTATTTGTCATTTTTAATGGTTTTATTTTCACTATCTAAGCTTCTTTATGAGTTTTATTTTAGCCTTCTTTAATTCCAAAGTTTCGAAACTTCAAGTACAATAATAATTTATATAGATATATTTTTAGGATTTTGAGATTCTAAAGCTGATGCTAAAATGAATTCCACATCATTTAAAATTAATTCTAAATTAGATTCACTAAAGCCACAATTCCACATCGTTTAAACTACATTTCAAATTTTAATTTTTTTTTACATTCGGATCAAAGTATATGATCTTACCCACAAATCATGAAAACAGGCTTAGGGTTCTTAATGGGGGGATCAGGTCTGAGCCTTTCTTAGTCATAAATCACAAGAATGTAAACTAGAAGCAATCCAGAAAACCAAACAAGTAATACTAATTAAGGCATTTGAGTCAACACTCATGATATGTCCCTGATAATGCACACCATATCTGAGTAACGTTAGGTACCCAGCAACAACCAGTAATACTACAAAGTAAAGGCGAATGTTTCAAACAAGCCAACACCCGAGATATAAATATACAGACTACTAACCAAAGATAGATAGTAGACATACAAACAGAGCAAAGTATTTCTGCAAGCTCTTCCGGCTAATTACACCCACACAAGTAGCCTTAACAAGAAGAGGTCACTCACACACAAGCCAACCAGAAGACCTTGTCTACTTGATCTCAATTGTAGGCCAAGTGTTTCTGTAATAAGTATGATTTGCCTATCTTACTTTTTTTTTGGATAAAAGCACAAGCAGATAATCTTAGATCAAGATACACAGCACACAATATGCCACTTATTTAGTCAATTACATATAGAATATGAAGTTCTACTCTCCAGAATGAAATGTAACATAACGTTTACTGTTCCATGTCAGTCGTCAGATATTTAAATATCTGATACATATAGGTAACAATTTGGAAATCATGTAAAGAACAAGTAACAATATACCTGTAACCAGCAAACACACATTGAAAGTTGAAACAGATCCTCTCATAAAACACATACCATCTTCATAATTGCATAATGCATATCCTTAGCAACTATTATAAAATGCTTCTCCATTATTCATGGTAGACACTTGATTGAAATGAAAAGAGTCTAATGAGGACAAAGCCCTATATAACGCAATATGAGCTTATTTAAGGATAACGGAAAAACTGTATGCTGGAAAGATTTTCAGACAATAGATTACGGATGGAATTGAACTCTGTTCCCCTTTCAGGTGCACAGGAATATTCACTTTTACATACGGAGGGAAAGAGTCATATCGATATAGTCTTTCAGTGTACTTTCAAAGTGCAAGAGATTCTTACAGAACTCCAACACAGAAGCAAGCAGGACATAAGTTCAATTAAGCCGCCTCCTTCTAGGAGCACGAGAATCTCCACTGTCCATATCTGAATTCTAGAATGATAAAACAAGGTAGTACACAGGAGCAACACATGCATGGAAAGCAGAGAAAAATTAACAAATAATTTATATCATTCTGCAAATTTCAGAGTATCAGAACACTTTTAAATGTGAGATGTCCAAACAAGTTTCTGCAACTGATGCAACTGATGCTTTATATGGTCATCTACAAACAAAAATATTGAAAATTAGAAACTAAAACAGAAATTACTGAATTACTAGAATTGATATACCATCCCAATCATTTATATAAAGGTTATCAGTCAATGAACTCACTTCTTACCATCATCTTTTAATTTCATCCAGAACCATCTGTTTGCAGCGATTAGGTAGGAGAAAAACTGACCACAAAAAAGTAAATAATAAGGAAAACGAGAGAAATTAGGTGGTGTTATCCACTCATACGTTATCGACAGTTAGTAAAAAACGGTGTTGCATCTGTAGCCAAGTAGTTGTGTATATGAAGCTCACGACGAGTCCTCCGAATTATAATATATACTACTCTCTTATTATTTTTTCCGTCGCATCTGTTTTCATCATGGACTCATATTCATCGCCAGCGTTCGTCAAGAAGAAGCTGAAACAAATTCTGTCAGTGTTTTGTTTTAAGCTCAGAGAGCATGATTTACCAGAGCTGAAAAAGTGCCTCAGCGTCTTGAGCTGCCAGAACTCGTCAAAAAATATTGAGGAAAACGTTCACTTGTCTTCCGCTCTCAATTTTAACACATGTATGTGTTTTCGTTATTGTTCTTTTTAAAAAACATATAATGGTTTACGTATTCCAGGGAGTTTGTAAACAGCGTCTGGTGTATAAAGATACTATCACCGCAAGATGTGCAGCAGATGGGGAAACAAGGTATAGAGCTTCTGAATGCGGTTCCAGTTCAGAGGCTCTCTACCACCAGCTGTGACAACTACGCGAGCCAACAAGAGTCAAGAAATTTGAACTCGGGGATTGCATCCGTAGGAACCCTTGATTACTGAAACTTTCAAATTAGATAAACAACTATCTCAACTGTAATATTACTATTTCTCGTGAATACTAGTATGGCGGGAGACCGATTCTAGCTAAAAGTTTATTTTAAAGTAATATTGTAATTATAGCATTTTAAGCGTTTCAGTATTTAATTATGTTTCTTAAACAGCAAAGTATTAAAGTGTACTTGGTAGAGATTAATATTTGTGAAGATAGAACATGAGGATGTTTGATCACTGGACTGCTGTTTCTATATATAATTTTGGGAATGGTCAGTCGCATTCACATTAATTTAATTACTGTCCTGCTGCCGAGGTTCCAAAATTTTAGGTATGTGTTTCTATATATAATTTTGGGAACATTATTTTATGTGCCTCGGCTGAATGACAATAATTAAGGTTTAATCGTGGATGACTATTATGACTTTAACAGTGAAAGGGAGCCTTTATGCGTTTCTGTAGTGGGAATAAGCAATCTAAAAATTCCAATGTTCTACAAATAGCATCTCCACGTTAATGGTTACAACTCTTAAGCCTGCGCTTTCTGTGGGAGTTTCTTTTCAGTCATTTATGGTGAAACTAGTACTGCAACTAAGATGGACTTGATGGAGGAGCTGTTTTCTGCCCATAAAACCGAGATGCCTGCGACTAAGCATAGCACCCTCCCCCTTCCCTCTCCCAAAACGAAAGCATGACATACATGAAATCGTGATTAACATTCAAAGCAGAAGTGAAATTAAATTGACATTTCATGTTGCAGAATACTTCAAAAATTGTCATTAGCACATAGATACATAAACACCAACACACACACAGAGATATATACATAGATCCAAGCATAAACATAGATATATAGAGAGATTCATGTACAAGAAACAACGATTCATGTATAAACAGAGATATAGACACAGAAATACAGATGTATGTACAAATATTACATATATTTCATTGTTACCTAATCGAAGAAACATATCGAAGCTTCAAATCATGAATGTAACTTCAATTCAAGCTCGATTAGACCTGATATTACATATATTTCATCAAGTTAAACAAAAAGACTACATAAATCGTAAACAAAAAACTCGAAACCCTAATTTCACAAATTTTGAACACTCCTTACCCATTTTCAATGACTCTTCAAAAAATACACGCGATTCTTCAACAAATTCAAACGATTCTTCAGCAAATTCAGACGATTCTTCAATAATTTTGAATGATTCTTTCGCCGAATTGAAAAACCTAGCTTCACTTTGCTTAGATAAATTCTATATTTTCTGTTTAAGACGTATGTATTTTGGTTGGTGTGTATGTATTTTCTGTTTATTAAGTTTGCTACTTAGGCTTCAATTTCAATCAAATTACGAGCGTGCCACTCGATTAAATCAGAATCGTGACCTTTAAATGTGTTTATAATGGACGGCTATGATTATGTTCTCTTGTTCTCTTTTTAAGAGTGTTCTCCCTAGAGCCCAACTCATATATATATCAATACTGTTATATAATTAACTCCTTATATATAATAAGCGTAAGGGAGATCTTATCCAAAACTTTGGTTGGTCACTGTACTACCAAAAGTATACGATCCGTTGGATTATTAAACTATAAATCTTCAAATCAATGAGGACCGTCAGATATAATATTAAAAATTGTATTTGATTATTAATAGGATAGTATTTAAATACTAAAATATGTATTTTGATAATTTAAACCAATTATAAATAGGTTTTCTATATTGAATAGAAATCTTTATGTAAAAATTCGTAATTATCCTTTCTCTTTAGTTTATGGATAGTTCCAGTTAGATAATAATTATTAAACCATCATTAAATTAAAGATAATTTTGTAAGCTTCGCGTGGGCTGTAAAATCGTTAAAATCTGTTGTCTAAAACTCAAGATAGAGCCCAAACAGTAAAGTTATTATCTAAATTTTAATAAATATATTTTTATTATTGTAGCACCAATTTAATTTTTTTTCCTAATTTTTTTAAATTTATAAATTCTATTTTTATTTCAATAAAATATTAAAACCAATTTAAAAAAAATTAAAATCGATCGTCCGTGTACGATTACGACCAAATTAATAATTATAGTTAGATCTTAAATAGATCGATGAGAATTGTTAGATCTAATATTAAAAAGTGTATCTGATTAATAATATAATTATATTTAAATAATAAAAAGTGTATTTTGATAATTTAAAATTTTTTTATGTAAAAATTCTTAAATATCTTTTCTCTTGAATTTATGTATAGTTTCAGTTAGATAATAATTATTAAACCAAATATCAAGATAACAATTCATATCGATTACACTGATACACGTGGACCCTACGTTATAACAAACTTAGGAGAACTCATGTACATGAATAAATTTAAACACTTTTTTTTCCGAAGGAACATAACAATTTGATTAATCCAAATTATAATTATACTAGCATAAAACCCGTGCGATGCACGGATTGTTAATTGTTATTTTATTATTATTTTATTAATTGTAATTGTGCAAAAAATAAGTAGACATGTTAAAATAGCTAAACACTTTTAATTAATTAAAAACATTAAAACAGATTTTAAAATAAATAAGTATGGGGTTGCCCATTATATTTTTGAAAATGAGGGGTTTTAGTTAGAAAAAATAAAAAATGTAACATATATTTAGTTTAGAAAGGTAAATGCCCGTAATATTTTTGGAAAATGAGGTTTTAAAATTTAATAATTAAAAGTATTTAAATACGTTTTAAAATAAATAAGTAAATGGTTTCTTGTGATATTTTTGGAAAAAGAATGGATTTTAGTGAGAAAAATAGAAAAAGTAAATTGTAAAAGGCAATTTCTCGTGATATATTTAGAAAAGAAGGAAGTTTTAGAAAAAATATATAATATATTTTAGCTGAAAAGGTAATTGGTTATAAATAGGTATTTGATCATTTATATTTTAATATTTGTAGTAATTGCATTTGTTAAGAAAAATAGGTAGACATGTTAAAATAGATAAACTTTTAAAAAATAATTATAATATTAGGTTTAAAAATAAATAACTAAAGGTTTGTCTTTGGAAAATGAGAGGTTTTAGTAAGAAAAAAATAGAAAAGCTAACATGTTTTAGTTAAAAAAGTTAATTGCTCGTGATATATTTGAAAAGGTAGGGTAATTTTTTAGAAAAATAAAAAAAAAATGTATTTATTTATCACGGACAAACCCTTTAGTTATTTATTTTAAAACGTATTTAAATAATTTAAACCCTTTAAACGTATTTATTTTAAAACGTATTTTAAAACGTATTTAAAAATATCACGGACATTTACCTTTTAAACTAAATATATGTTACATTTTTCATTTTTTCATAATAAAACCTATCTTTTTTCAAAAATATAACGAGCAAACCCTTACTTATTTATTTTAAAATATGTTTTAATATTTTTAATTAATTAAAAGTGTTTAGCTATTTTTACATGCCTACTTATTTTTTTAACAAATACAATTAAAAAAATAATAATAAAATAACAATTAACAATCTGTGCATCGCACGGGTTTTAAGCTAGTATATTTAAATTTGTAAATGCCAACATTTAGTTTTAATTTTAAAATTTTCTACAATTTTTAATAAGTATGATACAATATTTTGTGATGGTGAGATATTATAATTTTGCAAGTGTGGTTAACTTAGTTAGTAGCACATCTAAATCATAGTTTGAAAATATTGTTAATTGTTAACATAAAGAGGTGGTACAAATAAATTATTACAAAAAATAATTCTGAGTTGGGTTCTATTAATGGAGATTATAAAGACCACTCTAATAACCATTGGATTCAAAAAACATCATGTGACCGTGATTTAAAGCCAACAAAAATGTGATGCTTATTTTAAAAAAGAAATACGTATATTTGTAGTTATTGACATATATACAGTATTATTTTCAACAAACATCCCGCACTTAACTCACTCATCTATCAGTTATGATCTTCGACATTTTGAAAATTTCCCGATAGTCCACCCATTCTACAGTACGTTTCTGGAGAGAGAACTAAACACAGAAAGTCACGCCTTGTTGCTGAATAATTACGGACGAAGCATAACTGACTGTTTTGTGTGCAGAACTTTCAAGATGAGTGCAGGACCTACATTGTGTTAAAGTTTATCTCTCAATTTTCTAATTGTGTTGCAAGTTTGCGTTTTTCTTTTTAATTTCTGGAATTTGATTCTTTTGTGAAGTCGTTATGTTTGAAACTGTATGTATTTCAAGGTGTAGATTGGGGGTTACAGTATTTAGTCATGCATCACTAGTACAAAAAAGCCTTTTAGTGTCACACCTAAGGCGTCGGTTCTTAAAGGAACCGACGCTTATTCTTGTTTTTAGCGTCTATTACTAACTTAACCAACGCTTATTTACTAAGTAGTTTGATCTAATGCGTCGGTTTTATATAATGACCGGCGTTTTTTCCACTTTTTATAGTTTTAGCGTCGTCCAATTGGCCTAGACCTATAACGTCCCCTTCATATACTATGCCCATTGACCGACGCTTTAGACCTTTTTTGACCGACGCGGAAAGTCATTTCTGTACTAGTGCATGTAAGTATTTATGCATAGTTTTTTTTTTGGAATGTATATGTTTCTACAGGACCGAGTGTTGCAAAATATGCAAGAATATTCAAGAATGTGTGGGTTGATTCAATGTTTTATATTTATTTTTATTTTTGCAAAGACTTGTGATGTAGTAGATTTTAAATGGAATTTTAAGCATTAGGTTTGATGTACTAGATTATTGTGTGGAACAAATGCATTTTTAAATATTTAATGGCACTGGAATGTTGATTTATTAATTTAATAAATGGTCTTCTCTGTTGGGTATGATTTTTGTGAAACAGGTGCAGCCAAAGCCTTTCAGTTTTAGATGATTTCTTTTTCAACACTGCAAATTGAACTGCAAATTGAACGAAGTAAATTAATGTCAATCCTTAGTCGGATGGTGGTGGTTGTGTTAGTTCTGCATTACTGACCTTGACGTTTAAATTAGCTTCTCGGCCTAGCAAAAGAGGGTGAGGTTGTTAGTGCACAAATTTTTTACTTGTCTATTTTGTATTGACAGGAAGATCGAACGTCGACAAGAAGGAATGTTGAAGACAGATGCAGTCTGACATGAAGACAGTTGACGTCTAATGAGTTCGTATACGTGCATATAGGATATTATCAATTACAAAATACATGAAATGTATATATTTGACTAAGTCACATAAGGACCGGGTCAACTAGTAACAGAATTATTGTTGACAGCTCAAGAACACTTGATGAGTGTGCGACATGTTTGAATAGCTATATGTCCTGAGAAATATAGGAGATATACAAGCAACTACTCCATGCAAATCGGGCACGTGCTCCAGCAAGCAACGGGAAAATGAGCTGAATAAGATATAGATACGGCTCTAGAGATCATTTACAACACAACTCCACACTCCCACAACTTCTACACTTCTTCTTCTTCTCAAATACTACACATGTTAGTGCATACGGCTTTTAGACATATAGGGGTTATTGTACTTGTTTTTCATTTTTGTTCACCTATATAACCATTGTTAAACAGATTATAGTGGATCATTTGAACAATCCCACCCGCGATTTTTAACCGTTTACATGGGGTTTTCCGCGTCATCAAAAGTCTTGCGTCTTGTTTTATTGTTCTTATTTTATTTTTCTGTACTTGTTCATTTTACATTCTACATGTCCATTGGTCACTAAATCAAATTACTTAGGTTTTAACCCTACAAAAATTTACCAAAACAGAGGTCATTAAGCAATGCAAAATCATTGAACAATTTTTTGTAATATATTGATTATAAATTAACTCAGTAGTCGTTTCGTTGATTTGCAGATGTCTATTATAATTGATTTTTGTAATTATTCCATGGGTCCTATTTACGGTGATCATATGAAAACAAGCAACCAGCGGAGGTCTTTTCGGGAAGAGAAGGCATTGATGATCTTCAGTCAGTGCGGCGGCAATAATTTTTGAGAAAATTACTGTCGCTTGAGCTACAATTTGCCTCATCCTGCAAGGGTGCAGAACTATATTATTAAAAACATATGTCACGTGAAAAGGTTAACTACTGATCCTTCTCAAATTTGAAGTACTGGCAAAGTGGCAATTGCATTCATTGATATCTCCTTCTCACGACATGTGCATATATGGATATTGATAGAAAGAAATTGCAAAGTAGTGGAAAAGAAAAATAATTTGTTAAGCACTTCATATGGCAAAAAAATATCAACCAACTCGCAGACCTAATAGCAGGCAACAAATAGAAAGACCTTTGAGAGGATCAACCAAATCAGTACAGACATAGTTTACAATTGAAGGAAACATAGATACGCCTTCATTTATATTTCTTTCTTCTTTCTGGCGACCTAAATCGGCAATATTCAATTCAATTTTATAACTCACAATCCAGTCACCTTAGCAAAAGTTAACGAAGAAGAATCCCAGATATATAATTATGCAAAAGAATTGCTCTCACCAGTAGACAAGTTCCTGGTAGCACCATATTTGCAAAACTGAGTCTGTCAAAGCATATAAAAGGGAAGGAGAGGGACTTTGCAGCCTTATAAAAGCGTCGAATTTCAGGACATATTTTAGGGCTTAGGGTTTCGGCTTTGTTACCCGGTTGGACACGATAGTATTTTGAAGATTTTACATGTTTTTGACCTGAAATAAGTGTCCAAGTGTCTATACCCATGTCCGACTCTGGTACTTGATGCAAAATGAAAAGTCGGGTTACAGAGATTTTAATTAGGGCTATACTTTAAAAATTGAGGTCTGGAGATTTAAATTGTCATTTATGGTAGAGATCAGGAAAACGAGTTGGATTGAAAGAAAGATAACATAAAATCGTGAAAAGGCACGAGAATGGAACAGTTATAGCCTACTGATCCCACAAAAATATATATAAGAAAGACAACCTGGTAAGGAATGATCTTCTCTTGGCATAACTGATTAATATACCAAGACAATGCACCTAGTAAATATTTCATGCCAGAGTATAAGACTAAAATAAGAATGCTAAGAGAAAAAATGTGTAGCAACAATTAATACAAGTCTAAAAGAAAACAAAGCTTAGTGCAGAAATTGTACCTCATACACCTTATTCTGAAGAGCATGTACCATATTCAGTTAAAAGAAAAGATTAAGCTTGCAAGTTGTTGATTCTCTTTGATAGTTTAACAGTGCTTGCCGGACCTCTTCACCTCCCCACAAATTTAATAAATTAATTGATACATTTGTCAAAGCACTTCCATAAACTAGCAAGTATTCAACAAATGACAACTCATCGTCTGTTCCAGAAAATTCTCTAAGCCCACGTGAAGCGCCAATTTTCATCGGAGAGAGTATCAACAAGCCCCTAACAATTGAAAAGAAAGGGATGCAATAAGTTCAGATTCTTTTGTACAAATCCATCAAATCTCAATTTTATTACTCACCTGTGGAAAAACAAGACTCTGAAGGTTTGGTGATTTATCAAGGAAGTCGTACAGTAAAGTTTCTCCACAATATACTTCAACACTCAGTTCCAAGTCGATTAAGTTATGGAATGAAGGAAAGCCAACATGAGCTGTTCTAAAGTTATAAGTATATGCACGATTGAGGGCCTTCATAAAAAGAAGACAAAATATGTTAGTCGTATAAATTCACAGCAAAGATAAAAATTATTTCTTCATACAAGTTAACATCTCTAGCAAGCACGGCACTTACCTCGACAGTTCTGTCACTTAAACTCAAAGATTTGACATGATTTATCTTTTTAAGCAGCCCAAACACACTATCACCAAACACACTGTTTGGTGTAACTTCTTCTATTATCTGTTCGACATCAATATGCGCCCTTGTCAGGAACGGCAAATTCTCCTTGATCAAGATATCATCAGATGTGAAAGTTCCAAGTAGGAGAGTTTCTAATACCGGTGTATCTATTAAAATTTCCACACATGGCTTTATCCAGCGTGAGAGAATCTAGCAAGATGAGTTGCAAGTGATCATCTAGCACCATTTTCTCCTTCTCAGGTTCCAAAATTTCCGAGGGATCTTTGGGAACCCAATGTGCAGGAATTATCTCACCATTTACTGTTGTGGCTTCAATTTCCTTTCTTGGTATGAAAGGACCATTCTCGAGTATACCTGGGTATAGTGGATTCGCAGCTTTGATGAACAACAAGATTTTTCTTTTCCAAATGCTGTAGTTCTCTTTATCAAAAGCTGGGATCTTGATATTGTTTGATTTCTGCATTTTCTTCGTGATCTCAGATATGTATGTTAATCTGAATGCTCTGATACCAGTTGTTGGTCCTCGTGTATTGCAGAAGGGGGGGGGGATGAATGCAATACTGATAAAATTCAATCTCAATTTCAACAACCAAAACCAAGATTAAATGTTATCAGATATATATGCAATCACGAACAGTATGAAGTAAAAACAGGTTTCACAAAATAAATGTTTTATTTATTTTGCAAAGAGTTGCTACAACCTCAAGAGAGAATTCTTGAGCTTCGGTTTTCTCTAAGACACTAGCTTGTCTTCGATACGCTCCTAGAATGAATTGATAGTCTATGTATGAAGCTAATCCTATCACTGTCAATCACGGGTTCGTGAAGCTGCTGTCATAGTCAAGTGGCAGCTTCTTACAGATTGTCTTACCCATGTGACTTTCCTAAATTGCTAACCTGTCAGTTATACATTACAGAGAAAGCAACCTAGATTCATTCTATTTCCAGCTTAGGCAATTCAGCAAATAGAGACTTGACCTTGCTCTTGAATTGATTCGCTTTTGTTTTGCAGTGCTTAGAGCTTCTGTCGTAGTCTTGCAGACTTGGTGCAGCTTAGGGATACTGCAACACGCCTGTTTCTTGAACATTGAGACTGTCACGGGATTTGACTGAGAAAGATACCTAGAACAAGGATCTTCTTTGAGACAGTTACTTTTGTCGCAAAGCTTGCTGTCACAGGAATGTTCTTTTGGTGACAGTATGAATTCCCCGCAAAGAGTGTTGTCGAGAATTCCAAGCTTGCTGTCGAGGACTAAAGTTGTTGTCGCGTAGTCTTCCGCCAATGTTGCTGTCAGAGTGAATATGCTGTCGTGACTTGCAACATTCTGTCTTCTTGTAATCTTACTGTCATATCTCCAGGACAGTAACTTTTATTCATGCTGTCATTCAATTATGCTTCTTTGAGGCTTGAACACAGCAAGTGAACTTCTTTCAAATTACACAACTAAAATAACATTACATACTGATTACAAGAACATACTTTGGCTGTGACAGTATGTTCTACTTAATTAAAAAATTAAGTACATTCAAAGTTAAGTTGTTTCTATGCTATTACCCATAAATCCCAACATAAGGTTCGATGAAATCATGAGCTTCCTAGAAAGCAAATGAAGGGTTGAACCCGTTTTGATTGGTAGAAACATCTTCAAAGATTTGCCAAGACAAACTACAAATGAATGCAAAGGAAAGCATACAAAATATGCATGTCAACTGCACAAATAGAGTTGAATACAATGAACCCTGAAGGGTGAATGTTGCTAATAAACATACAAAAGAAAGCCAAAGATGCCTATTGTTAATTAGCGAAAAATTCAAGCTCAGGAGAAGTTTGATATGATAGACTTGAGAATGAATCACTACGAGTGCAGCCATCAGTAAGAACTCGTAAGCGTGAAGGGTTGAAACCCCAGAAACCTAAGACATTCATTCCAAACCCCATCATTAGATATGCTCAATGAAAGACTTGAAGCCAAAACAAGACGGTATAAGACATAAAAGGCTTATGCAAATGTCAAGCTAGCCTCGAATAAGGCAAAATCGTCGTAAATGTGTAGGTCGCTCCACACTTTACACCAAGACGATACTCGTGAAACACTAGTGTATATTAAAATCCCCAAAAAAGGGTAGTAAGTCCCAAGTAAGGGATAAAAAGACCCCAAGTCTCGAAAAAGATCAGTATAACTTCTATGAAATCCTAGTGCATTATCATAGAAGTTGGGGGGGAAATGATATGGGTTAAAAATAACCCTAAAGACATAATTAATATTGCATTAATTAAACCTAGATGGTCCATAAATAGGGCCCATTAATAAGGCCCGAAACTCTAATTAAATATTAATTTCGTAATTAATATTTGGGCTAGAAGTACAACCTGTATTAGGAGACGTCCAATACAGGCTTGTTCTAATACAAGTGGGCTTGTTTCAATACAAGTCCGTTATGATATAGAAACAACTCTTACAAGGAAGGATCTAGAATTAATCATTATCCACCGTCAAGGATAAGACTTATCCTTCAAGGAAGTGATAATATTTATCCACCGTCAAGGATAAGATTTATCGTTCAAAGAAGTGATAATACTTATCCACTGTCAAGGATAAGATTTATCCTTCAAGGAAATCAATACTTATCCAATAGGCTTCTAAACACCTATATAAAGGGTCTGACCCCTCATCTCAGAACTACGTTTTAGACTTCATCCTCGAATAAGGACATACAAGTCACTACGTCCTTGGTGTGCCCCTGCCACTATAGCCCCGAGGGCAACACCAAAAACTACGTTTTTTGGCTTGATTCTCAGCATTGATTGAGATACGTAGGCATCTTGTGAGGGCAGATTTAGTCACGAAACACGAGAACAGCCATTAAAGCTTGAAGCTCACAAATTCTAGTATTAATTATACCCTAGTTTTTATTCCATAACAAGTTATTTATTTGATTTAATTTCTTGGGTTTCGCCCGGGTTCGATTTTCTATAACTACATAATTCAAATATTTATTAATTTGATTTAAAATCTTTGATTTCATCCTGATTTCGATTAATATTTTACCCTCGACTCCTGCTTAGCACGCGGGTTATCAACTAATATGTTGTTATTGCTGCACTTGTTACATTTAGTGTTGTATTGTAGTTTTTTTTATTCTTTTTCACTATATTTATTAATTTTTTGTATCCCTAGTTATATTATGTGAAATAATTATCTGTCCAAGAAGTCTTTTTATTAGCTCTTGATCTCCCTCTTACTTTCTCAAATTCTAAGCATGCTTCGACCATGAACAAATTCACCTAGCTGGTTTATTGGAGCAATAGTTTGTCACCAATGTGATACCTAGCTCAAAATATGATTCAAATATCAAAATAAAAAATTTAATTTTTCCACTCATATAATTCTTTTTTTTATAACTCATGTATAATTCTTTTTTTTATAACCCGTGTTCACTACAAGATTTTCGGCTAAATTCGACCGAAAAAAATCGGTCGAATTTAGCTAAATTCGACCGATTTTGAATCGGTCATAAATAAGGGCGTCGAAATTATAAAAATCGGTCGAATTTAAATAAATTCGACCGCCTAAATTCGACCGTATAAATTCGACTGATTAAATTCGACCGTATAAATTCGACCGATTAATAAATAAAAATTCAACTATCTTCTGTTGTATTAATATTTTTTCTATACAAACTAAATTTGTCCATATGGTGAATGATATCCTTGTATTTATTGATATTTTTTCATGATATGCAAACACATTTAAATATTTAATAACATTTTTTCAAAAAATTTAAAAATAAGAATAAGACTAAATTCGGTCATATTATACAAATTCAACTGAATTCGGTTGATTATGATTTGGCGGCAAACTTCCCACATTTTACTAAATTTCAAAATATCAGCGGCAGAAATTCCCACCAAAATGAAATACATAAATTCGACCGATTTCGATCGAACTTAGATTTCCAAATCAATTTTCTTGGGCGGGGTAGTTCCCTCCTTTTATTGGCTGGTTCCAAATTCGACCAAACAAAAAACCGGTCGAATTTAGTATTAAATTCGACCGGTCAAATTCGACTGCTCCTAAGTACGACAGAAATCGGTCGAATTTAGCCGCCATCCATAAATTCGACCGATTTCTGTCGTACTTAGGAGCAGTCGAATTTAATTGGTTGAAATTAGCCTTAGTTTCTTGTAGTGGTTTGAGCTAGCTTTCGCACACCTTGATTAATGCAACAGTCTATTTATTAAGCATGACAGCTCACTTACTCATGTGCCTTCGAGTAAAATTGAATATATAATTTTGTGATGGTAAGATTCTAAGTCAGGATCTCAACCAACTAACATACAAGCATGGTCGGTGCTCGTGTATAATTCTTGTAGTATAACCGGGCTGGTTTCAAAAAATAATATATATATACAAAGTTACTCAACTGAGTAATACATAAAATATACCAATGATATTTAGTAACTGTAGTTTAAATTTAAATTAGTACAATAGCAAACAACAAAACAGTTTACTCTGATACCGAACACTGTACGGCCATACAATGACCATTTTTCAACCTAAAATGTGGGTAATGTTTAGTCATTTACGGAATAGGATGTTATATTTAATCCATCTAATTAATCTTGGGTAGATTTAGCTTGTGCTCGTAACTTGCACTTTCCTCACTGGATGGGAGTTGTACACTTGGTGAAGCCTCATCAATTTGCTGCTGTTGAATCATGGGTGTCAGCATTGAATTAGGAAGCAGTTCGTCCTGCGAAGCATATGTAAAATCGAAGAATTTTAACACAGAACGAGCGGTGGCAAAGCTAGGAAAAGAGATTTAGTGTAGAGTTAGTTACCTTGACGAGAGAGAACGAGTCGTGTGGAGGCAATAGAGCATTGAAGAAATCATGACTTGACTGATGTTGCCATTGTTGAAGACATTCTTCTTCACCTGGATTGTTTATTTGATGAACTCCCACACTTTGCGTCTCCCCATTGCCAGTACTCGTTGATTCATACACTCCTGGCGGGGAATTGCTATAATATGAATACAAATATCTATGATTATTGTTATTACGGTGCCAATTATAAGTTTGCATTTGAAAATAAATCGAAACAGACTATAAAGAGCCTATAGAGAAGAAGATGTATAGTTACCTCAAAGGCATGCAAGTTGTGTCGGGAGATACTAATATATTTTCGTGATTGTGTCCGTTAACTCCACCGTTGTTATTACCATTCATCTCTTGCCAGCAGTTCATTGGGTTGTTTCCAAATGACGTTGTTCCGTTTTGTGCCTCGAACATTAGTTTTACCGCTGAGTTTATTTGCTTTAGGACATAAATTTGTAATTAACCAATAGTTTAGTCAGGTGCACGAAGATAGAAGCATAACACGTACATTAATTTAAGCTTAACGAAAAAGAATGATGTAAGCTTTAGTACCTGTAGAGTTGATGGATCATAAGTTGATAGATGGTTACTCAGAAGGTATTTCTACAGAAAGAAATTTTTATAAATGAGAGTCGGAATGAAAGTACAACAATTCTGGAAACTTGTATGAATGAGCTCAGAAATACGTGTACTTTTGTTCTACCTTTCGTTCGGAGACACGCTTTAATGCCTTTGAAAGATTTTTTTCACATGTTTCAAGTTCATCCATAGATGAAAATCTAAGTGGATCTGGCTCGAATATCCTTTAATAACAGTGACAAGACAAAGAGGTTAATTAGCAAATTACATGTGGAGTTCAATCGTAAGATATATGGCAAATATTTTTTGTTATTGTAGAATGAAATCGATCTAACCTCAGTTGTTCCTCAACCATCATGAGCTGTTGCTGTAAATTATTAATTTGCTGCTGAAGTTCCTGGTCATAAGTAAACAGATATATGCTCAATTTTATGGTTTCAAGGTTTTCAAATTTAAGTGTTGCTTACCTCTGCATTTGCGTTAACAGCAACAGGACTGTTTCCAAAAAGAAAAAAGAAAAAAGAAATTATAACTTGATTGGTAAATTACAAATATAAGCTGTTTTATAAGATATTCAGCTGTTCTACAAACAATCAGGATCAATGGAGAGAAACTAACCTGGAAATTTGGGTGGCTATGTCGTTTTCGGTCTTTAGTCTGTTGAGGGTGTTAATCAAGTACTGCATCGAGACCATATAAATTCAGTAACGTACATATTTTCTATTAGTTTGTTTTATTTAGATATTCGGAATTAGGATGAGGATCAGTAACATACCTCTCTGTGTTGCATAATTCTGCAGTTGACATAAGAGAATATGTTTGGGTTAGTTAATCTTTATTAGAAACTAAATAAGATCATCTAAACTAGAAAGGACAGTAAAGCTAGCATACCCTCCTCTATCGTGATCCGGAAGACTAACATATCTGTGTAGTACATCTTCGATCCTATAACAGAAAAATAGATTGTATCACTAGCACATAAATCATGATATACTGATTTTTTGGGCTCAGTCGGGCTTCAGCCTGGATTAGCCTCCCCTAGTTCCGCCACTGATTGTATACATGACGTGCATGCACCTAATGTGCATGAACGTTGATGAAGATTCAATATATTATGTGAGAATAAATGAAAAAAATGTAACCTTCTCTTGCCGGAGAAATGACTTAGACGGCCGGAAGGAGAGAACATGAGGAGAGCAATATCAATGTCACAGAGTATAGAGAGCTCATACGCCTTTTTGATAAGTCCATTTCTGCGTTTGGAGAATGTGACTTGTCTATTGGTGACATTTTCAATTTTCTGAATCAGAAGCTTATTACGGCCCATTTTTGGCCTTTCTTCTTCTGCCTATCAGAAAATATGAAAGAAGGGGAAAAAAGAATAGGGATGGCTCTGAATTCAGTTTTATTTAGAAATTTAATTAGTAAAAACGAAATTGAAATTAGTGCTTTTATCAGATTGGTCCAATTGTTCCATTTTTGTGGGAATGAAAGAACTAAGTTTTGGTCCGGAGATATTATAGTTGCCTACAAAAGTGGCCAGTGCTACGATTTGAACATTTCATCCTCAAAAGTGGACAACAACATCGTTCTTCAGATTTATAAATCCTCTTTTTTCTCTTCTCTTTTCTATTTTTGGACTAAGCACTCTTTTTTCTCTTTCTTTTGACTTGGCCACATGCAAAGCCAATCTAATTTAAAAAAAGTCAAAATATGAAATCCGTGCAAATTATAATTTGCTTATCTGAGTAAAACTACTCGGTTTACTCAGTGAAAGTCATTAATAATAAATTGACGGAACCAGAATTTTAAAAGTTACGGACTAAATTATTACTATAAGAGATGTACTAATCATTAATTTCTTAAGATCAACCGGGACTAGATCAGGATACATACAACAACTCTTAATACTTCGATATGTTACAAAAATTAACCAACAACTCTCACCAAACCTACAAATGAACACAGAAAGCCAATAAAGACATGAGAACTAAATGTAGCTAGCTAGCAAGCTACATGATGAAACAAGCATTCGGGTTATCATCACTGAACATGGTAATGTAGGAGTCTTGTTCATTATAATTGTTGACAGTCCCATGACTAGCTGCTGTGTTTTCAACCTTTCTTACATAACCAGGAGGTGCTTTCTTGTCATAAGCTTGAGCTGCATATGGTTGAGCTACTAAGTTGTAAGGCACATATGGCCATAACTCTGCTTTCTTCCATGTTTTCTTTGCCTTCTTCAACACCTTGTTTGCTTCCACATATCCAGTTACACTAACTTTCTGTTGCTTTCTGTTTATTTCCACTGACTTCACACCTGTTCACAAACACATGCATTATTAGTCGTTTTCGGGTTCCACTTGTCAGTTCTTCTAAAATTTTAAAGTGTTACGAGAAGGGTTCGTACATATGTCAACAGTCATATCTTGAATAATTTAAGAAAGAATTAAAAAAAATACTAGTTACCACTTAGTGAAGACAAAGCTTTCTTGACTTTAAGTTCACATCCATCACAGTCCATTTTAACTTTGAGCTCCACTGTCTGCAACTGCTTCCTCTTCTTCTTGTGTTTTTGGTCATTTTTGGTCATAAAAGAAAACATATTAGCTGAAGGAAGAGATAAAGAGAGATTGAGATCTTTACTGTGAAAAAATGACAGCAAAAACTATGATTGGTGAGATATGGAAAATCTAAGGTCTAATATCAGCTTATATATAGGGTTTTACAAGATTTAATAAGGTGTTTGCAAGCTAGTGACCACTCCACTAGAGTAATTTCTTAGTGATTTTCTTAGTTAAGGAAAAAACAAAAATCTTTTGCCTTTTTCAACAAACAAAGAAAAGGGAAAGTGAGCTAACTAAAGGCTGCCTTGCAACTTTATTTATTTTTACTTCATGTCATAGACCTTTTCCAAGCCCTACTACATATAGGACTTCTGTTTTATGTCTAAAGTTTTAAAGACACTGTGTAGTAGATGGTGGCCCCCTATTAAACAAACTCTAAACAATTGCCATTAGGAAATCAAATCAAATTAAACATATTCGATATATTTTGCTCGTAGAGAAAGGTGAAGTCGTCATTAAAATGGATAATATGTCCTCGGATGTAAAATCAATACATCTAATCTTTATTTTACTCGTAAAAAATTTATACGAGTTCGGTTTACCATTTTTGCAGATAATTATTATGACTAAAGACTGAATATTATGAAATTAACATCCTTCACAAACCAAAGATAAGGATTGAGATCTGCAGACATTTCGTCAATAAGCTACAATAACAACCTAGGTACCTGTTTCCTAGACAAAACTGTATCACTGCTCCATTGCGTATTCCTACCAGATAACTTGCAATTGCTAAATTTGTACAGATTTAAACTTCGGTAATGTGTGTTATACAATGTAGCTAGATATACAGATATTTAAAGCTAGTTACTGTATCTTTTCGGGAAAGGTTAAAGATCTCGAATTGATTCCAATTTAAAAAAACAAAAGATCTCAAATTGATTTATAGACGTGTTATATATATATTACTTTTATAGCTTTATGTTAGGTCCCCATAAATTTGTAGAATGAAATTGAATACAAAATATATCGTTTTATCGAATTTGTTCTTCTTATAATACTACAATCCAAGAACAAATAATTGTGAAATAAAATGAAACAAAATTCAAGTTAAATATAACTTATATTAAAGGTCCGCTCCTTTCCCAACAATCTATTCCAAATTTGAGAAAAATTCTCAAATCAACTTATTTCACAGGTTATAAAGGCCTGGGTTATAAAATGGTCTTGCATGTTGTTAGAGTTGGTGTCACATAACTTAAGTCAACACACTAGTCAATGCATCTTTGTACATATATGATTAGTTAGTTTAGTTAGTTGTAACAAACTTATAGTTAGTTAGTTGTAACAAACTTATAGTTAGTTAGTGGTTAGTATAAATGTAAATAGATTCAGTTCATTCCTTACTGAACAAAATAGTAACCAACATTTAGTTAATCAATGAGAGCTACTCTTTTCTCCTAAGCTGCTAGTATTCATTTCCAGATTATGCAAGTTTCACAATGGTATCAGAGCAAGGTTGATCGATCTGTTTCAATGGCGTAATCTGTTTCGATATCTTCGTGTTTTGTTATCTTCTTTAGCAGGTAACAAAGTTCGATCTGTTCTTGTTCTTGTTCGATCTGTTCTTGCTTTTGTTGTTTTGTTTTTGTTGAAATCTCTCTCAGAGTACAATCTCTACAGCATTGGAGGTAAATAGAACTTGGTCTCTTGTTAAGCTTCCACCCGGAAAGAAACCAATCTTTAGTAAATGGGTTTTTAAAGTCAAACATAATTCCGATGGCACGATTGAGAGATACAAAACCCATTTGGTTGTTCGTGGGTATACTCAAATTGAAGGTGTTGATTTTACAGAGACTTTCTCTCCGGTTGTCAAAATGACAACTATACGATCTCTTGTTGCTACTGCTGTCAAGAAAGTCTGGGATATGTTTCATTTAGATGTCAATAACGCTTTTCTTCATGGGGACTTAGATGAAGATGTCTACATGTCACCACCTCCTGGTTTGATTTTGTCAGATTCTTCTTTGGTGTGTAAGTTGGAAAAATCTCTTTATGGGCTTAGACAAGCATCTCGTCAATGGCATACAAAGTTAAAAACTACTTTGCTGTCTCGTGGTTACACCATTTCTCAGAATGATTCCTCTTTGTTCTATAAGAAATCGAATGGATTGGTTCTTTACTTAGCTGTTTATGTTGACGACATTTTAGTCGTTGGTAATGATCATGGGGAAATTGTCGATATTAAGGCACATCTTGATTTGGTTTTTAAGATCAAAGATTTGGGTAAACTACGGTATTTCTTGGGTTTGGAGTTTATTGAGGTTCCTGATGGAATGGTTGTTTCTCAACGCAAGTTTACTTCTGATCTTATTAGTGAGTTTCTGAATGATGATGCTTCCTCAGTAGTAACTCCTCTAGATCTTACAGTTAAACTTCTTCCTGATGAAGGTTTGTTACTATCTGATGTTTCATCTTATAGACAATTGGTAGGCAAATTAAATTTTCTCACAAATACGCGTCCTGATCTCGCATTCTCGCATTCTGTGTTCAGCACCTTAGTCAGTTTATGTCTTCTCCTCGTCAACCACATTGGGATGCAGCCATTCATGTCCTTCGCTATCTTAAGTCCAATCCTAGTCAAGGTTTGAGGTTTAACAGAACACCAGGTTTTGCCTTAGAGGCTTATTGCGATGCTGATTGGGGGACATGTCCGAATTCTAGAAAATCTGTCAGTGGGTATATAATTCTTCTTGGTGGCAATCTCATTTCTTGGAAATCCAAGAAACAACACACGGTGTCTCTGTCCTTTGCTGAAGCTAAATATCGTTCCATTAGACGTTTAACTACTGAACTTGCTTGGCTTTCTCGTTTATTACATGAGCTTGATGTTCCTGACGTGATTCCTGTTCCAGTGAAATGTGATAACCAGGCTGCTATTTACATAGCCAAAAATCCTGTATACCACGAACGCACCAAGCACATAGAGTTGGATTGTCATTTTGTTCGCACAAAACTGGCATCTGGCTTGATTTCATTGTCCTATACTCCATCGAAACAACAGCTGGCTGACATTTGCACTAAACCATTAATTGGTCTTCTTCATGACCTCCTTGGCAAGTTGGGTGTAACTTCTTTACCCTCCAACTTGAGGGGGGTGTTAGAGTTGGTGTCACATAACTTAAGTCAACACACTAGTCAATGCATCTTTGTACATATATGATTAATTAGTTAGTTGTAACAAACTTATAGTTAGTTAGTGGTTAGTATAAATGTAAATAGATTCAGTTCATTAGTAACCAACATTTAGTTAATCAATGAGAGCTACTCTTTTCTCCTAAGCTGTTGGTATTCATTTTCAGATTATGCAAGTTTCACACAGGTTGACCCTATTTTTCCACCTACATCTATTTTTATTTCATTTACGATCCTCCTCGTCCATAATTGGTAGAAGTGCTGTATCAGAACTTTGTAATCATATAGATTTTAGAATGTATTTCTTTTCACTCTTGGTGAGGCACTTATTTCTCCAAATAACTTAAGATATACAAACAAGCTGATGAAATGCTAACAACAGAAGCAACAGCTTTTTCAGATATATCAAGTTAACTACTCGGCCTTCTGTGTGCCGTGTCACTGAGGATTTAGCATAAGCATAAGCATCACCATCACCGGAAAATGTCTGCGGCACACCCAAGTTTGAAAACAGATTTGGAGCAGCAGCATTTGGCGGTAGAGAATGTGGCAATCTTTTTCCATCATCATCCATCTCTTCACCTGATATTTATGATAATTAACTTATTAGACATACCCATGTATGAATATATCTTAAGCAGAAGACGTTCTACGAACAAGGCTCTTGTCAGCAAAAACAAGTCTTCTGGCTAATGTAAATAGTACACAAAATTTAACAAAGACACAATGGTGAACTATAAATGAAAAAAAACGGAGCTTATACAAACGTATGAGCTTGTAAACTCACAATCTGAAGGAGACCATCCCAATTTAAGATTTTCCCTGTCAAACACCATCCTGTATCCTTTTATGTAATTCTCTGCAGATAGAATTTTGTTGTGAGTGATTAAGATTGAAATGCCAACATCATGTACTCTTCTAAATTGATCCCACTCCTGATAGAGAGGTAAAACTACAAATATAGGATAATTAAATCTGGCTTACGTCCAATTAGCGCAACATCTGTTTCTATCGGCTGGATGGCTAAACAAAATCCAGAAAACCCCTGCACAACCAAGTTAAATACATAATCATTGTAGCTGCAGTCATAACTTGTTTGTGGTCGTAGAATCAAATATAATGTTCAAACAAAGATTATCAACAACACCCATAACTTGCTAGTTAAAGGAAGTTCATTTCGCAGAATAATGAGTATTAAGGTATAACCTAGTGGCAAATGCTCATTCCGCACTCCTTTTTCCCCAATGACAAGGTCATAGCTCAAGGGGACAAGTCATATATATGAAGTAACACCGTTTAATAATAACTTCAATTTTTCGGGAAAAAAAACATAAACTTTATCCAATGTCGCAATGCCATATCCTATCAACCTATTAGGCTTCACTTGCTCCATATATGCAACATACAACTGATGCATATATCCTTTTGTCAGCATTATACTCTACAGATAGTAAGATCCACACTTTTAAATTCATCAATAACAACCGAAACGTGTGACTGTATTGCAAATTATTCACGTTTTCCTCTTCAATATAGAAATTTCCCAACTTGGCAGATATACACAAATAGAAAGTTTTCCTTGTCATCGTCAAAGGCCTTGTTCCCGTCGAATCATCTTCAGAGCAGAATCCAACTCAAGCATGCTCATTTTGAACAGAAAAGATAATTTAAATATTATTTTATTAGATAAAACTAGCATCTCATAATTTCACTTTTGTTCTGGTTATATTATTTATAACTTGAAGCAACAAGTTGATATATGAATGTATAAGTCTACATTCAGCCAAAACTACTGATATGAAGGAGTGTCACACCATATGTGAAGCGAAATCCAAACATGAAATGTAGGCACAAAATCCAAAACATAAAGTAGGAGACATGTTTTTGCCCTTGCTATCTAGGGGCAAACAAAACCTTGTTTAAAACAGAGGGCAACATTATCTAAGGAGTCCGAGAAAGAAGGCTTACGGAGTGTAGAAAACGAGACATAATTACCACATCTTTCCTATCATTTGAACTTTCTAGTATTATGGACACAGGAAAACTAAATAAAGGAACATTCCAACAGAGATAGTATTATCCTCTCATTAATGTTCTTCAAATATTGTTCTATAAAGCTAAATCTTAAAGTCTAATTGACTTGTGTTATTCTATATATATTACTGCATAGATAGATTAGCACCTTAATGACAATTAGCAATCACACTTTAGGTTCATAAACTGCCATATGTATCTGTACGTACTAATTAGGCTATCTAGATCAAGTATGTTATTTGCAACTTTTAGGCTTTCGTATCAGGTCTAAAGTGGCAAAAAAAAACACATGATGGCATCTTGCTAAATAAATATTGAGGATGAGAAAGGATTGTAACTACTACGAAGTAACATGTTTAAACAATTATCAAACACGTCTAAGATCAACTTAAAAGGATACCAACCTGACTTTCAGATATGTCAACAACAGGAGTATGAATGACAAAGCTATTATTCTTGCCAAACTGAAGTACCATGGACGGGACCTTCGACAACCTACTAGAAGAACTGTGAAATGGTAATTGTATCATAGTCAGTGAATGAATAACTTTACTACAATATTATCAGCAAATCTAACAAATGTAAAAGGCAAGGAAAAAAAAGTTGAAATCGTTGGCCTCCAGCAAGTCAGCAACTACCTGTCGTTGTAGCAATACTCCCAAGGACCTCCTTCGTATTTAGTTTTGGTAGAATTTATTTGTCTATCAAACTACGAGAATAAATTAACAAGATTAGAAATGATGAAAGTATATCAACGTCAAAGATTTCAGCAGCAGAAGAGTAAGCTGGTACCTCCTTGACAACTACTCCATACACATCGCTAGGAAAATGTGTAAATGATGTACCACAATCAATAAGTGCTTTGAAGCTTGTCTGGTCAAGACAAGAATCCCCAATGCAACATGCCTCCACTCCAGTGATATAGGTCATACTGTTCAAAAACTAATATAAAGATTCTTACAAGAAAGTCAAAATTTTCAAAATGTAAGAAGTAAATGAAGCACTCGAGAAAAAGAGATAATACATACAATTTTCCATCCAAGGGAAGAAGTGATGTTGTTTGTTGGGTAGAAGGTCCTTGGTCCCCAAAAAATATTCTCCCTGAATCATTCTCATCGAAACACAGGGAGAATGAGTTCTGAATGACTCCAGATTTTGCAAGATAACTAGGAATTGAAATTTCTTTCACTCCCAAACCCAGAACACCATCAGGGGCTATCCCATCCAGGTATTCACCACTTTGTGTCTTACCACATCTGTAATACCAGAACGGCGGCAATCAAACTCAATACGGCAACTAAGGAGAAGACAATCAACTTATATTGGATTTTATAACATACAAAAAATTATAATCTGATATATTAGATCAAGCAATCAGGAAACCCTACCCTATAATGACTGGAGAACGAACGTAGCTGATGGATGCATCTGTTTTGCGAGATATAAGATGTATAACATCTTCAACTAGCAATCCAGAACTTGATACGTTTTCTGTTAGGTAACTAATATTGTACGGGCATGGGAGCTTTGGATCTCCGCAACTTGGACCTTGATCACATAACTTGTGAGTACAAGGTAAAATCTTTCCCGTGCTTGAGTTGGATGGATCGTACATATTTAAATCCCTATCCTGCATAATTGATGCCCCAAATACCAAGGAGCACCTGCCAATCAATCATTGGAAATAATTGCTTAAAAGCTACCACTTCCTATCAAAATACCCACATTCTCCTTAAGTAAAAAGGACTCGCAAGAACATATGATAAAGTCTATGCACACACCCAGCAATATAGCTGAATATTACAAACACGCATAAATCATCATCATAACTGAATAACTGATCAAGTCCCGGTAACAGTAATTATGTGACTGTAATGCCATTCAAAATACTTTAGCCCATAACAATTATTACACCTATAGAGTTATAATATTCTTCTACAAGGTCTTCCTTATTGAGGGAACTAACAGATTTAGCTACCAGCAGAGTATATTCATAAATTTTACGACTGACCGCCATGAGAGAATGTATTCTCATTTTAATTTCAATAAGAGATCTGGAGAAATTAAGACTATTTTATCAAAAACACCAGCACCTTTGAAAGCGCACAGTCCAACCTCATCCATATGCTCACAGATGTATTCAAACACCCCCCCCCCCTAGTTTCGGGGCAACTGCTAGTTATAAAACCATTTTCAACACTATAATAAAAATATTGCTAAATTTATTAAAGTTACCTTGAGAAGACTTTAAAATTCACTCGAAAGCAGTTCATTAGCTACCAACGTCCTATGAAAATCTATTTCAGGAAGAAATTTTTGGAATGAGTATTAATACATATTCACATCAAACAAATACAAAAAGATAGGTTCAAGTATGGATGCACCCAATATTACTAAATTTTTTTTCATGATAGGAAATACTCCAGAGATACAAATACGGAAACCAACCGTCATAGGAATTTCCATTTATTAACCTAGTATGCATGTATAAATTTCAGCATAAATATGTAGTTATGTACATGTAATGACCAAGGTATATTACTATATGGTAACTATATAAATACATAAAAAACCTTGGTAATGACAACATATACACTTATGAAATGCTTCCATACCAGAGCTTTATAGTGGCTCGCAGATAGTGGAGCACACTGTAGACAATCACAAGGAACCCATGTTAAATCGCTTCCGGTATCCAGTGCAACTAAGAAAGTCACAGGTGGATTCCCTATATCAATCCTGGTGTAATGTAACCTGAATATATAAATAGTGCAATCAGACTCTTAGTTTCTTGCTTTATAGTGATGCAAAAATTCATGAAGGGAATGCTTTTGTACAAAAGGCTATTGCACTGCCTGTTTACATGACAATGAGACAAAAAAGTTGAGTTCTTTCTTTTTCCCTAGAAGGTAAGCAACCTCTAATTTTAGCTCTATTTTTCAAGAAAATCCTAGACATAAAACTGTTCCAACTCACCCTAGTAAATATATCTTCTTGAATTTTTTTTAAACTTTAAAGACATAATTGCATAATAGTATTTCCTATTATCCCCTTCACGACACACCAACTCTCCCAAAACCTAACGACGTAAGGATGATATTATGAGACCTTAATTAGATCATAAACTATATTCAACACTCGCTCTCACTTGTACAACAACATTGAATGTCACTTCACGACACACCAACAACTATCCCGAAACCTAATGGCGTTGGGATGAGATCTTAATTGGATCATACTATATTCAACACTCGCTCTCACTTGTACAAGTGCACAATCATAGAGACAAAACAATTAAACTCTCTCAAAACCTATAGGTGTTAGAAGGAGACCTGAATTGGATCATATACTATATTTAACCCTCAACCTCACTCACATACAAGTGCACGGAGATAAAACAATTAAATTTAAACAATGGTTGAGAGGACTCGAAGCGGAGATATTTATATATTATGGGATTTTATTCTCTCATGTTTATTGTATTTTGAATTAATTGAATATCATTAACTAGAGTTTAATGTTTCACGGTATAGGAAATAAAAAATTCCCAAAGTTAGAATGGGTTGAGGTTATTTGAACTTAAATGGGAGGAAACTCGAATTTATTGGGCTCATTGCACATACATCACTTGTTATATAATCAACTCATTTTACGTAGCTCACATACCATGTTTATAACCATGTTATATAATCAATTCTCCCAAAATCTTAAAAATTACACATCTTTCCTCTTAGTAATGGTTTTTCTATTTTTTGGTTTGTATCTCTGGCAACGGCACGATACATTGTTACCGACACTTTATCATACTGGTGCTTGTTATTGGTGACATAGCATCAAACTAACTTGACAAAAAAATAACACCATGTGTATATATTTCAAATTAAATTTAGCTAAAATAAATTTCTAGGTTTCCAAATATACAAATGCTTTGTAAAAATGTTGCTTGCAATAGAATATAATATAGGATCCATGTAGGCTCTTTTGTCATGAAGCACCTTAGGTTTTAGGAGAAGTAACATGGTATCAGAGCTTGGCATACGGGGGCATACAAGTTACTTAAGGGCAATCACATACAAATATATAATTCTATATAAATATATAGGCTTGGTGCTCAAATACACCATCTTAGGCTACAAACCAAAATGAATGCACTAAAAATAGAAATGTAGTTAGCATCGTCCAAATATTATGAATATAAAAATATAATTTATTATTGTTTATATTCATGGATTGTAAACTTATTTGTTAGATAAATGTTGTGTCTTGATTTGATTAACATATTTATTTGTATTTTGATCATTATATTATTTATTTAATATTTAGTAAACTTAAATGCATTTTGTGTCCACATGGTGAATTGTGGGGGTTTGGAGGTTGGTTTTTAGGCTACGAGGTTTGTAGTGAAAGAGAAGTTATATAGGATCTGTAACACCAAAGTCCCACATCCCACATCGAGTATATTGGTATAATTTGTTCATTTTATAAGGCGAAGTACTATTATGTGCACCAACAAATCATGATCTTTTGGGAGAGCCTGTGGTGAGCTTGTTCTTACCCAAGTTGGCTGCATTTGGGTCACTAGACTTCGGTTTATTCGGATTCGAAATCAGGACTTGACCTGATTTGCGAAAAAGTCTTGAGATTTGACTCGAGTTATCACAAGACCACTTGGTCTTCTTCACATCTCTTATTTTTGAAGAATATGTTTTGCAAAAGTAGTTCCAAATTTAAAATGGTCATTAGGGAACTGAACCATATACATATATATTGGATTGTATTCAAATACAACCTACTTTTAGCTTACAAACCAAACAAACATGTAGAATTCATGAGTAAATAATAACTACATGCAGTGCACAAAGTAGTTGGCCAAATAATTTGAAAATAATAAATTAAAAACAATTTCATATTGATAAATTTACAAAATATTTATTATACAAACATTATCTTGATTGATAAAAATATTTTTTTGTAATCACTATATCATTTATAAATTCTACTTTCTGAATATTTTTTATGCATCTTGCACGGTTACACCTAATTTTGGTGCATCCCCTGTGAATGGAATTTGGTGCATCCCCTGTGAATGGAATTTTGTATAGTTTTTAGCTAACTTTGTAATGTAACGTGTAATAGCATTCAAAACAACACATTAAATTTAAATTAGCAACATTTAAATAAATTCAAATTCAAGTTGATAAAATTAAAAAGAAAAATCAATACTAGATAATATATATAGAAATAAACTAAGGTAGTAAAAATAATATAAGAGATAAAAGACGTGGGTTATCTAATAAGTTTTTTGAAATAAACTCAAAAATGCATGTAGCATAGTGGTTAAGCCCATGGATATCTTGGAAGGAGGTTGGAGGTTCGAATCTTTGTAGTAACACATCTATTAAAAAAATTTTGTATAAAAATATACGAGTGGCATGAAAAGGAAAAAAGAAAAACAAATTTATATAAATAATTCAAACCAACATTTTATTTATTCAATCATCAAAGTAAAAAAAATAATATAAGAGATAAAAGACGTGGGTTATCTAATAAGTTTTTTGAAATAAACTCAAAAAGACATGTAGCATAGTGGTCAAGCCCATGGATTTCTTGGAAGGAGGTTGGAGGTTCGAATCTCTATAGTAACACATCTATTAAAATTTTTTTGTATAATAATATACAAGTGGCATTTTTGTCATTTTTCAAAAGAAAAAGGGTAAAACGATAATTTCGCGGCCATTTAATTGACAACTTTTGCCCTTGTGTTGGCCTATTATATATAGTAATAGAAGTAATAGATAGAAGTAATAGATAGATAAAGATGAAACTAAACCGAATAATTAATTACTTATCTCCTGCCGCTTGTTTTTAATAGAAACTGGAGTTGTAATTTAATTTTAAATAATTTTGAAAGATTACTCCCTCCGTCCCCCTCAATTCTTTATATTGAGGGGACGATACGAAGGTTAAAAAAAATATAAATTAATAGAAAAAAGTAAGAAAAATGAGTAAAGTGATGAGATCAATCAATATTTAATGTATAAAGTGGGTATAAAGTAGGTATAGTGGAGGAAAGTAATGAATGTGATTGGATTTTATATTATAAAATGTTACTATTTTTAATATGTAAAGAAATGAGAAAGACGTATCAAAAAAGAAAGTATAAAGAAATAAGATGAACAGAGGAAATAGTATTTAATGAAATATTATGCGCCGGTAACGGTGGTGTGAGTGAGACCTAACTAAATTTCTTATTTAACTGACTCTTGATAATGTTAACAATATACAGAACGCGGTTTCGTTGTTGTTGTAGACTTTTGAGTCCCTTAAGTCTGCGTCTGCCTGTGGTTTTGACTCTTGAGCTCTAACACTGAGTGCACAGGATGGGCATTGCAGTTATTGTCGACACCACCGACTTGCACACATAAAAATGATACTTATAAAATAGGTAGGTTTATTTTTCGGGATTTTGATCGTTGTGTTGAATTCGTGTCGTGTTTTACATGCACAGATGTTCGGATTTTTGCACATTTAACTAATTCCGCAATCTTAAAATTTTAAAGTACATTAGCACTTACAGAACCGGCTATATTTTCATATCCACACTTGTAACAAAAACAAAGTACTCAGTATATACTAGCTAGCACTTAAAATATTTAATCAACATTCGGATACTTTATAAAGCAAAAGGCAATGAATTCAAGATTTCTCCTTTTTGTCATGCTTCTTAATATGGTGTAACCAACCAATTCCTCTAAGGGCCTTGGTGATTTTAACAATGTTAGTCCTCCCCATTCCCATATTCATCTTCCTCGCAGAAAATTTGAAAGCTTGCAGACAACAAAGATGCCCATTTGTCATCTCTACTTCATCATCATCTTCATCTTCATCGACATAGCAATCAAGATCAGAACTTTTCTTCTTCTTCAGACTCTTCTTTTTCACATCTTTTAGAGTAGGCATAGACTTAGTCGAATCCGATTCATATGTCTCCCAAAGCGAGTCCATCCCTTCATCACCTTCCACCATATTATGATGTCGCTCCTCGTATAATTTACAGGCCAACGTTCTCTTCCACTCTTTTTCCTTTCTCATGGACCCATAACTCCCAAGATTTGCACCCTCATTGTCGAAGTTCAAAGCATGTCTGTTAGTGATGACAAGGAGCAAGTTGAGTAGTGTTAACAGTTAGTTAGTTAGTTAGTAGTTTGTTAGGATGCTGAGCTGTCTCTTAGCTGGACATTAGTTGGCATTCTGTTAGTTAGACTAGAGCTGTGTATATATACCTTCATTGATGATGATGCTATGTACACTTTACTTTTACATTTCTCTATATACTTCATTCTCTAGTGTGATGAACTAAGTTTGTGTCATGGTATCAGAGCCAGGTTTGATAGGCCTCTCCGGTCATCTTCTCCGGTAGTCTTATCTTCTCCGGTCATCTTCTCCGATCGTTTTCTCCGATCATTCCTATAATCTTCAGTTTCTTAAATCAACAACTGTCTCTGTCTTTATGCGATCGTACGCAGCTGCTCTAAACTCCTCCATGGCGAACTCATCTGCAACCACTACAACAGTAATTGATATTAATCATCCTTATTACTTAAGCTCGTCTGATCATCCAGGTTTGTCCCTGGTTACTGAAACTCTCACTAATCAGAATTATCACCATTGGAGTCGATCTGTACAGATTGCTTTGTCAGCTAAGTTGAAGCTAGGCTTCATTGATGGTACACAACTAAAACCTGATGCTAATTCTGCTCATATTGCTCTCTGGCAACGAAGCAATGATCTGGTAATTTCATGGTTGCTCAATTCAATAAACTCTGATATACGTAAAAGTGTAGTCTATCTGTCTACTGCTAAGCAAATCTGGGATGATCTTGCTACTAGATACTCACAGAGTAATGTTCCTAGATTGTTTCATATACGTAAAGATTTAGCATCTCTAACACAAGGCACTAAGTCTGTCACTACTTACTTCACACAATTTCGTTCGATGATTGATGAACTAGATAACCTGTCACCAATTCCGCATTGCGTTTGTGTTACTAGTGGCTGCACGTGTAATCATAGTGCAAAATTGGAAAAGTATGAACAACTTATCAAATTGAGTCAATTTCTTATGGGATTGAATGAGCAGTTTACTAGTGTACGTGGTCAGATATTGCTTATGCAACCTTTACCTGATATCAATCAAGCATATTCAATGTTACTCCAAGAAGAAAATCAGAGAGACTTTGCTAATCAGACTTCAATTTTGCCTGAAAATGCTGCAATGAATGTTAAACTTCATTCAGTTACTGCTGTGCCTCCTAAGAATAACAAGTCTACTCAGAGAAAAGTTGCAGATCCTTCTCTACATTGTGACTACTGCAATTTCAATGGGCATATTAAGGAAAAGTGCTTTGCACTTCATGGATACCCTGATTGGCACAGGCTCCATGGACAACCAAAACCTAAACTCAAGACTGCTGCACACAAGAAAGTGTCTAATGTCTCTTCTAATGCTGTCTTGGACTCCAATGACTCACTTGTTTCTTCTAGCTCACATCAGAGTTCACCTCTTTCAGATACTCAATATCAACACCTCATTCAGATGATTCAAAGTCAGTTTCAGACATCTCCAAAGGCCTCAAATGCAACTTGGAAGATTGATCCTACAACTGTTGCTTCTTCTAATTGTGCAGGTATTTTACTGTTACCACAAGTGTGTGTTAATACTGTTACACAAGAATATGATCCACATACCTGGATCATAGATTCTGGGGCAACTCACCATATCACACCACACTATAGTTTACTGACAAATATTACTCCTCTCATGTCTGATTTAATGTTGCCAAATGGTAACAAAACTGCTATCACTCATACTGGTGATATTATACTTACCCCTGACATTACATTGAAACAGGTACTTTATGTACCTAACTTTCAGTGTAATCTACTATCAGTACCAAAGTTAGCCTCAGATAATGCATGCCATATATCTTTTTCTGCTTCTAAATGCTTGTTACAGGTCCCTGCTGTGAAGAGGGAGATAGAGATTGGTGAACTACATTCTGGTCTGTACAAATTACATTCCACAAACCCTTCTCTTCAAGCTGCTTTTCATGTACATTCAAAGCCTAAGTCTTCTGCAATCTTGTGGCATAATAGACTAGGGCATCCTTCTTTTACTATTTTGCACAAAATTGCAGAACTGAATACTAGTAGTACTTCTACTCCTGAGAGTTGTAAGAATTGTGATGTTTGTCAATTTGCTAAACAAACAAGATTGCCTTTTCACATAATTGACTCCAAAAGTGTTAGCTGTTTTGATCTTATTCACTGTGATGTCTGGGGTCCTTACAGACATCATACTCATGGTAAATGCAGTTATTTCCTTACTATTGTAGATGACTGCTCTAAGTGTACTTGGATATTCCTATTCTCTGACAAAACTCAAGTACCTAATCTCATTAAAAATTTCTTACAGTATATTTCCACTCAGTTTCACACATCTGTCAAAATATTCAGGTCTGACAATGGTACAGAGTTTTTAAATTCTACTGTAACCTGCTTGTTTCAAAACTTAGGTATAATACATCAAACCAGTTGTTCACATACCCCTCAACAAAATGGCACTGTTGAGAGAAAACATCAACATCTGCTAAATGTGGCAAGAGCTCTCAGATTTCAATCTCATCTACCCCTATCTTTCTGGGGTGATTGTGTGCTTACAGCTGCTCATCTTATAAATCTCTTGCCTTCACCACAGCTAGGTTACAAGTCACCATATCAGATACTGTTCAACAAAAGTCCTGATTATCAATCTCTCAGGACCTTTGGCTGTCTTTGCTATGCCTCAAATCTTAATACATCTGGAGACAAATTTGCTCCAAAGGCTCATAAATGTGCCTTTATAGGCTATCCATTTAATCAAAAAGGGTATAGAGTGGTAGATATTATTTCAAAAAAATGTTATGTTACCAGAGATGTTATTTTTAAGGAAAATATATTTCCATTTCAACACATCTCTGGCTCTTCTAGTGGTCAATCATCAGTATCTAGTTCCTTCCCTGAGTCTCCACTTCATTCTCTTGATTCTGATTCTCCATTTTATTTACATGATTCTGACAATCATGCAAATTCTTCAGAGTCTTCTACTGCAATTGAAACTGATCCCTCAACTGATACTCTCACTGATATTCACACTCAGACTGATACTATTATTTCACAACACCCTTTACCATCTACCAGGCCTCATAGACAGAAACACATTCCTTCTAAATTTCAAGATTACACTGGTCTCTCTCCATCTGCAGATTCTGTAACAGGTAATTCTTCTTCATCTCATCTTTGTCAATATCCTATTCAACAATATCAGTCCTATGCTAATTTTACATCCTCCTATCAAAAATACTTGGCTGCTACTGCTAAACAATTTATTCCATACACATATAAACAAGCAGCCACAGATCACAATTGGCTTCAGGCCATGAAAATTGAAATAAATGCACTTGAAAACAACTATACATGGGATATTGTTCCTACACCTCCAAACACACATATTGTTGATTGCAAATGGCTGTTTAAGATCAAACATCATCCTGATGGCAGCATTGAGAGATATAAGGCTAGGTTAGTGGCTAGAGGGTTTACCCAAATATATGGTCTTGACTATTTTGAGACTTTTGCCCCAGTAGCCAAAATGACTACAGTAAGAGTACTAATTGCTATAGCAGCTTCTCAGAATTGGCTCATTAAACAGTTAGATGTCACAAATGCTTTCTTACATGGGGACCTCAATGAGGATGTGTACATGAGGTTGCCCCCTGGATATTTACATTTGTCTTCCTTGAGTGATCTCTCTGCTATCCAAGATCCTTCAGCTGTTGTCTGCAAGCTTAGGAAATCCTTATATGGGCTCAAACAGTCACCTAGGTGTTGGTTCCATAAATTCTCCTTAGCTCTTAAGGATCATGGCTTCCTTCAAAGTCACTATGATAATAGTCTGTTTACAAAATACTCCAGTAAGAAGTTCATAGCTGTTCTTGTGTACGTTGATGATATACTTCTTACTGGGTCTGATTCCACAATAATTCAAGATACAATCAGTTTTCTCAGCACAAGGTTCAAGGTCAAGGATCTAGGCCCTCTTAAATATTTTTTGGGCATTGAAGTGGCTAGGTCTCCTAAAGGTATCTATCTTCATCAAAGTAAATATACACTTGATATTTTGAAGGACACTGGACTTACAGCAACCAAACCTTCTAAGTTGCCTATGGATCAGAATCATACTTTACAAGATAACATCAGTGCTGTTCTTTCTGCTTCTGATGCTTCTCAGTATAGGCGACTGGTGGGTCGTTTACTTTACTTAACTGTGACAAGACCTGACATATCGTACTCTATTCAAGTACTATCACAGTTTCTAGCAACTCCTCGTATTGATCATTTACATGCTGCATACAAGGTTGTACAATATCTCAAAGGTACACCTGGACAAGGTCTTTTAATGTCTGCATTATCACCACTGTGTCTTACTGCCTACTGTGATTCTGACTGGGGTGGGGATAAAGAGACTCGTCATTCTTTAACTGGATACTGTGTGCAATTTGGTCATTCTCTGATCTCGTGGAAGTGTAAAAAGCAACATACGGTTTCTAAGTCATCTGCTGAAGCTGAATATAGGAGCATGGCTGATACATGCTGTGAAATCACTTGGCTATTGGGTTTGTTTCGAACTTTTGGCTTCTCTAATCTTACTCCTGTTACATTGTACTGTGACAGCAAATCTGCACTTCATATAGCTTCAAATTCTGTGTTTCATGAACGCACGAAGCACATTGAAATCGATTGTCACATTGTCCGTGAAAAGCTTCAAACTGGCATGATTACTACAGCCCATATTTCCACCAGTTTCCAACCAGCTGATATGTTTACTAAGGCTCTTGCTTCTGCTCAGATTTCTTCCTGCTGTTCCAAGTTGGGTGTTTGTAATCTGTTTCAAACCTCCAACTTGAGGGGGGCTGTTAGTGATGACAAGGAGCAAGTTGAGTAGTGTTAACAGTTAGTTAGTTAGTTAGTAGTTTGTTAGGATGCTGAGCTGTCTCTTAGCTGGACATTAGTTGGCATTCTGTTAGTTAGACTAGAGCTGTGTATATATACCTTCATTGATGATGATGCTATGTACACTTTACTTTTACATTTCTCTATATACTTCATTCTCTAGTGTGATGAACTAAGTTTGTGTCAATGTCCTTCATTTGTAACGTTACCTTTGACAATTTTGTCTTGCGAGTCGACACACAACTTTTCACTTTCAGTGTTTTCTTTACCGTTGTCACAACAATCGATATTTATGTCCTTGACCTCGGATCCAATTTTGTCGTGTGAGTCGACACATAATTTTACGTTGTCACAATAATCGATAATAATATCCTTAGCCTCGGATCCGATTCTCAACTTTGACATTTGTTCCTCCACTTCTAGAACTTTATTGAAATTTGTGCCCGGGAAATCAACTTCTTTTTCCAAAGTAGAATGCAACATTTCTTTCTTTTCCTCCATCAACGGGAATTCAGTAGTCTCAGCTAGTTGATACATACTTGACCTAGTCTCAAAGCCTGAACTGGGAGCAAGAACTTGATCGTCAACATCTTCCAAGCAATATTTTTCTTCACACTCGGGCTCGGAGACTTCAGCTTCTGAACTTTCAACTACATCAAAATTACATGTCTGATCCAGCAAAAACACAATTTTATACACTTCAAACTCTTCAAAATCCTCAAACTCCTCTGCAAACTTGGAGCTAGATATGTCTAAAACTGCAGAGAACGCTGAAAGCAGAAAGCTGCAGCCAGGCTCGGACAATCTAGGCGTAAACTTGTCGTAAATGAGAGCCACGAAAACAAGAGAGATCGTAACGAAAAGAGGAGAAAGGAAAGACATGAGCTTAAAAACATATGGTGAGAAGAAAATGAAGTATGACAAGTAAAGAGGGTGGCAGAAAACGAAAGAAAAAAACAGAACAAAGTCGGTGCAAACAAGACTATATATTCGAGACATGCAAATTCTCGAGAAGCACAAGCCAGCCATTTTCAATTTCTTAACAAGAAACTGATTGATGAAGATGAGAAGGAAATGAAGTGAATCTCTTATGGCTTAGGAGAGAAAATGTGTTATGATTGTGGGAGTGAAAGTGGCGTGAATAAAGGACAGTGAAAGAGAAGACAGATTAACTACTTAACTAACGGTGACAACAAAAAGTATCAAATTTATTACCCTGAGGAAACTTTTGTCAATTGTATAACTACCTTGTGTTTTGCCATTTAGCTCAACTTTATCCCATGTACCTCTCTAATCACAACGACATGCCATGTTAATAAAGCACCCCTCAACAAATTGTTTTAGTGAATGTAATGATTATATGTTTAACAGACTATACATCTGCAAAAAACTAGCTAATCTTCTAAAATATAATAGCTAATCATTCATATCATTGTTCTCACGTTAAAATCTGTTTTTCATAAAACGCGATCATAGGAAAAGAAAAAGGGGCGTGAGACGGACGAAAGAGGTTAAAAATGAAGGGGGCACAACACAATGGTAGATGAAGAAGGTTAGAAGGTGCAGTGCGTACACTCTCACATGGGGAACCACTCGAGTACTGGATATCATCCATGCACCCCCACCCCTGGTCTTGTCTCTCAGCTTTTACCTTAGAATTTGGACCCATGTCTGTCTTTGTTACTCTTCAGCTTTTTACTTTAAATTATTACTGGGCTGCACTGTGCTTTGTACAATAATCCTTTTGGATCCAATGGCCATGTAGAAGAATCTATACAAACTGAGTTGAACTTGTCACTTTGGTCCCAATGCGAGCACCATTTACTTCCATTCCACGGTGTGGTGCACATTGGTTATTTTGGTGCTGGTATTGATGCCATTGGAATATCCCTTTTACAGTCGATAGTACATTTCCATGGTTTCAAGCTTCAAGTACAGGAAAGGCTCACCAGACAGATTGCTGAAACTGCTTCAGTGTTGGTTGGCAAAGATATAATGGTAGTGGTAGAGTGTAACCACACTTGTATGATATCTAGAGGGATTGAAAAGTTTGGTAGTAGTACAGCTACAATGGCCGTCTTGGGTCGCTTTGCAACACAACCTGCTGCAAGGGCAAAATTTTTGCAGAGCATTCCTCCTTCAAACACCGGAGTATGATACATTTATATACTGATGCTATATTAGGTGAAAATACAGTATTGTCCTCTTTCTTTACATCACTAAAGATGGATTACATACATAGGAGCATCTCCTAGAAACTCTTTATATGAGCTCTAAGCTTAAAAAATTAAGAGCTTTATTTATATTAGAGTTTCAAGAGATTTTTGAAAACTTTTTAAATATTCAAGAGTCTCCTCTTTTTTTCACTTTAAAGAGCCCTAGATGGCTCTAAACTTCTTTATTATCGATATAATATCTATTTCCCTCTAAATAGGTTGCTTTAAAAAAATAAAAAAAATTAATAGTGTTACGAAATGGAGGATAATAAATTGAAACTAGAATTATCATGTGATGGATCACTAAAATAGTCAAGATAATTCTATGTTTAACACAAGATAATGTAGAAAAAAGTGGACAAAAAAAACAATAAATCAGATCATCCTCAAAACCGTTACAAAACTACAATCACATTATAATGATTTTTCTCAAAGATAAACTTATCCTTATATATGAGTTCTTAAAAGAACCCACAGTACTAAATTACTTAGCAAATAAAAAGGCAATAGTCAGAAATTTCTTTTCCCGTTGTTTTAAATTTTAATCAAATATTTCATGTTTTTACTTTTTATCAGTTTACCTATTTAATTAAGCTTTAATGTTTTTCTTGCTTCACAGTAATTTAATACAACATATTATGGTCATGCTTATCTTCGTTACACAAAGGTAAATGTTGGTTCCTAATTGGGTTACTCTGTATAATCTTGCTTATGTTTTTATTTTAGAATGTGCCTTTGAGGCTTTTGATTGAACATTAGAAGTTCAACTTTCTGTTGTTGAAGTGAGGGAGAGTTGAGGTTTATGTCGAAGGCCACAGAAGACCTCACATAACATGAATGAGAGAATCATTTTGGATAAGATTTGATTTTGCTTAATAATCATTTTAGATTATTTAACTAATTTTTAATTTTTTTTAAAGAGTTTAATTTTATTTTTTGATTTAATAATTGAAATTTATAATTATATCTAATAAAATGTGATTGAAATATGTATTATGAATATTTATGTATTGGTTCTCTCCTAGACTCTATATAAAAAATTCTCTCTAAAATGTCACCCATAATATAATAGCATACGAGTGGAGAGACTTTGTCTTAGAAACTTCAAAATAATTTTCTTGAATTCTCTAATTTTTTAGTTTTATATTAAAAAAAAATCTTGCATTTAATACTATATTAACTAGTCATTAATTGCATAATTAAATTTGTATTAAATATACTTGATTTTATTTCTACAAAAGCTTAACAAAATTTATTGAACATCATTGTTATTTTAATATAAAATTTCAAGTATTTATATAAAGATACAATTATTTATATCTATTAACTCCTTATATATAATAAGCGTAAGGGAGATCTTATCCAAAACTTTGGTCGGTCACTGTACTACCAAAAGTATACGATTCGTTGGATTATAAAACTATAAATATTCAAATAGATGAGGACCGTTAGATATAATATTAAAAATTGTATTTGATTAATAATAGGATAATATTTAAATACTAAAAGGTGTATTTTGATAATTTAAACCAATTATAAATGGGTTTTCTATATTGAATAGAAATCTTTATGTAAAAATTCGTAATTATCTTTTCTCTTTAGTTTATGGATAGTTCCAGTTAGATAATAATTATTAAACCATCATTAAATTAAAGATAATTTTTTTGGCTTCGCGTGGGCTGTAAAATCGTTAAAATCTGTTGTCTAAAACTCAAGATAGAGCCCAAACAGTAAAGTGATTATCTAAATTTTAATAATTTTTTTTATTATTGTAGCACCAATTTAATTTTTTTCCTAATTTTTTTAAATTTATAAATTCTATGTTTATTTTAATAAAATATTAAAACCAGTTTAAGAAAAAATTAAAATCGATCTGGTCCGTGTACGATCACTATACGATCAAATTAATAATTATAGTTAGATCTTAAATAGATCGATGAGAATTGTTAGATATAATATTAAAAAGTGTATCTGATTAATAATAGAATTATATTTAAATACTAAAAAGTGTAGTTTGATAATTTAAATTTTTTCTATGTAAAAATTCTTAAATATCTTTTGTCTTGAATTTATGTATAGTTCCAGTTAGATAATAATTGTTAAACCAAATATCAAGATAATAATTCATATCGATTAAAATATTAAAAATTATCAATATAGTGCTCATGTATATCATACTAACAATGATACACGTGGACCATAAGACTTAGAAGAACTCATGTACATGAATAAATTTAAACATTTTTTTTTCTGAAGTAACATAACAATTTGATTAATCCAAATTATAATTATATTATTTTACATATAACAAACATAAAAGGATAATATCAAAATATTATTAAAATATTGAGGGTTTCATATTCATAAACGATAATTTTGAATATAATACTTATATTAAAATGTGTATTTGATTAAATGTATGATTATATTTAAATACTAAGAAGTGTGCTTTGATAATTTAAACCAATTATAAATTGGTTTTCTATATTGAATTGAATTATTTATGTAAAAATTCTTAACCATCTTTTCTTTTCGGTTTATAGGTAGGTCAAACGGTCAAGTTAGATAATAATTATTAAACCATCATTAAATTAAAAATAATTTTGTTAGTTTCGCATGAGTTGTAAAATCGTCAAAATTCAATTTCTAAAACTCAGGATAGAACCCAAATAGTAAAGTGAGTATCTAAATTTTAATAAATATTTTTTTATTATTGTAGCACCAATTTATTTAATTTTCCACTAATTCTTTTAAATATAGAAATTTTATGTTTCTTTCAATAAAGTATTAAAATTAATTAAGAACAAATTCAAATCGATAAAGAATATAATAATATGATAATAAAATTTTATATAATCATAACATAATTTTTATTTTGTTTAATAATTTTTAAGTAATAATGTATTTTAAAATTTTATATACACTGTAAATAAAACCGAAACATTAAAAGTAAAAGCAGTTAGTAAAATACTTATATTAGTATATACTTGATATCTTTATTATATTAAATCCTTATATATAATTAACTCCTTATATATAATAAGCGTAAGGGAGATCTTATCCAAAACTTTAGTCGGTCACTGTACTACCAAAAGTATACGATCCGTTGGATTATAAAACTATAAATATTTAAATCGATGAGGACCGTCAGATATAATATTAAAAATTGTATTTGATTAATAATAGGACAGTATTTAAATACTAAAAGGTGTATTTTGGTAATTTAAACCTATTATACATGGGTTTTCTATATTGAATAGAAATCTTTATGTAAAAATTCGTAATTATCTTTTCTCTTTATTTTATGGATAGTTCCAGTTAGATAATAATTATTAAACAATCATTAAATTAAAGATAATTTTGTAAGCTTCGCGTGGGCTGTAAAATCGTTAAAATCTGTTGTCTAAAACTCAAGATAGAGCCCAAGAGCCCAAACAGTAAAGTTATTATCTAAATTTTAATAAATATTTTTTTATTATTCTAGCACCAATTTAATTTTTTTTCCTAATTCTTTTAAATTTATAAATTCTATGTTTATTTCAATAAAATATTAAAATCAATTTAAGAAAAAATTAAAATCGATCTGGTCCGTGTACGATCAGTATACGACCAAATTAATAATTATAGTTAGATCTTAAATAGATCGATGAGAATTGTTAGATCTAATATTAAAAAGTGTATCTGATTAATAATAGAATTATATTTAAATACTAAAAAGTGTATTTTGATAATTTAAAATTTTTCTATGTAAAAAATCTTAAATATCTTTTCTCGTGAATTTATGTATAGTTCCAGTTAGATAATAATTGTTAAACCAAATATCAAGATAACAATTCATATCGATTACAATGATACCCTACGTTATAAAAGACTTAGGAGAACTCCTGTACATGAATAAATTTAAACACTTTTTTTTCGTGAAAGAACATAACAATTCGATTAATCCAAATTATAATTATATTATTTTACATATAACAAATATAAAAGTATAATATCAAAATATTATTAAAATGTTGAGGGTTTCATATTCATAAACGATAATTTTGAATATAATACTTATATTAAAATGTGTATTTGATTAAAGGTAGGATTATATTTAAATACTAAGAAGTGTGCTTTGATAATTTAAACCAATTATAAATTGGTTTTCTATATTGAATTGAATTCTTTGTGTAAAACTTCTTAACCATTTTTTCTTTTCAGTTTATTTTATGGGTAGGTCAACTGGTCAAGTTAGATAATAATTATTAAACCATCATTAAATTAAAGATAATTTCGTTAGTTTCGCATGAGTTGTAAAATCGTCAAAAATCAATTTCTAAAACTCAGGATAGAACCCAAATATTAAAGTCAGTATCTAAATTTTAATAAATATTTTTTTTATTATTGTAGCATCAATTTATTTATTTTTCCACTAATTCTTTTAAATATAGAAATTTTATGTTTCTTTCAATAAAGTATCAAAATTAATTAAGAACAAATTCAAATCGATAAAGAATATAATAATATGAGAATAAAATTTTATATAATCATAACATAATTTTTATTCTATTTAATAATTTTTAAGTTATAATGTATTTTAAAATTTTATTTACACCGAAACATTAAAAGTAAAAGCAGTTAGTAAAATACTTATATCAGTATATACTTGATATCCTTATTATATTAAATCCTTATATATAATAATCATAATAAGGATATTATCCCAAATTTTGGTCGTAGACAACCAAATTAATAAGGACCATTAGATCTTAACTAGATAAATGAAAATCGTTAGATCAAATATTAAAAAAGTTTATTTTATTAATAATAGGATTATATTTAAATTCTAAAAGGTGTATTTTGATAATTTAAACCAAATATACCAAATATAAATAAGTTTTCTATATTGAATAGAATTCTCCATGTAAAAAATTCGTGACTTTCTTTTCTTTTCCATGGACAATTCCACCTAGATAAAAATTGTTAAACCATTTTTTAATTAAATATAATTTAGTTATCTTCATGTGGGGTGTAAAATCGTCAAAATCTGATTTTTAAAATACAAGATAAAGCCCAAATTAATAAAGTGAATATTTAAATTCTAATAATAATTATTATGTCATCATTATTTTAACACCAATTTAATTATTTTTTTCTAACTATTTTAAATTTAGAAATCTATGTTCAAAAATTAAAATCAATCTAAGAAAAATTCAAATCAACAAAGAATATAATAATACGAGGATAAAATTTTATAAAATTGTGCATATTTTTAATCCTATTTTATTAAGTTTTATATCATAACTAATCAAATATTATTTATTATTAAATAATAAATTATACGTGGTGGTTTTGTTTTATAAGAACTCATATAGACCTAATTTCATTGTTAGCAGAACTATATTCATATTAAAAAAACCTTATTTTGAAATTTTAGACTCAGCTACTTTTTAAACCTATATACATTGTAAATTATTAAATTCGAAACTTTAAAAGTTTGTTAATCAATTAGTATAGTACTTTTCTGAAAAATTGTACTTTATAAAAAATATTATCAAATAACATATGTCTGCAAGAAAAAATGAAAAAATTCTTATTTTTCAAAAAAAATCTATAAATTTTAATTTTACTGTTATATCTAACGTTTTTCAACAATTTAATTTGAAAGATTCAACGATTATGGATTGAGTGATCAAACAAAACGACCAAACTTAAGTTATAAGAAGCTTTCATTATTTAGTCTTTAATATAATAACATAGATATTTACAGGATATACTATAAAAAAATGAAATTTATACAGAATTTTGATCACGGTGTACTATTTTAAAACAAGAACTATTACAAAAAAATTATTTTTTAATTGATAATTTATTTTCTCAAAAGTTCAAAGTTCCCGCATCTTTAACATATTACAAAAAAGAGTATATTATATTTTAGCAATAAATATTTAAAAAAATTATAAATTAAAAAAATTATAAATATTAAGAAAAATTAATGATGTTATCATGGTAGTTTGGTCATAAATACCGCCAAAACATTCTCAAACGTTAGATCCTATACTTTTAAAAATACATGATCAAGATTATATCATATAAAAAGAAGTTATTATCTAAAAATGATATAAGTTAAAAGATATTATATTAGGATTGGATTTTCTAAAAAGTCAAAACATAAAAATAGTTGTAATTAAATAAGAAAACTCATTTAATACCAAAATAATAAAAATCGTTTAATGTTAAATAGATAGGTGAAAACCGTTAGATTTAACATTAAAAACTGTATTTGGTTAATAAAGGGTATTCTAATAATCTAAACTACATATACGTAGATTTCCTAAATCGAATAGAATTCTCAACATTAAATTTTGTCACTTTATTCTCTTTTTAGTTTTAGAATAGTTTTTAATTGAAAAAGAACTATTAAACCACAACTAAATTAAAGATTATTTTGTGAATTTCATGTGGACTATAAAATTGGCAAAATCTAATTTTTATAACTCAATATAAACAAATATTAAATTGAGCGTGTAAAATATAATAAATATCAAATTTTTAACTATAATTTTTTTGGCTAAATCTTTTTTAACAATAATTTAATCATGTAAACTAATAACTTTTAAATATTAAAATATTCATAAATAAATATAATTATAAATATTAAAAAAACAATCGTGTGTTGCATGGGTAATAAAAATATAATTATAAACAAAATAATTATAAATAAAATTTAAGTAACCGTGCATCGCACGGGCTATAAGCTAGTAAGTATAATAAGTATAATATGGATCTTATCCAAAATTTTGGTGGTACGGTCCTTGGACAACCAAATTAATAAGGACCAAATGAAAATCGTTAGATCAAATATTAAAAAAGTGTATTTTATTAATAATAGGATTATATTTAAATTCTAAAAAGTGTATTTTGATAATTTAAACCAAATATACCAAATATAAATAAGTTTTCTATATTGAATAGAATTCTCCATGTAAAAAATTCGTGACTTTCTTTTCTCTTCCATGGACAATTCCAGTTAGATAAAAATTGTTAATATCTTTTAATTACAGATAATTTAGTTATCTTCATGTGGGGTGTAAAATCGTCAAAAACTAATTTTTAAAACACAAGATTAAGAATATAATAATACGAGAATAAAATTTTATAAAATTGTGCATAGTTTTTTATCATATTTTATTAAGTTTTAGATCATAACTAATCAAATATTATTTATTATTAAATAATAAATTATACGCAAATGGTGATTTTGTTTTATAAGAACTCATAGAGACCTAATTTTATTGTTAGCACGACTATATTCATATTAAAAAAAACCGTATTTTGAACTTTTAGACTTAGCTACAAAAGAGGCCAAACTTTTTTAACTTATATACATCATCTATACTATATTATTAAAGACGAAACATTGAAAGTTTTGTAGTCTGGTCATGAAAGTTTTTGTAGTCTGGTCACTCAATTCATAGCCGTTAGATATTTTTGATCAAATCGATGAGAACCGTTAGATAAAATATTAAAATTATTATATAGAATATCTTTTCTATTTTTCCTAACTAAAACATCTCATTTTCCAAAAATATTGCAAACAATTTCATTTACTAAAATAACATAATAAAGTTATAATTGCTAATAACTAACTCATTACCTTTTTAGCCAAATTATATATTCTTTTTTATATTTTCTAACTAAAATTTCTACTTTTCTATTTTTCCTAACTAAAACCTCTCATTTTCCAAAAATATCACGAATAAATCTATTTAATAAAATAAAATAATAATATTATAATTATTAATGACTAATATTAAAATTGTATATTTAGTTTCCTCTATTAAGAAAGATTTAACAATGCAATTGAGATATTTTCTAATCAAAAAATTAGTATTATGTTTAAATTGTTTATTTACTTTCCTCTATTAGTAAAAATTTTAAAGACAAGAATATTAAAATTGTATATTTAGTTTCCTCCATTAGCAAGGATTTAAAAGGCAAATGCAGTTTTTTTTTCTAATGTTTACTTTCCTCCATTAGTAAAGATTTTAAAAGCAAGAATATTAGAATTGTATATTTAGTTTCCTCCATTAAAAAAGATTTAAAAGGCAAATGAGACTTTTTCTAATGTTTAATTTTATTAATTCAAGAATTTGAGAAAATTAAAAAAATAGATCGAAGCGATTTTAGAGCCGCCACCTCACCGCCCTCAAGATGATATATTTACTTTCCGCTTTAGTAGGTATATAGATAAATTAAAAAAATTAGAAGAATCAATACTATTATATAATAGACGAAACATTAAAAGTTTGGTTGGTCGGTATGGTATGTTGTGATTTTACTTAATTGTCCTTTCTTAAATTCGTGTTTTTACTTAATTAACCTTACTTATTTATAGAAATATATTATTAAATAATAATATTACATATTTATAAACAATTACCTTTTTCACCTAAAATACATTATTTTTTTTATTTTTTTAACAAATTCTCTTACTTTTTCAAATATATCACGGACAATTACCTTTTTTAACTAAAACATGTTAGTTTTTCTATTTTTTCTTACTAAAACCCCTCATTTTCCAAAAATATCACGGACAAACCTTTAGTTATTTATTTTTAAACCTAATATTATAATTATTTTTTAAAAAGTTTACTTATTTTAACATGTCTGCTTATTTTTCTTAACAAATGCAATTACTAAAAATATTAAAATATAAATAATCAAATACCTATTTATAATCAATTACATTTTCAGCTAAAACACATTATAGATTTTTTCTAACAAAGTCCCTCATTTTCTAAATATATCACGGGAAATTGCATTTTTTAATTTACTTTTTCTATTTTGCTCTCTAAAATTCATTCTTTTTCTAAATATATCACGGACAAACCCTTTACTTATTTATTTTAAAATGTATTTAAATAACTTAAATTATTAAATTTTAAAACCTCATTTTCCAAAAATATCATAGGCATTTACCTTTTTAAACTAAATATATGTTACATTTTTTTATTTTTCCATACTAAAACCCCTATTTTCCCAAAAATATAACGAGCAAACTCTTACTTATTTATTTTAAAATCTGTTTTAATGTTTTTAATTAATTAAAAGTGTTTAGCTATTTTTACATGTCTACTTATTATTTTAACAAATACAATTAAAAAAATATTAATAAAATAACAATTAACAATCCGTGCATCGCACGGGTTTTAAGCTAGTAAATTATTAAATTCGAAACTTTGAAAATTTGTTAATCAATTACTATACCACTTTTCTGAAAAATCGTACTTTACAAAAAATATTATCAAATAACCTATGTCTGCAAGAAAAAAATGAAAAAATTCTTATTTTTCAAAAAAAACCTGTAAATTTTAATATGTTGTTGATAGATTCAAACCTTAGATCATTCTACATGATAATTTTACTGTTATATCTAACGTTTCTCAACAATTTAATTTGAAAGATCCAACGATTATGGATTGAGTGATCAAACAAAGCGACCATACTTATAAGGAAGCTTTCATTATTTAGTCTTTAATATAATAACATAAATATTTATGAGATATACTATAAAAAATGAATTTTATATATAATTTTGATCGTCACGGTGTACTATTTTAAAAGAAGAACTATTACAAAAAAAATTATATTTTAATTGATAATTTATTTTCTCAAAATTTAAAGTTCCCGCATCATTAACATATTACAAAAAAGAGTATATTATATTTTAGCAATAAATATTTAAAAAAATTAAAAATTAATTTTTTTTATAAATATTAAGAAAAATTAATGATATTATCCTGGTAGTTTGGTCATAAATACCGCTAAAACATTCTCAACCGTTAGATCCAATACTTTTAAAAATAGACGATCATGATTATATCATATAAAAAGAAGTTATTATCTAAAAATGATATAAGTTAAAAGATATTATATTATAATTGGATTTTCTAAAAACTCAAAACATAAAAATAGTTGTAATTAAATAAGGAAACTCATTTAATAACAAAATAATAAAAATCGTTTAATCTTAAATAGATAGGTGAAAACCGTTAGATTTAACATTAAAAACTGTATTTGGTTAATAAAGAGTATTCTAATAATCTAAACTACATATAAGTAGATTTCCTAAATCGGATAGAATTCTCAACATTAAATTTCGTCACTTTATTCTCTTTTTAGTTTTAGAATAGTTTTTAATTGAAAAAGAACTATTAAACCACAACTAAATTAAAGATTATTTTGTGAATTTCACGTGGACTATAAAATTGGTCAAATCTAACTTTTATAACTCAATATAAACAAATTGTAAAATATAATAAATATCAAATTTTAACTACAATTTTTTTGGCTAAATCTTTTTTAACAATAATTTAATCATGTAAACTAATAACTTTTAAATATTAAAATATTCATAAATAAATATAATTATAAATATTAGAAAAACAATCGTGTGTTGCATGGGTAATAAAAATATAATTATAAATAAAATTTAAGTAACCGTGCATCGCACAGACTATAAGCTAGTATATATTATATTGTCAAGAGAGTGTACGCCTACAAACAAACGTCTTGAAGGTGATTTCCTTGATTTTTCCTTTTCTTGATTTTTTTTTCCTTAACAGTTTTTCTTGCATTTAATAACATATTAATTAGTCATTAATTACATATATTAAATATATAATATATTTACTTTATTTTATTCATATTAAAGTTTAGCAAATTTTATTTGAATATTATTGTTACTATTTTAGTATATAATATTATATTCTTTAGGAAAGTAAGATTAATTTTAGGTAAAATGACGATTAGAACTAAGTGTACTCCGTTATTTTTATTTCTCATTTAAGATTACTGTAATTTCTTTTCGGACAATTGTCTGACAAACGAACTTAATTTTTTGAGCAATTCTTTGTCGATTATTGTGTGAGTCTGATAGACGAACTTAATTTTTTGAGCAATTCTTTGTCAATGATTGTGTGAGTGTGAATCGAGATAAGTTATGAACGTTTATTATTCGGTTAACATTTAGAATTCATAAAAAAATAACATTAACAGATGTTTGTTTTTACACATGAACATGGTCAATGAGGATAAGTTGCGAAAGTATATATTTTTCGATTAATATCTAACACATGTATAAAAGTAAAATCATCCCATATTTTCTTTTGTACATAAATAAATTATACATGAGATGTTACAAACATGATTAAACTAAATAAAACCACCTATTTCTCGGGCTCACTAAATTGATATAGAAATTTTACGCATTTTGGTTTTTTATATTGTGACGGAATAAATTAATATTCCAACTTAATAAAATTTACACTATCACCGAATATGGGTGTCGACTTTAAAAAGTGTTACTTAGTTTTATTTAAATAATTATTAAAACTTAAGATATAAAATGAGAGTAATCTTTCAATAAATAATTCATTTAAATGTTTTGAATCAATTTTTTATTTTTTTAAAAAATAACTATTAATATTTTTAAAATAAAAAAAAATTATTTTTCTATTTTAATATTTAAAAATAAACTTTTATAAGTCGCGTGGATAAGTAGCCTAGTTTATATAAAGAGTAAAGATAATCTACTTGATACGGTAGAAATATTATATCTACCAAGTATTTTAAAATCATGTTTTTATGGATTATTTCGTAAATCTAATTGTACATATAAGAAGTTTATGCGAAAATAAGTACATGTACAAAATTTTATCTCTAATAATATATTTAATTCAACATGATATTTTATATATCGCATACTATATAAATATGATGGCTCAGATTTTATAATTTTTTGATTAAAAATTGTATTATATACAATATCAATATTTTTGACCTAATTACAGTTTGATGGTCTCAACTATTATTTTTTTGCACAAAAATGACTCTTTTATAATTGTTGTCATTTTAATGACTAAACTATTATTTTTTTAACATATGATTGCATTCCGTCAATTTTTTTAACGAACGTTAATGAATTCACTTTTTCATTTTTATTATTGCACTTTGATGGCTCAATTATTACTTTTTTGCACAAAAATGACTCTTTTTTATATATATATCGACGTCTTTTTAACTAAATTATTATTTAAAAATAATTTAACTAAATTATTATTTAAAAATAATTTAACTAAATTATACTTTTAGAATGCCCAAATGACTTTAAGATTCTTTATCATAAAACTATTGTAGATGATTTTTACACGCTAGTACTGTAAGAACAAGATAAAATGAAAAATATAAAAGCAAATTGTTGAGTAATGTTTCTAATTTGAATATCTCTAATAATTTTTATACTATTTAATTGGTTATTTCATCCGAGTATCTCTAATTTTCTTAAATTTTAGCATAATCTTTAACGTAATCTAAATTAAAGACTTTGTTAAAAAAGTCATGTGCTAAATTCTAAAAACATGCCTTTAATTTAGATTACGTTAAAAATTTACTAATGTTCGCATCATATTTTTTAAACATCTTAAAATTTTAATTTGATATTTGATTATTCACTAACAAAAATATATCATAATTAGTTTAAAAAGGTATTTGAACATTACTCAAATGTTAGATCATTGTAAAAGACTGAAAAATGTAGGATTAATTAATTTATGTTGGAAGCAACACGAGTTTACTTTCTGATAATTGATGACAAAGTCATTCGATTTTTTCATTTTTCAGTTTATCTTATTCTTCTAGTATTATTGCCTAAAAATCATGTAGAATAATTTTACAATAAATAATCTTAAGGCCAGTTGAGCATTTTAAAAGTATAATTTAGTTAAATTATTTTTAAATAAAAATGTGGTTAAAAATGTCAAAAATATATTAAAAAAATCAATTTTGTGCAAAAGAATAATATTTGAGCCATCAAAGTGCAATTACAAAAATTAAAAAATGAAACCATTAACGTCTGTTAAAAAAATTTAACGAAATGCAATCATCTATTAAAAAATAATAATTTAGTCTATAAAATAACAACAATTATAAAAAAATCATTTTTGTAAAAAAAATAATAATTCCCGTCATCAAACTTCAATTAAGTCATATTTTTTTGTTGTAGGTTGAATTTTTCTACCTGTGTAAAACCCCAAATGAGGCCTGGGTAGTTTTATTCTTTTAACAAATTTTGTTTGTCTTCCCTTGCCGCTAGTTTGTATTCTCAATAGGTTTGCCTTTTTATAGACCGGTCCTCGGTAATCAAAATGCACTTTAAATTCATTGTTTATCTTGCACTGGGTTTTTATATTACACTTCATTGTTTTGTAATTTGGTACTTATCTCATGTGTTGCAATTAAATTACATACTTTGTTCCAGCTTTTTTTTCGTTCTGGTAGTTTAATTGATTTCTTAATGACTTGATTTATTGTTGCTTATTGGAATGTGTTAATTTCTGAACTTTGCAGTTAATTACATTCTTGAGAGAGAGAGAATTTACATGAAATGAATTGATAAGAACTGAATGTACAAGATGTAAACTATATATACAAGATGCAAGCTGTATATACTCTAACTAACTTTGTAACAGACTCCAGCTGTGTTGCTTATCTTAGCTGGCAGTGTTCTGGTAGTGTGGTACACCAACACCCCCCTCAAGATAGGAGGACCAAGAGAATCAGGAATGTGGAATCCTATCTTGGACAAAAGCTGTCTGAATTGAGGAGAAGGAAGAGACTTAGTGAAGAGGTCAGCTAGCTGAGATTGTGTAGGTAAATATGTGAGCTGTATGAGGCCCTCAAGAACCTTGTCACGAGTGAAGTGGCAATCGATTTCGATGTGCTTAGTTCGCTCGTGAAAGACAGGGTTCTTAGCAATGGAAATAGCAGATTGATTGTCGCAATGCAATGTGACAGGCTTGAGATTAGTGACCCCCAGTTTTTCAAGCAAACGTACTAGCCATGTAATCTCGGATGCTGCAGACGCCATAGCACGGTATTCAGCCTCAGAAGAGGACTTAGAAACCGTACTCTGCTTTTTGGATTTCCAGGTGACAGGGGAAGAACCAAGAAGTAGAACATAGCCAGTAACAGACCTACGTGAGTCAACACACGCAGCCCAATCGGAATCACTGAAAGCTTGCAAAGTAATATTGTCACAGGCACGCAAAAGAATACCTTGGCCAATTGTGTGAGACACATAACGCAATGTATGATGCAGAGCCTGGAGATGAGAAGTGCGAGGTAGCTGCATAAATTGACTAAGAGATTGGACTGCATATGCCAAGTCAGGGCGAGTATTTGTCAAAAAATTCAACTTCCCTACCAGGGATCTGTAAAGCTCAGGAGTAGAAATTATATCACCCTCGTCAGCACTCAATTTGATATTCAAAGGCAAAGGAGTAGAAGCTTTTTGAGAGAGATCCATTGGACATTCAGATAATAATTCAGTAGAAAACTTCTTTTGACTTAGAAATATTCCAGAAGGGAGGTAACTTACCTCAATGCCTAAGAAAAAGTTTAATTCACCAAGATCCTTAATACCAAATTCAGAGTGAAGATGAGTTTTAAGAGTTTCTATACCCTGAATGTCTGTGCCAGTAAGGATCACATCATCAACATACACTGCAGCCATACATACCAAATTACCATGCCTTCTAATAAAAAGACTGTAGTCATTTTTTGATTGTATAAACCCTTGTTCCTTGAGATTAAACAGCAATTTAGCAAACCATTCCCTGGAAGCTTGTTTTAAACCATAGATTGATTTTCTTAATCTGCAAACCTTGTTGCCAGGATTAGGAAGGCCATCTGGCACCTTCATGTATACCTCTTCAGTCAATGATCCATGTAGGAAAGCATTGTTAACATCTAATTGATGCAACTTCCATTTCTTACTAGCAGCTATAGCAACAAGACATCTGATAGTAGACATTTTAACTACATGAGATAATGTCTCTTCATAATCAATCCCATACCTTTGATTGAATCCCTTAGCAACTAAACGAGCTTTGCATCTTTCCAATGTCCCATCTGACTTTAACTTGACTTTAAAAACCCATTTTGAACCTATGGCCTTTTTATCCTTTGGAAGATCAACTAAATCCCAGGTTTGGTTAATTGCCAAAGCATCAAGTTCTTTTCTCATGGCTTCAACCCAAATTGGTTGTGTAGAAGCTTCTAAGTAAGATGCTGGCTCATGAATATCACAGATTTTGGATATAAAACACTGATGTGCAACTGGTAAAGAGTGAAACTGAACTAAGTTACACCAATGACCAGTGAGATCAGTGGCAGTGAGATCAGTAGTAGATGACTGAGATACATTGTTGCAAACAAAATCAGACAAGTAAGAGGGAACCTTATGAGTTCTAGTGGACTGTCTTGGAACCTGTACTGTAACTGTGTCACTAAGGTCAAGGATATTGCTAGAATCAGAGGAACTAGAACTAGAACAAGGTGTATGATGTGTGTTGTGTTCGCACAAAAACACGCAAGCGCACGTGGTCACAAGTAGTATATAGATAAATCAAGTTCGTTCCCACAAGGACTGGTTTAGGTTGCTATAGTCTATTACTTATGCACCAATGTATGGTTATTACTCACTGCTAAGATAAGTATCAAAATTGGTTTGATTAACTAAATTACTAACACTAACAAGATTTTAATGAACTAAAAAGAATAACTTGTGAATTACTAATATGAATAAAACATGGGATTCTAACATCATTACTTACTTCATCTAGAGTCTTTTGTTCTTAATCTCTGCATATGACGGTTGTGACAACTAATCAGATAACACGAAACTAGTATACGCTACCTTTCAGTATACGTAAACCCTACCACTTAAACATCCACAATAAAGATAGAAGTTAAATGGACACCAAATATGCTTAGTCCCTATATGTCTATAGAGATTGAAAACATAGTGGTTTAATGAGCAAGTTATCTATTCAGATTACATAAGGTAGATGAAATGGTTAAAATCATCCACGAATCATGCATGACAATTATACATGAACTTATGCTAGCATGGCAAGTTCTAAATCCCTATATCCACTTTCGCAATCAATAGAGATTAACAATCAATCATGAATGTTAGCTACGCATCCACAACGAATAAGCACAACCATGACAGGAAATCAATTAGCCATCACACACTGAATATATAAAAACAATTAACCACTAAACTCCATAAGAAACTCCGTTAGAATCCCACGATAATGATTAGTTCATGAATGAACCGTTCATCATCGCGGGTTCTAATGAAAACATGATATTAAAAATAAGTCTTGAATTGATAATTGAAAGCAAATAGTATCAATAGTAACAAAGGTTTTAAACTGAAAAGAAGAATCCAAGTATCGCCTAATTAAGAAGAATACAAAGATTGAATGAATATAGATCTTCTCCAATTCGCCTCTCCCTTGTTCTCCTCGATGGATACTTAATAATCATGATAGAATTCGGGTCGTAGCCTCCTAAAACGTCCACAAGTATTGATAGATGCCTCAGGTTTGACCAGTCAATGCCCTAATATCAAAATCAGAGCAAAACAGAAATTGGGCCAGAGGGGGTGGCGCGGCCGCCCCACTAGTGGCGCGGGCGCCCCACTTGTCCTGACAGAAAATTTCATTCTCTTCGCGTGGACTGTAAGATCGTCAAAATCGGACTTCTAGAACTCAAGATATGGCCCAAACAGTGTAGCCAGCCCACCTAGTCCAATAAATCCGAATGTCCATCTAATTAAGCTCCAAAATCTCTAGCTTCCTTCTTCCTTAACATCAACACCACCACATTTAGAAATAAAAACAAGCACCTTGCTCCAATTTAGCACACCTGCACAAAACACTCCAAACGGATCATAAACACCACATACTTGAGGCCAAGACAATCAATTTAAGCCGATTCGAAGCGTTCCAAGTAGATATAAAACCCACTTATCACACCCCCAAACTTAAACCGATGCTTGTCCTCAAGCATAAACACAACTCTATATGAAACTAATGCAATGCATGAATGCAACTAATATGATAATGCAAGCAATCCCCTCAACCTAACCATAACCAATAAATAAGCCAAAATCTCACAGAATGCAATCTTCCAAACAGAGTTCGACCAAACTCCCCTTGATCAACCATACAAACACAGGAACGTGCGTGTGTGCAATGCTCACCAACATACTCCCAAACTTAATCAAGACCATACCTATCCTTAGCCAAAACAACCACAAGTTTATAAACAGAATGAACGTTAGACACAAGAACCTTTAGGACACACCTCCATAAACCACTCGAGTTAGCCAGAAATTCATGCTTTCTTACACAAACCACTATACACAACACATATGCTTATTTGATCGTGCAATGGATGAGACCTCGAAAGGATTTTACAATAATACGCATTTAACGAGCTTTAGGTCAGTGGATCCCAGACCGGAAAAGTCTTAGGTCACTAGGCACAAAGTCCCCAAAGAACTTACTTACTCGAGTATTAAAGAGCTCACCCTGATCAATTCTGCATAAACACAAAACAAACACAACTCTTTTTTTTTTCCTTTTCTTTTTCAACTTTTTTTTTCTTTTTTTTACTTTTTTTTCAAATTTCGGAATGAGTGCCATTGCTTTTTCTCATCCCACCCTAGACTACTCATTTTTTACCAATGAGCGGCTACTAGCCATTTGACACCTAGCCTTTATTAACAACTAGCATGAAATTCCTGGTTTCCCCCAAACTTATACTTAAGTGCACCTTCATTTTCAAGAATCTAGCCAATATTCTAAATATAAACAAGTGGTTAAACTCTAACATCTAAACAAGCATGGTCTGATCAAATTCAAAAGCAACCAATGAGACTTATGTAATAGATTTGTTTCTGGCATGCAAGTCAATACTTAGGAACTTAATCAACCCTCTATTCATCACAACTACACTCCAATCAAAATCGACTCACCAACGGAAATAGTCAAGTCCTACGGGATCATGAATATTCTATGCAAATGCAACTAAATGAACTCACATGATAGATAAAAACTATGCAACAGAATGCCCTAAAATGACATAAATATGCAAAACTACGAATGAACTACAACTACATATGCAATATGAATCCTACATGAGACACACACTAACACTACCAACCCACACATCACCCCCAAACTTAAAATATTCAATGTCCCCATTGAATGGAAGTAAATACAAGGGATAGTAGGAAACATACCTAAAAATACCGAAACACGTGGGTTGCCTCCCACGAAGCGCTTGTTTAGAGTCAATTAGCTTGACTACGTCCAAGTCTCCATTAAGGATGATAATAGTTGGCCTGGTCATCTCTTCGTGAGACTTCATCGTCATCACGGCGGCACACTTTCTGCCCCTTCTCCTCGCTTGGCCTATTCGTATAACAACTATGTCCTATTCCAATGCCTTCATCGGTTGACCCAAAATTTGTCAATTTGTAGAACAACACACATTCGCGGGCTTCGCTCGAATATAATGGAGGAGGGTAAATGTAAGTTGTTGAAGCCTTTGGTTCCTCAAAGAGAACTTCCTCCAATGGCTCTAATGCGCTACCTCCATCTTTATACTCTGAGACAAGTAGAAGACCTGCATCTTTCCCATGGTCATCAGCCTCTTGGTACGCACATACCAATTCTTGAAATTTGTGTAGCTCATTAGTGTCTGTCCCATATAGTGCCCTTTCCAAATCATCCACCATACTAGCATGATCAAATTCCTCACATGGCTTGTGAACGCTCACTTCAACTTGGAATTTGTCTTCCTCAATTATGCATGCAGTACCTTGCTCCAAGTCACCGTTATTTTCTGGAATTGCCTCTAGTATGAACTGTTGTTTCTCTTGTTCCAAGGCACTCAAAACTTGAGCAACTAGTGTCTCCAAAGATTTGATAGACTCCTCATTACTCTTTACAAGCATCCTAATCTCCTCCATATCAACAACCTCATCTGACTGAAAAGTAGGAGTATGTTGTTGATGTTGAAACTCTTCACTACCAAAAAAATATGACATTTTTGGAACATCTTGCTGGTACTGTTGAGGATGGTATTGAGAATATGGTTGTTCCTCATAAGTGACATATGGATCAACTCCTTCGTAGTAACAATATGGTGAGGTCTCATGAACGCCCAAACATTGCTCACATTGCTGAGGCATGGATGTCCTCGAATATGCCCACCATGGCAACTCCTCGCCTGCCATTTTCAAACACTCAAGTACCTGAAACACACCGAACTAAACAAGATAGGTTAGAAAAACAATCCGAGTCAGTGAACTCTAACGACCACTGATGACAAGCACATAAACTAAAAATAAAACAACACCGAGTCCCCGGCAGCGGCGCCAAAAACTTGTTCACACAACAACACGCAAGCGCGCGTGGTCACAAGTAGTATATAGATAAATCAAGTTCGTTCCCACAAGGACTGGTTTAGGTTGCTATAGTCTATTACTTATGCACCAATGTATGGTTATTACTCACTGCTAAGATAAGTATCAAAATTGGTTTGATTAACTAAATTACTAACACTAACAAGATTTTAATGAACTAAAGAGAATAACTTGTGAATTACTAATATGAATAAAACATGGGATTCTAACATCATTACTTACTTCATCTAGAGTCTTTTGTTCTTAATCTCTGCATATGACGGTTGTGACAACTAATCAGATAACACGAAACTAGTATACGCTACCTTTCAGTATACGTATACCCTACCACTTAAACATCCACAATAAAGATAGAAGTTAAATGGACACCAAATATGCTTAGTCCCTATATGTCTATAGAGATTGAAAACATAGTGGTTTAATGAGCAAGTTATCTATTCAGATTACATAAGGTAGATGAAATGGTTAAAATCATCCACGAATCATGCATGACAATTATACATGAACTTATGCTAGCATGGCAAGTTCTAAATCCCTATATCCACTTTCGCAATCAATAGAGATTAACAATCAATCATGAATGTTAGCTACGCATCCACAACGAATAAGCACAACCATGACAGGAAATCAATTAGCCATCACACACAGAATATATAAAAACAATTAACTACTAAACTCCATAAGAAACTCCGTTAGAATCCCACAATAACGATTAGTTCATGAATGAACCGTTCATCATCGCGGGTTCTAATGAAAACATGATATAAAAACTAAGTCTTGAATTGATAATTGAAAAGCAAATAGTATCAATAGTAACAAAGGTTTTAAACTGAAAAGAAGAATCCAAGTATCGCCTAATTAAGAAGAATACAAAGATTGAATGAATATAGATCTTCTCCAATTAGCCTCTCCCTTATTCTCCTCAATAGATACTTAATAATAATGATAGAATTCGGGTAGTAGCCTCCTAAAACGTCCACAAGTATTGATAGATGCCTCAGGTTTGACCAGTCAATGCCCTAATATCAAAATCAGAGCAAAACAGAAATTGGGCCAGAGGGGGTGGCGCGGCCGCCCCACTAGTGGCGCGGGCGCCCCACATTTCTCCTGCCAAAGTGGCGCGGCCGCCCCACTAGTGGCGCGGGCGCCCCACTTGTCCTGACAGAAAATTTCATTCTCTTCGCGTGGACTGTAAGATCGTCAAAATCGGACTTCTAGAACTCAAGATATGGCCCAAACAGTGTAGCCAGCCCACCTAGTCCAATAAATCCGAATGTCCATCTAATTAAGCTCCAAAATCTCTAGCTTCCTTCTTCCTTAACATCAACACCACCACATTTAGCAATAAAAACAAGCACCTTGCTCCAATTTAGCACACCTGCACAAAACACTCCAAACGGATCATAAACACCACATACTTGAGGCCAAGACAGTCAATTTAAGCCGATTCGAAGCGTTCCAAGTAGATATAAAACCCACTTATCATGTTGAAAGACTGATTAGAAGATTCATGAGGTGTATCAGTGTTGGTATAGAATTCAGCAGTGTGATGTGGTATATCAGTATGATGAGGGTCAACAGTTTCTGCATCAAAAAAGAAAGGAGTAACAGTAGGCAAATAAATTGCACTGGTATAATCATCTGAAACAGTAGAGGTTTGATAGTGGTAAGGGAAATGTTTTTCATGAAATATGACATCCCTTGAAATCAAAATTTGCTTAGTAGTAAGGTCAAGAATTTTATAACCTTTTGTAAGAGTAGGATATCCTATAAACACTCCTTTGAGGGCTCTACTATCAAACTTAGTTCTGTGCACTTTAGAAGTGGAATAGTAACACAAGCAGCCAAAAGCTCTAAGGTGGCTGATATCAGGTATTTTATTGAACAATTTGAAGTAAGGGGTGTTGTTTTCTATACTCTTAAGTGGCATTCTATTGATTAAGTAGGTAGAGGACAAGATACACTCACCCCAATATATCATTGGAAGCTTGGATTGGAAAGATAGGGCTCTGGCAGTCTCAAGAAGATGCCTATGCTTGCGCTCGACCACTCCATTCTGTTGAGGTGTGTATGTGCAGCTTGTTTGATGCATAATACCTTGAGCTTTGCACAAACTCTGAAATTCTCCTTCACAAAACTCTTTAGCATTGTCTGTTCTGATAGTTTGAACCTTTACTTTAAATTGAGTGTCAACATAAGAAATGAAATTTCTTAAAACACTAGTAACCTCAGATTTATGTCTTAGTAAATGAACCCATGTAAATCTGCTGAAATCATCAACCATTGTGAGAAACAAATTACATCCAGAAGTGGTTTTAGTTTTGTATGGTCCCCAAATGTCTAAATGTAACAATTCAAAAACAGCAAAAGTTTTGATACTACTATGATGAAATGACAGCCTTGATTGTCTTGAAGCTGGACATATCTGGCAAATCACAGTCTTTCCAGTAGCAACATTGTCACATTCTGGAACTGCAACTTTTAGTTGAGCAAAAACTGTTGTTGTGAAAGTCTGGACCATTATCTTCAATGTGGTACAGTCCACCTTGCTGTCTACCAAGAAGCTTCAGAGGTGCTCTCTGAGAAAGGTCCTGGAGATAACAAGTTGTATGATCAAATACAATGTTGCAATTCATGTCTTTACAAAGATTTCGAATTGATATCAAGTTGAACTTGAAATCTGGAACATGGAGAACATTATGTAATGTGATGTTCTTGTTGATCATGACATCTCCAATGTGAAATATCTGCACTCTTCTACCATCTGGGACTGTAATGTATTTATCTAGACTTTCACATACTTTATAATTTGTAAAGTAGCTTAGATTAGAGCAGATGTGGTCTGTAGCACCACTGTCTAGTATCCAGTTAATTGAGGAACTGGAAGACAAACAGAAGGTACCTGCTAGTAAAGCATGTGAATCTTCATTGTTTGACATTTGAGCTTGCTGCTTCTGCAACATTTCCATTAGCTTATTGTACTGATTAACACTAATAGTGTCATTCTGTCCATTCTTATCAGATTGATCTGCCACAGCTACAACCTTCCTGTCATTCCTGTCTCTGAATTTAAAATTGGCTGGATAGCCATGAAGCTTAAAACATCTCTCAGTACTGTGACCTGCAACTTTGCAATGAGTGCAAAAATATTGCGATCTAGGTTTCTTAGAGAAGTTGTTTTCTGCATTCTTGAGGTTGTTGAAAGGAGGTCTCTGACTTGATGTTTGAGGAGGTTTATATTGCCTTGTGTCAGTGAACCTTTTCCTGTCAGAGTAGAAAGCTAGAGAATCAGTCTGTGCTGCAAGCTGTGAAATCTCCTTGTGCCTCTCTTCCTGTGCAAAAAATCTGTATGCATTAGTGATGTTAGGCATAGGATGTTGCATTAAAATGTTGCCTCTAACAGCTGAGAACTCTTCACTCAATTTCATCATAAATTGAATCATCCTTTGATTCTCATGCATCTGGTGAACTCTTTGTTCCAAATTGCAGGTGCATTTCAAGCAAGTGCACTGAGGCAATGGATTTGCATCACTCATGGCATCCCACAGGGTTTTGATTTTAGTAAAGAACTCAGACATCGTATCACCACCTTGATGTAATTCAGATAGTTGTTGCTCTAGAGAGTACACTTGAGTCATAGATGTATATCCAAATCTTTCATTAAGATCAGTCCAGATTTGCTTAGCAATTTTCAGAAACAGTACACTTTTAGCAATAACATCATCTAAGTTGAATATAAGCCAAGAACTGACCAAGTCATTGCAACGCTCCCAAGCTTTAAACTCATTAGAAGTAACAGCAGGTTTCTCAATGCTACCATCGACAAATCCTACTTTGTTTTTAGCAGATAATGAGAGCATCATTGATCGTTTCCAGTTATTGAATCCTGATCCATTGAACTTAACTGATACTAATTGAGGCGAGTCTGATGGATGAATGAAGTATACACTAGATGGATCCTGATTTGGACTCTTAGTTCTATTCGCTTCAGCCATTAAAACTCAAAGAAATGTATAGTAATTCAGCAATCTAACAGAGTTTAGAGTTTAGCAGTTTAGATAAGAATCTCACAACAATTTAACAATTCAGAATCATCATCATGATTACAAGAGATTCTAACAATTTCAGAAGATTCAGAGAGATCACACCTTACGATTGTACGCAACTAAGAAGAAAAAACTGACGAATTGATTGCAGAGAGATGATCAATCGCTTCGAACACTTCGATCTGAGAGATGAAAATTCGCGATGTGTTTCTTGATCGCGCAATTGATGAAGATCCATTCGTGCTCTTGAATCGTAATAAACCGCTCTGATACCATGTTAATTTCTGAACTTTGCAGTTAATTACATTCTTGAGAGAGAGAGAATTTACATGAAATGAATTGATAAGAACTGAATGTACAAGATGTAAACTATATATACAAGATGCAAGCTGTATATACTCTAACTAACTTTGTAACAGACTCCAGCTGTGTTGCTTATCTTAGCTGGCAGTGTTCTGGCAGTGTGGTACACCAACAGAATGGGGTTTAATTGTGTTAATAAAAATTAACAATGTTAGCTGCCATTTTAATTGTATTCACCAACATTGTTCCAGAGAAATTAATATTAGTACAATTTGTATTGGGAAGTTAATAAAAAGATTTGTGAAATGTTGTGTTTTGCTTGTCAATTATCATGAGTAGTGTAGTTGTATTTTCATGTGTTCAAACCTACTGCTTTCGTGATCTACCACATTATTTGCTTCTGTCAGTTAAGGGGCTATTGACTTGTGAGTTTTAATTTTTAAAATTTGCAGTGCTTAAAAATGGCATCAGACGCTATTGGAAGAGCAAAAAATTCGAAGAATACGAGTGACATGCAAATGATCCCAGAGGATTTTGCAGAGACGAAACAGAAACATCCAGCAGGCAAACTGAAGTTAATAGTTGCAGAAAAAACAAGAAACAGAAGAGGTGTGAATTTTGGAACCACTTAAAAGACTCTGAGCAGGGCGCCGATAAATTTGTAAGGCGTCAACACTGTTTAACAATGTCATTAAACAGGCATTTGGACAAGCATAAGGCAGAACATTGACTCACAAAGCAAACACGACTTCAGTTTCAAAAGAGTGGGAATGCATCTGAGGTATCACTTGGCCTCTTTTTTTTTTTGTGACGAGAAATATAATCTCTTATTGCATTCTGATAGCTGAAGTACCTGTTGGGGTCCGCCCCGAATTCCTAAATAAGTTAAAAATCCTATTATGAGTAGTATTCTGATTTGTGATAATTGAGGAAAGTCTTATTCTGGTAGAGATAAGAATTGTGGAAGATTTCTATCCAAGATAAGAAAAGATGGTAATTGTCACAAATAGAATTGAGATATATTAGGATTAGAATATTTGTGGTGCCTATAAATATAGATATTTGTAGGGGTTTTGAAGCATTGCAAAAGTTAGAGAGTTGTGTGCGATACACAAGAGAGAGCTTTTGTAATCAAGGTGAGCTGATTGTATTCAAGAGTGTTGAGTGAGAGAGCGACTCCAATCTTGTATTACATTCATAGTGGATTTGTGGTTTTACCCTCCCTTGAGGGGTTTCCACGTTAAATTGTTGTGTTCTTTACTTTCGTGTTTGTTATTGTGTTTGATTACCGTTGATCTATAGTGGAAGCGATCCTAACAAACTGGTATCAGAGCTTGGGTTCGAGGAGTAGATCCAGCGTTAAAGAGAAGGCAATCACGAAGTAATTACGAAAATTCGCAGGAATTTTCTGGTCTGCGCAATTGTTGAAGAATTGATGATTGGGAGGTCATCCGTGGTCAGATCGTCCTGATTTTCGGTCAGTAGATTCATTACATCAATATCTAAAATCTGAACGGTGGAGATCGGATTTTGGGTTCGGGAGGGTGTGATTTCTGGTGTCCGAAGTTGACTGTTTGCGCGTGGATAGTTGGTCGTGAGTCGATCTTTTCTTGGCTTGATGGAAGATCTAAAGTCGTTGAGGATTGATGCACCCAAGTATGATGGAAAGACGGATTTCACTATGTGGCAATTAACCGTCAAGGATGTGTTAATTCAACAAGGACTTGATGATGCCTTGGAGAAGGCAAAGCCAAAAGAGATGAGTGATGCAGATTGGGCGAAGATCCAGAAGAGAGCGGCGAGTACAATCAGGCTAGCACTTGCACCCGATGTGAGATATAACGTGTTGAAGGAGTCGACACCGAAGGAGATATGGGACAAGTTAGCAAGCATATACGCTTCGAAGTCGTTGACCAACAGACTGAATTTGAAGATGGAGTTGTACTCTTTAAAACTGGATGAAGAAAGTAGTCTCCATGATCACATTAGTTGTTTTAATCAGCTGGTATGTCATCTGGTTAATGTTGATGAGCCGATGAAAGACGAGGAACAAGCTTTGGTGTTGTTGTCATCATTGCCGGAGTCCTTCAAGTATTTTAAGCAAACGCTTTTAGTAGGGAGGACAACTCTTACGCTTGAAGATGTGTTAAAGGCGTTAAGAGATAATGAGAGGATGACAAAGGATGTTGTTTCTCAAAGTGGGGCAGTTTTAGCTGTCGAAAGTGCTGAAAGAAGGTGTCGCAACCGCAATGACCTACAAGGAAGAAGTAAATCTCGGCCGAGTAAGAGGGATATGAGCACTGTTGAGTGCTATTATTGTGGTGAAACGGGTCATATGCAGATGTTCTGTCCAAGCTTTAAAGAAGATGTGAAGTCCTTTAAGCAGATGAAGGGAAAGAACAAAGTTGATGATGCGGACTCTACACTTGTGATAGATGATGGAGAGTTTTTGATGGCGAGTGAGGATACCGTTCCTGGTTCGGTGAAGAATAAATCAGAATGGGTGATGGACTCTGCTGCTTCTATGCATATATGTAGGGATCGAGCGATGTTTGAGACTTTATCCACTGATGAAAGTCTTGGTAATATTGTTGTGGGGAATGATGAGAAGATGAAGGTTCAAGGAGTTGGAACTGTTTGTCTTAAACTCCATGATGGTACGATCAAGAAAGCTCTCAATGTGAGATATGTACCAGATGCATCAAAGAATGTGTTATCTTTCAGTGTGTTGGCATCACGTGGGTACAGATTCGTTGGACGAGGGCGAAGCTGCAAGGTGTATAAAGGAAGAAACTTGATTCTACAAGGGATGATGCATAAGAAGAACATCTATTGTTTAGATGGTGGAGCAACAATGATGAAGACCGAGAAAAAGGTGAAATTCTCGGAATCAGTTGAGGTATTAGGGAATTCGAGCCGTGGGAGGATTTGTTGGGGTCCGCCCCGAATTCCTAAATAAGTTAAAAATCCTATTATGAGTAGTATTCTAATTTGTGATAATTGAGGAAAGTCTTATTCTGGTAGAGATAAGAATTGTGGAAGATTTCTATCCAAGATAAGAAAATATGGTAATTGTCACAAATAGAATTGAGATATATTAGGATTAGAATATTTGTGGTGCCTATAAATATAGATATTTGTAGGGGTTTTGAAGCATTGCAAAAGTTAGAGAGTTGTGTGCGATACACAAGAGAGAGCTTTTGTAATCAAGGTGAGCTGATTGTATTCAAGAGTGTTGAGTGAGAGAGCGACTCCAATCTTGTATTACATTCATAGTGGATTTGTGGTTTTACCCTCCCTTGAGGGGTTTCCACGTTAAATTGTTGTGTTCTTTACTTTCGTGTTTGTTATTGTGTTTGATTAACGTTGATCTATAGTGGAAGCGATCCTAACAGTACCTTCCACTTTATTTCATTTTAGTACTACAAATTATATATTTCGACTTAAGAGCTTGAATAAAGAGCCTCTCGGAGATGCTCTAAGTTCACAAGACAGTCTATCGCTATATAGTATCACTTTAGGTCAATCTTCTATTAGTTGGAAAATCAAGAAACAACCTACATAATTCTCAAACTAGATCATGTACAACTTATTAAAAAGATAATATTATTTTTATTCCTATAAGTTTTAGGGGTTAAATTATTATGTCATCGTGAATGTTATTAATTTAATATTTAAAACTAATCATGTCTCTATAAGGGATGAGAAGACAACCCAATTTGTGGTTCCGATGTAAGAATTTATATAGTACTTAGATCGAGTAAAGAAAGATAATGTTTTTCTCAGGACCGTAATTCTATTCTAAAATTTTTATTTTAAGATTATAATCATTACATTTTCTATAAATTAGGAGTTAGTTAAAAAAAGTAATTTTATTTTTGTAATTATAAATAAAAATTTGAGTATAAATAAGGAAGATGTTTCCTAAAAATTCGAATGTAAATAAGTGAATTTATTTTTATTGAAATAAACTTTAGGAGCTCTATTTATTAGTTGCCCTAAAAATTTGAGTGCAAAAAAGGTATGGTTTACCTAAAAATTCGAATGTAAATAAGGAAATTTAATTTTATTGAATTAAAATTTAGGAGCTCTAGAAAAATAGATAAATATTTTTCGGACGATCTGAGAGCTCCCGGGGGTTTTCCTTTATATATATAAAGACTAGTCGACTAAGCCGCGCTTCGCAGCGGCCCTATAAATGTTTTGTAAAATTTTAAATATTAACTATTTAAGAAAAAATATATAAAATGTATACTTTTATATAATAACCATTTCATTGAAAATTTTGGTTTTCAGGTTTTTCGGTATTCTGGTTTTCGGTCATTTTAATTTATAAATAATATGAATAATAGGATATTGTCTTTTCTAACCAAAACATGTTACTTTTTAATTAGAAAAGCACTATATTTTATAAGGACGCTTAAAAATACTAATTATGTTATATTTTTCAATCATTAAAAACATGTTACCTTTTAATTTAAAACATAGTATCTTTTATAAACAAATCTAAAAATACTAATTATATTATATCTTTTAATCATTAATGTTAACTTTTTAAATTAACATGTTACCTTTTTATTAACAATATTACCTTTCCAAAACACACCTAAAGATACCAATTGTACAATATCTTTCAATCATTAATACACTCCCATTAATACCTTACGCGAAATCTTTCAATAGTTAATAATATATATAACTTATTAATACATCCAAATATATCTTTTAATTTTTTAATTAATTAATAAAATATATTAAAAAACTCGTACATGGTACAACTATATGTTAGTATATATAAATAGTGAACACAATATTTTACAAAATAACATACATAAACAATAAAATAAACTACTAACATATTTTTATACTGATTTTGTATCATATTTTCTTGAGCCGACACCCGTTACACTAAATACATATAAAAAAAAATACTAAAAATATGTAGTAATATATATTTAAGTATTAACCACCATTTAATTCTTCAACCATTCATATTATCACAAAATTATCTTTATATCCCCTAGACTGTATATGCCGATTTTGTGTCATGTTTCTTGAGCCGACGCTCGTTGAATAAATACATATAAACAGAAAATACTAATAATATATGCAATAGTCAAATTTAAATATTAACCTTTTTGAAAATTTGACTATAACTCTTTTTCGAGAATTATTTAGACTCGATGATCTTTTTTTAAAACTCCGAATGAATTTTTTGGTGTTCCTGTTGAATCAATATTTAAATTAATTACTTTTCAATAATATTTTCCTTTTTTCATTTTTTTTTTATTTGTTAAATTATTAAAGCACGGTCACCTTTTTGGAATACGGTATAAAGTATGGCCACCGATTTGTAAATCTGAAAGTATAGCCACTATTTTGAAACTTGGTAAAAACTTTGACCATCGATTTGCAATTTTCAAACTTTAGCCACCATTTTGGAACTCGGTGCAAACTTTGACAACGAAATGCATCAAAATCTTTATTAAATATCCCTAAACTTTATATGCCGATTTTGTGTCATACTTTCTTGAGTCGACGCCCATTGCACTAAATACATATAAATTAAAAATATTAAAATTAAGGAATAATAAAACTTGAAGTACTAACCACCGCTTCAAACTTCAACTATTTGTATTATCACAAAATTACAAATTTCTTAAATATTCTTAGACGTCATAATAAAACTTTTTAAAAATTAAGATATACAAACAATTATCATTAATATGCAATGTTATTAATGCACACGGGTTATCATAAAATCCTCAAATTTGTGACGTAAAACTATTTGTATTATCACAAAATTACAAATTTCTTAAATATTCTTAGACGTCATAATAAAACTTTTTAGAAATTAAAATATACAAACAGTTATCATTAATATGCAATGTTATTAATGCACACAGGTTATCATAAAATCCTCAAATTTGTGACGTGAGAAAAACTAATCAGTATGCCATGATTTTATTGGCAATTTAAGATATAATAAAGATTAAATTATAAATATAATTATAATATAAAGATCTAATAAAGATTAAATCGTAAACATGATTGTAATATAACGTTATAATAAAGATTAAATTCTAAAAAAATTGATTTTTATATATTTATTGTCTTTCCTATAAATTCAAATCTAAGTAAGATAATTTAATTTTATTGAATTAAAATAGAGAAACTCTAGAAAAATAGATTAAAACTTAAATAGGATTTAATTTAGTTGAGAAAAAAATTATTTTTGTTTATTTAAATTTTAAATAAGATTGAATTTTATATATTATTGTCTTCGCCAAAAATTTGAATTAATTAAAATAGTGAAACTCTAGAAAAATTGATTAAAACTTAAATATGATTTAAGTTAGTTGAGAAAAAAATGTAATATTTGTTTGATTAAATTTTAAATAGGATTGACTTTTATATATTTATTGGCTTCCCTAAAAATTTGAGTGTAAATAAGGAATGTCTACCCTAAAATTATATCATGTTAAACATGTTTTCTCTCAATAATACGCTCTCTCGTTAAATTTATTGGGTCAGCTCGTTAAACATGTTTTCTCTCAACAACGCTTTCTCAAAATAGATAACAAACTAATTTACTAAATAAATTATATCATTTATTAATTTATTTTATTATATCTGAAATTTAATTTAAATCATCCTTTACATAGTAAAATAATAAAAGATGTGTGTGTGTATAATGATATTGACTGATATTTAATTTTCAAAATTTCAAAATTTGACTTAAATAGAAAAGTTAGGAGAATACTAAAATGGTAAATTTTGTTTCTTAATAAAAAAATTGAATATTAAAATTATATACTTAGTTTTTAAGCTAGTATATATAAATAAGAAGATAAATAAAAGGAAAAATAAGATAAAGATTGATAAGATAAAAAGATAAAGATATCGAATATTAAAATAATATATTTACTTTCCTCCATTATTAAAAATTTTAATGGAAAAAATATTTAAAATTGTATATTTAGTTTCCTCCATTAACAAATATTTAAAAGACAATTGAGATTTTTTCTATCCTATAAATTCAAATTTAAATAAGGAACTTTAATTTTATTGAATTAAAATTGAGAAAGGAAAGAATATTAAAATTATATATTCTGTTTCCCCAATTAGTAAAGATTTAAAAGGAAATTGAGATTTTTTTTTCTAGAGTAATGCTAGAGAACCATAATATTTTACCATAAAAATTACCATAATGACGTGGCATTGTTGACATGACAACATTAAACATTCTAATTGGGGGAGTTATTGTGAATGCAGGCGGTCCATTTAATATATTATTTATACAATCAATAAGATAATGACACGTGGATTATGGTAATTTTTATGAACATTTTTTATGGTCCTCTAGCATTTTTCTTTTTTCTATCCTATAAATTCAAATTTATATAAGGAACTTTCATTTTATTGAATAAAAATCGAGAAAGGAAAGAATCTTAAAATTGTATATCAGTTTCCTCCATTAGTAAAGATTTAAAAGGTATTTGATATTTTTCTATCCTATAAATTCTAATTTAAATTAGGAAATTTAATTTTATTGAATTAAAATTGTATATTTAGTTTCCTCAATTAACAAAGATTTAAAAGATAATTGAGATTTTTTCTATCCTATAAATTCAAATTTAAATAAAGAACGTTAATTTTATTGAATTAAAATTGAGAAAAGAAAGAGTATTAAAATTGTATGTTCTGTTTCCTCCATTAGTAAAGATTTAAAAGGAAATTGAGATTTTTTCTATCTTATAAATTCAAATTTAAATAAGAAACTTTTATTTTATTGAATTAAAATTGAGAAAGGAAATAATAATAAAATTGTATATTTTATTTCCTCCATTAGTTAAAATTTAAAAGGCAACTACTATTATCTCTATCCTATAAATTTGAATTTAAATAAGTAAATTTATTTATATTAAATTAAAATTCAAGAGCTCTAGAAAAATAAATAAATAGTTATATTTAGTTTCCTTCATTAGTAAAGATTTAAAAGGTAATTGAGATTTTTTTTATCATATAAATTCAAATTTAAATAAGGAACTTTCATTTTATTGAATCAAAATTGAGAAAGGAAATATTCATAAAATTGTATATCTGTTTCCTCCATTAGTAAAGATTGAAAAGGCAGTTGATATTTTTCTATCCTGTAAATTCGAATTTAAATAAGGAAATTTAATTTTATTGAATTAAAATTCAGGAGTTCTAGAAAAATAGATAAATAGCTTTCGAACGATCTGAGAGCTCCCGAGGGTTTTCCTTTATATATATAAAGATATACTAGCTTATATCCCGTGCGATGCACAGTTTTCTTTAATATTTTATTAATAATATAAATAATTTAATTTAATAAATTGTTGACGTAATCTTTAGTAGTATTTTAGATATTAAAATATATATATTTTTTTTTAAATAATAGATCTAACGGTATGTATGTATTTATTTGCTCTTAAAAAATTTAAATGTGACTAAAGTGCAAATAACAAAATATGTGTTCTGTAATGTACCGAGTTTCTTCTAACATATGATATTACTTTTATTTTTTTATTAATTATCTTATTTAAATTGTATGTTATAAAAAACTTATATTAAACCCGGATTTTATAAGTTTAATATAAAAATATTGTCATTATATATATATTTTGTCCGTGTTATTTTTAACAAGCCTATAACCCGTGCAACGCACGGACGACTTTAATATTAACTTTGAAATTTACTTTTAAATTTTTTGAGATTTTAATACTTTTGAAAATGCTATCTTTTTAAAAAGAATTAAAAGTACTACTTTAATACTTTAAATCTAAATTTTTTTTATAGATTTTATAATAGTTTATTAGCTTAGTAAGCATGTCAGTAAAGATAACCGTCAAAATTATCAATATATTTTGTTGTAATACATATAAATATAAATATTTTCTAAAAAATGGTTGTGTTTTTGAATTCTAAGTAAAGTATAATTAAAAGAGTTTGTAGTTATGTTATATATGTGACAAAATCGAAAATCAAAACTTTCAATGTTTCGGCTATTATATAATAGTACATATAGATAGATTAAATATAATAAATTACCGAAAATTGAAATCAAAACTTTCAATGTTTTGGCTATTATATAATAGTATAGTATAGATACATAGATAATTTTAGAAAAGGAGAAATTTTAGTTAAAAATATAAAAAAGAATATACACTTTGGCTAACAAAGTTAATCGGTTAATTATTAGTAATTATAATATTACTATTTTATGTTACTAAATGAAATTGCATGTGATATTTTTGAAAAATGTGAGATTTTACTTAGGAAAAATTTTAGTTAGAAAATATAAAAAAGAATATACGTTTTGGGAAAAAAAAAAGCTAATCGGTTAGTTATTAGTAATTATAAATATTATTATATTATTTCATTAAAAAGAACTGCCCGTGATATTTTTGGAAAATGAGAGGTTTTAGTTAGAAAAAATAGAAAAGTAAAAATTTTAGTTAGAAAATATAAAAAAGAATAATTATTATATTATTTTAATAAATGAAACTGTCTGTAATATTTTTGGAAAAAGAGAGGTTTTAGTAAGCAAAAATAAAAAACTTACATGTTTTAGTTAAAAAAGGTAATTGCCCGTGATATTTTTGAAAAATTAAGGGATTTTTCAGAAGAAATAAAAAAAGAAATATATTTTAGGTGTAAAAGGTAATTGGTTATAAATAGGTAATATTATTATTTAATAATATTTTTTTATAAATAAGTAAGGGTAATTAAGTAAAAAAAACGAAGTACAATTAAGTAAGGGCAATTAAGTAAAATCACAACATACCAAAAAATATTTAATATTATATCCAATGGCTCTCATTAATTTAATTTAAAAATCTAACGGTTAGAGATTGGATTACCAAACTATGGACGACCAGACTACAAACCGACTACCAACGGACTACAAAAACTTTTAATGTTTCGTCTTTAATATAATAGTATAGATTTGAATATGAGTTGTTTTACCTAAAAAATATACAAAAGACAATGTTCTTAAAAAGACAGTTAGTTACTTATTAATAATTATATAAAATGATATTACATTTATATATATGTTGTCCATGTTACTTTTAGAAAATTAGTTGTTTAAATTAGAAAATATAAAATTATATTACCTTTTTATATATATGTTGCACCTGTTACTTTTAGAAAATCAGTTGTTTAATTTAGAAAAAAATAAAAAAGGTTATGTGCTTTAGCTAAAAAGGGTAAGTGATTATTTATTAATAATTATATATAACAATATTACCATTACATATTTATTTTCCATGTGTTATGTTTAGAAGATGAGTTGTTTTAGTTAGAAAATGTAGAAGAGATAATGTGTTTTTACTTGAAAAAGGTAATTAGTTATAAATATTTAATAATATTACCATTTTATATATAGGTTACCTATTTTATTTTTAGAAAATCAGTTGTTTTGGTTAAAAAAAATATATAATAGGTAATGTGTTTTAGCTGAAAAAATATAAAATTATATTACCTTTATATATATATATGTTGTTCGTGTTACTTTTAGAAAATTAGTTGTTTAAGTTAGAAAAAAATAAAAAAGGTTATGTGTTTAGCTGAAAAGGGTAAGTGGTTATTTATTAATAATTATATATAAAAATATTACCATTACATATTTATTTTCCATGCGTTAGATAATCAGTTATAAATATGTAATAATATTAACATTATATATATATATATATTCCTATTTTATTTTTAGAAGATAAGTTGTTTTGGTTAAAAAAATATATAAAATAGGTAATGTATTTTAGCTGAAAAAAATAATTGATTATAAATAAATTGATTATAGATAGGCCCGACCCAAATTATAGGTAGGCCCGGCCCAAATACCGACCGACCGACTGACGACTGACCAAAACTTTTAATGTTTCGTATTTAATAATATAGTATAGATTGATATATTGATTGTAAAGACAATATTTTAACATAATTGCTAAATACAATAAACTTTTACTAAACACAATAATCAACAATTATTATAATATTCATGATTTATTTTAAGAACAGATTGCGTAAGATCGACTTGGTTAATTGATTAAATATTTCTGTTTATTACGGTATCCGAAATTGGATACAAATATAGCATCATTATATATAAAATTTGAGACATTTTGTTAGGTTTCTAGCATTATTCAAAACTAGTTAAAAAAGCCACGCTTTGCGGCGACATTATAATTTTTTTTTAAAACCCTATTAATTAAAATTATTTGTTCCTCTCTAATAAGTCGTTCTCCCTTGAAATACGTTTTTCTTGTTAAGAATGAAATTCCAAATTTAATATATTAAATACTTATTTTATATATTAATTTTCATGTTAACATACTTCTTTCTAATAAGCCGCCCTCTCGTTGAAAAAATACCTATATAAATTCGCATTCCTATTTTACTTCCGGTACAACTTTTAATTATGTTTTACAAACATATATTCTACTTATACTTTCAATAGAACTTTTAATTATATGTATTTCTTATAAATTCAAAATCTTTTACTTTATAAATTTGAAAACATATTCTACTTCCGATAGAACTTTTAGTTATACGTTGTTCATATAAATTCGAAGTATTCTCATTTATAAATTCGAACACCTATTTTGTTTCAAATATAATTTTTATTTATATGTATTTCCTATAAATTCGAACTCTTTTCATCATTAAATTTGAACACCTATTATATATATATATATATTATATGAAAAAATATTTTTTTATAAGTGATAATATATATGCACACTCAAAAATTATTATTGCATACCCCAAGTCATTTTTGGACTAAACTACCCCATCTTCTAACTACAATATCTTTATTTCTTCTGTCCCTATGCTTCTCGCTCTCGGGTCCTCTTTGTTGTTTTTATCATTTCAACAGTATAACTTTAATTTCGCATTCCTCTTTTTTAAGGTAAGCTTATTTTCACATTCTAAAATATATGATAATTCATTATGACTTCTTTAGCAGTTATTTGTCTTTTCATTTGTAGTTTTGTAGAAAATATGTAATCACAAATATAAATCAAGAATAAATTATTATTCTTTTTTAGGAGTAATATGATTTAAATATTACCGTGTTTGTTTATTATTTTTGTTTCTCTCATTTAACTCAAGTAACATAAGTATTAACACATTCTTAATAGGTAAACAAAAAAACTCTAAGACAAATACAATAATTAATATTTAAAAAAGATAGATCTCAAAAAACGAATTGAAACAAATAAATCACTAAAATTGTAAGATCTTAACTATAACGAGAAAGAAAATAAAATCACACCTATTTCTATTTTAAAATTTCATTCAGATTCATAATCTAGTTTGATTATTCAAATAACACTTATGCTTAAAATTGTAAAATTAATATTTAAATCACATTACTCATGAAAAATAAATAATTATTTGTTGGTTTATATAATTTGTGAAAGAATGTAATTTAGTTATCCTAATTTTTAAAAAATGAGAACAGTGTCGGAAGTCGGTTGAAAAAATAGAAACAAAAAAGTGAGGGTGTAGCATCAACACATGAATTGAAGGAAAGAAATAGGATGTCAGAAAATTGCGATTATAACTTTTGGATGTGCATTTATTATCATTTTTTATGTAATAATATTTAAAATTTTGAAATTCTAAAAAAATTAATGTAAAGATACACTTCAAAACAAAGGGGTGAAATTTACAAAAGTAAAGATACATATTTATAATAATTTAGAATTTACGTGTATCGAACACAAACATACATGAGTCTCCCTAAACGAACGAATATATCAACTTCTTATAAGTCGTACACCTCTTCGATCTCAGAAATAAAGTCCTCCTTTAGAACCCAGGATTACGTTTTTAGCATACAACTCCATACTACCCTGCAAGCTTAAATTTAAATTACAATTCAATCAAGAAAATCACAATTTCAAATTAATAATTTAATTGAAGAAAATAGAACAATAAAAAAATAATTTATTATAAATACTTTAAGTGTGAGTTTGCAGATATATCAAAAAAAGTGTAAGTCACGAATAATAGTCTAAACCCTTTAAGATTAAAAAAATATTGAATACCGTTATATTTTAGTTATATCCACAAAAGTCTGATTGCCTGGAAAAATATTGAAAATCGGGTTGAGTCTATTCACCGTTCCTGTCATTCAAATTGCAAGCTCTTCTGTTTTTCCCTAGACAATTGATCCTTGTCAGCACATAAACATAGAAAAATAAATCGTCAATAAACATGAACTATAATTCGATATACTCCGGCGTTGCATCGGAGGTTTTTATTATATTTATATAGCTATCGAACGATAGTTTTTTTTTTTTGCACCATGAATTAGCACTTGTTTTTAGTATATCTTTTAATATTAATTCAAACTCTTCTTCTTTACAAATTCGAACATTTATTCTATTTTTAGTACAACTTTTAATTATATGTATTTTCTATAAATTCTAACTTTTCTATTCTATAAATTTGAACACATATTCTAATTTTAATATGTCAAAGAATATTTTTTATTTAATAACATATATTCTATAAATATTTTTATTTAATAATATTTAATTGTATGTATTTTTTATAAATTCGAACTCTTCTCCTCTATAAATTCGAACATCTATTCTAATTTTAATAGAACTTCTAATTTTATGGTTTACCTATAAATTCAAACTAGCATGATAGCCCGTGCAAAGCACGGGCACCATTTAAATTCATAAAATGTTGTTGTTTTGATTTTATTATATAGACGATTTATAATTTTTGAAATACTATACGTCGTTAATGTGGTATTTTTTATGGACATTGGCAATAACTCAAATTTCTTACTTGAATTTCATATATGATCGTAACAATAGAATCACATCTAGCCATTTAAAAAAATAACTTGGAATGATTAAAAAATATGTAATTTCACTACGCCATATGTGGGCAATAGCTACGCTTTTTTCAGAGTAAAAAGCAAAAGTGTAACTATATATGCCTTAAAACGAATCTACGCCTACACTTTTTTTCTATGTTAGCATTTCTATAAATTAGTGTTACGGTAGACGTGATTCAGTATCTATGCTAACGCCAAAGTTGGTGTAGCCGTTGGTCTTTAATAAAAGTGTAACCGTTGGTCTTTAAAAATCAAAAAAAAAATAGGCGGCTCTAAATATTTGTCTAAAATGAGACAATAAAAAACAGGCGGCCAAATATTTGCCCAAATATTTCATTTAAGCGGGTTAATTTTCAGACATTCCCTCACTCACCAAACACTTTCAGACGACTCTCTCACTCACCAAACACAAATCTCTCTCTATAGCTCTCTCAAATCTCTCTCAACTCTCTCAACCAAATTTCAATTACACAAATTAGGGCTTGTAGATTAAGGTTTCTTCGGAGGTTCTCTCTCTACAGGTTCTCTGCAATTAGGGCTTGTAGATTAGCGGCTCAATTAGGGCTTTATTTCGGGTTATATAGGGTTCGATTCAGGTTAATTCAAGTTCAATTCAGCTTCTTGTTCGATTCAGGTATTCATCTTGTTCTTCTTATTTGTGTATAAGAAATAAACGTTCAATTCTTATAAATTAGGGGTTCAATTCGGGTTCAATTGGGGTTTGTAAATTAGGGGTTCCTTTCGGGTTGAATTGGGGCTTGTAGATTACGAATGTTTGTTTGTGTATAACATGCTTATAAACGTGGTAATAATTGTTTCAATTGTTTTTTTTTTGTATTTTTTTTGTTTCGATTTAGTTACGGTTTTGGAAGATGTTTTGGATTATGGTTGGTTTAACAGCTTGAGCTCAATTTACGTTAGTTTTGATTAACAGCTTGAGCTCAATTTATTTGTATGTGGCCGTTGTTGGTTGGTTTAACTGTGGTTCTGAAGGCTTAATTAGCTTACTAATATTTGTTTTAAATACTAGAGTATTTGTTTAAAAATGAGACTTGAATATTTTAGTTACTAAAACTAGATATTGTCTTGGCCGGTTGTTGAATATGTAAAACCTGAACACATAGTTAGATTAAGTAGACTTTGTGGATCTTTTATCCTCAGTGTTTTCTTTTCCTGTTTATTGTGTTTAAGCATGCTGATTTTTCTTTTCCAAGACTGAACTTGGATAGTTCTGTTTATTGTGTTTAATTTGTTTATTGTGTTTTGTATGCTCTGTAAAAAGTATCTATTTAGGAATTATTGTAACTTTAATAAAGATGTAGCAATGAGACTATCTACTAACTGTAGGTATTTTTATTTAGTTACTAAAACTGAATAACCTAAACACATAGTTAGATTAAGTAGAATTTGCGGCTAATCGTAGTTGTTGTTTTTTACTGTAGTCATGAGTGATAAAGGTTATACTTGGTTAAATCTTCCCAAGTATACCAAAGATTACACCGAGGGAGTCGATTTGTTTGTGAAAATTGCGATAGCCAAATTTGCCGACGGAAACGAAATACAGTGTCCTTGTGATAAGTGTGAGAATCGTTTTTGGCGGAGTCCCGGCACGGTTCGTGACCACCTCATTTGCCACGGACCTTGTGTAACCTTTGTAGAATGGATTTATCATGTTACGTCATTAAAAGAAAGTAATATCATGGATCCTGAATTAGACACTGAACTAGATATGGGATTTCAAGATAATTTTGACGAGATGTTGAACGTTATGTATGGCAAGGTGGGACCAAATGAAGATGCAAGGAGATTTTATCAGCTCGTCGAGGAAGGAAAACAACCCCTCTATCCTGGTTGTAAGAAATTTTCCCGTTTAAGTTTTTTAGTTAGGCTTTACCATTGGAAGTGCATTCATGGTGTAACCGAGTCTGCGTTCGGTGAGATATTACAGCTGATTAAAGAGGTTGTTCCCGATATTAATGTGCCTGCCTCTTTCAATTCCGCCAAAAAGATCATCAAGAATTTAGGTCTTGACTATAAGAAAATACATGCATGTCCAAATGACTGCATGTTGTATTGGCGTGAGAATGAAAAGGCAGTTTCTTGCAAAACTTGTAGTGCTTCAAGGTGGAAAAGCGTGGCACAAGAATCGGACAATGGCAATAATAGAATTCCTGCCAAAGTGATGAGGTATTTTCCGTTGACGCCAAGGCTCCAACGCATGTATATGTGTAAAGATTTTGCCAAACAAATGTTGTGGCATGCAGTGGAAAGAACAAAAGATGGGAAGTTACGGCATCCGGCTGATGGTGAAGCCTGGAAGACGATGGATGCCATGTATCCGCAATTTTCGTCGGATTATCGCAATGTGAGATTGGGGTTAGCTTCTGACGGGTTCAATCCATTTCGCACAATGAGTACCACACACAGCACATGGCCAATTGTAGTCGTAAACTACAATCTACCTCCTTGGCTAAACATGAAACCAGAAAACCTGATCCTTTCAACCCTTATACCTGGTCCAAATGATCCGGGAAATAATATTGATGTCTACATGCAACCGCTGATCGAGGAGCTGAAAGGGCTGTGGAATGCGGGAGCAGAAACGTATGATGCTTACACTGATCAAACCTTCATGTTACGTGCAAGTGTCCTATGGACCATTAGTGACTTCCCTGGCTATGCAATGTTGTCGGGGTGGAGCACAAAAGGGAAACTTGCGTGTCCAATATGTCATTATGAGACATCATCAATGTATTTGAAGCATAGCAAGAAAGTTTGCTACATGAACCATCGGAAATTCTTAGACCCCAACCACAAATGGCGATCTGATAAAAGAAGATTTGATGGTAATGTTGAGGCTGGAACAAGTGCCCCAACGTTAACTGGAAGGCAAATTGAAATACTGTTGAATGGTTACGAGAATGATTTTGGTGGCGTGGGGAAAAAATGAAAAGTAAGTTGTGATGTCAACCCTTGGAATAAGAAGTCAATATTGTTTGATCTGCCATATTGGAGGGACAACTTAACTCGACATAACCTTGATGTTATGCACATAGAAAAGAACATATGTGATAGTATTTTGGGCACTTTGTTGAATATTGGTTGTAACAGCCCCAAATCCGGGGTCAGGGATTTAGAGTAGTCACGATCCATGTACTCCTTGCCTTACTTGTATTACTCACACCATTCATAATTTACCTGCTCATGACCCCACAATATATGTCTCACACACACACACACAGGTTAGAGTCTCAGAAACGACACCATACAATAACTGCGGAATAAATCATCTTTATTACAATACCCAAATGTCTTTGAATCTGTCACTGATACAATTTCTAAGCAATGTTACATTACCAACTTAGCCTTCTGATGCTCACAATACTTTCATACCATTCAAATCTATACATAAGTGGAATACCAAAAGCTGTAGCCTGATTCGATTGGTTCGTACTACTCTTGGGATCGCTGCTAGAAACTGTTTATAAAAACGCCTCGCGGGGTAGGTGACGTCCCATTGGCATCCTGCTTCGCTGCTATATAATATATATATAAAACAATAGCAAGAGTGAGCGATAGCTCAACAAGGTAATGAAAGTACGGCATAATTCTGCCTTTAACTCAACCCAGAATAAAGCGGGTATAAGACAATAATTTGTCAAAATATCTCGATACTGGAATTACTTCCTCATCGGGAGGTATTCCAAAAATAGTACCATTATGGTAATTCAAATATCATTTCATAATATTTCTGCAAACTTTGCTATATTATGAACAAGGTTCTAGTATAAAATATGAGGTTTCAAAGTAAACCAAATATAACCTTTCCGAAAAATATCTGCTATATAAGCAGAATATCAAAATATAACTTAAAAGATGAAGTTATAAGATGATTCAGTATAAACAACTCCCTTACCATAACTCATGTTATGTAGGGTATCCACAGAGTCATATGATATAAACGATGAAGTTACGAGGAAAATTAATAAAATATTTCCGTAACCCAAAATCCACTTGTGCATATATATCTTTAATCAGGTTTCATCAGAGTCAAAACTCATAAAATAAAGATGAAGTCGCATGAATTTATTGTCACTTCAATTTCAACCACTTCTCAACCCCCTGCCAACACGATTGGTTCTTCACCCCAATACATGTTGCAGGAAATATCCAAATTGGATGATGAACCAATACTGGAGCCTTCTCCGCGCCCGTCGTACCAACCTTACTATGATCAGTAGCAGGTTTGTACAACAAAATTATTTGTTTTCTACATGTAGATGGAAGAATCACGACAGCCTGACATTGTCTACCGCCTTTCTGGATCTCCCGGCCAACGGTTGGGCCAATAAAATGATGGATCGGCGCGACTCGACCTCTTACACGTTGCTCCTAGTTCAGATTAAATCCATGACTCTGAAACGTAAAGATCGTCCTCCTTTCCCCAAGTGTGATACTTGTTGATACGACTCCACTAAGTAGTTATATCTAGGTTGGAAAGGAAGATTCTCCAATATTTCCCAAGCGATGCTTGTTAATGGATATCGACTTGTTCCAGGAATTTACCCCCCGATCGTTGAGGTGGTAACACAATATTTGACTTGCAGCAGTTTCGTTGCTCGGAGAAAATACCTGTCCCTTGACAGTTTTGAGTTGGGAATTTAAAATGAATAGCAGTTACTTGAATCAGGTTTCCCATATTTTTGGTAGTTGAGCGAGCATTTAAATCCTCCTAAAAGACGGATTTAAATGGAAAACATTGTTTTGGGAACCTCTTTTTGATTTAAAATAATTGAAAATATTTATTCAATAAGTAACCTTAAACGAATATTTGAAAATAATATTCATCAAATAAATAAAACCCAAATGAATATTCAAAAGTAATATTCATTAGGTAAATAATCCTCAAATAAATAATCCTTAAATAGATAATTAAATGAATATTCAGAAATAATATTCATTAATTAAATAAATCTCGAATGAATATTCATAAATAATATTCTTAAAGTCAATAATCCTCAAATGAATATAAATAATATTCTTTAAATAAATAATTAATCTTCGAATAACAGTACCCGATATCTTTGTCGGAAAATAACCTTTATCAATAATATTCCAGATATTTTTAACCGAAAATACCAATTTATAACCATTGGAGTATCTTTGTTATCATTCCGGAACAAAGCGATTTTAAGAAAACATTTTGAAAATGGTATTCATCTAATTAAACAAATTTAATTAGACGAATAAGGCTTATTAAATCCGTAAATGCTTCCATAAGTATTTACTAATTAAATAAACACTGGTTTATTAGTGATGTTGCCTTTAGGTTAATTATTACGAAAATCTTTCTAAAAAGCTCTGTCCGGGTTTTCGAAAATATACCTTAAATATAAATAACTTAAATAGCATTCCTCGAATGTATGATAATCGGCCGCTGGAAACCCTCCGGGTTTCCACGACTCTCTATATATAACAAAATATTGACTCCCGGCCTAGAGTCGAAAGAGTGGAATCATCCGCCCGATACTAAGGGCATTTGCAAAACCCCGGCTTATAACTGATATCCCATATCTAACTTATAAGCCAAATATCATATTCAAATAATAACTTTCGAATGAGGTAATATTCAAATAACATCCCTCGAATCATTTCCAAGTAATTAATACTTTCTGGAAATTTAAATAATTATTATTATTAATATTCCTCAATATGAATAGTACTTTGTCGCTGGAAACATCCCTCGAATCATTTCCAAGTAATTAATACTTTCTGGAAATTTAAATAATTATTATTATTAATATTCCTCAATATGAATAGTACTTTGTCGCTGGAATCCCTCAGGGTTTCCACGACTATCTCTATAACAGAAAATACTGACTCCCAGCCTAGAGTCGAAACAATAAACATGCTCTTATCTATAGAGCTACGAGATAAACCGGTTCATATGTACTTTATCTCAAAGTTCGTATATAAACCGAAAGTCAAATTCTATTCAATATGAAACAAGATATATCGCAAAATAGTACAGCTCTATACATGGCAAAGCAGTATTATAGAATCAATACTTCAAAGTATAGATTTAGAAATCTTGCCTGATGCTCGAGAAGTGGTAGGGCTCATGACGATGTCGAACGATCTAGACAAAGTCAAAAGAAAACGTACGATTAATCCCCTAGATAATCCACTTATACATCAACACTTAAACACGCAAGCGAAACACAACCAAGGAATTACTAACTCGTTATAGGCTCATACTAAGTCCATGTTATCCGTCAAATACTTATATCATAAGTTTGGTTCGAAATCCATCCTCAAATCCAAGTTATACTTAACCATTTGCAACATCGGTTTCTAAGTCATGCTCTTAGTGGTTTTCACTTGCGCGACCTCGACTAAAACATTTTTATAAAATCGAAAAATAATCTTTTTAATCCGAATCTTTTTCGTGAGCCTTCCTAACTGTCTCTAGTATTATTCCTCCAAGTTTCACATTTTAATACGGCTCCGAAGTGGTCCAAATATAGACTCAAAGTTGCTGAACAGAGATGGGTCATTCTTCCGAACGGCGTTTACTAAAACTCACGTTTCTCCTAAACCGTAAATCGTATAGACATGATCTTCATATCAAAACAAACCTTAACACAAGACCTACATGTTACTGGTCAGTGTTGTTCAAAAATATTCCAATACCAGTTCGTAATTCATGCTCAAAACAGTCTTAAATCAAATGGGCATTACGACGGCTATAATCGTAACGTTTTCCAAAAATCACAACATCAAATCCAAGCCACACCGGGCATCCATAAAATTCATGAACATAATACTCATCAATATCAGCCTACTTTTTCAGTTTATACCCCAAATTTCTCAAGTCAAATCAACCACTACATAATCATGCTTTCATGCTTATAATCATACTATAAACATCACCAAGCTCAAATCCATCAAGAACAAGCATAAAATCAAAGTAAGGTCTAAGGTCCTTAAAGTTTATACCTTCCTTGGAGAGTATACCAGCGCTAATAATCCTTATATAGTCCTTGTATGGCCTTAAGCTAGCTTAGATCATCAAAGAAATCAAGAAAAACGAAGTTAGTTTCTAAGGGTTACTATTCATCATCACTTTTGTAAAAATCATATAAAATCGAAAATTGAGAGTTTGGTTTTCAAATCTTTACCACACCTTCTACTCTTCAAGAGCTTTCTTTTGAGCTATAGATCATCACCAGGGGATTCTTGAATCGCGACTTATTGGCTCTCTAAGGTGAGAGGTTGAAACTGTCATGGACTGGACAGTTTGGTTTCTTCAACTTGGAGAGGATATTTGACTAGGCTAAACACCTTGGATTGCCATGAAATTTTGAACGCGTGTTATACATGGAGTGGAGAATCTGTGGTTAAATTTAGGTGATTTTATCATGGGTGGATTGTGAGATACGAATTTTTATTTGAGGGTTGCTCTAGCAGATCAGTTTTGAGAGACTTTGTGTTTCTCTTGCTTTTCTTTTCTTTTTGTCTTGATCATAATGAAAATGCTGATATTTGTGTTAAAAGGTGATGAGTCACCACATTTGGTGAGTCACAGGGACACGTGTCGCGCCATGGAGTATCATGGTGGCAAGCAGGGACACGTGTCGCGCATGCACGCGTTTGGTTAAAGTAGCTTTACTAGTTCGTTTCTTTTCACATGGATGATCCAAATGTTGCATCCCTCGAACTAATCTTGTTACATGTTACTTCCATGTCTATATTTAATCCTGTCATAATTTCAATCCTTAATCCATGATTCGTTCTCTTAATCGCTTAATCTCGTTATAAAGTATCAGCGGTTTCTAGAATCTTCGGTTCACTGTCCCAGTGGTTTTCTTTCTAAATTCTCAAATCAAATATAATAAAATTCCAAAATATTAAATCCTCAAATCCTTAATTTAATATCTCATTTCTTGAATATAATAATATATAATTCGTTGTCCGGTCAAATATTTCACCAAAATAAAATTTGGAATTTCTGAATTCCGATCGTCTTTGCATTCACTTATTTACTCCGTAGATCACTAATACGACTTCGGAATATCCACACTACGTCTCGTACATAGGTGGCATGAAAAATTTTCTTAACCCTCAAAATCACTATTCATCCATCAAATTCACTATTCACTGATGCACTTAATCATAATAAGAAAAGTTTTTAATTAATCCAAAAATTCGGGTTATTACAGTCTCCCCTCCTTAAAAGGATTCCGTCCCGGAATCAGCTTAGGAATAACTAGGGGTACTTCTCTCCCATTGCACTTTCTAACTTCCAAGTGGATTCTTCCACTTCTTGATTTTCCATAAACCTCTCACTAGCTTGGTAACCTCGTCTTTTAGCACTTGTTCTTTTCTATCCGCGATTTTCCACGGGTTGTCCTTTGTAAGTCAGACCAGGTTGTATATCTACCTGCTCGTACTCTACATATTCCGGGCATCTATAGTATACTGACGTAGCATTGACACATGAACCCCGTTACGACCATTCTACAAGCTTGGGGGGTAAGGTTGGCTCGTAGGCCACCTTCCTGACGCGTCTTAAAATCTCAGATGGCCCAATGAATCTCGGGCTCAACTTCCCTTTCTTTCCAAATCTCATTAATTCCTTCCATGAGGATATCTTCTAGCATCACGAATCTCTAACCTCATATTCCCCATCTTGTTTGTACAGAAAATACACCAACATAAACTTGCTTGTCATCCATCAACATGCCATTTAGCTTATCAATAGCAGTACTATCTCTATACTCGCGGGCTTAGTCCGCATGCTTTCTCTGTCTGTCTTGGCTGTCACTAGCCGCTTGTTGGTGAAATCTTTTGTCTTTCTAGTTTGTTGGACTAACTTGGGTTTTGTGTAAAATCTCATCCTTTAACTCCCGATCATTCGGAATCCATCTCTGTCTCATTTTAATCAAGGGTATCGGCCACCACATTGGCCTTCCCCGGATGGTAGTGCATCTCACAGTCATCATCCTAGGTCAATTCTAGCCATTTCTCCATCTCATGTTATCTACTATCACGGATAACTCAAAGCCAATTCATTACATTCCATAAAAATTTGTGGGTGCATTAATCAACCCAAAATACCTCGATGAAATCTCGAAGTGTCTATTCCTAGTACGAATCGCAGTCTTGGGTACATCCTCGGATTTAACTTCCAACTGGTGGTACCCAGTTCTTAAATAAATTTGGAAATACACAGCGTTCTTCCGCTGATCAAACAATCATTTACAAGGGTACCTATTCTCCATTTCGAACTCATACAACTCTCGAGGTTCGATGCATAATCTTGTGTTAATATCTTTCTTTCTTACGAACAACACCGGGGTTCCCCACGATGATACACTGAGCCTTATCATACCCTTATACAACAACTCTTGTAACTGTCACTAACTCTTTCATTCCCACTATACCCTGAATACTCGGTATTCATTCTCATGTCATCCAAATCGATATCTGGTAGCTCATTAAAACCTTGTAAAATCTCCCAAAACTATTGTCGTTTCCTTTATACTTGGTAACTCTTTTCTTGGCGTCAACCATAAGAGCTAATTAAGCCTCATATCTCTGGCATAATAGTTTCTTCGTCTGACTATATTCAAGAATCTCTGAATCTGTCTCCATTCTTTATTTATTACTCTCTATCCCTTACAATCAGTCTGGGCTCCATTGGGTGTCAACCAACCCATTCTTATTATAATATCAACTTCTCCCAACTTGAAAGGAATCAGGTCTATCAAGAGTGTCAACCTCATGTTTCTAGTTCACAATCTAGATGTACCAGTCTTACGGGAAAATCCCCCGACTGACTATTTCTACTTGTAATTATTCTCTTTAGCGGCTCGGCCTTAAGGTTTAATTGTCATACAACCTCTTGATATACAACGATACATTAGCTCTGTCTAAACAGTATAGAAGGGTACCTGTTATTTAAAGGTCCTGACAGTGGGCTGCTGGTTGGAGGTAGCCCTGGTTGAAACCTACTGGCTTTCTTTTACTTTGTGTTCACAAACTCCGGAACAAACCTCGATAACTCGGAAAACTTGGCCTCATACTCGGTCACAGTCATGGTTTCTTGTTTTAACTCTTTAACTTTCATTTTCATCCGGGTCTCCACATATTTCCGAAATTTATTCCTCTAAAAACAACACGCTGCACCTCTCCCAAGTCACAATACCAGCTCCCTCTGACTCCATCTTCAGTACTTATCTTGTTAACCTGGAGGTAGTGTCCATTAGTAAACAACTCCTCCAAAACCTCAATCTCGCCGTAAGGCATCTATCTAACAACGTCGTCACTGGAGTTCACGGCACATTACTATTTCTTACACATATATCAATTGACACGCTTTCCATTATCATAACATCCTTGGGAGAATAAACCAATTCATTGATATGTCACTAACATTCCATTCGCCTTAGGGATTCGCTCCTGTCATAGGCAATTTCGTTGCGAATCTAATTCCTATCAGCGAATTTTGACTTATTTGACCTGGGTGGCTTCCCCTTAGAATTCAATGAGGATGACAAAAATTATGGGGCCTTGAAAAGACAGCTCCCATATCAAGGAAAACGTCACACACTGGTGATCATAAGGTTATGAGTTTTAAGGTAACCTTATTGGAGGTAAAAGAATTTACCGAGAGATCAACATGATCATAAGAACTCAACGTTGTGTGCCTCGATTGAGACATTACTAAAGGTAATTAGCCTTCTTGTATTTCACAACTTACAAGTGATGGCGTCCCATCAGACTTCTATCACATAGACAGATAGTCCTTGTAGCCCCTATAAGTATAGGGTTGTTCGTCTCAGTGGAAGTTGAAAAGTATGAAAGCAATTCGAGATCAATTTAATGATTATCGCCATTCGACAATATTTCTCAAAGGAACACCTTGGATTAAAATTAAACAGATTCCAAAGGTGTGGTTTCCAAGGAAAATACCAAGAAAAGAACAACCAAAAAGATGCTGTACTCATCAAGCAAGTGGTGAGGTATCACCATAGGGTCATTCATTATTTGAAGAAAAGCGAAAGCTTAAATAACATCATTTGACAGGGCTTCGAAAACCTGAAAGTAGGCATTGTGATAGCCTCTAGCACCATTGAAATTAAATATGATTTAACACAAGTGTTATAAAATAACTTCGAAGAGGGAATATACCCTTTATCAGAATTCTTTCTTGGAAAGAGGTCAAGATAGATCATAGATTGGGGAAATATCCCACATAATTTGCAAATGGGGAGGGTACTACCAAGGTCTCTACGGATGCCTTTTATGTCGGCTCCTCTAATGGATAATCGTTCAATTCCAAAGCTTTTCTATTCCACGCACCCTAAGGTGTTCGATACTTACGTCATCGCTGACTTATAATAGTCGCTAAGAATTCAACCATAAACATTTACAATCGCAGGGAGTTCTATTCGACTAGGCGCAAACATCTCAAGTAAGCGTTCTATTCTATAAGAAGACTTCGATACCGTTGTCGTCCATAGTGATGACAATTCCACATGTCGACTGTGCGGTACTTCAGAAGCTCGTTAGAAACTACAAGCTTAAATCCGATCTCTATTTCAATCATCCTTATACCCAATATTCCTTCCCGGTTTCCTGAGGGTGGTAAATCTCGTTCTCGATTCCGCCTTAGCGTGTTTGTCTTACAATAACATTTATATGGTATATATACCCAAAATTCTCCTTGAGATAATAAAATCCCTCAATTATGTAATAGACACTATTTCCAGTGGAATCGCTGGTCGTGGGGGATTGAAACCTCATAGCCCAAAACAATTCCTTCCACTATTCTAGGCAACTAAGTACCCCTAATCGTTGGTGAAAGTCTGAACATCTCGGTTCTTACGTATGCCGCCTCCTTATGGGCAACTATAACCGACTACGAGTAACAGGTTTCGTTCAAGTCGAATCAATCCACTGATACTGGATGTATTGCCTCTACCTCTTCTTCTTTGGAGACTCTACTCCATTTTATTTGTCATATCTCATGATGAATCATAACGATCCTAAACTCTCGTATCGGCACTTATTTGACCTCTGAAGGTTCGTCCGGTACTATTGTACGACCTCAAGTAACATACTACATCTTTATCAATCAACACGTCCTCTACAAGATTCTTTCCTTGACCCACTATGGGGTCTTCCTCTAGATCCTCCTATGGATCTTCCTTTATCGGGTCTCCGTCCATTTCAAGGAACGCATCATCAATTGCCTACTCGAAGGCCTCGGGGTCTGGTATCCCATCAATCTATAACTCATACGAATCGAGGTGACTAACCACGAAGTCCTAAGTACGGTTTCCCAGAAGAAGTCCCCTCTCGGGCTTCATCTTAAACAGTCAGGGTCATGTCCTCTAACCCGACTACGAACTCAATTTGGGCTCTAGATGTTCTTATCATTCTTAAGGGTATTGTAAGACTCGATCTCCTATCGTTTCTGAGGACTGTAACCTAAAGCTCTGATACCATTTCTGTAACAGCCCCAAATCCGGGGTCAGGGATTTAGAGTAGTCACGATCCATGTACTCCTTGCCTTACTTGTATTACTCACACCATTCATAATTTACCTGCTCATGACCCCACAATATATGTCTCACACACACACACACAGGTTAGAGTCTCAGAAACGACACCATACAATAACTGCGGAATAAATCATCTTTATTACAATACCCAAATGTCTTTGAATCTGTCACTGATACAATTTCTAAGCAATGTTACATTACCAACTTAGCCTTCTGATGCTCACAATACTTTCATACCATTCAAATCTATACATAAGTGGAATACCAAAAGCTGTAGCCTGATTCGATTGGTTCGTACTACTCTTGGGATCGCTGCTAGAAACTGTTTATAAAAACGCCTCGCGGGGTAGGTGACGTCCCATTGGCATCCTGCTTCGCTGCTATATAATATATATATAAAACAATAGCAAGAGTGAGCGATAGCTCAGCAAGGTAATGAAAGTACGGCATAATTCTGCCTTTAACTCAACCCAGAATAAAGCGGGTATAAGACAATAATTTGTCAAAATATCTCGATACTGGAATTACTTCCTCATCGGGAGGTATTCCAAAAATAGTACCATTATGGTAATTCAAATATCATTTCATAATATTTCTGCAAACTTTGCTATATTATGAACAAGGTTCTAGTATAAAATATGAGGTTTCAAAGTAAACCAAATATAACCTTTCCGAAAAATATCTGCTATATAAGCAGAATATCAAAGTATAACTTAAAAGATGAAGTTATAAGATGATTCAGTATAAACAACTCCCTTACCATAACTCATGTTATGTAGGGTATCCACAGAGTCATATGATATAAACGATGAAGTTACGAGGAAAATTAATAAAATATTTCCGTAACCCAAAATCCACTTGTGCATATATATCTTTAATCAGGTTTCATCAGAGTCAAAACTCATAAAATAAAGATGAAGTCGCATGAATTTATTGTCACTTCAATTTCAACCACTTCTCAACCCCCTGCCAACACGATTGGTTCTTCACCCTAATACATGTTGCAGGAAATATCCAAATTGGATGATGAACCAATACTGGAGCCTTCTCCGCGCCCGTCGTACCAACCTTACTATGATCAGTAGCAGGTTTGTACAACAAAATTATTTGTTTTCTACATGTAGATGGAAGAATCACGACAGCCTGACATTGTCTACCGCCTTTCTGGATCTCCCGGCCAACGGTTGGGCCAATAAAATGATGGATCGGCGCGACTCGACCTCTTACACGTTGCTCCTAGTTCAGATTAAATCCATGACTCTGAAACGTAAAGATCGTCCTCCTTTCCCCAAGTGTGATACTTGTTGATACGACTCCACTAAGTAGTTATATCTAGGTTGGAAAGGAAGATTCTCCAATATTTCCCAAGCGATGCTTGTTAATGGATATCGACTTGTTCCAGGAATTTACCCCTCGATCGTTGAGGTGGTAACACAATATTTGACTTGCAGCAGTTTCGTTGCTCGGAGAAAATACCTGTCCCTTGACAGTTTTGAGTTGGGAATTTAAAATGAATAGCAGTTACTTGAATCAGGTTTCCCATATTTTTGGTAGTTGAGCGAGCATTTAAATCCTCCTAAAAGACGGATTTAAATGGAAAACATTGTTTTGGGAACCTCTTTTTGATTTAAAATAATTGAAAATATTTATTCAATAAGTAACCTTAAACGAATATTTGAAAATAATATTCATCAAATAAATAAAACCCAAATGAATATTCAAAAGTAATATTCATTAGGTAAATAATCCTCAAATAAATAATCCTTAAATAGATAATTAAATGAATATTCAGAAATAATATTCATTAATTAAATAAATCTCGAATGAATATTCATAAATAATATTCTTAAAGTCAATAATCCTCAAATGAATATAAATAATATTCTTTAAATAAATAATTAATCTTCGAATAACAGTACCCGATATCTTTGTCGGAAAATAACCTTTATCAATAATATTCCAGATATTTTTAACCGAAAATACCAATTTATAACCATTGGAGTATCTTTGTTATCATTCCGGAACAAAGCGATTTTAAGAAAATATTTTGAAAATGGTATTCATCTAATTAAACAAATTTAATTAGACGAATAAGGCTTATTAAATCCGTAAATGCTTCCATAAGTATTTACTAATTAAATAAACACTGGTTTATTAGTGATGTTGCCTTTAGGTTAATTATTACGAAAATCTTTCTAAAAAGCTCTGTCCGGGTTTTCGAAAATATACCTTAAATATAAATAACTTAAATAGCATTCCTCGAATGTATGATAATCGGCCGCTGGAAACCCTCCGGGTTTCCACGACTCTCTATATATAACAAAATATTGACTCCCGGCCTAGAGTCGAAAGAGTGGAATCATCCGCCCGATACTAAGGGCATTTGCAAAACCCCGGCTTATAACTGATATCCCATATCTAACTTATAAGCCAAATATCATATTCAAATAATAACTTTCGAATGAGGTAATATTCAAATAACATCCCTCGAATCATTTCCAAGTAATTAATACTTTCTGGAAATTTAAATAATTATTATTATTAATATTCCTCAATATGAATAGTACTTTGTCGCTGGAATCCCTCCGGGTTTCCACGACTATCTCTATAACAGAAAATACTGACTCCCAGCCTAGAGTCGAAACAATAAACATGCTCTTATCTATAGAGCTACGAGATAAACCGGTTCATATGTACTTTATCTCAAAGTTCGTATATAAACCGAAAGTCAAATTCTATTCAATATGAAACAAGATATATCGCAAAATAGTACAGCTCTATACATGGCAAAGCAGTATTATAGAATCAATACTTCAAAGTATAGATTTATAAATCTTGCCTGATGCTCGAGAAGTGGTAGGGCTCATGACGATGTCGAACGATCTAGACAAAGTCAAAAGAAAACGTACGATTAATCCCCTAGATAATCCACTTATACATCAACACTTAAACACGCAAGCGAAACACAACCAAGGAATTACTAACTCGTTATAGGCTCATACTAAGTCCATGTTATCCGTCAAATACTTATATCATAAGTTTGGTTCGAAATCCATCCTCAAATCCAAGTTATACTTAACCATTTGCAACATCGGTTTCTAAGTCATGCTCTTAGTGGTTTTCACTTGCGCGACCTCGACTAAAACATTTTTATAAAATCGAAAAATAATCTTTTTAATCCGAATCTTTTTCGTGAGCCTTCCTAACTGTCTCTAGTATTATTCCTCCAAGTTTCACATTTTAATACGGCTCCGAAGTGGTCCAAATATAGACTCAAAGTTGCTGAACAGAGATGGGTCATTCTTCCGAACGGCGTTTACTAAAACTCACGTTTCTCCTAAACCGTAAATCGTATAGACATGATCTTCATATCAAAACAAACCTTAACACAAGACCTACATGTTACTGGTCAGTGTTGTTCAAAAATATTCCAATACCAGTTCGTAATTCATGCTCAAAACAGTCTTAAATCAAATGGGCATTACGACGGCTATAATCGTAACGTTTTCCAAAAATCACAACATCAAATCCAAGCCACACCGGGCATCCATAAAATTCATGAACATAATACTCATCAATATCAGCCTACTTTTTCAGTTTATACCCCAAATTTCTCAAGTCAAATCAACCACTACATAATCATGCTTTCATGCTTATAATCATACTATAAACATCACCAAGCTCAAATCCATCAAGAACAAGCATAAAATCAAAGTAAGGTCTAAGGTCCTTAAAGTTTATACCTTCCTTGGAGAGTATACCAGCGCTAATAATCCTTATATAGTCCTTGTATGGCCTTAAGCTAGCTTAGATCATCAAAGAAATCAAGAAAAACGAAGTTAGTTTCTAAGGGTTACTATTCATCATCACTTTTGTAAAAATCATATAAAATCGAAAATTGAGAGTTTGGTTTTCAAATCTTTACCACACCTTCTACTCTTCAAGAGCTTTCTTTTGAGCTATAGATCATCACCAGGGGATTCTTGAATCGCGACTTATTGGCTCTCTAAGGTGAGAGGTTGAAACTGTCATGGACTGGACAGTTTGGTTTCTTCAACTTGGAGAGGATATTTGACTAGGCTAAACACCTTGGATTGCCATGAAATTTTGAACGCGTGTTATACATGGAGTGGAGAATCTGTGGTTAAATTTAGGTGATTTTATCATGGGTGGATTGTGAGATACGAATTTTTATTTGAGGGTTGCTCTAGCAGATCAGTTTTGAGAGACTTTGTGTTTCTCTTGCTTTTCTTTTCTTTTTGTCTTGATCATAATGAAAATGCTGATATTTGTGTTAAAAGGTGATGAGTCACCACATTTGGTGAGTCACAGGGACACGTGTCGCGCCATGGAGTATCATGGTGGCAAGCAGGGACACGTGTCGCGCATGCACGCGTTTGGTTAAAGTAGCTTTACTAGTTCGTTTCTTTTCACATGGATGATCCAAATGTTGCATCCCTCGAATTAATCTTGTTACATGTTACTTCCATGTCTATATTTAATCCTGTCATAATTTCAATCCTTAATCCATGATTCGTTCTCTTAATCGCTTAATCTCGTTATAAAGTATCAGCGGTTTCTAGAATCTTCGGTTCACTGTCCCAGTGGTTTTCTTTCTAAATTCTCAAATCAAATATAATAAAATTCCAAAATATTAAATCCTCAAATCCTTAATTTAATATCTCATTTCTTGAATATAATAATATATAATTCGCTGTCCGGTCAAATATTTCACCAAAATAAAATTTGGAATTTCTGAATTCCGATCGTCTTTGCATTCACTTATTTACTCCGTAGATCACTAATACGACTTCGGAATATCCACACTACGTCTCGTACATAGGTGGCATGAAAAATTTTCTTAACCCTCAAAATCACTATTCATCCATCAAATTCACTATTCACTGATGCACTTAATCATAATAAGAAAAGTTTTTAATTAATCCAAAAATTCGGGTTATTACATTGGTGGTAAGACGAAAGACCATCTAAATGCTCGGTATGATTTGCAAGAATTGGGCATTAGGAAGGCCCTTCATCCCATCCCCTCTGCTGATGGAAAGCACGTCGAAATTAGGGCAGCAAACTTTGACATGACGAACAAAGAAAAAGATATATTTTGTTCGGTGCTCAAAAATGCTAAGTTCCCATACGGTTTTGCTTCTAACATTAGTAAATGCGTTCAAGATAGGAAAGTTGTTGGATATAAGAGTCATGATGCACATGTAATAATGCAATACTTGTTACAATTTGCTGTCAAAACAACCTTAAAGCCCGAGGTTGCAGTTCCTTTAATCAGACTTGGTGAATTTTTAAGAGGTATATGTGGCCGAGTTATTGAGATGCATGAAATAAAGAAGCTACAGAAGGAGATTATCGAAATACTCTGTCAACTTGAGACGATATTTCCAAATTGCTTCTTTGACATAATGGTTCACCTTCCCGTACATTTGTGCAAGGAAATTGAATACGGTGGACCTGTCCACCAAAGATGGATGTATTCAATCGAGCGGTACCTTGGTGTATTAAAGAAATATGTCCGCAATAAGAGTAGACCAGAAGGGTCCATTGCAGAAGGGTATCTTGCTGATGAATGTTTGACATTTTGTGCAAGATTCCTAAATGACGGCGAAGATAAGTCGTTAAATGAGTCTGCAACTCCAAATGTAGAAACTGGTGGGTATTCTATTGGTTCGGGAAAAAACAGAAACGGGAAAGATATTCACTTGTCTGAAGAAATGTGGATCGCAGCTCATCGATATATTTTATTTAACTACAATGATGAGGCAGTGGTAGAGCTAATTGAGTAAGTCTTTAAACCTTAATAATGTCCGGAACATTTAATTAATAAGTAAATAAAATAATTTATCTAAGTCAGTACATTGATATACTCTACTTGTGTATAATTTCAGGAAACATCGTGCATTATTGGACAATAACGTGAAGTCCAAATGGTATAAAAAGGAAAAAACACATACCGATGAAATATGTGAGTGGTTCAGGAGTGAAATTAGGCAACAAATGGGGGCTTCAAGGGAACTACTTTCCTTAGAAAAAGGTCCACGACGAGCGGCTAAGGGGTTTAGTGGGTATGTAGTGAATGGATTTAGGTTTCATACAAAACAAAGAGATCGTAAGTGTACAACGCAGAATAGTGGTGTGTTTTTGACAGCCTTAACAACTAGTTTTGCAAGTTCAAAGGACTGTAATCCATTAGTTGGGAATGTTGGTTACTATGGATCAATTGAAGAAATATTAGAAGTTGACTACTGGGGAGCTTTTAGTGTTGTTCTATTTAGGTGTACCTGGTACAAAGATGAAAAGGATTCTTTTGGTTTTACTCGAGTTAATTTCAATAGAGTTTGTCAAAAAGACGATCCTTTTGTCATGGCAACGCAAGTGCAGCAAGTGTTCTACATTGAAGATCCCGTTGAGAAACAAATGAAATTTCCTATTAAGAGGCTATCAACGGAGTTCCATGAAACTCAAGACTGGGATAATGCAGTTGAAGATGATATAAACGGGCAATTTTCAAATGACGCAATATTTCGTTCTGTAATAGAAGAAGATGATCGTGTAGTTAGTTGTTTCAGAGAAGATATCCCTGCAATAGAAATTCCTATTCCATCGCCTGAGAGACCTGAATCAGACTTGGTAAATTAAATTAATTGTATAAATTAGATTAGGAGTGTAAAATAGATTAGACCTGAAGTTAGACTTTTTAATACATGATTATGTGAAATTTAGACTTGTTTATACGTGAATTTTTTAATTAGTTATGTCTACCATCTTATTTGTCATGTAATCTGATCATCAATCAAACTTGGTAAATTAATTGTATAAATTATATTAAGTTAGCAAAAATCATTACCTGTGAAAATTGTACTTAAATTTTAAATTAAGTTAATTGTAATGTGACTGACCAGTATTGGATTTTGTTACAGGATGGATGAGACTGTGATTGTTCGATTGCACCACAAGGGACGCTTCACAAAGAATAAGTATATTGGTGGCTCACATGATACATTTGAGGAAGACCCTGACAGGTTTTCCTACTCAGTACTGATGGAATTTGTTAAAGAAATGAAATACAAGGAGATTGGAGGCATATTTGTTAATAATGATGGCTGGAAACTAGTGTCAGATGATCAAACTCTTCGTCAATTTACTCAAGAGAAAACTGAGCTTGACTTTTACATTGAGTGCACTGTCAACAAAGCTATACCAGCAGTGAAACAAGTGCAACCGCATGTGGTTGTAAGGCCAAGATCAAGCCCTGTTATAACTAAAGAAAAGATGGCTGAGAAGCGGACTTTTGTGACACTACAAAATATCAATGCTGAGAAAAAACGAAAGCTGAAGGATAGGAATGACGATAAGGAAAGGAGAATTAGCACAAGGAAAAAACTACAGTTCAATGATGATGTTAGTACTCATGAGGAGGAATTAATAGGTCTGGCGGATTATATAAAAAGGTTTGAGTCACCTGATACAAAGGCAGAGAAAGTCGGTGAGGGTTTGCCTGATCCCAAGGCAAAGATAGTTGGTGCGGGATTGCCTGATCCAAAGGCAAAGACAGTTGGTGAGGAATTGGGAAAATGCGTTGAAGGGCAAGGATGTAATGACTATGAGATGAAAAGGAATGATAATGTAGCGAAAAATAAAGCAAAACTTAAAGAACTTGGATTGGTCCCAAGTAAGTCTGCTAAGAGTTGTCAAAAGGACAAAGGTAAATGCAAGGAAACAAATGAAGATGCAAGTGAAAGTGAGTATGTCCCGGATAATAATGATGTTGAAGCTGAACAACAAAGTGATCGTGAGGATGATAATGTCACTTCAAAGGTATGTTTTTATTTAATTTATGCATTAACTTAATTTTACTTAATTTATAGTACTGCTGGTAATTGGTAAATACTAAAATTTGTAGAGAACAAAAAAGGTCAAGAGACAAAGAGTTGAGATCGGTGCTGGTCCAAGAACTCGTTTGCAAGCTACTAAACTGCCAGGTTCATCTGAAAAGAAGGAAGCAACTGCGGGCGCAACTTCACTTCCTGTGGAGGTATTTACAATAGTTCTTCTTGTTACCAAATTACGGAAGTTGAGGTTTGTGAAGTTTTTTTTATATTTTAATATTCTTGCTTTGAAGGTTAATAATGCACCAGTGGTTTCTCTAAAAGAAAAGCTAAAAAGTTTGAGAGAAGGTCCTGGTTCAATGGCTCTGTACTTGGAGTTACGGGAAAAACAACAAATTGAAAAGGAAATTCCGCGAGCAGAGTCTCAAACGCAACATTTGCAGTCACAGTCCGGTAATTTACTAGATCACATGCATGTTAGAGTATTACATGCTCTTATATGATTTTTTACTTTGCAATTCATTTTTACATGCTATTACATAAAACAATTATATTATTCATTTTCACTTTGCAATTCATTTTTATATAATTTTTTTACTGAAATATAAAAGTTGAAAAAGGCATAACAATTAAATTTACAATATTCCAGATGATGCACCTGTTGATGCAGCTCCAAAAAGAAAAAGAGGGAAGACCAAAATGAACCATGTTCATAATAGAGGAGAGAAAAAAAGGATCACCCTCAATTATCTCAAGCAGCCTGTAGCGGATGATGGCAAGTTATTATCTGAATTTAGCAATTTTTTGGGGACAACTGTTAGGCAGTTTGTGTCTCTTACTTGTGCCAGTTGGCATCAAGTTCCTGAAAAAGGGCTGTTATTGGAGTATGTCCAGGTAAAATATGTCTAATATGTGAAAATCTCGCAACATTTGGTTTATATATTCATGTTTATGCACTTTGTGTAATTTTATACAGGACAAGTATATCATTCCAGAAGACGCTGTACCGTGGATTAATAAATCGATGAGTGATCACTTTAGGAGCTTCAAAGGTCGAATCAAGAGAGACCATTATAAACCTTATAGTACAGATGATGAGAGGTTGGCACACAGGCCCGAAGAGGTTCCTCTTTCAGATTGGAGGATTCTTTTGAAGTATTGGGGTGACGAAAAAGTTCAGGTAATGAATTTAAATTCAATGTTCAATATAACGAGGCTCTAATTTAACTAGATTATGGACTGGAAATTGATGAATGTTAATTCATGTCATTATTATGTATAATTAAGTATGAAAAGTGACTATTAAATGTTCCCTTTTTATATAGGAAATTGCAAAAAGGAATCAAGAGTCACGGAATAAAATTACGGAGACCCATACTACTGGGGCCACGAGTTTCGCCCAAATTGCCCACAAGCTGGTAATGCTTATTTGACCATAATTTTTTTTGTAATTTTTTTGTAGTTTAGCAGTTTATTAGAAGGATGAGTGATGTTTTTATATGTTCTATTTATTGAATTCAGCGACTTGAAAAACTTGAGAAACTTAAAAATCTTGAAAAAAACCCTATCGACGGTGATGCTGAATCTGATGCTGATTGTGAAGAGCTTGCTAAAGTCTATGATGCTGATGTATATGTAGCGACTCGCAAACGAAAAGATGGCCGCGAGTACAAGTTACCTCCGGAGGTGCTTAAAATGGTTAAGGATAAAGTTGTAAGTATTAAATGGACATTTCTCTGATATTTTTTTATTATTGTATTTTGTGTCTCAATCAAATGCACTATTCTTTTTTTTTTTACAGGTTGATGTTGAGAAAGTTCTACAAAATGAAGGTGCTGAGGCTGCTAATAAGTTGGTTCATGGTGGCAAGGAACACGGCCCATCTTACCTAATTGGGAGGCTTATTCGAAAAAAGGAACCTAAGTCAAAGTCCTCAGCATCACCATGTACATCCTCCGTTCCAGATCAGCTGGTGTCAGACATAACTACTAAGATCAAGGCTCAATTGCAGAAAGAGATGGATGAGAAACTGGACCAAAAAGTTCGAGAAATGATGAAAATGTTGGCTGACAAGAACCCAGATTTGAAGTTGAACATTGAGGGTTCTGAGAAATCAGTGCAAGTGTCTGATGATGATCACAGTGTCTCTCATCAAATGACTGACTAGATTATTTTATCATATGCTAAGTGTTCAGTAGTTTCTGTTATATCTTTGGATTGCGATGGTATTACTTAGCTTCTAAGCGCTACTTAATTATGATAGTTTTTGATGGTATTTAAGTCAACTTTTGGATGTTGGTTTAGTTAATTTGGATGGTTTGTTGGTTTTCGTAGTAAATTTGGATGGTTGGTTGTATTGGAATGGTTTGTTGACAGTCTTGTGTAATTTGGATGGTTGTTTGTGTTTTGGGATGTTTGACAATATTTTTAATGGGAAGCTTTATATTTCAATATCATATGTTTCATTTTTGTATTTAAAGTGTTGGCAAAAGTATAATAAAGTGTAGGCAAAATATTAAACTGTTAAAGATAAAAGTGTAGCCATAGTGATAAAGTTGTTGCCAAAAATATCAAACTGTTTCACAGTATTATGTTACAGTTGTACTAAACAGGTGTAGGCATAGGTCTACGGCTATACTTTTAATGGTGTTACCATATTGATAATTGTGTTGGCATAGGTCTACGACGACAAGTTTCAAGATGTAGCCACAGAAAAGAAAAGTGTAAGCATAGGGGTCTACAGCTACACAAATATACTCGTGTCACCAGAAACCAAAAAAGTGTCAGCATAGGGGTCTATGGTTGCGGCTGTTTTTGTAACACCCTCAAATTTGGTCAAAGTGTAGCCGTAGCCTGTTTTTCTTGTTTTAGCCACACTTTTTGGGCTATAAGCACACTTTTTTAGACGTAGTTATTGCCCATATATGGCGTAGTGTTTAAAAGTCTAATCATGAGTCAGTAGACTCACGTGTTTATATATAAAGAAGTGCTAAATAAGATAATTTACATAAATAAGAAGCGAAAACTAATTATGGTCACACATTCAAATTTAATTTACATCTCAACCATCACCCATATTCACTCTTATGCCCCTTCCATTATCGGCGACCTCACACACCATCACTTACTTTACACCGCTGTTATCACCATCTCATTCCATTTGTCATCATCATTCATGACACACACACACACACACACACACACACACACACACACACACACACACACACACACACACACACACATATATATATATATATATATATATATATATATATAATGCGTGTGAGTGGGCGAGAGAGAGAAATTGTGTGTATAATAAACTATAATCACTCTACAATCTTTTGTTGTCACCAAATCGACCACCACTCCGAAAGTAACTTATGAACATGTTTGTCGCAAATTCCAGTCTCATTCCTGACCACACCTCCAGTAATTCATTCAACCTTCTCTCAACATATCTAAGTTTACCAATCGATGTCATTTTCACTCACTCTACTACCGTCAACACTATTACCAACAACTTCGAACATTTACACAATTCCAAATTTGGAATATTCTTGTTATTTGCGTTCAAATTTTTTAGTGATTTACGTTTAAATTTTGATAATTTTAGTTGAATTTCTAGTGACTTGCTTTGATGATGGTAATTTTGGTTGTGTAAGTGGTGGTGTTCACGTGGTTAGTGGTGGTGGCGTGGTAGTGGTCATGTGACAGTGATTTAATATTCTTCTAGTTCATATTAAAATTAGCTAAAATTTTGGTTTGTATTCATGTTCATTGTGATATATCATCTACTAAGTAGCATACTTGAATAATACAGTGAGACGTTTTAAATTATTTTTAATATAGTATCCATATTCTATTTTTTAATAAATATTTTTGAACTAACTATGTGTTTTATATAAATATTCATCTAATAACTAATATGAATTCCAAATCTCATCTACAATAAATTTTTTCCTCTTAAATTATCTTTTTATAGACTATAAAAATATTTTTCCTAATAGCAGTGAGAGTGGGGGTGTTATCGAGTCGAACACTGCCGGACTCGAGTTCAAACTCGATAAAAAACATTATGTCAAGCTTGAACTCGAGCTCAAGTTTAATTGGTCATCCAATTTTTACATTGAAACTTGACTCATAAAGCTTGAAATCTTGAATCGATTTAACTTGTTTTGAAAAAAAGTTTAAATATAAACGGTTCGAGTTGGGTTCATCTCGATAAAATATATGAATTATGTAAAATGTTGAATATTTACTTTGAAATATATTTATAATTCTTAAAAAAATTAAATATTAAAAGTTCGATTAGTCTCGCGAACCTCAAGAATCGAGTAATTTAAAACTTGAACTTTGCTCGGTAAAGTAGTTAAATAGCAAAAGCTCGAGCTCAGCGCGAATACTATCAAACCGAATTCGAAAATCTTATTATCTGAGATTGAGTAACTCAAAAACTCGAATTGAACCTATTTAAAAAAAATTGAATATGAACAATCCGACTCAGGTTTGACTCGATAAAACATATAAATTAATAAAGATATTGAAAAGTATAACAATAGCTAACTCGAGTTCAACTCGAATACTATCAAGCTGAATTTGAAAATTTTATTAGCCGAGATCAAGTAACTCGAAAACTCGAATTGAATCTATTTCAAAAAAAGTTTGAATATGAATAATTCAGCTCGGGTTTGACTCGATAAAATATATGAAAATAAAAATATAAAACATTATAATAAATGAGTTCTCGGTGTATGTAGTTAATGATTCATAAAAAAGTTCTAAGAATTTCTTTGGTGTAGTGGTTAGAGACGTGAATATAATTCATTTTTTTTAATATTAATATGATGGAAATGTGAATTAGTAAATTACTAAATAGTCTGGAAAGGACTTGTTGGCCTATAATATATATATGTAATATATATGAAAATAAAAATGTAAAACATTATAACAATGAGTTATTGGTGTATGTAGTTAAGAGCATCTCCAACCTTACTTAACCCTTAGGTTAAAAGTACAACTGACAACTAAACAGTGTGATTTATAGCCAACCTCTGTGAATATGGTCACTCCAACCACTGACTGTTGTTGTTCAAAATTATAGCCATCAAGATATGGTTGGCCATATTTGGCCAAGTCTTACAGATATGTAGAGACTTTCTCTACCTACTTTTTCTCTCCCTTGCTTTTTTCCTTCTTTTTCTTTTCAGCTGCAGCTTTGATTTGCACCGACCAAAATTTTCAATATCCTTTTTAATATTTTTTTTGTGTGAAATTAAAAATTATGGAGGCAACACAAAAATTAGCTAGTGTTAGTATTAAAAATAATGCTAGAGGTATTAAATTGGATATAAAAATAGATATAAAATGACATGTTTCATTATTTGATTATTTATAAATAAATGTATAATGTCATGTACATCATTTTCACAAATTAAAATATTTCAAATTGACATATTAGCAACTCCACATTATCTTGTACCCAATTTCGGCACCTCTAGCATTGATATTAATATATATAAATTATTTTTCAATAAAAAAGTATATTTTCAAAATATATCCAACCATTATAATCAACCCATTGGAATACAACGCCTTACAGATTCAGTAAATTTTACCCAAATATTACTTTATATTATTTTAGCCAACCATTTTAGCTAACTCTATTGGAGATGCTCCAATGATTCATAAGATGGTTCTAAAAATTTGTTTGGTGTAGGAGATGTTAATATAATTCATTTTTCTAACATTAATATGATGAAAGAGCGAATTAGTAAATTACTAAATAGTCTTAAAAGGGCTTGTTGGCCTTTAATATATGTAATATAATATAATATATACCGGATGGATGGATGAGTTTTAAAATAAAGTTTAAATAACATACACATATTAAGAGTTATTTAATTATGAGATAAATGAGCTTCAAAATCTTATCAAAATGGGCTATAAATTATTTTTCAATGAAAAAGTATTGTTTAAAATTATAAATATACTATTTTCAAAATATATCCAACCATTATAATCAACCCATTGGAGTACAACGCCTTACAGATTCAGTAAAGTTTACCCAAATATTACTTTATATTATTTTAGCCAACCATTTTAGCTAACTCCATTGGAGATGCTCCAATAATTCATAAAATGGTTCTCAAAATTTCTTTGGTGCAGGAGATGTGAATATAATTCATTTTTTTAATATTAATATGATGAAAGAGCGAATTAGTAAATTACTAAATAGTCTTAAAAGGGCTTGTTGGCCTTTAATATATGTAATAGAATATAATATATACCGGATGGATGGATGAGTTTTAAAATAAAGTTTAAATAACATACACATATTAAGAGTTATTTAAGTATGGGGTAAATGAGCTTCAAAATTTTATCAAATGGGCTCCTAGCATGATGGTTGAGGTGGTATTATAAAATACATTTGTTTCCAAAGGTCATGGGTTCAATTCTTGCTATTAACAATATTTTTAATATATTTATACATTATAGGGGTATATAAGTAATTTAATAAATGGCATAACATACACATACTAAGAGTTATTTAAGTATGGGGTAAATGAGCTTCAAAATTTAAGTATGGGGTAAATGAGCTTCAAAATTTAAGTATGGGGTAAATGAGCTTCAAAATTTTATCAAATGGGCTCCTAGCATGATGGTTGAGGTGGTAACATAAAATACATTTGTTTCCAAAGGTCATGGGTTCAATTCTTGCTAGTAACAATATTTTTAATATATTTATACATTATAGGGGTATATAAGTAATTTAATAAATGGCATAGAAAGCCATGTTGGCCCATAATATAGATAATAGACTATTCTTCTTTATAAATTCGAACACCTACTCTACTTCAAATAGAACTTTATTTATATGTCTTCTTTATAAATTCGAACTCTTCTCCTCTATAACTTCGAACACCTATTCTACTTCTAATATGCTAAAGATTTTTTTTTATTTATTAGTATTTAAAATTGTAAACCTATAAAAAAATTAAAAAAATAGATTGAGACGATCTTAGAGACGCCACCTCACCTCCCGCATATCCTCCTTTATATATATATATATATATATATATATATATATATATATATATATATATATATATATTGATGTTTTGATTAGCTTACTAGTTTTAATGCAGTGAGGGTCCACTTTCATTTCATTTAATTTACTTACAACTATGTTGACATATTACATTTTGAAAATATTTTTGGATCCATTTTTTCCTATAAATTATCTTCCATTATACTTCACTAACATTATAGTCCTAAAACATTTTATATATTACATATAAAATATTTTGAAAATATTGTACTATGTCGTGAAGTCCTCAAGACTCATGTCGTGAAGTGTTGAAGTCAGCAAAGTCAAGATGTACTAGATCGTGAAGTCCTCAAACAGCCTATGTCGCATAGTCCTCAAATAGTCTATGTCGCATAGTCCTCAAAAGGCTAGATCGCGAAGTCCTCAAATGGCCTATGTCACATAGTCCTCAAAAAGGCTAGATCGCGAAGTCCTCAAATGGCCTATGTCGCAAAGTCCTCAAAGGCCATATCGCGTAGTCTTTACAAGTGACATCGCGTAGTCTGGAATGAAGTGGAGTTCACGATATCAACACTTAGCCGTTTACAACAAGACAAATCAAGGTACAGAACCAAGAATCAAAAGAGACAAATACTGAAGCATTTGTTCTGGTAAGGTGGTCCAAAGAACAGATGGCAAATCTACAGCTCAACTTGGAGAGAGAGATAAGAGACAAGCAGCTACAGAAACGGGAAAGACTCCGAAAAGCAGGTGGTCCTTCCTGACACAGTTAACTTCTTATGGCAGGACAAGTTGGACTTTCAGCTAGGGGTAACTGTGTAAATAGGTGTGTGCACTAGTTTGTATAGATGAATATATATATTGTGTACCCCCTACTGTTAGCTGCAAGAGAGATACACATAGTTTTATAAAAAAAAGCACTCTTTTCTCTGTAAGAAAACAAGATACAATCTGTTCTTGTTTAGAAGCCAGAAATTCAGTTGTGAAATTCTGGAAAGCTGTAGTATTTAATTTGCTTAATACAAAGTAGATTAAAGTAATTATGTGTGTTGTTCATTCCGCATTTCTTTACATACAATCTACTTCAGCAATTTAGTTTCAAGAAAGCAAAAATCTATCAAACTATCCATTCACCCCCCCTCTGTCTAGTTTTTAAGTGGTATTCATTACTAACAAGTGGTATCAGAGCAAGACTGTTAACATACAAACATGAAAAGATCAACAATGAGTTCACAGAAACTGAGCAGTATAAAGATTCCTCCCTTCAACAAGGAGCACTACAGCTTATGGAAGAAGAAGATGTTACTTTTCATCAAAGCTTCCAATCCCATGTATCTAGACATTCTAAAGCATGGTCCCTTTATTCCAATGATTGAGATTGGTGAAACAACTGTTGACACTGAGATAATACCAACAAGGCATGTTCCTAAAGACCCCTCAAAATACACTGATCCTGAAAAGGAGAAAATAGCACTAGATGGACATCTCCAACTTATCATCTGTGAATCTATGGATTTCAACATGTATGGCACTGTTGCTCACTGCAGTAGTGCAAAAAAAATGTGGGATCTCATAGAAGTGCTATGTGAAGGAACTCCTGAAGTAAGAAAGAACAAAAAGCATATTCTGGTTTCACAGTATGAAGCTTTCATGGCTCAACCAAAGGAGGGAATCACAGAAGTATTTGAGAGGTTTAACAAGCTGATAAATGAGCTCAAACTCTATGACAAACACTATGAGACTGAAGAGCTTAACATGAAGTTCTTGCTAACTCTACCAGATCACTTGGAACCAAGAATCTCTTCCCTTAAAGAAAGAGATCTAACAAAGATTGGTTTTGATGTGTTGTATGGTGTTTTGAAGACATATGAGCTAGAGTTGTTTCAAAAGAGATCACAATGAGTAATATGGACATTAGCACAAGTCTAATTGCATCCTCCCAAAAGGATGTAGTTATTGAAACAAGCTCTCCTCCAAGAGCACACTCCAAAAGGGTAAGGGACACTTCAAGCCCACATTCAGCAATTTCCCAATACCAAAGGAGAGTGAAGCAAAAATCCCAGGTCACAGAGGGTGCACACACACTGGAAGCAACACTTCCAATCTCTCAAATTCAGTTTGATGTAACCCCTATTATTTCTCTGGGGTTACAGTCCCATTCTCTAAACATAAATCTTGAACCAACTCCACAAAATTCACCAACACAGCCATTAGATGTGGATATGATCCATTCATCTATTCCTGATTCTCCAACTCTATTCTTGGAGAAGCCCCACTCTGAAATTGGTGGTCATCACTTGTTAAGTGATTTGTTAGGCCACCAATCATCCTTTTCTGAAGCTACAAGAGGATCTGTGGAACCATCTCTAAAATCAATCACCACAGATTCTACTGTAATTTCACTTTCTCAAAACTCTTTCTTGACTTCATCAACGAAACAGTCTCTTTCATTGACAAGTGTTTCTCCATCAACGGTATCCATACCGTTGACAGCTCAAACTACCATTTCGTTGATAGCTCATTCTGCACCTATTCTTGAAAATCAAGTTGTTCACACAACTAGTGCAGATGATCTAGTGGTAGTTGAGACACTTCTAGGATTGAAAGGGAGTGAATCTGAGAGGCTGGATTGCAGCCAGGCAAAAGGAGAGGTTGAGAGTGAGAGGCTGGCTATTTCTTCCAGCCAGGCAAAAGGAAAGACTGAGAGTTCCACCTTAGTAGGTGAAGGTGAGGGTGTGAGAGGTGTGAGCCATGGGGAGCCCATGATGCAAGAAAAGAGTGGAGAGAGAGAAGGGACTACAGATGCTGAAAGAAAGGAACCAGCCATTGCAAGTGAGTTAATGGAGGTTAATGAGGGAGAAAAAGAATTGTCTTTCCAGGAGCATTATCAACAAACTCTGGATAGCATTTCTTTGGATCCTGAAACCTTTACTCATCCTGTGCCAGCCTATCAAATCATGGCTCATCAGGGCAATGTGGAGGCAGAAAGATCACTAAATCTTATTCATACAACTGTATCCATGATGAGGGCTAAGGATGCACTTGCTAATTTGTCTCCAGGTGCTGGTGGAAGCTTTGAATATGATGATTCTTCCAGTGATGAGGGCAGTCTTGGTGCTAATCTACAGGTGGCTGTTTCTACACAGACTGGGAATTCTGTGGTGCCTCCTACTCCAAGATGGATGACTCAAGACTCACGTGGGGATCATAGCCTAGATGCTGCAATCACTAGGCAGTACAATGAAGCTTACCTAGCTCATGAGTCTGCAAATGCCAATGACAAGAAATTCTACAAGGCTATCATGGACTCTTTGGAGATTCAGAGGCTACAGATGTTGCAAACAAGGATTGAAGCTAGGGACATCAAGGACTCTATTGCGAACCTGAAGGATGCTACTGACAGGAGGCTTGATGAAAAGCTTCCTCCTCTTACTGTTTCCAAGATGAACAAATTCTTCAACAAAGAACCTGAAGTGGCAACTACTCTGAAGACTCTTACTTCTAGGGTGGACAAAGTGGAAGCTACACTTACTCAAATGCAAAAGGAACAGGAGAAGCAAACATAACTCTTAGCCCAGCTAGTGGCAGCTCAGGGACTCCCTATCATCTCTCTTGATGATAACAAAAAGGGGGAGAAATCTAAGGAGCTAGACATTCAAATCACAAAGGTTATGGTCCCAGCCATTTCCTTACCAAAGGAGCCATTAGTTATGGGGGAGTTAGCAAAGAATAAAATGGATGGAATTGATCTGATTCAACAAGCATCTATGAGGCTACAACTTGCAGAACAGATAAAAGACCAATGGTCTAGCATAGATGCAAGAATCAAGAAGATAGCTGAAACTGCAAAGAACACACATCCATCAACGAATCAAGCTACTTCTACAGCACCATCAACGAATGCCATGGTTTTAGTGTCAACGGAATGGGAGCCATAGACTAATTCTTCCTATGATCTAAAGCCCCTTCTACATGGAGTTACTCAAGGTCCAAGGAAAGAAAAGGGACAAACTTCATGCATTAGGGATGTGGAACAAGCTACACTTCAAGGAAGCCTATCTCCAAAATCCCCTGCTAAACCAAAGGGCAAAAACATTGCAAGGACTTTTTATCCTTCACCATATCCTGATGAGCTCAAGGTTCTAGGACAACTTATCATAAAATGCAAGGAGAGCAATGATCCTGAGATAAGGAAACAAAGAGAAATGGTCTACAGGAATGGACAATAAATTTATGTTTGGGCTGGTCACCAAAATTTTGCTGAGGCTAAAGCTGAGGAGTCAGCTAGGGCAGCTATGCAAGCCCTTGCAGTTGCCCAATCTCTTGACAATGAAGAAAGACAACAAGAAGAAAAAGCCAAAGAGGAAAGGAGAAAAAGGAAGAGCACAAGGCAACCCAAGGCAAAAGCTAAGAGAAACATAGCTTTTGATAATGATGACTCTCAGAGCAATGCAACAGACTCTTCTGCACCAATTGCACCTCCAACATTTCCTGATCCAGTTTCTGGAGTAAAGTTAGCCTATGATCCTGAACATCCAGTTAATTTCCATGATCAACCAATTGAGCCAAAGGAAGAGCCAATTGAGTTTGATGAGGCCAACTTTCCAAAATTCCTCTTTGAAATGGATCCAAAGAAGAAATCAAAGCAGAGGGCTGCTAAGGCTAAGCCAATCTTTGTAAGGAGACCACAAGCTGAGAAACCTCCTACCAACCCAGAAGACTTCATCTACATTGTTGATATCAGGGAGGAGTCTAACCTACATCTTAATCTTGATGACTTGGTTGAAGTGAGAGGAATAACAGCTTCTCATAAACTACCAGAGAGATTGGTGTTTGTCTACAAGGGTGGGAGAGAACAGATTTGGCCTCTACACAGAATTCTGGGAGAAGACTATCAGACACTGCTATCTGTGTTCAAATGTCTGAAGAAAGATTTTGGTTTTACCAAAACAGCCAAGTCTGAGGTTGTCTCCAAAATTTGCCAAATCAAAGCTAGCTGGAACAAGCCTGGTGCACTTCCCAGAGTATTGAAGGTCCCTCAAACAGGAAAGAAAATTCATCTCCAACCTTTTTGGATGATGGAATTCAGAGACAAGGACAACTGTAGAAGATTCTTCAGAATAGAAGACCAACTGGAAAAGGCATCCAATGAAACTCTGAGATTAATGCAATCCAAGTTGGGGAATCAAGATGAAGAAGAGAAGATTTTCTACAGAAGACTTCAAGCTCAGATTGAGGAGAACAATGCAAGAAAAGGGAAGAAAACAAGGCCACAGAGGCAAAGATGAAATATCTGCTCAGACTAGAGGAGCAACTCTGTGCACTTGTTTTGTAAGACTTTCTACTTTGTATTTCAATAAAATGCAAAAATATAATGAAGCTCAATGCAATTTCTGCTTTTATCATTTGTAATATGTCTGAGTGTTTTTGTTATCATCAAGGCTCTTGATTTATGGCTGTTATTCTATCAGTCATAAATTGGGGGAGATTGTTAGGAATATGTTGTTCTTGATGATAATTATAAAACACTTAGTAGATTTTGTATTAAGTCAATATTGTAACTGTCAACAGAATGGTATGCTTTGAAGCTTTCGTTGACAGGTATCTCATCAACGAAATGAGTGATGTAGCAATTGCACTGTACAATACTTCACTGGTTGATATACATTTGTTGTAGGTATTAGATAGGTTTTCTAAGTCTTGTTGACTAAAGTACTAGATAGGCAAAATAGGTTGGATAATTGTAAATATAATGTACCTTGTAATTTTGCCTAAGTGAAGACATGTCAACGGATTGAAGATTACACTATCAACGGAATGAAGAATATACCATCAACGAAACGAAGACTAAAGCTATCAACGAAACACATCTTACTGCTATCAACGAATCATTATCACTTTTCTGAATAGTTGACAAAGTGATAGTGACAGTTTTCTGACAGATCAAAAGGTGATATAGAAGTGTACTTTGCATTGGGAGCCATTAAAATGGTCACTGGAAATAAGGAAACATTCCAATTTCCAATTAGGTTCTTGAGTGGGATCATAATAAGCATGAAGACAAAAGACAAGATCTCCAAGGACCATTGGACAAAAGGGATGAAAAGCAAGCTACTGGCGGTTACCTTTAATGTATTTTAGAGTAGCCAAAAATAGCATTGTAAACTTGGGTTATATAACCAAGTGTAGCAGTTCATTTTTAAAATAGAAAAGTGAGATAAAAATAGTTTGTATTAGCTTCTTTCAAGAGCACTCTCACTAAACATCTAAGAACTGAGCAGCTATGATACTTTTGTAACACAGATTATTTCCGCAATAAAAACATCTCAGTTGGATCCTCAAAACATCCAACTGAAATTTTATATTTGCTTGTGTTTTTATTTTCAGTACTGTTTTATTTGAAAGATTGTTTTAAGTTTAGAAATATCTAGAATTGTATTCAACCCCCCCCCCCCCCTTCTACAATTCTGTTAGGTCTTTTGGGATTAATAGGATGTTTGTAATAACACTAATTGCATGCCATGTAAAATTACTGCTATGAGTACCTGCTTCAATTTGCCTATTCTGTCAGCTGAAAAATGCTCTTACATGAATTCTGGTGAGACTTCTGAGCCTACTGTTAACAGTAAAAAGGCAACCCCCACTAAGAAGAAGACTATGTCTTATTCTAAACCAAAGTGGGTGGCAAGAGAAGTTGAACAGAAATTTTCTGATGATTATATTGATGCTGAAAATGGAGGAAACTCAAGTGTTACTAAGTCTGCAGGACCCAACAAGGATTGGGTACCATATGCAACCTATAAACAATTTGTTTTGCAGGGCAAGAAAAAGAAGAAGGTTGTGTGGATCATTGACAATGGTTGCTCAAGACACATGACTGGCGATAAAACCATGATATCACATTTTGTGGAGAAAGCTGGCCCAATCATAACCTTTGGAGACAACAGCAAAGGTTACACAGTGGGATATGGCTGTTTGGAATTTGGGAATGTTGTCATAAATGATATTGCTCTTGTGGATGGACTGAAGCATAACCTACTCAGTGTCAGCCAATTCAGTGACAGAGGATTCAAGGTTGACTTTGATACAATGGCGTGTAACATCTATCACAAGAAGGATGAAATCCTTTCACTGAAGGGAGTAAGAAAAGGAAGTTTGTTTGTTGCAGACCTAAGCTCAACAAAGAAGGATAAAGTTTACTGTTTTTACAGTAAAGCTACTGTTGGTGACAGCATGCTTTGGCACAGGAAACTCTCCCATCTCAACTTCAAGACAATGAATATGCTGATGAAGAAGGAACTGGTGAGAGGACTACCTCAACAGGAATTCTGCCAAGAAGGACTGTGTGAGGATTGTCAAATGGGTAAACTCAGAAGATCTGTGCACAAGTCAAAGCAAGTCAATACCAACACTGAACCACTTAAGCTAATTCATATGGATCTTTTTGGCCCAGTAAATGTTCTATCTTTAGCCAGAAATAGATATGCTTTAGTTATGGTGGATGACTACTCTAGATACACTTGGGTGAAGTTTCTGGAGTCCAAAGATGAAGCTGCTCAAGTCATCATTGATCACATAAGGGTTTCTTGACAGAACTCTAAATGCCAAAGTTCAAATACTTAGGAGTGATAATGGTACTGAGTTCAGAAATGCCTTACTTGGGAACTTCTGCAAGGATGAAGGCATTGTTCAACAATTTTCTACTGCAAGGACACCACAACAGAATGGTGTTGTAGAAAGGAAGAACATAACCTTGATTGAAGCTGCTAGGACTATGTTGCATGATGCTAAGTTACCAACATACTTCTGGGCAGAAGCAATCAACACAGCTAGCTATACACAGAACAGAACCATAATCAACAAGACTCATGGAAGCACACCTTACCATCTGTTGACTGAGAAGAAACCTACTGTCAAATATTTTCATGTATTTGGAAGTAAGCATTTCTTGATGAAAGACAACCATGAAAAGAAAGGAAAATTTGATACCAAGGCTCTTGAAGGCATTTTCATGGGATATGGATTGGAAAGGACTGCTTACAGAGTCTATGTCATAGAACACAGGACAATTGAAGAAAGTGTGAATGTCACATTTTATGAAACCAAGTTTCCAGGGCTGCATGAAGATGGACAAATGCAGACCCTTAGATTTGAAAATCAGGGGTACCTGGAAGAAGAAGAAATTGTTGATGAAGAACCCAACTTTACTCAAACTGTTGATGTTGAGAAAGATGCTGTCAATGTTGATCAAATTCCAGCCCAGTCACAGACCATTTCAACCAATCTTCAAAATGATGGTGACTCTGGAGTTAATGAAGAGCATGGTGAAAACAACTGCACTGGTGAAGACTCATTTCCTCAAAGTGAAGTCAATCCACCAGTTCAACAAAGAAGCTTGCCCAGATCTACAAGATGGAATAAGGATCACACTAATGATTTAATCATTGGTGATCCTTCCTCTGGGGTAAGAACTAGGAACAATGTCTCTGCTAACAACATGTTCTCATGTTTCCTATCTCAAATGGAACCAAAGACAATTGATGAAGCATTGTTGGATTCTGACTGGGTGATTGCTATGCAAGAAGAACTTAACCAGTTTGAAAGGAACAATGTATGTAAGTTGGTTCCAAGACCAAAAGGGAAATCAGTCAATTGAGACAAAGTGGGTCTTCAGGAACAAGTTGGATGAAAATGGAATGGTGACAAGAATCAAAGCAAGGCTAGTGGCAAAAGGGTACTGTCAACAGGAAGGAATAGATTATGATGAAACATTTGCACCTGTTGCCAGACTTGAAGCTATAAGGATCTTTCTAGCCTTTGCTGCACACTGTAACTTCAAAGTGTTCCAAATGGATGTCAAGAGTGCTCTTCTAAATGGAGAGTTTGAAGAAGAAGTGTATGTTGAACAACCACCTGGCTTTGAAGATGCTGAAATGTATAACTTTGTTTACAAACTGTTCAAAGCACTGTATGAGATGACATTATTTTTTGTTCTTCAAATGAGAAGCTGTGTTCAAAGCACTGTTCAAAGCACTGTAAAACCCTGTTCTACAAACATCATGGCAAGGACATCATTCTGGTACAAATCTATGTGGATGACATTATTTTTGGTTCTTCAAATGAGAAGCTGTGTCAAAAGTTGTTATCTCTAATGAGAAACAAGTATGAGATGAGCATGATGGGAGAACTATCATTCCTGTTAGGTCCTGATAAGTTTGTAGAAGGGGGGTTGAATACAAACTATACCGTTTAATCGAATTTGTCCTCTTAAAGATTTAACTGTTTAGAACAAATTAGTGCGGAATAAAACTGAAACAATATTCAAGTTAAATAAAACTCTATTAAACTTGAAGGGTGTTACAATTCAGATGACTGATTACAAAGAACTTGATAAAACAAATCTAGAATAAATTCGACATGAATTTATCTATTTTTGTAATAAAAAGGATCGAATACTAAAAAGTAGTTCGATATAAAATCTAGGGATTATGATCCGCTATAAAGCTAAAGTAGTACAAGAGAATCAGTCCTTATAAATTTAATGTTAAGAACCAAACAAGAATTAATTCTCTGGCCGGATTTTAAGGCTTTGCAATTGAAGAAGTAATGAAGACAGAGAAAATAGAATGTTTAGTTGCTGTGTCTTTTTGTTCTTCAATGTTGTAGTTGAATGTGATGATTATGATCTTCAAAGTCCACTGCCTTGTTTTTATCATTCCTTTTCTTTTAGCAAACCCACGTGCAAGTCACCACTTGACAGAATGCATTTTGTACTAGGAAGACTTGCAGGAAAACTATGTTTTTGGCCTTGGAAGACTTTCGGGAAGACTACCATTGTACATGGAAGACAACCGGGAAGACTAGGGTTTGGCCTAGGAAGACTTTCGGGAAGACTCACTTGTGAGTCTTCCTAGTTTAAAAAACTGAGTCTTCCTAGTTCAATCCTAAGTCTTCCTAGTTCATTTTCATTCTAATTTAAATAATTAATTAAATAAATTATGTATTAAATTAATTCTTTACAGAATTAAATTAATAAATAATATACTTAATAATATTAATTATTTATAATAGAATAAATAGAATTAGTTGACTTCTAAAACAATTCCAGAATCACTTAAAACTTAGATAAATAACAAACACAATAGTACGTTGACACTCGATGCACTGTCTGGTTCATGAGTGACTAACGACACTGTATGTTCTTTATCTGTTTGACTTCCATGTACAATGCATTCTGTCAAGTGGTGACTTGGCATTACTAACAACATGTTCTCCTTCTATTCTCTCCTTCTTCAAGTGCTTCAAGCAAATCCTTGTCCAGAACACGATCAGATTCAGAAGTAATGCCACTAGGTCTGACAGGTTGAGTTGTGACTTTCTTCAGCCTATTATTCATTTGATGATATCTTTTGATATTTGCTATGCAATAGTCTTGAATCAAATCAGCAACTTCTGTCTTCTCTTGTGTAGCAAATCCTGAAGTCCTCAACATGTTCTCCAAGTAGACAAGATGCTTGGTAGGAAAATCTTTCAGAGAGATTGGATCCACACCACAAGTCTGAAGTGCCCTTCCTTTAAAAAATTTTACTTCATAAGGCACTTCCACCACTTGTGGACTAGCTTTCATTGCAAAGTCTCTTAGCTGATCGTGCAGCAGCTCAGCTAATGGAGAAGTTCTTTTTACTTTGCACATGAAGACCCATAGTTCAGAGAGAGTTCTGCTTTCCAGAAGATTGAGAGACACTAAGAAAGTTCCCTCATTATGAGTGTAAACATAGATCTTCAACTCCTCTCTAACTCTGTCATATCCAGTTGAGATCCTTGAAATCTCTGCATGAAGAGCTTTCATATATACTGTGTTGTCTGGATTGACCTTCTTGTATCTTTCCAACATCCCAAGAAACTTTGCATCATTGTTAGTTCCTTCTTGATGTGCAAACATCTCTCTAGCCTTGTCCCATTCTTCTCCTTGCTTCAACCTCACATACAATTTTCTCTCATTGACCTTCAGATTGTGAAGCCTTTGTTTTTCTTGTTGTTCAGCTTTTTGAATGACAAGATGCTTAGAAATGATGTCAGATACCTTTACATTCTCCTCCTCTCTTCTTTTCAGATCAGCCTTCTGTCTCACTAACTCAGCTTCAAAGACAGGATCAACATTTGACTCTTCTTCCCAGTCAGCATAATCAGCTTCTTCTTCTACCTCCACATTACCAAAGATATCTTCAGGGGCTTCTTCAGATTCTACATAGTCAAAATCTCCCTGTTCACCTTGATAATAGTCAGCATCAGAAAAGGTTAACTTCTGCTTCCCTTTGTCCTTGTTTGAGCCTCCAGCTTCATTTCCTCCTTGTTTCTCCACATTATCCCCCTTAGTTGAGGTATCCTCTACAGATTTTACTTTAGTAGCTTCAGGATTCACCTCATCTCTTCCCCTTATTGCTCCATCTCCTCCATCAGCATCATCATCCTCATCATCATCTCCCTCAAAGAATGTTCTTTGCTCTTCAGTAGGTTGATGTGATTTCTTGATCATATAGTATAGGTGCTTCATCCCTTCATTAAGATGCTCCATTCCTCCTTCAATTCTAGACATCCTTTCTTCATTAAACCTCTGGTTTTCATCAGATGTTTGCAGAATAAAGTCCATCTTGGTAGAAATAGTAGCAATCTCCTTGACACTCTCTAATATCTGAGCATTTGACGTAGTAAGATCAGAGATGTCTGAAGCCACCAGTACTTGAGATTGTTGGATTGAATTCAGCCTCGGGAGTAGATTATTCTTCAATCCTTGCAAGTCATCTTTCACAGTACCCAATTGATTTGATACAGAGGTGGTAGATTGTGCAACCACTTGTGCTTTCAGAAGATTATTCTCAGCCTGGGTTTCTTGTAGCTTCCTTTGTAGATCAGCTAGCTGGTTCAACAAAGCAGTGTTTGTGTCAGTGTGTGCACTCACTTCAATTGCTCTCAGTGGTGTTTCACTCAACTCACGTGCTTGTGTATCACTCGGTGTTTGACTCATATCTCTCACCACTAACTGTCTTTCTAGATTTTCAGAAGATGTACCTGCATGAAAAATCACCCTAGCCCCTTCAAGAGAGGTCAGTGGTGGTGCAATGGGAGTTCGCAATTCCCGATCCCTGAATGAGTCTGTCAAAATATTTGACAATTGTATACTGAATTGCTTCAGGGACAGATTCATCAGGTTGCCTTTCACTTTCTCCAGTAAAAACTGCGAGTGAAAAATCCCTTAGGGGAGCCAGAGATGTTCCCTCTGGGAGGGGAGAAAATGATTCTATTATAGGTGGCAAAGAATCAGATTTTCCCTTTGATGCCTGTGAAGACACTTCTACCGTAACTATGGTAGACACTGTTTCAAAGTCAAAATCAAAGTGCTCTTCTTGCATGGTGTCCTGAGTGTCATCTATTTGGTTATCTTCTCCCATTGTGAGTAATGGGAGAGTGCTTGACTCAGTACAAGATGCCATGGCCCGATGGCGAATTTCAATAGATCCACCCTGTTGAGAGGATGTCTCCAGAGACTGTTCAGTGGCCATATCTATGTCCATATCATGTTGAGAGGATACAGATGGGCTTACAGATGCCTCCCTATAGGTTTTTCTTTTCTTTAAGGGTGGAGACAGAGCCGTGGGAGCACTCATTGTAGCTATATCACTAACTGTTCTTGAACTGGTTTGAATATTAGGCTCAGGTTGTGTATCAGGAGTGTTTGACTCTCTGTTTGGCTCTATGACCTGGGTCAGAGATTGTGGTTCTACAACCTCTGGGTCAGCCCTAACAACCACTTGGGTTTGCATTGAAGTACCAGAAGAAGAACCAGAGTTAGGAATAACTACCTGTAGTGGAACTGGATGTGGTTGAGGAACTTGTTCACCAAAGATAGGAAGATTAATGAATTGACTCATCAATGGTGAAACAAGAACATGTATGGTGAGGAATTTGGATGAGACATCAAGTCTGGTGTAAAATTTGGTGTCTGTGGTTGGAGAGGTTTCAAATCTTGCTTCCCTAAACAGTTCTACCTGCTCAGCAGTGAGAAGATGATTAATGATAAGAGTGAGAAAGCGAGGGTACCAACACTTCACTTTCACATGATTATCAGAATCTCTCCTAGAGTGAGCAAGCCTGTTAAGCATAAGGTTCCACAGAATTTCAGCAAAATTTAACCTACGACCAAATACTATAGCATAAGCAATATACTGATTAAGACTGGTAATGCAATGAAAATTTGTTTTTGTGCAGTTACCAAATACTCTTGCTATAGTATCAAAGAACAGATCCCATTCCCTTACAACAAAGCTTTTAGATAATTTGACCATTTGGAAGGGACCCTGATAATGAATATTCACAAAGAACTGTGATAACTCATCATCAGAGGGTAAGGGATCAAACCTGTCCTTTGGAAAATGCAACACATCACAGAATAACTCAAAAGTGACTGTATATTGCTGATTTAAAATATTGAAAGTAAAAGATTTTGAATCTTCAGCAATAACAGAACTTGAACACAAAAACCTTAACGGATCAATTTTAAGAAGTGAATTGGCACAAATAGCATGACTGACACAAGTCCCGCTATTTAAAAATTGAATCCACGGTCTAAAACGTTCCACTTTACACTTTAACGGATCAAAATACCCAACATAATTATTTAAAACTAGTTCAAAATTAGGATCCATTTAGATAAAACAAGAAATTCTAATTAATTTAAAATAAAATTAAAATTTTAGGGATTTTTAGAATTAATTAAAATGAATTAAAATTAATTAAAATCCTCAAAATTAAATTTTACCAAAAATTAATCAATTTTTAAAATTTAGATCCTAAACATTCGAACTAAAGCTTTGAAAAGCAAAACACAAGGGGCAATGATCTCAAGAACACATACACAGAAAACCACACACAGATTAACCTTACAGAAACAACTAAGATCAAATACAAAACAAGCAATCACTTAGCAATTTTCAAACAATCAAGTCGAATTGATTTCAAGAAAAAAAATGAAAATTTTTAGCAGCACTTCGACTTAACAAATTGATTTTGAAGAATAAAAAGTGTTGCTAAGTAATAACTTGAGCAAGAAAGGATCAAAGTTCACAGTTTCTGCAAAAGAGATGAGAATTCGAAGGGGGTTTTGCAAAAAAAAAAGAAAAAACTGATAAGAACTCTGTTAAGGAAAAAGAAATGCAGTGTATGTACTTGTATGTGTGTATATATATATATATATATATATATATATATATATATATATATATATATATATATATTAATAAAACAATAAAACTAAAAAGAAAAGAACTGAACAGTTTTTTTTTTAAAATTGTACTAGGAAGACAATCGGGAAGACTTAGGATAGTCTTCCCGGTAGTCTTCCTAATACAACTTAGAAAGTTTTCCGAAAATACAATAAAACAAAAAACAGAAAATAAAACTAATAAATCTAAGTCTTCCCGATAGTCTTCCTAGTTCAAAAACTGGGAAGACTTAGGAAAAGACTTAGAATAAAAAGGAAAAAACAACAAAAAACAAAAAATAAAAGGAAAAATCCTAAGTTTACCCGGTAGTCTTCGTAGTGTTAAAACTGGGAAGACTTAGAATAAACTTAGAATAAAATTAAAATAATTACAGAAAAATGAAATGAAAAATTCCTTATTTTCCTGGTAGTCTTCCTAGTACAAAACTGGGAAGACTTAAGGAAAACTCAGAATTAAATTGAATATTTACAGAAAAATGCATAAAAGTAATAAAAATGCATGAAATATTTATAAAATTCTAGAAAAATTCACAGAAAATTCCATAAATTCTAGAAAAATATGCAGAATTATATAAAATTGCATAAAAATAATATAAACTTGCAGAATTATTTAAACAACAATATTTACAATCTGACAAACACCTAAATAATTCTAAATAAATATATTTTCAATAAAAATACATTTCTCCACTTAAAAAATATGAGAAAAATATTTTTAAAGAAAATAAAATATTCAGAGGTATTTAAATTTACAAGCATGTAATATTAAATGAGAATAGACAGTAAATATCAGTAAAATGACAAGAGAAAATGACTTTTTGAAAGAACAAACATGACAGAGATATTGTTACTCACTAAGACTGTTTAACATACCCAATTTACCAACTAACTTGATAAATGTGGATTCGTCAACAGATTTAGTGAATATATCTGCAGTCTGTTCTTCTGTGGGTACAAAGTGTAACTCAACAGTTCCATTCATGACATGCTCTCTGATAAAATGATACCTGATATCAATGTGCTTCGTTCTCGAGTGCTGCATAGGGTTGTTGGAGATTGCTATGGCACTTGTATTATCACACAAAATGGGAATTTTGTCTAATGCAAAGCCATAGTCCTTTAATTGATTCCTAATCCATAAAATCTGAGCACAACAGCTTCCAGCAGCAATATATTCAGCTTCTGCTGTTGAATTGGAAGCTGTTTGCTGTTTCTTGCTATACCAGGAAATCAATCTACCTCCTAGGAATTGACAACTCCCAGAGGTACTCTTTCTATCCACAACACTACCTGCATAATCAGAATCTGTATATCCAACAAGGTTAAAACCAGAATCTTTAGGGTACCAGATACCTAAATTAGGTGTACCCTTAAGATATCTCAAGATTCTTTTAACAACAACGAGATGTACATCTCTAGGGTCCGCTTGGAACCTTGCACACAAGCATGTAGCATACATAATATCTGGTCTACTAGCAGTAAGATGGAGTAAGGAGCCAATCATACCTCTGTAGCTTGTGACATCTACCTTGATAGAATTGTCAGAAGCTCCAAGTTTGATGGCTGTTGAAGATGGAGTCCTTGCTGATGCTGAATCCTCCATGTGATACTTCTTGAGGAGTTCTTTAAGATACTTGGATTGACAAATAAATATACCATTTGACCTTTGACTTACTTGCAATCCAAGAAAGAACTTCAGCTCACCCATCATACTCATTTCAAACTTACTCTGCATTAGCTCAGCAAATCTCTTACAGAGATTATCATTAGTAGACCCAAATATGATGTCATCCACATAGACTTGGATTAATATCATATCACTTTTATGTTTATTTGAAAAAAGAGTTTTGTCTATGATACCTCTAACAAAACCATTTTCTAAAAGAAAACCAGAGAGAGTGTCATACCATTTTCTTGGGGCTTGTTTGAGACCATAGATAGCCTTGAAGAGAAAGTACACAAAGTCCAGCAGCTCCTGATTTTCAAAGCCAGGGGGCTGTTCCACATAAACTTCTTCATCAAGCTCACCATTCAGGAATGCACTCTTAACATCCATTTGATAAACTTTAAAATTGGAGTAAGCTGCAAATGCTAAGAACATCCTGATGGCCTCAAGTCTAGCCACTGGTGCATAGGTTTCATCATAGTCAATGCCTTCAGCTTGAGAATACCCTTTTGCAACCAGTCTTGCCTTGTTCCTTGTAACAATGCCATCCTCATCTAGCTTGTTCCTGTATACCCATCTTGTACCAACTACTTTCTTGTTCTTTGGCCTGGGTACCAGCTTCCAGACTTGCTGTTGTTCAAACTGATTGAGTTCATCTTGCATAGCAATCACCCAATCTGGATCAGTCAGTGCTTCCTCAGTTTTCTTTGGCTCCATTTCAGATAGAAATGCTGAATAATGACATTCATTCTGAGTTGCACTTCTAGTTTTAACTCCAACACCTGGATCACCAATGATCAGCTCAAAGGGATGAGCTCTATTCCATACAGTCTGTCTTGGAAGATTTGATCTTGATGATTCACCTTGAAATTCACTTTGATGTTGTGAGTGACTAGATGATCCTTCATTTGCTCCCCCTGAGTTGTTGCTTGATTGCCTTGATGATTCTTCTCCAGTGTTGGTGGTATCTCCATTGTTACCAGTGTTTCCACCACCACCACCATGATCATTATCATCATTGTTATTATCATTACCAGCAATAACTTCAGGTGGGGCTACATCATCTGATTCTGAGTCTGGCAAGTTATCAAACTTCAGCTTTTCAGATGAGTCTTCTTTTTGGATATTAGGGAACTTAGTGTCATCAAAAGTAACATTGACACTTTCCTTTACTGTGTGACTGCCAACCAAATAGACTCTGTAAGATCTTCTGGAATAACCAACAAAAATAGCTTCTTGTGCATCAAACTTGCCACGTTTCACATTGTCATCTATAAGCACAAAGCATTTTGCTCCAAATACATGAAAGTACTTGACAGTTGGTTTCTTGTTGTTCATGATCTCATATGGAGTCTTCATTAAGTCCTTGTTGATTAAAGTTCGATTATGAGTATAACAAGCTGTATTCGCTGCTTCAACCCAAAAGTACGTTGGAAGTTTAGACTCACTTAACATAGTCCTAGCAGCTTCAATCAATGTACGATTCTTTCTTTCCACTACTCCATTTTATTGAGGAGTTCTAGGGGCAGAATACTGTCTTGTTATTCCTTTATCAGCACAAAAGTCATTTAGAATTGCATTCATGAATTCAGTACCATTATCTGACCTTATGGCTCTAACAGGGAATCTAGAATCCAGCTCAATCAACTTTACATGGTCAATCACCAGGTGTGGGGTCTCATCCTTGGAATGTAGGAATAAAACCCATGTATATTTTGAAAAGTCATCAACAATCACAAGTGCATATTGTTTCTTTGACATGGACATCACATTAACTGGACCAAACAAATCCATGTGCAGCAGCTAAAGTGGTTCAGTTATTGATGATGTGTCAGTGCCCTTGTGAGAAGCTTTCTTTGACTTTCCTTTCTGACATGCCTCACACAGTCCTTCCTGTGTAAATTCCATCTGAGGCAAACCTCTAACCAATTCCCTCTTGACTAAAGAGTTCATGGTTTTGAAGTTAAGGTGAGACATCTTCTTGTGCCATAGCCAACTCTCATCTGATGAAGCTTTAGCATAAAAACAATTAACTTCATCTTTGGATCCAGAGTGCAGATCATCTATGAACAAGTCACCTTTCCTTACTCCTTGAAGAGCAGGCTTTCCATTCTTCTTGTGAAGGATCTGACACTTCTCTCTTTCAAAGGAAACAACATATCCTCTGTCACAGAAATGACTGATGCTGAGAAGATTGAACTTCAGACCTTCCACAAATGATACATCTTCAATGATAACATTTCCATACTTCAAACAGCCATATACTTTCGTAACACCCTTGATGTTATCTCCAAAGGTAACTACTGGGCCAGCTTTCTCAACCAAATCTGATAGCAGGGCTCTATCTCCGGTCATATGCCTTGAACAGCCACTGTCAAGAATCCACATAACACGGTTTACCTGTTTAACTCCCTGCAATATCAAATTGATTAGTCCTTCCTCGGAATCCAAACTTGATTGGGTCCGGCATACTTAAAGAACTGGCCTTTGTCAGGAAAAACAACCTTTTTAGCTACAACTACTTCAACCTCTTTCACAAAAGAGCGTTTCCATTTATAGCCAGCCTTAACACATTTCTGAGTAGGCTTAGGGATAAATGAATCCACTCTAGTCTTAGGAGGACTAGTAGTCTTAGCTTTAACATGCTTCTTATTATTAACATGTTGACGTGGAGCAGTCTTATCACTAGATACATGCTTACTATTAAAATAAGCATACATAACATTGAAAGCACAAGACATGCAATTAATCACACCACATGCTTTATGAGAAGAATTAACAGCAGGCATGTTAGTTTTACAGTTGTTTTGATCCACTTTATGAATGTCTGACTTAGTCTTCTTTGCAGAAACAACTTTGACTGGTTTGTCAGACACACACTTGTTGGACTGTTCAACTTTACAGGCAAGATCTTCTTCAAGTATCTCCTCTGCAATGATGATAGAGTATTCATTCAGAGGATCTACTTGGGACTCTCTAAAGAAAGGTGTTTCAATACCCTTAAGCACATATGGTATACCCCTTTCTTCAGCACTGACTCTATTAGGGGTATTTATGCTTAATCTACCAATAGACTCACTGTAATCATACCCTATTCCTGTTGTATGATCAATACTTTGTTTATTGATAATTTCTTTAGCAGTCTTACAAGAGTTGAAGTAAGCATTAGCTTTAGTCTTCAGCTCACTATTCTCTTCCTTGAGAATGGTTTCCAGTTGAATATAACATTTAATCCTATTCTCAAGAAATGCTATTTTCTCAGTAAGTTCATCCTGATTAACATGCACTAGTTTTAATTCTTTTATCTCCTGTTCAAGAGCTGTGTTCAAAAGAATTATTCTATCATTTTCAGTGCGTGCACAAGAAATAGTACCACTAAGATGACGAATCATTTCAGTGTCAGTGAACCTTACATCTGACATGTATGCAGATGAAGTGCTTGCCTCTTTAGCCACTAAAGCAAGGTTCCCAATCTCACCTGCTTCTTCATCACTGTCAGTGTCATCCCAACTCTTTCCTTCAGCAACATAGGCTTTCCCAATCTTGTTCTTCTTGCTAGAATCAAATGTGTTTCTTGTCACTTGCTTTGGCTTTCTACATTCAGTAGCAAAGTGACCCAACTCATTGCAATTGTAGCATCTGATTGTGCTCCTATCCACAGTTCCAGTTTTGTAGCCACCCCTTGTGCTACTTGAAGAGGAAGATCCACCTTTCTGAAATCTGGGCCTGAACTTAAGATTGGGATTCCAAATCTGAACTTTCCAAACTTCCTGACTATCAAAGCCAAATCACCATCCTCCAGCTGATCAAGTTCCTCTAAAGAATAGAAGTCACCACCAGATTGATCAATGGATGTTAATCCATATTCAGCATCAATAACATTCATGTGAGAACTGGAAGGTTGAACAGCCTTCACTTCCAGTTTCTGTGGGACTTCAGCAGCCAATGCAGTAGAAGTACTAACTATCCTTCCAGTTCCATATAACTCATCCTGTTGAATCTGCTCTAGCTCATAGGTCTTCAGAACACCATACAGTCTTTCCAAAGCAATCTCTCCCAGATCTCTTGCTTCTCTAATGGCAGATATTCTGTGCTCCAAATGACGTGGAAGTGTAAGTAGGAACTTCTTGTTAATTTCCTTGATAGTGTAGCGCTTCCCATTGAGATTCAGATCATTGATTAATTTGTTGTATCTCTCAAAAACCTCAGAGATACCTTCACAAGGGTTTGATCTGAAATGCTCATATTGAGAGGTGAGAATTTCCAGCTTATTCTCTCTAACTTCATCTGTCCCCTCATTGATTATCTCTATAGTTTCCCAAATGTGTTTGGCAGTATCACAGTTTAGGACATGATTATGCATGATAGGGTCAAGACAATCAACAAGGATCAACTGAAGACAGGCATCCAAGGTAACATCCTCTTTTTCATCAGGAGTGTAGTCCTTGGGATCCTTAGGGTACATCCTAGCAGCCCTAGTAACAATCTGATTCTCTATAAGTTCTCCCTCAATAATCATAGGGACTTTGGGACCATTCTTCAGCACATCAAAGTATTTAGGATTAGCAACTTTAAGAAATAGGAGCATTTTCTTCTTCCACATAGGATAATGCTCCTTGCTGAATATTGGGATTTTGACTGCACCCACTTTCTGTGTAGTAGACATCTTTTGAGATTTTTAGGAATAATAAAAATTTCAGAGTTTAAGAAAAAAATCTCAAAACAATTGGATCTTTGATTTGTATATCAATCAAAAGGCTCTGATACCAATTGTTAGGTCCTGATAAGTTTGTAGAAGGGGGGTTGAATACAAACTATACCGTTTAATCGAATTTGTCCTCTTAAAGATTTAACTGTTTAGAACAAATTAGTGCGGAATAAAACTGAAACAATATTCAAGTTAAATAAAACTCTATTAAACTTGAAGGGTGTTACAATTCAGATCATTGATTACAAAGAACTTGATAAAACAAATCTAGAATAAATTCGACATGAATTTATCTATTTTTGTAATAAAAAGGATCGAATACTAAAAAGTAGTTCGATATAAAATCTAGGGATTATGATCCGCTAGAAAGCTAAAGTAGTACAAGAGAATCAGTCCTTATAAATTTAATGTTAAGAACCAAACAAGAATTAATTCTCTGGCCGGATTTTAAGGCTTTGCAATTGAAGAAGTAATGAAGACAGAGAAAATAGAATGTTTAGTTGCTGTGTCTTTTTGTTCTTCAATGTTGTAGTTGAATGTGATGATTATGATCTTCAAAGTCCACTGCCTTGTTTTTATCATTCCTTTTCTTTTAGCAAACCCACGTGCAAGTCACCACTTGACAGAATGCATTTTGTACTAGGAAGACTTGCAGGAAAACTATGTTTTTGGCCTTGGAAGACTTTCGGGAAGACTACCATTGTACATGGAAGACAACCGGGAAGACTAGGGTTTGACCTAGGAAGACTTTCGGGAAGACTCACTTGTGAGTCTTCCTAGTTTAAAAAACTGAGTCTTCCTAGTTCAATCCTAAGTCTTCCTAGTTCATTTTCTTTCTAATTTAAATAATTAATTAAATAAATTATGTATTAAATTAATTCTTTACAGAATTAAATTAATAAATAATATACTTAATAATATTAATTATTTATAAGAGAATAAATAGAATTAGTTGACTTCTAAAACAATTCCAGAATCACTTAAAACTTAGATAAATAACAAACACAATAGTACGTTGACACTCGATGCACTGTCTGGTTCATGAGTGACTAACGACACTGTCTGTTCTTTATCTGTTTGACTTTAAGTAGTGATTCACTTCCTTCTTATTCAAGAACTCCATAATCAGTATCTTTTTCTGTCACCACTTGAAATCTCCGTCACTTTAATAAATCCACTGAGCTTGAATACTTCATTGAGACTTGATCAATAAATTGAGCTTCTTTCAATGTAGACTCACTTCAAGTCTGTAGATGACTTTAATCTTCATTCTTTGACAGATATAATCTTCTGAGATTCCTGTGACAATTTGAATTATTACTTACTTATTACAGACTTGTTTAATGTTGAGTTAATTCCTCAATGTAAACAAATAGGCTTAAACATATGCCTTTCAATTCTTCCTTGGTCTACAAGTTCTTCAAAAAGATGATGTAATCTTCATTTGTCAAGCCAAATATGTCAAGAACTTCTCAAAAAGTTCAACTTAGAAGATTCATCACCTACCAAGACTCCTATCTCTACATCAACAAATCTGGATCTTGACCCCAAGTGAAAAAAAGTGGACTCTAGTGCTTATAGAGGCATGGTGGGATCACTTCTCTATCTAACTGCTAGTAGACCAGACATAATGTTTGCTACATGTCTCTGTGCAAGATTTCAAGCTGATCCAAAGGAGTCACACTTAGTAGCTATCAAAAGGATTTTTAGATATCTAAAGGGCACTCCTAATCTAGGCCTTTGGTATCCTAAAAATACTGGATTTGAGATTATTGGGTACTCTGACTCAGATTATGCTGGATGTAGAATTGACAAAAAAAGCACAACAGGTAGCTGTCAATTTCTTGGTGGAAGATTGGTGTCATGGTTTAGCAAGAAGCAACATTCAGTTTCTACATCAACTGCAGAAGCTGAATATATTGCAGCTGGAAGTTGCTGTGCACAAATTCTGTGGATGAATAATCAACTGTTGGACTATGGATTAGTGTTGAGCAATGTTCGCACAAAATCACGCAAGCGTACGCGGTCACAAGTAATATAAGAATAAGTAGAGTTCGTTCCCACAGAGACTGCTTTGGTTATTATAGTTTTGCACCTATGCAACAATGTATGGCTATTGTTCAATGCTAAGACAAGTATCAAAGTTGTGTTTTGATTAACTAAATTAACTAATCAACTTAAGAAGATTATAATTAACTAAAGAGATTGTTGTTGAATTACTTATGAGAATAAAACATGGGATCCTAACTTCATTAAATACTTCATTCAGAGTCTTTTGTCTTTAATCAATGCATGTGACGGTTGTGATAACTAATCGGATAACACAAAATCAGTACACGCTACCTTTCAGTATACGTATACCAAACCACTCAAACATCCACAAAAGAGATAGAAGTTGGGCAGACACCAATTATGCTTAGACCCTATATGTCTATAAGATTTGAAAACATAACGGTTTAACGAGCAAGTTATCCATTCAGATTACATAGGATAGGTAAGATGGTTAAAATTACCTACGAATCATGCATGACAAACATACATAAACCTATGCTAGCATGGCAAGTTCTAAACCTCTATATTCACTTTCGCAATCAATAGAGATTAACAAACGACTTAGATGTTAGCTACGCATCCAAGAAGAATAAGCACAACCAAACTAGGTTATCAATAATCCATCACACACAAATATTTAAAACAATTAACTACTAAAATCCATAGATAAATCCGTTAGAATCCCACGACAACGATTAGTTCATAATCGAACCGTTCATCATCGTGGGTTCTGATGAAAACATGATAATAAATATGTCTGGAATACTAATTAAAAGTACTAGATATAAGGTTTAAGAAAAACAAAACCAACGAGAATCCAAAGTATCGCCTAATTAGAAGAATACAAAGAAAATATGAAAACTAGATCTTCGTAATCAGCCGTCTTATTGTTCTCCTCACCGGTGGATGGATATGTATGTATGTAAGACAATGTATATCTCAGAAATCATCCACCAAGTGCTTAAATAAGCCTTTCTGCTGACTTGTTGCTGCAGGTTTCCTTTTCAGAATCGAAGTTGCCTTTCTTCAGCATTAGCCGGGCGCGGGCGCGCTACTTCAGGCGCGGGCGCGCTTCATCAATGTCCACTAGGGCGCGGGCGCGCTACTTCAAGCGCGGGCGCGCTACTTCAAGCGCGGGCGCGCTCCATCAGGGCGAGGGCGCGCTTGGATTTCTGCTAGAAATCTTCAAAAATGCTTTTCTTGAATTTTCTTCACTCTCTCAAGTCCCGCAACTTCTCGGCTTCCAAAATAAAGCTCAAACACCACCACAAACCACAGAAACTCCACAACTCTGCTGACGAAGCAACTCTGCATACACTAACACAAAACACATTAAAAACACCACGTACTTGAGTACAACCAATCAATTTAAGCTGATTTGAAGCGTTCCAAGTAGATATGAAATCCACTTATCAAGCAACATTCCTATCTATTGTGACAACACTAGTGCCATAGCCATCTCAGACAATCCTGTTCAACACTCTAGGACAAAGCACATTGATATCAGACATCACTTCATTAGAGAGCATGTTGAAAGGGGAACTGTGAAATTGTTCTATGTCTCAACAGAAAAGAAACTTGCAGACATATTCACTAAACCATTGGATGAAGCCACCTTTAACAGGTTGGTAAGTGAATTGGGAATGCCTAATCTGGTATGTTAACTTACTAGTTTTTACATTTTCATTTCTGAATGCAGCTTGTGACAGTAACCTCCAAGTTACTGTCATGAGAAGTTACTGTCATATAAGTTCTTATTCTTTTCGACAACATGTTTGCTATGACTTTGCTAAATTGAATTTTGTGCTAGTCGTATTGTCAGTAATAAAACTTTGTGTCATTAACTTGGATAACCTCAAAGTTTGAGATCTATGGTCAAAGACTTTGTGTTGATTGGCTATTGTGTGTTAATTGTTGGATTAGTGGAGGACATGAATCTTAATTGCTATATGTGGTAGTTGTATGGGTATTCCAAACTGTTGACTATTTACCTTACCTTTCCCCTAATATGCCTATAAAATGAACACTAGGTCATATTAGTTGTCACTATCAAAAAAAGGTTAAAATGGAAAACAAGTAGGAATCGAATACAGGCCTAAGATTCAGAGTGTTCCTCCACATAAGGAAGAGGTTGAGAAACTGTTTGATGAATTGGAAGACATACTAGATGAGGAAGAGAAGCAAGAGGCTACTGCCAAGGCCATTGAAGAGGCTAAATGGCAGGAGGAAGAAGAAGAATTTCAGGAGCTCCTTAAGCAAGAAGGACGCACTGAAGAAAAAGTTCATTTGGAACTTGTAGATTTAGTTAATAAAATCATAAAATCTTGATATGTACTGTTTTTAATGATTTTATTAATAAAATTGAATCCATTGTCGTTCCTGATTCTTGCTCTATGCTATTTGTTTCTGTGTTGATTATCTGATTTAATTACTGTGCATGATACCTGGCTCTCAATTGAATATTTGTGAATGGTGTTTATTGAGTTAAGTAAATTAATGACAACATCCATTAAAATTCATGACAGTTATTGTTTTCCTCAAACGTTACTGCCATCAAGAAAAGTAATTGTCACGGAATTTCATGACAGTTAGTTTCTTGACAGCAGTGAATAACATACTTTCAAGAGTTTTAAAGATACTGTCATTAAAGCACTTAACGATGACAGTAAGTTTTTCGCGACAATGTTACTGTCAAGACAAACCTACTGTCATCACCAAATGTCACTGACAGTTTGTTTCAGCGCACAGGTGACTGTCAATACAAGTGGACCGTTAAAATTGCTAATTCAACCTCCACGTTGACAGAAATTAAAGGGAGTAACCCACGTGGTGGTGTTACTGGGTAATAGCACGATTCCAAATAACCCCTTTTTCAGCTTAACGTTTGAACTACCCTTTATACATTAGTTAATCAGACAATATCAAACCTGACACAGAACAACCAAAGAAAAAGAACTTTCTACTCTATTTCTCTCTCTACTCATTCAACTCATTCATTTTCTCTCTCATACCAACAACGGCACCCAAACAATCAATTTCTCAGACTAACTTTGTTGGCATCTATTCTCCAAATGATGCTGGTGAAAAATTCAAAGGGCTTATCTATTTCCTGAATAAGTCCTATCTCGGGTATGCTATCACCTCAACTCCTGTTCTTGACCTAGATAGGATTGCGAACTTCTGGGAGTCTGTTGTTGCTCAGGGAGACAGAGACCATACTACCATCAAGTTCAAAATCAAAGAGCACAGTTACACTCTCACTATTCAAGGCATCAATGCAGCTCTAGGAATTGTGCTTGAACCAGGAAAGACCTACACAGAGCTAGCCAGTGATGAGACCTTGAAGATGCTTTTCTTGAAAATTGGGTATTCATGACCCATTTTTGAAGAGGGAACAACTAAGTGGTACCCTTCTGGTGAAATGGACAGGAAGTATTTGAGAAAAGAATGGAGCTTGATCTTGATGTCATGGTGAAAGTGTTTTCCACGAAGACTACTGGTTGGAATGGAATTCCCACTTACATCAAAAAGTTCACTCACTCTCTTGTTCATGGGTACAAGGTGGATGTTGGAAAGCTACTCATGGTACACCACAAGGCTGCCATAGGTAAGAAGGTAAATCTCTACCCTTGCTTTTTTAATGCTGTGTATTAATTCTCTCTTTGATTTTGATGAAAATGCCCCTCGTACAGAGGTTTGCAGTATTTTGAAAAGGAACATACACACAACTCTCACTTCACAGAATCTAAATGCACATATTCCACTCTGCTTCACCAAACACATGGTTGATCAAGTGCCTAACCTTGATTTTCCATTGCCCTATGGGTATGAAACCTTCACTCTTGAGGATGAGGGTGGATTAAACCCAAATTCAGCTAACCCCCATTCTACACCATACACTCATCCTAGGTTCTCTAGACTTCCCAAAGTACAGAGACAAGCCTTGCAAGAATCCAGGAAAAGAACCCTAGAAACTGATGTTGGTGGTAGTACTGAGAGTCAAGAGGGAGTTCCTGCACCCAGTGCAACAAATAAGGAGGCTAGTCAAACAAAACCCACAGTGGTTCCTCTTGAGCCTAAGAAGAAGAGAGCTAAGAGGGCCTAAACCACTGTCAGCCACCCTGCAGTCTCCCAAAAGACTGTAGAGGAAAACAGGGCACTAAACACCTCCCTAGATGTTCCTTCTAAACAAGGGACATCTATTGAAATTGACCTGTCTCCCAAGGCACCCTGTACAGAGTTTGTACAACCTCGTGTTTCAACTCATGAGGAGCCTCCACTTGTAAAAACACACATGGAGTCAGGACACAGTGAGGATTTCACCTCCCAAATTGATGCTTCACAAGTTCCATCTGTGGAGCAGCCAATATTCTCTTCTCCACCTTCACCTTCTTCCTTCCCTACTCACTCATTTGTTTCTTCTCCACAACCTAGAGAGGGGACAGTCCCAACCCTTCAGGTTTTGATCATCCATCTCCAATCATGGATGAGTGTAAAACATAATGTAACATAAGATGTAAAAGAGATAACTACAACTCTACAAAGGACAAGACATACAATAATATTAACAGAAGCACAGGAATCCAGAATCAAAGAAGAAAAGGTAAACTCAAAAAATCAAAATACGGTATGTATTCTTGAAGTCCGTAAACAGGTCACGGAAAGAAGTTCATAAAAAAGTTCAAGCCTCAGTGACAGTAAAAGAGACAAGACTTTCAAGACGACAGAAGTATGTGAATGATTTAGGGTTAAGTACCACGGGATCCCAGTGATTTAATCGAAGCAACCAGAACGACAAAGGACTTATCAGCAGCACTGAAATGAAGACATAAAAGAAGAATTGATCAAGTGTTATTCATCTGTGAACCAGACCAGTTGCACTAGGTGACAGCACTAAAAAGATCAAGTTGTTTTACCGTCTCAGAAGAAATTGATACAGTCTAAAACTAAAACACCCAGGAGCTCAGGAGTAATTACTAAAGGACAAAAGACAAGAAAAAGAATTCGATAGTTTTTCAATTGAGAAAACTATCGAATGGTGTTAAAGGTAATTCTATTTAAAACAAAGTAAATCAATTTGGCACTCGATAGTTTTAATTTAAAAACTATCGAATGGTAAATTGATTTAAACCATTCGATGGTTTTTAAATAGGGAGCAGGTGAAAAGTTTTGTTTTGTTTGAATGGTTGATGAAGATCCAAAGACCAAGATTGTTTCTACAAGTTTGGTTCGATGGTTTTCAAATCAAAGCCTACAATTACAACAGAGGAAGAGTGTCTTCTTCAGTCAGAGTTATTTCACAGTAGCAATAACTGAGAGAGAGATCAAGCCAGAGAGAAAATACCAGAGAAATTAATTCTGCTTGAATTCTATCAAAAGTATTGATTGTGTATAACTTAGAACTCATTGAAGCTAATCTACGGATTAGAAATTGTAGCACCCCTCGAGGTTTATATTTATAAAAAGATATATTCCCCGAAACTTGGTTTGGTTTGGTGTGTTTGATTTCGTTATAGAACTGAATGAATTATCCGCGAACGAAATTAAATTATTTGTGAGTATCGTATTCAACCCCCTTCTACGATACTTTGGACCTAACAATGAGCCCCCATCTAGTGGTCCACAAGAACCCATTTCTCAAAGTGAGATGAACACCACTCCTTCAAACACTGAGAAAGAAAAAGGTGCAACTCTGTCAGAAAGTGAAATAGTCAGTGCCTTGTTCAATCCCCAAGGAACGTCTTACCTTAGGGAAGATGCTGTCAAGGACTCTGGAAATGTTGCTGTCACAGGTAACCCTGCTGTCAAGGACTCAGTCAAAGTTGTTGGCACAACCAATCCTGCTGTCCAAGCTACAATGGAACCTACTGTCAATCTTTTAGCTGCCAGTAACATTTCTGGAAAAGCTACTGTCACCTCTGCACATCCCAATTATGATGAGGTTCTCATTGAGGATGTCTCTGATGATGATGTGCCACTTTCTCAGTTCTTAAAGGTACATTCTAAACCATCTATTTCATTGCATGTAAGTACTGCTCATTCCCATGCATCTAGGTTGAGTGAGGGTGTGCAAAAGAAAAGAGAGATAAAAGAAAAGAGAGGTGAGCATAAAAATGAGAGGCAGCCAAATGAGCTGGCAAAAGGAGAGGGACTTGAGCATGTCCAAGGTGAATTTGAGGGAGCCCATAATGTTCAGGCACTAGGCTTTGAGAGTTCTTCTGTGAGGAGTGATGAGATCACTCAGAAAAACCCTGAGAGTGTGAGAACCCCCACAGCCTCCAAGCCCCATTCTTTTCCTTCCCCTCCAAGAAGGCTGAGAACTGGTGGCCCCTCTACTGCTCTCAAGTTGGAAGCCCTAGAGTACAGATGTCTATCCATGGAAACTAAGCTTGACAGCCTGTCTACCATGGTGGCCTCTGGCTTCTCTAGTATTCAGGAAGCTATTCAGGTTTTAACTGCTAGTCTTGATGCTGCCAACTTACCTAAGGGGGAGAAAAGTGTAAGATCAGAATTTGTCCCAGAGCAAGGTGTTGAAGCACAAGAAGTACCTGATGCTGCAACTCAGGGGGAGCCTGTAGCTAAGGAGGAGTCAGTACCTGTAAAGAATAAAGGGGGGCCAAAAGGGGATTCAGGGAGTAAGGGGGAGCAAGAAGCTGGAAATCTTTTTGAGTATGAGTTGGCTGGAGAAAAAGTACTGATGTCTAAGGAAGCACTAGAGGCAATGCAAGGGAAAGCACAATCCAAAAGACCAGTACTCCCTCCTGTGACAATAAGAGAACCAACTTCAAATCCTAAGAAGAATGCACTTGAAAAGAGGTGGAGAGAGCAGGAGGAGCAAAATAGGCTGGGAAAAGGAAAAGACAAGATGCTTGAATACATTTCTTCAGGAAACATATGTAGTGAAGGAACTGAGTTTAGTCAGAAAGAGGCTAATGCTTTGATGGTTGACTACAGGGAGATCACACTGCACAATCATGATGATGACTTCAGTAGAATAGTTGAGGAGGCAATGTTGGAACCAAGCAAAATACTGAGTAACTGCTCAACTTTACTAAGGAAGAAGATCATAAGTGTCTGTGTGAAGATCAATGAAGAAAAGAGGTGGGCCATTGATGTGTACCTGGACAATGGCATATGGCACAAGAAGCTCTCACATCTGAACTTCAAAACTATGAACTCTTTGGTAAAGAGAGAGTTAGTGAGAGGGTTGCCCCTGATGGAATTCAATCAGGAGGGACTATGTGAAGCATGTGAAAAAGGGAAGTCGAAGAAAGCATCACATGGAAGCAAAGGAATGACAAGCATTTCTGAACCATTACAACTGATTCATATGGATTTATTTGGTCCAGTAAATGTTATGTCACTTTCAAGAAAAAGATATGCATTGGTGATGGTGGATGACTACTCCAAGTACACGTGGGTGTTGTTCATACAATCAAAGGATGAAGCAACACAACTAATCATTGATCACATCAAGAAGATAGAAGTGGAAGCTAAGCTACATGTGCGGACAATCAGATCAGACAATGGAACTGAATTCAAGAATGCAGTTCTTAATGATTTCTGCTCAGAGAAAGGAATATCAAGACAGTTTTCAGCACCAAGAACTCCTCAACAGAATGGAGTAGTGGAAAGGAAGAACATGACCTTGGTTGAAGCAGCAAGGACCATGTTGAGTGAATCAAAACTTCCCACTTACTTTTGGGCTGAAGTAGTGAACACAGCTTGCTACACTCAGAATCGAACCCTGATCAACAAAGATCATGAAAAGACTCCGTATGAGTTAATGGCCAACAAGAAGCCAACACTGAATTACTTTCATGTGTTTGGTGCAAAGTGCTTTGTACTTAAAGATGGAGAACATCTTGGCAAGTTTGATGCCAAAGCAGATGAAGGCATTTTTCTAGGCTATTCTCTGGAATCTAAGGCTTTCAGGGTATATGTGATTGAAGATAAGAAGGTGTTGGAAAGCTTTAATGTAACATTTGACGACACCAAAAGACCAAGACTGCAAACTGGAGAGAACTCTGAATCCTTGGTATTTGAAAATCTATCAGGAGATCTCTCTGACAATGAAGAAGTACCTAAAGTTGTTACAGTTATTAATAATAATCATAATGATAATGATTCTGGACAAAGTGGTGACCAAAGTGGAGATCCTCAAAATACTACAGGATCCACTAGTCAGTCCACAGAATCAACAGATCAAACCGTCAACAACTCAGGGGGAGCAGGAGAAGGATCAACTAGTCACACTCCACAACATCTAGAACAAGGAGAATCGTCAAGATCGCATCTGCCAAGACAAAGGGTATGGAATAGAGATCATCCCTTTCACTTGATCATTGGTGATTCGGACACAGGAGTGAGAACTAGGAGAACATCACAAAATGAATGTCACTATTATGGGTTTCTTTCAGAAACAGAACCTAAGAAAGTTGAAGATGCTCTAGATGATCCAGATTGGGTGATTGCTATGCAAGAGGAACTCAATCAGTTTGAAAGGCAAAAAGTTTGGAAGCTGGTACCCAGGCCTAAGGGAAAATCTGTTATTGGAACAAGATGGGTATTCAGAAATAAGTTGGACGAAGATGGCATTGTAACGAGAAACAAAGCCAGACTGGTTGCTAAAGGTTACTTTCAAGAAGAGGGTATAGATTATGATGAAACCTATGCACCAGTAGCAAGACTTGAGGCCATCAGAATGTTTCTGGCATTCGCAGCACATTCCAATTACAAGGTATATCAGATGGATGTGAAGAGTGCTTTTCTGAACGGGGAGTTAGAAGAAGAAGTGTATGTGGAACAACCTCCAGGTTTTGAGGATTCAAAACTGGCAGACTTTGTGTACTTTCTATTCAAAGCTCTCTATGGACTCAAACAAGCTCCGAGGACATGGTATGACACTCTCTCTGAATTCCTACTTGAAAATGATTTTACAAGAGGTGTCGTAGACAAAACTCTCTTTGTCAAAAAGCATAAAAATGATTTGATATTGGTGCAAGTATATGTTGATGACATAATATTTGGTTCTACTAATGATGATCTATGCAAGAGATTTGCTAAGTTAATGCAGAGTCGTTATGAAATGAGCATGATGGGTGAATTGTCATTCTTCCTTGGACTGCAAGTATACCAAAGACAAGATGGTATATTCATTTGTCAGTCCAAGTACATCAAGGATCTTCTTAAGAAGTATCAAATGGAAGGCTCATCTATAGCAAAGACTCCTATGCCAACTGCCACTAAGCTTGATAAGGATGAAACTGGTAAGAAGGTTGACATCACAGGCTACAGAGGTATGATAGGCTCATTACTTTATCTCACTGCAAGTAGACCAGATATAATGTTTGCAACATGCTTGTGTGCTAGGTTTCAGTCCGATCCTAAAGAATCTCATCTAATAGCTGTTAAGCGAATATTTAGATATCTTAAGGGGACTCCAAATCTTGGAATTTGGTACCCTAAAGATACAGGATTTGATCTTATTGGATATACAGACTCTGATTTTGCAGGTTGTAAGATTGATCGAAAGAGTACTTCAGGAAGCTGTCAGTTTCTTGGAAGAAGGTTAGTTTCCTGGTACAGCAAGAAGCAGCATTCAGTGTCCACATCAACAGCTGAGGCTGAATACATTGCTGCTGGTAGCTGCTGTGCTCAGATCTTGTGGATGAGAAACCAACTCCGTGACTATGGGCTTTTGTTGACAAAGATTCCAATATTTTGCGACAACACAAGTGCCATAGCAATCTCTAACAATCCAGTGCAACACTCGAGGACGAAGCACATCGACATCAGGTATCATTTTATCTGAGAGCATGTCATGAATGGAACTGTGGAGTAGGGGTGGCAATTTCGGGTAATGGGCCAGGTTCGTGTCGGGTTGACATTACCCGTTTTTTTTTTGGTCTGACCCGAACACGACCCGACCCGAAACAGGTTAAGAAATTGTTACCCGAACCCGACCTGTTGAAAACCCGAGTTACCCGAAATTGACCTGTTTGACCCGAAATTGAATGGGTAGTTTTGACACGACCCGAAATGACCCAAAACGACCCGAAATGATCCAAAAATTGGAATAAATAATTAAGCAAATATTCAACATATTCAACAGGCTTAACTTGAAAATGGAAAATGTTACACCAAATCACCATACAAACGTAAGACAAAATAATAATACGAAGTCTACAAATTTTTAAAAGTATTTTAGTACATAATCATTCATCACTAAAGCGGAAATTCATAATGAATTTTAACTTCCAAGTACATCTCTGGATATTTTCATTTTCCATTTGATTCCACCTGCATTTATAAATATAAAAAATTTTATAAGTTCAAAAGAAAAGAAAAATTATAAGAACAAAGACTCAAAGAGTGGCACCAGCACTTACAATATTTTCTTCTAATCTTTATCCAAGTGCCATTTTAAAATATCTTCAGTTAAGTCCTCCACCGCTGCCTCCGCCATTGCTGTAACAGAAGTAATAAATTAAATTATTAGTGTGCTGAAAAGTTGGTTTGCGTAAATAGAATTGAAAGTTGAAACCACACCTTTATCTCCATATATCCAGTCTCTTGCAAAGATTAAACTCTCAACATTTTCTGGTAGAAGTGAAGTGCGGAACTTGCTAATAACTCGTGCACCAGCACTGAAGGCTGCTTCCGAAGCCACAGTGGTAATGGGAATACTCAAAACATCACGAGCCATTGTAGCAAGTTCTGGATATCTAAACTGATTCCCCTTCCAGAAATCTAAAACATCTAAATTTGCTTTCCTATCAACTTTTGGCTCGTCCAAGTAAAGCTCCAGCTGTGTTTTTTTGGCACTTAAAACTGACACATCATTTTCATAGTCATCAAGCTCCTGCAATAGTTTGGATCAGTATAATGCTAGTATATAAGTAATTAAAATTTGTGCATACTTAGTACATAGTTAGTTAGTTACCTTCATAACGTCTTCGGCCTCATTAGCAAATAGAGGTTCACATCTATCACGGGAGTGTCCCTGATTTGGAGTTGAACTTGAATCTGCCCCTGAACTCAAATCTGCTTTAGCAACATATTCATTAAAAAGTAGGAAAAGCTTTCTTTTAAGATCTATGAATTGTTGTGACTGAGCCCCGTAGAATTTCTTATAGAAGAAGTCAACGCAGCTAAGCTTGTACCTCGGATCAAGAATGCAAGCAACGGCTAATATGGTGCTAAATTCAACCTAATATTCTTGAAATTTCTCGTACATCTTAGCAGCCATTGAGCGCAGATACTCATCATCAGAATTTAACTTATCTGTCAATGTTAAATGAGCAATAGCCAGCACCTGAAAATACAGATTTGCAGTAGGATACTTACTACCAGAGAATAGTTGAGTTATCTCATAGAACACACCTAGAAACTTACATATCTTTTCCGCTTTGTCCCATTCTTCCTTCGTAGGGCAAAATGTATAGTTTGAATCACAAAGTTCTAGATGACAAAAAGCTCTACGATAATGTGTAGCACCATCAAGCATCACAAAAGTGGAATTCCATCTCGTAGGACAATCTTGCCTTAGACCTTTTCTGCCCACAATTGCCATATTTTTTACACATTCCTTAAACTTCTTTTTTCTCACTTGTGAGTTTTTCAAATACTTAATACTCTCTCTGATTTTTTCAATGCATTGATCAATATCTTTTAAACCTTTTTGAACTACAAGATTCAATATATGCACGCAACAACGGATATGCACGTACACACCATCACTAACTAACAAGTTCCTTATGTTTATTTGAGAGATCAACAAATTAATAAAACATGTATTAGAACTTGCATTATCCAAGGTCATTGCAAAAACCTTATGGTCAATACCCCACTCACAAAGTAACTCATATATCTTTTCACACAAATTCACACCCGTATGAGGAGGTGGCATGATAGTATAATTAAGAAATCTCTTCTGTAAATTCCAATGTTTATCAATGAAATGGGCAGTTAAAGACAAATAACCATCAGTTATCATAGAAGACCACAAATCAGACGTCAAAGAAATTCTACCCGGGGCTGATTGCAACATTTTTTTCACTTTATCTTTCTCTTTGTTGTACAGCTTAAGCACATCAGCTTTACAAGTGTTTCGGGAAATAGTTTGGACATTATTATTTAAATAATGGTGCAAAGCTCTAAATCCCTCATACTCCACAAACTGAAATGGTTGACTGTGCATAGTGATAGCAGCAGTATACAATTCTCTATATGTTTCTTGATCAAACTTATTAGTACTTAAAGAAACAGACCCTTGCTCGCGAGATATAAGAAGCTGACCTATGTCCCTTGTAACTCTAGTCTTACATTTCTTAATATGCTTGATTAAATTACCAGTACTATAATTACTTGGACAAACATAGGTAGTACCACATTTCTTGCACTTACCTCGCTGTTTTTTATCCGGCCCTACAAAGATATCAAAGTAATCCCACACGTGCGAATTGAGTTTCCTCTTCATTGCAGAGGCAGATGGAGAGACAGAAGCAACTGGATCATTAGATATCTCCACAACATCGTCATTTTCACCTTCTGGATTTTCTTCCAGATTTTCTTCAAAATTTTCTGGTGGTGGATTTTGGTTTTCACTTTCGCTTTCCATTTGTGAAGTCTGCTGCAAAGTTTACGCAAACAAATCATCAGATAAATATGCATACATAAGAATTAAAGGCACAACAGTATAGCAGGATTAAAACTCAGTTAATATTGCATCAAACAGAAAGGAGTTGACTTGGGTTAACTGAAACAGCTAGCAGAAAACACAAACAAGACATATGATGATCAACTTATACACGAGGCCTGTATTAAAATTATAAAACTGATGTGCTCATGGCCTTCAAAAAAATACAGAAGGAAAGAATTAAAGGAAACAACAACATTGATCATAAGTGAAGTACACGCAAAAAAGAAGTAAACACATTCATTAAACTCTCTGCAAACTCTACATTACATTCATTAAACTCTCTGCAACTTACAAGCCAGGCAGCAGCACTTAATAGTGTATGTATGCCAAGTGTGCCACAAGTTGCTGCTTGAATCATGTTATTTAATACAAAAACCTAGATAAATCATCAGATAATATGCAGATAACATTGATCCAGTTGTCAATAACACAAACATAACACACTATTAAACATAACACACTATTGATAGAATTTAAAAAACAAAACCAGAATCCACAAATCACAAATTCTAAATTCATTAGCAAACAAAAGATTCACAAATCAAAGTTTACGCAAACAAATCAAAGTTTTGTTAACTCTGATTCACAATATGAATTCATAATATAACACAAACATACACAATATATATACAAACACCCGTGTAGTATGCTTTATAAATATTATTATTAATTTTTTTTATTATATTAATTTACAACATGATTAAAATAAATATTATTTATAATAACTTTTTTTATATTAAATTAAATTGCCACCAATCTATCATTTCTAAGACTCTGGCTCCATATGTGGCTCTCAATTTAAAATCAATCTTCACAGATTCAGTCTTAGTCTCCATTTCTAGAGCTACTCCTTTTTCTTCATCAACGGATATTTCTCATCCGTTGACAAATGTTTGTCTGTCTACGGATATGCCTAAAATCAGCTATCCGTTGACATATACTTCTATGCATTCACTAACCCAGATTTCTGTTTTCTAAAAATTATATCGATTAGAAATCGACATCACTGCATTGTTTCCCTCACTTGCGTCTTGGTGATTAATCTGTTTGATTCGATATATTTTTGGATTCTCATATGGTCTAAGGCTTTGTATTGTTATTTCCCAATAATGTGGATTGATTTCTCTTTCATGTAATATATAGTATGTAATTTTTTCCTCTTAATTTTGTATAAGTACTTGATGCTGCATATTATGTTTTTTAAGATACATGAATGATCATGTTACATGGTATCAAATTTATAAAAATATTACTCGATATGATTTTGCATGCGTACTCTAATTTAGTTGGTGATGAATAACTATATTTCGTCAATCCTTTAAAAAACAATTAAAATGACATGAAATCATATTATGTTACTAAAAATTTGATATTACAAATTCATGTCATATTTATAATTATCTCAATATCACTATCTTTTTAATTATATTTTATTAATATTTTAAATTATGTATATTACAAAAAATAACATATGTACATTTATATGCAAATATTAAATACAAAATAATTAGTGTACTTAATAAAGATTAGTTATTAATGATTAGAGATATCAATATGTATTAACAATAGAGATATTAAGATGAAGTAAATAGAATAGGGGTTGAAAAATAATTTTACACCTTGAAGGGTATAATTGTCTTTTAACAGTGAATAAATTCGCTCAATAAACTCCCTAGTTGCGAGGCACGAGTATACTCTAAAAAATCATGTAATTTGTGATTAATTTTGGTGTATTTGTGAGATATTTTTAAGTTAGTGACAATTTTTATGAGATTAACATTCTTATTTTTTCTATAATTTTGTATAATTTACCGGCAAATATTTGATGATGCATGGTATGTTCTTTAAAAAACACAAATACTTATACTATACACTGATAAACTTAAAAGAATTATTACTCGTTATGATTTTTCGTGTATATTCTAAATTAATTGATGATGAAAAATTTCCTTTCTTATAATTATATCACAGTTAACATGACATGAAATTATGTCACATTAATTATTAAGAATTAATGTCATGAAATCATGTTATTTTTATAATTATCTCAATATCAATTCTTTTAATTATGACTCACAAACCTCTTAATTGCTATAGTAATTTTTATAATTGTCCTTTTACATTGAACTAAATGACTCACAAACCTCCTAATTGTTATAGTAAATATGTATTAAATATGTAATAGATAAGGTTCAAAAACTCGAAAATTGGTTCCGCTTAATTTTGTCTTCAAAATTCGAGTACTCGTTTTCAACATCCAAGTACGAGCTCAAATTCAAATTGGTTGACAATCGAGTTCCGAGTACTCATTTGTGTACTTGGCCGAGTCAATCGAGTTTTAAAAATCACAGGTACAGATTTACTTTCTTAACCTGTATAATACAAGCATACTTGTATAAATTCAGGTATGCACTATTTACGTTTACGAGTAATGAAAATAGTTTCATACAAGATTGCTTTATTTGAAAATTTTAGTATATTACGTGTTTAAAAATTAAATTATTATGTTATTTTTGCTCGATGAATAGTGTAAAAATGCCAATGAATTGATTTAATTATAGATTATTGTGTAATAATGAGTAGACACAATTGATACAAGCATATTAAATAAAAAATTCATTAATTACTACTCATTATTATGAAATAAAGATTGGAAACAATTAATGCTTACATATTAAATAAAAATATCATTAATATATAATAGGGGTAATTTGATAATTATACATCGAATAAATTGTCTCATCCAACTACCTAGTTGCTCTATTATATATATATATAATAATAGATATAATAGATTAGTTGATTATTTGTCTTTAATTTAGTTAATTTGTTGATGGGTTTTGTTTGTGTCGAATTCTTGGACATTATTTATAAATTCTTACACGAGTCAGTGTTGAACTGTTAATTTGTAGAGCATTGTTGACACTATCTACCTACTAATTGTTGATGAGTAAAGTTATGGGGGCACAACATGATATTTTCTTTACCATTATATGTAAAGGGATTACTTTGAAGATAATGTCGTGAATTTCATTAGCAAGCAATGGACAGAATAAACAATAAAAAGACCAAACCCTGCAAATCATATACAAATTCTTAAAAATTACACTTTTAATTATGTGTGTCAAAAAATTAAACGCCTGTATTTTTAAATAAACAAAGGGAGCAACATAGAAAGTGTTCAAGTAGTGTCTACAAAATAAGAGTAATTTAATAGTTCTCTAAAGTTTTTTCCAAAATTTGAGTTGTCACTTTTCTATAGGTTGCTTTCACATAAATGTAATAGAACTCGGCTGTGTTAATATTAATTTTTGGATCAATTTTGAGATTCTTAGCATTACTCTAAGAAGAATGACCATCTTCTGGAAATATTTGCAAAAATATTAACTTTTTGAAAATATTTGTAAAAATACGGTCTGTAACTACTTTCAATCATCTGCAACTACAACCAAAATCAACCACAGATGCAACCAAAACACTAGTACAGATTTGACTTTCAGCGTCGGTCAAAAATAGTCTTTAGCGTCGGTTTTTGGGCGTAGTATATGAAGGGGACGCTATAGGTATGGTTCTATTGCGTCGGTTGATTAGGCGACGCAAATCACTTGCTAACAGCGTCGGTTTTCTGAAACACCGACGCTTATTGTCTTATTATTGGCGTCGGTCTGTTAAAAAACTGACGCATAAAGACTGGTATAGGCGTCACACTATTAAAGAACCGTCGCTTAAAGATATTTTATAAGCGTCGGCGTTTTCAAAAACCAACGCATTAAGTCAGGTCTTTGGCGTCAGTTGTCCAAAAACCGACGCATAAAATCATTTTTCCAAAATAAAAACCAGCTGTTCATATTTTCTTATACTACCAACAATCATATTATATAAAATGACCAGTATTTCAGAAAAAATAAAATTTGCAACCGATGAAATCTTATTAACAAACAAATTATTATAATTATATAATACAAACAACTTCTATAACATTCTTGAAAATATCATTATTATATATTCTTGGAAGCAATCCTAGTCTAAGCAATCCTAGTCTAATCCTACAACCGACGCCTATAATATTCAAAAGCAACGGTTCTCTGTATAACCGACGCAAAAAATGCGACGCTAAAAAGCATTTTTGTACTAGTGAAAATACGGCCTGCAACCAAAACAACCAGATGCAACCGGATGCAACCAGAAGCAACTTTTTAAAAAATAATTGAAAAACAGATGAGAATTCAAAAAATTTGTTAGTAAAATGTTTGGTAAGTTTGTGGTCTTGATTAAGCCGTTCCCTGGGGTTCAGTTGCAGATATGGTTGAAAGTAGTTGCAGGCCGTATTTTTTCAAATATTTTCAAAAAATTGGTATTTTTGCAAATATTTTGGTATTTTCGCAAAAAATTACAAAACATATAGTATTTTTGCAAAAAGTTTTTTGAGTTGGGTATTTATGAAAAAAAACCCAAATTTTTTTCCAAAATTTGAGTTGTCACTTTTCTGTAGGTTGCTTTCACATAAATGTAATAGAACTCGCGTGGCGTTAATATGAATTTCACCAATAAAAGCGTGTGAGAAAATTTTTGGATCAATTTTGAGATTCTTAGGATTACTCTAAGAAGAAGGACCGAGGTCAAAGTACGGTTGAAGTCCATTTTTAAAGTGGGTGAGAGGCGTAAGAATGAGACAACATGATGTTTTTCTTCACCAGTATATATAACTAGACTTTGAAGATAATGTTGTGAATGGAACAGAAAACAAAACAGAACAAACAATGAATATAAACAAGAAGAGACCAAACCCTGCAACTCATATACACATTACTATCTTCATTCTTGCCAATTTTATTTACTTGGCTCCCTTAACATTAGTATCTGCATTAAAAGTACAACCAGTGGTTGGATTTGGGTACAAGATCAGATCATCGACTGTTAATCCTGGATCATCATTGACTTGTGATCTTCAACTCATCAAGAAGTCCTCTGTTTTTGGATCAGACATTCAGAATCTCAAGCTTCTTGCCAGGTGATTCACTGCTTTGTAGTTGTGTTTATTGGTCAACGTTGGTATACGCATGTGAATGAGTATGTAGATATGGGTCCGTATCTACGACCAAATCTCGACACTCTGGCCTCCGAAAAATAATTTTTTTGGCACGAAAGAATTTAGAAGTATACTTAAATTAGAATTTGGAATTTTAGATCATATTTTAACTGATACATAATAAATTTTTATTGTCCTATAAAATCAGTGAGAGAGAGAGAGAGAAAATCTCCATAGTAAAGTTTACATAGTCAGGGACTAAGGAGGGTGTATTCTTTTCATATTTTGATGAATTAGTAATAATCCACGGATTTTACAAGATTGTTGCTGATTTTAATTCTACGCGGATTTTTAAAGTTGATTTAAAATCTCGCAGAGTTGATGCAGAGTCTCGCTGATTTTGAAATGTTTCACACAAATCTATCAAAATTTCATAGATTTCATCCGGATTTCAAAACTTAAAAAATATACTAACAAATCCATTAAAATCCACCATTTTATTAAATCCAAGAAAATCCATGGATTTTTTAATACCACCAGATTTTAATGGATTTTTAAAATCCCAATTGATTACACCTAGATTTTGAAATACTTTTCAGAATCCTAATTGAATACCCCATATTTTAAAAAACTTTTCAGAATCCTAATTGAATACCCCGGATTTTAAAGGATTATTTAAAATCTTAATTGAATACCCCTAGATTTCTGAAATCCTTCAAAATCCTTTAAAATCCTAAATGAATACATCCGGCTAAATGTAATGTTTTAGCATTGTGATGGTCTTAGAGTAGTTTGATACAAAATTTCTTGATTTGTCCTGCCTTGATAAAAAACACACACACAACCATGGGCTGACCGTGGTAGTGGCTAGGGTGGGTTGTAGCCCGGGTGAAACAAATTTTTTTTCTCAAAATTACTACTAGCGACTTGGCAAAATATGTTATCGGTGTGATTTTGTTCTGAGTTCCCAAAATGTGTTCTTTGCTTGGGTTTCTTAATGTCGTATTTCCTTTAAACTAAAAAAAATACAATCCTATTGTAAAATTTAGTGTAGTAATAAATGTAATTGAAAAAAAAAATGTTAAGTACTTGGTAATTAGTTTTTTGTCCATAGAATTAAGGTAATTGCAAAATAAATTCATATGGTGTGTTTTTGTTATTTAGCTTTCATTTTACAGTTTTATGTATACTTCAATTTGAGAAACTCAAATTATTAGCTAATACCGTAATAATTTTATATGTTTAATGTTAGGAAAAGATTTTTTTAACAGGTTTAGCTAACCTGAAACTCATCTTAATCTTATTTGCTAATAATAATTTTATATGTTTAGTGTTATAATTTTCTTTAAAAAAAAGTTACATATGTTATTTTATAGTAACATTTTAATAATGATATATAATTTTCTTCCAGTTTAAATTATGATTATGATGTATGGTTCACCTCCCTCTAGTCCTCCCTTTAGTTTCTATATATCTACGTTGAGTGTGTCAGCATACGGTTTCATGAAAGATCAAAATGAGTATTACAAGCCTACAACTAGTGCAAATGTAAACTGCTGGGAAAAAAAATTAGCCCAGGTCATCTTACAATCCTAGGTCCGCCCCTGCACACAACTGAAAGCCTGAGACTGAATGCAGCTTTGAAACAAAAGATCGCCTGAGAATCAAGATCACCGATGCCAATCACCAGAGATGGGAAGTTCCACAACAAGTCCTCCACCGCAATGCACCCTCCCTTCCAGAAAGCCACTCCCCCTCATCGAAAAACAAAGGATACATTCTCTCCAGCCCTACCTCTGACCTCATCTTTACCCTCCACAAAACCACCCCGTTTGGCTTCTCCATCACTCGTAGATCCTCTGGTGATACTCTCTTCGATACCTCACCAAACCTATCAAAACCTAACACTACATTCCTCATTTTCAAAGATCAGTTTCTCCAACTTTCCTCTTCTCTTCCTGCAGACCGGTCATTTCTTTACGGCCTCGGAGAGCATACCAAGAGATCTTTCTTGATCGAACACAATCAAAATCTTACAATGTGGAATGCTGACATTGGCAGTGCAAACATTGATCTTAATTTATACGGGTCCCATCCATTTTATTTGGATGTCCGGTCACCGGACTCAGCTGGAAAAGTGGCTGCTGGGACCAGTCATGGGGTGCTGTTGCTTAATAGTAATGGGATGGATATCGAGTACACTGGTGATAGGATTACTTATAAGGTGATTGGTGGTATACTTGATTTGTATTTTTTCGCAGGAGAGTCTCCGGAAAATGTCGTTGATCAGTATACTGAGCTTATTGGCCGGCCTGCTCCAATGCCCTATTGGTCATTTGGTAAGTTAACATTTTCATTGATTTTTTTCTAATTTTGGTTTAGTTTCATCTCTTACCTCTGTTTGATAGCATATTACTAATAAGTATCACTTCATTTGTAGTTAACTTTAACATTTTCTTGTAGGATTTCACCAATGCCGTTATGGCTACGTTGATGTGAGTGACCTGGAAGGTGTAGTTGCTGGTTATGCAAAGAGTAGAATCCCACTTGAAGTAATGTGGACAGATATAGACTACATGGACGGCTATAAAGATTTCACCTTTGATCCTATTAACTTTCCTTTAGACAAGATGAGAAAATTTGTAGAAACAATTCACAGCAATGGTCAGAAATATGTGGTCATCGTTGATCCTGGTAAATTTCCTTTTATACATAAATGATAGACATACATGCATATATCTGTTACTATCTAGAGCTGCTCTGCAATCAAAATTCGAAACCAATATTCTTTTTTGATAATTCAGTTGAAGCCAATATTTAACATGCTCAACTTAATTGTTTTGGCAAGTGTTCTGTATAGTTGACGATCATTGTCCTCTACACAGGAATCAGTACCAACTCAACTTATGATACCTTCATAAGAGGTATGAAAGCTGACATATTTATAAAACGTGATGGTAAGCCTTACCTAGGGAATGTATGGCCTGGATCGGTGTTTTATCCTGATTTTCTAAATCCGCGTGCTGGAATCTTCTGGTCTGATGAAGTTAAGCTATTCCGGGATCTTCTACCTGTTGATGGCTTATGGATAGACATGAATGAGCTATCCAATTTCATATCATCTTCTCCCATTCCAAGTTCTACCCTTGATGATCCCCCTTACAAAATCAATAATTCTGGATTTAATAGGCCCATTAACGAGAAAACAGTTGCTGCAACAGCCATACATTTTGGTAATATCACTGAATATAATTCGCATAACCTTTACGGACATTTGGAATCCAAAGCTACCAATGAAGCATTGGTGAAAGCAACTGGGAAAAGGCCGTTTGTTCTTAGTAGGTCAACTTTTGTGGGTTCTGGTAATTACACCGCTCACTGGACTGGGGATAATGCTGCCACCTGGGATGATATAGCATACACAATTCCGAGCATTTTAAGCTTCGGAATTTTTGGAGTTCCAATGGTTGGGGCTGATATCTGTGGTTTTTCACGGAACACAACCGAGGAGCTTTGTCAGCGTTGGATTCAGGTAAAACCTTATACCTACTCTCTATGCATGATATTCATGAAATGCTTCACCTTATGAGAAGACACTTCACAAGCTTTCCACATAGCTTACAATACTTATTTTTATTTTCAGAATAGTTAATTAACTCTGTAAACACACTGCTAACATTCTATATCATTTCCTCGACCAGTAAGGAACCAAGAGTTATTTTTGATGAAATAAAAAGCAGCACATGCCCTTTTCTTATATATTCTGTATCTGCAGTTGGGGGCCTTTTATCCTTTCGCAAGAGACCATTCTGCAAAGTTTACTATACGTCAAGAGCTATATCTATGGGATTCAGTTGCTGCAACAGCCAGGAAAGTGCTCGGACTCCGTATGCGATTATTACCGTACTTTTATACACTAATGTACGAGGCACACATAAAAGGGAACCCCATCGCACGACCACTTTTTTTCTCATTCCCTCGAGATATTGCAACTTACAGAATCAATAAGCAGTTTCTCATTGGTAAAGGTGTGATGGTGTCCCCTGTGCTGAACTCTGGCGCTGTCTCGATTGATGCGTACTTCCCTGCAGGAAACTGGTTCAGCCTCTTCAATTATTCAAAGTCAGTGAGTGTAGATACAGGGAAGTCCATCAAGTTAGATGCACCTCGTGATCACATAAATGTACACATCCAAGAAGGGAACATACTGGCGATGCAGCAAGAAGCTATGACAACTCGCGCTGCTAGAAACACCCCATTTGAGCTATTGGTGATTAACAGCAACAGCGGAAACAGTTCTGGGGAAGTTTTCTTGGATGATGGAGAGGAAGTTGAAATGGGAGGAAAAGGCGGGACATGGAGTTTTATAGAATTTTCTTTCAATATAGAGGGGAAAACAGCAATAATCAAATCAAAGGTGGTCAATGGAGAGTTTGCTCTGAGCCAGAAGTGGATCATAAATAAGGTGACTATACTGGGGCTGAAGTAAAATGTTAACAGCTTGTATAACAGCAAGTTCTATCACGGCATTACCAGAAAAAGGCTTCTCAGAAACACAACAATAAGAAAGATTGCAGATGACACTGATGGATTTGTTACAATGGAGATCTCAAATCTATCACTACTAATTGGGAAAGAGTTTAAGGTGGAGGTCACTCTTTAACTAGTAGTTTAAACTCTACATATTTTCTGCAATTCCACTCGAATGAACTTTGAATAAGGGGATTTTGATATTACGTTTACCAGTAGTGAATAAAAATAACTGCTACTACAAGTATGTATCCGTATGGAGTGGTCAGGCTTGACTTTTACCAAAGTGTAAAATGTTTAAAATCTAGGAGTCCAAGAAAGAATTCTACCGCAGAATTTTCATATTAAAGGGTAACAATCCTGAGCTCGAAGTTCAGAAGATAAATAAGTATCAGTTATTCCTACAAATTTGATCTTCCAAGAGAAAACATTGTCCAAATAACAGCATGAGTAGTCGACATGAACACTTGCATTTCGCAACAAAAACAGAACATTTATTTAATCAAAATGTGCAAATATTATGTTGAGAGATACCCAAAGACTTTGTGTTGTGGTAAAGATAGCAGTAAAGACCACCAGGGAATAAAGGAAATCTATTATCATTAATATATTACAATAAATAGGTAGTTAAAAGTTACAAAATAGTCAAACAAAAGATAAATAGTAGTACTACTAACAAAAGAATTTTGAACGATGTAAAAAAAAAAAAATTAGCTCGGGGTCAAATTTGAAAATGACTATATTTTTTATTATAGCCCAAGTTAAAATTTAAAAGTTAGACAAAAAAATTTTTATAATAATTTAGCTTGGGGTTAAATTTAATCATGGTTAGCGCGTTCCAAGTATATGACATCTGAGACTGAGAATTCACCAACTACAGTATTTATAAGTGTAGTTCAGAACAATTAGCGTACCAAACAATTGAACTTCAAATGTAACTTCCTTATGACTTATTATCGGATGAAATAATCTGTCGTCTCCCTGTCAAGCATCTTCTTTGGTGCAGATGTGTGTCTAAAGGGTGGTGCTCTCTCATCGATAGCAATGCGTTTATTAAGAAACATCTTAGAAGAATGATCGAGTGCAATACTCGTGGTGTCATTCTTGGGGGTCCTCATGGAGAGTTCTACTTGGCGGATGTTGATTCTTTGGGTGATGATTCTGCTTCTGTTGTAGAATTAGATGGTCCACTTAACACTCTTCTTTATGGTGCAACTTTTGTGGGTTCTGCCAATGGAATAGTTTGTGCAGAAAAAGATAATATGAATGAACTTTGGCTATGCAATCCATCAACTAGAAAGGCCAGAAAGATTCCCAGTGCACCATCTGAGTTTCCGAATTCTTCCTACGAGTTTAGCTGTGGTTTTGGTTATGACTATGTGAATGATGACTGCAAGGTTCTTAAGATCGCACATGATGATCTTCGTGGCATAATTTCCATAATGCTCTATAGTACTAAAACTAATAATTGGGAAAGGATTCAGAATGTTCCTAGTAACATTACACGCGTAAGAAGTAGTGGCATTTGTGCTAGTGGGTCTCTTTATTTTGACGCAACAAAAAATCATAATCTTTATATCATTATTGGATTTGATTTGGGGCTTCAACAATTCAAAGAGGTTCCTCTCCCTTCTGTTTATGGGACTTCTGTCGAATTTACTGGGGGATGGTGGCTCGTTCAGTTTGAAGGATCCCTTTCTTTTATTTTTAATACCTTCATAAACTCATCATTCTAAGGCGGACAATCATTGGTCCAAAGCATTTTCAGTAGAGTTACCCTGGAGTTTAGGTAAATTCAATTGGTTTGGGCCTGTTGCTTTTTCCAGGAATAGGAAGCATGTACTCTTAGAGTTGGACAATGGAAAAGTTGTGTGGTATGATATTGAAAGGAAGAAATTCGTGGAGTTCCGACTGAGGTTGACCTATGTCTATACAACGAGAGTCTCTTGCAGCTTACTGATGATAACCTGGTGCAGAAGTCTTCACAAGACAAACACCACAAGCAAAAGAAAAGGTACAACATCTTTTACTGTTCATGTGGTCTATATTTGTTTCTTTCTCTGGCATTTATCCCTTGTTTTTGTTACTCCCTCAATCCCATTGTAGTTGTCACTTTTGAAGATTTTAGGCATATTAAGAAATTTTAACCTTTGTAGGTTCTTGCATTGACTCAACGTACTATGTCAAGTAATGTTAAGATTGGAAATGGCAAACAAAAGGGTAATAGTGGAAAAGTTTGTACTGAAAGCAGAGATAGACAAGTAGTATGAGACAATTTGTTTTCCTCATAAGCAACTAGTTTTCCAAATTGAATGTCTTTACTACAATGGTACAAACATCACATCTGCATTTGAATTTTTTAATTACTTGGCATTTCAAGGAGTTATGGAGGTCATGAGCGTTGTTTTTTTGTTGCGTACCTTTAAACAGATTACCATTTCTTTACTTTTGAAATTTATGCAGTTCTTAAAATATCCCCCCCGCCTCCAAAATTTAAATGCAATGTTTGTTTATTACTCTAGCCCTCAAGAATGAACAGAAGTTAACATTTCTCATCTTATGTTAGATTTGTTGTCTCTTTATTGAACTGGTGCCATTCACTATTGGTGCATATCTAATAACATGGCATGCACTTTTCTTATTGTTTTGGTTACTGAGTTGAGATACCTAATTATCTTGTGCTTGATTGCATGTGAATATTGGTGGATAATTTATGTTGGAGCTAATGTTCATTACTAACACTTTTTTTAAGTGTTGACCTTATCTTTTGCAGGGATGATTTTCTTTCCAAAGGATTCAAGCTGAGCCTGGAAGATACTTTGACTAAGAAGGATAAGAAGGTAGAACCTTTTATATATCTAAATCTGTTGGAAGGAGGTTCTATAGCAATCTTGTTTATCTTTTACTTTTGTGAGTTTGAGCCTTTGGATCCTCTGGGGCATCCGCTTTTCTGTTGAAGTGTTTGTTTCTGCAGGTTGATACCAGTGTAAAAGTGTATCAAATGATTCGCTTAACACGAGTAGTTTTAGTAATTACCTGCACACAATCTACCTTAATTAATTCGTACTGGAACAACATGATCTTCATTCATTTTAGAATATCTTTTTATCAATTTGAAGTAGCTTGTAGCACATGTTAAACTTGTTGGCTGACAAGTTTTTATGCGCGTAACTTTGTGTTGCAGGAAGTGGAGTTCTAGATCGTGTTTGGAACATAGTGAGAGTTTACCTGTGCGATGGATACTGAAGTTCTTGTCATTGCGTATTTCTCCTCTTTTTTTAAGTTTTGGTTGCTAATTATTCTGTGAAAAAATTACTACGCTGTTAGCTTGAAAATTGGGATGCAACAGATGCTATGATTCAGACATTACTGTATTCATTTCACTGGCTTGTTCAGTTAATGATTATTGTCTTTACCCTATATGTTACGAGCTGTATATGTTTATCAAGGCTATCTGTGCACTGCTATAGTTCATTTGACAAGGATATGTAGTAGGGTAGGTTAATGCAATAAATCCAAGTGCACTATCAAGTTGGTGAATAATTTCTCACCGGCTATAGGAATCGACAAACAAATTGCATAAATATAATGTATTTTGCAAATAATCATATATGTTTGGCATCTCTTTCCAATGTTTTTCTTTTTTTGCTCTCATTGAATGATGTCATAAAGGATTAGGAACAGGTAAGGAGAATCCGTTACAGTGAAATACGAGATCAGGCTCAACCTCTCTTGCTCAAGTACAAATCAAGAAATTCTGCAAACACAAAAAAGAAAAAGCTTAAAAATCTTTTTGCAGTTATAGCTGGAATGAATCTACATCTATGACCAAGATTGTTGTCTTGATTGATCTGGGATTATGCTGAATAACTCTCGTACTTTGAAATCCTAAGCCACCCTCTTCGTAAGTACTCTATATTGACACGATCAGGTATTGTCTTCTAAAGAAATTCAGTGATCAACTTCGATCTAATCTGTTTTAAAGAACACCTTGGATAAAATAAAACTGTCAGAAGTTTAAAAGAGCTAGGAAAATAAAGGAATATCCAGAAATTCGATAGGAAGATCTCCCCAAGAGTAAACCTTTTCCGAATTAACAGTCTGAATACTATTTGATGGTGTGCGGAAACATATTTAACCGGAATACTTATATAAGAGTAATCTCTGCTAGCAAAATAACAAGGCATCATTTGCAATATTGTTGATTGTTGAGAGAGATACCTGATGCATCTGTTGTTTTGAAATGCAATATAGTAGAGAAAGTTCTATCACGACATTACCAGAAAAAGGCTGCTCAGAGCCACAACAATAAGAAAGATTGCTAATTGAATTGTCACAATGGAGATCTGAAATCTATCTCTACTCACTGGGGAAGAGTTTAAACTGGAGGTTATTCTTTGATCAATAACTTACACTTCTTAGTTTTTTCTGCAATTCCGCTCAAATGAACTTTGAATAAGAGGATTGTAATATCACTTTTATCAGTACCATATGAAAGAAACGGCTACTACAATTATGCATACATCTGGAGTGGTCAGGCTTGACCCTTATCAAGATAAGTATTGAAATGTCCAAATAAAATTATGTTGAGGCGCGGATATGCAAATAATTCAACTATCAAATTTTGAACCTGTTGTAAAACAGAGCTTGGAAGAAACAAATACAGTGTCAAAAGTTAAAAAAAACTACGAGTCCAAGAAACAATTCTACCACATAATTTTCAAATTAAAGGGTAACCATCCTGAGCTCAAAGTTCAGAAGATCAAAAAGTACTAATACCTACATTTTTGATCTAATAACAGCATGAATAGTCTTGATATGAAAGAAACCTCTCTTTGCGTTTGTTTACAAAAAGCATGTTTCAAAACTTGCTGCCAGACTTCAATGTTTTTACTCTTTTCAAATTACGTACACCACAAAAGTGTGAAATTAAGTACTCTCTTCGTCCCAAATTAGTTGTCCATTCGACTTTGTACGCATATTTTAACGTGTATAGAAATCATAACTCGATATATTAGTTTTTAAATTTTACGAGGTGAAGTATTTCATTTGCATGTATTTATGTGAATGCCTAAGGTCCCTCATTAATACATTTTGTTTGATAGGAATCCATTTATCACAAGTGGCGTTTGAAAACGAAAGGCCAGTTCATAAAACCATATTTCAATTTACAAGGTTGGCGCCCGTCCGCATTACTAATATTATGACAATTGAGGGTTCACCACCTACATATATAAGTCATGTGTGTTGCTCTCCACAGCCAGCTGTAGAGTACCATACAATTGAACTTCAAATGGAACTTCCTTGTGAATTATTGATGAATGAAATACTCTTTCGTCTCCCGATCAAGCATCTTCTTCGCTGTAGATGTGTGTCTAAAGGATGGTGCTCTCTTATCGATAGCAATGCTTTCGTTAAGAAACGTCTTCAGAGAATGATTGAGTGTGATGCTCGTGGTGTCATTTTTATTGGTCTTCGTGGAGAGCTTTACATAGCAGATTTTGATTCTTTGGATGATGATTCTGCTTCTGTTGTAGAATTAAATAATCCACTCAACACATGTATTTCTGATAAAAACGTCGTGGGTAATTCTGCCAATGGACTAGTTTATATGGTAAACGATGAGATGGAGGAGTTTGTGATATTTAATCCGTCAACCAGGAAGGCGAGAAAGATTCCCAGTCCACCATCCAGGTTTCTGGATTCTTATTACCTGGTATGTTGTGGTTTTGGTTATGACTACGTGAATGATGATTACAAGATTCTTAAGATCGCACTTGATTATCCCTTTTTCATAATTGGCATAGTACTCTATAGTATTAAAACCAATAAATGGACATGGATCGATGATGTTCCTAGGAATATTACAGGCATGTTCACAACAGATGCCATATCTGCTAGTGGATATCTTTATTTTATGGCGCAAAATAATCTTAACTCTACTATCATTCTTGGATTTAATTTTGGGCTTCAACAATTCGAAGAATTCCCTTATCCTAATGGGACTGCTGTTGGCAGTTGCAGTAGGTGGATCGATTCATTTGAAGGATCCCTTTCTTTAGTTGAAAGCTATTCAAATTCTGATTCTCATTCTTGTATGGATGTGTGGGTGTTGAATCATTCTTGGGAGGACAATAATTGGTTCAAGGCATTTTCATTAGAGCTACCCACGGGATTCGGATGTTTTGGGCCTGTCGCTCTTTCTAGGAGTAAGAAGGATATACTCTTTGTGTTGAACAAAGAAAAACTTATTGAAAAGAAAACATTACTTAAGTGGTATGATATTGAAAGGAAAACATTCCAGAATGTTAAGATTCGTGGAATTCCAACTGTGGTTAAACCATATGTATACACCAAGAGTCTCTTGCAGCTCACCGGGGATGACCTTCTGCAGAAGCCTTTACACGACAAACAGAACAGGTGAAAAATTTATGTTCATGTGGTCTATAGTTGTGTCTTTCCCTAGCATTTTCCTTTTATATTTGTTACTCCTTCAATCCCATGGCAGTTGTCACTTCTGAAGTTTTTTCGCATATCAAGAAAATTTAACCGTCGTAGGTTATTGCATTGATTCAATGTGTCGAAGTACAGTTAAGATTGAACATGGCAAGAAAAAGGGTATGAGACAATTTATCCATTTATAATAGTTTTCCAGTATAAATGATACAAATGAACAATTTATCCATTCATATAGTGTTGGGTAGGACATATATCTTGTGTTTTCTTTTCTTGATCTTGTTTTGGGTTTCATTGTGCGTAATTTGGGGCATGTGGTTTCTTGCTTAGGTTTTTGCATTTTGTAGAAATTACATTCTCTTTACTTTCGAATTATATGCAGTTTTTAAAATTCCCTCCTGCCTCCGAAATTTAAAAGCAATGATTGTTTATTACTCTAGCCCTCGAGCATGAAGAGAAGTTAACACTTCTCATCTTATGTTTTTTGTTTTTTTTACGGAAGTTAGAGTTGTTAATTATCTCTTTATTGAACTAGCAAGCAATTTTCTTATGTTGGCCTTATCTGTTGCAGGGATGATTTCCCTTTCAAAGATTCATTTTGAAGCTAATGTTCGTTACTAATAGTTTTTTAAAGTGTTGGCCTTATCTCTTGCAGTGACAATTTCCTTTCCAAAGATTCAAGCTGAACCTGGAAGATGCTTTAACTAAGAAGGATAAAAGGTAGAACCTTCTATTAATCTAAATCTTTTGCCAGGTCGTTTTATAGCAACTGTTTGTATCTTTACTTTTGTAAGTTTGTGTGTTTGGTTCCTCTGGGGCATCCCGTTTTCTGTTGAAGTATTTGTTTCTGCAGGTTGATAAAGGTTTACCCAAATTATTTGCTTAACAATCCACCTTAATTAATTTGTACTGGAAACGGAATGGCATGAACTTCAATCATCTTATAATATTTTTAATCAACTTTTTGTTGCAGGAAGGGGAGTTCTAGATCGTGTTTGGAACAGAGTGGAGTAGACCTGTGAGATGAATACTGATGTTCTTTTCATTGTTTATCTTCCCCCCCCCCCCCCCCCCCCCCCCCCCTCTTTTTTTTTTTTAAAAATTCTGGTTGTTGCTAATTATTAAGTGAAATAATTACTAAGCTGTTAGCTTTATAACTGGGATGCAACAGAAGCTATGATACAGATGTTACTGTATTTTACTTCACTGGCTTGTTTAATTAATGAGTATTTTCTTTACCCTATATGTTGATTGTTGAGAGCTGTAAAAGTTTATTCAGGCTATCTGTGTGCTGCTATAGTTTATTTGACAAGGTTATGTAGCAGGGCAAGTTAATGCTATAAAACCTAGTGCACCAACAAGTTTGTGAGTAACTTCTCACCACTCTATTAAATTCGACAAACAAATTGCATAAATCTTTTGTATTTTGTAAATAGTCGTATATGTTTGGCATCTCTTTCCAATGTTTTTCTTTTCTTGCTCAATTAATAAACAGAACAGGAGAACCCCTAACAGTGAAATACGACAACAGGCTCAACCTCTCCTTGCTCAAGTACAAACCAAGAATTCTGCAACCAGTAAAAAAAAAACTTAGAAATATTTTACAGTTTTAGCCTGAATTTTCTTGCTGAAAAAAGAAGAAGAAGCTGTTCTCGAATCGATTTTTCTGATCACTTGCAGCAAGGCTGAAATGAACATGCATCTATGATCGAGATTGTTATATTAATAGATCTGCGATTGTTATTTACTTATATTGATAACATTACATGTACAACATAATGGTAAGCCGGATCAGACGTATTGGTGACTCTTTTAGTGTACCACAAACTCAAGAACCTACTGCCGGTTGATTGCGCGAATGACCTCTTTCAGTTATAGCGTTGTTGAGGTAAGAAATTTATGTCTTTTTAATTGTTTGTGTCGTAATTCTTTAATTTAAATGCTTGTTTCGAGTAATTAGAGACCACACATCATTGGATCAGTGTATAGAGTTCATTTGGTTGCAAGGGATATTGATTGTTGTGCTTTTATTTGTTTTACCTACTTTTGATTTAGTTAAATTTGTTTGATAGTACACTGGATAATCAGATCACCATTGTATCAGTGAAGACAGTTTATTTGTGTGTTTGTCTAGTGTGTTCTCCATAACATCGTATACATGAGTTAGTGTCGTAGATAGCATGGTGTTTTTGTAGGATTTGGTATGGCTCACCTGAAATCTTGATAAGTTTCTGATGATCATTTTTGACGAGACTAGGTGTTATTGGTATTTGTAATAACAAGAAATCATAGACCAGGATCAACTATTCAAGCACAGCCACAAAAATCTATGTATCCACACAATGACATAACTTGATTGCAGCCTCTCTGAATATTTTTTAAAAAAAAACACCATCACTGTGATAGCTTTTGCATACACCACCCCACTCACCACCTAATATCAGTACCAGAGAGTTTAATCTTTCTCAACTTTGTCATTTTAAAGTAGCAACCATAATTCTTTATCAATAACATACACCCCTTAAATTTTCAATGGCCCTCGTTTGCCTGACCCCTTGTAAACTTCACTCTTCAGTAACTTGATATTATCAATAACATCAGGTTCACGCTCCCGTAAATGCCAAATAGCACTTTCCCCATAAGCGGCCAAAAACTCTATACTTTTAAAGAATGTTACCAGTACATGCCAGCAGATACCAATTCAGTATATATTTAGTTTAGAAATGTGATTACCAATTATTCACTCCTCCGCCTGATGTGCACAGCGTCAGAAATTCTTCAGAGGGACACCATTTTTGCCTATATATAGCTACTGTTCAGGACTAGTACTAAGGACAAGAGCATAGGTTCTAGAAGCTAATGTCTGGAATTGTTTACAAGTGAAATTACGTTCTCTGACAGTTCTTTTAACTGAGTTGACAAGCTGACCAACTGTGTGGGGAGGACATGAGTTATAAACAGATTTCGTTAACCAGATTGTGTGATAGCTAACTGCTATAAGCAGCATCTGAACCTTGAGGTTGATAGTGAAAGAGGCAGCAGACCATGAATAGCTCCAATCCTGCGGTCTATTGTTTCATCTGCTGTGTTACAAAGGACACATGTGGAGCTTACGTTGATATTAAATTGTAGAAGCTTTTCTTTAAGTAGTAATCTTCTTTTAAGAACCGGCCAAAGGAGAAATGAGCACTTTGGAATAGAGAGATTGCTCCAGAGAGCAGCAGACCACTTTTTATTAGGGTTATAAACTTGTAGTACGAACTGGATTCCAAATATATGTGAAAAGACTTTTAGATTGAATGTCATCGCACGTGATGTACAAACTGTATTGGGAGAGCAAATGACGAAGATTACCAGCCCAAGAATGGATTGACATACCAAGGGACCAACATCTACAACCGAAGTCCGAAGCAACATGGACCAAGGAAAAAGATTCTATTAAGCTCACAATATGTGAATTAGGCTCTCAACACCCAACTCCAGGATCTACCATTAGTCTTTTGCACAGAAGAGTGAGCTTCCTGTGATTGTATATCAACTTTGGGGATCCAGTTATAATATAATCTGGAAGAACTCTTCCAGAATTAGGCTGGTTAATAGGTGTTGATTACTATTGGATTTTCAGCACAAGGGATGCCACCTGAACTGCTAGAATAGCCCAAACTTTAGCTCCAACTTGCAGAGATTCCATCGGGGAACTGCCAGAATCAACGTTAGTGTTCTGACCGGCCATAATGCAACCAGAGAGTAAAAGAGGGTTAGGAAGAGAAAGGGGGGTTTAAATATTGTAATTTAGTTGAGATTTAGATATAAGATATGTGTGAGAAAATGAAAAGAACAGCAACCATTCCAATACTTTGAAGAAGGCAATCCCTTTTGAGGCCATATAAGAAAAAAACACCAGTAATCGTTGTTCCAGCCCACAAGGCCACAACTATAGTCTTACCAGCATGCACCGAGTATGCAGATATATAAATTACTATTTGCATTTTGCAGAATAGTTGGGGATGATGTATATAAATTGATCCAAGTAACAGAGGTCTAGTCTAGTGCATATACAAGAACCATTTTTTGGGTTTGAATTCTGAGCAGGGGAATAAATTAGGACAAAGAGTAAATCCATCAAATTTGAAAGGCTTAACAATCCATGGACACAGAATCTCCTTGTACAATGAGGCATGAGGATACCACATACCACATTCTTCAAATCATTTTAGCTGAAGTTAAATGTTGCACAAATCGTGATGCAAATAATGTGGAAAGATTTATAAAGATTTCATTTTTCATCTCACACAGCAGGCGCACAATCTTATATAAATATGTGTTATTTACTAAGAGAAAAAAGATAACCTGAGATTAGAGTTTGTTCAAGTACAACTATAGTGAAGGTCATTTTTGTAAATATGTAAATTCGATCGATCCTTAAGCCTCTGTATCACGTATCATATACATACAGACCTCACCAGCAATAACATATGTGTCAATACACATCAGAACCATCAATTTATATATATATATATAAACAGAACATCATGCATAACATACAAAATAGCATACTAAACAGTCACGGCAGATTGTAAACATGTTATTATCATTAAAACAATAAACATATAAATGAATTAAACACTTTTTGCAAGTATCTCTGATACCATTGAATGGTTTCGGGCATGAAAACGCAGCGGAAATATCGCCAAAAACAATAAAAACAGAAACCCTCAGCAGGATCCATGCGAGAAACAGATATTTAATTCGTGGATAGAATCGTTTACCTTTTTGAAGCTTTACAACCGGAAGTCTAATGGAGGTCCTTTGCTATGATCACCACGTATCCCGCCTTGCGATATACGTCTCTAATCAGTCCACACGAACGCTCGATCGTCCAACGATCACCGGAGTTGGTACTAGCCAAGAAACAGCCCTCGAATATATCTCTCTCTCTAGCCTCTCCTTGATGTGGAGCAGCTAGAGTTTTTTATGAAAAACGAAAATAAGATTAAACCCTAAAATAATACATCATTATGTATTTATAGGGAGAGAGAATGGGCCGAACCCTAATCTGAACGGGCTTCCAAAACCCAGTCCAATTATTAGTTGTATTATTATTAAATTTGAATTATAGTATTATTAATCAAGTCCCACTTAATTAATTCAATAATTCAATATAATAACAATAATTTATTTAAATTCAAAATTTAAATAAAGCTCCGTTTAAAACGTTCTAAGTGTGTGACCCTTTAGGTTATTCTAATAATAAAATATAAATAATGAGCGGCATCTAGTAATGCATCATTGCTACCCAAGTAATAATAATAATTGGTGATCCAATTAAACCTTTGGTGAATAATGTTCCATATAATATAATCCTTTTAACCTTATATTATAGATTAAACTCGAGGCATGGTTTGTGTCAGCCTCTTCATCATTTAATCATGGTTTACTTGATCAGTGAGTAGACTATTTAAACAAATCACTATTTGAGCATGAAAGGCTGTAAATGAGGCGATACACTCACGAACAGTTCGGTGTTCGGATCGAAAAAAGTTCGATTCGAGTTCGGTTCGATTTGTAAATGAGTCGAACATGAAGACGATTTTGAGGTTCGTCTCGTAAATGAGCTGAACTTGAGCATGACATAGTTCGACTCGAAAGCTCGTGAACAAGTTCGATTATACAATTCGTGAACATGTTCATTTATGTAGTTCGTGAGTCAGGTTCGTGGACAAACTCGTGAATAAGGTTAATAAATAAATTCATGTACAAATTCGATGAATATGCTATTTATACAATTCGTGAACATGTTCATTTATGTAGTTCGTGAATCAGGTTCGTGGACAAACTCGTGAATAAGGTTAATAAATAAATTCATGTACAAATTCGATGAATATGTTGTGAACATATTTCATTAACATTTCAAATGAGTTCCTGAATTCACGGTAACTAGTAAATAAGTGTAAAGACTAATGTATACGAAGTGTATGTTAGTTTATTTTGTCTATTCATTTTTTTTGTTAAGTCTATACATTTTTTTATTATAAATAGTAAAATTATAACATATATGACATTGTAAATTATAACATTAGTTTGGCTATTAACTAAACTGATCTAAATTATATTATTTGATAAGTCTGGATTAGAACCATGTCTCTATATTTAGAGATTTTACCGCTGCTTTCTTTTTATTGTAATGCATTAAAAGTTTTCTTAAAAATATGAGGTGTTCGTGAGTAATAGCTCGTGAGACATATTCGTGAATTCTTCGCGAACATTTTCGTGAATAATATTTTTCTTAATGTGTTGATACACAAACAAAAATATTAGCTCGATAAAAGTTCGAGCTCGAGTTCAAGTTTGAGGTATTTATAACGAGCTGATACATGAACAATTAAGAGTTCGGTTCGGTTCGACTCATTTACAGCCCTACATGACCATGCATTTCATAGTCTCACTCAATCAAGAGGCCAATAATATCACTCCTAAAATAGGAGGGTTAAAGGTAACTTTGAGTAGAATTAAAGTATATTAATTCTCATATAGAAATATAATGACTTCAAAAGGATCATTACACCATTATCACTATGAGAATTACTTTTGATACTTGATAACATTTATCATGAAGAATTCACACGGTGGGTCAATCTAGTGTCATGTTTTTCTAACATGCACTTATGTCTTTGACTTTAGTATCACCATACTAGTGACCAATGAGATGTGGTCGTCTATCAACAAACATGCTAGTCTTTATGCATTATTATTTCCCTTATATAATAATACTCGACTATGAATATTTAGGATTATAAACACTATTCATATAATCTCATTTCTAAGTCACATATTTAGAGATATAAAATTCATGTTTATATTCTAAGGACATTTATTATTCTAACATTTGTATCGCAGTAAATAAAGACATAATAAATGAATAAAGAAAATCCATAGAACATAATAATTACTAATCAAAAATATCTTTGCTAATGGCGGACACTAAATATAAAATTTTAATATTCTTGCCTTTTAAAATCTTTACCAATTGAGGAAACTAAATACAATTTTAATATTCTGCTAAATTTTTTATTTATAAATATACTTACTAAAATAAAAAATTAAATACAATTATCCTAATATTCTTCTAAATTTTTTATTTAAGTCAAAAATTAAAATTTAGAGAAATTAGTACAATGCCGCTGTGAAACGCGGTTAGTAAACTAGTATATTTATAAATTGCTAAAAAAAATGGCCAGAAATTTAAGTTTTTCTTACACAATCAAATCATAATAGCTTGACACGTATCCAAACTTTGAGACGTATTTATCGACACTCCAATCCCATATCTATTCAACTTTGCCATGAATATATTCGTCATGCCGCAGCCACTATGCCGAACACGTACAAACTTGCGCACAATCGCTAACCGACTTAATCCTCTTCTTCCCTCTATAAATAGTGCTACGGTCACATATCAAAATTAAGTAGCACTTGCAGATCTCTATACTCCTCTTGCAATATGCCTCCCAAAATGACCACAATGATGCTAATACTACTTTCCTCACTCTTTGCCGCCTTGCATGGTGTTTCAGGTACCCTAACACACATAATACTTATGGCTCACGACGCAATAATTTGTAAAAGTATCACTAGCTAGAAGGTGATTCCTTATTAATATCAACTGTACATCTATTTTGTTACTATGCAGGTGCTCGGAGCGGGCCACAAGATGTCGGTGTGTGCTACGCAACATTTTCTGACAATCAACCATCGGCAATAGAAGCAGTTAACCTTGCCAAGTCAGTTGGGATCAGGAGGCTACGACTCTATGGCCCTGACCACAATGCTTTCCAAGCTCTCAGAAACACTGGCATCGAAGTCATGCTTGGTGTCCCCAACGACCAGCTTCAATGGGTGTCCAATCAAAACAACGCTAACCAGTGGATCCAAGAAAATGTTAAAAACTATCCAGATATGAACTATAGGTACATTGTTGTTGGTAACGGAGTTACTCCACTCTATTCCCCAAATTCCCAGTTTTCGCAGTTTGTCCTACCCGCAATGCAAAACATCCGTAATGCACTTTCTGCATCAGGATTACAAAACAAAATTAAGATTTCCACCGCAATTGATCAATCAGAGGTTCTTCGCCAATCTTTCCCACCGTCACAGGGCGAATTTAGGCCAGAATTTCGACAATTTATTGATCCCATTATTCAGTTCTTGGTTAAAAACAACAATTCGCCGATGCTAGTAAATCTTCACCCGTTCTTTAGCTTCGTGGACTATAAGGACGATATTCCTCAAATTATAAATCAAAATAAAGGCGGCCGAAATGCTCGTTTGGATTATGCTTTATTACGGTCTTCAGAAACGTTGGTTCAAGATGCACAGCTTAAATACACAAATGCGTTTGATGCCATGGTGGATAGTGTACACTCTGCATTGGAGAAGGCTGGTGGCAACTCTTTGGATATTGTGGTTTCTGAAACTGGATGGCCTACAGCTGGAGCATATGATGCTACTATTGAAAATGCTGCAACTTACAACAACAATTTGATTAAACATGTTCAGATCAATGGGACACCAAAAAGGCCACAGGATCGTGTCGAGACTTACATCTACTCTATGTTTGATGAGAATAAAAAGGATCAAGAAAATCAGAGGCACTGGGGCATCTTTTGGAATAATAAGCAAGCAAAGTACCAGATAAATTTCCCGAAACACTAAATAATTATGGTGTATATGTAATTGTCTAATAAAGTTCGGGTATGCATGTACAAGGATATATGCGAACCTAAATAAGAGATACTGTTTGCGAACATTTTCTTTTCTTAATTATACGATGCTGCCTTGTCACTCAGCTAACAACAATCTTTCTGGAGTAAATTTTTTACAAATTCTTAACACCAATCAACCAACACCCCTCTGCAATGAAATTATAAATCAGAGCATGGAAGCAGGACTACAGGATAGTCGAGAGACCAAACCCTGCAACTTCGGAGCACTGTTCCTTACAGGATGTACTTGTCAGCATTTATTTATTTTATCAAGTATATCCATTTCTTCATCATCAAAACAAGAGCAAGAACAGCTCGTGTAATATAAAGATAAATTTACTCTTTATTTGTTTTTTTGATGCTATAACATATATAATGAATGGAATTCTAGTATCTTGGACAAGAAAGGACAATGGCACATGGACACTTGCCGATTCTAAAAGCCGAAGATATCACTACAAGAATCAGCCATTATGCCAACAGAATTTAGTAACGGAAACCAACCCGTTAGTAGTTACCAACAGATTGATAACGGATTTCAAATATTTGAAAAGTCCTTACTATACCAACCGATACCTAACGGTTTACTAACGGATATTTACCAACGGAAAATCCCGTTGGCAAAATAGGCACTTCCCAAACGTGTCAACGGAAATGCTAAGGATTTGCCAACGAATTGTTTCCTACGAAATAGTAACGACACAATAACTGTTTAGTAAGGGATTGCCAACCCCATACTAAGGGAAATGACAAATCTATTTTCGTTAGTAATCTGTTACTATTTTAGATCGGTTAACTTTATTCCGTTACTAATTCGTTGTAATAATAGATCGGTTAAAATATATTCGTTGTTATTCTGTTGGTAATATTAGTCTTGAATTTAATATTTGGGTTGCGTGTTGACACGTGGCCATACTTCATTGGATTAGAGCATAGCACAAGGATTGCCATCTTGTAGTCAATTTATAGCCCTTGATTACAAGAAGGAGACATCGACTAAACGGTTGTGATTAAGAAAATGAACACACAATTATCTTCCCATGTATTTATCCCCCACTCATATTCTCTCGTCCTCATCTCTCTTCCCCACTACTCACTGCTCCCCATTCATCACTTTGTTCTTCAACTTCACTTCCTCAACAATATTTTCACATTTCATAAGTAACTTATAATTTTAATTGCATAAATTGCATATCTGCGTGTATATACACACACATTTACTTATATATTCTTAATTTTTTTATCTCCATAATTCTTCACCCACGGACATTGATATATTTAGTTTCATACATGACTTCGAGGCAAGAAAAAAGACAAGCTTAGAACAAAAACAGCGCCCACCCTTAGTTTTGAAATAGCTTGATTTTGTGGACAAGAAGAAGATAGATGAAACTTTTCATTGTGTGGTTTTGTAGTCATTATTTATGGTACTTTGTCTCAATTTGAAGAAACCTAATCCAATCTTAAGGCAAAATAAAAGTAAGCAAATACAATCTTTAGTTAAAAGAGACTGAAAAATTATAAATTCCACCCTCTTATAAACTGTCATCATTTTTCGGTGAATTTTAACCATTTTTTTGTAATGTAATAGTGGTAATGGAATAATCCGTTACTACATTTAACAACGGAAATTTCGTTGACATATAGTTGCTAATAATTGTGACAGAATATTCCGTTACCAAATTAGTCGTATCCAAAAAAAAGATCTTTGTTATTAGTTTGTTAACATTCCGTTGTTAAGTTTTGTGACTGAAAACATTTCCGTTACTAGAGACTTCCCAACGACGTTTATACCAACGGACCAGTTTTGTTATCATTCCGTTAGTATCATGTCTTACTAACGGATTTTCTTAATCTGCCAACGGAATTTTCTGTTGTTAAAATGAGATTTTCTAGTAGTGTATGTATAGTGCATCCATCGGTTCCATTATACATGTTCCTTTTAAAAAATGAATTTGTCCCGTATTACATCTGCATACATCTGCCACGTAGTTATAGAAACACATCAACACGTACGTAAGAATACTCTGCATGTTTTACATCTGGCCACATATATGCATGCAGCATGCCGAAGCATGCCTAGTGCAAACAAACTAAAGAACACTCTCGATCTTATCTCTATTCTGCTCGATCTTATCCATTTTCACTATAAATATGACTATATTTTATCTGCAGTTCATCATAATTAATCTACAAGAAGTAGCTTTGTCATATAATACCCAAATTACGACACGGTCCTTTCGCACCAGGATGCCTTCTGCGATGCTGGTACTACTTTGCGCAATTTTTGCCTTCTTACAAGCTACTTCAGGTATACGAATTCACATAATTGTTACACTTTTGCAAGCCAGTTTTTAAATTAACATTCTTATTTATACTACTCTATGTAACTCAGGTGCGACAGTACGACATGGCCCAGAAGCAGGACCTCAGCCAGTAGGTGTGTGCTATGGAACATTTTCCACCAGTCAACCTTCCGCTCAAGAAGCTGTTTCTCTTGTCCAGTCTGTTGGCATCAAAAGGATTAGACTTTATGGCCCTGACCATAATGCTCTTCAATCCCTTAGAAACACCGGCATCGAAGTCGTGCTCGGTGTCCCAAACAATGAGCTACAGTGGGTTGCCGCCAGTCAGGATAACGCGGATCAGTGGATCCAAGGAAATATCAAAAATTACCAAGAAGTCAACTTCAGGTACATTGTTGTTGGCAACGGAGTTTCTCCATACGAGTTCACAGGAACTCCCCAGTTGGCACCTTTTCTCCTTCCAGCCATGCAAAACATCCAGAACTCATTATCTTCATCTGCACAGTTTAATCATATCCCAGTAACCACAGCCATAGACCAATCTGTTGCTCTTAGCGAAACTTTCCCTCCATCGAAGGCTAATTTCAATCCACAATTTCTACAATTTTTCGATCCCATCATTCGTTTCTTGGTTAACCTTAGGACTCCCTTGCTAGTGAACGTACACCCTTACCATAGCTACGAATACAATAAGGGTGACATCCCTCGAGATTTGCAAAAAGGTACTACAACCTCGAAAGATCCTCGTCTACAATACGTTACTTTCCAGCGTCAAAGTCCTGTTGTACAAGATGGACCACTTGCCTACACAAATATTTTTGATGCCATGGTTGACGGTGTATACTCTGCACTGGAGAAGGCTAATGGCCCCTCTTTGGATGTGGTCGTGTCCGAAATCGGCTGGCCAACTGCCGGAGGAGGTGGTGCTACTAATTACATTGCGGCTACTCATAACAACAATCTGATTAATCACGTGCGCAAAGCTGGTACTCCGAAAAGGCCACAGAAGTATATCGAGACTTACATCTTTTCGCTATTTGATGAAGACAAGAGGGGAGATAACACGCACTGGGGAATCTTTTTGAACAATAAACAAGCCAAGTACCAGATTAATTTCAATAGCCAGTAGTCATTTCAATCATCCTCACATATATGGTACTCTAATAAGTCTATGAAGATCAAGTAGTATATTTTAAGTCATATATGTACTAAATAAGGATTGTCTCTCTCTAACCGCGGCTCACAACATGCATGTCATCAGAACATTGCATGCTTGCTGCTTTTGGTAATGGAAAGTTTATAAATACCAAAATTATTTCAAAATTACAGCTCCCATGAGTAGTGACAAATTTTAATTGATTATGACATAGGGATCTCTCAATTCACATAAATAAAACCGAGTGATGTTACCAAAGATTTTGATTTTATCTCGTATTTTATACTGTACTCCGTCATATCCATTTGTTAACATTGAGACGGACGGAGGGCTCGACACACATTTTAAGGCACCTGTATACTTTATAGTTCCATTATTTATTTTTAAATTTTTTCTTTTTTTAATAAAAATCCAAACATTAAATTTTTATTCAGAAAAAAAACAAATTTAAAATAATTAATGGAACTATAGTTTATAGAAGTCTTAAAATGTGTGTCTAACCCTCCATCCCAAATGTTAACAAATGGATACAAATGGATGGGACGGGGGAGTAGTACTTCTGTAATATGTTATGTCAATTACATCAACCTAATATTTTATAACTTGATTAGATTTCATAAAATTTGGATAAATATCCATACGATAATAATCACATAATTACTTTTAATTGTTAAAATATTAATATGGTTTTCAATGATATGATATAAACTTTATCAAATTGATTATTTGAGTATAAAATAAATAAAAAATTTAGCAAAATTGTCGATATATAACATAGGCGATGCAATTTTAACATTGTCATATATATACGTAGGGCTGAAACTTATTACGAAATCTATTAATATTATATAAAAGTCATCCATGAGGCGTCTCACTCAATTTTTTTACTTTTAAAATTTTGAAATTTTGGTTGATTGAAACACTTTTTATTTTATAATTTCGAATTACTTTTCCGCTCGACTTTAAATTTTCATAAATATTTTGATCAATATATATTATGATTAGACAAATTTAATGACATGTTCATCATCCTCATATCTAAGATCAATTTTTTTGATTTTATCATAGATTGATCTAACCATATGTTATAACTCAACCATTACATATTGTATTGATCAATTTACTATATTATATAAAAATTCATATTACCATACTTTATTCGAGTTATAGTCTAACTGGTCATTATTATTAATTATTGTAGTTTTGTAATATTTATGATTAAAAAAATCATATCCTTTTTCATATTATATTGAATATTAATTATGTTGTTTTCTATACATATAACATGAATCCTATTTTTAGAGTTGTCATATTTTTAGCATAAATTAAATTCTTTTTATAATTTATGTTTTTAGACCAATCATACATCTAAATCGCCGAATTTCTAAATAGTTGGTCAACCAAATATATCTAATATGACTCGTATATTTTAAATTTTATGAACCTAAAAATTATGCAATGCAATCATTTATTATGGATAATTTGATAAATGAAAATAAAGGTTTCTTCAAACTAAATATTATTTTTTATATTAAAAATTTAATATCTACACGGAAACGAATGTAAATAAATCCATATCTTTTTCTGACTCGATTACGTTATCTATAATCTTATACTCTTTTAAAATTTTATTTTTTATATCAATCATTTAAAATGAAAAAAGAGAATTGTAAGTATGCTCAATCCATTAAAATGTTTTTGGTAATTATATACAATGCAATATTTTATAAATAATATAAACCAACGTTATATTTATTTAAAAATAAAAAATTATAAAAAAGAAGATGAGAGAAGATGAGAAATTAACATTAATAAAATTTTAAAGAAAACTCAAAACAAAATGTACTATGATGCTTATGCATGAGCTAAATTAGAGAAGATTAGTGGTTCGATTTACTACACAAACATAATTTTATCTATTATTTGCATAAATATAAAAGAGTTGACGATTTTGTAATTTTTTAACATGTAGGGGCAAAATCATAAATTCACAGGCATTAAAACGACATATATCAATAATTTAAATTGACAAAAGAGAATTGTAGATTATGTTCAATCGCTAAAAATATTTATTGTAACTATGTACTGTGCAATATTCTAAAAATAAAATAAATCAATGTTTATTTACTCAAAACTTAAAAAAAAAATGGAAGAAGAGGTGGTTTATCTAATAAGAGTTTGAATATAAGCTCAAAACAAAGTGTAGCACAGTTGTTTATGGCATGAGTTTGACATAGATACGTTAAGGGTTCGACTCCCATCTCTAAATTAATTTCACAATTTTTACATTTTTATTAAAGAATGACATTTTTGTAATTTTAGAAAATATAAGGGTAAAATCGTAATTTCATAGTCATTAAAATGACAATCTTTGCCCTTGTGTTGAGTTATAATATATAGTAATAGATCAGAACCAATGTAATTGATTAAAATTACCCAATTTAAGAGTTCTAGCAATTTTTCAATAAAATCATATGGGAGCTAAGTTTATTACCGAAATTGTTTGAGGTTCAATGAGATGATAAACTAAATAATTGTGTTTGTTTTAGATAGTTTACTACCTAATATTTAAAAATATTACTTTCATTATATAAAATATTTTATGAAATGTTAAATCAATTAAATATTTATAATATTCCATAAATTTTAGAATAATAATAACAAATGAATAACAAAAAAAGGATAAAGTTGGATAAAGATTAGAAATTAATTTTTTTTTTAAGAATAATGAGCATAAAGCTTGGATGAGATTTGAATACGAATAATTATTAGGCTTAGAGTTAGGCTTTTCTCTCATATTCTTTCAAAAAGTCGCAATAATATCAGGTGTCATTGTCACTAGTACAGACTGCACCTACAGCGTCGCATTTTTAGCGTCGGTTCTAGAGACAAGCGACGTCTTTACATGTTTTATGCGTCGGTTTCTAGCATAACCGATGTCTATTGTCAGTTTTCCTTCATCTAAGGCGTCGGTTGTCCACGTTAACCGACACTTTTAACACTTTTATGCGTCGGTTCTACGAATGCCGACGCAATAGAGGACTTCTAGCGTCGGTCATTGTAACACTGACGCATTAAGTGCATTTTTTAGTGTCGTTGTTATGGAACCGACGTTGTAGAGTGAATTTTTAGTGTCGGCCTTTGGGGAACCGACGCTGTAGAGTGCATTTTTGGTGTCGGTCTGGTGAAACCGACGCTATAGACTATGTTTTTTGTTTTATAAAAAAATGATAAATTGATTAATATTTCTAATAGAGTAATGTATTTCCGTGATATATAGTATATATGTATGTATATTTCAGTAACCGAATTTGAATGGGGTGAGTTTAAACTCAAAAAAATTAATCACTTCAGTAGAGTTTCGAACCCCTGACCATCTACACGCCAATATCTATATTTCCCTCTCTTAACCAATTGTGCTGTGTTTGTTTTGTTGTATTTTGTTGATTGAATTCTTTAAAAGAGCCCCTATATTTAGGCTAAATATGATTTGTTAGTCAAAAATGCTAATTTTGAGTTTTATTTATTTTACACATCAAATTTTGTACATAAATAATATAATATTTTAAATTGCTTCAGCAGGGATTTTAACCCTTATAATTTTCTAGCAAGGATTTCTATTTGCCACTCCTAACCACCTAAGGTGGGATTATTTTGGTGTTATATATTGACTGAATTTATTATATACTAACGTTTAGTCCTAAGGTTAAACACTTATATCGTAATTCTTTCCTGAGTCGCTTCATGCCATGGATATCTGGCTATATAAGATTTGTATTAATTAAAAAAATGTTAAATTGAATATTATTTACAAATAAAATTTATAGATAAATAATATAATAATTTTAAAACTATATAAAATGACATTCATATTGTGCTTTATTCAGCAACACTTGCTACAACCCTATGGGTCATTTATATGATTAGCTATTAACTGAGGTCAAGCTATACGGAGGAAAAGGGCAACTTCACAATATATCATGTGGTGAGTTCAAGAGCAGGTACATTGGTACTTTTGAGTTTAAATAACCATATTATTTTTAACTTGTGATAAATATGGATATTAATGGGGATGTTTATTGGGACTAAATTACTAGTAAGATGAAATCTTGATCGTTGATTTAATTTGTATCCAACCCACTTTATATTTTGTGTCCAAATATCCTCCTTGTACTTATTATATATAGGATATGAATTAGAATTAGGCATATAATCTTCTTTTGACTATAGTTCTTATTCCTGCATGTTCATCATGTACTAATATTTGTTGGTAATTTATTCAGGACAAAAGGTTCTATATGTACATGGCACTCCAGAAATGCAAGAAAAAAAGAGAGAAGCTGATGAGCGCAGACCACTTATTAGCAAGGCAGGTCCATGCAGCCATGAGATACAATTATTATGCCAAAAACAGAACTGAAGCGAGCGTTAGGGATTTCCGTGATGGATGTACTTGACGTAATTGATTTGATTTTGTACGGGAAATCAAATAGAATTTTTGTTAGTGTCATGTAATTTAATGTACTTTTCCTTCCAAGTGTGAACTACATATTAAATTCTTTAAATTTGTTTAATTAAATTTTTGATCAAATTTGTGTTATGATTTTAATTTTTTGTATGTTAGTTGATATTTGTATTGGTATATATAAAGTGAAGCATATAAAATGAAGCAGGTTAAAATAGGAAATTAATAAATTATATATTTTTATATATGACTTTAGGCGTCGGTTTTCAGGATTCCGACGCAAATGAATAAGTTCATAGGTGTCGGCATTTTAAGGGAACCGACGCTATTGGTCTTAACAAAAGTCGTCGGCATTTTATGGAACCGACACTATTATATGTCCTATAGCGTCGGTTGTTTTTCCTTTTGCGTAAGTCAAATGATCGACGCAAATTAAGTTTTAGCGTCGCCAGTTTATCCGACGCTTAAGGCATATACCTATAGCGTCCCTTACATATACTACGTCATTTAACCGACGCCTTAGATCTTTTTAACTGACGCTAAAAGTCAGTTTTGTACTAGTGTGTAATTATCTCTCACCGTTTTTATTCATTTTTTTTCTTATTTGTAAAAATTCATAGGGCTTTTTGTCACACAAGTTAGCTTCTAAAATTCGTAGTGATTCATTCTAAGTCAAAATTAGTTAATTCTTGACTTTTTTGAAAAATCTTTTCAATATCTACAAATTTCGTATTTTATATTTTTCAAGAAAACATTGGTTAGATGGTCAAAAAGACTAAAAATATATCTTGCCAGAATAAAATTCACCAAAATGTTTAGTGTTTAAGGTGATGTGTCATTTTTGAAGGGTTTCTAGGAATTCACTATATGATCTTCGATGCTTAGGGTACTTGTTCATCCGTGTCGAGGTAAGTTTCTGACTGATTTTTTTAGTATTCTGATAAGTGCATATTTTTGCATATTTTTATTACCTATTTATTGCTTGAACTCGTATTTTAATAATTTATTTTGTTGCATTTCAGGAAATTCGTGAATAAATAAAGAAATGACAAAATAAAGAAATAAAGAGCAAGGAAGGGAAAAAGAGGAAGAAAAAGGACTTAAATGAAAAGAGGAAAAAGAATTAGGAGCTTGGTGGAAAGGGAATCTTGGAGGACATGTGGAAGGTAGAGATCATCCCAACACACTACATAAGTGTATGGCCAAGATCAACTCTTCAAAGCTTAAAGGGGAAGGAACAAATAGATGGCTAGGATTGCTCCACCACATTATTAAGGTGTAGGGCCAAGATTAACCCAACCCTTCCCAAAAACCCTAATTTTCCCCTATAAATACCCCCTCCTTTTCCTTTGTAAAATAACCCTAGTTTTAGCCTAGCCTAAATTTTTAGTTAGCCTCTCTTTTATTTCCTAGATCTAGTTTTCTCTCTCTTTGTAGTAGCTTTAAATTTTGTAAACATCTCTTTTTAAATTAATGAAAGTTTCATTTTTATCTTCATCTCTAGTATTTTACTTTCTCTTTTGGCTATGAACTTTCTTAATTCCAAAATAGTGGATCCATGGCTTTTGTGCCACCACTTGAGGTGAAAGGAGCCTCCTTTAGCTTTTAATCCTTGTTATTTAGCTTAGATTTAAATTCTCTAGTTGTTCTTGAAGTCAAACCCATCTAAAAATTTAATTTTTGAGTGGGGTTTTGATGGATAAGAGCTAGTTTACATTTCTTGCATTAAAAGGTTGTTCTTCTTGTTAAGTAGCTCAAGAAATTATTAAATCCATTTAAAAAAGTAATTTTTAAGTGGGTTTGGTGATTTCACCCTTAGATTATTTCTCCTTGTCAATTTAGTCTTAACTTTGTAATGGGTGTGTTTTTGAAGTTGGATTTGTGGTGTGGGTGTTGATTTTGAAGATTGGAGGTTGAAGGAGGTGGTTTGGTGTTGTTCTTGTAGATGATAAAATGGGTGTCTTGAGTTGTTAAGCTTGTAGATTTAATTTTTGGTATTGGATTTGGTGTTTAGATGTAATGGGTTTGTTAGGTTAGATCTTAATTTGGTGTTGTTAGTGTTAAAGTTGGGGTCTTTAATCTTTAGATTTAGTGTTAGATTTAATGTTAAAGTAAGTTTTTTATTTTGTTTAGGGACTTATCTTAATTTTTGGTGGTTTAATTTTTCCGTTTTGAGTTACTTTTCCGGTCAATTTCCTCGGTAGAAACCCCGTTTTTCTCGCCATTTTCCGGCTGCACCATTACCGTCCTCACAGCCGCTGCGCACCAATTTTTTTTCCTGTCTCCCCCCCCCCCCCGCGGGTGGCCAGTTTTTTTTGTTTTCTTTTTTCATATTTCTTTTTTATATTTGTTTTTTTTCTGTTTTCTTGTTTCTTGTTTTTTTTGTTGTTTGTTTTTTTTCTTAACTTTGTTTTCAGTTTTATTTTTTTTATTTTTAGTTTTATTTTCTTTTTCTGTTTTTTTTTTGTTTTAGTTATTTCTAAAATTCTTCTTTTAAATTAATTTTTTTTTTTTACTTAGATAAATTATTTTATAATTAATAATTAGATAATTAATTGTTAGTTGTTAAATGCTTTATTAATTCTAGAATTTCTCTTTATGTCTCCTTCTATGTTTAATTAATCAAAAATCTCTCCTCAAAATTAATTGTTCTAGTCCGCCTAAATTAAAAATTAAGAATCGCGAAAAATAAAATAGTCTCTGTGGATCGAATCTTAAATATTAAAACGGTGATCGTGCGCTTGCGATTTTAAATCTTTATTTCTTGCACACCAAGTTTTTGGCGCCGCTGCCGGGGACTAATTAATTTTTCGCGCCTTAATTTTTAATTTTTCGGATTAGTTTTTTTTTTTTTCGTACTTGCTTATAATTGGAAATTGAGCGTTCGGGAAATTTTGGTGAGACGTACTTGAGCTTCAAGATTTTTGGAAAGCTTGCTAAGGTAACCCGTATCCCTCCTTATTTTTCAATTTTGTTCATATTTATTTAGGAAAAAAAAAAATTAATATTCAAAAATCCAAAAAAATTAGTTAATTGCTGCATCATGCATTTGTACACTTAGGATCACATCATCTAGATTTTTATTTTCTTGTTTTTAATTTATCGTACCTTACTTTTGGTGATTGCTGGAGGACCGAGGTACGTTAAATTCTTTTTTTCTTTAGTTAGATCACGTAGTTTAACGCATCCATAGTTGTTTTACCGCTTTGATATCTCGTTGTGTGGTGCATTCATCTTAATCGGACTTAAGGGCAAAACCCAAGTTTAAGATAAGGGGAGGGATTTCATCACTCTTTCCTTGGCCCACAACCACTTAATTTCATCATTCTGCATTACCGTAGCCTTGTAAATAAAATTAATTAGACGTTAGCCCCTAGGACTTCGGCTCAACTAGGAAGAAAACCTGGAACGAATAATTCTTTTCGTATATATCCTCTTTGGTGTCTAGGCAAGCGAAAGCTTACCTGGCCAATTAGGGTTGGTGTCTAGGTCTGGGTTTAGCCTCTTGGCAATGCTTGCTCCGATCTGGCCGACCGGGACTTATACTGATTGAATTAGGACTTCTAGTAATATCTTTTTGTTAGGAGCAGGTCTAGTTTTTAGGGAACCCTAGCTTTAGTTTTTTCTCTTTTTAAATCTTGTGTGACTAGTTGTAGATTCTTATCTGCTACGTGTTTATTGTTTATGCAATCTATCTGGATTAGGAAGAACTCATCTAGATTAGTGAGAACGATAGAAAATTCCTCTTCTTCGGACTCCGTTAATTTAGAAATTCCTAACCAAATAGAGACCATGGCAGTAGTACAACAAGTAGCTCTTAAGGATAGATGTTATCCGACCCGCTCGGCCCAACCCTCTTGTATCACCCTACCCCCGGTAACAGGTAATAATTTTGAAATAAAAGGACATCACATCAGTATGTTACCTAAGTTTACCGGGAGTGAGGGTGAAGACCCGTACCTTTTTCTCCATGAATTTGAGGAGGTCTGTGCCCTCCAAAAGATTCAACAATTGACCGAAGACTCCATTAGGCTTAGGTTGATTAATTTTGCCTTAAAAGAAAGCGCTAAAATGTGGTTGTATAGTCTCCCGGCTAATTCTATCTCTTCGTGGGAGGGCTTTGTGGTAATATTTCTCAAAAAGTATTTTCCAAATCATAAGACTACAAGAATTACAAACGAGATAAATCAATTTCATCAGAAAGAAAATGAGTCTTTTTGGAAATACTTCGATCGTTTTAAAAATCTTTTATCACAATGCCCCCACCACGGAATAGAGAAGTGGAGACTGTGCAAGATAGTTTATGAGGCCTTAGATGGTCCAACCACTGCCCTTTTAGAGTCTATGTGCCAAGGCAAGTTTATGGAGAAGGATGAGAACGAGGGGTGGGAATTTTTCGAAGAGTTGGCCGAGAAGACTATGTTGTGGGAGTCGACTCGGGAACCTAAAAAGACCAACGAGCCGTCTAGTACTTCTAGAGGTGTGCATTCGATAGGTAATTCGATAGCAACCGATGCCAAGCTAGCTACTCTCGCTAGACGTCTCGAAGCCTTAGAGTCTCATAGTGGCCCCTCACATATGTCTATGTACCCAAATTATGTTGCCCCGAACCATGAGTCTTCTTCGTCTTTCCCCGATTTTGAGCAAGCGAACGCCATGTTCCAAGCTAGACCTAGGAACGATCCTTTTGCCCCAATCTATAATCCTGGGTGGAGGAATCATCCTAACTTTGCATGGAACCAAGGGCCTAATTTTCAAACTCCTCCTCCACCATCTTTTCCTAAGCCGAACTCTTACCCGAGTACTGTTCAAAATCCGTATCCAAAACCCGTTCAAGCTCCCTTGAATCCTCCAGGGTTTAGTGATTCGGATAAGCGCCTCAATTCTTTAGAAAAGAGTATCGAGACTTTGTTGAAGTCCCAAACGGCTTTTATGCAAACTATGACTCAAGATAGGCAAATTTTGAACTCTAATGCTCAAGCCATATCTAAGTTAGAAATGCAAATGAGCCAATTGGCGAATACCATGTGTGAGAGAGAGAAGAACAAGTTCCCTAGTCAAGCTGAGGTCAATCCTGAATTTCCTTTAAATCAAAGACCTCGTGACAATGTGAACGCTGTTGTTGCTTTAAGATCGGGTAGGCAAGTTGATAACAAGGTCGGTGAGAAGAACTCCGGTGAGGATAAGTCGAATGATATTCCCGTGAGTTCACACGAGAAAGGTTCAACGAGTGGAACCAAACCTGTTCCCGATGAACCTTGTGAACGAGTCTTTATTCCCAAAGTCCCTTATCCACAAAGGCTCGTTTCTACCAAGCAAACGGCTCAAATGGATAAGATCTTGGAAGTTTTTAAGCAAGTCAAGGTTAACATTCCTCTTTTAGACGCGATCCAACAAATTCCCTCTTATGCGAAATGTCTTAAGGAGTTGTGTACCCATAAGCGAACCAACCATGTCCCGAAGAAAGCCTTTTTGACGTCTCAAGTGAGCTCTATTCTTTCAAACCAAATCCCCGTGAAATATAAGGACCCCGGGTGTCCTACAATTTCATGTGTCATAGGCAATACCTTCGTGGACAAGGCGTTACTTGACTTAGGTGCGAGTGTCAATTTGCTTCCATTTTCTGTCTATCAAGCCCTAGGTTTGGGGGAGCTTCAAAGAACGAATGTCACACTTCAATTAGCCGACCGGTCTATTAAAGTTCCGAAAGGAATTATCGAAGACGTGCTAATTAAAGTAGGTGACTTCTTCTTCCCCGTTGATTTTGTTGTCTTAGAAACCGAACCGGTTAAGAACCCGAAGAATCAGATTCCTATCATCCTAGGTAGACCCTTTCTTGCAACTTCGAATGCCTTGATTAATTGTAGAAATGGATTAATGAAACTCACCTTCGGGAACATGACTATTGACCTCAATATTTTTCATGTAGGGAAACAACCCGATGATTATTCTGATCAACCTATGGATGTCAATTTAATTGACGAAATAGTTGATCAAGAATTCTTGAACCCTAGTGATGCTCTTGAGTTTTGTCTTAATCACTTTGGTCAAGATTGGGATGTTTCCGAATATACGAATGAGGTCAATGCCATGTTAAATTCCACCATTTCTACAAATAACCAAGCATTTGAATCACCCCCTTTGTCCCTTTACGAGACTAGTGAACCCGTTGAGTCAAAGCCACCTGATGTAGAACTCAATCCTCTTCCCGATACTCTTAAGTATGCCTTTTTAGGTCCCAACGAGTCTCTTCCCGTTATCATCGCCTCTAATTTGACCAAGTCTCAAGAGGATGAGCTCGTTAGTGTGCTTAGAGAACATAAGGAAGCCATAGGATGGAGTATCTCGGATATTAAAGGTATTAGTCCGGCCTTTGTCCAACACTGAATTCACTTAGTCGATGATGCTAAGCCCGTTAGAGAGCCACAAAGGAGGTTGAACCCAAACATGATGGAAGTGGTTAGGAAAGAAATTCTTAAGTGTCTAGATAACGGGATCATTTACCCCATCTCGGATAGCTCTTGGGTTAGTCCGATCCAAGTGGTGCCCAAAAAGTCGGGTATTACTGTGGTGACTAACGAGAACAATGAGCAAGTCCCGACCCGTGTCCAAAATGGTTGGAGGGTTTGTATCGACTATAGGAAACTTAATGCTGCCACTAGAAAAGACCATTTTCCTTTGCCCTTCATTGACCAAATGTTAGAAAGGTTAGCCGGGCATTCCTACTACTGTTTTCTAGATGGTTATTCCGGATATTTCCAAATCCCTATAGCTCCCGAAGACCAAGCAAAGACCACTTTCACTTGTCCTTTCGGTACCTTTGCCTACCGTCGCCTAGCCTTTGGTTTGACCACTGCCCCTGCCACCTTTCAAAGGTGCATGATGGGCATTTTCTCTGACATGATAGGCGATTTCCTTGAGATTTTCATAGATGACTTTTCCATTTTCGGTTCGTCTTTTCACCAATGCCTTCACCATCTCGACCTAGTTTTGAAAAGATGTAAGAAGACGAACCTCGTTCTGAATTGGGAGAAATGTCATTTTATGGTTAAGGAAGGAATCGTCCTAGGCCATAAAATTTCTGAAAAGGGGATAGAAGTAGATAAGGCTAAAGTTGAACTTATAGCCAATCTACCCCCACCCAAATCTGTCAAAGGAATTCGTTCATTCTTAGGCCATGCGGGTTTTTATAGGCGTTTCATTAAGGACTTTAGCAAGAAAGCAAGACCCTTGACCACTCTTCTCGGGAAAGATGTCAAATTCGAGTTCAATAGCGATTGCTTACAATCTTTTGAGCACCTTAAGAAAGAATTGACATCTGCCCCGATCATTAAGTCTCCTGATTGGAATCTCCCATTCGAGTTAATGTGTGACGCGTCTGATTATGCGGTTGGAGCTGTTTTAGGACAACGAGTCGACAAGATACCCCATGTCATTTCCTACGCTAGTAAGACCTTGAACGATGCTCAACTCAATTATTCCACCACCGAGAAGGAGCTTCTAGCCGTAGTCTTTGCCTTAGACAAGTTTAGGTCTTATCTTATCGGCTCGAAAATCATCGTCTACACCGATCATGCTGCCCTTAGATATCTCTTTTCGAAGAAGGACTCTAAGGCCCGTTTGATTCGGTGGGTTCTTTTGCTTCAAGAGTTTGACCTAGAAATTCGGGATAAGAAAGGTTCCGAAAATGTTGTTGCTGATCATCTCTCTCGATTGGTGGTAGAGTCCACCATCGATATTCCTTTGAAGGAATCCTTTCCCGGTGAGCATCTTTTGACTGTTTCAACTTCTCTCCCTTGGTTCGCGGATATAGTCAATTACCTTGCCACCGGTTCCATTCCCTCTGATTGGTCCAAGCTTGACCGATCCAAGTTTTTCTCTCAAGTTAAACACTTCTTTTGGGATGACCCGTATCTCTTTAAATACTGTCCCGATCAAATCATTCGGAGGTGCGTCCCAAATCATGAGTTTCGAAGTGTCTTGTCCTTTTGTCATGACCAAGCCTGTGGAGGTCATTTTAGCGCTAAGAAAACGGCTGCTAAAATCCTCCAAAGCGGTTTTTATTGGCCCACTCTGTTTAAGGATGCTGCTGAGTTCTGTACCGCGTGTAGTAGGTGTCAACACTTAGGAAAAATCACAAGGCGAAACATGATGCCTTTGAGTCCCATCTTAATTATTGAAATCTTTGATGTGTGGGGCATAGACTTCATGGGTCCCTTTCCTAGTTCTTTTGGCAACCTCTACATTCTCTTAGCGGTTGACTATGTGTCTAAGTGGGTAGAAGCCATACCAACGAAGACTAATGATAACAAGGTCGTTCTCAAATTCCTAAAAGAGAATATCTTTTCTCGCTTTGGCACACCTAGGGCCATCATTAGTGATCAAGGTACGCACTTTAAGAATCGTCAATTTGAGTCTCTTTTGCGAAAGTACTCAATTACTCATAGGATGGCTACTCCTTATCACCCTCAGACTAGTGGTCAAGTTGAAGTCTCGAATAGGCAAATAAAGCAGATTTTAGAGAAGACTGTCAACTCGAATAGGAAAGATTGGTCCACCAAATTAATTGATGCTTTGTGGGCCTATCGGACCGTCTTTAAGACCGTTTTGGGCATGTCTCCTTATAGGACTGTTTTTGGCAAGGCCTGTCACCTGCCTGTTGAACTTGAGCATAGGGCCTTGTGGGCAATTAGAGAGCTGAACTTTGATTTATCTACTGCCGGTGGTCATAGGAAGTTGCAAATGTCCGAATTAGAGGAATTAAGGAATGAGGCCTATGAAAATGCTAAAATTTACAAAGAAAGAACTAAGGTGTTTCATGATAAATCCATTTTGAGAAAGACCTTTTCTCCGGGTCAAAAAGTTCTTTTGTACAATTCTAGGCTTCATCTTTTTCCCGGAAAGTTGAGATCTAGGTGGGAAGGTCCTTACCTTGTCAAAATAGTTTTTCCTCATGGTGCTGTTGAGATTGAGAATCCTAAAAATGGTGAGTCTTTCAAAGTCAATGGACAAAGACTCAAACCATTTTTGGAATTACCAATCGATCCTGAGGAAGAAGTCCTTCACCTCCTTGATCCCAAGTAAGTTGTTAGTGGTAATTCTTCTTCATCCCTTATCAGGTATTTTCTCATCATTTTCCTTGCATTTGCATACATTGAGGACAATGCATGATTTAGGTATGGGGGAGGGTTTGTAAATAGAAAAATCAGAAAATCCAAAAAAATAAAAAAAAAAAAAAAAATTTAAAATACAAAAAAATTAGTGTAGAGTTGTAAATATTAGGGTTGTTAATCCTTTTTCTAGTCTTGTTAATTGGTTGCTAGTTGCTTGATGCACCCTTGCATGCTTTGTAATCTTTTGTTTCTGATTCTTGAGTTGAGAAGTGATTTGCTGAGTTCTTGTTCACACACTTACACTAACTAGGTGAAACTAGTAGACTTAGTGAATTGTGCAAGAAATTAGAAGGTCATGAATATGTGCAAGTTGACTTGGTTTTCATGCTTTGAGTACAAGTAGGTGCATTAAGAAGACCATTGCTTGAGATTGATTATGCTATTTCCACACCAAGTGAGTTTTGAGCATATATGCACATCTTTTGCATCCATATTCTTTTGCTTGAGTGTCCACATGTCATTTGCATTGCTAGCACTTGTTTGAGGTCTTTCTTGAAATACATGACATCATTGATGATAAGATGATAAAGGCATTTAGGAATAACCCATATTTCCAAAATTTCCACACCATTCTTATCTGATCATTAGTTATCCGTTTGAGCTTAATCCTATTTTTTCGGTGACACACCACATTACTCGCCTAAGACCTTTTTCTTGTTTAGCCTTACTTAATCTTGATCCCATTTTGCCAAAGGCTAGTAGGAACTTTAGTGAATAATAGGGTGTGGGATGGGTTTACTTTTGTTCATTACTTTTGAGGAAATATCTGTTTTGGCTGTTAGTCGTTACTCAAGCTAAAGGTGAGGAGGATTATAGTTGTCTATATTGTAGCTCTCATAAAAAATTATAAAAAAAAAAGAAAAAAAAAGAAAAAAAAAAGAGAAAGAAATAAAAAAAAAAATAAAATAAAATGAGAGCATATTTGTGTTTTAGTAATCCTCCTTCTTTAGACTAATCAAGCCTTTTTGTTCAATAAAGTTGTAAATAAAGTTGTAAAGTGTTGGGGGGAATGTTTGGTGAGATGTTTAAATTCTTGTAGTTACTACTAGCTTTTGACACTTCACCTCATTTTGGCCTTTCTTGACATACCTTGTCCCTAGCCCCTATTACAACCCAAATAAAGACCTTTTGATTGTCATCTTTGATGTACGTTGTGTTACAAGTTAGATTGATACCAAGTGTCAAGCATGCTTATGATTTTGTTGGAATTGAGTGATACACTTACCCTTGTTCTTGAGTGAATATTCTTCTGTGAGTGAAAGGTGAGGTATTGCTTGTTTCTTGTGCATATGAAATCTCAAGTTTTGACTCTAAGGTGTGCTCTTGTGTTCTTAGCATGTTTTCCAACTATTTTTGCACTTGACATGGGTTTTTAATCACTCTTGTATGCTTCTTTGAGTCTACTTTGTGAATCCTTGCATCTTTCACCCCAAGACTTTGCAAATTCACTTTGATTCTTAAGATGATGTGACATGAGAGCACAAGTATGTGTGGTGTTGCATTGCCATGTGACCATTTTATCAAGCTAGATGGATTTTGTGGGTACATTCTCTATAGGCCCTCACGAGACCTCACTCGTCCACTAGGGCTGCCTAGGGGTTTAAAGGGCTTGTTGCATATGCCAAATGCAACCGTCACACCTACGAAAAGGAGTATAGGACTTTTCTTAGCTATCTTTTTGTTTTTGTTTTACTCGAGGACGAGCAAAAGATAGGTATGGGGGCATTTGATAAGTGCATATTTTTGCATATTTTTATTACCTATTTATTGCTTGAACTCGTATTTTAATAATTTATTTTGTTGCATTTCAGGAAATTCGTGAATAAATAAAGAAATGACAAAATAAAGAAATAAAGAGCAAGGAAGGGAAAAAGAGGAAGAAAAAGGACTTAAATGAAAAGAGGAAAAAGAATTAGGAGCTTGGTGGAAAGGGAATCTTGGAGGACATGTGGAAGGTAGAGATCATCCCAACACACTACATAAGTGTATGGCCAAGATCAACTCTTCAAAGCTTAAAGGGGAAGGAACAAATAGATGGCTAGGATTGCTCCACCACATTATTAAGGTGTAGGGCCAAGATTAACCCAACCCTTCCCAAAAACCCTAATTTTCCCCTATAAATACCCCCTCCTTTTCCTTTGTAAAATAACCCTAGTTTTAGCCTAGCCTAAATTTTTAGTTAGCCTCTCTTTTATTTCCTAGATCTAGTTTTCTCTCTCTTTGTAGTAGCTTTAAATTTTGTAAACATCTCTTTTTAAATTAATGAAAGTTTCATTTTTATCTTCATCTCTAGTATTTTACTTTCTCTTTTGGCTATGAACTTTCTTAATTCCAAAATAGTGGATCCATGGCTTTTGTGCCACCACTTGAGGTGAAAGGAGCCTCCTTTAGCTTTTAATCCTTGTTATTTAGCTTAGATTTAAATTCTCTAGTTGTTCTTGAAGTCAAACCCATCTAAAAATTTAATTTTTGAGTGGGGTTTTGATGGATAAGAGCTAGTTTACATTTCTTGCATTAAAAGGTTGTTCTTCTTGTTAAGTAGCTCAAGAAATTATTAAATCCATTTAAAAAAGTAATTTTTAAGTGGGTTTGGTGATTTCACCCTTAGATTATTTCTCCTTGTCAATTTAGTCTTAACTTTGTAATGGGTGTGTTTTTGAAGTTGGATTTGTGGTGTGGGTGTTGATTTTGAAGATTGGAGGTTGAAGGAGGTGGTTTGGTGTTGTTCTTGTAGATGATAAAATGGGTGTCTTGAGTTGTTAAGCTTGTAGATTTAATTTTTGGTATTGGATTTGGTGTTTAGATGTAATGGGTTTGTTAGGTTAGATCTTAATTTGGTGTTGTTAGTGTTAAAGTTGGGGTCTTTAATCTTTAGATTTAGTGTTAGATTTAATGTTAAAGTAAGTTTTTTATTTTGTTTAGGGACTTATCTTAATTTTTGGTGGTTTAATTTTTCCGTTTTGAGTTACTTTTCCGGTCAATTTCCTCGGTAGAAACCCCGTTTTTCTCGCCATTTTCCGGCTGCACCATTACCGTCCTCACAGCCGCTGCGCACCAATTTTTTTTCCTGTCCCCCCCCCCCCCCCCCCGCGGGTGGCCAGTTTTTTTTGTTTTCTTTTTTCATATTTCTTTTTTATATTTGTTTTTTTTCTGTTTTCTTGTTTCTTGTTTTTTTTGTTGTTTGTTTTTTTTCTTAACTTTGTTTTCAGTTTTATTTTTTTTATTTTTAGTTTTATTTTCTTTTTCTGTTTTTTTTTTGTTTTAGTTATTTCTAAAATTCTTCTTTTAAATTAATTTTTTTTTTTTACTTAGATAAATTATTTTATAATTAATAATTAGATAATTAATTGTTAGTTGTTAAATGCTTTATTAATTCTAGAATTTCTCTTTATGTCTCCTTCTATGTTTAATTAATCAAAAATCTCTCCTCAAAATTAATTGTTCTAGTCCGCCTAAATTAAAAATTAAGAATCGCGAAAAATAAAATAGTCTCTGTGGATCGAATCTTAAATATTAAAACGGTGATCGTGCGCTTGCGATTTTAAATCTTTATTTCTTGCACACCATATTCTCAAAACTACGTGTTACATATGTGTATATTTTTGTAGGGTTGTAGTGTTCATGGTATAAATTGTGAGTTTCAAACAATTATTGTTATGTGGTGTCGTATTGTTCCGAATACGAATATGAAAGTGTGTCATAAGTTATCGTTTCGTATATCATTTTTGTTATAGCCACCAATAATATTGTATATTTTTATATCTGTATACATATTGTTTTGCCCTATTAGTTGATTCGTTTAGTTACTTGATGGGTTGTATAACTCATTACATATAATTTTCAGGTTCAGTGTAAGATCCAGTTGGATAATAGTATTACAGTTCGACGAGTTTAGATTCGAAGTAATTTGAGTTTCGAATATTCGTTAGCTGCGATTTTGCAATAATTGTATATAAATAGAATTTGAATTAATAAATTTTGTTCAAATTATAAATAGTCCGAAAAAATGAATTTTCAATTATGAATAAGATCATGTTCAATTTCAATAGCATTTTAAAATTATATAAATATTTATTAAAATCTAATTTGCAAGAAAATACAATATTATTAAGATCTAATGTACATAATGACTTGTAAATCTAAATGAATTACATAAAGAATGGGAGTTTGAGGAGTAATAAAACTTAAATATGTAAGTTAGGAAAAGATCTATAGTTAAACTATAATATTAGATTACGAGTAGATTGTAATCAATGTAATATTCTTAATTTAGAGCTGGAAGAGAAAGAAAAAATTTATTATAACTAACATAAAGTTTATAATACATGTATCATTATTTATGTATATAGTTAATATACGTCCCGAAAACAACCTTAATATAAATATTAATAATATATATATTAAAATATATATATATATATATATATATGAGTTGCACTCTAGGGAGAACACTTAATATGAAGAACAATAAAGAACATCAATCATAACCGTTCAACTAAATAAAAACAATCAACGGTCAAGATTAAAAGATAAATAATAATGGGCATTAAATTAAATCTAACTGTAATAACACGCACAAAACCCAATGACAGCATCATTGTTGCAACTACACACAGGCATTATACACACAGGCGACAGATTCTAACGGAAAGCACACAATAACAACACTCTGTTTTTGAAGAGCTACAGAATCGAAAGGAGAAAGTGAAGTTTCGTTGTTATTTTGAAAGTCGCCTTCGAATCGTTGGATTTATCGAGGTAATCGGTGATATTTAATCATTATTTTAGTCAAATTACATAAATTAGGGTTTTAATCTTTTATTTTATGTAAAATCTAGCAGTGATCGAAGAAGCGAGGAACCGAACTTGAAATATGTTATCTCGAACAGGTAAAATGTTTAAAAGTTATTTTGTATGGTTTTATGATTTTATGTGTAAATATATTTTGTGATTCTGTGTTAGATTGTATGTTTCTTTGATTGTAGGTACATTATGTGTTTGTGTTTGCTTTGATTGTAGGTACATTATGTGTTTGTTTTGTGTGAGATGTTGTGCGAGATGTAGATGTATATGAGATGCTGTGTGAGATGCTTTGATTGTCTATTTTTGGAGATATATATTTCTATTTTGTATGGTTTTATGATTTTATGTGTAAATATATTTTGTGATTCTGTGTTAGATTGTATGTTTCTTTGATTGTAGGTACGTTATGTGTTTGTGTTTGCTTTGATTGTAGGTACATTATGTTAGGTCCTGATAAGTTTGTAGAAGGGGGGTTGAATACAAACTATACCGTTTTCTCGAAATTTGTTCTTTAAATGATTTAACTGTTTAGGAACAAATTGATGCGGAATAAAAATGAAACAAGATTCAAGTTAAATATAACTTATATTAAACTTGAAGGGTGTTACAAATGATACTTAGTACAAGATTGAATCTTAAATAAATTAAAACAAATCTAGAATAAATTCAACATGAATTTATCTATATTTGTAATAAAATGATTTAACAATATTTGATAATTTAAGATTCGTTCTAGGGATAAAAATCCGCTAGATAGTCAAAGCAATACAAGTAATCAAATTCTAGTGGTTTGGATTTAACAATACAACCTAGAATTAATTGCTTGAGAAGAAATGAGATTTAAAGCTTTGGCTGTTCTTCAGTAAATGCTTCTGTATGTTCTTGATGCTTTTTTCAACTGCTTCCTTTTCTATTCTATTGTGTATTAAATACCAACACAATAATCCTTGTATGACCTGCACACACATGCTCGGTAGAACCTTGAATGCTAGTATGACCTGCCAACACAATCTCTAAATTTCGGTATGACCAAAAAAGAGAATTGTATGACCTATAGAAAGCACTTAGTATGACCTCATTAAGTTCGGTATGACCTGAGAAAAGTACATAGTATGACCTTTTAATAAATCAGAAATGATTTAAATAAAAGAAATAAAAACACTTGTATGACCTCTTCAAATAGGTCATACCGAGTTTTGTATTTCTATTAGTTAAACTAGGTCATACTAGTTCAATTTCAGAAAATCCTTTTAATTTAATTAGTTAGATTAAATTATAGATTAAATTAATTCTTCTTAAATAGAATTAAGTTAATAAATAATTTAAACTACTAACCTAATTAATTTAATAAATAAATTAATTCTGATAGAATTAATTTATTAACTTAAATTAAATTAGTAAATTAAATAAGACATCTTTAAAGCCTTGCATCTCTCTCTCTTCTGAAAACCACTGAATAGAGATGATTTAATTCCACTGATGATGTCGTCATTCGATGCACTGTCTGGTTTCATGAATAACTGACTTCAATGATAATTCTTCATCTTTAAAACATTTAAAGCTGTGGCTTTCTTTCTTTAGCTTGACAAAATTCTGTATCCTGTACTACTTCCGTCACCACTGGAAATCTCTGTCACTGTAGTAAATCCACTAACTTGAATACTTCACTGAGGCTTGATCAATAAATTGAACTTCTTTCAATGTAGAATAACTTCAAGTCTGTAGATGACTTTTAATTCTCCATTCTCTTGACAGATAAAACTATCTGAGATTCCTGTGACATATAAACTTATTATTTACTTATTACATACTTGTTTAAATTAAGTTGTTTCCTCGGAATATTAATAGGCCTAAACATATGCCTTTCAATCTCCCCCTATTTGTTTGTTAGAGAATAACAATCAAATACCTAGAGGATAACTCAACTAACTTAAACAAGAAATAGAAATGACTTTTAAGAGCCAAGTAAATAACAAGAAAAGTTCTGGATTTCATTTAACATTTTCCAGATTCAAACATTAAAGATAAATACAAGATAGATGTTCCTTTAGACTGAACATACGTTTACATTGATCCTATCTTGAAATACCTAAACTCTATACATATAACATTTACAGACTAGAGCTTCTTCAAATTTCAGACTCCATCATCTCTCCTTCTTCAAGTGCTTCAAGCAAATCCTTGTCCAGAATACGATCAGATTCAGAAGTAATGCCACTAGGTCTGACAGGTTGAGCTGTGACTTTCTTCAGCCTATTCTTCATTTGTTGATATCTCTTTATATTGGCAATGCAATAGTCTTGAATCAGATCAGCAACTTCTGTCTTCTCTTGTGTAGCAAACCCTGTTGTCCTCAACATATTCTCCATGTAGACAAGATGCCTGGCAGGATAGTCTTTCAAAGAGATGGGGTCCATACCACAAGTTTGAAGTGCCCTTCCTTTATAAAATTTAACTTCATATGGCACATCCACAACTTGAGGGCTAGCTTTCATTGCAAAGTCTCTTAGCTGATCATGCAGCAGCTCAGCTAATGGAGAAGTTCTTTTTACTTTGCACATGAATACCCAAAGCTCAGAGAGAGTTCTACCTTCCAGAAGATTAAGAGAAACTATGAAAGTTCCCTCATTATGAGTGTAGATGTAGATCTTCAACTCCTCTCTGACTCTGTCAAATCCAGTAGAAATTCTTGAAATCTCCGCATGAAGAGCTTTCATATATATTGTGTTGTCTGGATTGACCTTTCTGTACCTTTCCAACATGCTAAAGAACCTTCCATCATTGTCTGACCCTGTTGGATGTGAGAACATTTCTCTAGCTCTATCCCATTCTTCTCCAAGCTTCAGCCTCACATATAACTTTCTGTCTTTGACTTTTAAATCATGAAGCCTTTGCTTTTCTTGATGTTCAGCTTTTTGGATAACTAGATGCTTTGTGATTATGTCAGACACCTTAGCATTCTCATCTTCTCTTCTCTTTAGATCAGCTTTCTGTCTTAACAGCTCAGCTTCAAAGGCAGGATCCACTTCAGGTTCATCTTCCCAGTCAGCAAAATCAGCCTCTCCTTCAACCTCCACTTCACCAAAGATATCTTCAGGGGTTTCTCCAGATTCAATATCATCAAAATCTCCCTGTTCACCTTGATAGTAGTCAGCATCAGAAAAGGTTAACTTCTGCTTCCCTTTGTCCTTTCCAGGACCAGAACCTCCAGTTTCTCCTCCTTGATCTCTCACTTCTTCTCCTCCTTGTATCTCCTTCTCCTTATTCTCCCCCTTAGTTGAGGCATCCTCTACAGATTTGACTTTATCAGCCTTAGGATCCTCCTTTTTACCTCCTCTTTCTTCTTCACCATTCCTGTCACCATCGCCCCCTTCATCATCATCACCCTCAAAGAATTTCTTCTGTTCAGTATTGGGTTGATGTGAGACCTTGATCATAGCATATAGATGTTTCATGCCCTCGTTCAGATGATGCATCCCTCCTTCAATCTTGGTAAACCTCTCATCATTGAAGTACTGATTTTCATCAATAGTATCTTGACAGGCGTCTACTTTGGTTGAAATAATAGGAATCTGTTTGATAGCCTCCCTGATCTCAGCATTAGAAACCAAAAGCTCTGACATATCCGAGGCCACTAACACCTGTGATTCTTGAATAGCATTCATCTTTGGGACCAATGTGACCTTCACTCCTTCCAATTCATCTCTAATGGAACCCAGCTGATTAGTTACAGAGGTGGAAGAAGTAGATCGTTCAACCACTTGTGCTTTGAGAATTTCCTTTTCAGCCTGGGTCTCTTGAAGTTGTTTCTGTAAACCAGCTATTTGAGCCAATAATGAAGCAGTGTATGTGTCATTGTGTGCACTCATCTCAATTTCTCTCGATGGTGTTTCACTCACCTCACGTGCTTGTGTATCGCTCTGTGTTTGTCTCTCAGAACTAACCACTAGCTGTTTATCCATTGTTGGAGTTGAAGTACCTGCAGAAAAAATCACCATAGCCCCTTCTTGAGAGGTCACTGGTGGTGCAATGGGAGTTCGCGAATCCCAATCCATGGTAAGGTCCAAAAATTCATCAGAGATTGAAAACTGAATTGCTTCAGATATAGACTTACCATGTTGCCCTTCACTTTCTCCAGTTGAAACTGCGAGTGAAGAATCCCTTAGGGGAGCCAGAGATGTTCCCTCTGGGAGGGGAGAAAATGATTCTATTATTGTGGGCAAAGAATCAGATTTTCCCTCTGAAGCCTGTGAAGGCTCTTCTACCGTGACAATGGTAGGCACTGTTTCATCAAGCATTCCTATGTGCTCTCCTCTCAGAGTGTCCTGTGCAAGAGTCTCTATTAATGTTTCAGAAATGTTTTCTCCCATTGTGAGTAAAGGGAGAGTGCTTGACTCTTTACAGATTGCCATGGCCTGATGGCGAATTTCAATAGATTCATCCTGTTGAGAGGATGTCTCTAGAAACTGTTCATTGGCCTTTTGAGAATCTATATCCTTTTGGGAGGATACAGACTGGCTAACAGATGCCTCAAGTAGTGTTCTTCTCTTCTTTAGTGGTGGAGGCAGAGCTGTGGGATCACTCATATTAGACTCTACTTCAAGTTGCTCACTTGATCTTGTTATAGCTGAGTGTTCCAGGGGAGCGGTCAAAGGATGTGACTCTGTGTATGGCTGTATGACCGTGGACAGAGATTGTGGTTCTACAATCCCTTGGTCAATCCTAAGAACCTCTTGGGTTAGTGGAGCAGTTGAGAGAGGATATATTACCTGAAGTGCCATGGTGTTAGGAGGTGCCATTGAAGTTCCTGCTGACGAGGATCCAACCACTGGATGTTCAATAAAGAGTAAGGGTAACTGTGGTTGCAAAATCTCTCGCAGATAAGATTGTGGAACTAGGGGTCTCCTTCCAGACTTGGAGCTTGTGGACAAAGATGAATAAATGAGAGGATTAGTATGTGCGGGGACTTGAAAAGGAGTGTTTTGAAAAAGGGTTTTATGTTCATCAGAAAGAACATGATTCAACACTAAAGAAAGGAAACGAGAATAAAAGCATCTAACTTTCTTTCCAGTTTCAATATCTCTAGGGTAATTGAAAATCCTCCTTATCAAGAGATCCCACACAAGAGTTCCTATGTCCAACCTCAGGTTAAAAACAGCAGCATAGGCAATGTTTTGTAGTAGAGAAGTGATGGTTGAAAAGTTGTTTTTGGTAGAATTACTAAAAACTTTAGCTAAACAGTCAAAGAACAAATCCCACTCACAAGCTAGATTCCCCTTATTCAACCGAGGAAGAACAATATTCCCTTGGTAATCAATACTAGAGAAAAATTGAACTAACTCAGGATCAGAAGGGAATCTAACAAAGTTATCAAGTGGAAAATGAAGCACTTGACAAAAGAGCTCCTTAGTTACTGTGTACTGACGATCAGAAATAGTGAAAGTGAAAGATCGCATATCTTCAGCAACAACAGCAGTTAAGCATAATAGACGAAGGGGTTCAATCTTTAAATCAACAGAAGCAGTGATAGCATAGCTAACAATTGATTGTTCATTTAAAAAATGAATCCACGGCCTAAAACGTTCAACAGAACACTTAAGGGGATCAAAATAGCCAACGTAATTATTAAAACGTTCAACAACAAACTCCGCAGCCATTTGAAAATAAATAATAAAATTAAAAATAATATTAGAATAACACAGCAATAAATAATAATAATTATCAGAAAAGAAATAAAATCCCAAGTAATTCACAAGAAAAATTTGCAATAGTTCGTTGTTCTAAGAATAAAACACAAACCAGAGCAAAGTTAACTAAGTAAAAACTTGAGTTAGAGAGGGATGAGAAGCAAAAGAACCTGCAAAACAAGAGTATTTATAGGCACAGGTTCTGCTGAGCTCGGTATGACCTAAAGGGAGGTCATACCGAGTTTTTGCTTGAGGTCATACCGAGATTTGAGAAGAATTAAAACAAAATTAAAAATCAGTATGACCAAAACAGAGGGTCATACCGAGTTTTGAGACTAATTAAAAAAATAAAACCAATATGACCTGTTTCAAGGGTCATACCGAGTTTTTTTATTTATAAAACTAATAATATTAGAGAAAATAACCCAATATGACCTGAGGAGGGTCATACCGAGTGAGAAATGTACACAAATAGCAGCAAAACATTAGAAATCTCAAAAAAAAAAAAAATGCTAACAGTATAAACACCTTCTGCATAAAAATTAACAAAAACACAAAATTACACTAAACCTGCATAAAAATCTGAACAAAAAATTTTATAATCTGACAATAACTTAAATGAGTCTAAAAAAGTAAACTTTCAATAAAAATACATTTCTCCATGGAAAATGAGAAAAATATTTTTTTTAAAGAAATTAAATTATTCAGAACATTTAAATTAACAAGCTTTATACAATAAACATGGATTGGCAATATTTAACATCTCAAAATCAACAAGAGAAAATGATTTAGATAAGAACAAACCTGGAGATATTATCAATCACTAAGACTGTTCAACATACCCAATTTACCAACTAACTTGATAAAAGTGGATTCGTCAACAGATTTAGTGAAAATATCTGCAGTCTGTTCTTCAGTGGGTACAAAGTGCAACTCCACTGTTCCATTCATAACATGCTCTCTGATAAAATGATACCTGATATCAATGTGCTTTGTTCTCGAGTGCTGCACAGGGTTGTTGGAGATTGCTATGGCACTTGTATTATCACAAAATATGGGAATTTTGTCTAATGCAAAGCCGTAGTCCTTTAATTGATTCCTTATCCATAAGATCTGAGCACAACAGCTTCCAGCAGCAATATATTCAGCTTCTGCTGTTGAATTGGAAACTGTTTGTTGTTTCTTGCTATACCAGGAAATCAACCTACCTCCTAGGAATTGACAACTCCCAGAGGTACTCTTTCTATCCACAACACTACCTGCATAATCAGAATCTGTATATCCAACAAGATTAAAACCAGAATCTTTAGGGTACCAGATACCTAGATTAGGTGTACCCTTAAGATATCTCAAGATTCTTTTCACAGCAACGAGATGAACATCTCTAGGATCCGCCTGGAACCTTGCACACAAGCATGTAGCATACATAATATCTGGTCTACTAGCAGTAAGATAGAGTAAGGAGCCAATCATACCTCTGTAGCTTGTAACATCTATCTTGATAGATTTGTCAGAAGCTCCAAGTTTGATTCCTGTTGGAGATGGAGTCCTTGCTGATGCTGAATCCTCCATGTGATACTTCTTGAGGAGTTCTTTGAGATACTTGGATTGACAAATAAATATTCCATTTGACCTTTGACTTACTTGTAATCCAAGAAAGAACTTCAGCTCACCCATCATACTCATTTCAAACTTACTCTGCATAAGCTCAGCAAATCTCTTACAGAGATTATCATTAGTAGACCCAAATATGATGTCATCCACATAGACTTGGACTAATATCATATCATTTTTGTGTTTCTTTGAAAAAAGAGTTTTGTCTATGATACCTCTAACAAAACCATTTTCTAAAAGAAAACCAGAGAGAGTGTCATACCATTTTCTTGGGGCTTGTTTAAGACCATAGATAGCCTTGAAGAGAAAGTACACAAAGTCCAGCAGTTCCTGATTTTCAAAGCCAGGGGGCTGTTCCACATACACTTCTTCATCAAGTTCACCATTCAGGAATGCACTCTTAACATCCATTTGATAGACTTTAAAATTGGAGTAAGCAGCAAATGCTAAGAACATCCTGATGGCCTCAAGTCTAGCCACTGGTGCATAGGTTTCATCATAATCAATGCCTTCAGCTTGAGAATACCCTTGTGCAACCAGTCTTGCCTTGTTCCTTGTAACAATGCCATCCTCATCTAGCTTGTTCCTGTATACCCATCTAGTACCAACTACTTTCTTGTTCTTTGGCCTGGGTACCAGCTTCCAGACTTGTTGTTGTTCAAACTGATTGAGTTCATCTTGCATAGCAATCACCCAATCTGGATCAGTTAGTGCTTCCTTAGTTTTCTTTGGCTCCATTTTAGATAAAAATGCTGAGAAAAGACATTCATTCTGAGAAGCTCTTCTAGTTTTAACTCCAACATCTGGATCACCAATGATCAACTCAAAAGGATGAGCTCTATTCCATACAGTCTGTCTTGGAAGATTTGATCTTGATGATTCACCTTGAAATTCACTTTGATGTTGTGAGTGACTAGCTGATCCTTCATTTGCTCCCCCTGAGTTGTTGCCTGTTTGCCTTGATGATCCTTCTCCAGTGCTGGTGGTATCTCCATTGTTACCAGTGTTTCCACCACCATCACCAGGATCATTATCATCATTGTTATTATCATCACCAGCAATAACTTCAGGTGGGGCTTCATCATCTGATTCTGAGTCTGGCAAGTTATCAAACTTCAGCTCTTCAGATGAATCTTCTTTTTGGATATTGGGGAACTTAGTGTCATCAAAAGTAACATTGACACTTTCCTTTACTGTGTGACTGCCAACTACATAAACCCTGTAAGATCTTTTGGAATAACCAACAAAAATGGCTTCTTGTGCCTTTGCCTCAAACTTGCCACATTTAACATTCTCATCTAAAAGCACAAAGCATTTTGCTCCAAATACATGAAAGTACTTGACAGTTGGTTTCTTGTTGTTCATGATCTCATACGGAGTCTTCATTAGGTCTTTGTTGATTAAAGTTCGATTCTGAGTATAACAAGCTGTATTCGCTGCTTCAGCCCAAAAGTACATTGGAAGTTTGGACTCACTTAACATAGTCCTAGCAGCCTCAATCAATGTACGATTCTTTCTTTCCACTACTCCATTTTGTTGAGGAGTTCTAGGGGCAGAATACTGTCTTGTTATTCCTTTATCAGCACAAAAGTCATTCAGAATGGCATTCTTGAATTCCGTACCATTATCTGACCTTATGGCTCTAACAGGGAATCTAGAATCCAGCTCAATCAACTTTACATGGCCAATCACCAGGAATGGGGTCTCATCCTTGGAATGTAGGAATAAAACCCATGTATATTTTGAATAGTCATCAACAATCACAAGTGCATATTGTTTCTTTGACATGGACATCACATTAACTGGACCAAACAAATCCATGTGCAGTAGCTGAAGAGGTTCAGTTATTGATGATGTGTCAGTGCCCTTGTGAGAAGCTTTCTTTGACTTTCCCTTCTCACATGCCTCACACAGTCCTTCCTGTGTAAATTCCATCTGAGGCAAACCTCTAACTAATTCCCTCTTGACCAAAGAGTTCATAGTTTTGAAGTTAAGGTGAGACATCTTCTTGTGCCATAGCCAACTATCATCTGATGAAGCTTTAGCATAAAAACAATTCACTTCATCTTTGAATCCCGAGTTCAGATCAGCTATGAACAAGTCACCTTTCCTTACTCCTTGAAGAGCAGGCTTTCCATTCTTCTTGTGAGTGATCTGACACTTCTCTCTTTCAAAGGAAACAGCATATCCTCTGTCACAGAACTGACTGATGCTGAGAAGATTGAACGTCAGACCTTCCACAAATGAAACATCTTCAATGATAACATTTCCGTACTTCAAACAGCCATATCCTTTCGTAATACCCTTGCTGTTATCTCCAAAGGTAACTACTGGGCCAGCTTTCACAATCACATCTGATAGCAGGGCTCTATCTCCGGTCATATGCCTTGAACAGCCACTGTCCAGAATCCACATAACTCGGTTTACCTGTTTAACTCCCTGCAATATCAGATAGATTAGTCCTTCTTCGGAGCCCAAAATTGATTGGGTCCGGCATACTTAAAGAACTGGCCTTTGTCAGGCAAAACAACATTTCTAACTAAAACTACTTCAACCTTTTTCACATAAGAGCGTTTCCATTTATAGCCAGCCTTAACACATTTCTGAGTAGGCTTAGGGATAAATGAATCCACTTTAATATTAGGAGGATTAGCAGTCTTAGCTTTAACATGCTTCTTATTATTAACATGTTGACGTGGAGCAGTCTTATCACTAGATACATGCTTTTTATTAAAGAAAGCATACATAACATTAAAAGCACAAGACATGCAATTACTCACACCACATGCTTTATGAGAAGAATTAATAGCAGGCATGTTAGTTCTACAGTTGTTTTGATCCAACTTATGGATATCTGATTTAGTCTTTTTAGTTGTAGCAACTTTGACTGGAATATCAGATACACACTTTTTGGATTGCTCAGCTTCTAAGGCAACATCTTCTTCATGAATCTCCTCAGCAATAATGATAGAAGATTCATTCAGAGGCTCTGCCTCAGACTCCTTACAGAAGGGTGTTTTAATACCCTTAAGAATATAAGGAACAACCTTTCCTTCTTCTCTGACTCTACAAGGTGTATTAATACCAAGCAATCCTATAGCCTCATTATAATCATAACCTATACTGACATGATTACCAACAGCTTGCTTATTGAGAATTTCTTTAGCAGTCTTACAAGAACTGAAATAAGCATTAGCTTTAGTCTTCAGCTCACTAATCTCTTTCTTAAGAATGGTTTCCAGTTGAATATAACATTTAACCCTATTCTCCAGAAAAGCAATTTTCTCATTAAGTTCATCCTGATTAACATGCACAAGTTTCAAATCTTTTAATTCCTTTTCAAGATTTGTGTTTAAAAGATTTATTCTATCATTTTCAGTGCGTGCACAACTTATGGTGCCACCAAGATGATAAATCATTTCAGCATCAGTAAAGGTTACCTCTGACATGTATCTGGATGAAGTGCTTTCCTCTTTGGCCATTAAAGCAAGGTTCCCAATCTCACCTGCTTCTTCATCACTGTCAGTGTCATCCCAACTCTTTCCCTCAGCAACATAGGCCTTCCCAATCTTGTTCTTCTTGCTAGAATCAAATGTGTTTCTAGTCACTTGCTTTGGCTTTCTGCACTCAGTAGCAAAGTGACCCAACTCATTGCAATTGTAGCATCTGATTATACTCCTTTCCACAGTTCCAGTTTTGTAGCCACCCCTTGTGCCACTTGAAGATGAAGATCCACCTCTCTGAAATCTGGGTCTGAACTTAAGATTGGGATTCCTCTTGAATCTAAACTTCCCAAACTTTCTGACTATCAAAGCCAAATCACCATCCTCCAGCTGATCAAGTTCTTCCAAAGAATAGAAGTCACCACCAGATTGATCAATGGATGTTAATCCATATTCAGCATCAATAACATTCATGTGAGAACTGGAAGGTTGAACAGCCTTCACTTCCAGTTTCTGTGGGACTTCAGCAGCCAATGCAGTGGAGGTACCAACAATCCTTCCAGTTCCATACAGCTCCTTCTGTTGAATCTGCTCCAGCTCATAGGTCTTCAAGACACCATACAATCTTTCCAAGGCAAGCTCATTCATGTCTCTTGCTTCTCTAATAGCAGATATCTTGTGCTCCAGATGAGGTGGAAGTGTAAGAAGGAACTTCTTGTTAATCTCCTTGTTGGTGTAGTGCTTCCCATTGAGATTCAGATCATTAATTAATTTGTTGTATCTTTCAAAAACCTGAGAGATACCTTCACCAGGGTTTGATCTGAAATGCTCATATTGTGAAGTGAGAATTTCCAGCATATTCTCCCTAACTTCTTCTGTCCCCTCATTGATTATCTCTATGGTTCCCCAAATATGTTTGGCAGTTTCACAATTTAGGACATGATTATGCATGATAGGATCAAGACTCTCAATAAGGATCAACTGAAGACAGGAATCCAAGGTAACATCCTCTTTCTCATCAGGAGTGTATTCCTTGGGATCTTTAGGGTACATTCTAGCAGCCCTAGTCACAACATTATCCTCAACAACTTCAGGATCAATAATCATAGGGAGTTTGGGACCACTCTTCAGCACATCCAAGTATTTAGGATTTGCAACCTTAAGAAATAGGAGCATTTTCTTCTTCCACATTGGATAATGCTCCTTGCTGAATATTGGGATTTTAACTGTCCCCACTTTCTGTGTAGTAGACATCTTTTGAGATTTTTAGAATTTAAATAAAAAATCAGAGTTTAAAAGAAAAATCTCAAAACAATTGGATCTTTGATTTGTATATCAATCAAAAGGCTCTGATGCCAATTGTTAGGTCCTGATAAGTTTGTAGAAGGGGGGTTGAATACAAACTATACCGTTTTCTCGAAATTTGTTCTTTAAATGATTTAACTGTTTAGGAACAAATTGATGCGGAATAAAAATGAAACAAGATTCAAGTTAAATATAACTTATATTAAACTTGAAGGGTGTTACAAATGATACTTAGTACAAGATTGAATCTTAAATAAATTAAAACAAATCTAGAATAAATTCAACATGAATTTATCTATATTTGTAATAAAATGATTTAACAATATTTGATAATTTAAGATTCGTTCTAGGGATAAAAATCCGCTAGATAGTCAAAGCAATACAAGTAATCAAATTCTAGTGGTTTGGATTTAACAATACAACCTAGAATTAATTGCTTGAGAAGAAATGAGATTTAAAGCTTTGGCTGTTCTTCAGTAAATGCTTCTGTATGTTCTTGATGCTTTTTTCAACTGCTTCCTTTTCTATTCTATTGTGTATTAAATACCAACACAATAATCCTTGTATGACCTGCACACACATGCTCGGTAGAACCTTGAATGCTAGTATGACCTGCCAACACAATCTCTAAATTTCGGTATGACCAAAAAAGAGAATTGTATGACCTATAGAAAGCACTTAGTATGACCTCATTAAGTTCGGTATGACCTGAGAAAAGTACATAGTATGACCTTTTAATAAATCAGAAATGATTTAAATAAAAGAAATAAAAACACTTGTATGACCTCTTCAAATAGGTCATACCGAGTTTTGTATTTCTATTAGTTAAACTAGGTCATACTAGTTCAATTTCAGAAAATCCTTTTAATTTAATTAGTTAGATTAAATTATAGATTAAATTAATTCTTCTTAAATAGAATTAAGTTAATAAATAATTTAAACTACTAACCTAATTAATTTAATAAATAAATTAATTCTGATAGAATTAATTTATTAACTTAAATTAAATTAGTAAATTAAATAAGACATCTTTAAAGCCTTGCATCTCTCTCTCTTCTGAAAACCACTGAATAGAGATGATTTAATTCCACTGATGATGTCGTCATTCGATGCACTGTCTGGTTTCATGAATAACTGACTTCAATGATAATTCTTCATCTTTAAAACATTTAAAGCTGTGGCTTTCTTTCTTTAGCTTGACAAAATTCTGTATCCTGTACTACTTCCGTCACCACTGGAAATCTCTGTCACTGTAGTAAATCCACTAACTTGAATACTTCACTGAGGCTTGATCAATAAATTGAACTTCTTTCAATGTAGAATAACTTCAAGTCTGTAGATGACTTTTAATTCTCCATTCTCTTGACAGATAAAACTATCTGAGATTCCTGTGACATATAAACTTATTATTTACTTATTACATACTTGTTTAAATTAAGTTGTTTCCTCGGAATATTAATAGGCCTAAACATATGCCTTTCACATTATGTGTTTGTTTTGTGTGAGATGCTATGCGAGATGTAGATGTATATGAGATGCTGTGTGAGATGCTTTGATTGTCTATTTTGGAGATATATATTTCTGCATTAGACGTTATTATTGTGTGAGATTCTGTGTGAGATTGTATAATAGACATGCTTTCCTGTTGTGAAATATTTTGGTAGTATGAATGATATGTTTAATTTTGATATATTTTGAATAATATAAAATAGACTGAATGTAGATATAATTCATAAAGCTAGCAAAAAATATGTTAGGTTCTTGGATTCAGGTTCTGTACATTTGTGTGCTACATTAGATTCTATTTAGGGGATCACTGAGTGACGCTCCTTAAAACTAATTTTCCCCTCTCACTTTGTTTTCTTGTATATATATATTAATTGATGATTTGTACTTGAAGATCCGTGCAAAGAAGCTGATGGGAGAAATTTATTTTCAATATGCATGCAAGTTGTTATGTGTGGCCACATCTATGTTCACTTAATATAGATTAATTATGTTTTTCACATTGTTCTGTTCTGTATATGTGAATGTTACGTCTGTGTTGCTGTAGCACATTCGCAGGTGCCCCTTGTCCATCTTTAGCTCCTACCCCAAGCAGCCTCAAACATACATAGCACATAACTGTACCAAACATAGTATTTGGACCCTCAATGTGCAAACCCCACCTGAATTCGAATACGCCTAAGTCTGTAAGTTGTGTTTCTGTGAATCAGAATTGGAATTTCACTATCAGATACATACTATCAGAATTGGAATTTCTGAGATTCCGTGTGAGATTCTATGATTTTCTACTAAGTTTTTTTTTCTAAATTTTTTAAAACTTACTAGCCTATAAAGCCTATAAGATTCTATGGTGAAAGTATATAATGGATGATGTTTGAGATGCTGTGATTGGATTCTATGTTAGGTTCTTTATATGTTAGTGCTACATTAGATTCTATGCCAAATTTCCTACATTAGATTCTATGCTACATTAGATTATATGTGATATATTTTTTTTCTTTTAACTTAATTATTGTTCTTGTTATGAATCAGGTAGAAGATCTAGCTTACGCTTAAGTGCAAGACGAATGACTTCATCCACAACAAAAAGTGGCAAGAGAAAACGACCAGTGAGTAGAATAAATAGTGAGCAATTGAGCACCGCAGAATTTGAAGCATATGTCCAGTACGTATTATTATTATTCGAAAAACATGTTTACTTATTTATTCTAAATTTATTAAAATAATTAATAAATTAATTGTATTTATTTTTTTGTAGAATTGTATGGAAAAATTTATCTGATAAAATGTCATATGCATAAATTACAGCAACAGAATTTTGTGAAATATATGATGGATATCAGTGAGCGAAAAGCCACAGAGTTTGGTAATGTGCCAATTATAAGACTCGAAATGAAATGGCGCACAGAGAAAAATAAAACTGACTATGGAGTTTTTGCTATTCGTCATATGGAGACATACAAAGGAAACGGGTTGCGGAACTGGGATAGCAAATTCGTACCTGAAAATGAGAAGGTAAATTTTTATCTTCAGATCACTTTTTTTTAATGTAATATAATTATTTATCCTTTTAAATGTACCTGACAAAAAAATGTTAGTTTCGTTCTATTTATGTTTTCCTTTCTAGAAAATGTCTAGGTCATGTTGAATTGTTTTAATATACATTTGTATACCATGTACTACTTGGTTTTTAGGTATAGAGGTTGCAATTTCTGGTTTTGGGTTGTGTTTCTTGAAGATGCAAGCGGGCTAGTTTATGTTTTAAAGAATTTTTTTAACGAAGCAGTCATTGCGGGTTGGTTGGGTCTGGTAGTGTTTTTTCCGGGTTTTGTCTATATAAATCGTTGCGTCCTGTTTAAGTCGCGTCCGATTTTGCCACCCTTGCTGGTTAAGACAACAATTGTCTCAATAGGAGATAATAGGTTTAGGTCGGTTTTGATGTTAGACTCCAAACTAGGAAGCTCAATTTTGATTCACTACTCACTAGTCAATCTTAATGTGCAAACTTGAATATTTGTGTTGAGTGCTAGAACAACACAAACGAGGATGTGGTTAAAATTTGATATTCCATTATACTAATGTGATTTTAGGTCTTGTTTTTAACAGAAAAACTTAGAACAACCCTGCCTTTCCTTATGTGTTTTTAATGGTTTTTTTGCTTGTTTATGATACTATTGATTTCATTATTGTGCAGCAAACTCAGAAGAGGCAGTTAAAGAAGGCAAGGCAACTATACGCATTCAAAATCATTTCTTCCCATCTCAATTGCTTACGAGGGACGATGCAACAAGAAATTGATGAGACTATATCAAGGATTTAGTTCAGTAGGTCTTTCTATTAATGCATAAACAAAATTTGTAAAGAAGGGATTCACTTAAAACATTTAAACCAGAAACTGATGTATGTTTTATGTTTAAAGACTATGAAATGAAAGACTAGTCAATTTCTCTATTGATCTGTTTTATATTGTGCACAGCAAAATCACTTGAAACTTGTAGGCTTGATTTTGCATTACATTTGAATTAAGGATTTAAATTTGAAGAGCTGGTTGTAGAGACAGTATAGAATCTAACATGGAATCAAAACCATACAACTTCACTAAATGATAAAGAACAAGAAGAAACTAAACAAAATGCTAAAAAAAGAATACATAACTTCACACAACTGATCAGAATCATAAATAGAATCAATACTGAACAAAAGTAAAGATTAAAACTAAACAAAAGTCATTTATAAAGCCACCAGAAATACAAAGTTTTCTCCAGAGTAAACTATAAAGCTTTAACAACTGAAATATTTTGAAACTACAAAAAAACTAAAATTACTAAACTGACTTCTCAACGTTTAAATTTGGAGGTACAAATCCCTGGACATTAACATTCACTAAATTCTCAACATTTAAAGTTGGAGGTGCAGAACCCCGGACATTAACATTCAAACCATTCGCTAATGGATTGACTTGGAGCTGTTCACCCTTCATTGGACAATTTCTTGAATCATGGAATGCTTTGAAATTACAATGTTTACAAACCCTCTTAGGTCTGTCTTTGCCATCACAACTTCTTTCAGCAGGTCCTATAATTCTCTTGCGACAACCTTTATTATTACTTTGCAGCGGTGGATGCACAATAACTGAAGTTGAAGGCCTAACCCCGTAAATTTCTTGAAGTATATCATCCTTCGTTGCACAGGGATTCTTTACCTTCTGCTTAACTCTAATTCTCAAAAATTTAAGCTCTTCTAGAAGAAACTCTAAACCATCCTTATTGTAGGAAACATCCCCTAAACATCCTTGGAACTCATTCCACACTTTTTTTGAAGTATCTCTAGTCTTGTACCCCTCACTATCTTGAATTGTACTACCCAACTTCAGTGTGCAGAATCTAGCTACTGCATTTTTCATCCATCTATTACTTAAAAATTGTCGTGGAATTTCTTCGATTCCCCAAAGACCAAGACAGAAGAAACAATGTCGGCATAAATATCCAACTCTTGTAAAAAGGTGACAAGAACACGATACATCATTTGTCGAAAGACATAAATCGACCTCAAATAAAGTGTCGTTCAAACTCTTATCCTTGACAACAAATTTATTAATTCCATCCACTACGATTGGTTGTCCAGCCAACTTAATATGATAACAACTAGCTTTAATTTCTGTTTGAACCTTGTAAAACATAGATCTAGTGTAGAGCTGAGCTGCATCTTTTTCGATTTCTTTTTCTGTAACTGACTGGGGAACACAACTATCTCCCTCGTCAAGTCTTTTACCTTCATAAAGTTGTTTATCAATTGCACTTTCATAACACATATAAAATTCTGAAAGAGTGTCGCCTTTTTGAACAAAGTGATTAAAGTAAAAGTTAGAACTTTCGGACCTTGACGTAGTTCTCAATAACCCCCCCATCGGCTTGTCCCTAAAAAAAGCAGGAATCCATGACTTCCTCATTTCATAAAGGTCATTCAACCAAATATGCTCACTCAATTCAAACTCTTTTAATACACTAGACCATCCTTCTTCAAATTCAGCGACAGATATATGAGAAGACCACACAAACTTATTTAACTTTTTCATAAACTCAGATTCTGCACAGAAAACAGCCCCAATCTACATGTAAAGAAGAAATACAATTGTTAGTTAAATATATAAAGCTAGAATCTTGATTGAACACTTTTTAAAAAAAACTAGAATCTTGATCAAACCTTAATTCACTAACAAAAGCAACAAACTTTTTAACATAATTAGAAGGCTTCTCCGCAATTCGATAACATTCTTCACCCAAAAAAACTACCCTTACAATATTCCCTTAAAAAATGGACGTCGAAAGGTTCTGTTATTCATTTAATTAAGTAACATATTATATGGGACAACTTATATCATGAGATCAACTAAAAATAAAATTAATCAAATGACATGATTATATTACCTTGGCTGGAAACTTCTGCATAATGTGCCACATACAATAACGATGAACCACAGAATCTGGAAATGTTTCAGCGATCGCAACTTTCATTGCAGGACATTGATCCGTTATTAGACACCATGGAGGCCTTTGAAAAACTTTTAAAAACATCTCACATGCCCACGTGAAATTTGTAATATCTTCATGATTAAGCAAACAAGCAGCAAACGTGATGCTTTTCCAGTGATTATCAACCCCAATAAATGGTACAAAAACCATACCATACCTACAACATAAAATGAACATTTCAATTATACCTCTAGAGAACTTAGAAAATACTAAATCAAAAAATAACTAAAATATAAGACAAATAAGAAGCTTAAATAAAAAGTACTAAATTTACAACAAAAACTTACTTATTTGTACGATACGTTGCATCAAAAGAAATCACATCACCAAAAACATCATAGCTTTGACGACCTTGCACATCAGCCCAAAAAATTCGAGTCAAATGACCATTTGAGTCAGTCTCATATTCATAAAAAAAACCCCCATCAGATGTCTCTTTTTTCGTTTTAAACTTTTCAATCAACATATCAACATCTCTCTTCCCGATAAACAACTTAACATCCCTCATCCAATTTTGGAAATCCTTTGCAGTTGCACCAACTTCAGAATACAAACCGGTCAATGACTTGAATAAAGCATGAGCCCTGTATGAGCCAAGATTTGTGGTTGCAGCATCGACAACAAATTTTCGATGAACAGCATTCATGGAACGATTAGCCCGAAGGAATTGTTTTCCAAACTCAGTCACCATAGGATGATTATGGACTTCAATGAAACGATCAATCACAAAATGTCCATTCCCATCATTCTTTATCACAATTTTAGCATTACAGCCACATTTCTTTGTGACTGTTTTTCTTTTTTTTTTATTGGACCGCCCACACTAGCACTCACATGAGATAATTCAGAACTATTATCAGAAATAATTGACATGGAAGTATCATGAGTTCCTGATTTCGAACAAACAACATACTTGTGCATGACAATGCTACCCCGAACCCTTTGTGTTTCTCGACGAACATTAAAACCAACTGTAGTTGCATAGTTAGTATAAAAAGTACAGGCATCTTCAAGTTCTGAAAATCGTTGGCCAGGATATGGCTTCAAATTGGTATCAGGTAGGTTTGGTATCCACAATTGAGCACTGTTGCTAAACGAATCATCAAAACCCTCTATAAATTCTTCAACTTCATTGTTTGCGGTGGAATCACAACTAGTATCAAGTATGACATTGTTTCTATCACCTGTAGAATCTAATGTAGAATCAAAATCTCGCAAATTCAGAAATCATCACTAAAACTGAAACATGGAGAAACTAAAACAAAAAATCGAAAAATAGAGAAGGTAGAATCTAATGTAGAAGAAACTCTCGCAAATTAACAAATCCTCACTGAAACTGAAACTACATGCAGCAGAGCTGCTAGAATACATAGTACAGAATCTAACATAGAATCAAACGCTTATCACTTTACATCTATATTACAAATAAAGATTTATTTATTACAAATAAAGGTAATTAGAAATAAAGTATTTATTTGAAAAACAAGGTAATTACAAATATTTTAAAAACAGAGAAAGTAGAATCTAATGCAGAAGCAAACGCTCGCAAATTCACAAATCCTCACTAAAATTGAAACTACATGTAGAATAGCTGCTAAAATACACAGTACGGAATCTGACATAGAATCAAACGCTTAGAACTTTACAGAATGATAAAAACATAGAGAAACTAAAACAAAAATATGAAAAACAGAGAAAGTAGAATTTAATGTAGAAGCAAACTCTCGCAAATTCATAAATCCTCACTAAAATTGAAACTACACAGAGCTGCTAAAATACATAGTACAGAATCTAACATAGAATCAAACAATTAGAACTTTACAGAATGATAGAAACACAAAGAACTAAAACAAAAATATGAAAAACAGAGAAAGTAGAATTTAATGTAGAAGCAAACTCTCGCAAATTCATAAATCCTCACTAAAATTGAAACTACACAGAGCTGCTAAAATACATAGTACAGAATCTAACATAGAATCAAACAATTAGAACTTTACAGAATGATAGAAACACAAAGAACTAAAACAAAAAGCTTACAAACAAATAAAGTAGAATCTAATGCAGAACCGAAAATTCAGAAATAGTCGGAAATTCAAAATCACATTGAACAAAGCTTTTAGTATATGTTAAAGACACAACTATAAACAGAAGATAAATTTAAGTGTGACAGAACAAAAGCCAAAACTTTTTTTAAACAGTCAAAATGAGAACCTGATAAACATTCAACCAAATCAGAATCAATCAATCCGCAATGTGGTAGCACGCCATGACTTGAAGAAGAGGCCATAACAAAGACGACGATTATATGTACGCAGGAGAGATCAATAAGTACGAACGAGAGAGAGAGAGAGAGAGAGAGAGAGAGAGCTGTAGATACACTTTATTTAATTATGTTATATTTACATGTTTAGTTATAATTAAATCACAGCCGTTAGATTAGATGAAAGATGGATGGTTCAGATTATTTCTAGGTGTTCTTTATTGTTCTTTATGTAAGAGTGTTCTTCATGGAGCAAAGGCCTATATATATATATATATATATATATATATATATATATATATATATATATATATATATATATATATATATATATATATATATATATATAGTAACAAATATGACATTTAAAACATGATTTAAACATTACGTTTAATTATGTCAACTAGAAGAAGTTCATATCGACTAGAAATATTGTAAATATATTTTAGACTTTAGTATAGATATTAAGTTACCATGTAACGTGTAGGAATTTAAAGCATCTTTCCATAACAATTTATATTTTGTTATACAAAAAATTAAAATAAAATCAAAATGTTATTATTTTTATCTATATTCAGAAAATCCGAAATACAATTTCGTATATAATCATGGTTTTACTTTTTAGTTCACCAGGAAACTTCCTTTTAGTTTACATGAATTTTTGACTATTCGAACCAACGACAATAACCTTTTTGAGTGAAATTGTAACCCAAAAAGACACAAAAAAACAAACTTAGCAGATAATTTAGTACTCTCAACCTGAGATTTGAGAACAAAGCAAGTTCAATCGAAGACGCTCAACGAAGCATAATCAGTCACTTCTTCATATAATTTCTCAAAAGAAGACAATTCTGGATTTTAAGTAGTTGAAATTCTGTTAATCACATAAACAGCGATAAGGAGTGCCTCACTCCAAAATACGCTAAAAATATCAGCTGACAATAAAAATGAGCGAGTTATTTTAATAAGATGACAATATTTTCTTTCAGCAACACCATTTTCTTGAGGAGTGTCGTTACATGAAGTTTGATGTATGATAATAGTGGAAGCCGGCAATCGACAATAAACATTAGAACGGTATTCACCTCTCAAATCACATTGAAAACATTTAATGACAACATTCTGTTGAGTTTTTACATGAGCTCTAAAATTTTGAAAATATCCAGAAAATCAGGCCTATGCTTCATAAGATAAATCTATGTATACCCAGTGAAATCAGAATAAATGAAAGATAATATCTAAGCCTTCTTTTGTAAGAATAGGAGTAGGTCCCCACACATCAAAATGCACAATATCAAACAGAGCAAGAGAATATATATGTAACACTCTAATGAAAATGTAAAGCAGCAAATTTTGCTAATTTACTACCGTTATAATTAGAAATATCATGAGTTGGGTTTCGATGGAGCTGATTATCAAATTCATTGCTTAATTAGCGTAATCGTGAAAGTTTAATCAAATCATTAGAGTGATAGAGTTACACTACCAAAAAAAAAATTTGAAAATTCGTAGGAATATTTCTACCTAGACCAGCCAAATTGTTTTTGCAATTTCTGGAGTTTCAACCGTTAGATCAGACTTAAATTTTAATGGGTCTTCATTGCATCAGTATCTAAATTTTGAATGGGGAAATCGTGTTTGCAACTCCAGAAAGTCGGATTTTAAGGTTCGAACACACTGCTCTTAATTCATTTTTACATCATTAGATCTTCTAATATTCTAGATTATTTAGGATATTCTAGCTATTTCTGTTTGGTTTATATTTTGTTAATATGGTATTGGTTTTGGATTTGGACTCGGAATTGGAATTGGATTTTGATTTATTCTTGGATTGAAAAATTGGTTCTTTTGACTTTGGATTTGGATTTGGATTTGGATTTACATTTGGTTTCGGGTTTGGTTTCATATTTGGATTCAAATTTGTTTTCGATTTGGTTTGAGTTTAGTTTTAGCAATTTTTTGACATGTATCATCAACAAGTTTTTTGTCAACTGGTAATTCAAGTGTGAATTCTAGATTCGGGTGCATATCATCATATGTGTCCGCATTGGTCATCTTTTATTTTATTGTCTGCTCATTCAATTTTATCCATCATGACTGCTGATGGCACTCATATGCCATTGAAAGATGTTGGTTCTGTTGTTACTCCAATCGTGTCTCTCTTTCATATTTAATTTATCCTAGATCTCAAGCTAAATCTTATTTTGGTTAGTTAATTATCTGAGTTTGGTTACTTGGTCTTTTTTTCTTCTGCTACTTGCTATGTTATGGATCCGAGATCTCAAAAAGTGATCGGGAAAGGTTGTAAGTAAGGTGAACTTTATGTTTTGAATGAATTAAAAATATTTGCTATTAAAACTCGAAGTATTGATTTGTATTCTTTTTGGTAGAGTAATTCGTCTTCTAACTTTTGCTTATTGCACGCTTGTTTAGATCATGTTTCTCATTCTTGTTTATACTTTTTGGTCTCAATTGTAGCCTTAGAACAGTTGAAAGCTCTGATATCATGTTAGTTTTAGATATAAAAAATAAAAAGAGTTTTTATATAACCCATGTTAGGTTAACCAACCTAAGTTATAATACATGTTTCAATATTTATATCATGAACTAGTGCACGCTAAAATTTTGAAAATAAATTTAATTTAAATATCAATAATATAATAAACATATAACATCAAAATATAACATTTAAAATATGATTTAAATATAATGTTTATAAATTAAGTTAACCAGACAAAGTTGACATCAACTAAAAATATTTTAACAATTTTTACATTTTAGTATAGATGTTAAGTTGCCATATACCGTTTAGGAATCGAGACTTAAAGCATCTTTTTATAACAACTAGATCTTTAGCCCGTGCAATGCACGAACATACTTTAAATATGAGTAAATTACTAATTTATTCGGAATTTTTTTGTGCACTTATCCATTAGTGTAGTAATTTATGAGTTATAGTATAAGTAATGTTAATAAAAGTTTATATTACACTTATATACATGAAATGGTTTTTTTTTGTTATCTTTGTGTTGATTTGGACGTATTTCTGCCATACAAATATAATACTTTAAAAATGAGAGATTATTTATAGTTTGATTTATTAGAGGTATAAATAATTGCAATGCACATGCATTCTTAATATATAAATTTCATTCAAATAAAAAAATTTCAATTTTTAATTTTAAAATATTTATAGTGAATCTAAATAATAGTATAATTAGATATGGTATATGTTAGCGAACATGGTCAGATAATATCATACATATGCATGTATGTATGTATATATGTATGGATGTATGAATGCATACATATGCATGTATGTATGTATGCATACATATGCATGTATGTATGTATGTATGTATGTTTATATGCATGTATGCATGTATGCATGTATGCATGTATGTATGTATGTATGTATGTATGTATGTATGTATATATATATATGTATGTATGTATATTAATTTTGCTACAATTAATAATATGTAATTAATATAGTGATACTAAAAGACCAAAATAACCCTGACATGATGTAATGGAAAGAAGGGTAAAATGGTCAATTCGATTTAAATTGCTTATCAAACTCTTTTGTTGTTGTATTATATATATAATAGATTTATTTAGGAATGAGACTTAAAGCATCTTTTTGTAACAATTTAAATTTTGTTAGACAAAATTAAAAAAAATCAATGTTATCATTTTTATCTTTCAAAAACTCCGAAATAGAGTTCCGTATACAATCTTGCTTTCACTTTAATTCACCATGAAACTTCCTTTTAGTTTACTTGAATTTGGATACATGCACATTGTCGACATAACTATCTCATCATTAACTTTTGCACCATACCGCGTGATCATGAAGAAAAGTTTCATTTTTCTTTTCCATAACTATCAGACAAATATGCTTTTGAATAAAGGATGATAATCATAATTACTTTTTGTGTCGCCATGCAAATGAATTGGACATTAACTCTCAATTGTTCAAGATGCACACCACATATATCCATTATATGCAGGTTAGCTATTTGGTTTGTTGAGTAACCAGCTCATCTAAAACCTTAAGGTGTTAGAGGAATGCCTCAAATGGATCTTATGCTATTTTTCAACACTCCCCCTTACTCGAAATCCCATTTTTGGGTTGAAGAGTGGATCACGGGTGCCCAATTTTGGGGCATTAATTTGTCTTCGTGTCCCTCATAAATTGTGAGAATATTGGGGGTGGCAGGGAGTCGAACTTGTGACCTCCACCGACCAGTACTCTGATACCATGTTGAGTAACCAGCTCATCTAAAACCTTAGGGTGTTAGAGGAAGGCCCCAAATGATCTATTGAGGAATAAAATGCAGGGTAGTTTAGTCATTGTAGTCAAAAAGCTATTAGGCTCTATATAAAGCCTTACTTAGTTTATTTTTTGATATAGAATGAATTTGCAATGTATTCATAAAACAGTAACAACTATAATCTGTAATTAAATATATCTTATTCTCTTGTTCTGCCCTCAATTCTTCTCCCTTGTTCATCATTAAAGACTTAGACAAATATGTATTATGTTTGTTATCATGGTATTAGAGCGTCCGATTCTGGCCTTAGATTTCTTAGCTAGTAAATAAAACCTAATCCCACAAATACCTTCTTAGTTTTCTCTCTTCAGGTTCTTACATACCATGGATGTTTTTCAATTTTTATCCCTCTTAATATTCTTCTTCGCACAATATTGTTGGTTCTCAAACTCAGATTAAGAACTCCCCTCTTAAGCAAAGGAAAATCGCATAACCATTTTATTTTTTCTCAAAAATCATCTCAAGCCTCGCCAAATTAAACTACCATGGAGGCATTAACTTGTTTGTTTCTTTACAAACATCAAGTGCAACCTTACCTCAAATTAGGACAGTTTTCGGTTAATCATATGGTTTTTGATGGGGGAGTTGTGTTGTTGCACTTAAGGTGTATGATAAAATGCCTAAACTACATAATTGTCAAGCGGTGCAATATTAACTCAAATCAGGACAGGTTGTGGCTAAGTCTATGTTTCTTCATGGGGGAGCTAAGGTGTTGGGTGACGCAATTCATGTGTTCAATAAATGGTCTGAACTAGGAATTTATCTGATGGTAAGAGCACTTAAGGAACTAAAGTGTGTTACTCTGCACATCTTAACTTGTGTTAGGAATATGGGCTCTTCAGGTAATTCTCGAATCAAAAGATTTACATATACACCCGATTTGATTACTGCACTACAGCCTTTAGATCTATGTGAAAAATTAATTCACAATTTCATTTGTGCTCGAATGCGATGTTTGTGGTTTCTTTACTATGTTAAATATGAATTTTGTTGGTGGATTTGGGGTGTTTGTGGAAAGCTAGAGCATTTGGAATCAGTGTTAGTTAAGACTTTTGTTAGATGGGATGCGATCTTGGCTAAAGTATTTTAGACACCTTAGAAATGTTAGTGAGACTCTTAAGTTGTTTGATGAATTTCCTAAACGAGATATCTTTTCTCGTGACCCAAAATTTGTTGGCTATGTTGATTGTTGATAGTGTAAAGCCTAGTTCAACATTCTTTCATCAAATGCAACTTAGAGGTTCAAACTTTTCATATACTGTGATATTTGGGCATTTGTGGAATAAATTGACTACAGGCCTGTCGGTTTTTTTTTAGAAATGGGGAATGAAGAAGAGACTGTTGTGTTGGTGTCTGGGGATGACTGGCATGGACACGCTTCGTAGTGACAAAACCAAAACTTTGACATTTAACAAGTTTACCATTGACAAAAAAAAAACCTCATTCAGGTATGTGTAAAAGAAGTAGATGCAGATATTGTTGTTCTTATGGCAGCTCGAGCCTTACGAACAGAAAAGCAGGATGCAAAAGATACTACCATAGTTGGGATGCTGGCTGAACCCAAAAAGTCAGGTGCTGGAGCCCAAATAGGACGTTAATGAAGGTGGAGCCCAAATAGGACACTCATGAAGCATTGGTTGTAACAATTTCTGGACTAAATTAGCAATATCAGTGTGCTGACTTCTCAAAGAAAGTGTCTGCGCAGATTCAATCCCCTGCTGAATATGTTGTTGCACGCTTGGTGAGTTCACAGATGCGGTTTGACTAGTAATTGATTTTGAGGTTTGAGATTGCGGTGGTTGCACAGACACCAAGATAGAGGCCTACCGTGATTACTAGCAGAATTAACTTGAGATTGTGAAGGGTATTTCACCGGGAACTTGAGGTCTCACTTCACTAGTAGGCAGTTGATATGGCAAAGCTTTTGAGTTTGTTGCAGCAACACGAGCTAAGTGGGAAGCAAGTTGGGGACCTACAGAAGCAGTTGACGCTTGACTTGGTTTCTATGAAGTTAACATTCGAACAACATGAGATGAAACACTTTCAGATGTTGCACCAACATTTGCTTGCAACTTCTGAGATTAATGTGAAACAGAATGTACAACAAACTCATCCAATTTTCCCATCTTCTCTTGAGTGAGCTTCAATTTCTGAGCAATCAGAATATTAGGCGCCAGAAGTTGAATAGCTAAGCTTGCATAGCTTCAAGTTGGCTAATATTTTGAGCTACAATAGTCCTCTAATGGCAAGCAAAGTCAGGACTATAATGAAGTTGGAAATGTCCTCTAATGGGAAGCAAAGCCAGGATTCCTCTAATGGCAAGCAAAGCCTGGGTCCTCGAATGGCAAGCGAACCCAGGACTTAAATGAAGTTGAAAATGTCCTTCAATGGCAAGCAAAGACAGGATTCCTCTAATGGCAAGCAAAGCCAGGATTCCTCTAATGGCAACCAAAGCCAGGGTCCTCGAATGGCAAGAAAAGCCATGACTTAAATGAAGTTGAAAATTTCCTTTAATAGCAAGCAAATCCAGGATTCCTCTAATGGCAAGTAAAGCCAGGGTCCTCAAATGGCAAGTGAAACCAGGACTTAAATAGAAACAGAAACAATCCTCTAATGGCAAGAAAAGTCAGGATTACTCTAATGGCATGCAAAGTCAGAGTCCTCAAATGGCGAACAAACCAGGATTCCTCAAATGACAAGCAAAGTCAGGACGTGAGTTTAAACTTGTCCTCTATTGGCAGAACATGGAGAACCTGTCGGGATATGATAAGAGCTGGAGAATACAACAAAGACTAGCTAGCATCAGTGTTTATTATTGAAGACAATATATATGTTCAAGCTAAGAGTTTCACTTCGTTCTCACTCATTAGCTTGAAGGAGCGTATTGAGAAATAAAATGCAGGATAGTTTAGTCATTGTAGTCAAAAAGCTAATAGGATCTATGTTATTCCCAAACAATGAACCAAGATTGTAGAAGGGGGGGTTGAATACAATCTTTGAAAACTTTTCAATTCTTGATAGTGAAAATATGAAAAAGAAAAACAAGAACAGAAACACAAATAAGATGATACAAGAATTAAAAATTCAGGTGGATTGTTTTTGTCCACCTGAGAGATTTTTATTGAAGAAATCTATGTGATGTTTATGAATAAACACACAGCTGCAAGTACACAACTCTAGCTTCAGCAACTTACAAAGGATACTGCTTTGTGCTCTCTAAGTTGCTAAAACCTGATTTCTTGGTTCTAGAGTTATGCTTCTACTTGGTTATATAACCCATGTTTACAAAGATATTTGAACAGCTAATACTACAAAAAGTACATGTGTTCAGAATCCTTGTTTCTCCATCCCGAACAGTGGTCCGTGTTTGTAGCTTGCCCTTATTGGTTGATTGTCTTTTATGGAAATGCTACCTTTGACCATACAAACAGAATGTTGCTTTCTTCTTGTCACCTTTCCAGAAATACTGGCTTCCATGCTCTGTGTAGTCTGTCAACCCATGTGTTCTGACATCGCTGTCCTTTTCACAAGTACAGAGAGTATCCGTAGAAGCTACCTGAGTTGTATCCATTGATAGTACAGTGTCCATATCCGTAGAAGGCTAATCGAGCTATCCGTAGACAGTCAATTTCACGTATGCAGAATTACAAGGCATCGACTATTTACAATTAGCCCCCCTATTCTACATATCTATTGATAGTCAACATGACTCAATTAACCTATCAAGGCTACTTCAACTTCAACATCATAAATACACAAGCATGTTACATTTAGTCTTATCCGTAGATAAGCTACCCATCTACGGATACTGCAAAGACAAACTATCCGTTGATGGCTACATTTACTTGTACAATTTATACTAAGTTAATTTAGTTATCATCAAGAAACAACATAGTTCTTAACAATCTCCCCCAATTTATGCCTGGTTGAGAATCAGACATAAATTAAGAGTCTTGATGATAACAAAACCACTTCCAACATATAGATAATAGCAGTAAAAATTGTGTCAAGCTACATGAATTGAAAATCAGAAGAGTAGAGATAGTTACATAGAGAGTGCTCCTTTAGACTAAGCAGAATCAAATTCTTTTCTTCTCTCTTGGAGGTTGAACCTTCTGTCTCCCTTCCTTACCATAATTTGCCTGGATTTGGTCTTGAAGCTTTCTGTAGAATGCATCTTCTTCAGCAATTTTTGGATCTAGCTTGCCTTGCAACCATCTAAGATACCTATTGCTGGCCTTAGACAGTTGATCTTCAATCCTGAAGAATCTTCTACAGCTCTTTTCATCCTTGAATTCCATCATCCAGTAAGGTTGAGGATTTATTCTTTGTCCATTAAAAGGGATCTTCAGCTTCCTCGGCAAACAATCAGGAGAACTCCAGTTGTTCCTGATTTCCTCAATCTTCTTTAACACAGCACTCCTGGCAACCTCAGAAAATCCCCTTGTGTTTTTGAAGCCTGAAAAGACTTTCACCAAGGTAATGTATCCTTCATTCAGCACTGTTGCAGGGGCCATGCTCTCACCTTCCCTCCTTTGTAGACAAAAGTTAGTCTTTCAGGCAAATCTCTGAACTTGTCTGTGCCTCTGATTTCACTAACTTCCTCAAGGAATAGATCCATGGTTGAGTACTCTTGTATCTCTGTAATGTACAAAAAGTCTGCCTTGTTCTCAACTGGTTTGGCAACTTTTGGTGAAACATTAAGCTTGATTGGTCCCTGTTGAGCTTTCTTGACTAGTACTCTTTTCTTTGATATCTTTTCTTTCTCAAATAAGAACTTAGGGAATACTAGGTCTTCAAACTCAATAGGTTCTTCTTTAAACTCTACAGGAGTCCCATGGAAGGTGATATGAGATTGAGTTGAAGCTGGGACAGGATTTTCAAAGACAATCCTCCTCTATGTATCTCTTTTCTCTTCCCCCTTCTCAGGAGAGACAGGCCTATTTGATCTCTTCTTCCATCTAGAGGGCATGGATTTAGGCACTGTCTTCCTTTTATTCATTTTCTTCTTAGTAGGGGCCTCTTCCTCTACAGCCTCACTACTTTCTTCCTCCATTTCCCTCTCTAGCTCTTGGGCTAATCTAGCCTGTCTCTCAGGTGTAGATTCATAACCCTGGGGATTGTCTTCTCTCCTTATCCTGGAAATCTCTTCTGCCTTTGCTTCATTGAACCTGGGGCGGCTGCTTGTGATGTGAAGTTCTTTGCCATTTCTGTAGATAACAGCCAACCCTTGTCTCAGCTTTACATCATTGGTATTTTTGAGATCCGTGATAAGAGTTGCTAACACCTTATGCTCATCAGGCTTGGGAAGTGGGAAGTCCACCTCTAGCTTGTTCTTGCCATGATGTTTAGGTGGTGATCCAGTCTTGCCACTGAAGATAGGTTCAAACTCCTTGACACTAGAATGTTCAACATCATAATTCCTTTCTAGAACAATGGTGTCAGGAGTGAGGACCTTCAGAATTGTTGTGTGGATAGGATGGCTGCTTGTGGATGAAGTCACAACCTGGAAGATGGATTCCTTGATCAGCTTTTCAGAATTGAGAAAAACTTGGACATCCTTAGCTCGAGGAGAGACCACCTTTGTGAGTTGAAACTCACTTGGATTAGCTATTATTTGAGGTGACTCCCCCTAACTTGATGGCACACCTTGAGTTACAAAGACCACTTGTGCACTCTCCCCCTTTCTTGAATTCTCCCCCTTTTTGTTATCATCAGGGTTTTGAGTGACACTAGTTGACTGCAGCAACTGTTGCAGAAGCTGATTCTGTAGATTCTGGTTAGACAAGAAGGTGTCCATTTGCTTCTCCATCTTATCCATCCTCCCAGTAAGAGGATCCACATCCTTTACCAACTTGTCTTGCTTGCATCTTTGAGATGTGGAAGGAGCAACAACATCAATTCTCCTTGCCAAAGCATCCTTCACCCCATCCAGATGGTTCTTGATATCATCAGTGTTGGCTCGTTGTTGCAGGATGTGGGCCTGATGAAGCTGAAGTGATGCCACAAAGTTATGGACTGTGGTGACATGCTGTGGATTTGATGTTTGAGCTTCATCACGTGCCCTTTGATAATTCCTGAGAATGACTAACTTGGTGTCATTGTGAACATAGGAGTTGGAGAACAACCAAGTAGACATCTCTTGGAGAGTGGAAGGGTCTTCATCTCCTCCTTCACCACTCTCAGAATCATCACTGTCTTCATCATAACTGAAATCTTCACCAGCTCCTGGAGGCAGATTCTGAATAGTTTCCTTTGCCCTAGACATTGATTCAGTTGTGTGTACTAAATTCAACATCCTTTCTGCCTCCACATTGCCTTGTCCAGCCAAGACTTGATAGGCTGGATCATGATGAGTAAATGTCTCAGCATTCAGGTTGACTTGATCCAACGCATTTTGGTATTCAAGTTGGAACAGTCTTTCCATGTCTGCATCACTGACATCCATTGACTCACTTGCAATGGCTGAGTCTTCCATCCTTATCTCTCATGTACCTGCTTTTCTCTCATTTTCTCTCTTTTCTTGCATCAGGGGCTCCCCCTGGCTCACACCTCTCACACCCTCACCGTCACCTACTAAGGTGGAACTCTCAGTGCTCACTTTTACCAGACTGGAAGAAATAGTTTGTCTCTCTTGCTCTTCCTCTCCTTTTGCCTGGTTGCAAACCAGCTTCTCACTCTCAGTGGCTTCACTCCCTTCCCTCAAGCCTAGAAGTGTTTGGACTACTGCTAACTCATCCACACTTGAAGTAGAAATACTTGAAGTTTGAAGTGCAAGTGTGGAAGGAATATCCATAGAGGCAGTAGAAGTAGATGTCAACGGATAGCTGATTTGGGGCATATCCGTAGACAGACAAATACTTGTCAACGGATGAGAGATATCCGTAGATGAAGGAAAAGAAGTAGCTCTTGAAATGGAGACTAAGGCTGAATCTGTGGAGATTGATTTGAGATTGAAAGCCACAGATTGAGCCAGAGTCTGAGAAATGATAGATTGGTGATCCAACAAATCATCAATAAGATGATGATCACCAATTTCAGAGTGGGGCTTCTCCAAGAAGGTTAAAGATGGAGAATCAGGAAGTGATGTGTGAATCATATCCACATCCAGAGAGAGAGTTGGTGAGCTTGGTGTTTCTGTTTCAGTTTGAATGATTAGAGAATAGGGCTATGACTCCACATTTACTGGAGCCTCATCAAACAGAATTTGAGATGGTGTCGTTGACACTGTGTGTGATCCCTGTGTAACCCCAGATTGTTTAGACCTTTTTCTCCTTGTATAGGCCATGGTTGTATCTGTGGGGCTGCTGGTGTCCCTATCCCTCTTGTACTGTGTCCCTGGTTGGGGACTCTTTTCAATAGTAACATCCTTTTGGGAGGATGCCACTAGGGATGTGATATTTTCCTTTTCAACCACTGCATCTTTTTGAGAAGACACAGGGTGGCTAGGCTGGGACACACTTATCTCACCCTCCTTGTTCTTGGGGTTTCTTTGATGTTCACCCCTTCCCTCACCTCTCACTACCTCCTTCACACTCCCCTCAAGGGTTTTGGTAGTTTTTTGCAACAGGTGCCTTTTGAGAAGCACCTGAGGTTTGCTTTCTAGATTTTGATTTGGGAATTTTTGAGGTGACCACTTGGGTAGGAGACTGTTGGATAGGTCCAGTCTCCATTGTGGCACTAGGAATCAAAGAAACAACAACAGAGGTAGGAACAGTTGAGGAGATTACCTGACTCACCTGTGCCTCTTGAGCTGCATTGAAATTGGTGGATACACCAATTGAACCTCCCTGTTGTGGTTCAGCCTATTCAAGTCCTCAAGGACTCTCTTATTTTGAACCCAACACTCCTTGGAGTTTGCATGGAATTGGATCACTAGGTTGCTGTCTACATGGTTAGCTAGCAGCATAAAGAATCTAGCATAATAGATATTCTTAGTTCTAGATGCTTTATTTGCTAACTTAGCACCTAATTCATAAAGAATCAGAGATCCTAGGTTGAAAAAGCTATTATTAAGAAGTATGTAAGCAATATCTAGCATGGAAGAAATAACAGCATCATAGTTCCTAATCTTACCAGAAAACACCTTTAGAATGGCATCAAAGAAAAAGCTCCATTCTTTGACCATTCCTTTTCTTTGAATTTTACTCAGATTATCAGTAGGTAAAACATAGTTAATCATATTCAGCATGTTAACTATATCAGTATCACTATTCTTTTCCAACCTATTGTTATCAGGTAAATTCAAGCAAGCAGAAATGATGTCACTATTAATCACATGTTCCTTACCTTGAAGAACAAAAGTAATTGTAGCATTCACAGAATCAAAAACTGCTGATTCCCAGATGGCTTCAATTACCTAAAAAAAGAGTGGGGGCTTCGAGCATAGCCTTGGAGAGCTTGCAGTTCTGGATGAACCTCATCATAGTGTGATATGATGTGCTATTCTCCTCAAAGTCCACCAGAGCTGTGAAGTTGTTCTTCTCTTATGTGAACCCAGTGAGTGACATTGTTTTGCTTACAGGTGCCATTGGTAAGAGCTTAGAGTTTGCAGAGAGAAATTAGTTTAGAGAGAAAAGAGGGTTTCTTGCCTTAGTGAATTTTTGGAGAAAGGTAGAAGAGAATGGGCTGAGAGTTAAAATTAATTTATACTCCCCCAAAATAATTCACTAATTAAATTAGAATAATTGAAAGAAATAATTAAATCAGAATAATTCACTAATTGAATCAGAATAATTAAAAGAATTATTGAAAGTAACCGTTTAAAGATAATGGAGTAAAAAGTAAAGCCACGAATATACTGTAATTACACACACGTACTGTATGCAGGTAACTACGGATAAGATTGTGACTTTAACGGTTACGATTAAACTAAAATATCTACGGATAGAATTTTACCTTGGGATATGATATCCGTAGAGGTGTAAAACGATATCCGTAGACAAGAAAAATCCAGTGTCAGAAATGACCATCAACGGATGAAGGTATCCGTAGAAGGAGAAATTTTGAGTTAGGCAAAATTCTTCTTTTTCAGAGAGTTTTGATTCTCATGAAAATCATGTTGACACTGGCTGCAATACAGATCATCAGACATTTAAATAAATTAAGAGTAGTTAAGTGTAAGACCCCAGATTTTGGGTAGAATTAAAACTTTTATTATATGTTGATGTAAATATGGATAGTGGCAATGACTTTGAGAATCAAGTTATGAAATGAATATGAATTTCGGTTTTCAAACATTTTGAGAATAGTAAGAATGGACTGAACATATAAATAAGAACAATCAATCTGGAAGATAAGAATACAATACTCCAGGGAAGGAAAGTATTTTTATGTCATCCAAATCAATATCTGGATTACATCCGACAACTCCGTAAACAAGATAGCGTACGCCCGAGAAATCACTAGAACGTTTTCTAAGTGCAAAGAGTAAAGAGAAAATAGATCAGGAATATTGGAACGGATTTTGATCCAAAGGATTATAGAAAAACCACTGATGAATAGTAACTCTTCATTTAAAAATTTTTCAGACCACCCTATATGCGGGACGATATAATAAACTTTCAAAGTCGCATTAGTGATCTACGATGGAAATAAAAGAATGCAGAAGCTGTCAGAATCGGAAAAATAGCATTTTTCGTTTTCTCCGAAATTTCACCAAAAACGGACTAAATAATTATTATTTAAGGATATTTAAGGATTTAAATTATTAATTCTATGGATATGGATTTGATAAATGAATTAGAAGTATCGAGAACGATTTCGGTAAAATACCTCGATAGAACCCTCGAGAAACCTTGCGAGCGTTCTACGAAATTAAACGAACCAGAAAAGCTACTTTATTCCAAGCCAATGCATGCTTGCCAAGTGTCAAGACAAGAAGAGACCAAGGGTGATGACTCACCACATTGGATAAATATCAAGTAATTAAACAAGATAAGAAGAAAAAGAAAAAGGAAGAGAAATTTCGGGAGAGAAGAAGAAAGAAAAATGGGAGAGAAAGAAATGATCATAACTTGAGATTCCGTGGTCCATTTTTGGCGTTCCACCACTCAAATCGAAGCTCTCGAGAAGCTCTACGCAACCATGGTAAGCTCTCGCCTCACCTCTGTGATTTACCCTTCGATTTCAGTGAGTAACAGTTGGAGAAGATGATGAATAGTAACTTGTATTTTGTTTTGTTGCTTTTGATATTGAGTTTGTGGCTTCCAAAGGTTGTATTAAGCAAGGATCTAAGGTTACATAAGGAATATAGCAGCAAGCAAGCTTGGAGGAAGGTATAAACCTCTGCCCCTTTGAGTTTTATATGAGTTTTAAAGTGGTTTTGATGTTCATGTAAAGTTAAGATCATGATTAAGTGATTTAGTGATTATTTGGATTTGTTTGAATGTGTAAAATGATGGGTGTTGGATTTGAGCCTCCCCACTGATCTTAGAGGTGTATGATGGTTGTTTGTTGAGGTTGTAGATGTATGGTATGCCCGGTGTGGCTTGGTTATGTTGTGACAAAATAGGATTATTCGATTTTAAGCCGTCGTAATGCCTGATTTTCGGTAACTCTATAAACTGCCTAGAATCAGAAAACCTAACTGCCTCTTTTGGTTCAGTTATGAACATGAGTGTGTAGAGCTTTGTTTCTAGTTTATGTGAGCGCAAGAATCATGTCATTACGATTTACGGTTTATGAGATATGACCATTGTAGTGAAAGTGGTTCAAGGAATGAGATTGCAGAAATGTACCAACTTTGTGGCTATGTTTGAGACCCTTAAGAGTTGTTTTAAAATATGAAATTTTGTATTGAAGTGTCAAGGGCAGTTACGAAGGTTTGTACGAAGGTTTCGAGTCCAAAAGATTATTTTTCGATTTTATAAAAATGCGACAGCAGAGGTTGCGCAAGTGAAAACCACTAAGAACATGACTTAGAAACCAATGTTGTAAATGGTTAAGTATAACTTGTATTCGAGGATCGATTTCGGACTAAACCTACGACTTAAGTAATTGTCGATTAACATGGACTTAGTATGAGCCTATGACGAGCTAGTAATGCCTTGGTTGTGTTTCGCTTACGTGTTTAAGCATTGAGTACAAATGGATTATCCAGGGGATTAATCGTACGTTTTCTTTGACTTTGTCTAGATTGTCCGGCATCGTCGCGAACCCCTATCACTTCTCGAGCATCAGGCAAGTTTACTAAACCTTACTCTATTATTCAGAGTATGTATATTTTCCTATGTTCAATACTTGTGTATTCCCAATTTATATACCAAATCTTTGTTGCAAGTATTGTGGCAAGTTTTCTAAATCTATGCTTTGAAGTATTGATTATATATTACTGCTTTTGCCATGGGTGGAGTTATACAGTTTTGCGATACATGTTATATATTGTATAAAATAGAGTTTGATTTTGGTTTATATATGAGCTTTGAGATAAAGTAGTTATAAACCGGTGTACCTTGTAGCTCTATAGATAAGAGCAGGTTTATTGTTTCGACTCTAGACCGGGAGTCGATATTTTGAGATATGTAGATAGTCGTGGAAACCCGGAGGGATTCCATCGGCAGAATACTATGTCTTTTGAGGAATGTTATTTGAGTATTATCTCGGTCGAGAAATACTATTTGAATACTATTTCAGTTATATATGCAAATGAGAAGTATACATGTGTTATTGCATACTTGTCTTCGAATTGCTATGTATAGCAATACTTGAGGTTATGACTTGAAGTTGGGGCTTATGAGTCAGATATGGGATATAAGCTATAAGCCAGGATTTTATATTTGCCCTAGGAAAAGGGCGGGTGATTTTCTCTAAGATCAAAAGTAATTATATATTTTTTGTATATATTAAAGGTTATTCTCCGATAAAGATATCGGATAACTGTTATTCGAGGGTTAATTATTTATTTAAAGTAAATTATTTATAAATATTCATTTGAGGATTATTGACTTTAAAAATATTATTTATTAATATTCATTTTTAAGAATATTATTTATTAATATTCATTTGAGGATTATCGACTTGCAGAATATTATTTATATTCATTAAAGGATTATTGACTTAAAGGATATTATTTCCATTTGAGGATTATTTAATGAATATTATTCTGAATATTCATTTGAAGATTATTTAATTGTTTATTGAATATTACCTTTGAACAATCATTCGAGGATTGATTATTTATTTAATGAATATTACTTTTGAATATTCATTTGAGACTTAATTATTTAATGAATATTCATTTGAAATTTATTAATTAATGAATATTATTTTGAATATTCATTTGAGGTTTACTTATTTGAGGAATATTACCTTGAATATTCATTCGGGGTTCATTAGTTAATGAATATTATTTTACATATTCATTTAATCCTAATTTATTTAATGAATATTATCTTTGAATATTCATTTAATATTTATTTACTTAATGAATATTATTTTCGAATATTCATTTGAAGGTTACTTATTTAATAAAGATTATTAATTATTTTCAAATCAAAAAGAGGTTCCCAAAACAATGTTTTTCCATTTAAATCTGTCTTTTAAAGGGGATTTAAATGCTCGCTCAACTATCAAAAATTTGGGAAACCTGATTTAAGTGACTGCTACTCTTTTTAAACTCTCAACTCAAAACTGTCAGGGGACAGATATTTTCTCAAAGCTATGTAATTGCTGCAAGTCAAATATTGTGTTACCACCTCAATGATCGAGGGGTAAATTCCTGGAACAAGTCGATATCCATTAACAAGCAATAGCTTGGGAAATATTGGAGAATCTTCCTTTCCAACCTAGATATAACTACTTCGTGGAGTCGTATCAACAAGTGTTACACTTGGGGAAAGGAGGACGATCTTTACGTTTCAGAGTCATGGATTTCATCTGAACTAGGAGTGGTGTAAGTGGTCAAGTTGCGTGGGCCCATCCAATTTTTTTTACTGCCCCAAATGGGCCAGGAGGTCACAGTAAGGCAGTAGACAATGTCAGGCTGTCGTGATTCTTCCATCTACATGTAGAAAACTATTTGAGCGGTGCGACCTGCTACTGATCATAGCAAGGTTAGGCACAGCGGACGCGGTAGCAACTCCAGTATTAGTTCATCATCCAATTTGGATATTCCTGCAACATGTATTGGGGAGATGAACCAATCGTGTTGGCAGGGGGTCGAAAAGTGTTTGGAAATGAAGTGTCAATAAATTCTTGCAACTTCATCTTTTATTTTATGAGTATGACTCTGATAAAACCTGATTAAGGATATATATGCCTAAGTGGATTTTGGGTTACGGAAATGTTATATTAATTTTCCTCGTAACTTCCTCTTTTATATCATATGACTCTGTGGATACCTTACATAACATGAGTTATGGTAAGGGAGTTGTTTATACTGAATCATCTTATAACTTCTTTTAAGTTATGTGTTGATATTCTGCTTACATAGCAGATATTGTTGGAAGAGTTATATTGGTTTACTTTGAAACCTTATCTTTTATATTATACTAGAACTTTGTTCATAATATAGCAAAAGCTTGCAGAAATATTATGAAATGATATTTGAAGTACATTAATGGTACTGTTTTTGGGAATACATTCCGATAAGGAAATAATTTCAGTATCGAGATATTTTGACAAATTATTGTCTTATACCCGCATTATTCTGGGTTGAGTTAAAGGCAGAATTATGCCATACTTTCATTACCTTGCTGAGCTATCGCTCACTCTTGCTATTGTTTTATATATATTATATAGCAGCGAAGCAGGATGCCAATGGGACGGCACATACCCCGCAAGGCGTTTCCATAAACCGTTTTAGCAGTGATCCCGGGAGTAGTACGAACCAATCGAATCAGTCTACGGCTTTGGTATTCAACTCATGTATAGACAGGAATGGTATAAGAGGATTGTGAGCATCAGAAGGCTAAGTTGGTAATGTAACAATACTTAGAAATTGTATCAGTAACAGATTCAAAAGACATTTGGGTATTGTAATAAAAGTTATTTATTCCGCAATTGTTGTATTGTGTCGTTTCTGAGACTCTAACCTGTGTGCGTGTGTGTGTGTGAGACATATGTTGTGGGGTCATGAACAGGTAAATTATGAATGGTGTGAGTATTACAGGTAAGGCAAGGAGTACATGGATTGTGACAACCCTAAATCCCTGACCCCGGATTTGGGGCTGTTACAGAAATGGTATCAGAGCGTTAGGTTACAGTCCTCAGAAACGATAGGAGATCGAGTCTTACAATACCCTTAATAATGATAAGAGCATCTAGAGCTCAAATTAAGTTCGCAGTCGAGTTAGAAGACATGACCCTGACTGTTTAAGATAAAGCCCGAGAAGGGACTTCTTCTGGGAAACCGTACTTAGGACTTCATGGTTAGTCACCTCGATTCGTATGAGTTATAGATGGATGGGATTCTGAGATACCAGATCCCGAGGCCTTCGAGTAGGCATTTGATGATGCGCTTCTTGAGATGGATGAAGACCCGATAAAGGAAGATCCATAGGAGGATCTAGAGGAAGACCCCGTAGTGGGTCAAGGAAAGAATCTTGTAGAGGACATGTTGATTGATAAAGATGTAGTATGTTACTTGAGGTCGTACAATAAGATCGGACGAACCTTCAAGGGATAAATAAGGGACGAGACGAGAGGTTAAGGATCGTTCATGATTCATCAAGAGGTATGACAAAGAAAATGGAGTAGAGTCTCCAAGGCAGAAGAGGTAGAGGCAGTATAGCCAGTATCAGTGGATTGATTCGACTTGAACGAAACCTGTTACTCGTAGTCAGTTATAGTTGCCCATAAGGAGGCGGCATACGTAAGAACCAAGATGTCCAGATTTTCACGAACGATTAAGGGTACTTAGTTTCCTAGAATAGTGAAAGGAATTGCTTTGGCTATGAGGTTTCAATCCCCCACGACCAGCGATTCCACTGGAAATAGTGTCTATTACATCATTGAGGGATTTTATTATCTCAAGGAAAATTTTGGGTATATGTACCATGCAAATGTTATTGTAAGACAAGCACGCTAAGACGGAATCGAGAACGAGATTTGCCACCCGCAGGAAACCAGGAAGGACTTATGAGGATAGAACAGAAAGGTCGGAAATCAGATCCGAGCATTACTAGTAGGTAAATAGATTGATCAAGTTTCCCTGATTTTGGAAAGAAATTCAGCAGATTTTGGCAAACCTTGTCTTTCTAATTACCGGAGGATGTCACCAAAGAGAGTGGAAATCAGAGCGAACCCTGTGGATTGGGTAAGATAGCCGTTATAGGGGTTGGTGGACAGACCCTGATTGCTATAAGTGATTGTAGAGATTAAATGAGGAAGTTGAGATTGGACGGTAAAGGCGAAATATATTTAAGGACCAAGACGGACTGAGAAGTTCCGGGGTTGACTTAAATGAAAAGGCTATTGTGCCAAAAGTGTTAAGCTTATGTAGCGCCCGGGATTGATATGGGAGAAGGAATATTGGATATAAGGATGATTGAAATAGAGACCAGATTTAATCTTGTAGTTTCTAACGATCTTCCGGAGTACTGCCCAGTCGACATGTGGAATTTTCATTGCTACGGGCGACAACGGTATCGAAGTCTTCTTATAGAACAGAACGCTTACTTGAGATGTTTGCGCCTAGTCGAATAGAATTCCCTGCGACTGCAAAGGTCGATGGTTGAATCCTTAACGACTATTATGAGTCGACAATAACGTAGGTATCGAGCACCTTAGGGTGTGCATGGAGAAGAAAAGCTTTGGAATTGAATGATTATCCATTAGAGGAGCCGACATAGAAGGCATCCGTAGAGACTTTGGTAGTACCCTCCCCATTTGCAAATTATGTGGGGTACCTTCCCAATCTATGATCTATCTTGACCTCTCTTCAGAAAAGAATTCTGATAAAGGGTATATTCCCTCTTCGAAGTTGTTTTATAACACTTGTGTTAAACCATATTCAGTTTCAATTGTGCCAGAGGCTATCACAATGCCTACTTTCAGGCTTTCGAAGCCCTGTCAAATGATGTTATTTAAGCTTTTACTTTTCTTCAAATAATGAATGACCTTATGGTGATACCTCACCATTTGCTTGTTAAGTACCAGTATCTTTTTGGTTGTTCTTTCTTTGGAAACCGCACCTTTGGAATCTGTTCAATTTTAATCCAAGGTGTTCCTTTAAAGAAATATTGCCGAAAGACGATAATCATTAAATTGATATCAAATTGCTTTCATACTTTTCAACTTCCACTGAGACAAACAACCCTATATTTATAGGGGCTACAAGGACTATCTGTCTGTGTGATAGAAGTCGGATGGGACGCCATCACTTGTAAGTTGTGAAATACAAGAAGGTTAATTACCTTTAGTAATGTCTCAATTGAGGCACACAACGTTGAGTTCTTATGATCATATTAATCTCTCGGTAAAATTCTCTTACCCCCAATAAGGTTACCTTAAAACTCATAACCTTATGATCACCAGTGTGTGACGTTTTCCTTGATATGGGAGCTGTCTTTTCAAGGCCCCATAATTTTTGTTATCCTCATTGAATTCTAAGGGGAGGCCAACCAGGTCAAATAAGTCAAAATTCGCTGATAGAAATTAGATTCGCAACGAAATCGCCTATGACAGGAGCGAATCCCTAAGACGAATAGAATGTTAGTGACATATCAATGAAATTGGTTTATTCTCCCAAGGATATTATGATAATGGAAAGCGTGTCAATCGATATATGTGAAAGGAATAGCGATGTGCCGTGAACTCCAGTGACAACGGTGTTAGATAGATGCCCTATAGTGGAATTGAGATTTTGGAGGATTTGTTTACGAATGGACACAACCTCTGGGTTAGCAAGATAAGTACTGGCGATGGAGTCAGAGGGAGCTGGTATTGTGGCTTGGGAGAGGTGCAGCGTGTGTTGTTTTTAGAGGAATAATTTCCGGAAATATATGGAGACCCGGATGAAAATGAAAGTTAAAGAGTTAAAACAAGAAACCATGACTGTGACCGAGTATGAGGCCAAGTTTCCTGAATTATTGAGGTTTGTTCCGGAGTTTGTGAACACAGAATAAAAGAAAGCCAGTAGGTTTCAACCAGGGCTACCTCCAACAAGCAGCCCACTGTCAGGACCTTTAAATAGCAGGTGCCCTTCTACACTGTTTAGACAGAGCTAATGCATTGTTGTATATCAAGATGTTGCATGACGATTAAACCTTAAGGCCGAGACGCTGAGGGAATAATTACAAGTAGAAATAGCCAATCGAGGGATTTTCCCATAAGACTGGTACATCCAGGTTGTGAACTAGAAATATGAGGTCGACACTTTTGATAGACCTGATCCCTTTCAAGATGGGAGAAGTTGATATTATAATAAGGATGGGTTGGTTGGCACCCAATGGAGCCAGACTGATTGTAAGGGAGAGAGAGTAATAATTAAAGGATGGAGGCAGATTTAGAGATTCTTGAATATAGTTCAGACTAAGAAACTATTACGTCAGAAATACGAGGCTTAATTAGCTCTTATGGTTGACGCCAAGAAAAGAGATACCAAGTATAAAGGGAACTACAATGGTTTTGGGAGATTTTACAAGATCTTAATGCGCTACCAAATATCGATTGGGATGACATGAGAATGAATACCGAGTATTCAGAGTATAGTGGGAATGAAAGAGTTAGCGACTCAGTTACAAGAGTTGTTGTATAAGGATATGATAAGACCCAGTGTACCACCGTGGAGAGCCCGGTGTTGTTGTAAGAGAGAAAGATTTTAGCACAAGATTATATATCGAACCTCGAGAGTTGTATGAGTTTGACATGGAGAATAGGTACCCTTGTAAATGATTGTTTGATCAGCGGAAGAACGCTGTGTATTTCCAATTTATTTAAGAACTGGGTATCACCAGTTGGAAGTTAAATCAGAGGATATGCCCAAGACTGCGATTCGTACTAGGAATAGACACTTCGAGTTTTCAGCGAAGTTATTTTGGGTTGACTAATGCACCCACAAATTTTATGGAATGTAATGAATTGGCTTTGAGTTACCCATGATAGTAGATAGCATGAGATGGAGAAATGGCTAGAATTGACCTAGGATTATGACTGTGAGATACACTACCATCCGGGGAAGGCCAATGTGGTGGCCGATACCCTTACTTTAAACTGAGACAGAGATGGATTCTGAATGATCGGGAATTAAAAGATGAGATTTTACACAACACCCAAGTTAGTCCAACAAACTAGAAAGACAAAAGATTTCACCAACAAGCGGCTAGTGACAACCAAGACAGACAGAGAAAGTATGCGGACTAAGCCCGCGAGTATAGAGATAGTACTGCTACTGATAAGCTAAATGGCAAGTTGATGAATGGCAAGCAAGTTTATGCTGGTGTATTTCTGTGCAAACAAGATAGAGAATATGAGGTTAGAGATTCGTAATGCTAAAGGTATCTCCAGGGAAAGAATTAATGAGATTTGAAAAGAAAGGGAAGTGAGCCGAGATTCATTGGGCCATCTGAGATTTAAGACGCGCCAGGAAGGTAGCCTACGAGCCAGCCTTACCCCCCCCCCCCAAACTTGTAGGATGGTCATAACGGGGTTCAGGTGTCAATGCTACGTCAGTATACTATAGATGCCCGGCATATGTAGAGTACGAGCACGTAGACATACAACCAGACTTGACCTATGTGGAGCAACCAATGGAAATTATAGATCGAAAGGAACAAGTACTCCGAAACAAGGTCATCAAACTAGCCAGAGTGGTATGGAGGAATCATAATGTGGAAGAATCAACTTGGGAGCTAGAGAGCGAGATGCTAGAAAGATATCCCCATTTGTTTTCAGAGTGATTCCGGGACGGAATCCTTTTAAGGAGGGGAGACTGTAAGACCCCAGATTTTGGGTAGAATTAAAACTTTTATTATATGTTGATGTAAATATGGATAGTGGCAATGACTTTGAGAATCAAGTTATGAAATGAATATGAATTTCGGTTTTCAAACATTTTGAGAATAGTAAGAATGGACTGAACATATAAATAAGAACAATCAATCTGGAAGATAAGAATACAATACTCCAGGGAAGGAAAGTATTTTTATGTCATCGAAATCAATATCTGGATTACATCCGACAACTCCGTAAACAAGATAGCGTACGCCCGAGAAATCACTAGAACGTTTTCTAAGTGCAAAGAGTAAAGAGAAAATAGATCAGGAATATTGGAACGGATTTTGATCCAAAGGATTATAGAAAAACCACTGATGAATAGTAACTCTTCATTTAAAAGTTTTTCAGACCACCCTATATGCGGGACGATATAATAAACTTTCAAAGTCGCATTAGTGATCTACGATGGAAATAAAAGAATGCAGAAGCTGTCAGAATCGGAAAAATAGCATTTTTCGTTTTCTCCGAAATTTCACCAAAAACGGACTAAATAATTATTATTTGAGGATATTTAAGGATTTAAATTATTAATTCTATGGATATGGATTTGATAAATGAATTAGAAGTATCGAGAACGATTTCGGTAAAATACCTCGATAGAACCCTCGAGAAACCTTGCGAGCGTTCTACGAAATTAAACGAACCAGAAAAGCTACTTTATTCCAAGCCAATGCATGCTTGCCAAGTGTCAAGACAAGAAGAGACCAAGGGTGATGACTCACCACATTGGATAAATATCAAGTAATTAAACAAGATAAGAAGAAAAAGAAAAAGGAAGAGAAATTTCGGGAGAGAAGAAGAAAGAAAAATGGGAGAGAAAGAAATGATCATAACTTGAGATTCCGTGGTCCGTTTTTGGCGTTCCACCACTCAAATCGAAGCTCTCGAGAAGCTCTACGCAACCATGGTAAGCTCTCGCCTCACCTCTGTGATTTACCCTTCGATTTCAGTGAGTAACAGTTGGAGAAGATGATGAATAGTAACTTGTATTTTGCTTTGTTGCTTTTGATATTGAGTTTGTGGCTTCCAAAGGTTGTATTAAGCAAGGATCTAAGGTTACATAAGGAATATAGCAGCAAACAAGCTTGGAGGAAGGTATAAACCTCTGCCCCTTTGAGTTTTATATGAGTTTTAAAGTGGTTTTGATGTTCATGTAAAGTTAAGATCATGATTAAGTGATTTAGTGATTATTTGGATTTGTTTGAATGTGTAAAATGATGGGTGTTGGATTTGAGCCTCCCCACTGATCTTAGAGGTGTATGATGGTTGTTTGTTGAGGTTGTAGATGTATGGTATGCCCGGTGTGGCTTGGTTATGTTGTGACAAAATAGGATTATTCGATTTTAAGCCGTCGTAATGCCCGATTTTCGGTAACTCTATAAACTGCCTAGAATCAGAAAACCTAACTGCCTCTTTTGGTTCAGTTATGAACATGAGTGTGTAGAGCTTTGTTTCTAGTTTATGTGAGCGCAAGAATCATGTCATTACGATTTACGGTTTATGAGATATGACCATTGTAGTGAAAGTGGTTCAAGGAATGAGATTGCAGAAATGTACCAACTTTGTGGCTATGTTTGAGACCCTTAAGAGTTGTTTTAAAATATGAAATTTTGTATTGAAGTGTCAAGGGCAGTTACGAAGGTTTGTACGAAGGTTTCGAGTCCAAAAGATTATTTTTCGATTTTATAAAAATGCGACAGCAGAGGTTGCGCAAGTGAAAACCACTAAGAACATGACTTAGAAACCAATGTTGTAAATGGTTAAGTATAACTTGTATTCGAGGATCGATTTCGGACTAAACCTACGACTTAAGTAATTGTCGATTAACATGGACTTAGTATGAGCCTATGACGAGCTAGTAATACCTTGGTTGTGTTTCGCTTACGTGTTTAAGCATTGAGTACAAATGGATTATCCAGGGGATTAATCGTACGTTTTCTTTGACCACCACGCCATAGATGGCCGGATGCAATACTTTTAAATTGCAACCCCCACTTTGTGTTACAATTGATACACTATTTCTTAACTACTGCAATACTTCGGAGGCAGTGTTACATTACACATAAACGTCCTGTTGCAATAGAACAGACTTTGTTGCAAAAGATTCCTTGTGTTACTCTATCGAGATAGTGTTGAATTTGATTTCAATTAATAATTAATTAATAATTAATTTTTAATCAAAAAATAATATTGAAAAAGGTGGGCCCCACAGAAAAAAGTGGGCCCCACAAGTGACCCCACTAATTTTTCTAATTTTTATTTAAAATTTAATTAATAATTAATTTTTAATCAAAAAATTATATTTAAAAAGGTGGGCCCCACAGAAAAAAGTGGGCCCCACTAATTTTTCTAATTTTTATTTAAAAATTAATTATTAATTAATTATTAATTAATTATTAATTAATTTTTAATCAAAAAATAATATTAAAAAAGGTGGGCCCCACAGAAAAAATGGGCATAGAAAAAAGTGTGCCCCACTAATTTTTCTAATTTGTATTTAAAAATTAATTAATAATTAATTAATAATTAATTTTTAATTAGAAAATAATATTAAAAAAGGTAGGCCCCATAGAAAAAAGTGGGCCCCACTAATTTTTCCAATTTTTACTTAAAAATTAATTAATAAATAATTTTTAATCAAAAATTAATAATAAAAAAGGTGGGCCCCACAAATTTTTTTAATTTTTATTTAAAAATTAATTAATAATTAATTGTTAATCAAAAAATAATATTAAAAAAGGTGTGCCCCACAGAAAAAAGTTGACCCCACTAATTTTTGTAATCTTTATTTAAAAATTAATTAATAATTAATTAATAATTAATTTTTAATCAAATAATATTAAAAAGGTGGGCCCCACAGAAAAAGTGGGGGCCCCACTAATTTTTCTAATTTTTATTTACTAATTAATTAATAATTAATTTTTAATTAATTTTTAATCAAAAAATAATATTAAAAAAGGTGGGCCCCAGAGAAAAAGTGGGCTCCACAAGTGGGCCCCACTAATTTTTCTAATTGTTATTTTAAAAATTAATTAATACTTAATTAATAATTAATTTTTAATTAGAAAATAATATTAAAAAAGGTAGGCCCCACAGAAAAAGTGGGCCCCACAAGTGGGGCCCACTATTTTTCCCAATTTTTATTTAAAAATTAATTAATAAATAATTTTTAATTAAAAAAATAATATTAAAAAAGGTGGGCCCCACAAAAAAAAATGGGCCCCACTAGTTTTTCTAATTTTTATTTAAAAAGTAATTAATAATTAATTTTTAATCAAAAAATAATATTAAAAATGGCGGGCCCCACAAGTGGGCCCCACTAATTTATGGGATACTTGTCAGATTCACTGAATAATTATTTTAATTGATTTTTTCGACGATTCAACCATACAGATGTTAATAGGTACTCATTCTAGTGTTGAGAAAAAATAATCAAAAAATAAAAAGGCCTGATTCTGCCGCATCTTAAATAAATGATTTCTTTTGATTCACTTAAAAATTTATCTAACAAAAATGTTGAAAGGCCCACTTTCCCCCCAAACGAAAATTTAGAAACCCTCTTCCCCCCCAAACGAAAATTTAGAAATCCTCTTTTCCCCTTAGCGAAAATTACAAGCCGTCAGACAACTCCCTCCCTCAAGCTCACTTCACTCTCTCTCCCTCTCTGTGTCAAATTGAAGATCTCGTCTCTCTCTCTCTCTCATCAAATAACTCTCCTTTCTCTATTATCTTCACTTCTCTAATAACTGTCCTCCCCGTATCTAATTTGTTTTTGATTTTGTAGGTGATAATTGGGGCTTCACTTCTCCAATTAATTGGTAAATAACTCTCTTATCTTCTTTTGCATTTTCATTGCTTAATTGCTCTTGTTCAATCTTTAATTAATTGCTTTTATTTTTGATTTTTGCTTAGGGCTTCAATTGGGGCTTTCGGTTCGGGGATTAAATTAGAGCTCTCAATTCTAGATAAATTAGGACTTTCATTTGTGTATTTGTTCTCTTTGTGTATTGGAGTTTTAATTTTGTTTTGTTTGAGTTAATCTCGAATTGATTTAGTAAGTGGGTAAGCTATTTTCACTCTTCTTTTCGTTTTGTCTCTGTGTATGTGTGTAATTAATTATGTGTGAGTAATATATATTTTGAACAAATCTTAAATCAATCTGTGAGTATTTAAGTTTAGGGTTTTCAATTGGTTCTTTCTAACTTGCAGAGTTTTTATTTTTAGCTAGGGTTTTTAATTGGATTCTTTACTTGCTAATTTGCCCTTTTTTCTTCACTTGCTAGTTTTCCCTGTTTTTAATTGGGTTCTTCTTATAATTTATGTTTATGGCTTGTTTTGCAGAACTTATTTGCAAGCACGAAGTATGACTAATCTACCATTATTTTGAAGATATTACCATATATTCAAATGGATACATGTAAGCTGTTTGTTTTTATTTTCTTTGAATGTGATTAACTAATATATGTATATCTACATGTAAGCTTCGTTTTAGAATGTCCTCTTCAATATAAATTAATGGGTTCAATTTAGGAACAAGACATTAGTGTTTTTTACTTTTTTAAATGTAACTTAGATATCATGGTATGGATTAAACTGCAATCAACACTTAATCATGTATGGATGTCAGGACTTCTTGGAGATGGATTTGGTGCTGCATATGGAATGATGAGAAATGTTACCGTATGGGTTCTCTCAAGAATGCATCTGCAGGAAGATCATCATCCAATATGGTGAGAATCTAATCTAAGTCCCTATCACTTAACAACAGTTATAATCAGAAGTCAAAGTTTAAAAGATAGCATATGGTGTTCTGCAGGGGGAAGGTCTCTGAAATTGATACCTGGGTTGTGACATCAGGTAAAAATAATATAAGGCGAGATTGGCAAATCCCACCTCAAACCACAGGTCTTGTGTATGCACATGCAACAAGGTCTGTGATGGGATCTGATTTCCTATTAAACCAAAATACAAAAGGTTATCATGTTATTGATTTATTTTCATGTGTGTTGCTTAATTCTAATTTCTAGCACGTAAAAAGGCGGAAAACTGGCATGTATGCATCAAACACTTAGTTGTTTTATACTATTTCTGTCTAGCCCTTCAGCTGCTCATTCTTCATTCTTATTGTAATGCCCTTTTGAGGTTCTTTCTTTTTGTGGAGTAAGCTGATCATCGTGATGCAACACTTTGCTAATTATTCAATATAGGAATGTTGTATGGGGTTGTTTAATCTTAATTTTCAGCACACGTAATAGGGTGGCACACTTAATTACATGTATGCATCAAACACCTTTTTGTTGTTTTTTTTATACTATGTCCAAGTAAGCCCTTCATCTGTGCATTCCCCATTCTTATTGTAGTGCCCTTTTGGGGTCCTTTCTTTCCGTGGAATAAGCTGATCATACAATATTTTGTAACAAAACATTTGTAAGATAGCTGTATTTGTATCCCGATGCAAGACTTTGTTAATTATCTGACCTGGGAATGTTGTATGCGTTTTTAATTTTTAGCACATGATAGGGTGGCATACTGACATGTACGCGTCAAGCACATCTTCGTTGATTTTGTACCAGTTCCCTGTAGCCTTTTGGTTGTACCAGGTCTGTGTATGCACATCTTACAAATGTTGAGAGGTGCAGAAAACTCAGCAATTTCCTAGGTAACTACCCTACTGTCCTGTTTTTGGACAGTGAATCTGGAGCAGTTAAAGGCCTTTTTTGGTAGTTGCTTCTTAATGAAAGCTGTTATATACGGGTTCTAGTTGATTTACGCGAAAGTTTCTAGTTGTTTGAGTAAATGAGTAAAGAGTTATTAACATTTTAGTAAAGGTAGTGCACAGCAGAATTTTCTGGGCTACTACTCAAGAAATATGCATTTCGTTTTTAGGGTTAATAAAGAGATTCTGAGATGAAATTTTTATGGTAGATTGACTTGGTTTCTATTATGAAATCTGGAAAGTTTCATATTCAAAAGATTATTTTTCAATTTATTAAAAATGTTTTAGTATGATCTGTGCAGTAGTGTTTTAATTTTCTAGTTTAGTGTCCTGTTCATTTATTTAGAAAATTATTTTATAAACTAGGTTGTGGCTGGAATTCTCTGTACATTAGCACTAAGACAATATCTTAAACCATTTTTCCTTTTTTTTATTAATTCTATATTATAAATCCTACATTTGGTTAACCTTTGGTTGACATTTTCCTCTGGTTCTTTTTTTTTTTACAAGTCACAATTGGTAATTTATTTTCAAGTTTGTTACATTATACTGATTTAATGTCTGACATGGCACTGCAGAGATCTGTCGTACAATTTCCTCAATGCATCAATTCCTGAAAGCCTTGGACAACTAATATCATTACGCGGACTGTAAGTTACGTCAATCATTATTTAAATGTATGTAAGATTTGTGCATATGCAACATATAATAGCATTTCATCTTAATTGGATTTCAGGAATCTCAATGGCAACTCCCTTCGTGGAAGAGTCCCAGCTGCTTTAGGAGGAAGGCCTAATCTTTTTATGTTGTGTTTGGCTGGGGTGAATGAATTGGGAGGGTATCGAATGAAACTTGTAATATTTTAGTATATAAAGAAATTGGGAGGAGTTAGATTCTAATTTGGTTAGGTATTGGATGACTGGTGAAGTTTAGTATTGAATTGGTTGGTTTATTTTGTAAAGGGATTGATATATGTATCAATTAGGTTTTGCAAATTTTTCAAGAAAGGTGTTGCAATTGTTATTGTTATTAATGTTACAATATTTCATTTTGTGTTGCCCTAGTAGATAGATTTAGTGTTACATTAGCTATATCATAACAATATTTAGTGTTTCATTAGCCAAAGAATCAGTGTTGCAATAAAATGTGGGGCCCACCAGTGACGTGGCACACATGCGGGACCCGATGTGACGTGGCAACCTTAGTGGGACCCACATGTGGGGCCCACTGGTGACGTGGCACTGTGGGCCCCATAGGTGATGTGGCTGATTCAGGTGGGTCCCACAAGTGGACCCCACAAGTGAGTGGCACCAGGTGACTTGGCAATTTTGTGGGTCCCACATGTGACGTGGCATTTTTTGTGGGCCCCAGATTTTTGTTTCTGGTTAGGCTGAGGTAACACGTTTCTTGTGTTGCATTTGTTTGATTTAGTGTTACTCTATGGGCCTAATGTAATACTTTGCCCTGTGTTACCATTGAGAAGGAAAGCGTTGCATTTTATGTCAAAGATAACATTGGCGGATGAAATGGTAAAAGTGTGTTACCTTTGGCCTGATGCAACAGAAATCATGTCTAAGGTAACAGTAGGTGTGTGTTGCATCCGGCCATCTATGGCGTAGTGGACTTTGTCTAGATTGTCCGGCATTGTCGCGAACCCCTATCACTTCTCGAGCATCAGGCAAGTTTACTAAACCTTACTCTATTATTCAGAGTATGTATATTTTCCTATGTTCAATACTTGTGTATTCCCAATTTATATACCAAATCTTTGTTGCAAGTATTGTGGCAAGTTTTCTAAATCTATGCTTTGAAGTATTGATTATATATTACTGCTTTTGCCATGGGTGGAGTTATACAGTTTTGCGATACATGTTATATATTGTATAAAATAGAGTTTGATTTTGGTTTATATATGAGCTTTGAGATAAAGTAGTTATAAACCGGTGTACCTTGTAGCTCTATAGATAAGAGCAGGTTTATTGTTTCGACTCTAGACCGGGAGTCGATTTTTTTGAGATATGTAGATAGTCGTGGAAACCCGGAGGGATTCCATCGGCAGAATACTATGTGTTTTGAGGAATGTTATTTGAGTATTATCTCGGTCGAGAAATACTATTTGAATACTATTTCAGTTATATATGCAAATGAGAAGTATACATGTGTTATTGCATACTTGTCTTCGAATTGCTATGTATAGCAATACTTGAGGTTATGACTTGAAGTTGGGGCTTATGAGTTAGATATGGGATATAAGCTATAAGCCAGGATTTTATATTTGCCCTAGGAAAAGGGCGGGTGATTTTCTCTAAGATCAAAAGTAATTATATATTTTTTGTATATATTAAAGGTTATTCTCCGATAAAGATATCGGATAACTGTTATTCGAGGGTTAATTATTTATTTAAAGTAAATTATTTATAAATATTCATTTGAGGATTATTGACTTTAAAAATATCATTTATTAATATTCATTTTTAAGAATATTATTTATTAATATTCATTTGAGGATTATCGACTTGCAGAATATTATTTATATTCATTAAAGGATTATTGACTTAAAGGATATTATTTCCATTTGAGGATTATTTAATGAATATTATTCTGAATATTCATTTGAAGATTATTTAATTGTTTATTGAATATTACCTTTGAACAATCATTCGAGGATTGATTATTTATTTAATGAATATTACTTTTGAATATTCATTTGAGACTTAATTAATTATTTAATGAATATTCATTTGAAATTTATTAATTAATGAATATTATTTTGAATATTCATTTGAGGTTTACTTATTTGAGGAATATTACCTTGAATATTCATTCGGGGTTCATTAGTTAATGAATATTATTTTACATATTCATTTAATCCTAATTTATTTAATGAATATTATCTTTGAATATTCATTTAATATTTATTTACTTAATGAATATTATTTTCGAATATTCATTTGAAGGTTACTTATTTAATAAAGATTATTAATTATTTTCAAATCAAAAAGAGGTTCCCAAAACAATGTTTTTCCATTTAAATCTGTCTTTTAAAGGGGATTTAAATGCTCGCTCAACTATCAAAAATTTGGGAAACCTGATTTAAGTGACTGCTACTCTTTTTAAACTCTCAACTCAAAACTGTCAGGGGACAGATATTTTGTCAAAGCTATGTAATTGCTGCAAGTCAAATATTGTGTTACCACCTCAATGATCGAGGGGTAAATTCCTGGAACAAGTCGATATCCATTAACAAGCAATAGCTTGGGAAATATTGGAGAATCTTCCTTTCCAACCTAGATATAACTACTTCGTGGAGTCGTATCAACAAGTGTTACACTTGGGGAAAGGAGGACGATCTTTACGTTTCAGAGTCATGGATTTCATCTGAACTAGGAGTGGTGTAAGTGGTCAAGTTGCGTGGGCCCATCCAATTTTTTTTACTGCCCCAAATGGGCCGGGAGGTCACAGTAAGGCAGTAGACAATGTCAGGCTGTCGTGATTCTTCCATCTACATGTAGAAAACTATTTGAGCGGTGCGACCTGCTACTGATCATAGCAAGGTTAGGCACAGCGGACGCGGTAGCAACTCCAGTATTAGTTCATCATCCAATTTGGATATTCCTGCAACATGTATTGGGGAGATGAACCAATCGTGTTGGCAGGGGGTCGAAAAGTGTTTGGAAATGAAGTGTCAATAAATTCTTGCAACTTCATCTTTTATTTTATGAGCATGACTCTGATAAAACCTGATTAAGGATATATATGCCTAAGTGGATTTTGGGTTACGGAAATGTTATATTAATTTTCCTCGTAACTTCCTCTTTTATATCATATGACTCTGTGGATACCTTACATAACATGAGTTATGGTAAGGGAGTTGTTTATACTGAATCATCTTATAACTTCTTTTAAGTTATGTGTTGATATTCTGCTTACATAGCAGATATTTTTGGAAGAGTTATATTGGTTTACTTTGAAACCTTATCTTTTATATTATACTAGAACTTTGTTCATAATATAGCAAAAGTTTGCAGAAATATTATGAAATGATATTTGAAGTACATTAATGGTACTGTTTTTGGGAATACATTCCGATAAGGAAATAATTTCAGTATCGAGATATTTTGACAAATTATTGTCTTATACCCGCATTATTCTGGGTTGAGTTAAAGGCAGAATTATGCCATACTTTCATTACCTTGCTGAGCTATCGCTCACTCTTGCTATTGTTTTATATATATTATATAGCAGCGAAGCAGGATGCCAATGGGACGGCACATACCCCGCAAGGCGTTTCCATAAACCGTTTTAGCAGTGATCCCGGGAGTAGTACGAACCAATCGAATCAGTCTACGGCTTTGGTATTCAACTCATGTATAGACAGGAATGGTATAAGAGGATTGTGAGCATCAGAAGGCTAAGTTGGTAATGTAACAATACTTAGAAATTGTATCAGTAACAGATTCAAAAGACATTTGGGTATTGTAATAAAAGTTATTTATTCCGCAATTGTTGTATTGTGTCGTTTCTGAGACTCTAACCTGTGTGCGTGTGTGTGTGTGAGACATATGTTGTGGGGTCATGAACAGGTAAATTATGAATGGTGTGAGTATTACAGGTAAGGCAAGGAGTACATGGATTGTGACAACCCTAAATCCCTGACCCCGGATTTGGGGCTGTTACATTAAGCATACCTAGCTCACTTACCAACATTGAGAATGTTGATTCATCAAGTGGCTTGGTAAAAATGTCTGCAATTTGCTGCTCACTTGGAACAAAATGAAGTTCCACAGTACCATTCATCACATGTTCCCTGATGAAGTGATACTTAATGTCAATGTGCTTGGTCCTTGAGTGTTGTACTGGATTCTCAGTTATAGCAATTGCACTAGTGTTGTCACAGAATATTGGAATCTTATTAACTATTAGACCATAGTCTATTAGTTGATTTTTCATCCAAAGTATCTATGCACAACAACTTCCAGCAGCAATATATTTTGCCTCAGCTGTAGAGGTAGAGACAGAATTTTGCTTCTTACTGAACCATGAGACAAGCTTGTTTCCTAGAAATTGACAGGTGCCTGTAGTACTTTTTCTGTCAATCTTGCAATGTGCATAGTCTGCATCTGAATAACCAATTAGATCAAAACCAGATTCTCTAGGGTACCAAATGCCAAGGTTTGGTGTTCCCTTGAGATATATGAAAATCCTCTTGATAGCAATTAAGTGAGACTCTCTAGGATCAGCCTGAAATCTAGCACAAAGACATGTAGCAAACATAATATCAGGTCTACTAGCTGTTAAATATAGAAGTGAGCCTACCATGCCTCTATAACTTGAAATGTCCATAGATTTTTCCTTAGTATTCAATTCAAGTTTAGTGGCATTTGGCATGGGTGTTTTAGCAGGAGAGCAATCCATTAGATCAAACTTCTTCAATAAATCAAAGATATATTTAGTTTGACTAATAAAGATTCCTTCTTTCACTTGCTTAACTTGTAAGCCAAGGAAGTAGGTAAGTTCACCCATCATGCTCATTTCATATTTACTTTGCATAAGTTTGGCAAACCTTTTGCAAAGCTTCTCATCTGTAGACCCAAAAATTATGTCATCTACATAAATTTGAACAAGTATGCTAGAGCCATTAACATTTCTAAAGAAAAGTGTTTTGTCAACAGTACCTCTAGTGAAATGGTTTTCTAAAAGAAACTGTGACATAGTGTCATACCAGGCTCTAGGTGCTTGCTTCAGTCCATAGAGTGCCTTGAGTAGGAAGTAGACGAATTCTGGATAACCTGGATCTTCAAAACCAGAAGGTTGACTAACATACACCTCCTCCTCCAGTTCTCCATTCAAGAAGGCACTCTTGACGTCCATTTGATAGACTTTGCAATTGGCATGGGCTGCATAGGCTAGGAATATCCTTATTGCTTCCAGTTTAGCAACAGGGGCAAATGTTTCATCATAATCTATTCCTTCTTTTTGAGAATAGCCCTTAGCAACCAATCTAGCTTTGTTCCTTGTGACTATGCCATTTTCATCCATCTTGTTTCTGAATACCCACTTTGTACCTATAACACTTTTGTCCTTAGGTTTGGGTACCAGCTTCCGCACTTTGTTTCTTTCAAATTGGGTTAGCTCTTCTTGCATGGCTAAAACCCAATCTGGATCTAAAAGAGCGTCCTCAAATTTCTTTGGTTCTTCTTGAGAAAGAAAGCTGCTGTATAGGCATTCATCCTGAGTAGCTCTTCTAGTTTGGACATTTGCGGATGCATCACCAATGATCAGTTCAAATGGGTGATCCCTTGTCCATTTTCTTCTCGTAGCAGGTGCAGGTCTTGAAGATGCAGCATCATTCTCATTAGCATGGTCATGTGAGGTTGATCCTTGACTTAGAGAAACTCCCCCTGAGTTTAATGAGGTGGTAACTCTGTGTTGCGATCCACCTCCGGATGCTCCAATTTGGCTTCCTACGGATGTTCCCATTTGCCTTCCTACGGATGCTCCCATTTGGCTTCCTACGGATGCTTCATTCAGGCTTCCTACGGATGTTCCCCTTGTCTCTTCTATGGATGGCTCATTAGAACTTGAGTTATCCATATTAGAGACAGTCGTTCTTGGAGGAACTGATTCATCCTCATGATCATCATCTTTATCACCAAAGTCGAGACCTTCCACCTCATTGTCAAACCTGAGAGTTTCATGAAAACCCTCATCAGTAAGACCCTATATTCTGGCATCATCAAAAAAAACATGTACAGATTCCATAACAATGTTGATTCTGTGATTAAAAACCCCGTAGGCTTTTCCAGCTGCATATCCCACAAAAGTGGCTTCATCTGCCTTGGATTCAAACTTTCCAAGATTTTCACGTTGATTTCTCAGTACAAAGCACTTGCATCCAAAGACATGTAGAAAATTCAAGGATGGTTTCCTTTCTTTGAGAAGCTGATATTGAGTTATTCCTTTTGCTTGGTTGATCAAAGAAATATTTTGAGTGAAACATGCAGTGTTAACTGCTTCAGCCCAGAAATAAGTAGGTAACTTTGATTCTCCTAGCATTGTTCTTGCAGCTTCAATAAGAGTTCTGTTTTTCCTTTCTACCACTCCATTTTGTTGTGGTGTCCTTGCTGCAGAGAACTCATGAATGTTTCCATTTTCCTCACAAAACAGCCTTATGGTGGAATTCTTGAACTCAGTGCCATTGTCACTCCTGATTCTTCTTACTTTGAGATCAGGATGATTGATTATGATTTCACTTGCCCCATCTTTGGAGTGCAGAAAATAAGTCCATGTGAATTTAGAGAAATCATCCACAATCACAAGGCAGTACCTTTTCTTTGAGATTGACATGACATTTACTGGTCCAAACAAGTCCATGTGCAACAGCTGTAGAGGTTGATCAATTGATGAATCCAGCTTGCTTCCGAAAGAAATCTTTTTCTGCTTCCCTTTCTGGCAAGCATCACAAAGCCCATCCTTGAAAAATTCCAACTGAGGAAGTCCTCTTACTAGGTCTCTTCTTACCAAATCATTCATAGACTTGAAGTTCAAATGTGACAGTCTTTTGTGCCATAGCCAACTTTCATCCTTGCTTGCTTTACTCAGAAGACAAGTGATGGAATCAGAACTTGTTGAGTTGAAGTCAGCTATGTACACATTACCTTTCCGGTATCCTGTCAGCACCACATTGTTGTTTTCCTTGCTGGATACAACACAGGCTCCTTGGTTGAATGAAACTGAGAAACCTTTATCACATAGTTGACTGATACTCAGCAAGTTGTGCTTAAGTCCGTCAACCAGTGCTACTTGATCAATGATGACATTATCCTTTGAAATCAAGTCATATCCCTTAGTAAAACCTTTGCTGTCATCTCCAAAGGTAATGCTAGGGCCAGTTTTCTCCACAAACTCTGTGAGCAGGGTAGAATCTCCAGTCATGTGCCTAGAACATCCACTGTCTAAGTACCATAGATTCTTTATGTATCCCTGCACACAATCAAAACCAAATCAAGTTGATTTTGGTACCCAAGTTTCCTTGGGTCCTTTCCTGTTAGTTTTGCCTCTCTTGTCATTTTGCACCTTAATCTTAGATTGAGTTAAATCAACCTTGACCCTGGGTGTTGACCTTTGGGAGACAAAATGCTGAGGATGATTATATGCAAACATGTTTGATGTAGGCCTTTGAGAATTTTTTGCATACATAGCATTCATGTGTGGTATGCTCCATGTCATTTGTGGCATTGTGAATTCATTCATATGAGGATTTGAAACAAATGGCATGTTGGCATACAAGTTAGATGCTTGATCAGTATGTGCAAACATGTTATGCATAGCAGGCATAGGCATATTGAGTACATGCATTGGCATTTGAACAAATGGTGTTTTAACAGATTTGCAATTTGTAGATACATGATTAACACTACTACACTTTGCACAAGTTTTCCTAGGTGCATACTTGTCAGGAGTGTAGTTGTTGTGTTTGTTAATCCCTACCTTACCATTTCTGTTCTTTTTCTTTTTAACTCCAGCCTTAACCTCTATATCCTCAACCCTGTCCTTCAATTGCTTGTTGGACAGGTGACCTATGTTGACATTCACAGCTTTGGTTTTGCTACTTGATTCCTGAACAAAATTTTTGCTGGTTGGGCCATACTTTTTGTTCATCTTCTCTAGTCTTTCTTGACTAACACTAGATGTACACTTCTTTGGACAAGTCACTTCCGTAGAGGTGTTGTCCATCAACGGATGCTTGCTATCCGTAGAGGCATTGCCTTCCAACGGATGCTCACTATCCGTAGAAGTGTCATCACCTAGACTCTCAATATCTAGCTTCTTTTTATCTTTTCTTGTTGATTCCTTGTAGAATGTATCCACACCTTGAGCCTTGATAATGTTTGTGGCAACATTCTTGGAATCAGTCCATCTAGTTATCGTTTCCTATTCTTTGGCTAGTTGTGCTTTGATAGATTCTTCTCTTTTAAGCACAATCAGCAGGTCATCCTTGGCAACTTCACTCTACTCTCATTTTCTCAAACTCAGCAAAATGAGTTTCTAGAAGAGCATTCCTATCACTTAACAACTGATTAGACGTTTTAATCCTTGTGTTCTCATTAGTAAGTGATTTAAGAGAAATACGCATATGATACAACTCAGTAGACATATCATTAATAGCATTATTGCATTCCTCAGTAGAAAGCTCAGAGAGATTGGTGGTAATTACCTGATTGGATGATGAACTGGCCTCCTGCTCGCTTGAATCAGCCATTAGTGCAAGGTTCACAAACTCAGTGTCCTCCTCAAGATCATTCCCATCTTCAGCCCAGTCATAATCCTGTGTAATGAATGCTCTACCCTTTTGCTTGAGAAGATCAAAGTATTTCTTCTTGTAGTCAACAGGTTCAAACTTCCTGTCACTCTTCTCAGACTTTGGTTTTCTGCACTCATTTGCAAAGTGACCTCCCATTCCACAGTTGAAGCATTTAAATTTGGACCTCTCAACAAAGTCCTTCTTGAATGGTCTGGACACATCAGGGTTTCTCTTGAATTTGACTTTTGAGAACTTTCTTGACAGAAAAGCTAAGTGTTCATCTAGCTCATCCATCTCCTCTTGATTGGAGGGCTCACTTTCTTCAATCATCTTTCCTTTGCACTTTCTTGATTCAGCTCTGCCTTCACAAGCACTTTGGCTTAGTATGGCTTCAGCAGCTTCTTTTTTCATGTCCTCAGCCTTATCAACACTTACTACTAGAGCAACAGATCCAGTTTTCTTCTGGACCTTCTCAATTTCTTCATCCTGCTCTATTTCCAGCTCATATGTTTTTAGGCTTCTGTACAGCCTCTCAAGAGTGTAATCCTTATACTCTTGAGTGTTCATCAAGGAGACAGTCATGGACTTCCACTCTTTTGGCAAGGCTCTGAGAAATTTGAGATTTGAGTCCTTGACTTGATACACTTTTCCATACAACTTCAATCCATTTAGCAATTTTTGAAATCTACTGAAAGTATCATTCAAAGATTCTCCACTCTTGAAGTGAAAGTGTTCATACTGTTGTATGAGGAGTTGCATCTTGTTTTCTCTCACCTGCTCAGTCCCTTCACATATGGTTTGGACAGTGTCCCAAATCTCCTTATCTGTAGAGCAGTTGATGACATTGTCAAACATATCAGAATCAAGACCATTGAACAAAATATTCATGGCCTTCTTTTCTTTATGAACGGCGACGATGTCCTCAGGAGTCCATTCTGAACGCAGCTTTGGGATTGTGTTTGGAGCTCCTGCTGGTTCCTGAGCTATTGAGGTGTTTGGCTTCATTGGTACATGAGGGCCATGTTCTATGCACTCTACATAAATTTCATCCATGGACATAAGATGTAGGCGCATTTGAAAGTAATTTTCTCTATCAAGAACTGGTATCTTGACTCCATGATCCTTCTGATTCATGATACAGTTGTCTTTGATCTTTAAACTTCTTGTATGTTAGAAGCTTGCTCTGATACCAATTGTTATTCCCAGACAATGAACCAAGATTGTAGAAGGGGGGGTTGAATACAATATTTGAAAACTTTTCAATTCTTGATAGTGAAAATATGAAAAAGAAAAACAATAACAGAAACACAGATAAGATGATACAAGAATTAAAAATTCAGGTGGATTGTTTTTGTCCACCTGAGAGATTTTTATTGAAGAAATCTCTGTGATGTTTATGAATAAACACACAGCTACAAGTACACAACTCTAGCTTCAGCAACTTACAAAGGATACTGCTTTGTGCTCTCTAAGTTGCTAAAACCTGATTTCTTGGATCTAGAGTTATGCTTCTACTTGGTTATATAACCCAAGTTTACAAAGATATTTGAACAGCTAATAATACAAAAAGTACATGTGTTCAGAATCCTTGTTTCTCCATCCCGAGCAGTGGTCCGTGTTTGTAGCTTTCCCTTCTTGGCTGATTGTCTTTTATGGAAATGCTACCTTTGACCATGCAAACAAAATGCTGCTTTCTTCTTGTCACCTTTCCAGAAATACTGGCTTCCATGCTCTGTGTAGTCTGTCAACCCATGTGCTCTGACATCGCTGTCCTTTTCACAAGTACAGAGAGTATCCGTAGAAGCCACCTGAGTTGTATTCGTTGATAGTACAGTGTCCATATCCGTAGAAGGCTAATCGAGCTATCCGTAGACAGTCAATTTCACGTATGCAGAATTACAAGGCATCGACTATTTACAATTAGCCCCCCTATTCTACATATCTATTGATAGTCAACATGACTCAATTAACCTATCAAGGCTACTTCAACTTCAACATCAGAAATACACAAGCATGTTACATTTAGTCTTATCCGTAGATAAGCTACCCATGTACGGATACTGCAGAGACAAACTATCCGTTGATGGCTACATTTACTTGTACAATTTTTACTAAGTTAATTTGATTATCATCAAGAAACAACATAGTTCCTAACACTCTATATAAAGCCTCACTTAGTTTATTTTTAGATGACTACTCTGCAAAATGCACCCCTTTGGTTCGGCCCAAAGTCACTTTAGTATACATACTTTTGGTAATTGCAAATTGCATCCCTGCACATGTTTTGGCGCTGCACTATGCACCCCTTTCATCGATTTTTACCGTTACCGTTAAATAACCCAGGGGTAATTTCGCAAATTAACCATGCTTAACTACATTTTGACCCCTAAAGTATGACATATGGTACGCATGAACCCTTAAAGAAAAAAATCATACATTTTTGCCCCAGAAATTTAAAATTGTACAATTTAACCCATTTACTAATTTCATCTTCCTACATTATTTTTAGAATTTTTTAAATATATTAAAATAAAAAAAAAATTGACATAGATTATTTTATAAAAATTTGAGAATGATGTAATCTTCGAAATATAAAATTCGCAGCAAAATTTAAAATTTGAGCCGACTTTTGGAATGTTAGAAATTTTGTAAAATTCGTAGTAAATTCAATTCATATCTTATTTCGAAGATTTTTGATGATTCAAAAAACCCTTTAAATTTCCCATAATATTCTTTCACGGTGTTTCCTCATATTAAGTTTCGAACTATTCTCGAAATAATAAAAAAATAATCATAATTTTTTTTTAATTTGCAAATTCATTCCACGTACATTTTATCTAATTATTAATTCGTTATAATTCCGTTTCTAACGAGCCTTATTGTTTCAAAACAATCGTTTCGTTCTCTACAACTTCCGTTCTTAAAATTTTCCCAACAAATCTCGTATAAAGGGTCAAAAATTTAAATAATTGTATGACTTTAAATAAAAGGATTAAATTGTATAATTTTTATAGTTCTAGGGCAAAAATGTGTGATCTTTTTCTTTAAGGGTTCATGTGTACGATATGTCATACTTTAAGTGTCAAAATGTAATTAAGTCATTGTTAATTTACTAAATTACCCCTGGAGTCATTTAAAGTAACGGTAAAAATTGATGAAAGGGGTGCATAGTGCAGCGCCAAAACATGTGTAGGGGTCACTACAAGAAAAACTGAATCAGACAACACCGATCAGACAATGCTTGAATAAAAAAGCGTTGGCTAGAATTTTCATACAACGGTTTCATTTCGCCCTAAAAATGAGTATTGTCTCATCAACATCACTACAACGGGTCGAAAACTGTTGTCTAGTAAATCAAATCAGACAAGTCTTTTCTTAAAGTTGTGTTGTGTAAATAAGAAGATTTGAGCTTTACAACAACGGTTTTAGAACCATTGTCTAGTTAATCGAATCAGACAAGTCTTTTTATATACGGCGTTGTGCAAATTAAAAGATTTGTACAACGGTTTTCAGATGTATTGTCTAAAGATGCTCGAGATAATGTTGCGAATAACCGTTGTTAAAATCAAACAAGTATTTTTTTTCTTTGTTTCATTTAAGAGCATTTCAGACAAGCTTAGTTCTATAGTGTTGTCTGAATGTCACCTATCATTCAAGTGTTTTTATTATGTTGTATGTTTATAAATTTATTTGGTTTGAGATCTTGACAGTCAACTAGTGATTTGACTAGTACTTCTAACTAGTGTTTTGTCCTGGATTGATGTTTCAATTTTTTTCAAAAATATTTATCGGCGATCCAACCATATGGATATCAAGATATATGTATTTTAGTGATATTACAATAATTAAAGAGAAAAAAAAATTATTTGGTTTGGGATCTTAATGGCCAACTAGTGATTTGACTAGTACTTCTAACTAGTGTTTCATCCCTGTTGGTCCTTGTGTATTGCAGAAGGGGGGGGGGGGGGGGGGGGGATGAATGCAATACTGATAAAATTCAATCTCAATTTCAACAACCAAAACTAAGATTTAACGTTATCAGTATTTATGTATGCATTCACAAACAGTATGATCTAAAGACAAGTTTCACAAAATAAATGTTTTTATTTATTTTGAAAAGTGTTGCTACAACCTCAAGAGAGAATTCTTGAGCTTCTGTTTTTCTTCAGGACACTTACTTGCTATCAATACTTTTCTAGAATGAATTGATAGTCTAAGTATAAACTAATCCTATCACTGTCAACACGGGTTTGTGAAGCTGCTGTCATTATCAATTGGCAGCTTCTTACAAAATGTCTACCCATGTGACTTTCCTAAATTGCTAACATGTCAGATATACATTACAAAGAAAGCAACCTAGATTCATTCTATTTCCAGCTAAAACAATTCAGCAAATAGAGACTTGACCTTGCTCTTGAATTGATTCGCTTTTGTTTTGTAGTGCTTGAAGCTTCTGTCGTAGTCTTGCAGACTTGGTGCAGCTTAGGGATACTACAACACGCCTGTTTCTTGAACATTGAAATTGTCACGGGATTTGACTGAGAAAGATACCTAGAACAAGGATCTTTCTCGAGACAGTTACTTTTGCCGCAAAGCTTGTTGTCACAGGAATGTTATTTTGGTGACAGTATGAGTTCCCCGCATAGAGTGCTGTCGAGGTTTCCAAACTTGCTGTCGAGGGCTAAAGTTGCTGTCGCGTAGTCTTCCGCCAATGTTGATGTCAGAGTGAATATGCTGTCGTGACTTGCAACATTCTGTCTTCTTGTAATCTTACTGTCAAAGCTTATGACAGTAACCTTTATTCCTGCTGTCATCTAAAATGCATTCTTTGAGGCTTGAACACAGCAAGTGAACTTCTTCCAAATTACACAATCAAAATGACATTGCATACTGATTACAAGAACATACTTTGGCTGTGACAGTATGTTCTACTTAATTAAAAATTAAGTACATACAAAGTTAAGTTGTTTCTATGCTATCACCCATAAATCCCAACAATCTCCCCCAATTTGTTTTTATGGAAAATAACAACAAATTTACAATATATGCTGACAACTTAACTAACAAGATCAGAATGGATTAAGAATTTTTACTTAGCTTGAGATTTCCTCTTCTGTCTTGCTACATCCTCTCTTTTGAGAGCTTCTACCAAGCAACCTCTTAGACCTTCTACAAGAGAGATTTCAGCAGGAGTGACTGCAGCATCTTCTATTTCTTCAATGATCTTCTTGATAGTAGGAGAAATAAGAGAATTAGCATCCCTGAGATTCATCCATAGCTCTAGATCATATGGATAGCTTCTGAAGTGGAGTTCTTCATGAATGAGCTTGAATCTACATCCAGGATAAGCATTGAGAGTCATCCTCCTTTGCTTGTCCAGCTTTGAACATTCTCCTTTTCTCCTTTCCAATATTTCCTTTATCTCATCAGAACAAATCTGCTCCAAGGGATGAATTGATCCAGCTACCATATACTGTAAATACTTCAGAATAGTTGTTTTTAGCTTGTGCAAGCTGCAAACATAGATTTCTTCTTTTAGGTACTTGATTCTTAAGGGATTTTCCAGCATACATGTTTGATAATTTGGAGCTTCACTTTCTGCCTTGTTGGCAGTTTTGCATCTTTCCAGGAGTTCAGCTTCCTTCTTATCAAGTTCTGACTGATATTGAGAATATTGAGAAGAGTCAGGTATTTTGCTTGGTTTGGGTTGCCCTTCCTCTGTGGGTTGGGTTTGCCCTTCTTCTGTGGGTAAATCATCAAACTCATAGTACCAGTGATATGGTATAGGAGAAGCTGGTAGATCAGTTAAAATATCAGCAACATCAAAATCTGCAAAATTGTAGCCAAATTTCTGATAAAACTCAGCATCCCTATCAGCCTGATATTTCAGAATATGTTCCATGACAGACTCTGGAACATTATCATAGCTCTCCAGCAACTCTACCATTCTTTCTAGGTAGAAGAAGTCAATTCTCCTTTTATCTATGGTTGACACTCTACCACTGGTTGTTGTGGCTTCCAGATAGAAGTCCTTATTAACCTTGATAGATCTTGATTCTTCCCACCAAAGAATGTACTCAGTGGCCTCTTGATTTGCATCCAGCTTAACCTCAACACTCTTGATTTCTCTAGATTGCATCTGTTGTATCTTAAGACTGTTAGGAGGTATTGATTGAATTGGCATCCTAAGATTTCTGCCTAATCCAGTGGCCTTTTCCTTTCCTGAGTACTTGTGCTTTCCTTCAGGTTTCTGTCTAGAAAACCATGCTTTTGCTTTAGCTTTCAGTCTTTTGGACTTGACAGTAGGTTTGGCTTCATCCTTGACAGAACCTTCCATGACAGCATCTTCTATGACAGTTTCCTTGTCGACAGTATCTTTGGTGACAGCATCCTTTTCTGCATTTATGCAATCAATAGCACATCTAAGAATGCTTGCCTCCAAAGCTTCCAGTATTCTTGGCTCCTCTTCATCTGTTGCAGCAGCATCTTTCTTTTCTTGACTAGGAGTTTCTTCATTGCCTTCATTCTGAGATTGAATACCAGTATTCTCAGAATTACTTCCACCAGCATTACCTGCATTTCCAGAAGCTTCACCACCTCCAATCTCATCATCATCATCATCTTGAAAAGGAATATCATAGAGGCAGCTTCCACCTTGATCAGCTCTTTTGGCATTGGCTCTAGTGATTAGCTCCTTCACTCTAGCTCTCAGTGCCTTGTCTCTCAACACCAGCATTTTGTAGATCTCTTGAACAGCATAGACTCTTCCTGGATTGGCATTTGAGCTGAGTATTCCATATAACACTTTCAGAATTGACTCAGTTTGCATCCTGGATTGACTGATCAAATTCATGAAGCTGTTCCTTCTTGTGCCATCCTTTGTAGTAGATCTGTAGAAAACACTTGGTGGATTTGTGTAGACTTCAGGTAGCTTCTGTGTGATCATGTTCTGGATTTGCATATTCAATATTTCATTGAATGGTGTTTGAGTTGCCTTGATCTTTCCCTTCATAGCACACAACACCTTTGCTGGCAGACTCTACAATAACTGCATTGTGATGAAATAAGATATGCCAGAAGTTAAATAGATACTTACAGCCCATCTTTTCTCATCATTCACCATTACACTAACACTGGTGATTTGATCCTTTAACAGTTTTGTGGTGTTGGTTGGACTGTTGCTTGATGCATTCATTGCTTCTTCCACTAGACTGCTAAATTCAATGTCATGATTGTATAATGTGCTCTCCCTGTAATCCACCATTATAGTATTGGCTTCTTCTTGATCAAACTCAGTACCATTGGACCAAGTATTTCCCTTCTGGATGGATTCAGGCAGTTTCCCTTTACCTTTCCCAAGCTTATTTTGTTCCTCCATTTCTCTCCATCTTTTCTGTAGAGCAGTTTCTTGAGTTGCTGAAGTTGGTTCTCTAATTGTCACAGGAGGTAGAATTGGGTGTCTAGATGCAGGTCTTCTTTGCATTGCATCTTGAGTTGCCTTAGACATTAACACCTTTTCACCATCCAAGTCAACTTCAACAAGATCTTCAGCTTTATCCTTTGGTTGTTCAATGCTTGGTTTGACTTGCTCCCCCTTTGTCATTGCTTTACTCTTGACTCCAGAAACTTGTTTTGCTCCCCCTTTGGTCTTCACAAATACTGGCTCCCCCTGAGTTCCACCTGATTCCTGAATAGATATTGATTCTGTTATTGCTACCTTCTCCCCCTTAGTTGAGTTGGCAGCTACTAGGTCAGTAAGGAACTTGATAGAGAGTTGAGTAGCAGCAAAACCATCAACCACCAGTTGAGAGAGAGAGTCCAGTTTGGAGTTCAAGGTAGCACACTGTCCTTCCAGAGCTTCAATCCTGTTACCAAAAGTTGCAGAGGGGCCACCATTCCTTAACCTTCTTGGAGGGGAAGGAAAAGAAAGGGGCTTGGAGGCTAAAGGGGTTCTCACACTCTCAGGGTGTTTTTGAGTGATCTCATCACTCCACACTGTTTGACTCTCAAGGCCTAATGCCTGAATAGTGTGGGCTCCCTCAAGATCTCTCTGGACATGCTCAAGTCTATAACGACTCAGAAAAACGCTTGTACAATACTAATATTTAATAATATTTGAGTTCTATGATATGTGAGTATTGTGTGAAAGGTGGATATTTGGAAATGTGATAATTAGATGTTTACTTGGTAAATGGTATGGATTAAAATACTTGTGTATGCTTTTAAATGCATTTTATATGAATTTCTTATTAAAAATTAGTTCTTTTTGACGTTCCGGGAATTTTATAAAATCATCGGAGACTCTTTTTATGGTGAAATCTTTTTCACAACCTTTAGTTTATATTCTAGTATTTTCTAAAATTAGTGGAGAAATTTATTTTTGGCTTTAAGGATTTAAAACTGATTTTATGAGTTAAAAGTCCTTTAAGTGATCAAAACTTTGAAAATTCATATTTAATTCAATTTTGATCATAAAAATATTTTAAAAATATGGGGGAGCTTATAAATTCGTATTCTTTGTTTTAAAAATAAAATTGTGATTTTTAGATATTATCTTCATTTTATTTCGAATTTTAGAAAGGTATTTATGTTGGTTTTGTTTATTAGAAATCAGAAATTTTAATTAGCAGATTACCCTTTTACCCCTGGGCTTATAAAACCCAGCAATCAGTTCTTTTCCCCTTTTCCTTCACTTCACCGCTCATCTCTCTTTTCTCTCTTCTCTCTCGGCAAAATCTCTCTCTCTCAATTTTCTGTAAAATCTCTCATTCTCTCTCCATCTCTCAATTATATTGATGATTATGTATGTATATACATATATGTATATATAATCGTGTGTGTATGTGTGTGTATGGCCGTGTGTGTGTGTGTTCGTGTGTATATCAGTTGCATGCAAAGGGGTTTGGGCGATTTTGATTCTCGATTCAATCCCGAACCTTTGTTTTGTGATGATTTTGAGATAAGGAGATTGTTTGATTGTATTGGTGAGGTTTGTGGAAGGAAACCCGATTTTCCGGGCACCTCCAAACCATTGCCGCTGTCGTCAATGAGCTCCGGCGAGCCGACGGGGACGATGATGATGCTTTTGAGTCCGATTATAGTATTAATAGCTATGTTTAGTTAAGATTTTGATTGCATGTTGAGAAATCGAATTGCATGTGCCTATTTCGATTTTTCCCCTTTTTATAAATTCGGTTTGAAAACTTGGTTATGTGATGTTTGATTGTTAATTTCGGTTTATAATGAATGCATGTTGATTTATTGTGTTAAGTTTGGTTAGTGTGAAATTTTGATAGTTAAAAGTTTTGATTTGGGAATTTTAGTGAAATTCCAAGTAAGGGAATTGTTGACTTGTTAATTTGAGTATTTGATAAATGCATGTATAAGTTTAGTAATTCTTGAGAACATGAGTTCTAGTTGTGATATTGGATGGTTAGTTGTGAATGAGATTATGTTTGGGATGATTGTATATAGAAAAACATCATGCTGAATTTTCCAGAAAAACTGCCCTGTTCTGTTTTGCTATATTTCAAATTGTTGCTGCCTGTTTTAGACAGAGGGCTTAGGATGTCAATGTTCTAAATTGAATCTAGTTTGTGCACGCGCTAATTTTGTATCGATAGGATTTACGAATAAAAAGTTATACTTGTTTTACTAAAAGTTGCGCAGCTGAGATTTTTCTGTGCTTAGTACCTACTTTATACAGTTCGTTTTTATACTAAATAAAGTGTTCTGAAGTTGAAACTTTTATGCTAAGTTGGTTTAGTAATCAGGAAATAGCCTGTCAAATTTGGTAATTGTTTGATTAGTTTTGGAATTATGAAAAATGTTTTGGTAAAGTATGCGCAGTTGATTTTTCTGCTTTTTGAGATGAAACATTGTTATAAAAAGTGTTAAGAATATGGTTGGCTTGATCAAATTGATTTAAGGGATACCAAATGTGGTATGATTTGAAAGGTATATTATTATATGTATATATGTATAAGGAACATGTTATGTGTATTTAAATGACGATGTGAGTTTATACGGATGATTGTCTATTACGTGGTTATAATTGTTTTATGGTATAACTATTATATGTTTACGCGCTAGGATGCGTTTGGGTAGTTTAGAATAAAGGATTGACATCTTAGAGAGGGAATTCTAAGATAGATTATATTCTTTTGTAGAGTCCAAGGAAGTGGAACTTAGAGAGTTCAAGGAAGTGGAACTTAGGGACAAGGGAAAGACTAAGGTGGAAAACCAGTGATTGCTCATTACCCTTTATCTACTTAAGGCAAGTAATACAAACTTGCTTTCGTATTTTGATTCCATTGTTTCATTTTGACATATATGAATTATTACCTTGCCTTGATATACCTTTAATTCTGAAAACGCTTATTGTTCATTGATAACCCTTATCTTTGTTCATATATACCATGTTGAATTATATACCATGCTTTGTTTAGTTCTTTATCCCTAAACCTTTATACCCTGATCATATACATGAATTGAAACCTGATGACCTATAATTCCATAACCTGAATTTGATCATATACTTATTCAAACCCTTTTATACCTGAAAGTGAATACACCTATACCTCATTTTAGTACATTTCCAGAACATACCCAATGATAAATATTTCTTATATTCCACTAATAGAAATCCAGATTGTTTTGATTGAACTTATCTGATTTCCAAAGGACTTCTTTATATCTGAAGATGTTTTAAAAAGGAATAAAGTTTGAACTCATTTAAATTCTGATTTATGGTTTCCACGGATTCCTAAGATTGGAGGCGTAAGAGGCCGAGTAACGCCGGTCCAGCACTTTTTAATTATAATAAATGGACTAGGGATGGACTAGTCTAAAGGCCAATGTGTGCCTAATGGGACCCAATACAAGGACCAGAGGGACTGTGTGTCCGGTATGGGGACTTTACGTGGCTGATCACCCGTATTGTCCAGTGCGTTGTGAAAAATCTCCAAAATTACTTATTGTTTTCTTGAAACGGATATCTTGAAAATGAAATTGGTTTACCCTTTGAAATTGCATATTTATGCCATTGTTCTGATAAATCCTTAATGTGGATTCTGCTAAAACCATGCCATATATATTGATATTGGAAACTGTTTTGAAGCTATATATTCAATCCATTGTTTTGATAATCACATTGATACGGATTTTGCTATACCCATGTCATACATATTGATATTGGAACTGTTTCCCAGTGATAACTGTATGGTCATATTATTATTACTTGCTGGGCATTTGGCTCATTCTTTTTCCCTATTCTAACCCACAGTGAAACGAGAAGATGGTACGTACATTTCAGACAGCTAGGAAGTCTTCCTATAGGGTTGTTTTTGGGATGCCAGCTCAGGTAGGTGATGGCCATATCTAGAAGGTGTTTTGTAATAGAGAACATAGAACTTTTAAGACTGGATGTAATAACTTTTGAGACTTATCTTATGTATTAATGAATTAGATAGTGGATGCTTGTTTCACACCATCAACTGTTAAAGATCCAGGGTAGAGTTGGGGTCAAGTTTGCATGCTTTTATTATATTGTTTATGGGTTTAATATGTATAGAGGTGGTAGTGACTCCTCGATCATGACCCCAGATTGGGAGGGCGTCACAGGGTGGTATCAGAGCGGTCAGTTTTTGGTCACTGAAACAAGCCAGGATTAGGATCCCTATTAATAAAAGATTAGGATCCCTATTAATAAAAGATTAGGATCCCTATTAATAAAAGGAGATTAAGATAGTTATGTAAGGAGTAGGAATCTGTTAAGATATTAGATTAATAGATGCTAAGTAGCAACGGTAGGCATAAGTACCTTCTTTTAAGTTAAATCCTTAGGGTTAAGATAACCTGTTATTATATAAGTATCTATATCTATATTGTTATCGCAGGAGATGGACGTTAGTGGTGGAGACACACCCCCTCACCCCTCTATCACATTATCTGACCCAGTGGAGATAGGTAGTCCTAGTGTTCAGTCCGTTGAGACACCATTTGCACCTGTACCTGTTCAGACTACTATCCCCTGGAGAGCAGCGTCTGTTGATTCTCGTGTTTCAGTCATGGGAGATCCTGCACCTATATTTCATCATGCACATGTAGACCTTGCTAGAGATCTAGAGACCCTTTCAGGACAGATTTGTCAATTCAAACAACAAGGTACAGAAGGTGGCCAACCTTTAGTACTTCCATGACAAACAGCACTGGTGGCGTCCCACCAGACTTCTATCACACAGATTGAAAGTCCCTGAATCCCCTGTATATATAGGGTTGTTCATCTTAGTTACACAAGGATGATAAAAAATTTAAGAGGAACATAGGAAAAAGTTTAAGAGTTTCAAAAGTTTATATTATATATATATTATGTTGGATCAAGTAGCCTCTGAACAATAGAGGTATTTCGTAAAGAATAAAATAATAGGAATGAAAAATTGAATCTTTTAAAAGGTAAATTGAATAAAATCCAGGGCTAGTTGTGAACCGACTTATCCTTACATCGCACGTATGGAGGTAATCATGCCTCGTCTCATGTAGGTGATCCTTAGGGAGTTAATTTCTAGTCTAATCTTATAGGTATGTCCCGCTAATAAATCAACTGTATGGAATCTTGAATTAGTTTCCTCGTTCGTAATCCGATCTTCAAACGGTTCCAGCGTATATTCGCTAGATGTGTCGAAATACTATATAACATGAAAGTGCGTAACTTAGGTTAATATTTCTGCAGAAAATTCGGCATGACCTATTCATAAAATGGACTATGCCCTATTTTAAAATATCCCAAATACTAACTCAATCATTCACATATAATCCATAATTCATTTCAATATTCCATCCATCTCCAACCCCCTTCATTTGATATGTAAGAAATAAAGCTGCCTTGACTTGCAGCTATACTATCAGAAAAGGAATTTACCTACAGGATAATGTAAATCTTCACTTGGCCGGGTGTATACTCTGATACTGACGGATATGGCTTAGGAAAAGGAACCTCAGATGAAGGATAATCTCTCAAAACAGCCTTTATCTGCAACAACACAATAATAAACCAAGAAGATACTTAAACGGTAAAGGGTTATCTTAATTCTACTAATACTCATCCCAAAAAGTAACCTGCATCTACAAATCCTATCTTACCTAATAAGCTTAAGTCCTATTTCTCATCTTATACTTCCTTATTATTATTATACCTAATCCTGGCTTGTTTCAGTGACCAAAAACTGACCGCTCTGATACCAACCTGTAACGCCCTCCCCATCTGGGGTCATGATTGGGGAGTCGTTACAACCTATATACATATAAACCTGTGAACAATAATATAAACATGCTGACACGACCCCAACTCTACCCTGGATCTTTAACAATTAATGGTATGAAACAAGCATTAACTATCTAATTAATATAAATGTATAACATAAGTCTAAAAAAGTTCTTACAACCATATCTTAAAAGTTCTACAATTCTTTATACAAAACACCTTCTACAAGTCTTCATCACCCGCTAGAGCTGGCATCCCAAAAATAACCCTATAGAAAGGCTTCCTAGCTGTCTGAAAAGTGCGTACCATCTTCTTGCTTAACTGTGGGTTGGAACAGGGGAAAGAGTGAGCCAAAAGCTCAGCAAGTAATAATATGACCAAATAATTAATCACAATAAAAACAGTTTTTCAATACCAACCTGTATGTCATAAGTATAGCAGAATCCATAACAATAAATTATCAGAACAAAGACTGGTTATACAATTTCAAAGGGTAAACCAGTTTCCTTATATAGATATATGATTTCAAGAAAAACAATAAGTGATTTGGAGATTTTTCACAATGCACCGGACAATACGGGTGATCAGCCACGTAAAGTCCCCATACCGGACACACAGTCCCTCTGGTCCTTGTATTGGGTCCCCAATAGGCACACATTGGCCTTTAGACTAGTCCATCCCTAGTCCATTCATCAAAATAAAAATGCTGGACCGGCGTCACTCGGCCTCTTACGCCTCCAAATCTTAGAAATCCGTAAAAACAATAAACCAGAAAATGATTGTACATTTTGAAGTTCCCTTTCCTTTAAAACCTTCCTTATAAAAGAATTCCTTTTTAAATCAATAAATGAGTACTTGTATAGGTTAAAAGTGAAAGTTCATGTATCTTCAAATTCAAGTAAGTGTGTGATTCACAAGTATGAGTTTGAATTTAATGCAATAGAATCTCAGGTTAATAGGTATTCAAATATAGGTAAAATCAAAGGGTAAAGATAAGGTCTGAAGAAGAGTTTAAGGAAGATAGGGTTCATGTATATTCACTTTCAGGTATAAAGGGAATGCATAGGTATACGATCAAATTCATATTACAGAATCATAGGTTATTGAGCTTTAATACATTGATGTAATCAGGGTAGAAAGGTTCAAGGAAAATAAGTTAAACAAAGTAGGGTGTACAGAACAACATGGTATATGCACAGGGTTAAGGGTTATCAATGAACAATATGTGTTTCCAGAATTTAAAAGTATATCAAAGCAAGATAACAATTCATATATGTCAAAATGAAAGAATGGAATCGAAATACGAAAGCAAGTTAATATTACTTGCCTTAAGTAGCTAAAAAGAGTAATCAGATTCACTGATTTTCCACCTTTGTCTTGCCTTTATTTCTAGGCTCTACCTCTCTGGATTCTTAAGTAGCTTTTAGAACAAACTGTACTCACTGAATTTCTGCATTCACCTTGCCTTGCCTTTATCTCTATGTTCCACGTCTCGTGACTCTACAAAAGAGTATATATTATATCTCAGAAAGATCCTCTCAAAATTCTAATCCTTATTCTAACTACCCAACGTTCCCTAAACGTGTAAACACATAATACTTATACCACTTATAACTCTTAACCATATAATAAGCACAAAATTCACGTAAGCACACATTGTCATTCAGGTTCACATAACATACTCATTTAACATATAAGTATTTACCCTAAATTTCCGTTTATACTATACTTGGTTATCCCTTTAAATCCAATTGACCAATACCAACCATATCCTTAACACCTTTACAAATAATGCAATCAATCTCAAAAGCTGAAATTTTGCTGCGCATACTTTACCAAAACATTTATCATAAATCCAAAAATAATCAAATAAGTAAATCATGTCAAGCCTGTAACAAAATAATTCAAATTCAATTACTCCTTGAAACTCTAATAATAAAATGCATATAATAAATAAATATAAAGATTTTACGAAATTTCGGCATGACCCGTTCGTAAACAGGACTAGCCAGAAATTTTGCATGTACTATGCTGCGCCCCCAGTCATAGGACGGATCACATAGTACAGCACCACAATAACCTGTATATTTAATAGTAAATAGCAACACCAATACCTCAACCATCAACTATAAAGTTTCCCTCAGTTGGGAATCAAACCAAAATACCAAAATCAATATCCCAACTAATTTACAACTCAAACCAAACTTTAAATACATTAATATACAATACACGACCAACGATCACTCGAAACATTAACACATTACAAAAATACAATATGTAATCCAACTCAACATACTAAAATGAATTACTAAAATAAATGAGCTATTAAGATTTAAATTATGTTGAACATAACTAGAATTACAAGTAACTTATAAAGAAAGTCTGCATCACACTCTCCTTTATTAAAACAAAACCTGCACAACCAATAAAATATTAAATAATACCAAAAACAATTAAACATTGACATTTATATATATACCAACTAAATCATTAGAACCATTATCACAACTAACAAGACTTTCTGTCAAAACAATCCCTCTAATACCTACACAAATCAATAAGTATCAATTTATAACAGGAAAACGAGTTTATAACTAACCTCGGACAAACACGGATCTAAAATCCATTTACTAAAAAAAATATATTATTAAAACCTCATATAACATAAATCGAATTATTAATATTCACAAAGACTCAACCCAATCGAATTATTAGCTAATTATTATCAAAAACAATTTATAAAATCACCACGTAATTACTGAAATGAATTAGACACAATTAAGTACTAAAATCAGATTTAATAAATAATACAAATTAATAATAAAAACGAAATATTCTAAACTACATATAAATTAATAACGAAACAATGACTAGGAGTTTCGATTATTGCCATTTAAAATTACAGGAACCGAATTATCAACATCACCTAATCAAAACACAAAAGCGAACTCATACTTAATACTCTAAAATCCGAACTATCAACCATCACCTATAAAAACAAGAAAAACGAATTTATAATCTATTTACTACCGAAAAAGGAATTATTAGAATTCCTAATTAATAGTAAAAACAAACCAACGAATTTCTATTTAATTACTACAAAAACGAATTATGATTATCATGAATTAAGAAATAAAAACGAAATATTAGAACATACATATAAAAACGAATTCAAATAACAGGGGATTTCGATTTTGTACCCACTGAAATCGAAGCTTGATTAGAGGCAGAATCGGCATAGTTTTTTTTTTTTTTTTTTACAGAACTTGAGGGTGGCGGCCGGAGTTGGACAGGAAACTGGCGTGGTGGTTGCGCGCGGCGGTGAACCGCGGTGAAGGGTGAGGCGCGCGCAGGATAAGACAGAGGAGGGGTGGCGCGTGAAGGAGAAGCCGCGAGGGGGGGCTGTGTGCTTTCTTTTCCTTTCTAAAGAAACTGCGGAGTGTTTCTTTTCTTTCTTTTTGTGTACTGCGGGTGTGTGTTTATGTGGTGTGTGTATGTTTTGTGTGGTGTGAGTTTAGTATAGGATTAGGTAGGATTAGATAAGGATGAAACCACAATACTTTAATTAGCCCCTTGACTGCAATTAGCGGGACTAATTGCGATACTAAAAAAAATAATTTAAATACCCTAATTGTTCCAAAAAATATTTAAATGAACAAAAATTGTAATTAAACAAATTTTCAACCATTTTAATCAAATCAAATTATGCCGGCTCAAATTAGAGAAAATGACCTAATTAACACATTTTTAATACCGAGCTGCCCAAAATAACAGTTGTCGGAATTTTTGCCCGAAATCTCACTTTGCCTTCGCATCCATGTTATGCGTATGTACACTCTGGAAAATGATTGGTGCGTGATCGTCCAGTGCTCCCCTCCTGTGAAGAAGTAATTAGCAATGATGCATCCATAGTTTGTAATCGCCTTGCAAATTAACTACCAATCCTAGCGAGTATTATCCTGGGGTTCAACTTAATTTATTATATTATTTTTATTATTCATATTATTTTAACTTAATTTTTATATTATTTTATTATTTATTAAAATTATTAATCAGAAGGGTAAACTTGTGGTCTTGATTTATCCCGGGGGTTCAATAGTTAACCTTTGGGGTTCAGTGTTTCTATTTTGGGTTTTAGAAATATTAAGAATGACGAATAATTCGTATACAGACTTAGGGTTTAGGGTTTAGGGTTTAGGGTTGTTTACAACCCTAAACCCTAGACTCTAAACCCTAACCTACCCTGATTTTAGGGTTGTTTACAACCCTAAAATCAGGATGCCGGAAAAATACAATTATTAACAAGTTGTAGATAAATTTTATTTTGGTGACGATTTAACAATTTTTCCAATAAAAAATATCCTCAGTCTACGCATTTGCTGTATGCGTGTGAAACAACATATGCGCATCATATATTTGCGTATGCCTGGAGTTCACGTTCTCAAAATGCGCATACATCGTGAAAATAAGACAAAAAAAAAAACTTACGCATGCTTCATATGCGTGTAGTAGATACGCATTTTCGAAATGCGAGTTTTAATAGTCATTTTGGGCACTGTTTCCGCATATAATCATTTTGGGCAATGTTAGCTGAAAATGTGTTATTCAGGACTTTCACCCCTCAAATTAACTAATAAATACTGACAAATAATTTTACACATATACTACCACATTCACATATTCCCGGAATAATATGAAATTTAATATCTATAAATCAAACTCTTTATTTAAAAATATAGAGCACAGATTTACAAGCTCACACATATTTTTAAAATATTTTTAGGATCAAAACTGAATTAAATATGAATTTTCAAAGTTTAAATCACATAAATGACATTTACCTCATAAAATCAGTTTTAAATCCTTAACACCAAAAATAAATTCCTCCACCAATTTTAGAAAATAATAGAATATAAAATAAAGGTTGTGAAAAATATTTCACAATAAAAAGCATCTCCGATGATTTTATAAAATTCTTGGAAGGTCAAAAAGAATTGTTTTTTTTTAATAAGATAATCATATAATATGCAATTAAAAGCATACACCTATATTTTAATCTATACCATTCACCAAGTAAACATCTAATCATCAAATTTTCAGATATCCACCTTTCACACAATATTCACATATCATAGATCTCAAATATTATTAAATATTAATATTGTACAAGCGTTTTTCTGAGTCGTTATAATTTCTTTGTTTATAGATTTCCCGGCAAATTCTTGAACCCCTAACAACCAAGGACCCAAGGCAAGTTTTCTCATTCCATGCTATGTTTCAATTCTTATACTAATGATTGCATATGATAGATGCATGCAAGTTTTCAAACCCTACATCTTATATAGATGTGATTGTGTTTAAAAATGTTGAAATTATAGTATATGCATATGATAGATGCATGCAAGTTTTCAAACCATACATCTGATATAAGATGCGGTTGTATTTTTTTTAATGTTGTGATTGTGATATATAATGCTTTAATGCTGTGTAAAGAATTATAAACTGATTACGCTTTTGATAAAAAGCTTTGTGAGATATAAGGTTTATATGCTATGTAAATACTGATATAAACCGAGGTTTTTAAAGGCTCCAAGGGTAGAGCACTCGTACGATGATTTTAAAACATTAGACCGGGAGTCAAATTAGTATTTTGTCTTGATTATAATGTCAGAAGCTGGAGGGTTCCAGGGACAGCTATATTTTAAAATGTTGATTAAATATTCCAATATATATATTATTGGATATTTAATGTGAGATATTTAAATAAATTGATTATAAATATTATTTGAATATTTATTTAATTAAGTGAATATTAATTTGAATATTCACTTAAGTGGAATTTTATTGAATAATAATTCAATATTTATTATTTGAATATTTATTAAATATTCCAAAAATTATTTAAAAATAATAAGAACCTTATTTAGATATTACGTAAGGTTCCAATAATTATTTAAAAGATTTTCTGATCTTAAAAATATATTTTACCAAACTCCCGGGTCGTGATTGCGAAATGATTTACTCGAGGATCGAGGTTAGTTGACAATAGTCAACCCATATAGTATTATTACTTCCTCAACATTTCCGGAAGTAAGTATGGTAATAAGTTCATACCTATCAACGAGCTAGTTTATGCTCGGGGAACAACGATTAAGTTCGTTTCCAGTTTTAAGGATATGATTCATCATGGGACTGGAAGGGCTTACACGGCAATGAAACAGGTGCCGGGGTAGTGACCATAATTATCAAGGCTTTCCCGGTGATGAAACAGGCGCCGAGGTAGTGACCTTGCGTGCAAAGGCTTTCACGGCAATGAAACAGGTGCCGATGTAGTGACCTTATAGCACAATGGGCCCGAATGCGGCCAGGGTGATAACCGAACAGGAAATCGTCCTTCTACTAGTAGAGAAGTTATGTTACGATACAGCGGATGATCACCGTGTATCGGGTGTTCCAGAATGTCCCCTTCTTCCAGTTGGAATTGTGCTGCACATTGTAACGAAAGCCTAGGTGCTGACTTACCGATAATGTGACAGTAATTGAACAATGATGTTTCGTATACAGTATTTGAACTGTATGGCATGGTTTGATGAAAAGAATATTTCAATATATCATTCTGTATATGAATGAAGTTTTAAAAGTTTTCAATTATGATATCAGCTTACATATATGATTATGCTGCTATATATTATTGTCGAGCTATGGTGCTCATTCTTGCTTCTTTTACATATCACAACACAACCGAGTCAAAAAGGTGTTCATTACTGATATCTTACAGTATTTTGAACAGTATGAGATATCTAAATAGATATGCGTGTATATATGTTGAGAAGGTATTTAAGATATACAATATGTTGAACTGTATAGTATTTTGAATCCAATATTAATATCTATTTTAAAAAGATATGTTTTGAGACTTGGTTTATTATATTGATACCAAGGATTTCTAAATGATTCACGAAGAGTATTTGAGTATGATTATAAGTCATACAGTATTTTGAACGGTATACTATTTTGGGGTCAAACCCTAGTAGTGTTAAAACTTTGATCCTATATGGATTATCTACCTTACAGGTTTAAATATTTAAACTGGGATAGATTTCTTGCTGAGCGCTATTAGCTCATTCTTGCTTTATTAAAACTTTCAGCATGAAGAAAACATTGTCGTTTCACCCCGTATTACGAGATCAAGGGAATGGAGAGACCACCCTTGAGTTAGCTCAGCAGGATGGATACTTCCAGAGTTAGCAGAACAGTTGCAGATTGAATTAGTGAGAATTGTTTTCGAGTAGGTTTGCATTATTGAACCGTGTATAGAATTGTGAGGTCTATTATTTTAACTTCAGGTAGAGGTTGTAAATAATAGATGAAATCCTGGATAGTACATTTGATTTTTAATAACAACTGTTACTTATTGTTGCTCATTTCCAAGGCTATAACTTGTGTGTGTGTGTGCGTAAGTGATTGGGGTCTTTGGAGTTGTATTATTAGAATATTGTAAGTGATACAGGTATGGTATGATTGATGGAGTGTGACAACCTAGATTCCTGACCCCGGATCTGGGGGTGTTACATTTACTATCCAGGATCTCACTAATAGCAACTGAACCCATGCAACTTACTTCTGCATTAACCATTCTGAATTGGATTACCTCAAGGTTGGATCTTCCACTTCCCTTTTCTTGTAGTACGGAAAAACTGACTATGTTCTCCCTTTACTGAAAGTTTAATATAAAGTAAAGCAAGAATGAGCGAAAGAATGCCCAACAAGTATCCCATAATAAAATAAATATTTCCACAACTATGGAATCTGAAATCCAATAACCTTTGTTGGTATAACAACCAAAACCTTTAAAGTATAACATTTGAGTTAAAATACCATACATTTCAAAATACTGGACGAGGAATAGTAATATTTCACAATATCTGAAAATATCATATAGTTCGAGATACTATATAAGAAGTCTAAACACTTCCCACCAAAATATATAATCTACAACTGATAAAAATAACTTTAAACATTTCTATAAAGTTTTAGAAATCCTTTGCTAGCATTTCATAGACAAAGGTTTAAAGTATAACTTGTAAATCAAGCTAAATCAAGTAGCTTACTCAAAAATACCAGTTTTGAATATTTATCAAAATACTGCCAACATTATCGGTAACTAAGCTCCTAGGCCTTTGTTACAATGTTGCAGCCACAATTCCAATTGGAAGATGGGGGCTATACCGGAAAACACCACGATACACGATGATCAGTTGCTGTACCACAAAATAACACTTTCTCTACTAGTAGAAGGACGACTTCCTATTTTGGTTATCACCCTGACCGCATCTGGGCCCTTCATGCTATACTGGCACCTATTTCATTTCCGAGCATGGAGTCATACCACACTGGCACCTATTTCATTGCTGATTACGACCTCGTACCATACTGGCACCTATTTCATTGCCGAGCACGAGTTAATTCCAGTCCCCAGATGAAAATCAACGTCACGGGAAACGGAAGTTAATCCTGTTTCCCCAAGTATGTATTACGTGTCCCTCTTTTAAAACATTTCTTTGTCTCCTTACTTCCGGAATAATAGAGGAAGTAAGTTACCATGTGGGTTGACCTCTGTAAACCGAATTAGAATCAGATGAGAATTCTCTTTTAAAAAGATTACGACCAGGGAGTCGAACTGTTTGAAAATCCTTAAGGGTATTCCCAGCCCGTTTGAGTGGTCAGCGAATATTTAAATCATCTTTTAAGATAGATTTAAATTAAAACAATATTTGGGAATCCCTACTTAAATTAAAATAAATTTTATAAAGGTCATAAATGTTTTTCATAATTATTGAAGGTCAAAGATAATTTTTAAATAATATAAATCATTTTTAAATTGATTAAACGAATATAGTAAATAATAAATGATTAAATAATAATCATTCTCTCAATAAATATTTAATAATATCTAGGTGAATATTAAAATAATATTCCCTTGCATAATAAAACAATTGAATATATCTATTCAATATACTTATCGGAAAATAAATCTCAATGGTCTAAAGAAATATACTGACTCCCGGTCTAAGTTCAAAATACGGTTCGCACGCTCTACTCTAAGAGCTTTTATAAACCCGGCTTATAACTGCCATATCATATAGCATATAAACCAATCAAGATCTCGAAAGATTCAAGTATAACAACAATATTGTACTTGCAATATATATCAGAAAACACTTATCACAACAACAACAGTAAGATATAAGTTTTGAAAACTTGCATCATCAGGAATCAAATATTTTGCTAAGTGGAATATAGTATTAGAAACTTGCCACAATAATCGCAACAGAATAGTTGATATATACTTTGGAATACACAAGTATTGAACATTTGAAAATATACCCTCTGTGAACAATAGAGTAATGGTTTAGTAAACTTGCTTGGAAATCCCAAAGTAGTAGTGAGTCTCGGGTTGGTCCAGTAATCTATGAATCAACAAAAGGTTCAAGATTAATCACTTAAATGCTTTCACCATACTAAGTATATACTTACCTAAGTACAAAGTTCATTTCCAAGTTAACTCCTTAAGAACATCTACTCGCGCACGCTCGCTTACGCATTTTTATAAAATTGAAATTTAATCCTTTTAACACAAATTCTTTTCGAGGGTCTTCCTAAACATACCTAGTATGTTAACACAAAGTTTCAAATTCCATTAAGGCACTTAAGGGGTTCGATCATTGCCTCAAAGTTGGTTAAGTGGTATAGTTTGGTTTCTTGAAACATCTTTTACTAAAACGCTTGTTTCTCCTAAACCGTAAATCGGATTCACATGATTCTCGCACCAAAATGAACCTTGAAACAAGACCTACGATAAAATAGGCAGTGGTGATCTTGGGAAGTGGTCACTAGGTTCGAAAATCACAAGCAAAACATGGTTAAGGAAAATCGGGCATTACGATGGCTATGTTTTAATGATTCCAAAAAGTTTAACTATCTTCTTTACATAGTCAACCAACCAAATCATCAAACTCATTTCATCAACATCATAACTAATCCATAACATCATCAACCATAGTCAAAACCAACATCTACTTATTCACCATCAAAACAACACCATACTTTCATCAAAATCAACCATTCATCCTTATAATCAAACTAACATAACTATACTTAAAACTAACCATATAAATCAATTTATAACTAAGGGTTTCAAGATTTTATACCTTCCTTGATGCTTGATATACACTAACAATAGCTTATCTATCCTTGCTTGAGCTTTACATAACCTTAGCTTGATTAATCCTTAAGAAACAAAATCAAGTATCATGAAAAGTTACTATTCATCACTATTCATGTTCATCTTTAATCAAGGATTTGAATATGTTAACCTTAATGGATGATGCTAGGTTTTAAAGGATACCTTAATTTGGAAATATGGAAGCTTTAGAATCCAAGATCATGATTTTTGGATTAGTGGAAGTTTGATTTTGAAAATCAAACTCTTGGTGATTTAAAAAGGGCCGAATGTAATGTTCTTCAAGGGTGGGGAGCTTTTGCTTGGTTTCCTTGATATTTTCTTGATAAAGTGAAGTTCTTGGGAGGCTTGGATAAGTTATAGAAATGATGATGTGGTGTAGCTTGTGTCATCTTTGCCAAAGGTCAAGTTAGAAAGGTGTTGAAGAAGTATCTTTCTTTAATCCACTTGCTTTGGTTCTTTGTTTGGTTTCACATGGATGTATCCATTGTTGCATTCCTTGATTTAATCTTGTTACATGTTACTTCCATGCTTATGTTTAATCAGACAAGTGTCGCGTTGTTCGATTACCGCTTAATCTCGTTGAACGTTCACAAGGCTTTCTTAAGTGTTCTATCGAAGTAGTTTACCGTAAACGTTCTTGATATCTTAATACCTTTACTAAATCCATATCCATGGAATTGATAATATAAAATCCTCCAATATATTTAAATAATGATTAATCCGTTCTTACTTCGAATAGATTATGATGAAACATTTGCCCTTGTTGTTTGATTGGAAGGAATAAGGATATTCCTAGCTTATGCAGCCCATGCCAATTTCAAGGTCTATCAAATGGATGTCAAAAGTGCCTTCTTGAATGGGGAATTAGAAGAGGAGGTGTATGTCAGTCATCCTCCTGTTTTGAAGATCCAAATTATCCAGAATTTTTTTTCTTCCTACTCAAGGCACTTTATGGACTGAAGCAAGCACCTAGAGCCTGGTATGACACACTTTCATAGTTTCTTTTAGAGAATCACTTCACTAGAGGTACTGTTGATAAAACTCTCTTCTTTAGGAATGTTAATGGCTCTAGTATACATGTTCAAATTTATGTAGATGACATTATATTTGGGTCTACAGATGAGAAGCTTTGCAAAAGGTTTCCCAAACTTATGCAAAGTAAATATGAAATGAGCATGATGGGTGAACTTACCTATTTTCTTGGCTTACAAGTTAAGCAAGTGAATGAAAGAATCTTCATTAGTCAAACTAAATACATCTTTGATCTATTAAAGAAGTTTGATCTAATGGATTGTTCTCCTGCTAAAACACCCATTCCAACTGCCATTAAGCTTGAATTGAATACTAAGGAAAAATCTGTGGACATTTCAAGCTATAGAGGCATGGTAGGCTCACTTTTATATTTAACAGCTAGTAGACCTGATATTATGTTTGCTACATGTCTATGTGCTAGATTTCAGGCTGATCCTAGAGAGTCTCACTTAATTGCTATCAAAAGGATTTTCAGATATCTCAAGGGAACACCAAACCTTGGTATTTGGTATCCTAGAGAATCTGGTTTTGATCTAATTGGTTATTCAGATGCAGACTATGCAGGTTGCAAAATTGACAGAAAAAGTACAACAGGCACATGTCAATTTCTAGGAAATAAGCTTGTCTCATGGTTCAGTAAGAAGCAAAATTTTGTCTCTACTTCTACAGCTAAGGCAGATTATATTGCAACTGGAAGTTGTTGTCCACATATTCTTTGGATGAAAATTCAACTACTAGACTATGGTCTAACAAATAATAAGATTCCAATTTTCTGTGACGACACTAGTGCAATTGCCATAACTGAGAATCCAGTGCAACATTCAAGGACCAAGCATATTGACATAAAGTATCACTTCATCAGGGAACATGTGATGAATGGTACTGCGGAACTTCATTTTGTTCCAAGTGAGCAGCAAATTGCAGACATTTTTACCAAGCCACTTTATGAATCAACATTCTCAAGGTTGGTAAGTGAGCTAGGTATGCTTAACTACTCTTAATTTATTTAAATGTCTGATAATTTGTAATGCAGCTTGTGTCAAAATGATTTTCATGAGAATTAAAACTCTCAGAAAAAGTAAAATTTTGTCTAAGTCAAAATTACTCACTCTACGAATATCCTTATCCATTGATGGTCATTCTTGACACTGGATTTTCTATATGTCTACGGATACTACTTTTTACTCCTCTACGGATGTCGAATCTCAAAAGGTAAAATCCTATCCGTAGATAGTATAGTTCTAATCGTAACCGTTAAAAGCCACAATCATATCCGTAGTTACATGCATACAATGTATGTATGTAATTGTAGTAAATTCGTGGCTTTACTTTTTAAACTCATTACTTTTAAACGGTTATTTTCTTGCCCAATCAAATAATTTCTTTCAATTATTTTGATTTTCTTAGTGAATTATTTGGGGGAGTATAAATTGATTTTTACTCTCAGTTAATCATTTTCTATCAATTTCCAAAATTCACTAAGGCAAAAGCTCATCTTTCTCCCTCAAAGCAAAAACCTCTCTCTGTAATTCAAAGCTCTGTATCAATGGCACCAACCAACAAAACTATGTCTCTCACTGGTTTCACATTTGAGAAGAACAACTTCACTGCACTGGTGGACTTTGATGAGAAGAACGCATCATATCACACTATGATGAGGTTTCTCCAGATCTGCAAGCTCTCTAAAGCAATGTTCGAAGCCCCCAAACTATACTTTGAGGTGATTGAAGCCATCTGGGAATCAGCAGTGTTCGATTCTGTCAATGCTACAATCACCTTCGTTCTTCAAGGTAATGAATATGTGAAAAAAATAGTGATGTCATTACAACATGCTTAAACTTGACTGAAAACAATATGTTAGAAAAGCATAATGATACTGATGTTGTTAACATGCTAAATTCTATTAATTATGCTTTGCCTACTGCTAATTTAAGCAAGATTCAAAGAAGAGGTATGGTAAAAGAATGGAGCTTTTTCTTTGATGTTATCCTTAATGTTTTCTCTGGTAAGATTAGCAATTATGATGCAATTACATTTTCTATGCTAGACATTGCTTACATGTTTTTGACTGATAGCTATTATAACCTAGGTTCATTGATTCTATTTGAACTTGGTGCTAAACTAGGGAATAAAGCATCTAGAAGTAAGAATGTATACTATGCTAGATTTTTCATGCTGCTAGCTAACCATGTAGAGAGTAACTTGGCCATACAATTCCATGCCAACTCCAAAGACTATTGAGTTCAAAATAAAAGGGTCCTTGAGGACTTGAATAGGCTGAACCACAACAAGAAGGTACAATTGGTATATCTACCAATTTTCAATGGAGCTCAGGAGGAACAGGTAACTCAGGAAGTTTCCTCAACTGTACCCACCTCCACTGTTATTTCTTTGATTTCAAGTGCCACCATGGAGGCTGGAACTGTCCAACAGTCTCCTACCCAAGTGGCCACCTCTAAACTTCCAAAATCCAAATCCAAGAAGCCAACCTCAGGTGCCTCTCAAAAGGTACCTGTTGTAAAAACTACCAAAACCCTTGAGGGGAGTGTGAAGGTGGTAATGAGTAGTGACGGAAGGGGTGAGCATCAAAGAAACCCCAAGAACAAGGAGGGTGAGATTAGTGTGTTCCAGCCTAGCCACCATGTATCTTCTCAAAAAGATGCAGTGGTTGAAAAGGATTCAAACACATCCCTAGTGACATCCTCCCAAAAGGATGTTGCTATTGAAAATAGTCCCATCCAGGGTCACAGCACAAGAGGGATAGTGTTAGATCAGAATTCAATGAACGTCAGGAGCTAGACTCTACTGATCAGGATTGCTGACGTCATCAGGATTGCATGGTCGTCAGGATCAGAATGCATATCAGGACTGGGATCAGGTTTGATCATCAGGACTGGAAGCTGATCAGGATTCCTACTTCGAGTTATATTTGGAGTCTAGTTAAATAAGGATATTTATCTTGTCGGTTCCTGGTTTGTAGGATGTAGCTATCAATTATGGATAGGTTTCAATCTTTGTAATTGATTAGGACTTATCATTGATAGAGAAGCTGTGTAGTATATAAACACAGTTTAGGTTTTGATATCGATATACATTGATCGAGATCAATAGCATACACGAGTATCTTTGTAACCTAGCAGCTCTCAAGAACATCAGAATTTCTTGAGAGAGTTTGTAACAGTTTTATATCAGATTTAATAAAGCTGTTATTGTTCTATTGTTCTTTCATATTTATGAGATATATATTACTCAGTCGAGAATCTTATACAATTGTATTCAACCCCCTTCTACAATAGTTATTTACTGGGCAACAATTGGTATCAGAGCAAACTGATTTAATTCTGAATCAGATACGATCTAAAGATGTCGACAACCAAGTATGAAAGCATGAAGAGTCCCATCTTGAAGAAATCAGAATATCTAACATGGAGGGTAAAGATGCTGATGTACCTGGAGGCTATGGATCCTGACTATTTGGACAGGATTCGTGATGGACCATATATACCTACGAAGTTCGTTGAACGAACAGATATTGTACCTGAACATTATGTGGTCAAAGCTAAAAGTGAATGGACTCCAGAAGAAAAAGCTCATGTACTCAGGGAACCAAAGATAAAGAATATCTTGCACAGTAGTCTTGATGCTCTCATGTCAAACAGAGTAATTGCATGCAAGTCTTCAAAAGAAATCTGGGATACTTTGGAAACTCAGTGCCAGGGATCTGCATCTGTCAAGAAAAACAGAAGGGCTCTTTTGATTCAAGAATATGAACAATTTGATGCAAGACCTGAAGAGAGCTTAACTGATCTATATGATAGATTTCTGACACTATTGAACAGTTTATCTTTAGTTGACAAGGAATATGAAACTGAAGATTCAAACACCAAATTTCTAAGAGCTTTACCTGAAGAATGGGACACACAGACCTCGATCATTAGACATCAGTATGATCTTAACACTGTGTCTCTTGATGAAGTCTATGGAATGCTAGGAACTCGTGATCTTGAAGTTCAACAGAGAAAGAACAAGAAAAGCAGCAAGGCAAAATCAATTTCTTTGAAAGCAGAGGCTAAATCAAAAGGAAAATCTATGGAGGTCTCTAGAAGGAAATCAAAAGTAGCTGAGTCAGATCCTGAAGACTCTTCATCAGATACTGATGGCAATCCTGATGCCAATACTGATGATGATTCTTCTGACTCAGACATGGAAGAGATGGTTGCTATGATTGTCAGAAACTTCAGAAGGATGAAGTTCAGGAAGAATAGAAGACAAGGCAACTTTCAGAAAAAGACCTTCAATGCAGACAAAGACAAGTATATCAAAAAGGACAGCAAGGGTAGCAAATTTGACAAGTCAAAGGTTAGATGCTACAAGTGTAATGGTATGGGTCACTTTGCTTCTGAGTGCAAGAAGACAAAGGCACTTATCACATCAAGCAAGGATTGGATGGACTCTTCCTCAGAATTTGATACTGAGGTGGTCAACTATGCTTTAATGGCCAATGCTGATGTAACTGCTGCTCCTGATGATAAGGTACTAAATACTGTCTTTGATTTTGATACTGATAATGCTTCTGAGTTGAGACGTTTTCTAAAGTCATTGCATATTAGCTTTAGAAGTCAAACTGCTGAAAATACTAGAATCTTATTTGAGATGTCTGAACTTAGAAAAAGGAATGAGATATTAGAAGCTGAATTTTCTCGTATGCAAGAAGTACAAAAAGAATGTGATAATGCTAAACACATGTACTTAGGGATGAAATCTAAATGTACTTCTCTTGAAAAGGAACTTGAATATGCTAATGAGAAAATCAGAACCTGGACAGACTCTGGTAAGAAATTTCATGAGATCAATACCTCTAAGAATTGGAAAGAGTGTCTAGGATATAAGTCAGATGAGGACAAGAAATTGAAAGAGAAAATTGTCATTGATGAGACAGTCAGTCCAAAGACCTATAGACATGTTATAGATGCAACCAAATCAAAGATTACTCCTGTTAATTTTGTTTTTGGTATGGATTCCAATTCTACTTTTGAAAACGGATCTACCTCTACTCAAGGAATTAAAATTATAAAGTCTAAACCTGCCATGAATAAAGTCACTAAGAATGTAGGTCTATTGTCTCAGAAACAGCTTAAGGATAAAATCTGTGAGGTGACAGATAAGAAAGAGGAAGCTATTGTTAAGAGAAACAGGAATGGTAAAGTTGGGATCAATAAAGAGAATGGTTATAAATATATCCCAAATGCACCTAGAAAGTGTTGTTTTAACTGTGGTAACTCTAATCATCTTGCTATTGACTGTAAGAAGAGTAAGAAGAAGATTGCTGAAATTCCTAAGTCTGATGTTAGGAATAGATCAATATTTTATAAACCACAGAAGTCCTGTTTTCATTGCGGTAGTATATGGCATTCTATTTATACTTGTAGAGATTATCATGAGTTGTACTATAACTTTTATGATCCATTGCCTAAGGTTGATAAAAATAGTGCAAACTCTGGTAGCCTTAAGAATGTCAAGTTGGAACATGCTTTTGTTAATACTGATAATGACAAAGCAAATCCTGATGGAGTAAATCCTGTCAGGACTGCTAAAGTCAAAAAGTCTTCTGCTGCTAAAGTTAATAAATTGCATGAAAAAGGAACCCAACATGTATGGGTTCCTAAGTGTTCTAACTAGTGTGTTTCTATTCTGATTACAGGGAAAAAGGAAGAGTGTGTTAGTCATGGATAGTGGATGTTCTGTGCACATGACTGGAAACAAAGCACTGTTATCAGAATATGAGGAAAAATCTGGCCCAACTGTGTCTTATGGAGATGGCAACATTGGACAAACCTTGGGATATGGCAATATAATCATTGGAAATGTCATCATTGAAAAAGTAGATCTAGTGAAAGGACTGAAACACAACTTGTTGAGTATTAGTCAAATCACTGACAGAGGTTATCATGTCCACTTCTATTCCACACATTGTGAAGTAGTCAGTAAAGCAACAGGAAAGATAGCTCTGATTGGCTACAGGCATGGTAACATATATGAAGCCAACATTCAATCAAATACTGATGGCTCTCCTACTTGTTTGATCAGTAAAGCATCAGTAGATGAAAGTTGGAATTGGCACAAGAAGCTTTCTCATCTCAACTTCAGCAATATCAATGAGTTGGTTAAGAAAGATTTAGTGAGAGGATTACCAAAAGTATTATATACACCTGATGGACTCTGTGATGCATGTCAGAAAGCAAAACAAAAGAGGACATCATTCCAGAGTAAATCAGAATCCTCTATTGAAGAACCATATCACATGCTACATCTTGATCTATTTGGTCCAGTCAACATCATGACCATCAGTAAGAAAAGGTACACTCTTGTAATTTTTGATGAATATTCTAGATTCACCTGGGTGTATTTTCTGCACAGAAAAGATGAGACTCCTGAAGTTCTGTTGGATCATGTGAGAATGATTGAGACAACCACAAAGTACAAAGTCAAGATTCTGAGAAGTGATAATGGTACTGAATTTAAGAATTCAAAGATGGAAGAGTTCTGCAAATACAAAGGAATTATTCAACAATTCTCTGCTCCTGGCACACCCCAGCAAAATGGAGTAGTTGAAAGGAAAAATAGAACTCTTATTGAAGCTGGCAGAACTATGTTGGAAGAAGCAAAATTACCTACATATTTCTGGGCAGAAGCAGTCAACACAACATGCTATACACAGAATCTTACATTGATAAACAAACATGGTGTTACTCCTTATCAATCCCTCAAGGAGAAGAAACCAAGTTTGAAGCATCTGCATGTGTTTGGCTGTAAATGTTTTGTTCTCAGAACTCATCCTGAACGGGTAGGGAAATTTGACACAAAGGTTGATGAAGGAATTTTCATAGGCTATCCTGCATCAAGAGCCTTCAGAGTTTTTAATTTGAGAACAAGAACTGTCATGGAGTCAATACATGTATCTTTTGATGCCAAGAAGATAACTGGAATCAATGGAGACTCTCATGATAGATTGATTTTTGAAAATGAAGCTACCAAGGAACCTGAAGAAAGTGAATCAGATCCTGTCAATTCATTAGATCCTGATGGGTCACCAAATTCTGATGACACACCAGATACTGATGGTACTAATACTGATGATGCAATCAATAATGATACTTCTAGTAATGCTAATGTTGAGGGGGAGCAACAACATTCTACTACAAGTTCAGAGTCAACTCAATCATCAGGACAGAATTCTTCAGATACTGATTCAAGTGATGATCCTGATAACTTATCAGGAGGAGATAGAAATAATTCAGGGGGAGCTTCAAATCAAGCAAATTCTTCAAATCAAGATAACACCAATCCAAGGGGAGCATCTACTTCAATGAACAATTTAACACCAGCAAGGAAATGGACTGCAAGTCATACTCCTGATTTGATCATTGGAGATCCTGATGTAGGTGTTCAAACATGAAGTGCAACTCAGAATGAATGTCTATACAATAACTTTCTATCCAAGGAGGAGCCAAAGAAAGTTGAAGATGCACTTAAAGATGCTGATTGGGTTACTGCAATGCAAGAAGAACTGAATGAATTTGAAAGGAATGAAGTCTGGAAACTGGTACCAAGACCAAAGAATAGAACAATTGTTGGTACAAAGTGGATTTTCAAGAACAAGACTGATTCTGATGGAGTAATAATCAGAAACAAAGCTAGACTAGTTGCAAAGGGGTATTCTCAACAAGAGGGAATTGACTAGGATGAAACTTTTGCTCCTGTTGCAAGACTAGAAGCCATCAGGATATTTCTTGCTTATGCAGCTCATAAGAAATTCAAGGTTTTCCAGATGGATGCAGTTCAACATTCTCTTACTAAACACATCAGTATTCGATATCATTTTATAAGAGAACAAGTTATGGAAGGAACAATTGAACTTCACTTTGTTCCTACTGATCAACAACTGGCTGATATATTCACCAAGCCACTACCTGAAGCTATTTTCAATAAATTGGTGAATGAACTTGGAATGATGAATTTTGAGAATTTCTGAGGAAAGCTACAGAGAGGAAATCCTGATAACTGTCATATACTGATGGTTATTCAGAAAGGTATGTATTTTTGATCTATTCCTGATAGGACTCAATCCTGACAGGAAGTCAAATGGTAAATCCTGATGCTCAGATATTGAAGCTGGTATGAAAACCAGAGGTTCTATGCTAATTTGTCATCAACACTTCTGGTAAACTCTGGAAAATAAGATTTTTACTTAGTCTTTGATTAAGTTTTCAGTCTTAATTCTCATTTTCAATTATATTTCTATCAGAGTTTACTATTCGTCATTTTATATGTCAATATCAGTGTTACTAACAAATTATGCAGGCAAGTACAGAAAGAAAACAATTGAGAAAATAGACAAATTTCATTAATTCTTGAAGATTCATTACAAATGAAAATGGAAATTACATATTTTTTTCCTAGTCTATTTTTCTACTCAGGAACACGTGACCTGCAAATAAGCATGAACGCTCCTGAGCCGCTTCACAGTCCATCAGGATTGGAAGATCTCTTGTTCCATCCTTAAAGGACAAGGAGGGGAGCAGATGCACTTGAAGGTGGCTCGTCCCCATGATCACCGGGACGCTTCCAAGCCTCCAACTTGCAAGACCTGCGAGCATCCAAGATCTTCTTTTTCCTCCTCTCAAGCTCTCGTACGAGCTCTTCATCCTCATCCTCTTCATCATCCTCATCGTCTTCATCCTCTTCATCCTTGACAAATATGAGATTGTCAAGAGGATTCCAGTCAGGATTGGCCTGCTGGAAGTTGTGCCAAAGCACATCAACCATTGCGTTAACAAAGGCTTCATGTTCCTGAGGGTCAGGAACTGGTTGAGGCTCTTCATCTTCTGCGATCTCAGCCAGTGCATCGAACATCTCTTGCTAGATTTCATCGAGATTTTCGACTTCTTCGTCTGGTAAGTTGTTTTGTTGTTGGTTAGCAGCCATTGAAAAACGAAGAAGGTGAAAGGTTTTCGTAAGTTTTTCTATGGAGAGGGTTTGTGTTTTAAATAGATAGATGATGTTATGTCTAACAGTTCTATTTTATAGAGAATGTGTGTTAAGGATGCAGGTCATTTTCTCAATATCGAGGCGACTGTTCAGTTTCTCATAATTATTTTGCCTCGTTAATTGGTAAGAATGGTTACATGGGTATTATGCTATTTATTTTGTAATCATTTTTTTAAAAAACAGCATTTATCAGGATTGTCAAAATAAATTTTGTTTTCATAAATAAAATTTTATTTTACTTTATTTTGTTTTCATTTTTCAATCCTGATAAGGCAAACAGTTTTATAGGAAATGCTTTTATTCCTGATGAGGTTAGGTTTTTCTTACATAGGAAAATGCCTACTCGTTATGGTTTAATTTCTAATGCTATGGGGCAAGGCCAATCACACCTTGTTCCTAACCCAAGCATGCCTCCCGAACAGAATAAACAGTCAACAGCCACCTCTAATGTCTCTCAAAAGACTTTAGTTGTAAAAGCAAAGAAATCAGCTCGAACTGATGTGTCAGGAAGGCAATCAGGTTCAAAGGATTTTTCCTCTACACCACTCACTAAAAAGAAGTCACAAGGGGGTGTAAAAGGGGTCCTGATGAAGAAAGCTGCAAAGGGTGGTGAGGTTGTTTCTGTTAAAAGAAAGTTAGTGCTCAGGGATGAGACTGACTCAGAGGATGATTTACCTATATCCTCTGTGATGAATGTGAATAAGGAAGTTGCTGATACTGCTACTGCAGCTGTGGTTCCATTGTCTACACCACAAAAGAAAAGAAGATTAACTAAGGGCAGGTATCAAATTCCTTTAGAAAAGAAGCAGGATACTGATGTACAGGACACTTCTATTCTGAATGAGCAATCAGTTTCTACTGCTCAAGCACATCCTGATGTTAGTATTCCTGATGCTGCACCAAGTCAAGTGGTTACTATTTCAGACTCTCCAGCACAGGACTCTCCAACAAAAAGACATGTTGATATTTCATGGGAGAAGTATGGTGCTGCTGCTTCCAATCTTGGGATAAAGCATCCAATGGAAAAGTTGAGGAAAGCAGAAGAGTTAGTCTATCAAAGACAGAAGAAACTGAAAGGATCAAGCCCACAAGAACCTGAACCTCAAAGTGGTTCAGCAGCTCTTTCTGATGATCCAGCCACACAAGAACCACTCAATCAAAGTTTGGGTGAAGGCTTAGCTAGTGGAATGGTCACATAAGAACCATTTTCTCAAAGGGAGAATGAAGACATCAACATTCCAGCTACACAAGAACCATCTTCTCAAAGTGAAGATGCAGGCCAAGCTACAGTTTCTGAGAGATTTCCTGTAACACCCCCAGATCCGGGGTCAGGAATCTGGGTTGTCACGCTCCATCAATGATACAATACCTGCATTACTTACAACATTCTCATAATACAACTCCAAAGACCCCAATCACTTACGCGCACACACACAAGTTATAGCCTTGGAAATGAGCAACAATAATCAACATTTGTTATTACAACCCAAATGATCTATCCCGGATCTCATCTATTATTTACAACCTCTACCTGAAGTTACAATAATAGACCTCACAATTCTATACAAGGTTTAGTAATACAAACCCACTCAAAATAATTCTCACTAATTCAAGCTGCAACCAATTTGCTCATACTGACAGTATCCATCCTGTGTCAACTAACTCCAGGGTGGTCTCTCCATTCCCTTGCTCTCGTAACACGAGGTGGATTCGGCAATGTTTTTCTCATGCTGAAATATTTAATAAAGCAAGAATGAGCTAATAGTGCTCAGTAAGAATTCTATTCCAGTTTAAATCTTTACCTTATGACTTATTGTAACAGCCCCAAATCCGGGGTCCGGGATTTAGGGTAGTCACGATCCATGTACTCCTTGCCTTACCTGTATTACCCACACCATTCATATTTCACCTGCTCATGACCCCACATTATATGTCTCACACACACACACACAGGTTAGAGTCTCAGAAACGACACACTACAACAATTGCGGAATAAATAATTTTTATTACAATACCCAAATGTCTTTTGAATCTGATACTGATACAATTTCTAAGTATTGTTACATTACCAACTTAGCCTTTTGATGCTCACAATCCTCTAATACCATTCAGGTCTATACATAAGTTGAATACCAAAAGCCGTAGCCTGATTCAATTGGTTCGTACTACTCTCGGGATCGCTGCTAGAAACTGTTTAATGGAAACGCCTTGCGAGGTATGTGCCGTCCCATTGGCATCCTGCTTCGCTGCTATATAATATATATAAAATAATAGCAAGAGTGAGCGATAACTCAGCAAGGTAATGAAAGTATGGCATAATTCTGCCCTTTTTATTCAACCCAGAATTAAAGCGGGTATACGACAATAATTTGTCAAAATATCGTGATACTGAAATCATTTCCTTATCGGAATGTATTCCCAAAAATACCATTGTTGTATTTCAAATATCATCTCCATAATATTCTGCAAACTTTCGATATTCATACTATGAACAAAGTTCTAGTATAGTATAAAAGCTGAAATAACAAGATAACTCAGTATATCCTTTCCGTAAAATATCTGCTATATAAAATATAAGCAGACTATCAACATATACTTGAAAGATGAAGTTATAAGGAAAATTCAATATCATCTTTCATATCAAACATTTACCTCATATCATAATTTGGAAATAAATACAATGTAAAATATTTCCAATCCATTTCTAAGCTCATCTGGTTCCATATATCTTTTTCGTAAAATCATATGCTTTCTTATAAACTCATATGCTTGTATAAACTTGAATAAGCTTGCGTAAACTTTCTTTCTCTGAAAACTTGCATAAAACTTTCTTTCTCTGATAACTTGCATAAAACATTTTCTTCCATGGGTGACTTGCATAAAACATTTTCTTTCATGGATAACTTGCATAAAACATTTTCTTCCATGGATGATGAACTGTAGTCGGAGATTCTAGGCGACAGGGATACCCCTACGATGATCAGTCGTAAGGCGAATCCCCCTGCTGTTTTTCTACGTAGAAGGGAAGATATTCAGTCTCACACCGACCTACCTCCCCGCCTTCGGTTGTCGGTGGGAAGAACAGACCCGTTCATAGTCCGTCGGCCTGTTACTCTTCTCTTACCCTACGGTCGGGCACTATCTGATAATCTAAGGGAAGAACAGACCCGTTCATAGTCCGTCGGTCTTATTGTAATTCCCTTAGGGGACAGGCGCCACTCAGTCCCTTACATATTCTCTGAGTTCAATTGAATCCACAACTCTGAAACATAAAGTTCCTTTCCCTTTTTCCCCAAGTATACGACTCCATAAAGTAGTCATATCCGGTTGGAAAGGAAAATTCACCCATATTTCCCCAAGCTGATGCTTGTTCATGGATATAGCTTATTCCACTGATTTTACTCATCGAGTCTTGAGGAAGTAATCAAAATCATTTTGATGGTAGCATACAAAGCTGTTAAATGAATAGTTTCAAAAAGATTTAGGACCGGGCAGTCCACTTGAAACAAACATTAAAACTTGAGGAGGATCCCCTGAGTCTTTGTAGTTTGAGCGAACATTTAAGTCTTTCAGAATATAGACTTAAAAGGAAAATAGATTTGGGAACCTTCTCTAATTATATTTATGATTGCCTGAATAAAACTTTATTAGTTATCTAGAGTTAAAGAATAGATTTCACAAAATACTTCCTTAAGAAGTAGGGCTTTAAATAATGAATGAAAACTATATTTAATAAAGAATATTTATTTAGAAGTAATTCTCAAATACTCTCTTAACAAAAGAATGGATAAAATAATAATAATATAACCCTAGATAACAATTGATACCATTCCCGGTCCGTAGTATAAATACAGAGTATATACCCCCTACTGAGGGATTTTTCTTAACATATTGGCTTATGAATATTGCCATAACCATAGCTTGTAAATCCAACTTGTACTTAGCATCATAAGTATCGTTTCGAAATCATGAACACATAGCATATATCTCAATATCTTTTATTTATCACAACAATAACAGTTTATAGAAGCATAGGTTTGAAAACTTGCATGCATCTATCATATGCATATTTCAAAATATGGTTTTAGAAACTTGCCTGATGCTCGAGAAGTGATAGGGGTTCGCGACGATGCCGGACAATCTAGACAAAGTCAAAGCAAACGCACGATTAATCCCCTGGATAATCCACTTGTACTCAATGCTTAAACACGTAAGCGAAACACAACCAAGGAATTACTAGCTCGTTATAGGCTCATACTAAGTCCATGTTTAGTCGACAATTACTTAAGTCGTAGGTTTAGTCCGAAATCGATCCTCGAATACAAGTTATACTTAACCATTTACAACCTTGGTTTCTAAGTCATGTTCTTAGTGGTTTTCACTTGCGCAACCTTGGCTAAAACATTTTTATAAAATCGAAAAATAATCTTTTTAATCCGAATATTTTTCGGGAGCCTTCCTAACTGTCTCTAGTATTATTACTCAAAGTTTCACATTTTCATATGGCTTCTAAGTGGTCCAAATATAGCCTCAAAGTGACTGACCAGAGATGGGTTGTTCCTCCGAACGGCGTTTACTAAAACTCACTTTTCTCTTAAACCGTAATTCGTATAGACATGATCTTTATACAAAAACAACCCTTAAAACAAGACCTACATGTTCATGGTCAGTGTTGTTCAAAAATATTCCAAGACCAGTTCGTAATTCTTGCTCAAAACAGCCTTAAATCAAATGGGCATTACGACGGCTATAATCGTAACATTTCCCGGTTTTTGTTATGTCAAAACCTCTTAAAACCAAATCAATTCAACAACACAACCATTTTTACAACATAATCAGTTTATATACTTCAAGAACATATCACCAACATCAACCAACAACAAGTATCCAGCAAGAATTAACCATACATACTCCAAATTCCATAAACATGCTTATTCTTGAACATTACTAAAAACTTCACTTAAAATCCAACATAAATCAAAGGGTGGATGAGTGGTATACCTTCCTTGATGCTCTACCAACACTAACCAGTGGTTACAATCACTCAACAAGCCTTAGATACTCCTTACAATGCTTAAACCTTAAGAAACAAAATCAAGAATCATGAAAAGTTACTATTCATCATCACTTTGTAAAATCCATATAAAATCGAAAAACAAGAGTTTGGTTCTCAACGTTTTACCACATCTTCTACTCTTCAAGGTCTTTCTTTTGAGTCCTATCTCATCACCAGGGGATGCTTGAAGATCGACTTATTGGCTTTCTAAAGTGAGGGGTCGAAACTGGAAAAGACAGGACAGTTTCTGTTCTCCGACTTGGGGAAGGGATTTGACTAGGCTACACTCCTTTGTTGGCCATGAAATTTTGAGAGAATGTTACCCATGGAGTGGAGAAGCTATGGTTACAATTTGGTGATTTAAGGATGGATAGAAATGGAGTTATGAATTTTTCTCTCCTCCTTGTGCAAGCTGAGCCGAAAATGGGGGGAGAGTTCTTCCTCTTCTTTTTCTTTTTTTTTTAGTTAATTTGCTTGAAATGCTGATTTTTGTTAAAAAGTGGTGAGTCATCACCCTTGTTTGCCTCATCTCTTGACACTTGTCAAGCATGCACTGGCTCAGATAAAGTAACTTTACTGGTTCGTTTCCTTTCACATGGATGATCCAAATGTTGCATCCCTCGAATTAATCTTGTTACATGTTACTTCAATGTCTATATTTAATCCTGTAAATTTTGCCCTGTTCTTCTTGAAACGATTCGAAATATTTTCCAAAAAGAGCGAGTAAAACTCTACGCGATCTTCGCAGTGAATAGTAACTATTCACTTCATCAATCGAATCCTTAAATCGACTTTAATAAAATAATACAATTCCAAAATATTAAATCCTCAAATCCTCAATTTTAATATCTCATTTCTTGAATATAATAATATATAATTCGCTGCCCGGTCGAATATTACACCAAAATAAAATTTGGAATTTCTGAATTCCGATCGTCTTTGCATTCACTTATTTACTCCGTAGATCACTAATATGACTTCGGAATATCCACACTACGTCTCGTACATAGGTGGCATGAAATTTTTTTCTTAACCCTCAAAATCACTACACATCCACCAATATCACTATTCACTGCTGCACTTAATCATAATAAGAAAAGTTTTAAATTTTTCCAAAAATTCGGGTTATTATACTTATAATCATAGTCATATACTCTTCGTAATCATTTGGAAATCCTTGGTATCAGTATGATAAACCAAGTCTCGAACATATCTTTTTAAAATATATATTAATATTGGAATCAAGGCTTAAAGCCTATCCATTGATTCAAAATACTATACAGTTCAATATACTGTATATCTTAAATACCTTCTCAACATACATAGAGTTCGAAAATATCTTTATAACCCCATGCTATGCATTAAACGGATAAGAGACTAGTATAACATAAAGGATGAAGTTACGAGGAAAATTAATGTAATGCTTCCGTAACCCAAAATCCACTTATGCATTTATAACTTGAGTAAGGTTTTATCAGAGTCATAACTCATAAAATAAAAGATGAAGTTGCATGAATTTATTGTCACTTCATTTCCAAACACTTTTTGACCTCCTGCCAACATGATTGGTTCTTCACCCCAATACATGTTGCAGGAATATACAAATTGGATGATGAACCAATACTGGAGCCTTCTCCGCGCCCGTCGTACCAACCTTACTATGATCAGTAGCAGGTCGTACAACAAAATTATGTTTTCTACATGTAGATGGAAGAATCACGACAGCCTGACATTGTCTACCGCCTTTCTGGATCTCCCGGCCCATTTGGGGCAATAAAATGATGGATCAGCGTGACTCGACCTCTTACACTTGCTCCTAGTTCAGATGAAATCCATGACTCTGAAACGTAAAGATCGTCCTCCTTTCCCCAAGTGTAATACTTGTTGATACGACTCCACTCAGTAGTCATATCTAGGTTGGAAAGGAAGATTCTCCAATATTTCCCAAGCGATGCTTGTTAATGGATATCGACTTGTTCCAGGAATTTACCCCTCGAGCGTTGAGGTGGTAACACAATACTTGACTGGCAGCAATTAAATTGCTCCGAGAAAATATCTGTCCCCTGACAGTTTTTGAGTTTGAGAGTTTAAAATGAATAGCAGTTACTAAAATCAGGTTTCCCATATTTTTGATAGTTGAGCGAGCATTTAAATCCTCTTAAAAGACGGACTTAAATGGGAAAACATTGTTATGGGAACCTCTTTTTGATTTGAAAATACTTAACAATCTTTATTAAATAAGTAACCTTAAACGAATATTTGAAAATAATATTCATTAAGTAAGTAATCCTCAAATGAATATTTAAAAATAATATTCATTAAATAAATAATCCTCAAATGAATATTTAAAAATAATATTCATTAAATAAATAATCCTCAAATGAATATTTAAAAATAGTATTCATTAAATAAATAAATAATCTTCGAACGAATATTCAAAACTAATATTCATTAATTAAATAAATAATCTTCAAATGAATATTCAAAAATTATATTCATTAAATAATCCTCAGATGAATATTCACAATAATATTCTTCGATTAAGTAAACCTCAAATGAATATCCGAAATAATATCCTTAATTAATAAATCTCATGTGACGCCCCCAAATCCGGGGTCAGGATTTGGTGCCACTATCGCTCTGAATAAAACATAATTATACAGACGACCCCTCAACAAAGGATCGATCACAGGTTATGGTATGAAACAAGAATCTAAAATATCAAAGTTTATTACAACATCTAATTCAGTTTTATTACAAACCATAATCCACCATCTAACCATTGGTGAGAACTAACATGAATTCTATCTGTCTCGCAACATGGAGCCTAAATTCTCGAATCAGGCCTTCTCACGGTCCTCTTAGCGGTTACTCGAAAACGGCATACTCCATTCCTAACTGAAAGGTTAGGGAATAATAAAAACAAGAGTGAGCCAAAAATTGCCCAGCAAGTGAAATCAATGTAAGCAGTTTTCATTTGATAAATCCATCAACTAGAAATTCATTAGTAATTAAATGGTAATCAATTGGTAATCAAAAGGTAATCATATGGTAGTCAACTGGTAATCAAACGATAATCAAATGGTATTCAATTGGTAACAAGTTTCAAGATATACATTTCTGTTCAAAGAATAAGATTAAGCAATTGAATTGAAACTTCCGGTAAGACGGTACGAGCTATACGGGTGATCAACCACGTAAAGCTCCAGACCATGTTTTCACAAGGTCCTAACATTCAGGATCCATAGGCACACATTGGCCTTAAAATAAATAAGTAACCACGACCGCCGCCTCGGTCATTACTGTGTTCCATTCATAAGTAATTCAACAAAGGGATTAAATGAATAAGAGGCTTTCAACATTTCCAACATTCATTTCAGGGTATAAGCCAATTCAAGACTTTATTGCAAGAGTTTGAAATTTTATAATTGATAGGCATGGAAAATAAGTGAGCAAAGGACTAAGTGTGCTTTGGGTATTCAAAGTTAACAGAGGTCAACAAAGTATAAGTTAAGATAAAGGTGCTGTTAAGCATGGTAAATAAGTCAACAAGGAAACAAGTACATATCAGGGGTTTAAAGGTTAACAAGAAAGTTCAGGGGATAGTTCAAGATAAAGGTATCATATGAACATGGTAAAGGCATTATACGAGTTACATGAAGATAAAGGATCAAATGTAGAGTTTGTAAATAAAGAGCAAGGTGTAAGGGTACAATGGTATAACAAACGATTGCATCAGAATGGTAAAGGACAAGTAAAGGTTATACGTATACTTGCAATAGAATTCAAAGGTAACATTCACATCATAACTTAAGAGAAACTACCACTTGAACAATAAGTGGAGGGAATAGACACTTGCCTCAAAAGCCGATAAACTAACTCAATAACTTGTACACCACTCCGACTTTACGTACACGGGCTCCTTTCCTGGCCTCCTACTTGTACCTATATAAAGGTATAATATCGTCTTAGTCTTTATAACTTAGTACCTCAGCTTTGTTTACGTAACTCTAAGTACTTCTACCCCATCGTCATACAATCACATGTACTTATATATATATATACAATCAAGAAGCACATAGTGTCTTCACAACTTTAATTAACACTTAGACATGTAGTCACTTAACACATATTTGCTTAATGACATCAAGAATTCTAGTCAAAATGACCATATAGACTTTCAACACATTCAACCTTTACGACATAACCGACCTTTAATCATTTAACACGTACCATGGGACGTCACATGACTTTCCTCAACATATTGATGAAAAGCCTCAAGATAAAGACTTCTAACATTCTTGTCTAGTTCCTTTTTACCATAAATAACACTTGATCACATAAAGCCACTTATACTCACAACATGTTTAGTTAACCAATACATAACAACTTACGACCAATTTATAGTTGACTAACCAAGTCTAGATTCAAGTTACTATAACAATGCTAATTCTAATTAAAGACAACAATATTGGTTCAACACATATGTAATTATTCAAATCACATCATAGCGACGTCTTATACCAATTAAAATACAATTAAGCAACTAACACATAATTGACCATGTATACCACATAAGATCATCAATTAACAAACTACTTCCTTCTCCCTCTCTTTATTTCTCTCTTCTCGGCCTCTCGGCCTCTTGGCCTAAACCAAAACCAAACACACCTAAACACACGCACTTGAACAACACACACTCACATCCTTCCATCTCTCATACTCACCTTTCTCACACAAGAACACACAATTTTAGAAAAAGACATACTCACACACACCATATATTTTTGAAAGAAGCACTCACACGAAAAAATATAATTTTTAAAACAAGACACGCTTACACGAAATATATTTTACAAAAATGAAACACTTCCTTTGTGAAAATCTCCTCAAGAACATAGTTTTAAAAAGAACTCACACACAAACACACTTTGAAAGATCACCCATCTACTCACTCAAAATCATATTTTAAATCACACACACAAAATCATATTTTAAGAATCCAACTCTCTTTTCCTTACTCCCTCGATCTCTCTCACCATCTTCCTCAATCTTTCCCTCTCGGTCCTCTCTCTCTCTCAATCTCCCTCTTTTCCTTTCTCCCTCAATCTCTCCCTCTCGGCCTCCTCCCTCTCCTTCATCTCCCTCTCTCGGTGTCTTGATCCAACACCACCATTCCACCTTAACTCCCACTCCAAAACCATAAACCATTTCACATACATCAACATCATCTCAAATAAAAATCAATTACAAAATTTCAAACTCGACCATACTTCACTTTCACTACAAAACACACATACAAGTCTAAATGTTCACCACACAACACTTTTACTCAAAAAGAATTCCACTAATGACAAACGATCATCTCAATTATCTTCAAAATTCATCGTACAAACTCTAAATTTGTCTTCGATTGTCTGAATAACCCTTATTTTATATACAATCAAATCTATCTTCGCCTGTAACAGCCCCAAATCCGGGGTCAGGGATTTAGGGTTGTCACAATCCCTGAACTCCTTGCCTTACCTGTATTACTTACACTATTCATAATTCACTTGTTCATGACCCCACAATACATGTCTCACACACACACACACACACACACACACAGGTTAGAGTCTCAGAAACGACACTATACAACAACTGCGGAATACATAATCTTTATTACAATACCCAAATGTCTTTTGAATCTGTTACTGATACAATTTCTACGTATTGTTACATTACCAACTTAGCCTTCTGATGCTCACAATCCTCTCATACCATTCATGTCTATACATGAGTTGAATACCAAAGCCGTAGCCTGATTCGATTGGTTCGTACTACTCCCGGGATCACTGTTAAAACTGTTTATGGAAACGCCTTGCGAGGTACGTGCCGTCCCATAGGCATCCTGCTTCGCTGCTATATATAATAAATAAAATAATAGCAAGAGTGAGCGATAGCTCAGCAAGGTAATGAAAGTATGGCATAATTCTGCCTTTAATTCAACCCAGAAATAAAGCGGGTATAAGACAATAATTGTCAAAATATCTTGATACTGAAATTATTTCCTTATCGGAATGTATTCCAAAAATAGTACCATTACTGTACTTCAAATATCATTTCATAATACTTTGCAACTTTCGATATTCCTACTATGAACAAAGTTCTAGTGTAGTATAAAAGCTGAAATAACAAGATAACTCAGTATATCATTTCCGTAAAATATCTGCTGTATAGAATATAAGCAGACTATCCACATATACTTGAAAGATGAAGTTATAAGGAAAATTCACTATCATCTTTCATATCAAACATTTACCTCATATCATAATTTGGAAATAAATACAATGTAAAATATTTTCAATCCATTTCTAAGCTCATCTGGTTCCATATATCTTTTTCGTAAAATCATATGCTTTCTGATAAACACATATACTGGAATTTACTGGGTTACTCTTGAGTAACCTTTCTGAAAACTTTCATGAAATTGAATAGCTGGAATAAACTATCTTTCTTTGAAAACTTGCATAGGACTGACAACTGGAATAAACTTTCTTTTCTGAAAACTTGCATAAAACTGAGTAACTGGAATAATTTCTCTTTCTCTGAAAACCTGCACAAAATGTGCTCTTTCATGATTAGTGAACTGTAGATGGAGATGCTGGGCGCCGAGGATACCCCTACGATGATCAGTCGTAAGGCGAATCCCCCTGCTGTTTTTCTACGTAGAAGGGAAGATAATCAGTCTCACACCGACTTACCTCCCCGCCAATCGGTTGTAGGCAGGATGAACAGACCCGTTCTTGGACGGTCGATTCTGTTACATCCACTTCTCCTACGGTCGGGCACTGATAAATCTAAGGGAAGAACGACGATCTACGCGTAATTCCCTTAGGGGACCGGCGCTACTCAGTCCCTTATATAACTCCAAGTTCGAGTAAATCCATAACACTGAAACATAAAGTTCCTTCCCCTTTTTCCCCAAGAATACGACTCCACAAAGTAGTCATATCTGGTTGGAAAGGAAAATTCACCCATATTTCCCAAGCTGACGCTTGTTAATGGATGCAACTAATTCCACTGATCTTACCCCTCGAATCTTGAGGAAGTAATCAAAATCATTTTGATGGTAGTAAACCAGACTGGTAAATTCATTGATTTAAAAGATTTAGGACCGGGCAGTCCACTTGAAACAACCATAAAATCTTGAGAAAGGTTCCATGTATCTTTGAAGTTTGAGCGAACATTTAAGTCTTTCTGAATATAGACTTAAACGGAAAATAGTTTTGGGAACCTTCTCTAATTATATTTATAATTGTTTGAATAAAACTTTATTAGCTATCTAGGGTTTAAAAATAGTTTTCACAAAATACTTCCTTAAGAAGTAGGGCTTTAAATAATTAAATCAAACTATATTTAATAAAGAATATTTATTTAGAAATAATTCTCAAGTACTTTCTTATCAAAAAGGGTAGATAACAACTATTCATCATATATTTAAAATATACCCTTAATAGATTAAACTTCAAATGATCTTTAATTTGTAAATCATTTATCGAGATTAATTGTAATAACACAATAAAATAACCCTAGATAGCAACTGATACCATTCTTAGTATGTAAAATAAATATAGAGAATATATAATATATCTCTAGATAACAACTGATACCATTCCCGGTCCAAAGTATAAATGCAGAGTATATATCCCCCTACTGAGGGTTTTGCTTAGCACATCAGCTACAAAATACTACTATATCCATAGCTTACAAGTTCAACTTGTATCAATACTTTGACTTAGCATCATAGCAATCATTTCGAAATCATACCCATATAACATATATCTCAAAATCTTTAGTTATCACCACAACAGTTTTTGAAAAGGTATAGGTTTGAAAACTTGCATGCATCTATCATATGCATATATTACGTCTCAACATTTTTAGTACCATTACATCTATATATGATGTAAGGTTTGAAAACATGCATAATATCATATCGTATGCATCATTAGTATAATTAATGGAAAACATAGCATGGAATAAGCAAACTGCATCTAGTGTATGCATACTTCAAAATATGGTTTTAGAAACTTGCACGATACTTGGAACAAAGAATATATATATAGATATATTTTTGAATCATCAAGTATTAAACATTCGAAAATATGCCCACTCTAATAATAGAGTAAGGTTTAGTAAACTTGCCTGATGCTCGAGAGGTGATAGGGCTCCTGACCATGTCGAACAATCTAGACAAAGTCAAACGAAAGCACACGGTTAATCCCCTCGATAAACCACTTATAACTCAATGCTTAAACACGTAAGCGAAACACAACCAAGGAATTACTAACTCGTTATAGGCTCATACTAAGTCCATGTTATCCGTTAAATACTTATATCATAAGTTTGGTTCGAAATCCATCCTCAAATCCAAGTTATACTTAACCATTTGGAACCTTGGTTTTTAAGTCTCGCTCTTAGTGGTTTTCACTTGCGCGCCCTCGACTAAAACATTTTTATAAAATCGAAAAATAATCTTTTTAATCCGAATCTTTTTCGTGAGCCTTCCTAACTGTCTCTAGCATTATTCCTCAAAGTTTCACATTTTAATATGGCTTCTAAGTGGTCCAAACATAGCCTCAAAGGTGCTGACCAGAGATGGGTCGTTCTTCCGAACGGCGTTTACTAAAACTCACTTTTCTCTTAAACCGTAAATCATAACGGCATGATTCTTGCGCTCACGTAAACTAGAAACAAACCTCTACACACTCATGTTCCTCACTGAACCAAAAGAGGCAGTTAAGTTTCCGGACTCTAGGCAGTTTTTAGAGTTAACGGGAATCGGGCATTACGACGGCTATAATCGTAACGTTTTCCATTTCCAAAACACAACCAAATCAATACCAATTAATCCCAAACTCACCATCCACCTTATACACCCTCCACTCAGTCAAATCCTCCATGAATAATCAAAACAAATTCATAACCCATCCTCCAAACTCAACCAACAATTCATATAATCACTTAATCATGCTCTTAACTTTATATAAACATCAAAACCATATTAAAACTCATATAACTCAAAGGGGCAGAGGTTTATACCTTCCTCCAAGCTTGCTTGCTGCTATAATCCTTATGTAACCTCAAATCCTTGCTTAATACAACCTTTGGAGGCCACAAACTCAATATCAAAAACAACAAAACAAAATACAAGTTACTATTCATCATCTTCTCCAACTGTTAATCACTGAATCGAAGGGGTAAATCACGGAGTTGAGGCGATTGCTTACCATGGTTACGTCGGGCTTCTCGAGAGCTTCGATTGGAGTGGTAGAACGCCAAAAACGGACCACAGAATCTCGAGTTATGATCATTTCTTTCTCTCCCATTTTTCTTTCTCCTTTCTCTCCCGAATTTTCTTCTTCCTTTTCTTTTCTTTTTGTCTTGATAATAATGAAAAAGCTGATATTTGTGTTTAAAAAGTGGTGAGTCATCACCTTTTGGTGAGTCACCGGGACACGTGTCGCGCATGCACGCGTTTGGTTAAAGTAGCTTTACTAGTTCGTTTCTTTTCACATGGATGATCCAAATGTTGCATCCCTCGAATTAATCTTGTTACATGTTACTTCCATGTCTATATTTAATCCCGTAAATGTTACCTTATTCCTCTTGAAACGATTCGAAATATTTTCTAAAGGGCGAATAAAATTTTACGCGATGCTCGCAGTGAATAGTAACTATTCACTATTCACTTCAACAATCGAATCGTTAAATCGACTTTAATAATATAAAAAAATTCCAAAATGTTAAATCCTCAATTCCTCAATTTTAATATCTCATTTCTTGAATATAATAATATATAATTCACTGCCCGGTCAAATACTATTCCAAAATAAAATTTGGAATTTCTGAATTCCGATCGTCTTTGCATTCACTTATTTACTCCGTAGATCACTAATATGATTTCGGAATATCCACCCTACGTCTCATACATAGGTGGCAAGAAAAATTTTGTTAATCCTCAAAATCACTATTCATCCACCAACTTCACTATTCACTGCTGCACTTAATCATAATAAGAAAAGTTTTAAATTATTCCAAAAATTCGGGTTATTACATTCTCCCCTCCTTAAAAGGATTCCGTCCCGGAATCAACTTAGGAGTAACTGGGGTACTTCTCTTCCATTGCACTTTCTAACTCCCAGGTGGATTCTTCCACCTCTTGATTTTCCACAACCATTGGAGTATCTTTGTTATCATTCCGGAACAAAGCGATTTTAAGAAAACATTTTGAAAATGATATTCATCTAATTAAACAAATTTAATTAGACGAATAAGGCTTATTTAATCCGTAAATGCTTCCAAAAGTATTTACTAATTAAATAAACACTGGTTTATTGGTGATGTTGCCTTTAGGTTAATTATTGCGAACATCTTTCTAAAAAGCTCTGTCCGGGTTTTCGAAAATATACCTTTAGCATCACGAATCTCTAACCTCATATTCTCTATCTTGTTTGTACAGAAAATACACCAACATAAACTTGCTTGTCATCCATCAACCTGCCGTTTAGCTTATCAATAGCAGTACTATCTTTATACTCGCGGGCTTAGTCCGCATACTTTCTCTGTCTGTCTTGATTGTCACTAGCCACTTGTTGGTGAAATCTTTTGTCCTTCTAGTTTGTTGGACTAACTTGGGTTTTGTGTAAAATCTCATCCTTTAATTCCCGATCCTTCGGAATCCATTTCTGTCTCATTTTAATTAAGGGTATCGGCCACCACATTGGCCTTCCCCGGATGGTAGTGTATCTCACAGTCATAATTCTAGGTCAATTCTAGCCATTTCTCCATCTCATGCTATCTACTATCACGGGTAACTCAAGCCCATTCATTACATTCCATAAAATTTGTGGGTGCATTAGTCAACCCAAAATAACTTCGTTGAAAACTCGAAGTGTCTATTCATAGTACGAATCGCAGTCCCGGGTATACCCTCGGATTTAACTCCCAACTGGTGATATCCAGTTCTCAAATAAATTTGGAAATACACAGCGTTCTTCCGCTGATCAAACAATCATTTACAAGGGTACCTATTCTCCATGTCGAACTCATACAACTCTCGAGGTTCGATGCATAATCTTGTGCTAACATCTTTCTCTCTTACAACAACACCGGGCTCTCCACGGTGGTACACTGGGTCTTATCAGATACGTGCCCAACAATTCTTGTAACTGAGTCGCTAGCTCTTTCATTCCCATTATACTCTGAATGCTCGGTATTCATTCTCATGTCATTCAAATCGATATCTGGTAGCTCATTAAAACCTTGTACAATCTCCCAAACCATTGTAGTTCCCTTTATACTTGGTATCTCTTTTCTTGGCGTCAACCATAAGAGCTAATTAAGCCTCATATTTCTGACGTAATAGTTTCTTAGTTTGAACTATACTCAAGAATCTCTGAATCTGTCTCCATTCTTTATTTATTACTCTCTATCCCTTACAATCAGTCTGGGCTCCATTGGGTGTCAACCAACCCATCCTTCTTATAATATCAACTTCTCCCAACTCGAAAGGAATCAGGTCTATCAAAAGTGTCGACCTCATGTTTCTAGTTCACAATCTAGATGTACCAGTCTTATGGAAAATCCCTTGATTGACTATTTCTACTTGTAATTATTCCTCTAACAATAACACGCTGCACCTCTCCCAAGTCACAATACCAGCTCCCTCGAATTCCATCGTCAGTACTTACTTTGCTAACCCAGAGGTAGTGTCCATTCGTAAACAACTCCTCCAAAACCTCAATCTCATCATAAGGCATCTATCTAACAACGTTGTCACTGGAGTTCGCGGCACATTACTATTTCTTTCACCTATATCGATTGACACGCTTTCCATTATCATAATATCCTTGGGAGAATAAACCAATTTCATCGATATGTCACTAACATTCTATTCGTCTTAGGGATTCGCTCCTGCCATAGGCAATTTCGTTGCGAATCTAATTCCTATCAGCGAATTTTGACTTATTTGACCTGGGTGGCCTCCCCTTAGAATTCAATGAGGATAAACAAAATTATGGGGCCTTGAAAAGACAGCTCCCATATCAAGGAAAACGTTACACACTGGTTATGAGTTTTAAGATAACCTTATTGGAGGTAAAAGAATTTACCGAGAGATCAACATGATCATAAGAACTCAATGTTGTGTGCCTCGATTGAGACATACTAAAGGTAATTAGCCTTCTTGTATTTCACAACTTACAAGTGATGGCGTCCCATCCGACTTCTATCACACAGACAGATAGTCCTTGTAGCCCCTATAAGTACAGGGTTGTTCATCTCAGTAGAAGTTGAAAAGTATGAAAGCAGTTCGAGATCAATTTAATGATTATCGTCTTTCGACAATATTTCTTAAAGGAACACCTTGGATTAAAATTGAATAGATTCCAAAGGTGCGATTTACAAGAAAAAGATAACCGTAAAGATACTGGTACTTAACAACAAGTGGTGAGGTATCACCATAAGGTCATTCATCATTTGAAGAAAAGTAAAAGCTTAAATAACATTATTTGACAGGCTTCGAAAACCTGAAAGTAGCCATTATGATAGCCTCTGGCACAATTGAAACTGAATATGGTTTAACACAAGTGTTATAAGACAACTTCAAAGAGGGAATATACCCTTTATCAGAATTCTTTCCTGGAGAGAGGTCAATATAGATCATAGATTGGGGAATTATCCCACATAATTTGCAAAGGGGGAGGGTACTACCAAGGTCTATACGGATGCCTTTTATGTCGGCTCCTCTAATGGATAATCGTTCAATTCCAAAGCTTTTCTTCTCCATGCACACCCTAAGGTGCTCGATACTTAGTTATTGCCGACTCATAATAGTTGCTAAGGATTCAACCATCGACCTTTGCAATCGCAGGGAATTCTATTCGACTAGGCGCAAACATCTCGAGTAAGCGTTCTGTTCTATAAGAAGACTTCAATATCGTTGTCGCCCGTAGCAATGACAATTCCTCATGTCGACTGGGCGGTACTCCGGAAGATCGTTAGAATCTACATGCTTAAATCCGGTCTCTATTTCAATCATCCTTATATCCAATATTCCTTCTCCCATATCAATCCCGTGCGCTACATAAGCTTAACACTTTTGGCACAATAGCCTTCTCATTTAAGTCAATCCCGGAACTTCTCAGTCCGTCTTGGTCCTTAAATATATTTCGCCTTTACCGTCCAATCTCAACTTCACCATTTTATCTCTACAATCAATTATAGCAATCAGGGTCTGTCCACCAACCTATATAACGGCTATCTTACCCAATCCACAGGGTTCGCTCTAATTTCCACTCCCTTTGGTGATATCCTCTGGTAATCAGAAAGACAAGGTTTGCCAAAATTTGCTGAATTCCTTTCCAAAATCAGGGAAACTTGATCAATCTATTTTCCCACTAGTAATGCTCGGATCTGATTTCCGACCTTTCTGTTCTATCCTCATAATTCCTTCCTGGTTTTCTGAGGGTGGTAAATCTCGTTCTTGATTCCGTCTTAGCGTGCTTGTCTTACAATGACATTTGCAGGGTACATATACCTAAAATTCTCCTTGAGATAATAAAATCCCTCAATGATGTAATAGACACTATTTCCAGTGGAATCGTTGGTCGTGGGGGATTGAAACCTCGTAGCCAAAGCAATTCCTTTCACTATTCTTAGGCAACCAAGTACCCTTAATCGTTCGTGAAAATCTGAACACCTTGGTTCTTACGCATGCCGCCTCCTTATGGGCAACTATAACCGACTACGAGTAACAGGTTTCGTTCAAGTCGAATCAATCCACTGATACTGGCTATACCGCCTCTACCTCTTCTGCTTTGGAGACTCTACTCCATTTTCTTTGTCATATCTCTTGATGAATCATGAACGATCCTTAAACTCTCGTCTCGTCACTTATTTATCCCCTGAAGGTTCGTCCGGTCTTATTATTAGACCTGAAGTAACACACCACATCTTTATCAATCGGCACGTTCTCTACAAGATTCTTTCCTTGACCCACTATGGGGTCTTCCTCTAGATCCTCCTATGGATCTTTCTTTATCGGGTCTCCGTCCATTTCAAGGAGCGCATCATCAAATGCCTACTCGAAGGCCTCGGGATCTGGCATCTCAGAGTCCCATCCATCTATAACTCATACGAATCGAGGTGACTAACCACGAAGTCCTAAGTACCGTTTCCCAAAAGAAGTCCCCTCTCGAGCTTCATCTTAAACAGTCAGGGTCATGTCCTCTAACCTGACTACGAACTCAATTTGAGCTCTAGATGTTCTCATCATTACTAAGGGTATTGTAAGACTCGATCTCCTATCGTTTCTGAGGACTGTAACCTAACGCTCTGATACCATCTCTGTAACAGCCCCAAATCCGGGGTCAGGGATTTAGGGTTGTCACAATCCCTGAACTCCTTGCCTTACCTGTATTACTTACACTATTCATAATTCACTTGTTCATGACCCCACAATACATGTCTCACACATACACACACACACACACACACAGGTTAGAGTCTCAGAAACGACACTATACAACAACTGCGGAATACATAATCTTTATTACAATACCCAAATGTCTTTTGAATCTGTTACTGATACAATTTCTACGTATTGTTACATTACCAACTTAGCCTTCTGATGCTCACAATCCTCTCATACCATTCATGTCTATACATGAGTTGAATACCAAAGCCGTAGCCTGATTCGATTGGTTCGTACTACTCCCGGGATCACTGCTAAAACTGTTTATGGAAACGCCTTGCGAGGTACGTGCCGTCCCATAGGCATCCTGCTTCGCTGCTATATATAATAAATAAAATAATAGCAAGAGTGAGCGATAGCTCAGCAAGGTAATGAAAGTATGGCATAATTCTGCCTTTAATTCAACCCAGAAATAAAGCGGGTATAAGACAATAATTGTCAAAATATCTTGATACTGAAATTATTTCCTTATCGGAATGTATTCCAAAAATAGTACCATTACTGTACTTCAAATATCATTTCATAATACTTTGCAACTTTCGATATTCATACTATGAACAAAGTTCTAGTGTAGTATAAAAGCTGAAATAACAAGATAACTCAGTATATCATTTCCGTAAAATATCTGCTGTATAGAATATAAGCAGACTATCCACATATACTTGAAAGATGAAGTTATAAGGAAAATTCACTATCATCTTTCATATCAAACATTTACCTCATATCATAATTTGGAAATAAATACAATGTAAAATATTTTCAATCCATTTCTAAGCTCATCTGGTTCCATATATCTTTTTCGTAAAATCATATGCTTTCTGATAAACTCATATACTGGAATTTACTGGGTTACTCTTGAGTAACCTTTCTGAAAACTTTCATGAAATTGAATAGCTGGAATAAACTATCTTTCTTTGAAAACTTGCATAGGACTGACAACTGGAATAAACTTTCTTTTCTGAAAACTTGCATAAAACTGAGTAACTGGAATAATTTCTCTTTCTCTGAAAACCTGCACAAAATGTGCTCTTTCATGATTAGTGAACTGTAGATGGAGATGCTGGGCGCCGAGGATACCCCTACGATGATCAGTCGTAAGGCGAATCCCCCTGCTGTTTTTCTACGTAGAAGGGAAGATAATCAGTCTCACACCGACTTACCTCCCCGCCAATCGGTTGTAGGCAGGATGAACAGACCCGTTCTTGGACGGTCGATTCTGTTACATCCACTTCTCCTACGGTCGGGCACTGATAAATCTAAGGGAAGAACGACGATCTACGCGTAATTCCCTTAGGGGACCGGCGCTACTCAGTCCCTTATATATCTCCAAGTTCGAGTAAATCCATAACACTGAAACATAAAGTTCCTTCCCCTTTTTCCCCAAGAATACGACTCCACAAAGTAGTCATATCTGGTTGGAAAGGAAAATTCACCCATATTTCCCAAGCTGACGCTTGTTAATGGATGCAACTAATTCCACTGATCTTACCCCTCGAATCTTGAGGAAGTAATCAAAATCATTTTGATGGTAGTAAACCAGACTGGTAAATTCATTGATTTAAAAGATTTAGGACCGGGCAGTCCACTTGAAACAACCATAAAATCTTGAGAAAGGTTCCATGTATCTTTGAAGTTTGAGCGAACATTTAAGTCTTTCTGAATATAGACTTAAACGGAAAATAGTTTTGGGAACCTTCTCTAATTATATTTATAATTGTTTGAATAAAACTTTATTAGCTATCTAGGGTTTAAAAATAGTTTTCACAAAATACTTCCTTAAGAAGTAGGGCTTTAAATAATTAAATAAACTATATTTAATAAAGAATATTTATTTAGAAATAATTCTCAAGTACTTTCTTATCAAAAAGGGTAGATAACAACTATTCATCATATATTTAAAATATACCCTTAATAGATTAAACTTCAAATGATCTTTAATTTGTAAATCATTTATCGAGATTAATTGTAATAACACAATAAAATAACCCTAGATAGCAACTGATACCATTCTTAGTATGTAAAATAAATATAGAGAATATATAATATATCTCTAGATAACAACTGATACCATTCCCGGTCCAAAGTATAAATGCAGAGTATATATCCCCCTACTGAGGGTTTTGCTTAGCACATCAGCTACAAAATACTACTATATCCATAGCTTACAAGTTCAACTTGTATCAATACTTTGACTTAGCATCATAGCAATCATTTCGAAATCATACCCATATAACATATATCTCAAAATCTTTAGTTATCACCACAACAGTTTTTGAAAAGGTATAGGTTTGAAAACTTGCATGCATCTATCATATGCATATATTACGTCTCAACAATTTTAGTACCATTACATCTATATACGATGTAAGGTTTGAAAACATGCATAATATCATATCGTATGCATCATTAGTATAATTAATGGAAAACATAGCATGGAATAAGCAAACTGCATCTAGTGTATGCATACTTCAAAATATGGTTTTAGAAACTTGCACGATACTTGGAACAAAGAATATATATATAGATATATTTTTGAATCATCAAGTATTAAACATTCGAAAATATGCCCACTCTAATAATAGAGTAAGGTTTAGTAAACTTGCCTGATGCTCGAGAGGTGATAGGGCTCCTGACCATGTCGAACAATCTAGACAAAGTCAAACGAAAGCACACGGTTAATCCCCTCGATAAACCACTTATAACTCAATGCTTAAACACGTAAGCGAAACACAACCAAGGAATTACTAACTCGTTATAGGCTCATACTAAGTCCATGTTATCCGTTAAATACTTATATCATAAGTTTGGTTCGAAATCCATCCTCAAATCCAAGTTATACTTAACCATTTGGAACCTTGGTTTTTAAGTCTCGCTCTTAGTGGTTTTCACTTGCGCGCCCTCGACTAAAACATTTTTATAAAATCGAAAAATAATCTTTTTAATCCGAATCTTTTTCGTGAGCCTTCCTAACTGTCTCTAGCATTATTCCTCAAAGTTTCACATTTTAATATGGCTTCTAAGTGGTCCAAACATAGCCTCAAAGGTGCTGACCAGAGATGGGTCGTTCTTCCGAACGGCGTTTACTAAAACTCACTTTTCTCTTAAACCGTAAATCATAACGGCATGATTCTTGCGCTCACGTAAACTAGAAACAAACCTCTACACACTCATGTTCCTCACTGAACCAAAAGAGGCAGTTAAGTTTCCGGACTCTAGGCAGTTTTTAGAGTTAACGGGAATCGGGCATTACGACGGCTATAATCGTAACGTTTTCCATTTCCAAAACACAACCAAATCAATACCAATTAATCCCAAACTCACCATCCACCTTATACACCCTCCACTCAGTCAAATCCTCCATGAATAATCAAAACAAATTCATAACCCATCCTCCAAACTCAACCAACAATTCATATAATCACTTAATCATGCTCTTAACTTTATATAAACATCAAAACCATATTAAAACTCATATAACTCAAAGGGGCAGAGGTTTATACCTTCCTCCAAGCTTGCTTGCTGCTATAATCCTTATGTAACCTCAAATCCTTGCTTAATACATCCTTTGGAAGCCACAAACTCAATATCAAAAACAACAAAACAAAATACAAGTTACTATTCATCATCTTCTCCAACTGTTAATCACTGAATCGAAGGGGTAAATCACGGAGTTGAGGCGATTGCTTACCATGGTTACGTCGGGCTTCTCGAGAGCTTCGATTGGAGTGGTAGAACGCCAAAAACGGACCACAGAATCTCGAGTTATGATCATTTCTTTCTCTCCCATTTTTCTTTCTCCTTTCTCTCCCGAATTTTCTTCTTCCTTTTCTTTTCTTTTTGTCTTGATAATAATGAAAAGGCTGATATTTGTGTTTAAAAAGTGGTGAGTCATCACCTTTTGGTGAGTCACCGGGACACGTGTCGCGCATGCACGCGTTTGGTTAAAGTAGCTTTACTAGTTCGTTTCTTTTCACATGGATGATCCAAATGTTGCATCCCTCGAATTAATCTTGTTACATGTTACTTCCATGTCTATATTTAATCCCGTAAATGTTACCTTATTCCTCTTGAAACGATTCGAAATATTTTCTAAAGGGCGAATAAAATTTTACGCGATGCTCGCAGTGAATAGTAACTATTCACTATTCACTTCAACAATCGAATCCTTAAATCGACTTTAATAATATAAAAAAATTCCAAAATGTTAAATCCTCAATTCCTCAATTTTAATATCTCATTTCTTGAATATAATAATATATAATTCACTGCCCGGTCAAATACTATTCCAAAATAAAATTTGGAATTTCTGAATTCCGATCGTCTTTGCATTCACTTATTTACTCCGTAGATCACTAATATGATTTCGGAATATCCACCCTACGTCTCATACATAGGTGGCAAGAAAAATTTTGTTAATCCTCAAAATCACTATTCATCCACCAACTTCACTATTCACTGCTGCACTTAATCATAATAAGAAAAGTTTTAAATTATTCCAAAAATTCGGGTTATTACATGAATAGTCTATTTACTTTGACCATGCGTTTGAGGATGTTACATGGTACACATGTTCAACTTGGCTTATGAACATGCCAACAACTTTCTCCAAAATCTTGAATAAAAATGCGGGTCTTGGTCAAATTCGATTAATACTTGAATCATATGCCTCACTACTATCTCTTATAGTCGATAAACCAATTTATCTAATGAAAGTTTCTCGTTGATGGGAAAGAAAGGTACCACTTGGTAAATCCGTCGATCATAACTCAAATGGCATCATGAGATGTTCATTCTTAAATTCAGGAATTTCTAATGGTTGTAATAGTCCACTAAATCTCTGATGTTCGGTTTTAACTCTCTAATAGGTGAAACACTTACTCATACGAAATCATATTTTGAAATAACACACTCACACTTTTACAAGATTATGTTTTTGAATGACACACACACACACAAAGTCACATTTGTGAAAAGAACACGTTTAAAAGAATACGCACACACACATTTTTAAATCGTACTCATAAAATCTTATTTTTGAATAACACACTCACACCTTTAGAAAATCATGTTTTTGAACAACTCACACCAAAATCACATTTTAAAGTACACACACACCCAAAAACACATTTTGAAAGTACACCTACCTACTCACTCAAAATCCCATCTTTAGATTTCTACCTAAAAGTATACCTTTAAGAAAACTCTTTCTTTATAAAAACTTACTACTTTCTTTAAACAACACCCACACCTCAACACCTTCATGAAAGATTTCACACACACTTTTAAAATCGTATTTTGAAAACACACAAAAGTACATTTTAAATTTACACACACAAAATCAACTTAAATCCTCTTTTTCCTAAGATCTTGCAATTGAATTGCTAACCTTTACATTTCTACTGGTGCCATTCTATATGGTGCCTTTGAAATTCGTTCTAATCCGGGTGCTAAGTCTACAACAAACTCTATTTCCATTTTCCCATACTCTGTTAACCAATCAATTCTTAGAATTTACATCAAATCTCCCTAACTTGACGGGAATCAAGTAATCCTAAGAAAATGGTGATCTGTCATATCAATCTCACAGTGAGGAAAAGCTAGATGAATCGATATACGGTCCTGATTAGATATTCCTATAGTCAAAGCTTTACTTAGTAGTTGAATCATACAACGCGGCTTATGAGCAAATTCTATAGAGATAAAAGGCTTGGTAGCTCCAAAATAAATTAATACTTTGGCATTTCCGTAATCTATGTGAAACATATCTGTAACTACATCCTTATTTTCACTATATCGTTCATGGTCATATTAAGGGTTCTCGTCCCTGGGTTGCTTAGTAAATGGTGGTCCATTCATCCTTAACATTTTGCTTACTGGACTTAACGATTGCAATCTCTTAAGAAACGTCACACCTCTCCACGCTTGTTACACGTAACTCTAGCCTTCGGTTTATAGCTGTCATTGGCGTAATGTCCTCTCTGATTACACTTGTAACATACTATATTGATCTTATTACAAAATCCCAGTTGTTTATTTCCACAAGTTCTACATTCTGGTATCGGAGGTCTCATAGGTCTTTGTTGATCCAAATCTTATGGACGGTTCCCTTGCCCATCACTTCCAGTTTCTAGTCTTCTATATCCAACATTCCTATTTGACTGATACTCAGGCCTTATATTGAAACGGTTCTGAAAATTCCTTAATTATTGGTCTTCTTCTCGTGTCTCCGCCTTCCCTTTTCTAGCTTCTTCTGTTTGTAATCAATAACTTTACTCCTAATCCATGACCTTACTTCATGTTGGAGTCTCTTAACTCTCTTATCATCGATATTCACATATTCGAACACAAACCTGGCTAGCTCTATAAACTTTGCTTCACATTACGCTATGCTCAACTTATCCTGCTTCAGTTCTAAAGTTTACATCCAATATGTGGTCTCAAGACGTTCAAAACCTTGTACTGATCTAACTACCATATTCAAAGTGAAGTATAGAATAAACATGTTCTTATATATATACTTGCCCAACAAGTAGAATAACAGTCTTCCATAAACAATAACCAATGCCTCTCCAATATCACTTTATTTCATACTTCATCATGATTAGTATTGGTATATCCTTGTTACCTTCTCCTTATCCATACCAAATTCTCGATAATAATAAACCTTGTAATCGTGTTGTAAGTCTAATGAGCAATCTGACTCGACGTTCAGTCCTCCTTTTAAAACAATTTCCTAAACTCGATCAAAACAAATTTCCAGTCAATGTAGGCACAACTTAATACTCAGAATACCGTCATTTTCGCCTTCGCGACTTCCAATCTTTGATACCTTTAAGGGTCGTAATAGTTTCCGACAAAATGAACCAATAGATACGAAGGTGTCAACAAATGTGGAAATATAACAATCATGTTTAGTAAGAATTTATGGTAAAAAGAATTTAACTAAGAGATCAAGATGATCATCGAACTTTATCAGGTTGCATTTGTCATTTTAAACACATAGTACAGAAGGTGGCCAACCTTTAGTACTTCCATGACAAACACACAACCAGTGGCGTCCCACCGGACTTCTATCACGCAGATAGGAAGTCCCTGAATCCCCTTTATATATAGGGTTGTTCATCTCAGTTACAAAAAGGAGGATAAAAAATTTAAGAGGAATATATGAAAATTTTAAGAGTTTCAAAAGTTTATATAATATTGGATCAAGTAGCCCCTGAACAATAGAGGTATTTTGTAAAGAATAAAATAATAGAAGTGAAAAATTGAATCTTTGAAAAAGGTAAATTGAATAAAATCAATGACTAGTTGTGAATAGACTTATCCTTACATCGAACGAATGGAGGTAATCACGCCTTGTCTCATGTAGGTGGTCCTTAGGGAAGTAAATTTCTAGTATGAGCTTATAGGTATGTCCCGCTAGTAAATCAACTTGTGCAATCTTGTATAAAGAAGGAATTTACGCTTTGGCCGCTCCTCTGGATGAATGTCCCTATCACGGGGGGTAAAATTGTTATCATATCGCAAGGAATCTATCTAAGTCTTTCTAGACGTTATCTTAGAGCTTCTACTCTCAATCAACTCTAACTATACTTGGTTCGGAACTCTGTGCGGTGTTTCCTATAGCGTTCGCGATATAGCCGAAGTCGCAGATAAAATTCGGGAAAGTACATAAGGATCTGCAGGTGATGTCTTCCGAACTGGTAGCTCTGACTCTCCGATTGACTCCTCCAGCTTCAAATTAGTTGTCCCGTCCGCAACCCGATCTTCAGATGGTTCCAGCGTATACTCGCTCGATATGTCGGAATACGATATAACATGGAAGTGCGTAACTTAAGTTAATATTTCTACAGAAAATTCGGCATGACCTATTCGTAAAATGGACTATGCCCTGTTTTAACAATATCTCAAATACTTACTCAATCATCCACACATAATCCATAATTCGTTCAATATTCCATCCATCTCCAATCCCTTTCATTCTACACGTAAGAAATAACTCTGCCTTAACATGCAGCTATACTATAAGAAAATAAATTTACCCAAGGGGTAATGGAAATCTCCACTTGGTCGGGTGCATGCACTGATACTGATATTGACGACTCTGGCTTAGGAAAAGGAATCTCAGATGAAGGTTAATCTCTCGAAACAACCATTATCTGTAACAACACATTAATAAACCAAGAAGATACTTAGACGGTAAAGGGTTATCTTAATTCTACTAATACTCATCCTAAAGCTAACCTACATCTACAAATCCTATCTTACCTATGAAGCTTAAGTCCTAGAGCGAACCTATCCTATTGGTCAACACTATATTCATAGATCCTAACTCAAACTCTATGTGAGTTTTCTCATCGTTTTTTCCTATCTTAGACTCTTCTACCTATTCTTGTTTCATTGACCAATAACCTGTATCTCTGATACCAACCTGTGACGCCCCCAAATCCGGGGTCAGGATTTGGTGCCACTATCGCTCTGAATAAAACATAATTATACAGACGACCCCTCAACAAAGGATCGATCACAGGTTATGGTATGAAACAAGAATCTAAAATATCAAAGTTTATTACAACATCTAATTCAGTTTTATTACAAACCATAATCCACCATCTAACCATTGGTGAGAACTAACATGAATTCTATCTGTCTCGCAACATGGAGCCTAAATTCTCGAATCAGGCCTTCTCACGGTCCTCTTAGCGGTTACTCGAAAACGGCATACTCCATTCCTAACTGAAAGGTTAGGGAATAATAAAAACAAGAGTGAGCCAAAAATTGCCCAGCAAGTGAAATCAATGTAAGCAGTTTTCATTTGATAAATCCATCAACTAAAAATTCATTAGTAATTAAATGGTAATCAATTGGTAATCAAAAGGTAATCATATGGTAGTCAACTGGTAATCAAATGATAATCAAATGGTATTCAATTGGTAACAAGTTTCAAGATATACATTTCTTTTCAAAGAATAAGATTAAGCAATTGAATTGAAACTTCCTGTAAGATGGTACGAGCTATACGGGTGATCAACCACGTAAAGCTCCAGACCATGTTTTCACAAGGTCCTAACATTCAGGATCCATAGGCACACATTGGCCTTAAAATAAATAAGTAACCACGACCGCCGCCTCGGTCATTACTGTGTTCCATTCATAAGTAATTCAACAAAGGGATTAAATGAATAAGAGGCTTTCAACATTTCCAACATTCATTTCAGGGTATAAGCCAATCCAAGACTTTATTGCAAGAGTTTGAAATTTTATAATTGATAGGCATGGAAAATAAGTGAGCAAAGGACTAAGTGTGCTTTGAGTATTCAAAGTTAACAGAGGTCAACAAAGTATAAGTTAAGATAAAGGTGCTGTTAAGCATGGTAAATAAGTCAACAAGGAAATAAGTACATATCAGGGGTTTAAAGGTTAACAAGAAAGTTCAGGGGATAGTTCAAGATAAAGGTATCATATGAACATGGTAAAGGCATTATACGAGTTACATGAAGATAAAGGATCAAATGTAGAGTTTGTAAATAAAGAGCAAGGTGTAAGGGTACAATGGTATAACAAACGATTGCATCAGAATGGTAAAGGACAAGTAAAGGTTATACGTATACTTGCAATAGAATTCAAAGGTAACATTCACATCATAACTTAAGAGAAACTACCACTTGAACAATAAGTGGAGGGAATAGACACTTGCCTCAAAAGCCGATAAACTAACTCAATAACTTGTACACCACTCCGACTTTACGTACACGGGCTCCTTTTCTGGCCTCCTACTTGTACCTATATAAAGGTATAATATCGTCTTAGTCTTTATAACTTAGTACCTCAACTTTGTTTACGTAACTCTAAGTACTTCTACCCCATCGTCATACAATCACATGTACTTATATATATATATACAATCAAGAAGCACATAGTGTCTTCACAACTTTAATTAACACTTAGACATGTAGTCACTTAACACATATTTGCTTAATGACATCAACAATTCTAGTCAAAATGACCATATAGACTTTCAACACATTCAACCTTTACGACATAACCGACCTTTAATCATTTAACATGTACCATGGGACGTCACATGACTTTCCTCAACATATTGATGAAAGGCCTCAAGATAAAGACTTCTAACATTCTTGTCTAGTTCCTTTTTACCATAAATAACACTTGATCACATAAAGCCACTTATACTCACAACATGTTTAGTTAACCAATACATAACAACTTACGACCAATTTATAGTTGACTAACCAAGTCTAGATTCAAGTTACTATAACAATGCTAATTCTAATTAAAGACAACCATATTGGTTCAACACATATGTAATTATTCAAATCACATCATAGCGACGTCTTATACCAATTAAAATACAATTAAGCAACTAACACATAATTGACCATGTATACCACATAAGATCATCAATTAACAAACTACTATACGACGCCACCAACTCAACCAATCTTCTCCGCTCTACTTCCTTCTCCCTCTCTTTATTTCTCTCTTCTCGGCCTCTCGGCCTCTTGGCCTAAACCAAAACCAAACACACCTAAACACACGCACTTGAACAACACACACTCACATCCTTCCATCTCTCATACTCACCTTTCTCACACAAGAACACACAATTTTAGAAAAAGACATACTCACACACACCATATATTTTTGAAAGAAGCACTCACACGAAAAAATATAATTTTTAAAACAAGACACGCTTACACGAAATATATTTTACAAAAATGAAACACTTCCTTTGTGAAAATCTCCTCAAGAACATAGTTTTAAAAAGAACTCACACACACAAACACACTTTGAAAGATCACCCATCTACTCACTCAAAATCATATTTTAAATCACACACACAAAATCATATTTTAAGAATCCAACTCTCTTTTCCTTACTCCCTCGATCTCTCTCACCGTCTTCCTCAATCTTTCCCTCTCGGTCCTCTCTCTCTCTCAATCTCCCTCTTTTCCTTTCTCCCTCAATCTCTCCCTCTCGGCCTCCTCCCTCTCCTTCATCTCCCTCTCTCGGTGTCTTGATCCAACACCACCATTCCACCTTAACTCCCACTCCAAAACCATAAACCATTTCACATACATCAACATCATCTCAAATAAAAATCAATTACAAAATTTAAAACTCTACCATACTTCACTTTCACTACAAAACACACATACAAGTCTAAATGTTCACCACACAACACTTTTACTCAAAAAGAATCATGACCCATTATCAAACTATCACTCAAATCACTAAATCTCACAAAATTAGTGACATGCAATCACTAAAACTCTTAGTTATTAACTATCCATCATCAAACATAACTATATACTAACAATAATTGAAACCCACAATCAAACTCTAGCTAAAATCATCAAATATCACCAAATGAATAACATGCATCCATAATCAATACCCAAATTATCAAAACAAACTTGAATTAAACTAATATATACAAAAATCAAGACTATGGCTCACCATGATCATCGCCAATGGTCGGGTTTCTTCTCGGAGGAGTCCAAATGATGGATCTCACCGAGAATCATCCCTATTACTAATAATCAACCATTGCATGTAAGTTTTACACAAAGAGGAATGAAAATCCGAAAATTCCCAATTTCAAAATTGAATCAAAACTTGATATTGACACAAGAGGGTTGTAGAGATTTGAGAGATGAGTGTTTTGGTTACTCACACTTGAAATTTGGATAAGAGAATCACAAGTTTTGGTGGGTTTAATCTTGTAAAAAGATGAAGAACAAGGAGAGGGGTTGGGAGAAGAGAGCCACGGGAGAGAAGAGAAGAAAAGAAAAAAAAAAGAACGGGAGTGGGGGAGAGTGTTGGCCTAGAGAAATGAGAGAGAAGTAGGGTGGGTGGGCTTTTAAAGAAGTAAAATAGAAGTGTGTAGAAAGTGAGTTAAAATTAATGTAAAAATAATATTATCTATTACATAGTTCTAGAAATAGATTATAATTTACAAAATTGTCCCACTAACTCCATTGCTAAATTAATAAAAACAAGGGCTATGATGTAAATTCATAATGCCCACTCTAGATCAATTAGAAATATTATTCTGCAAATAACTTTTGTAGATTAGATAATTAAAATTGCATTTACATAGAAATAATCAAATAAAATGTCCTTTTATCTCAAAAATAATTTTAAATAAAAATTTACCATTCTCTAGGTAACTAAATAAATTACCCACTGAAAATAAATAATCTAGAAGGTGTAGCATCCCTCAAAATAAATATTTAAAAATAAATGAATGATTTATAAAATTTGAATCATAAGTTTAAAAATAACATAAAATAATGCTAAGAAATATTTTATGTTGCTGAATAAATAATTCAAGCATACTCCAAATCTAATATAAATATTTTATGACTCAAGTAAGTTCTCAGAGCACTTAAATAAGAAACCACATTCATAATTAACTAATTATTCACCACGCACATAATTGACATTTTAAGCACGTAACAATTATGGCACATAAAGAAATTTCATAATTATAGGACTATATCAAAGAAATATTTTTATCCTAATTAATTATAACTAAAATATGAGCTTACACATAAATCACATCATACCAAGATCATCATTGCTAAATAAAATATCAAGAATAAAATCTCAATTGTTATTACTTAGAAATAAATGCAAAATAATTTTAAACAACTCTTATTAACAAAATAAATTTAAGGCTACTCTAATTAACACAAAGAGCCTATTAACACGCACATATAAAATTAATCGTATTCACATATTGGTAATAATTTACAAGTAAAAAAAAAATTCTAAGGCGTTACATCTCAAATGAATATTAAATAATTAAACCTCGAATGAATAATAAATAGTTAAACCTCGAATGAATAATAAATAATTAAACATCGAATGAATAATAATATTCATTAAATAAATAAAACTCGAATGAACATTTAAAGTAATATTCATTAAATAAATAATCATAAAGCAAGTATCACAATATACTTTCGAAAACCGCTATGCCTTCCATTAGCATATATAACTGAAATAGTATTCAAATAGTATTTCTCGACTGAGATAATACTCAAATAACATTCCTTGAAAGATATAGTAAGCAAATATCATTCTCCGAATGATATCACCTTCGAATAACAATCCTCAAAATACATAGTATTCTGCCGATGGTATCCCTCCGGGTTTCCACGGCTATCTACATATCTCAAAATACCGACTCCCGATTTAGAGTCGAAAACAATGAATATGCTCTTATATTTAGAGCTACCAAGTAAACCGGTTCATAACTACTTAACTCAAGAGATTTTATATAATCCAAAGGTCAAATCCATTTCAACAAGAAATAAGATATATCGCAAAACTGACCAATTTTATACATGGCAAAAGTAGTATTATATAGTCAATACTTCAAAGTATAGATTTAGAAACTCGCATGCATCTATCATATGCATATATTTCATCTCAACAATTTTATACCATCACATCTATATACGACGTGAGGTTTGAAAGCATGCATAATACCATATGCATCATCAGAATATTATAACTTAAAATAAAGCATGGAATGAGAAAACATGCCTGGAAATCCCGAAGTAGCAATAAGTCTCAGGTTGGTCCAGTAATCTAGAATCAACACAAGGTTCAAGATTAATAAATTAAACGCTTTCACCATCCTAAGTATATACTAACTCAAGTACAAAGTCCATTTCCAAATTAATTCCTTAAGAACTTCTACTCGAGCATGCTCGCTCACGCATTTTTATAAAATTGAAATATAATCCTTTTAACACGAAATCTTTTCGAGGGTCTTCCTAAACATACCTCGCATGTTATCACAAGGTTTCACATTCTATTATGACCTCTAAGTGGTTCGATCATAGCCTCAAAGTTGACTAAGTGGTATCGTTTGGTCTCGCGAAACATCCTTTACTAAAACACTCGTTTCTCCTAAACCGTAAATCGGATTCACATGATCTTCGCACCAAAACGAACCTCGAAACAAGACCTACACTATACTAGGCAGTGGTGACCTTGGACAGAAGGTATTATTCTCGAACATCACAAACAAAACAAGGCTAAGGAAAATCGGGCATTATAACGGCTATGTTTTAACGATTCCAAAGTTTAATCATAAACTTTACATAATCAATCCAACCAAATTACCAAGTCAAATCCTCAACATCATTACTAACCCATAATCATCATCAACCAGTCAAAACCAACATCTACTTGCTTATCATCAAATCAACATCAAACTTTCATCAAAATCACTTAAATCATCCTCATAATCAAACTAACTAAACTATACTTAAAACTAACCATATAAATCAATTTATAACTAAGGGTTTCAAGAGTTTATACCTTCCTTGATGCTTCATATACACTAACAATAGTTTATAATCCTTCCTTGAGCTTTGAACAAACCTTAACAAGCTTAATCCTTAAGAAACAAAATCAAGAATCATGAAAAGTTACTATTTATCCTCATCTTGTAAAATCCATAACAATTCGAAAAATAAGAGTTCGGTGCTAAGATTTTTACCAGACCTTGTGCTCTTCATAATATTTCTTTTGAGTTATAGATCGCCAAATTTAAAGCTCCCTAGCTAGGGTTTTGAGCCCCATCTTTCCGCTGGACAGAAACTGGACAGTTTGGGTTCTCCAACTTGGGGAAGGGATTTGGCTAGGCTACACTCCTTTGTTGACTATGAAATTTTGAACGAATGTTATCCATGGAGTGGAGAAGCTATGGTTAAAAATTGGTGATTTTAGGACAAGTAGATTTGGAGTTATGAATTTTTCTCTTCTCCTTGTGCAAGCTGAGCAGATTGTTGAAGAAATGGGGGAGAGTTTTCTTTTTCTTTCTTGCCTTGGTTGATTGATAAAAATGCTGATATTTGTTGGTCAAAGTGGTGAGTCATCACCTTTGCCTTGTCACAGGGACACATGTCGCACATGCAAGAGCTTAGCTAAAGTAGTTTTACTGGTTTGCTTTACTGGTTTGTTTCCTTTCACATGGATGATCCAAATGTTGCATCCCTCGAATTAATCCTGTTACATGTTACTTCCATGTCTATATTTAATCCTGTTAATGTCGTGTTGTTCCGTCACCACTTAATCTCGTATTTAAATCGATTCGTGTCTCGTTGTTCGGTTACGGCTTAATCTTGATGAACGTTCGCAGGGATTTCTTAAGGGTTCTATCGAAGTAGTTTACCGTAAACGTTCTCGATATCTCTAATTCTTTTATTAAATCCATATCCATGGAATTGATAATTTAATCCTCCAATACTTTCAAATAATGATTAATCCGTCCGTTATTGGTGAAATTTCGGAGAAAACAGAAATTCTATTTTTCCGATTCTGACAGCTTTTGCATTCCTTCATTTACATCGCAGATTACTAATACGACTTCGAAAGTTCATTATCCCGACTCGTACATAGGGTGGTCTGAAAATCTTTTTCGGTTCAGAAATTTACTATTCATCAGGATTTTACTATTCATCAAATAAAAAAAATTTTAACTAAGTCCAAAATTTGGGGTTATTACATTTCCTGACACAGCTCAAGGGATTTCTGGTGCAGATGAAGTTCAAAGATTGGTCGAGGACACTGTCAATGAGGGAAGCACACAAGAACCTTTGACTCAAAGTGTTGAAGCAGCTTCTGAACCTCAAGCTCCACAAGAACCATTGGTAGCAAATACTGATGTAAGCATATCAAATCCTGACGGTGTTCATCCTGACGCTAGTGGTGCTCCTGATGCTGAGCCTATCCTGATACAGCCACTTCGTTCAAGACCAATGGATCATCCTATCACAGATTCACAGGATAAACTGAAAGGTATAGCTATTCCTGATCCTGATGTTACTCATAGTACTGATGATGATGACTCTGATGATAGTGATGATGATGAGAATCGAAAAGAGAAGGAACAGCTTGCTACAGCACTCAAAGTTAGTCTTGGAACTAATTTTGGTTCATCAAGTACATATATGGCTGGCAAAGCTTCCACTGGGAAAGATCAGAGACAAGATTTTCTATTCCTTCCTTTAATCTTGCTGAGGCACTTAGACAGAATGAATGGAACAATTCATGGTACAGATCTACTGAATCTATAAGTTATTCTTCTGCTTTGGAACATGCCTATGATGCAGTGAAATCTATAGAGAATCAAGACTTGAAGAATCATCTGAAGGCTACAACTCTGTTATCCAAAAGCCTGAAAAGTGAGATTGATTCTATCAAGAATTCAACTGAGTTGGTGAGGAATGATATTACTCAAAATTTTACAAAGGTGCCTACTATTTTTCAGCTAAGGGTAGTAGAATCCCAAGTGAAATCTGTCATTTCTGAACAAACCTCCATCAACAGAAGGATTGATTCTCTGGATACTAAGGTAACTGACATTCAAGCCTCTCTTTCCTTAATTTTGAATTTATTGTCAAATCCTGATGTCAAAAAGGGGGAGAAGGTTAGTCAGACAAAATGCACACCTGATCTGGTTTGTAGGATGTAGCTATCAATTATGGATAGGTTTCAGTCTTTGTAATTGATTAGGACTTATCATTGATAGAGAAGCTGTGTAGTATATAAACACAGTTTAGGTTTTGATATCGATATACATTGATCGAGATCAATAGCATACACGAGTATCTTTGTAACCTAGCAGCTCTAAAGAACATCAGAATTTCTTGAGAGAGTTTGTAACAGTTTTATATCAGATTTAATAAAGCTGTTATTGTTCTATTGTTCTTTCATATTTATGAGATATATATTACTCAGTCGAGAATCTTATACAATTGTATTCAACCCCCTTCTACAATTGTTATTTACTGGGCAACAGATAGGGACACCAGAAGCCCTACAGATACAACCAAGGCCTATGAAAGGAGAAAGAGGTCTAAGACAGCTGGGGTTGCGCAGGGATCACACACAGTGCAAACCACAACTTCAAGTAGATTTGGAGTTATGAATTTTTCTCTTCTCCTTGTGCAAGCTGAGCAGATTGTTGAAGAAATGGGGGAGAGTTTTCTTTTTCTTTCTTGCCTTGGTTGATTGATAAAAATGCTGATATTTGTTGGTCAAAGTGGTGAGTCATCACCTTTGCCTTGTCACAGGGACACATGTCGCACATGAAAGAGCTTAGCTAAAGTAGCTTTACTGGTTTGCTTTACTGGTTTGTTTCCTTTCACATGAATGATCCAAATGTTGCATCCCTCGAATTAATCCTGTTACATGTTACTTCCATGTCTATATTTAATCCTGTAAATGTCGCGTTGTTCCGTCACCACTTAATCTCGTATTTAAATCGATTCGTGTCTCGTTGTTCGGTTACGGCTTAATCTTGATGAACGTTCGCAGGGATTTCTTAAGGGTTCTATCGAAGTAGTTTACCGTAAACGTTCTCGATATATCTAATTCTTTTATTAAATCCATATCCATGGAATTGATAATTTAATCCTCCAATACTTTCAAATCATGATTAATCCGTCTGTTATTGGTGAAATTTCGGAGAAAACAGAAATGCTATTTTTCCGATTCTGACAGCTTTTGCATTCCTTCATTTACATCGCAGATCACTAATACGACTTCGAAAGTTCATTATCCCGACTCGTACATAGGGTGGTCTGAAAATCTTTTTCGGTTCAGAAATTTACTATTCATCAGGATTTTACTATTCATCAAATAAAAAAAAATTTAACTAAGTCCAAAATTTGGGGTTATTACAGTCTCCCCTACTTAAAAGGATTCCGTCCCGGAATCTAAGAAAATAGCCGAGGTTACTCTTCCAATATAGTAATCTCCAGTTTCCAGGTTGACTCTTCAACTCTCTGGTTCCATTACAACACTTTCTCATTCCGGTCTGCGATATCTACCGGACGCTTTATATAAGCCAATTCTGGCTATGATCATATACACCCATTTTCTATCAACATTCGATTATTCTTGCAATCGGCGGTACAACACTTACCGTAACTCCGGTTCTCTGAAAGGTTTCTTCCGGTCGGTCCGTCGGTCTACGGATCCTATGTAGTGCTCGCACTCAATCTCGTTGCCAAACATGTTTGGAAAACTCCTCCCGAATCGGGAGTTCAATCACTGGTTCTTATCTGACACGATGGTGACTGGAACTCCACGTCACCCAACTATCTCTTTCGTAACTCTTCGGTTAACGATCTCTTGCTGATAACAAAATATGAGTAGACTCATTTGATCCATCAATTATAGCTCAATTGATGTCATAGTCCGACTTGATTCTTGTTGATCCTATCACAGAGTCCATTATAGTAAAATTACATTCCTAATCAGGAATCTCTATTAACTGTGATAGTCAACTAGGTCTTTGTTCTGCCTTCATTTTATGACATATCCAATATTTGTTTACCAATCGATAAATCCTTTTTTTTATCCGACCACTTATAACATTTCCTTAACTTTCTTTACCTTTTTGTACTCTCGGTGTAGCTGTCTCTTTATGACAGATCTTTATTCCTTAAATCGTTCTGGCTCATTCAGGACCTTTAAATAATCCTTTATGTTCTCGTGACTTCAAACTTCATCCTTTCAGTTCTTCTTATTAGTCATTCCGAAGATTTAGCATCTTTCATTTCTTGAACTTTTGGAATCCCAACTCGGTAAAATATACCTTATGATTCCTGGAAATTTTCTCACATTTCTCGATCCATTCAACTTTTTCAGTCTTTCGAGTAAGTCTGGTCAGTGGGGCTGCTATCTTAGCAAAATCTTGTACACATCTTCGGTAATATCCGACTAAATCCATAAAATTACTCACCTCGGTTGGTGTAGTTGGTCTTTCCTAGTTTGAAACGTCTCCTATCTTTGCAGGGTCAACCAGTACTCCTTTACTGTTGACCACATGTCCTAAAATGTTGCCCAGTAATAATCTATTGTAGAAGGGGGGTTGAATACAATAGAGTAATATAATCGACTTCTTAATGTATATATCACAAATATGAAAAGAAAGATAACAGCTTTATTAAATCTGATATAAAACTGTTACAAACTCTCTCAAGAAATTCTGATGTTCTTGAGAGCTGCTAGCTTACAAAAACTCTCTCAAGAAATTCTATGTTCTCGAGAGCTTCTAGGTTACACAAATACTCGAGTGTAATATTGGTTTTTAAACCAAAACCTAAAACTGTGTTTATATACTTCACACAGCTTCTCTATCAATAACAAGATAAGTCCTAATCAATAACAAAGATAGAAACCTATCCTTAATCGATAGCTACATTCTACAAACCAGGAACCGACAGAATAAACTTCCATGTTTATCTAGACTCCAAATATAACTCGAAGTAGGAATCCTGATCAGCTTCCAGTCCTGATGATCAATCCTGATCCCAGTCCTGACATGTATCTTGATCCTGACGACCATGTAATCCTGATGACGTCAGCAATCCTGATCAGTTGAGTCTAGCTCCTGACGATCATTGAATTCTGATCTAACAATCTCCCCCAATCTCATACTTTGTGAAATAAAGTATAGATTCCAAATATTCAATGATGTCAAAAACATATATACAAAATGTACAGAATCTGCAGCAACAACTTATCTGTTTAGACTCTTTGATAGAACAGATTCATCTTCAAGAAGTTGGATAACAGATTTTCTTCTTTTTCTTCAAGAATTTGAATCAGTCTTTCCTTAAGATTTCTGAGTTCTTCATCTTCCTCATTAATCTGGTATATATGTTAGATATAATTGCTGACGTTTGTTCATCAGTGTTTAAGTAACAGGTACATATCAGAGTTTATATAGAAGCCAGTCAGAGTTTGATAAAGTCTGACTGGGTGAAGAGTTCACATGGAAGCCGGTCAGAGTTTGATAAAGTTTGACAGGGTGATAATTGACTTAAGCTGTCGGTGCAAAGATAAAGATTCTAGAAGCAATATATTCTGAAGATGGAAAGAAGCAGAATATATTGATACAGCTAAGGAAACGGAATAGAAGACTGAAGCAATCCTTAATTGATATGAATTGTATAGCTAATTTATAGGAGTATCAATTAGATAAGGATTGTATGTAGCTGTGTACTATATAAACACAGATAGGTTATCCCTAGAAGGGATGCGAACATAGAATTATTATTCTTGTAACCTAGTATCTCTTTGTGATTCATTAACATCACTAAGAGAGAATTATTTAATATAATTCAGTTTGTTGATTTACAAACCTGTGTTCTTGATTGTTATTTTCATACATACTTGATTATATATTGTGTATTCGGCCTAACAATTGGTATCAGAGCTTAGGCTGTTTAATATATACAGTTTTACGATTCAAACACAGTAATAATCATGTCTGAAGAAAATCAAGCTCCTCCCAAGGTTGAACAGGTCAAACCTAATTCTGTGAGTCGATATGAAACAATCAGGGTTCCAATTCTCAGGCCAGTGGAGTATCCAATATGGAAGGTGAAGATGACCATGTTTCTGGAGGCAACAGATCCAGAATATCTTGACAGAATTAATGATGGTCCTCATAATCCAACCAAACTAGCCCCTGTTGTTGCTGGCCAAGAACAAAAGACTGTTCCAAAGGAGAAGAAAGATTATACTCCTGAGGACATCTCATCTCTTGCAAAAGATGCAAAGGTTAGACATCTTCTCCACAGTGCTTTAGATAATGTTATGTCTAACAGAGTAATTGGTTGCAAAACTGCAAAAGAAATCTGGGATGCTTTGGAAGTCAGGTGTCAAGGAACCACTGCTATAAAGAAAAACAGGAAGACAATACTCACACGGGAGTATGAGCACTTTGATTCAAGACCTAATGAAACCTTGACTGAGACTTATGACAGATTTTGCAAACTATTGAATGATCTGTCTCTGGTTGATAAAGAATATGACCTTGAAGAGTCAAATCTCAAGTTTCTCTTATCCCTACCTGAAAGATGGGATTTAAAGGCGACAACAATCAGAGATAATTATGATCTTGCAGATACAGATCTTGATGAGATCTATGGATTGTTAAAGACTCATGAACTTGAGATAGAACAAAGAAACAGGAGATCCAGCAAGAAGACAAAATCTGTTGCTCTCAAAGTTGAGGAGAAGTCCATCAAGAAGGAATCATCAAGGAAGAAAGCCAAGGGAAAGGCTTTAGTCATTAAATCTGAAAGTGAGTCATCAAACTCTGATGATGACTCAAACTCTAATGAAGCTTCTGACTCTGAGGATGATGAAGAACAGATAATGCAAATGGCTGCATTGATGGTGAAGACCTTCAAGAAGATGGGATTCAAGAACTTCAAGAAAGGAAAGAGATTCTCAAGGAAAGATTCAAACTCTGAAAGGAAAAGTTTTAGAAAGTCTGATGGAAGGGATACCAAGTCTGGCAAGAAGGATAAATCTGAAATCCAGGGCTACAAGTGTAAGGAGATGGGTCACTATGCCTCAGAGTGCAAGAAAGGAAAATCTGAGAAAGCACTCATCTCTAAAGGCAAAGACTGGGCAGATACTTCAGACTCTGATGATGGAGTAAATTATGCTCTTATGGCAACTGTCAAAGATGAGACTGAATCATCTGAAAATAAGGTACCCCTAACTACTTATGCTTATGATACTGATAATATATCTGAGTTAAGAGTATATCTGAAAAGCGTACATGTTAGTTATAGGGATCAGACTTTAGAGAATGAGAGAATTAAATCTGAGAATCTTAGCCTTAAAGATAGAAACAAGTTTCTTGAAGGAGAACTTGAAAATATGAAGCAGATTCAAAAAGAAAGAGATGATGCTGTTTATGTTGAACATGAGTTGATTAAAATAAATAAGCAGCTAGAATCTGATCTAGAAAAAGAAAGAAAAATAATCAAGACTTGGACAAACTCTGGAAGAGACACTCATTAAGTGTTTCAGACAGATTCTGTAGGTTTAGGCTATTGTGAAAATGATGAACTTAGGTTTAAAGACAAGGTTAAGGTTAAACCACAACTTAAACCTGTGAAATCTGTTCCAGAGTCCACTAAGTTAAAATCTGTTGTAGTAAGAGAAGCTGATATGGAATCAGATGAAACCTGTGAAAGACAGGAAAATATTATAACAGAAAATCTTATGGAAATAGAAGCTGTTAGAAAGCCAGTAAAAACTTGTGAAAAACAGGTTAATGTTGGCTTGATGACAGGAAAACAGTTCAATCATAAGCTGAAAGAGGTAAAGTCTGCCATGAAACCAAAAGGGTCCAAGAAGAATAGGAATGGAAAGATAGGCATAAATAAAAGAAATAATCATTTGCCTACTGCTGCTGCTCCAAGGAAAACATGTTATAATTGTGGTAGTACTAACCATCTTGCTAGATTTTGCAATAAGAACAAAGATATTAATTCTTTATCTTCTACATCAGGAGTAAAGAATGATTATGTAAGGGTTAAACCACAGACTTTATGCACACACTGTGGGAGCACTTGGCATTCTATTTATACTTGTAAGAGTTATCATGCTATTTATCACAATTATTATGAGCTAAAACCCAATCTGAAGTGGGTTAGAGCAAACTCTGCAAGTGTAAAGTCTGACAATGTTAGTTTAAACTCTGTTGATAGTCATTCCGCTGCAAAAGCTAACACTGTTAAGAAAGCCAAAGGATCCAAGCAAGTCTGGGTCCTTAAAACTAACACTTAGTGTTTGTTTGTGATTGCAGGGCATAAAAGAGAGCACCCTTATCTTGGACAGTGGATGCTCATGACACATGACTGGAAATAAAGCCCTGCTATCAGATTTTGAGGAGAAGGCTGGCCCAAAAGTTTCCTTGGAGATGGCAACATAGGACGTACTATGGGATATGGCAATATCAATCTTGGAAGTGTCATCATCACAAATGTAGCTCTAGTCTCAGGACTCAAGCATAATCTGCTATCTGTGAGTCAAATCTGTGACAGAGGAAACCATGTAGATTTTCATACTGAACACTGTGAAGTTATCAGTAAATCTACTAGAAAAGTTGTTCTAGTTGGACACAGGCGGAACAACATTTATGAAGCAAGTTTGGTAACAAACTCTGATGGAAAAACAGTGTGTCTGACTGCAAGAATGTCAAATGAAGAGAGTTGGAATTGGCATAAGAAGCTCTCTCATCTCAATTTGAACAACATCAATGAGCTAATAAGAAAGGATCTTGTAAGGGGACTCCCAAAATCAATACTCAGTCTAGATGGCCTATGTGATTCTTGTCAAAAGGCCAAGCAAAGGAAGTCATCTTTCAAGAGCAAATCTGAATCTTTAGTAGTGGAACCTTATCATCTTCTACATGTTGATCTCTTTGGACCAGTGAATGTGATGTCTTTGGGCAGAAAGAAATATGCTCTAGTAATTGTTGATGAATATACTAGATATACATGGGTGTATTTCTTATCAAAGAAGGATGAAACTGCTCAAACTCTGATGGATCATGTAAATCTACTGGACAAAGGATCACAGCACAAAGTCAAAATTATAAGGAGTGATAATGGAACTGAATTCAGAAACTCAATCATGGAAGCTTTCTGCAAGGAAAGAGGAGTGAAACAAGAATTTTCTGCACCTGGAACTCCACAGCAAAATGGTGTAGTTGAAAGAAAGAACAGAACTTTAATTGAAGCAGCCAGAACTATGCTTGAAGAAGCAAAATTACCAACTTATTTCTGGGCAGAAGCTGTTCAAACTGCTTGTTTTACTCAAAATGCTACACTGATCAACAAGCATGGGAAAACACCATATGAGATGGTGAAAAATAAGAAGCCAAATTTGAAATATTTTCATATATTTGGATGCAAATGCTTTGTGTTGAAGACTCATCCTGAACAGTTGACCAAGTTCGAGTTAAAAGCTGATGAAGGAATCTTTGTTGGCTATCCATTGTCAACAAAAGCATTCAGAGTCTACAATCTGAGAACTAAAGTGATCATGGAATCCATACATGTGTCATTTGATGACAAGAAAATAACTGGACTTGAAGATGAAAATGAATATGATCAACTACGTTTTGAAAATGAAGATTTATTCTCTGATGATGTAAACTCTGATGAAACTGGTCTGACAAACTCTGACGAAGCATACTCTGAACCTCTACTGGTAAATACTGGAGAAACTGGAAATTCTCAAATTGAACAAAATAGAGAACCAGTTGAGGGGGAGCGTGAAGAAGCTCAACAAGACACAGCAAGTGAGTCAGTTGAGGAAACTGATTCAAACTCTGACAGTTCAAACTCTGAGCCATCCAATTCAGGGGGAGCCTCAGATACTGCAGAAAGTCAACATATGAATCAGGAGAGCATGGATCAAGGGGGAGGATCCAATAATGATGCAAGAAACCACTTACCAACAGCAAGAAAGTGGACACAGGCACACACACCTGATCTCATAATTAGAGATCCTGATGCTAGTGTGAGAACTAGAAGTGCAACAAATAATGAGTGTCTGTATCATGCTTTCTTGTCTCAAACAGAACCAAAGAAAGTGGAGGAAACTCTTCAAGATGCTAATTGGATTACAGCAATGCAAGAAGAGTTAAATGAATTTGAAAGAAATGAAGTCTGGACACTTGTACCTAGACCAAAGAATAGATCAATTGTAGGTACAAAGTGGGTTTTCAGAAACAAGACTGACAGTGAAGGTGTGATTACAAGAAACAAGGCTAGACTTGTGGCTAAAGGTTATTCACAACAGGAAGGAATTGACTATGATGAAACCTTTGCTCCAGTTGCAAGATTGGAGGCCATAAGAATTTTTCTGGCCTATGCTGCACACAAGAAGTTTAAAGTCTTTCAGATGGATGTAAAAAGTGCTTTTCTCAATGGGAAGCTTGAAGAAGAAGTGTTTGTTGAACAACCACCAGTATTTGTAGATCCCAAGCATCCAGATTATGTCTACAGGCTTGACAAGAGCATGGTATGAAACTCTTGCTCAATTTCTTTTAGAAAGTGGGTTCACAAGAGGTACAATTGATAAAACCTTGTTTTATTTCAATTCTGGTGATGATTTGCTTTTAGTTCAAATTTATGTAGATGATATTATTTTTGGATCTACTAATGACAAACTTTGTAAGAAGTTTGCAAAGCTTATGCAGTCCAGGTACCAAATGAGCATGATGGGAGAGCTTAGTTATTTTCTAGGCTTACAGGTCAAGCAAACAGATGATGGGATTTTTATCAATCAAGCAAAGTATACCAGAAATCTTCTAAAGAAATTTGGTATGCTTGATAGTTCATCTGCTCCAACTCCCATGGCTACTGCAACAAAGCTAGACAAAGACACAGGTGCTAAAGTGGATATGACAACCTACAGAGGCATGATTGGGTCTTTACCGTATCTCACTGCAAGTAGACCTGATATCATGTATGCCACATGTCTTTGTGCAAGATTTCAAGCAGATCCCAGAGAGCCTCATCTAACAGCTGTAAAAAGGATTTTCAAATATCTCAAAGGAACCATAACCTTGGGTTTGTGGTATCCTAGAGAATCAGAGTTTAAGCTAATTGGTTACTCTGATGCAGATTTTGCAGGCTGTAAGATAGACAGAAAAAGTACAAGTGGAAGCTGTCAATTCTTAGGTGACAGATTGGTTTCTTGGTATAGCAAGAAACATAAGTCAATTTCCACATCCACTGCAGAAGCAGAGTATATAGCAGCTGGTAGCTGTTGTGCACAGATTCTATGGATGAAGAATCAGTTGCTGGATTATGGTTTGAGGTACTCTAAAATACCTATTTTCTGTGATAACCAAAGTGCTATTGCTATGACAGGAAATCCAGTACAACACTCCATGACCAAGCACATCAGCATAAGGTATCATTTTATCAGAGAACATGTGGAAGAAGGAAACATTGAGCTTCATTTTGTGTCTACAGACCAACAACTTGCAGATATCTTCACCAAACCTTTGAGTGAAGCTACTTTTACAAGATTGGTAAATGAACTTGGAATGATCTCTGGTTCTGACTAGAGATACAGGTTAGACTCAAAAACTATACATGTTTGATTTTTATGCTCATGATTCCTTGCATGTATTAACTGATATGAGTACCAGTGTCATAAACTCTGAACGTAAACTCTGATGCTAAACTCTGATAGTCATAAAAGTGTTGGTCATACTCTGATAGTTATAGTCTAAGTTATACTCTGATTGTAATTTTGTCTGAAACACAAGGACCAATGAAGAAATTTGTATGAAGCATAATTCTCAGTAAGTAATTATGAATCCTTAAGAGTTGTATAGATTCTGATCTCAAATATGTGCCGTAAGTTAACACAGCATGATACTGTCTCTGTATTTATAGCATCTCTTAGTTTATTGATCCTATACACTGAGTCTGTATTAGCTGTTTGCATTTTCTCTCATAAATTAATTGTATTAACTGATGGAAAGTCTAAACTCTGATTATTAATTGCAAATAATTCACCCTCAAATCAAAAGATGCCAAACAGAGCACAAATTCCTTTGAGATCATGTTGTGCCTAGGAAGATCCAGGAACTTATTGTATGAAATAAGGGCTAAAATCTTTGATTTTTGGTGACTAGTGCCAACCACTGATTACTGGAAAAATTTAAAAAAAAATTTAAAAAAAAAATATATATATATATATATATATATATATATAGGGGGTGAAAAATAAAAGATATATCCAAATGAAAGGATATCAGTATTACAGAGTTTAGACATAAAAATCAGATTTTATGTTTTACATGAGAGTTTAGGCAACCAGTTTTCACTGCTTAAGTTTGTGGATTTTATGCACTTTGAGATGATTTAAATATTGATTTCGGTAAACTCTGCTATTGCACACACAATTCTGCACACCTGTACAGTTTGAGAAAAGAATTTATTGACAAAGAAGGACAAATGGTAAACACTGATGTATTGTGTGAAATATGCCGGGGTAACTTTGTTTTAATCTCTGATGGTTAAAATGATTTCTTTGTTTCAGACATTTTATAATTTTGAGGAAAAACATTTGTTTTGGTATTTCAAAAGAGTATGTTTGGGCATTGGTTTAGAAAAGTGTTAAAGAGAGGAGAGAGATTGCATACATAGGAAAGTGTAATCGGCTGTAATTATTGCTGTTTTTACTGCGCATGCGCATTGGAAACTGCCAATTACTGCTATCAGTCATTGCATGTGTGACACGTGTCTCATTTACACAGTATACGGGGTAAGACAGTTGTGTTTTAATGATTAAAAACTGTTCATTTTTTAATTTTAAATTTTAAATTTATACATTATACACACAACCGTTACAGTTTTTCACGACTTACTCCAATTGTATTCTAGTTTCACTCACACATATTCACAAACACTTTCTTTCTTAAACTCTCTCGTGTTTTTGAAGCTATTTTCTGTTTCTTTCTTGATATTACTAATGGCTTCAACTGCTTTCACTGCTTCTGGGTTAGAGTTCGTTCCTAATAATTATTCAGCCCCATTAAACACTGTCAATGCACCAGAGGTGTTTCATATCATACAAAACTTTCTTGCTCAGTCAGAAATTGGGCGTGCTTTGGTGGAGCCTGCAAAGCTTTATGGATCTCAGATCAAAGCTTTCTGGGAAACTGGTGTTTATGATGATGGTGGTGATTCTGGTACCCCATCCATAGTTTTTGAGTTCCAGGAGACAGAGTTTGTCATAACTCCAGGAACTGTTCGTGAAGCAATGGGCTTTGCAGAGTCTGATGCGTACACCATTAATGTTGGTGATACTGAACTTCAGAGAATGATGCAAGCTATTGGGTATACTGGATCTTTGGCGAAGATAGGCCAATTGAAGCGACCGCTCTTACGAAAAGAATGGAGTTTCTTTTTCGATTGCATAACTAGAGCGTTCGGGAAGAAATGCACAAATTGGGATGCCATTCCAATAGACAGTCTGCAAATCGGGTATTCACTTCTATTTAACAGTAATTATGATTTTGCTAGACTTGTCTTAATGAACATAGGAGAGAAATTAACAGAGAATAGGCATGTAGTCTATTTTTCTAGATTTTGTCAAATTTTATTCTCTGCATGTGTTACTAATGTTGAGATTAATGAGGAGGACGTAATTCCCTCATTCAAATTGCACAAAAGGGTATTCTCTGATCTTACGAATAAGGATTTAAAGAAGGTTAATGTTGGTGAGTTGTTGTTACCTGAGAGAGTTCTTCAGTTTTTAAATCCTGAACCTCAACAACAACAAGAACCAGAAAATCCTGAGGTCTCTCCATCTCCAACTCAACCTATTCAATCTGCATCTCAACAACCAAGGACTGGTGGTAGGATCAAACACAGGGCTTTCAAAACTTCAAAGTCTGTGAATCCAGCTACTGAAGTTGGTGTGTCAAAAACCTCTATGCCACAGTCTGATGGTCCATCAAAGAAGCAGAGGGCAAAAAGGCCAAAGTCTGATAATGCTGTTGAGGACAGTGAAACTGATGAAGAAACTCTTCATCAGAGAAAAAGAAGATTGGTGGCTGCACATCTCTTTGGTGCATCAAATGTAACTGCTGAAGCTGTCAATTTGGACAGAGTCTCTGAGGAAGATGTAGCTCCTGAAGATATTCTTCAAGAGGAGATTTTTGATACTCATGTGCCTAATGAGGACAGAGTAAATGCTGAAACTGGCATGGTACATTCTGAGAATGAAGCTCCTACATCAAACGCTGATGATGTAGTTGAGGAAGCTTCAAATAAAGGTGCAGATGAAGCTCCTGAAATTCTTGTTCAGGATGCTACAGAAAATGTTGAGGCTGAAATTTTTGAGCCACAGGGATTTGATATGGATGTTGAAGCACACAACTCTGTAAACTCTGACAATCTTGAAGTTTTTGATGAAACAGAGGGTGTGGAAGCTGATCAAGCCACGGTTATTCTTGAAGATTCTATGGCTACACACACAGAGATTCTCTCTGTTACTCATCAGGTAATTGAAAAGGGTGAGGAAGTCGATCAGACTTTAAATGCTAATGCTCCAGAAACTGTTGCTGCAAATCCTGATGTTGCTGACAAGGATGCAACAGAGAATGTTCCCATAGAAGCAGAGTTTGTTACAAACTCTGAAGCTAATAAAGCTGAGATCAATGAAGCTGAGCAGATTAACATTGAGACTGCTGCAGAGAATGTTCCTGAAGAGAATTCCGCAGAGAATGCTAATGTTGAAGATAGTCCTGCTCATTCACATCCTGATGTGCAAATGGAGTTATCTGATATTCAAGCAGACTCTGATGAAGAAAGAGAGGTCAATCGAGCCACTGCTGAGCACTTTCAAGAAATGTACTATAACAGATGGGCTGATGCAGATTGTATCTTTTCTGCACAGAGAGCTGCTGATTTTCTTAGTGATTCTGTGAAGACAATTTCAAATCCTGATATTCTTACAAGTCTAAAGGCTACTGTGATTCACATTAAATCTCTCCACAATAGATTTGATGAGTCTCATAAGGAAGTCACTGCTTTGAGGAATGAAGTTGGTCTGAGGGATCTTACTCTGAAAAATGATAGAGCTTACTACAATTCCATGTTCAAGAAGCAAGCTAAGGACTCTGATGACATTCAGAAGAGGCTTGGGAAAGTTGAGGACAACCAGACTGCTATGTCTGCCCAACTGACTTCAATTTCTAATGCAATTGAGCTGTTGACATCAGTACTACTTTCTGATGATGTCAAAAAGGGGGAGAGTGTACCAAGTGACAAATGCAAAGACACTCCAACTCTGAGACGGAGGGATGATGGTAATGATGGTGGAAACAAGGGAGATGAAAAGAGCTTAAGATTAAATGCTGATAGAAGACTACTTTCAAGAAGATCAAACTCCGATAAAAGATCAAACTCTGGAAAGGGAATTGCAAACTCTGCCAGTGGTTCAAGATACAAAAGTTTGATAATCTCTGATAAGCCATCTACTGATGAGGAAATTGCTGCTAAGGTGTTTATGGCAGAACATGGAAAAGATGTTACAATTGAAGATATCCAAGCTGAAGAGCAAATGCTTGCTGAAGAACACAAGAAGAATCTTGAAGCTGGAATCTACAAACAGAAGGAAATCAAGGCTCCTAGAAAGAAAGAAAAAGGAATTGTTATCAAAGAGAATGTAAACTCTGATCAGAGTTTACAGTACTCAAGGAGGCCTGTGATTAAAAATGCTGACAAAGGAAAAGGTAAACTGGTAGAAGAAGAACAGTTACCTAAGAAGATTTATTCAACCTCTGACATTGCTCAAGTTGAAACAAGATTAGCTAAATCAACCTCTGACGCTGCTCAAGTTGATGTTTCTACTAAAGTTATAACAACCTCTGACGTTGCTCAAGTTGTACAGAAATCTACACAACTTCCAGGATTCAGCAAACCTAAAATTCTTGAAGAATTAAAGCTTGAAGCTGTGAAATTCTCAGAAACCAGAACTGTATTGGGAAAAGAAGCTTTTGATAAATCTGGACTGGGATCACACAGAGAGAGAAGAATAAATAACAGATCTCAAGATAACATTTCACTGGCAGAATCTGGTATTGGGGTTACACAAGAAAACCTTGATAAGTTAGAATCTGTTCAGTTGATTTTTCACAAAGTATTGAAGAAGCAGTTTTTGTTATACATCATGAGTGATGGAAGAGTTTATAAAGTTGGAGAATCTGATGTTAATCTCAAATCATGGGAAGAACTGGAATATGTGCTTTATCTTCTAAAAGTCAAAAACAGACATACTCATGATGTTGCTCAAGTTTTGAGAGAAAAGATGCTGAGATCTAAAGCTATGCTTGGAGGAGGAGTATCAAGTGTTTATATTCCAAAGTATAGGGATCATAATGGAAAGTTAGTGGAGATGAAGAGAAACAGTGCTAGATTTAGAACAGCACTTGGAACAAAAGTTTTAGAATTCAACCTAGAGTCAGACAAAGCTCATTACATTCGGCTAGGAAATGATATGAGAAGAAACAGCATATATTCTCTAAGAGCTGCTATCTACCAAACGGGGGAGAGTGATTCAGAACTTAAAGAGCTAAAAGAGATTATGGTGGATGAGCTACAGAAGGCTGAAAGAAGACTGCTGATTGATTATCTCAGGACAGTACCTGATATTGAAGAAGTCAAGTAAAGTCTGACTGTAATTTTTTATGTTTTCTATTCTAAGTTAAATTTAAACTCTGTTTTAAAATTAAACTCTGACATATTTTAAACACTGCATTTGTTATATGTTTTGACATCATCAATTATCTTTTTAACTTGTACATTTTGGTATGAACAAGTTGGGGGAGATTGTTAGATATAATTGCTGACGTTTGTTCATCAGTGTTTAAGTAACATGTACATATCAGAGTTTATATAGAAGCCAGTCAGAGTTTGATAAAGTCTGACTGGGTGAAGAGTTCACATGGAAGCCAGTCAGAGTTTGATAAAGTCTGACAGGGTGATAATTGACTTAAGCTGTCGGTGCAAAGATAAAGATTCTAGAAGCAATATATTCTGAAGATGGAAAGAAGCAGAATATATTGATACAGCTAAGGAAACGGAATAGAAGACTGAAGCAATCCTTAATTGATATGAATTGTATAGCTAATTTATAGGAGTATCAATTAGATAAGGATTGTATGTAGCTGTGTACTATATAAACACAGATAGGTTATCCCTAGAAGGGATGCGAACATAGAATTATTATTCTTGTAACCTAGTAGCTCTTTGTGATTCATTAACATCACTAAGAGAGAATTATTTAATATAATTCAGTTTGTTGATTTACAAACCTGTGTTCTTGATTGTTATTCTCATACATACTTGATTATATATTGTGTATTCGGCCTAACAATATAGCTGCTCTGAGATTCAATATGGAGTTTCTTTGAAGACTATGCTCTTCTAGCATGAGATAAGCAATTTCCTTCCCATCAGGATTGAGAGTAAGATGAGTCATGCCAAAATTTACTTCTTTAACAGCAGTACCCCTTTGCATTTCCACATCCTGACCTCTTTGATTTATGTACATGGGAATATAATTACCATTGAAATTACTGTGTCCATCCAGTCTTCTTCTTATTGTTGACAAAATCATGTCACTCCATACTTTGCATATTTGATTCTTCGATCTTAAAAGATAATGAACATATTTCAGTTCCTGTGTAGTTTTCATCAGCAGATCTTGAATAGATAGAATCTTCACACTACCATCTTTCATGAAGTACAGAAGCTTTTCTTTCTTTTCAAAACCATCATGACAATCTATAACTATATCAACAGCTAGTAAATTGTTCAGGTTTTCAGAAGTTAAAGTACCTCCAATTTCAGTTAAGGAGTAAGGATCAACATATGACATATTTAGATATTCAGCATCCCTGTGTCCAATACCTCCTCTTGAATTGCTTGACAATTGCTTCAGATTTGAAAACATCCTTAACCAGAGTGCTTTTGATCTAACCATATCAGATAAATCAACAACACTTGAAGCGCTTGTAATAATTCCACCATACTGAAAATTGATAAGTGTATCACACCTCAGTGTACTTATGTGTTTCCATAAGTATAGCTTTCCATTGTCTCTCTTTGTAGTCTCAAAAATTCTTCATGTGAGAGATCTGGATATTCTTCACTTGCTGTAGAGAGTGCTTTTCTAGCAAATAATTGTTGAACTCTTTTATCAGTGTGATAAAGAGTAACAATTCTACCGTCTTTTGTAGAAAACTTCTGGAATAAATTTGATGCATCTTCAGGATTATCAATAATCACATCTTCATCACCTTCAGGAATTGTAGCAAGAATATGTCCATGACCAGGTGTCAAGATTTGTTCTTCCGTCAGGATCTGAGATTGCATCAATGTTCTTACTGTCTTAACTCCAGAATCAGAAACATGAGTTGACTGCGTTGTTTGACTTTGAGAAGTTTGAATTGTAGACTTCAAAACTGCAGCATCAGAGGTTTCTCCTTGTATCACTTTGTCACCACCATCATCTCCAGTATCATCATCATTATTCCTTAATACTAGATCAGGTGTACATTTTGTCCGACTAACCTTCTCCCCCTTTTTGACATCAGGATTTGATAATAAATTCAAAATTAAGTAAAGAGAGGCTTGAATGTCAGTTACCTTAGTATCCAGAGAATCAATTCTTTGGTTGATTGAGGTTTGTTCTGAAATAACAGATTTCACTTGGGATTCTACTACCCTCAATTGTAAAGCAGTAGGCACCTTTGTAAAATTATTAAAGATATCAGTCCTCACTTTATCAGTTGAGCTCTTGATAGAATCAATCTCACTTTTCAGGCTCTTGGATAACAGAGTTGTAACCTTCAGATGATTCTTCAAGTCTTGATTCTCTATAGATTTCACTGCATGATAGGCATATTCAATAGCAAAAGAAAAACTGATAGATTCATCAGAATTGTGCCATGAATTGTTCCATTCATTCTGTTTAAATGCCTCAGCAGGATCAAAGGAAGGAATAGAAAAATCTTGTCTCTGATCTTTCCCAGTGTAAGCATTGCCAGCCATATATGTACTTGATGAACCAAAATTAGTTCCAAGACTAATTTTGAGTGCTGTAGCAAGCTGTTCCTTCTCTTTTCGATTCTCATTATCATCATCACTATCATCAGAAACATCATCATCAGTACCATGAGTAAAATCAGGATCAGGAATTGCAATACCTTTCAGTTTATCCTGTGATTCTGAGATAGGATGATCCATTGGTCTTGAACGAAGTGGCTGTATCAAAATAGGCTCAGTATCAAGAGCACCACTAGCGTCAGGATGAACATCGTCAGGATTTGATATGCTTGCATCAGTATTTTCTACCAATGGTTCTTGTGGAGCTTGAGGTTCAGAAGCTGCTTCAACACTTTGAGCTAAAGGTTCTTGTGTGCTTCCCTCATTGACAATGTTCTCGACCAATCTTTCAACAGAAGCTGTAGCTTTGCCTGCATCTTCACTTTGAGAAGATGGTTCTTGTGTAGCTGGAATGTTGATGTCTTCATTCTCCCTTTGAGAAAATGGTTCTTGTGTGACCATTCCACTAGCTAAGCCTTCACCCAAACTTTGATTGAGTGGTTCTTGTGTGGCAGGATCAACAGTAGCTGCTGAATTACTCTGAAATTCAGGTTCTTGTGGGCTTGATCCTTTCAGCTTCTTTTGTCTCTGATAGACTAACTCCTCTGCATTCCTCTTTTTCTTTGAGTTTGGTGTAAGACCAACCAAGGAAGCAATTTTAGAAACCTTCTCCCAAGAAATTTCTCTAATCTGAGATGGAGAGGCTGGAGAGTCTGATATAGAGACCACTTTTGTTGTTGCATCAGGAATACTAACATCAGGATTTGCTAGAGCATCAGGAGTAGATGACTCATCAGGATTTGATGTCTGAATATCAGTATCCTTCATTTGCACTGTCAAAGGAATATGATACCTGCTTTTTGATAATTTCCTTTTCTTTTGTGATTTTGATGAAGTTACCACAGCTTTAGTAGCAGTATCAGCAACTTCCTTGTTCACATTCATCACAGAGGATATAGGTAAATCATCCTCTGAATCACTTTCATCAATCAACCTTAACTTCCTTCTCACAGAAACATCCTTAACTACCTTATCAGCTTTCTTCACCAAGACCCCTTGTACACCCCCTTGTAACTTCTTTTTAGTGAGTGGTGTAGAGGAAAAATCCTTTGAACCTGATTGCCTTCCAGACACATCAGTTCTAGCTGATTTCTTTGATTTTACAACTAAAGTCTGTTGAGAGACATTAGAAGTGGTTGTTAACTGTGTAGACTGTTTAGGTTGCATGCTTGTGTCAGGAACAAGGTGGGTTGAGCCTTGCCCCATAGCATTAGAAAGTAATCCATAACAAGTAGGCATTTTCTGATGTAAGAAAAACCTAACCTCATCAGGAATAAAAGCATTTCCTATGAAACCATTTGCCTTAAAAATCATTTGCCATATCAGGATTGAAAAATATATTCAATAAGATTAAAATAAAATTTTATTTAAGAAATCAAAATTTATTTTAACAATCCTGAATAACGATTTTTTTTAAAAAAAATAACCAAATTAATGGCATAGATATCATTAAAACACGCTTAACAGCAAACGAGGCAAAAATATTTATGGAAAACTGAACCGTCTCCTCAAGATTGTAAAAATGACCTGCATTCTTAATACACATTCTCTATAAAAGAGAACTGTTAATCATAACAGCATCTATCCAACAAAAACCCTCTCCAAAGAATAAAAACTTACCAAAAACTTTTCACCTTCTTCATTTTTCAATGGCTGCCAACAATCAAAACAACATACCTGATGAAGAGCTTGACTTGATTTGGCAGGATATGGAGGAGGCTCTTGCTGAGATGGAGCCACAACCAGTTCCTGACCCTCAGGAATATGAAGCGTTTATAAACGCTATGGTTGATGTGGTGGGGCACAACTTTGTGCAAGCCAATCCTGACTGGAATCCTCTTGAGAATCTCATCTATGAAGAGGATGAAGACGATGAGGATGAAGAAGAGGATGAGGACCTCGTTGAAGAGCGAGAGAGGAGAAGAAAGAAAGTGCTTGATGCAAGTGCTTCATGCACGGTGGAGGCAAGGAAGCATCCCGGTGATCATGGAGATGAACCGCCTTCAAGTGCATCTGCTCCCCTCCTTGTCCTTTAAGGATGGAAATAGAAATCTTCCAATCCTGATGGACTGTGAAGCTGCTCAGGAGCGTTCATGCTAATTTGCAGGGCACGTGTCCTGAGTAGAAAATAGACTAGGAAAACAAATATGTAATTTCCATTTTTCATCTGTAATGAATCTTCAAGAGTTAATGAAATTTGTCTATTCTCCCAATTGTTTGCTTTCTGTACTTGCCTGCAGAATTTGTTAGTAACACTCATATTGACATTAAAATGATGAATAGTAAACTCTGATAGAAATTTAATTGAAATTGAGAATTAAGACTGAAAACCTAATCAAAGACTAAGTAATAATCTTATTTTCCAGAGTTTACCAGGAGTGTTGATGACAAATTAGCATGGAACCTCTGGTTTTCACACCAGCTTCAATATCTGAGCATCAGGATTTGACCAATTGACTTTCTGTCAGGATTGAGTCCTATCAGGATGATCAAAGACACATACCTTTCTGAATAACTATCAGGATTTGACAGTTATCAGGATTTCTTCTCTGTAGCCTTCCTCAGAAATTTTCAAAATTCATCATTCCAAGTTCGTTCACCAATTTATTGAAAGTAGCTTCAGGCAGTGGCTTGGTGAATATATCAGCTAGTTGTTGATCAGTAGGAACAAAGTGAAGTTCAATTGTTCCTTCCAGAACCTGTTCTCTGATGAAGTGATATCTAATACTGATGTGTTTAGTAAGAGAATGCTGAACTGGATTTCCTGTCATTGCAATAGCACTTTGGTTATCACAATAAATAGCGATTTTTGAGTATGACAAGCCATAATCTAACAACTGATTTCTCATCCACATTATCTGAGAACAACAACTTCCTGCAGCAATGTACTCAGCTTCTGCAGTTGAAGTGGAAATAGATTTTTGCTTTTTACTGAACCATGAAACTAGTCTTCCACCCAAAAATTGACAACTTCCTGAAGTACTTTTCCTGTCTATTTTGCATCCTGCAAAATCAGCATCTGAATAACCACACAACCCAAAATCTGATTCCCTTGCATACCAAAGGCCAAGTGAAGGAGTGCCTTTGAGATATCTAAAAATTCTTTTGACTGCAATCAGATGGGGTTCTCTTGGTTTTGCTTGAAATCTTGCACACAGACAGGTTGCAAACATGATATCTGGTCTACTTGCAGTGAGATACAATAAAGAGCCAATCATTCCTCTGTAGTGAGTTACATCTACCTCAGCACCTTGATCAGGATCAAGTTTGGTAGCTGTAGCTATGGGAGTTGAAGCAGGAGTACTGTCTTGCATGTTAAACCTTGTCAATAAGTTCCTTGTATATTTAGACTGATTGATAAAAATCCCTTCATCAGTCTGTTTAACTTGAAGACCAAGAAAGTAACTCATTTCTCCCATCATGCTCATTTGATATCTTGACTGCATAAGCTTAGAAAACTTTTCACATAGCTTATTGTTTGTTGACCCAAAAATGATATCATCAACATAAATCTGAACTAACAGCAAATCCTTACCATGATTCAAATAAAATAGAGTTTTATCAATAGCACCTCTTTTGAATCCACTTTCCAGTAAGAATTGAGCTAAGGTTTCATACCATGCTCTTAGAGCTTGCTTTAGTCCATAAAGTGCCTTATCCAGTCTGTAGACATGATCTGGATACTTAGGATCAATGAAACCAGGAGGTTGTTCAACATAAACTTCTTCCTCCAGTTCACCATTTAAGAAAGCACTTTTAACATCCATCTCGAAAACCTTGAATTTCTTATGAGCTGCATAAGCAAGAAATATCCTGATGGCTTCTAGTCTTGCAACAGGAGCAAAAGTTTCATCATAGTCAATTCCCTCTTGTTGAGAATACCCCTTTGCAACTAGTCTAGCTTTGTTTCTGATTATTACTCCATCAGAATCAGTCTTGTTCTTGAAAATCCACTTTGTACCAACAATTGATCTATCCTTTGGTCTTGGTACCAGTTTCCAGACTTCATTCCTTTCAAATTCATTCAGTTCTTCTTGCATTGCAGTAACCCAATCAGCATCTTTAAGTGCATCTTCAACTTTCTTTGGCTCCTCCTTGGACAGAAGGTTATTGTATAGACATTCATTCTGAGTTGCACTTCTTGTTTGAACACCTGCATCAGGATCTCCAATTATCAAATCAGGAGTATGATCTTTTGTCCATTTCCTTGCTGGTGTCAAATTGTTCCTTGAAGTAGATGCTCCCCCTGGATTGGTGTTATTTTGATTGAAAGAATTTGCTTGATTTGAAGCTCTCCCTGAATTATTGTTATGTCCTCCTGATGTGTTATCAGGATCATCACTTGAATCAGTATCTGAAGAATTCTGTCCTGATGATTGAGTTGACTCTGAACTTGTAGTTGAATGCTGTTGCTCCCCCTCAACATTAGCACTACTAGTTGTATCACTATTGTTTGCATCATCAGTATTAGCACCATTAGTACCTGGTGAGTCAACAGGATTTGGTGACCCATCAGTATCTGATGAATGGACAGGATCTGATTCACTTTCTTCAGGTTCCTTGGAAGCTTCATTTTCAAATAACAATCTATCATGTGAGTCTTCAATGATTCCAGTTATCTTCTTATCATCAAAAGATACATGTATTGACTCCATGACAATTCTTGTTCTCAAATTGAAAACTCTGAAGGCTCTTGATGCAGGATAACCAATGAAAATTCCCTCATCAGCCTTTGTTTCAAATTTTCCTAGCTGTTCAGGATGAGTTCTGAGAACAAAACACTTACAGCCAAACACATGCAAATGCTTCAGACTTGGTTTCTTCTCCTTGAGTGACTGATAAGGAGTAACACCATGTCTGTTTATCAATGTGAGATTCTGTGTATAGCAAGCTGTGTTGACTGCTTCTGCCCAGAAATATGTAGGTAATTTAGCTTCTTCCAACATAGTTCTGTCAGCTTCAATAAGAGTTCTATTCTTCCTTTCTACTACTCCATTTTGCTGAGGTGTGCCAGGAGCAGAGAATTGTTGAATGATTCCTTTGTATTTGCAGAACTCTTCCATCTTTGAATTCTTAAATTCAGTACCATTATCACTTCTCAGAATCTTGACTTTGTACTTTGTGGTTGTCTCAATCATTCTCACATGATCCAACAGAACTTCAGGAGTTTCATCTTTGCTGTGCAGAAAATACACCCAGGTGTATCTAGAATATTCATCAACAATTACAAGAGTGTACCTTTTCTTACTGATGGTCATGATGTTGACTGGACCAAATAGATCAAGATGTAGCATGTGATATGGTTCTCCAATAGAGGATTCTGATTTACTCTGGAATGATGTCCTTCTTTGTTTTGCTTTTTGACATGCATCACAGGGTCCATCAGGTGTATACAAGACATTAGGTAATCCTCTTACTAAATCTTTCTTAACCAACTCATTGATGTTGCTGAAGTTGAGATGAGAAAGCTTCTTGTGCCAATTCCAACTTTCATCTACTGAAGCTTTACTGATGAGACATGTAGTGGATCCATCAGTATTTGAGAGAACGTTGGCTTCATATATGTTACCATGCCTGTAGCCAGTTAGTGCTATCTTTCCTGTTGTTTTACTGACTACTTCACAATGTGTGGAATAGAAATTGACATGATAACCTCTGTCAGTGATTTGACTAATACTCAACAAGTTTTGTTTTAGTCCCTTCACTAGAGCTACTTTTTCAATGATGACATTTCCAATGATTATATTGCCATATCCCAAGGTTTGTCCAGTGTTGCAATCTCCATAAGACACAGTTGGGCCAGCTTTTTCCTCATATTCTGATAACAGGGCTTTGTTTCCAGTCATGTGCACAGAACATCCACTATCCATGACTAACACATTTTTCTTTTTACCCTGCATCAGAATAGAAACACACTAGTTAGAACACTTAGGAACCCATACATGTTGGGTTCCTTTTTCATGCAATTTATTAAATTTAGCAGCAGAAGACTCTCTGACCTTAGCAGTCCTGACAGAATTTACTCCATCAGGATTTGCTTTGTCAGCATCAGTATTAACAAGAGCATGCTTCACTATGACATTTTCAGTTCTATCAGACTTTGTACTACTTTCAAACTTAGGCAATGGATCATAAAAGTTATAGTACAAATCATGATACTCTTTACAGGTATAAATAGAATGCCATAGACTACCACAATGAAAACAGGAATACTGTGGTTTATAACATACTGATCTATTCCTAACATCAGACTTAGGAATTTCAGGAATTTTCTTCTTACTCTTTTTACAATCAATAGCAAGATGATTAGAGTTACCACAGTTAAAACAACTCTTTCTAGGTGCATTTGGGATATACTTATAACCATTTTCTTTATTGATCCCAATTTTACCATTCCTGTTTCTCTTAACAGTAGCTTCCTTTTCCTTATCAGTAACCTCACAGATTTTATCCTTAAGCTGTTTCTGAGACAATAGACCTACATTCTTAGTAACTTTATTCATGACAGGTTTAGACTTTATAATTTTAATTCCTTGAGTAGAAGTGGATCCCTTTTCAAAGGTAGAATTGGAATCTTTACCAAAAACAAAATTAACAGGAGTAATCTTAGATTTGGTTGAGTCTATAACATGTCTATAGGTCTTTGGACTGACTGTCTCATCAATGACAATTTTCTCTTTCAATTTCTTATCTTCATCTGACTTATATCCTAGACACTCTTTCCAATTCTTAGAGGTATTAATCTCATGAAATTTCCTGCCTAAGTCTGTCCAGGTTCTGATTTTCTCATTAGCATATTCAAGTTCTTTTTCAAGGGAAGTACATTTAGATATCATCTCTAAGTGCATGTGTCTAGCATTATCACATTCTTTTTGTACTTCTTGCATACGAGAAAATTCAGCTTCTAATATATCATTCCTTTTTCTAAGTTCAGACATCTCAGATAAGATCCTAGTATTTTCAGCAGTTTGACTTCTAAAGATAATATGTAATGACTTTAGAAAACGTCTTAACTCAGAAGCATTGTCAGTATCAAAATCAAAGATAGTATTTAGTACCTTGTCATCAGGAGCAGCAGTTACATCAGCATTGGCCATTAACGCATAGTTGACTACCTCAGTATCAGATTCTGAGGAAGAGTCCATCCAATCCTTGCTTGATGTGATGAGTGCCTTTGTCTTGTTGCATTCAGAAGCAAAGTGACCCATACCATTACACTTGTAGCATCTAACCTTTGACTTGTCAAATTTGCTACCCTTGCTGTCCTTTTTGATATACTTGTCTTTGTCTGCATTGAAGGTCTTTTTCTGAAAGTTGCCTTGTCTTCTATTCTTCCTGAACTTCATCCTTCTGAAGTTTCTGACAATCATAGCAACCATCTCTTCCATGTCTGAATCAGAAGATTCATTATCAATATTGGCATCAGGATTGCCAGCAGTATCTGATGAAGAGTCGTCAGGATCTGACTCAGCTACTCTTGATTTACTTCTAGAGACCTCCATAGCTTTTCCTTTTGATTTAGCCTCTACTTTCAAAGCAATTGATTTTGCCTTGCTGCTTTTCTTGTTCTTTCTCTGTTGAACTTCAAGATCATGAGTTCTTAGCATCCCATAGATCTCATCAAGAGACACAATGTTTAGATCATACTGGTGTCTAATGATTGAGGTCTGAGTATCCCATTCTTCAAGTAAAGCTCTTAGAAACTTGGTGTTGGAATCTTCAGTTTCATATACTTTGTCAACTAAAGATAAGCTATTCAATAGTGTCAGAAATCTATCATATAGTTCAGTCAGGCTCTCTTCAGGTCTCGCATCGAATTGTTCATATTCTTGAATCAAAAGAGCCCTTCTGTTCTTCTTGACAGATGCAGATCCCTGGCACTGAGTTTCCAAAGTATCCCAGATTTCTTTTGAAGACTTGCATGCAATCACCCTGTTTGACATGACAGCATCAAGACTATTATGCAAGATATTCTTTATCTTTGGTTCCCTGAGTACATGAGCTTTTTCTTCTGGAGTCCATTCAGATTTAGCTTTGACCACATAATGTTCTGGTATAGTATCTGTTCGTTCTACGAACTTTGTTGGTATATATGGTCCATCACGAATCCTGTCCAAGTAGTCAGGATCCATAGCCTCCAGGTACATCAGCATCTTTACCCTCCATGTAGGATATTCTGATGTCTTCAAGATGGGAATCTTCATGCTTTCATACTTGGTTGTCGACATCTTAGATCGTCTCTGATTCACAAATAAATCAGTTTGCTCTGATACCAATTGTTGCCCAGTAATAATCTATTGTAGAAGGGGGGTTGAATACAATAGAGTAAGATAATCGACTTCTTAATGTATATATCACAAATATGAAAAGAAAGATAACAGCTTTATTAAATCTGATATAAAACTGTTACAAACTCTCTCAAGAAATTCTGATGTTCTTGAGAGCTGCTAGCTTACAAAAACTCTCTCAAGAAATTCTATGTTCTCGAGAGCTTCTAGGTTACACAAATACTCGAGTGTAATATTGGTTTTTAAACCAAAACCTAAAACTGTGTTTATATACTTCACACAGCTTCTCTATCAATAACAAGATAAGTCCTAATCAATAACAAAGATAGAAACCTATCCTTAATCGATAGCTACATTCTACAAACCAGGAACCGACAGAATAAACTTCCATGTTTATCTAGACTCCAAATATAACTCGAAGTAGGAATCCTGATCAGCTTCCAGTCCTGATGATCAATCCTGATCCCAGTCCTGACATGTATCTTGATCCTGACGACCATGTAATCCTGATGACGTCAGCAATCCTGATCAGTTGAGTCTAGCTCCTGACGATCATTGAATTCTGATCTAACATAAAATTGTACTTCCTTTAGCCAAAACTCGCACTTTGAGAACTTGGCATATAAATTTTCTCTCCTCAGTGCTTCTAACACGCTCCTCAAATGTTCTGCATGTTCTTCCTCGGTCTTTAAGGTAAACCTAAATATTGCCGATGTCACTATGACATACTTATCCAAATACTTCTTGAAAAGTCAATTCAGCACGTCCATGAAAGCTGCAAGGGCATTCGTCAGCCCAAACGACATTACTAAAAACTCGTAGTTTCCATACTTGGTGCGAAACGCAGTCTTGGGTACGTTCTCAGGCTTAATATTCAATTGGTGGTATCCAGTTCTCAATCAATATTCGAGAATTTAACTGCATCATGCAGCCGATCGATCAAATCACCGATCCTTGGCAGGGGTATTCATTCTTGGCAATTAGCCTATTTAGCTCTCGATACTCTATGCTCAGCCTCATGCTGTCGTCCTTTTTCTTCACCAATAACACGGGTGCAACCCACGGTGACGCACTTGGTCTTAGCATTCCTTCCCCTAACAATTTCTACAATTGAGCGACTAATTTCTTCATCTCGACTGGAGCTAGTCGGTACGGGGCCTTCGAAACTGGCGCCGTTCTTGGAGCTAATTCTATAGTAAACTTTATTCCTCTTTCGGGTGGTAACCCTGGGAGATCTTCTGGAAATACATCCTCGAGTTCGTTGATAACAGGGATATTCCGCATACTAGGTGCTTCCCGTTTCGTATCTATCACGTAGGCCAAATGTGTTTCATATCCTTGGAGATCAAACGTTTGCTCGTCCGATAATCTGAATTCTTACTTCCTTTCTTTCTCAACCTATTCGCGTTTCATACTCTATTTTCTTTATGCCCATTTTTTTTTTCTCGTCCACTTTGCTTCCATTTCTATCGTAGTCGTTTCATTAACCAAGGTAACATAATCAGTCGCTTCGAACACTTCGTTATTCTGAATTCGCATCATGCGAAACAAACCTTGGCAATTTCCGTAAACTTCGATTCATAGTTGTCGTACTCATTTATCTTGGCTCTCAGCTTCAACACTCTCCTTTTTCCAAATACTAAGGAAAATACTTGCATGGTACCAAGAATACTTCAAGAAACAGAATGCTTTATATATATAAAAAAAACATTTGTAAAAATTCTCGCTGAGGAGGCAACCTGATTAGGTCTCAATCAAATTATCGTTTGAAAATCTTCCCACCATACTTCACTGCATATAAATGCATCGTGAATTCACTTATATAAATTTGACCAAAGGTTGAACTTAGTGATACAATAACTAGTTCATTTCAATAAACATTAACAACTAGCTGAACAAAATTTGCTAGTTCGATTAGTTTGGGACGCAGCATCTAGCTAGGATAATTAGCTAGATTTTCATCATATCATTAAAATTTCAACTAGTTAGAACAATTAACTAGTCACTCATTATGGCACATGCAATTAGCCATTTTCAATCTACTAGTACAAAATCTCGACATCATAGTCGAAGAAAGAAGAAAACAAAATTTTGACTACTCGGATAATGAATTGAAAAGGAGAGTAAATAAGTTTAGGATGAACAAGGTAATTATAACCTTTGAATAGAATATAAGGTTTGAATAGATGGTTCTTGGTATCGGAACAATCGATAACCTTCCACCAAACATTTCTTATCAGTGAAACGGTCCACCCAAAGGTGTCTCCGTACATAAACTTTATCAAATTTTCCAATAGAATTGAATTCGGAATATCAATATCAAATTGATATCCTTTCTACGATTTCAACGTCTGATGTGCAAATCTCTCCTTAATAGGAGAAAAGAATTCCCGAGTAATCTCCGAAATATACATCATCTATGTTTTAGACACATAGCTAGATATTTATGAACTCGACTGAGGAGTCCAAGTATGAAAAAAAAGAAATCTAATATCAAAATAATCGTTAAAGAATATTCGTCAAATAATTAAGGAAGCATTAATTGAACATTCCTTAGATAATTGAAAGAATACGAAATAAATTATAGACCTGGAAGGATAGATGAATAATGGTTCCCTCTTCAGGTCGTCCTGGAACATGAACAAAACGCTCCGGTGAGTAATGGTAAGTTAACTCTGCGTATATAAACCTCAAAGGTAATGAGAGGAGAAAAGAAAAGAAATAAAATGAATATAGCAATTGTTGGTTGCATCCCAAGTTGAAGTAGGAAACTAGAAAGGTTACCTGACATGAATTATTCAAGGTAACACGGGCATGAACAGTTTTAGATTGAGGAGTGTACCAGCAAGTAGATACCAAAAAGTCAACGGTCATCATAATTTCTAACATCACCCGTACGAGGATGATCTTATCCTTCTACCTTTATGGCTTATGGTACTAACCAACGGTGCCTCAAAATCGTAGAAGTCCTTAAATAGGTCGGGAGTTCGAACATATTTGTCATTCCACGATAATCGTCCCGAGATTGAGCCCCTTACGGCCGTATCAACACATCCTCAAAAGATGGAGGTCCATTAACGTATATGTAATTTCTTAACACTAATCGTACCGAACGAATCCAACCCCAGGCCACCATAGGTCTCGTCCCTCGCAGGTCCTGAGATTGTCGCAATGCTCGTCGCAACCATAGGTGTCTTTATCAGAATCACGCTATTCATTCTTCATATCTTTGATTTCTGAGTTGAACCATCATGGCCTATCGCACGAAATGTACTCGCGATACGATTTAGCACGTTCGTCTCACGATAACGTTCTGGTACTACACGTACGCAACAGTCCCCTTTTTATGTAACAAAATACCCATCGACGGAAAAGACACCAACTCTTGTGGAATCGTTGTTCTCAAGGCTTGGACCTCATACACAAGATAATGCCCTAACTAGTCCACGCAATTTAGTAATTCGGACCGCGTAAAGGACTGTAAACGTCTCAATCTTCACATGTGCTGCCTTTTCGTGGCAAACTACGATGAACTTCAAACACTTAGGTTCTTACTAAGTCAAGTTATCCATTGGTATTGGCCATTCCGACCTTACCCTAACTGCAACCGAGACTCTGATTCGCGTCTTATCTTAATGTTTTTGATAATCCGTGTACAATTCTAAAACGTCCTTCTCATCATTATGATGATCTTCAACGGTCCTGTCGGTCCTCCGATAAGTCCTCAACTAAACTCTTTAATCTTAACATTCTCAGTGGCACTACTTCCGGTAGTCCACTTAACGAACTCTATATGAGTCCTCTCGTCATTCTCTTACTTCGATATAACTCTTAACACTCTCATATCCAAGTTTATAACTTAACGCTCTGATACCATTTCTGTAACACCCCCAGATCCGAGGTCAGGAATCTGGGTTATCACGCTTCATCAATGATACAATACCTGCATTACTTACAACATTCTCATAATACAACTCCAAAGACCCCAATCACTTACGCACACACACACACAAGTTATAGCCTTGGAAATGAGCAACAATAATCAACATTTGTTATTACAACCCAAATGATCTATCCCGGATCTCATCTATTATTTACAACCTCTACCTGAAGTTACAATAATAGACCTCACAATTCTATACAAGGTTTAGTAATACAAACCCACTCTAAATAATTCTCACTAATTCAAGCTGCAACAAATCTGCTCATACTGACAGTATCCATCCTGCGTCAACTAACTCCAGGGTGGTCTCTCCATTCCCTTGCTCTCGTAACACGAGGTGGATTCGGCAATGTTTTCCTCATGCTGAAATATTTAATAAAGCAAGAATGAGCTAATAGTGCTCAACAAGAATTCTATTCCAGTTTAAATCTTTACCTTATGACTTATAATCATACTCATATACTCTTCGTAATCATTTGGAAATCCTTGGTATCAGTATGATAAACCAAGTCTCAAACATATCTTTTTAAAATAGATATTAATATTGGAATCAAGGCTTAAAGCCTATCCATTGATTCAAAATACTATAAAGTTCAATATACTGTATATCTTAAATACCTTCTCAACATATATACAGTTCGAAAATATCTTTATAACCCCATGTTATGCATTAAACGGATAAGAGACTAGTATAACATAAAGGATGAAGTTACGAGGAAAATTAATGTAATGCTTCCGTAACCCAAAATCCACTTATGCATTTATAACTTGAGTAAGGTTTTATCAGAGTCATAACTCATAAAATAAAAGATGAAGTTGCATGAATTTATTGTCACTTCATTTCCAAACACTTTTCGACCTCCTGCAAACAGGATTGGTTCTTCACCCCAATACATGTTGCAGGAATATACAAATTGGTTGATGAACCAATACTGGAGCCTTCTCCGCGCCCGTCGTACCAACCTTACTATGATCAGTAGCAGGTCGTACAACAAAATTATGTTTTCTACATGTAGATGGAAGAATCACGACAGCCTGACATTGTCTACCGCCTTTCTGGATCTCCCGGCCCATTTGGGGCAATAAAATGATGGATCGGCGCGACTCGACCTCTTACACTTGCTCCTAGTTCAGATGAAATCCATGACTCTGAAACGTAAAGATCGTCCTCCTTTCCCCAAGTGTAATACTTGTTGATACGACTCCACTCAGTAGTCATATCTAGGTTGGAAAGGAAGATTCTCCAATATTTCCCAAGCGATGCTTGTTAATGGATATCGACTTGTTCCAGGAATTTACCCCTCGAGCGTTGAGGTGGTAGCACAATACCTGACTGGCAGCAATTAAATTGCTCCGAGAAAATATTTGTCCCCTGACAGTTTTTGAGTTTGAGAGTTTAAAATGAATAGCAGTTACTAAAATCAGGTTTCCCATATTTTTGATAGTTGAGCGAGCATTTAAATCCTCTTAAAAGACGGACTTAAATGGGAAAACATTGTTATGGGAACCTCTTTTTGATTTGAAAATACTTAACAATATTTATTAAATAAGTAACCTTAAACGAATATTTGAAAATAATATTCATTAAGTAAGTAATCCTCAAATGAATTTTTAAAAATAATATTCATTAAATAAATAATCCTCAAATGAATATTTAAAAATAATATTCATTAAATAAATAATCCTCAAATGAATATTTAAAAATAGTATTCATTAAATAAATAAATAATCTTCTAACGAATATTCAAAACTAATATTCATTAATTAAATAAATAATCTTCAAATGAATATTCAAAAATAATATTCATTAAATAATCCTCAGATGAATATTCACAATAATATTCTTCGATTAAGTAAACCACAAATGAATATCCGAAATAATATCCTCAATTAATAAATCTCAAATGAATATTAAATAATTAAACCTCGAATGAATAATAAATAGTTAAACCTCGAATGAATAATAAATAATTAAACCTCGAATGAATAATAATATTCATTAAATAAATAAAACTCGAATGAATATTTAAAATAATATTCATTAAATAAATAATCATAAAGCAAGTATCACAATATACTTTCGAAAACCGCTATGCCTTCCATTAGCATATATAAGTGAAATAGTATTCAAATAGTATTTCTCGACTGAGATAATACTCAAATAACATTCCTTGAAAGATATAGTAAGCAAATATCATTCTTCGAATGATATCACCTTCGAATAACAATCCTCAAAATACATAGTATTCTGCCGATGGTATCCCTCCGGGTTTCCACGGCTATCTACATATCTCAAAATACCGACTCCCGATTTAGAGTCGAAAACAATGAATATGCTCTTATATTTAGAGCTACCAAGTAAACCGGTTCATAACTACTTAACTCAAGAGATTTTATATAATCCAAAGGTCAAATCCATTTCAACAAGAAATAAGATATATCGCAAAACTGACCAATTTTATACATGGCAAAAGTAGTATTATATAGTCAATACTTCAAAGTATAGATTTAGAAACTCGCATGCATCTATCATATGCATATATTTCATCTCAACAATTTTATACCATCACATCTATATACGACGTGAGGTTTGAAAGCATGCATAATACCATATGCATCATCAGAATATTATAACTTAAAATAAAGCATGGAATGAGAAAACTTGCCTGGAAATCCCGAAGTAGCAATAAGTCTCAGGTTGGTCCAGTAATCTAGAATCAACACAAGGTTCAAGATTAATAACTTAAACGCTTTCACCATCCTAAGTATATACTAACTCAAGTACAAAGTCCATTTCCAAATTAATTCTTTAAGAACTTCTACTCGAGCATGCTCGCTCACGCATTTTATAAAATTGAAATATAATCCTTTTAACACGAAATCTTTTCGAGGGTCTTCCTAAACATACCTCGCATGTTATCACAAGGTTTCACATTCTATTATGACCTCTAAGTGGTTCGATCATAGCCTCAAAGTTGACTAAGTGGTATCGTTTGGTCTCGCGAAACATCCTTTACTAAAACACTCGTTTCTCCTAAACCGTAAATCGGATTCACGTGATCTTCGCACCAAAACGAACCTCGAAACAAGACCTACACTATACTAGGCAGTGGTGACCTTGGACAGAAGGTATTATGCTCGAACATCACAAACAAAACAAGGCTAAGGAAAATCGGGCATTATAACGGCTATGTTTTAACGATTCCAAAGTTTAATCATAAACTTTACATAATCAATCCAACCAAATTACCAAGTCAAATCCTCAACATCATTACTAACCCATAATCATCATCAACCAGTCAAAACCAACATCTACATGCGTATCATCAAATCAACATCAAACTTTCATCAAAATCACTTAATCATCCTCATAATCAAACTAACTAAACTATACTTAAAACTAACCATATAAATCAATTTATAACTAAGGGTTTCAAGAGTTTATACCTTCCTTGATGCTTCATATACACTAACAATAGTATATAATCCTTCCTTGATCTTTGAACAAACCTTAACAAGCTTAATCCTTAAGAAACAAAATCAAGAATCATGAAAAGTTACTATTCATCCTCATCTTGTAAAATCCATAACAATTCGAAAAATAAGAGTTCGGTGCTAAGATTTTTACCAGACCTTGTGCTCTTCATAAGATTTCTTTTGAGTTATAGATCGCCAAATTTAAAGCTCCCTAGCTAGGGTTTTGAGCCCCATCTTTCCGCTGGACAGAAACTGGACAGTTTGGGTTCTCCAACTTGGGGAAGGGATTTGGCTAGGCTACACTCCTTTGTTGACTATGAAATTTTGAACGAATGTTATCCATGGAGTGGAGAAGCTATGGTTAAAAATTGGTGATTTTAGGACAAGTAGATTTGGAGTTATGAATTTTTCTCTTCTCCTTGTGCAAGCTGAGCAGATTGTTGAAGAAATGGGGGAGAGTTTTCTTTTTCTTTCTTGCCTTGGTTGATTGATAAAAATGCTGATATTTGTTGGTCAAAGTGGTGAGTCATCACCTTTGCCTTGTCACAGGGACACATGTCGCACATGCAAGAGCTTAGCTAAAGTAGTTTTACTGGTTTGCTTTACTGGTTTGTTTCCTTTCACATGGATGATCCAAATGTTGCATCCCTCGAATTAATCCTGTTACATGTTACTTCCATGTCTATATTTAATCCTGTAAATGTCGTGTTGTTCTGTCACCACTTAATCTCGTATTTAAATCGATTCGTGTCTCGTTGTTCGGTTACGGCTTAATCTTGATGAACGTTCGTAGGGATTTCTTAAGGGTTCTATCGAAGTAGTTTACCGTAAACGTTCTCGATATCTCTAATTCTTTTATTAAATCTATATCCATGGAATTGATAATTTAATCCTCCAATACTTTCAAATAATGATTAATCCGTCCGTTATTGGTGAAATTTCGGAGAAAACAGAAATTCTATTTTTCCGATTCTGACAGCTTTTGCATTCCTTCATTTACATCGCAGATTACTAATACGACTTCGAAAGTTCATTATCCCGACTCGTACATAGGGTGGTCTGAAAATCTTTTTCGGTTCAGAAATTTACTATTCATCAGGATTTTACTATTCATCAAATAAAAAAAATTTTAACTAAGTCCAAAATTTGGGGTTATTACATTTCCTGACACAGCTCAAGGGATTTCTGGTGCAGATGAAGTTCAAAGATTGGTCGAGGACACTGTCAATGAGGGAAGCACACAAGAACCTTTGACTCAAAGTGTTGAAGCAGCTTCTGAACCTCAAGCTCCACAAGAACCATTGGTAGCAAATACTGATGTAAGCATATCAAATCCTGACGGTGTTCATCCTGACGCTAGTGGTGCTCCTGATGCTGAGCCTATCCTGATACAGCCACTTCGTTCAAGACCAATGGATCATCCTATCACAGATTCACAGGATAAACTGAAAGGTATAGCTATTCCTGATCCTGATGTTACTCATAGTACTGATGATGATGACTCTGATGATAGTGATGATGATGAGAATCGAAAAGAGAAGGAACAGCTTGCTACAGCACTCAAAGTTAGTCTTGGAACTAATTTTGGTTCATCAAGTACATATATGGCTGGCAAAGCTTCCACTGGGAAAGATCAGAGACAAGATTTTCTATTCCTTCCTTTAATCCTGCTGAGGCACTTAGACAGAATGAATGGAACAATTCATGGTACAGATCTACTGAATCTATAAGTTATTCTTCTGCTTTGGAACATGCCTATGATGCAGTGAAATCTATAGAGAATCAAGACTTGAAGAATCATCTGAAGGCTACAACTCTGTTATCCAAAAGCCTGAAAAGTGAGATTGATTCTATCAAGAATTCAACTGAGTTGGTGAGGAATGATATTACTCAAAATTTTACAAAGGTGCCTACTATTTTTCAGCTAAGGGTAGTAGAATCCCAAGTGAAATCTGTCATTTCTGAACAAACCTCCATCAACAGAAGGATTGATTCTCTGGATACTAAGGTAACTGACATTCAAGCCTCTCTTTCCTTAATTTTGAATTTATTGTCAAATCCTGATGTCAAAAAGGGGGAGAAGGTTAGTCAGACAAAATGCACACCTGATCTGGTTTGTAGGATGTAGCTATCAATTATGGATAGGTTTCAGTCTTTGTAATTGATTAGGACTTATCATTGATAGAGAAGCTGTGTAGTATATAAACACAGTTTAGGTTTTGATATCGATATACATTGATCGAGATCAATAGCATACACGAGTATCTTTGTAACCTAGCAGCTCTAAAGAACATCAGAATTTCTTGAGAGAGTTTGTAACAGTTTTATATCAGATTTAATAAAGCTGTTATTGTTCTATTGTTCTTTCATATTTATGAGATATATATTACTCAGTCGAGAATCTTATACAATTGTATTCAACCCCCTTCTACAATTGTTATTTACTGGGAAACAGATAGGGACACCAGAAGCCCTACAGATACAACCAAGGCCTATGAAAGGAGAAAGAGGTCTAAGACAGCTGGGGTTGCGCAGGGATCACACACAGTGCAAACCACAACTTCAAGTTGTGTTTCTGCACCTTCATAAATTCAGTTTGATGTGGCTCCAGTAAATGTGGAATCACAGTCCCATTCTTTACACATTCAAACTGAAACAGAAATTCCTAGCTCACCTACTCTCTCTTTAGATTTGGACATCATCTATTCCTGATTCACACATCTATTCCTGATTCTCCATCTTTAACCTTCTTGAAGAAGCCCCACTCTGAAATTGGTGGTCATCATCTTCTTGATGATTTGTTGGACCACCAATCTATCATTTCTAAGACTTTGGCTCCATCTGTGGCTCTTAACTTAAAATCAATCTCCACAGATTCAACCATAGTCTCAATTTCAAGAGCTGCTCATTTTTCTTCATCTACAGATATTTCTCATCCGTTGACAAGTGTTTGTCTGTCTACGGATATGCCTCAAAGTAGCTATCCGTTGGCATATACTTCTACTACCTCTACGGTTACTCTTTCCACAGTTGCACTTCAATCTTCAAATATTACAACTTCAAGTGTGGATGAGTTAGTAGTAGTTCAAACATTTCTAGGATTTAGGGAAGGAAGTGACATTGCTGAGAGTAAGGGGCTGGTTTGGAACCAGGCAAAAGGAGAGGGAGAGAAAGAGGGACATACGATTTCTTCGAGTGTGGTAAGAGTGAGTAATGAGGGTTCCACCTTAGTAGGTGAAGGTGAGGGTGTGAGGGGTGTGAGCCAGGGGGAGCCCCTGATGGAAGAAAAGTCAGACATGGAGAGGTTGTTCCAACTTGAATATTAAAATGAGTTGGATCAAGTCAACCTGAATGCTGAGACATTTACTCACCCTGATCCAGCCTATCAAGTCTTGGCTGGCTAGGGCAATGTGGAGGGAGAATAGATGTAGCATTTGGTAAACACTATTGAATCAATATCTAGGGCAAAAGAAGCAATCACTAATCTGCCTCCAGAAGCTGGTGAAGATTTTGAATATGATGAAGATTCTGAAGACATGGAAGAAGACTCAGATGGTGGTGAAGGAGGTGGTGAAGGCCCTTCCACCTCAGGTAGCACACCAGGTTGGTTGTTTGACACAAAAGCCAAATTTGATGCAATCAACCTGGTGATCTTAAAGGAATATCAAAAAGCTTCCACTGAGTTTCATTCAGCTAATCCAACCCAGAAGCTCATCATGTCTAAGTTCATGACAAATCTCCAATTACAGAAGATGCCATTTCTACATCACAAAACACAAACAGATGAGGTTAAGGACATCATTACAAATGTCAAGGACATCATTAACAAAAAACTTGATACTGTATTCCCTCTCTCCACCATCAGGACCATTCAAAGAAGAGTTGTTGAAGACAACACTCTCTCTAAGAGTGTGGAATATCTATCAAGGAGGGTGGATAAAATGGAGGAGAAGCTGGATCTCTTCCTAGAGCAACAACACCTACAGACACAGCTCCTCCAAAATTTGCTGCAGGGTCCTGGTGCTACTCAAACCCTTGATGATAATAAAAAGGGGGAGAGTACACTAGTGGTCTCTGAACCAGCTAGGATGAAAGCTTCAACTGAGGGGGAGATTTCAGAAGTAATAGCTAATCCAAGTGAATTCCAATTCACTATGGTCCCTCCAGTCATCAAGCTAGGAGAATTGGATATCTCTGGTTTAACTGAAGAAGAAGTGATTGCAAGGCAGAAAAGAAATATCTAAAGCCAATGAAGTCATAGAGTAAAGAATTCTCAACACAGAAAGGTTGATCAAAGAATCAATCTTTAAAGTTGTGACTTCAACTCCCTTCACAACCACAGAGCCTACCACCACTACAATTCTCAAAGTTCTAACTCCTGAGGTTGAGCTACCAAAGAGTGTCTATGATGCTGAGCCATCTCTCTACAAGGAGTGTGAAGGCATATGGAGTGGTAGGTTTGGCTCTCCAACCAAGAAGCATGGCAAGAATAAACTCCACGTGGATTTTCCACTTCCCAAGCTAGATGCTAAGAAACTCTTGGGAAAAGACATCAAAGCACTCAAAGAGACCAGGGATGTGGAAGCTAGACAGGGGATGGCTGTAATCATTAGAAATAGGATGCCGATTCACATAACCATCTGTCATCCCAGATTTGTGGAAGCTAAAAGGGATAAGGTAGCTAGACTTGCAAGAGAAGCCAATCCCGAGGGATATGAGTCTACTCCTGATAAGCAGGCTAGACTAGCCAGTGAGCTGTTAGAGGAGCTAGAAAAGGAAGCTGTGGCTGAAGAAGAAGTGGTCACTGCTTCTAAGAAGAACAAAGGAAAGACAGTGCCTCAGAAAAATCCTATTGCTAGGAGGATAAAATTCAAATCCAAAAGGCCTGTCTCTCCAGAAAAAAAGAGGAGATTGAGAAACCCAAGAGGAAGACATTCACAATTGATGACATCATCAAACCTTCAAGCACCCTAGTAGAGCCCAAGGAAGAACCCATGGAGTCTGATAATTTGGCATTCCTAGAAATTATCTTAGAAGCTGAAAGGAAGAAGAGAGCAAGGGAACCAAAGAAGACAAATGGGCCAATAAAACTTCAAATTGTACCTCAAGTTGTCAAGCCAATAGAAGACAAAGCTGATTTTCTATACATTGCTGAAATACAATAGTTTACAACACTGGATCTCTTCCTGGATGAAATTATTGAAGTAATGGGCATTGATAAGCACAAGAATCTGCCAGAAAGATTGGTGTTTGTCTACAAGGGTGGAGTAGAAATGACATGGCCCTTGCAGAGGATTCTAAATGAAGGATATCCCACTTTAGTCAAAGTTTTTTCAAGCTTCAAGAGCTCAAAGGGATTTTCTCCAACTACAAGGATCCTAGTGATGAGGAAGATTGAAGGAATAAGAGCTAGTTGGAATCAACCTGAAAGCTTACCAAGGAAATTGAAGATCCCATACAATGGTGAAAGAATCCACCTCCAACCCTACTGGATGATGGAGTTCAGAGATAATGAGGGATGTAGAAGGTTCTTCAGGCTAGAGGACCATCTGCCTAAGGCCAGTTCCCAATACCTTAGGTGGTTGCAATCCAAGCTAGATCCAAAGAAAGTTGAAGAAGACACCTTCTATAGGAAGCTTCAGGAACAAATTGAAACCAACTATGCCAGGCAAGGGAAGAAGAAGATTCTACCTCCAAGAGAGAAGAAAAATAATTAAATCTGCTCAGTCTAGAGGAGCACTCTCTCTGTAAATATCTCAACTCTTCAGTATTTCAATAATGTAGCTTAATACAATTTTTACTACTTACTGTTTATTTGTTAGAAGTGGTTTTGTTATCAACAAGACTCTTAATTTCAACATAGTTAGGAACTATGTTGTTTTTTGATGATAACTAAACTAACTTAGTGAAAATTGTATAAGTAAAAACGTAGCCTTCAACGGATAGCATGTTTTTACAGTATCCGTAGAAGGGTAGCTTATCTACGGATAAGACTCAATGTAACATGCTTATGCAATCCTGATGTACAATCCTGATATGAAATCCTGATATGCAATCCTGATGTGCAGTCCTGATGTGTAATCATGATTTCTAATCCTGATATAGAAGTTGAAGTATTAGTTTTTAGGCTGAATAAGTCATGTTGACTGTTAATAGATATGTAGAATAGGAAGGCTAATTGTAAATAGTCTATGCCTTGTAATTTTACATAAGTGAAATTGACTGTCTACGGATAGCAATATTAGCCTTCTACGGATGTGAACAAAGTACTGTCTACGGATAGCAGTACTAGCCGTCTACGAATGTGATCAAGATACTCTCAACATATACAACTCAAATAGCTTCTACGGATACACTCTGTACTTTGTGAAAGGGATAGTTCAGACAGAGTACATGGGTTGACAGTTTTCACAGAGCATGGAAACCAACATTTCTGGAAAACTCACGAGAAGAAGAAGCATTCTGTTTTGTCTGGTCAAAAGTAGCATTTCCATAAAAGATAATCAGCTAAGAAGGGCAAGCTACCAACACATGGACCACTACTCAGATTGGAGAAACAAGGATTTTGGACGGACTTACTTTTTGTATTATTAGATGTTCGAAATATCTTGTAAACTTGGGATATAGAACCAAGTGCAGCATTATTCTAGAACTCAAGAAATCAGTTAGGCAATTTAGAGAGCTCAAAGCAATATCCTTTGTAAATTGCTGAAGCTAGAATAGTGTGTATGCAGCTGTGTGTTTATTCATAAACATCACAGAAGATTTCTTCTAATAAAAATCTCTCAGGTGGATAAATAAATCCAATTGAATTTACTTTCATATCTTTTCTATCAAGAACTAAAGAGTTTTTAAAGATTGTATTCAACCCCCCTTCTATAATCTAGATTCATTGTCTGGGAATAACAGTAATCTACACATCGCTTTTTTTAAGAAATGATGTATGTACCTCAATTTTTGAAAAATAAACCCGCGCTTCCCCCTTTTTCTTTTCCCCATTGAAAAAATATTCCCCCCTAACCAAATTCACCTCCCGCTCCTTCGTTTCCCCCTTAAACTAAAAACATAAAAATACTAAACACACCCACCCCCAAAACAAAAACATGAAAATCAAACCCACCCCAACCCCCCTTTGTCCCTCTTTTCTACTTCAAGAACCCTAACCCCATTTTCGACAAAAGGCTTCAATTAGCTTCAATTTAACGTAATATAAGTTCAAAAACCCTAACCCCCTTTCAATTTATTCAATATTAGTTCAATTTTATCAAACCCCTTTCAATATTAGTTCATCATTATTTGATTTTATCAAACCCCTTTCTTAACATAATTGTTCTATTTGTTTAACAGATCTGGAGCTTGGAGTTTGGAGCTTGGAGCTTGTAATTAGCTCGAATTGGTACTTAACCCCAACCCCCTTTTCTCTTTTGATTAGTTCGTAATTTTTTGATTAGCTCGAATTAGTACTTAACCCTAACCCCCTTTTCCTTTGGAGCTTGGAGCTTGGATCTTTGGTTTACAACTTTGATTTTAGTTCGAGTTTGGAAGCTCGATTTACATCTTTGATTTTAGTTCGAGTTTGGAGGTTGAATTTATAATTTTGGTTTCCCCCTTGTCATTTCTATCCTCTTCACATGCTACTGTGCTAATTGTACCAACCAGACAAATCCTGAAAAACTTCAAGATAAACTTCAAACTCTCTTCCCTCCTTTAAAATCTTGTGGGAATTGAATAAATATAGTTGATTGTAGTAACAAGGCTTGTTTGTTTTGTATTTTACTTATTTTTTATATATAATTAGAAGCTTGAATTTAATTTAATTTTCGGACCTTCGATGAAAACGTAACCTCTGTTTGTAGCAAATGTGATGGGGTTCTTCTACATTATTTTCTCAACAGTTTTCTTGCAAGATTCTGGATTCTAAATTTGATGTTCTCATTTCTCATGTGTTAATAATTTTTCTGTTTTTATCTTGTTGTGTATTAGGTACTTGATTTCTCAAAAAACTTTTGAGTTTCGGTGTTGAAACCTGTGCATTATTAATAACCATGTAGATTCTTACCCTCTCTGTACTCTTGTTTCCATATATATATTGCTTACAAAAGAAGGTTCTAGTTGTAAAGCCTTTGAACTTGTAACTATATTATTACTTTAATGACTATTATGATGCCCACACATTAAACCTGTATGTGAGATTTGGAACTAATTTCTGCAGGTCAAGAAGAAACAGTCCTGGCGATCTTAGATCAATATCATCTTGGAACAAATGCAAACCTGCAATTATTAGCAATAATTCTGATAACATGATGAAAAACAGCAACAACTTTAATTTGGCCATACCACTGACAAACACCCACATATCCCTTCATTCTCAGCAGCCTAGAAATTGAGAGTTAAAGAGGAAGTACAAGAATGAGAATTAGAATTAGAAAATTCTCATAAGGCACACAGGTACTTGCTGGCGTACTATACTTTTCTTAGGTATTTCAGTACTTTTAATTGGTAGAAAATTCATTTCTTAATTAAAGTTTTTCATACGTTGTCAATCAATACATTGCTTTGGGCTTTTAGCATAGAACTAGGTGTACTTTGGAGTCACAAAATTTGCTGCTCTATATATGGCGTTTGGATATAAAATATTTACGACCCCAAGTACTATACACTTTAAACCTAACATTTAAATTCGCAGTGCTTCTAACATATAAATATTTTTAAATGTTCTCTTAATGTTCCTATCAGGATTGCTTGTGAATGGACCATACTCGTTAATAACAACAGCAGTTGCAGCTGATCTTGGTACGCAGAGTACAATTACAGGAAATTCTCGTGGTTTGGCTACTGTAGCTGCAATTATAGACAGTACTCGATCTGTTGGAGCTGCTCTAGATCCACTTCTTGCTGGATATATTTCAATCAGAGGATGGAACAATGTATTCTGTATGCTTGTCCTATCTGTCTCTATTGCGGGGTTATTGTTGTTCTAAGTTGTTAAAAGTGAAGTCAAAGGAAAGCAGAATGAGGGAGGATGGCTTTGGATTGGCACATTGCTAATGTAAGCAGAGCCACGCCACAACTAGAGATGCAGCATTAACAGAAGTTTCTGAAATGAGATCTTCATTTGGCGAGCTAAAACAGAAGTTGTAGCACTTGGCGAGCCATATTGAAAGATTTTTGTAAATAGGGCCTAGGATATTGGATTATGTAGTTAGTTTCGATATGAATTGGATAATGTAGTTGGCCTATTGAATTTTATATTTGGCTTTGGTATATATTGGCTTTTTGATTTCGATATTTGATTTGGGTTTGGCTTTTTTATTTGGTCATTTGGTTTTGGTTTTTGGGCATGTCGTATGTACAGGGCGTCCATATATTTAAGAAAAAAAACTTACATCACTTTCCTAAAATACCTAAAATACCAATGCTACATATCACAAGTAACATCAGTTCCTTATTAAGAAACCAATGTAAAAAAAACTTAGACATCAGTTACTTAAAAAAAACCGATGTTAAAAAAAAACATAGATATCGGCTAAAAATCGATGTCTAATTAATATCCCTACCTTTCTCTACACATGCAAAGAAATCGCTTCTTTTTTCGATAGACATTGGTTTTTAGCCAGTTTTTCTAGTAGTGTATAAACATAACTGACCATTTTTTCACATAAAAATTTTCAGAAAACTGACCATTTTGAGTTATAACTGATCGTCTAAACAAAACTGATAATCTCTTTCAAAGTGGAATCGATTGTGATAACTAAAAAAACGTTCTACAATAAACGAGACCTATTGTGCACGTACGTACGTTTGATCCGTCAACACATTTGAGTGCATGTGATAACTAATTAACCAACGACGGTGGGTTTTATGTTGCTAACGTTCATGGATACTTGTTTACACGTGATAACGCCTGTAGTGAAATGATCTCACATTTTCCTGATCTATGAGGACACAAAACCGATCACTATTTTGATCGACACTGAATTTTAAATCCGATTGAAATGTCATAACTGACCGCTATAAAATCGACCATTTTGTGTGATCGATTTTAAACTTAAAATTGGTCATTTTAGCACATAATTCATGGATGGTTTTATATATTGTTTTTTTTTAATAATTAGGGCGATGAGAATAAATAAAATAGATCCATTGATTTATATATAAATGTCATCTCAGATGATATATTTTACATCAAAATTTGCTCATTTTATTGTAAGAATTTAATATAATTGCAAAAAATTTATATTTGTTAGTTGATTAATTGCAAATTCTTTTCAGCTAAAAAAAATAATATATAAATATATGAAGCTTGTTCTTTAAAACGATTATATATACTGCTTATGTATCATTAAAATATATTCACTCACTTTTGAATTTCAAAAAGTGCTTGCATGATATAAAATACAACATTTTATTTACTTATCCTTTAATCATACAACTTGCTAAACTGAGAGGAATGCAAGTTTTTCTCGTGACCTAATTGTATACAAGAAGGAGACTCTGGACCTGGAGTTATAAAATATTTTGGTTAAAATTGATGTTAAATTTTTATCAAATAAACTTTTTAATCATTCAATAAATTGATATTTTATAAATATTTTTTGAATTTTTAATACTAAATTGAATAAATTTTCCTTTCAAAATAATATTTAAAAATTCTATTCATTATTTTGTAACAAAGTGTACAATTTAATAATATATATTTTCTATTTAATATATAAAAAATTAAAATTACTAAAACTGAAATGACACAAGATGCCTGACGACCATGATCACACATACCCATTAACCCCTTTAATCAAACTAGGGACTTTGCCCGCGCTTCGTGTGCGATTAAAAAAATTATTTTAAAATTATTTTCTTTTATTAAAGAATAAAATACTGTTTAATTTATGTATCGATTTTTGGTTTCATTCTAATTTTTTTTTTAAAAACAATTGAAGTGTTTTACAAAAAAAATTATAGACATGATTTGTATATTAAAACATTGTCTATTGTAAATTTTAAATAAAAAAATTCAAAATTTTTTATACAGTCCGACATTGTAAAATAAATTATACATTTATCCCATGGGCTATTTGTACTAAAGTATAGTTAACTTTTCCTAACATTATATATAAATTAGAAAATTGTATAAATTAGATATAAAATTAAATATAAAATTAGAAAATTCCCCAAATTGGTCTCTTGCATGCAGAGCTCGACATCACTGAATCCATTCTCAATCCAAAACCCAAGTTAACCTGTTATTTCTTCAAATAAATCTTCTATCTAATGCAAGAAGCATGGAGGTATGTAATTTACTATTTATCTCAGTATATATGGACTTGAATATTAGTATACTAATTGATTGAATTCAAATATGTTGTAGACGAATTTTGGAGAATTTGCAATCATCACAATAGGTTCATAGTGATAAAGAATTTGATTAGTTTTTAAGTAAGAATATGTATGATGCAACCCCCTTTTGTCAGCCTAATAGGATTAGAAGTGTACTAATTTAATCTATATGTGTAATCTGTATAAGAATTTGTTAACCCATTGGTGCCTTTGTTGATATTGGTAGTGAATTTCTTCCTATTGGTAGTGAATGATACTTATATTGTATTATCAATTTTGTAATACCAGTAGAAAGGTACATCTCAGTTTTATGTTTTAGTACTCAGATTTCTGTCAAAATACATTATGCAGAATTATTCGTTTATTCCTACAAGTACTGGATAAGTCGTCATGGGAAGAAAAGTGGAATTCTAATGCAAGTAGTGGTATATATGTTTGATAACTTTGTTTTTCATAATATATAATATTGTTTTTTTGTGATAGTATCTAACTGCTTAACAAAATATCAGGAAATAGAGCACTTGTGTCAAGTTTCGTATCATCTTTTAATGAGTTTGGATGTTTTGGAAGTTTTGTAAGTGGACTATATAAATTAACTTGTTTTGTCGCATAGAGCAAAGTAGATATGATTATGAATTGGTGCTTATGTAATTTTTTTACTATTTGCAGACTGTCCCAAATAGTTATCACCGTGAATTTGGATCCAATCTATCTTCTGTTATACTTGTAAATTTCCACAATTGTGTTTGGAGAGCAAAGTACAACCATGAAGTTAGGAAAATTAGTGGTCTTCGGAGATTTATGATATTCTATGAAGTGGAACCATTCAACATTGTGCAATTTAATTATTACGGTGATGATATCTTCATTGTAAAACTTTTTAAAGAATATGGAATTGAGAGTAAGTACCCTATTACGAATGTTGCAAGCTATTTTGAAAGCGAAAAAGGAAGGAAATGGAGAATGCAGAAATTCATACATGAACACATTAGTATGGAATTTGACAAAAATGCAGCTCTTTTCAATTTTAACGGTTTACAGAATATCTGTGTTTACTATGAGATTGATATACATTATTCCTGTAATGATGACATATTCCACAGAATGGTGAGTTAAATTATTTATATTTAACTATTAATTTATGTAAAGATTTTCAACTAATGTCATTTATTATGTTGCTAATTTAATTTGTGACTATGAAATTTAGAGATTGGAGAAAGATTTGAAGAATTTGTATGGTACTTGGGAACACGGTTCAAAGGTTTCTCCGAGATTAATTAAAAGTTATTGGGATATTGAGGTGGAATGGAATGGAGGAAGATGTGCATTTGGTAAAGGCTGGTATGAATTTGCTACGGAATCAGAGTTAGAAGTGGGCGATAAGTTAGTTCTGTATGCCGATGTGACAAATGCTAGCATTCTTAATGTATGCATTTTCAAAGGACATAAGTACATTGGAGTTTCTAATCGTGGTATGATAACAGTTTTGTTATCCATAACTTCAGTTTCTGTATACTTCCAAGTCTATGTAAAATTTAAAATTAATCTCCTCTTCTTTAATATCTTTTAGGAATTATGAATTGCAGTAGAGAATTCTTCAAAATTCTTACAGATGAGATGTTAGAAGACAATTCACTGGTATGTTCTTAATAATGTTTTGCATTTCAATTTTTATATGATTACAATATGTTTACTTCATACATCATATTACTTTCAGTATATGTGTAAATATATGGGTGAAAAGATTAGATGCATGTGCAACAGGTTGTTCTGAAACTTGTCAAAGAAAAATACATTGAAGAGCTGCCGAATGCCAGGAAATTGGATGTTTGCGGTCAACGATTTAAAATTTTTTATAATGCAAATGAAGGTCTAGTCTTTAACCTTGGACATGTTATGGAGTTATTCAAATTGAGAAGGAATGAATTGATCATATTCAAATTTGGTGAGAGGAATATAATATTTGGGAGAGTGTATCAGCAGGATGGAATGGAGCTTGACTATTATAAGAGAACCATGAACATTTCAGTAAATCCATTGTCTGAATGCTTTTGGAAAATTGACTTGACATTTGATTCTGGTATGATATTAAATTGCTTCATTTTATCAATCTAGTTATAGACTAATGATAGTCATGACAATATTTTTCCTTTGTATCACAGAGGAGCAAAGTGCAGGCAGACATGTTGAAGATGTCATAGAAGATAATGTAGTTAAAAAAAAACTTTCTGTCAAACTCAATGTTGATTTGAAAATGAGAAAATTCTAATCAACTTTATGTTTGCCAATTACAGATGATTGCTGAGAAATCAAGTTTTCAGCGTTTTATTGTGTTCCTTGATCCAGAGCCAAGCCAATGAGATATTGTGGTAAAAGAACATTTTTCTCTAACTACATAGAGGGTTATCTTCAAGATTTTTCTAATGAATTTATCAATTTATTTTAATTCAAACAGAAAGTACCGGAACAATTTGTTTCTGAAAATTGGCATCACATTCCATTTAAAGTTAAGGTGCTGCTTCCGAATGGACTGTGTTTTCCTGTTCATTATAGAAAGAAAAGCCAAAGCATTACACATGTTGCCAATCTTTTCAAGGAATGCAGAAAAACTTCTGGTTCAGTTCTTGTTTTTGGCTATAGGAGTTATGGTACCTTTTTAGTTTCAATCTTAGGTAATAAAGGTTCAGAAGTAGAATACAGCATACCTGTCAAAGATGATTCAGATATTGTAAGCTTTCAAGGTAATTCCAGTTTACTCAAAACTATAGGCTACGACATATGTTAAGATTATGAATGTGTTTCATCATCTATAATGATGTTTAATCTATTAAACATGATCAGATAAAATACTTGGAAATGGATGGAACTTTATCTCAATTGCTAATGAGTCTTTACTCTATGACGATGAAATTGTAAGTCAAACCTGTTTAGAAATAATTTCAAACTGGTATATAATTGTATTAAGTCTGAATATGGTAATCATATGAATGGATATATATTTGATTTAACTCTCTTTTTTAGTAGATTCCGACACCATATTTTCAACAGTTTCGAAAAGTTATCCCTCCATATGTTCTATATGGTTTGAAAAACGGAGAACAGTTCAAAGGTTGGTACTCCTTTGGTGACAAAAAGTTATATGATTTAATGGACTTGGTTATTTATGCTAATGTGGAAGAAGGTGATGTATTAATGTTTAAACTCTGCGGATACGGAGAGTTTGATATCACTCTGTTTAATAAATCAAGACTGGAGAGAACCGAGGAGATAGCGGTCAAAACTGGTAGGATATAAATTTATATCGACTTTTATCTGAATGGAGCATTGTATTCTTTATTTGTTCAATGAAACATAATGATGCTGTTATTTTGGATTTTGATGCAGAACCAATTGACGACACTGCTGTTGAGGATGTCACTGGAATAACTGTTTACGATGATCCTTTTGATCATCAAGTTCACGTCATTCCTAAAGAGTTTACAGTCATTATGACTAAGTCAAACGTTGACAACACTTTACATGAAGTGGTATGATTTTTCATATTTCGCAGTAATTTCGCATTCTTATTGTAACTTTAATTTAGATAAAATATATCAATTTCATCCAAGTTATATTCCTAATATTTTCAGTGTATTCCAAACAATATCACACCTGAAAATAGACAGTGGACATCAAATGAAGAGGTGACATTAAGGACCAAACATGGAGAATGGACAGTTGGAATTGTAATTTCCAATGGATTGGGTCGCTTCTCAAAAGGATGGAACAAATACACTGATGGAAACAAACTGAAGTACAAACAAACATTGGTCTTTAATATTGTTAATTATGACGAAAATGGAAGTGTTTTTGATGTAGAACTACATTAGAGATTTGCTGAATCCTAATGATATTTTCAATGTGGTTTTGGTTGGATTTGATAAGCAACTTATGGATATAGTTTGGCACTATCTGAGATGGCAGATTCAAAAACACGTTTTATGGTTTGCATTAAGTTGTGAGTTTTAAAAAAAAACTTTCCAAGGACATGAAACTCAGAAATAATTCCATGATTTTCAATGTTGCGAATTGATGATTGAGTTAAAGGCATAAGAGCATCTTTGAGTAATGTCACAGGGCATGTCATTGAGTAATTGATGACCTTGTGTTTTAACTTGAGAATAAGACCAATATTACAATGTTTAATCCAGGTTTAAAAATTACTAACATGATCATTCTATCAACAGGCAATGACATAATTAAATAATGTGAAATTGGGAATCATTCTTCCCAAAATGAACTGCATACTTTAAACTAAACACGTTGTAGTATTCAAACCTCACTCAAGAGTGATAACAATTCAGTAACATGAACAGTTTATATTTGAATCAAACAATAAACCAACAACTTTGTGAAAAATAAAACATGGCATAAGTCACCATAAAAACTTATTAAAAAGAGACATATGAGTTTTCATATTTCGACACATGAGAAAAAAACTGAGAGGAACCATGCTGCAATTTCTCCAACCAGAGCTCAGTTTTCCTACAAAAGAGTTAAGTATATAAACAAATAAGCATATTTATTTTCGCAGAAAAAATGTGGCTGATATACAAAATAGTAAGCAATTAAGTAAAATTTACCATTTTAATTTTCTTGTTCACTGATTTTGCAGATCCAGGTGTCTTGGAAAGTTCTACATCATTGAATGACTGCAACAAAAAGCATTAAAGCAGTATTAAGTTGACATGTTTTCAAGTGTACAATTATAGTTTTATTATGAAAGAAATATAAACATACATCAGTTAAGTTAATAGACGGGAACTCTGGAGGAGGTGAAAATTCAGACATTGCTGCAATATCTAATGGTGAGGCATACATATCAACAGCATGATACGCAAACCTGTCCTGCTCATTCTTGGAGTCGATAACATCAATGGTAGTTGTAACCATTTTACCAACAACATCATTAAGTACAATGGCAGCCTTCGCTGGAACCTTGAAATATCAACATATAGAAAGAATTCATATTAGATGGAATTTTTTATATATAAAGGACCAATTAAGTTTGTAACAGTTATTTATGTCCTCACTTTGAGCGATTCCAAGTACAAATTTGAAGCAGTTGTACCTGTAACACCCCAGTCCCACATCGAGGAGATTTGGGACTTCTGTTCAGTTTATAAGGCAAAGTACTACTACTAATTAGCACCAACAAATCATGATCTTTTCGGGGGCCTGTGGTGGGCTTGTGGACTACCCGAGTTGGCTGCATTTGGGCTAGTATGCTTCAGCTTATTCGGACTCGAAATCGGGACTTGACCCGATTTTTGAAAAAGGCTCGGGATTTGACCCGGGTTGTCACAGTTGGTATCAGAGCCGACTCTCGAAAGCTTGATTCGTCAAGTTGCCGGAGGTGGGGACACGAAGGTTGGTGGTATTATCCCACAATGGACAGATGTCCGGAGGTGGGGACACGAAGCTAGCTGGTATTATCCCACAATGGCTAGGGAGGAACGATCTTGGAACCTATGGGCTATCCGCTCAGGCTTGATGAGGACGTCAAGAGTTTAAGTGGGGGAGTTTGTAACACCCCAGTCCCACATCGAGGAGATTTGGGACTTCTGTTCAGTTTATAAGGCAAAGTACTACTACTAATTAGCACCAACAAATAATGATGTTTTCGGGGGCCTATGGTGGGCTTGTGGACTACCCGAGTTGGCTGCATTTGGGCCAGCTTCGGCTTATTCGGACTCAAAATCGGGACTTGACCCGATTTTCGAAAAAGGCTCGGGATTTGACCCGGGTTGTCACAGTACCAATCATCTGTTTCACAACTCGATCCAAAAAGAAAATCTGTTGTAAAATGCATGGCATTACACATTATATTAGCATCACTGATCACTACATTAATAATTGGTGTTCAAAGTTGGAAACCTTTTCTCCGCAAGAGGCATGTGACGAATACAACAGTCACACTTGAATTTGTTTTCAATACATAAAACTTGATTCTTACACTTATGACAATGATAGTTGTACCAAGAGTTGGTTTCTTCTAGTTTAGCAATGGTGTACGTGCAAAACAACTTCTTCTGCATTTACAATATAAGGTTGATTGTGTTAAAATATTGGTTTACATATGATATATAATGGATTTAATAAACAGAATAAACCTTCAAATTGTCAAATGGGTTCTGGATCAAATCCTGGAGTGATATTTGAAGCGTGGCTGGAACAATTGTCAAGTCATAGTTGGATTCATTGCCTTGATGTGAGGACTTATATCCATCATCTTCAAGCCTATTAAAATTTAATATTAATGCTAATTGTGAAGTGAGTTCATACAATAATATAAAGAGAAACACTATAAATTTGAAATTACCTCTGTCGCATTTCCATAACACACTCATCATTCAGATTGAAGTAAACTTTCGAAGATGGCATAGTGCTAATCTGAACTGAGTCTGAAATATTTTGTTTTCTAATTATATGGCCATCTGACTTCAATAAGGAACTTGCAGTGTACTTATTTAAAAAAATGTTCATGCTCAATCAAATAATGAACTATATTATAAATGCTTACTATTGTACGTAGACAGTTTGGTACTTGTAATGATAACAATAATAGGCTTCTCCAAATCTTGATCATAGTCATTGTCAACAGTTTTTGCAAGTTCACCCCAAACTCCTACTCTGTGACGGTTTCTACATAGAAACATGCAGTTCAAAATATGATATATCATGGCATATAAAATGTGAAACGCCTCATGCTAATCTAAATATGAAATCAAATATATTGATGTAAAAGTTAACCTTGAATCACATATTTTAAAGCGAACAATATCTCTGTCTCCAAACTTGGTTCCGATTTTCCTAAGCCTCTCATACTCTTCAACAACTCCAATGACATCTATAGATTTGTATTATAACATTTATCATATGAAAAATTGAATGTGATGATAGTAATTACCTTTAAACATTATTTAAAAGAAAAAATGTAAGACAAACCTGTGGCAAATTCTGGATTTTCAGATGGTTGGTATCGACTTGTTTCGTTCAGCAAATCTCCTAGGTCCAGAAACTCGAATTTGTGTTGAGGAATCATGAAATCATCTTTAACAAATTCAAAATTAGTTGAGTTGGTAAAACGGAGGCTTCTATCATTTGAAACAGGCTTCAAGGAACCACCAGTATCTCTAACTGCAATTGTACTAACAATATAAACACCACCCTCGATTACATTTCGGCCAATAGATCCCCAAACATCGGCGTAAGCGAAGGCATGAACATGCCGATTGTGGTTAACAAACAGTAGAACTATTATCAATAATGTATAAATTATAAGATATTGATTAGAATCTAAATATAATACGAAGTAGAATTCTTACATCATCATCCAACAAAATGAGATTGAATCCTTTAGTTATTCCACTCTCCGGTGATATGGTGGCCCACATTCTAGTAACTCTTGCTTTGATCTTCCAGTCCATTTTAGATTTGTCTAGAGATTCAAGACGATCGAACTTAATTGCTTCCATTGCAAAGACAATGATGAAGAAGATGGTACAATATGAAGGAGAATGTTAAAAGAATTAGAGAAAACCTCACAAAACGATATGATTCTTATATAACACTAAAAAAAGGTGTTGATTTTCTTTGACGACAAATCCCACGATTTCAGTTGTTATCCGTAATGCTGTTTATACTCATAATTATAAAATGCAAAGCAATCAAACTATAGATATATGTTGTTAGTTATGGAAGTAAATCACAACAACCTAAATTTGTATATTTTAACATAATTATAAGTTGTTTTTGATTGAGATCAGGAAAATTTATTGATTGATATCAATATGAGATTGAGATATTTAATGACTGTTAGGTCCCGAAGTATCGTAGAAGGGGGGGGGGGGGGGGGGGTTGAATACGATACTCACTAATTATAAAAAATTCTTTCAAATCTTTTGCGGATAATTAAATTAGTGTTCTTGTAGTGGGTTCGTGTTCTTGAGGGTGAAGAGTATTTCGAACATGAAAATAACGACACAAGATTTTCCAAGAATTATATTCGATATATAAATCTTGAAGGGGTGCTACACCCGGTAAATAAATTTACCGGCTACCAAGAACAATTTGTTCTTGCTTCTACAAAGATTATACAAATTAAATCCTAAACAATGTTTGTATCTATTTGTTTGTCTAAAGGATTTAATTACCGGAGAAACTTTATAATGGCCCTTAAGATTAAACAAAGTTTGGGCATTATAACGTTTACCCGGTGAGAAGTTCAGGTATAAAATAAATGTCTCCTTCTCTGTCTCTCTCTGTTTTTCTTCTCTTCGTCGAAGAAGATGAAGAACAGAAGAAGTAATCTTCAATGTCCTTCTGCTTCAATTTGTGTAGACTTGATAGTTTTTTAAAAAAAAACTGTCGAACACAACTTTAAATTGTGTCCACACAATTCTTCATGATGTAGGAGAAAAAAAACTATCGAAGCTTTCCTTTCTTTTTCAAAACCATTTTGATGATTTCTTATAAAGAAACTATCGAAATACTCCTTTTTAGTTTTAATAAATTTATAAAATAAACTTATTTAAATTTATAATAAACTTAATTAATAAGTTTAAAATAAATTTATTTAAGTTTATAAAATAAATTTCATAAACTATCGGAGCATTAAAAGTATCTCAGCAGTCTAAAATCTCGGCCCCAACAAAGCTGAACTGGTTCCAGTGTGAACCCACAGAAAACTATCGAAATTTGAATAAAAAAACTATCGGACCATTCCGATGGTTTTTGGCTAACCTTGTCAAACTGCAGTTTAGTACCCAACGTTTGGTTGGTCAGCACTTAAACCTTCAAGTTTCCTTTCTTGAAGTTTCTTTATTGAGGTTACAACTTTTATACACTTAACACCTTTTGACTGTACGATTTTCCTTTCGACAATTTAGCTTCTCATGGTTTTCTTCAACATTGATAATTCTTGTTAATCTGCTTGATATTTTCTGGAATTATCATGTCGGACTTTAACAATTATTTCTGTCAAATAAATATGTTGATCTTCTTTGTATGTGTTGACGCCTAGTGCAACTGGTTTGGTTCACAGACGACTAACACTGAATTGAATCTTCACATCTTCATTGCATTCCAATTGATAAGTCGGCAGCAGTACAAATTGCTTCGAACACAGATTGTCAATAAACAACGCACTTTCACTGGAATCCTTCCTGGTACTTAGACAACATCTTCATTGCTACTACTATCTTGAATACTTCATTCTCTGTTCTTCACTGACGCTCGAACATATAAATGAACTTCTTTCAGTGAGTATAACTTCAAGACTGTAGTTATCTTCTTTAACCCGTGTCTTTACCCTGTATTCAATTAAACCAGATTCCTATGCTTCGAACACTGTCTATAACACAATCAATGCTAATACACTGAAATCTTCTTGTGGCACTTATACTGAATCTACACACCTTCTGAAACCTTGAAAGTCTTCAAACCTTATTCTTCACTGAGGCATGAACATGTTAATGAACTTCTTTCAGTGACCTGTAGTAGAGTTCAAAGATCTATCTAATGTTTTGATTCGTTTTATTTGCCTTGTATTTATTTCTTCCCGATTTCTGTGTAGGCGTAGTATTATTTACATGTCCTGTTCTAGTGTTGAGTTATCACGTCTTCCTGTTCATACTGCCTTGTGATCTCACCAACAATCTCCCCCTATTTGATTGTTAAACGTAACAAACAAATTATAGAGAGGATAACTCAACTAACAAGTAGAAAAAGTGATTACCCGGGACTTGTAAATAATGCTACTAGTTTTCTGGATCAAATTCTTCACTTCCAGATTTCTTGTTCAAACTAAAATGATAGATGATTGTTCCGTTAGCACTGAACTGATATTCATGTAGTAACTCATCTTCATTTCTTTGGTTCTTTAAATCTCTGCCAAATAATCCTTCTCAGTCTTGAAGTAATCATTAGCAGCTTCTCGAGATTCTTCAGTGGTAATGAATATGTCTTTGTCTACCACTTACTGAAGTATACCTTTCCACTTCTCTCCTTTAGGAGTTCAGCGGCTTCTATTGTACAACCATATTTCCTTTTCTGAAAAGCACATATCTCCCTTGCTTCTCCTCCTTTGGAATACAACTCTTCCCCCTATGGAATACAGCCGCTCCCCTTATTAGAATAGTGGTGAACCAATACCACTTCTCCGTCTTCTAGGAAATATACCACTTCTCCCCTTAGTCTCTCCCCAATAGTTGAAAGATCAATAGAATTGTGGCGTGGTGTACCTCTACTTTTTCTTACCACTTCTCCCCCTTAGTTGAGGACTCCTCCAATAATCTGATTATAACTCACTTCTCCCCCTTAGTATAGCAGTTATTCCGATCTTCAATGTTCTCCACTATAGTTAAGAAAAGAAGTTTTTCTGGGTCTTGAAGGAATTCTCATGTAGCTTATGTTAGAAAAGAAGTAGTAATATGAAGTCTGATCAACTGTGCCCTTTAAATACTGCAAGATGGCTTCACCGTCGATCATCCTATGAACCAAATTTCCCGACATATTCCTTATACCTCCCATCTGTTAGATCACACTTGTTAGGGCCCTAAAACATGTTAGGTTCCAAAATGAGGTCTCAATTGTTAAGTCTTTAAAGGTAAAACATTACGAACCAAGTTTAAGGGATAGGGAATGGGATTTGGTGTTTCTCTTTCTTCCTCACTCTGAGTGTGTGATTCTGTTTCGTGTACCTCACTGGTGTTTCACTCTTATCTCTCAGAGCTTCAGCATCCAAATGTACCTGTAAGGAAAATCACCATAGCCATCCTTAAGGAGGTCACTGGTGGTGCAATGGGGTTTTGCAAATCCACGTCCTTGGTTAAACCAAGTTGTTGATCATCTTGCGATGATCAATCCTCAACAGGATCCAGAGTTTGAATCTCTGGGGGGTTGGAATCAGGCTCTATTGATAGCAGAGGCCCTGAAACTCCCTCTTAAGTCTTTGCAGACATCTCCTCAGGTAACTTCTCAAATGAAATTGATTCATTGTTACCGAGTTGTCGATCTGCACCAATGTCAGACCCGATACCTGCAGGATCCAGATATGTTCCATCTGGGGAGTTAGGCAATGACCCTTTAGATTGTGCATTTGGGTCAGAGCCTTCTCTCGACGTCTGTGAAGACTCTTGGTTCATTAAAGAACCTTCAACCAGTGGTCCTGACCGTAATATGGTCGCAGAACTAGTTGCTTCCGTCAATTTTTCTTTTTCTGTTTGGGGAAGAGGTTCAGATATAGCTTTGGTTATCGCTGCCCAATCACCTTCAGAAAAATTTATAAGAGGCTCGGTGAAAGAAGGTAATGAAGGTTCAACAGGTGCCTTGGTTTCAAGTTTTCTTCTTTTAGCAGAAGGCATAGCTGTTGTTGAATTGTGTATCTCCTTATTTGGTGCAGCTTTGGCACTGACTCCCTCTACACTCTGAGTTATTTGAGTGGGTGGTATAGTAGGGGTAGGAGTTTCTGTTGTTGTTTCATTTGTTTCTTTCAAAGGCTCTATGACCGTGGTTAGAGGCTGTTGGTTTTCAACCTCTTGGTCGGGGATGGCCACTGAGGGCTCTGGATCTATGTCTATATGAGACATTTCACGTTCGATAGTTTATTTACTTTTAAAAACTAAAACTATCAAAAAGTTGTATTTTTCTGAAAACTATCGAGAAATTCAAATATTAAAGAATTGAATTCTTTCGATAGATTTCATTTCCAATTTCAAAAGATATCGAGACTTTTCTTCGATAGTTTTTCTTTTCTTTAACAAAAACCATCAAAAATTGCTTTCGATACTTTTTATCAAGTACTCAGAAAACTATCGAAATTCCTTTTACGATAGATTTTGCTGCTCATGTCATTTCAAACATGTTCCCAGTTTAAAATGAACTTGATTTTTGTTTTATGTTCATCCTTGAATTTGTTCCAGATCAAAAATTTTAACAAAATTCACAACCAACAAAAATCTCACAATTTTCTTAGAATAAAATCGACTAAATATCATTAACTGATATAAACCAATTAAAATCCAATAAATTATGCTGCATATTTATTTTATGTATTTTAAATTATGGAGCAAATAAGATATTGAACTACTTCAATTTCCATAATTCAAATTAAATAAAATAAAAAATAAAAAAATACTAAATATCTATGAGTTAGATATTAGCACTTAATTATTTAAATTATCCTTAAATAATCACCAATGAAATATATTAACTACACACATGGAAATTATTCTTTAGATAATTATTAACACGAGGACTCGATGTTAAATAAATTCACAAGTCCTTAAACTATGGACAACTTAATACTTATGAACTTATTTTAATAGTTTCTTGCAGATGGGATTTTCAAATGATGTGCAATAAATAATATCCCAAGTTTATAAACCAGTCTTGAAAATTTAATATAACAAGTGATTCAGTAAACGTGTCTGCAAGTTACTCTATGAATTGAAGACATGCTCTCGAAAGAAATGATACCTGGTGTCAAGGTGCATTGTCGTGGAGTGTTCCACAGAGTTGTTGGAGATGAAGTTATTTCAAGAAATCAATCTTCCTCCACGAAGTTGACTGCTTCTAGAGATGTTTCGCTTGTCATTTGGGTTGACAGCTTCCAGAGATGCTTCTCCTGTCTTTCTTACAACCTGCGTATTTTATATCTATATAGCTAAACATGTTAACAAGTATCTTTAGGGTACCATATACCGAGATTTGGTATTCCCTTAAGATATCCAAAAATCTTGTTAATAGCTATAAGACTAGATTTTCTGGGATCCACATGAAACCTTGCACATTAGCAACTTGAGAATAAAATATGTTTGGTGAATTTACAGTTAATAAATTAATGAGATGATCATACCTCAGTAGCTTGTCATTTCTGTCTTTTACCTGATTTGTCCTGATCAAGCTTTAGTGGCTACTGTTGGTAGGGAGTCTTGGCATGTCTAGAATCTTCCCAATTGTGCACATTCAAAAGATTCTTGACTTACTTTTATTGCCGTCACTCTTTTGGCTTACTTGTGCTCCTAAAATAATTATTCTTTTGGCTTTCTTGAGCTCCTAAAAGAATTATTCTATTGGCTTGCTTAAAGTAATTCCAAAAAGAATTGCAACTTTCCCAACATACTCATCTTGTACTTACTCTGCAATGACTTGGAAAATTTCTTGCACAAGTTTTCGTTAGTAGACCAACATATAATATAATCATGATATCACTGCACATATATGACATTATGTTTGTGCCTTAAGATACAGAGAGTTATATATATATATATATATATATATATATGTATATATGACGACTCTAATAAATTCACATTCTGCAAAAGTTCAGTTAGAGTGTCATACCATGTCTTTGACGATTGCTTGAGTATTGATACCAGTTCATACCAACCTGTAGTGATCTTGTGAAGAGAAGATATACAAAGTCCAATTGATCTGCAACAACAAATGTTAGGAGCTGATGTACATTGACTTATTCTTCTATCTCACCAATCAGGAGTGCACTTGATCATATTCACCATATAGATATTAAAGTTTGAATATGCAGCATGGGCCAGATATATCCTGATATCCTCAAGTCACGTCACTGGTGCTTCTTGTTTGATACTGTTTCCTGATAGTAACCTAGCATCCAGTTTGGCCTTGTCCCTCATAACAATGCCATTGTCATCCAGTAAACTTCTAGTTATCCTTGTACCAATTACAACTTTGTTATTTGGTATGGATAACAACTTCCATACAATCTGCCTTTAGAACTGATTGAGTTCATCTTGCTATGCAATCACCCAATCTGGATCTATCAGAGCTTCTGTATCTTTCTTAGTTTCTTCTTCAGAAAGAAAACCAAGGAAATAATCATTCATACTCTATAGCTCCAGTCTTTACTCCACAATTAGGATCACTAAGAACTAGAAACCAGGAATGGTCTTGAAACTAAACCCTTTTTCTTGACAGATATGTTCTTGAAGTGTCCTCTTGATTTTCATTATGGTGTTGATCTGACTAATTGATCCTTCTTTTGCTCCCCCTAAGCTGTTGCTGGGATTTCCTGAGAATCCTCATCACTGAGTGGTTCTGTTGAAGTACTGAGTTGTGTAGTGAAACTACCATTACCACTGCTTGGATTTGAATCATCATTACTATTAATATCACATGTAACAGCTGGGAGCTTGGAGTTGTTGAACATCATATCCAGACTTTCAATCACCTCTTGTTGATTAATCACATGTACCTCGTAGGCTCTAGATTCCACTGAGTAGCCAAGGAAAATATCCTCATGAGCCTTAGCTGCCAATCTTGCCAAGATGCTCACTTCCATATTTTACTATAAAACATTTTCCTCCAAACACCTGAAAGAAATTCAGTGTTTGCTTCTATTGGCCATTAACTCATACGGGGTCTTCCTGTATTCGTTATTGATCAG